>CM057338.1:317491826-318741826 GCA_030015575.1 Agapanthus africanus | reverse complement strand
CCTCGTCACGTCCTCTGCCCGTACACTGGGAAGCTGGACGTGACAGGTTTTATTGGTGGCCCATGCAGGTCAGCTCTGTGTAGACATACAGGTCAGCTCTGTATGGATATGCAGGTCAGCTCTGCGTGGACAACCTAAGCAATATAACACAAGAACCAGCAACTAAAAACATTCTTTACAATTCAAATTTCTTGAATCTTCCAATTTCATATATTTTGAATCTGTCCTAACCCAAATTTTTCTTTCAAGAATATAGATTCCCCAAACAACACCAGTACCAACTTCAACAACACTCCACCACCCCTACCAATTACACCGGCCGTAGCTGCTCCGATCAATGAGCAGAAAGTATTGCCTGAGGTGATCCGCAGCAACCTCGAGGGACAGCAGCAGCAGACTGCTATCTTAATGAACCGTACCGAGGCAGAAGCACCTGGGGTGAAGCAATTCAGGGCCTTGCACCCTAAGCAGTTCTCAGGAAAGGAGAGCCCCTTAGAAGCTGAGGAATGGGCTCAGAGTATTGAAGATGACCTGGCAGCAGCACAAGTGCCAGAGGTCGCTTGGGTTCGAGTTGCAAAGCTGCAGCTCAATGATAATGCACGGGTTTGGTGGAAGGCGAAAGAAAGCCGTCTCACCCAACCGATCGAATGGAAGACTTTTCGTGACATGTTCGACGTGAAGTACTTTCCCGAGACTGCCCGCTTTGATATAGAACAGCAATTCATCCATCTGCAATAGGGTTCGATGTGGTCCAAATCTGTAGATGAGTATGATGCTGAGTTCACCATGCTCAGTCGGTAAGATATGTCTCAATATTTCGATTTTAAAATATCATATATTACACAGCTAACACTATACCTTAACAGATTCACGGCACACCTAATACCGACGGATGAGATCAGAGCCCGACGATTCCAACAAGGGTTAGATCCGGAGATCCAGGCTGCATTAGCCACAGGAGATTTCCCGACTTTGAAAGCGGCCCGCCGATATGAGGCAGTGGTAAAGATGAGGGGAAGACCTCAGTCTGCCGGGATGAAGCGCCCTGCCAACCAGATGGCAGGAGGAGCCTCTTCAAAGCCACCTTTTGTGCTAAGGAGACCAGGAGTATCAAACAACCGGTCGAGCCCAGCCTTTTGCACCTATTGCATGAGGGATGGACATCTAATGAAGGATTGCCGGCAAGCAAATCGCCTTTGCTTAGTCTACGGCTCAGCTACTCATGATATTGGGTCTTGTCCTCGTAGACACAACCCATATGCTGCACCCAGGCCAGCAATCACTTACCCGCAGCGCCCAGCCATCCAGGCACCTTCTCCGAGACTTGCACTATCTTCTCCACCTCCTCGTGGACCGACTGCACCTCCTCCTCGTCAGTTCCACAAGCTCAAAAGAACCCACCTCAAGGACCAAGGAATGGACAGAGGAATGCTCCTCCATCAAGGAGGAATGTGCCGAGGCGACATGCTTTCACGATGACAGTAGAAGAAGCTGAAGCCACCGGCCAAGTCATCACTGGTAATATCTTCCCTTTCAAATTCTCTTTCAGTTCATAGACATACATATATATCTTTTCCCTTATACCTAAAACACATCCCACATAACTTAGGTACAATCTTAGTAGCCTCACTCCCTGCACTCGCACTATTCGATACTGGAGCATTTCATTACTTTATGTCGCAACGGTTTGTCTGAACTCATGCGATTCCAGTCACACCGTTTGTATCCAGCTGGAATGTCAGTTCAGGGAACGGCGTTCTAAAGGCAACAAAGGGATACAGTCTGTGTCCAGTGGTCGTCTGCAGCAAAAATTCTACGCTGACTTCAAGGTGCTGGACATACCAAACTTCATCGTCGTCTTGGGTATGGATTGGCTAGGAACATTCTATGCTACCATCGACTGTCGTCAAAGGAGGGTAGTATTCAAGATTCCAGAGCATCCGCTTCAAATGTGGAGACCGTACCCTGGAGCCAAGTACTTACAAGGCGAAACCAAAGAAGGCAGTGATTACGGAAATTCAAGCGGAGGAAGGATCAAAGCCAGAAGTGGTTCGAGAGTTCAATGATGTGTTTCCTAACGATATATCAGGTTTGCCTCCCGATCAAGCTCTTGAATTCAGCATTGATTTAATACCAGGAGCACAACCGGTAATCAAAGCACCGTATCGACTAAGTTCGGAAGGTTTAAAGGAGGTCCGAACCCAGTTGGATGAATTATTGGCGAAAGGATGGATTCGTCCCAGCACTTCAAGTTGGGGATCTCCAGTTCTACTTGTGAAGAAGAAGAAAGGTTCATACAGAATGTTCATCGATTATAGAGCCTTAAATGAAGTAACGATAAAGAACAAGTATCCACTTCCGCGTATCGACGATCTATTCAATCAACTAAGTGGATCTTGCATTTTCTCCAAGTAAGATCTTCGTTCGGGTTATCATTAGGTGAAGATCAAAGAATCTGATATCCATAAAACAGCATTCAAAACTCGCTGTGGTCATTATGATTTTCTTGTGATGCCATTTGGAGTGACCAACACACCAGCAATATTCATGAACCTGATGAATCAAGTTTTCTGAGAGTACTTAGACAGATTTTTTGTTATCTTTATCGACGACATCCTGGTGTATTCTAAGAGTCGGAAAGAACAAGCCGAACACTTGAGAATTGTCCTGGAAACCCTACGACAACATCAACTCTATGCCAAGTATAAAAAATGCGAGTTTTAGCTAGATCAAGTTGGTTTTCTCGGACATATTGTATCGGGCGAAGGAATCTCTATGGATCCAGCGAAAGTTTCAGCAATAAGCAAATGGCCGACACGAAGTCAGTGAAGGAAATTCGAAGTTTCTTGGGTCTAGCTGGATATTACCGAAGGTTCATTAAAGGATTTTCGAAGATAGCAACACTCCTGACCAAGCTCACACGTAAAGATGAAGAATTCGTGTGATCAGAAGCATGTGAGCAGGCTTTCGTAGAACTCAAGACAAGATTGACATCAGCGCCTATTCTCGTTATACCGGACCAATCTGGAGGTTTCAAAGTTCATTGCAATGCATCCGATAAGGGATTAGGATGTGTTCTACATTAGCACGGTAAAGTTGTGGTTTATGCTTCAAGACAGCTGAAGATTCATAAGCGCAATTATCCGATGCATGACCGTAATCTTTGCTCTTAAGATTTGGCGTCATTATCTTCTTGGTGAACGAGTGAACATATACACAGATCACAAGAGCCTGAAATATGTGTTTACTCAGAAAGAGTTGAATATGTGGCAGAGACGATGGTTAGAACTCATGGCAGACTTTGACATCAACCTGCAATATCACCCAGGGAAAGTGAATGTGGTACCCGATGCCCTTAGTCGCCAACCATTAGCAATGAATCTCACCGCTCAGTGGAAGCTTTAACAAGATTTACATCAGATGGAGATTGAAGTGGTCATGCCAGGTAACGCTTCAAATTTGATGAACTTACAAGTTCAATCTACCATTGTCAATCAGATCAAAGCAGCCCAAGCAAGTGACGCTAAGTTGCAAAAGATCAGAGAACAAGTAGAGAATGGACTCAGAACAGACTTCATCATCCATGAAGACGGATCTTTGAGGTACGGCGGCAGATTGTTTGTACCAAAAGGTTCTGTGCGAGACGTGTTAATGAAAGAAGCTCACAGCTCTCCCTACTCAGTACACCCTGGAGGTACAAAAATGTACAAAGATCTGTGTCAAAATTACTGGTGGCATAGAATGAAGCATGAAGTATCTAGAAGCGTCGCTAAGTGCTTGGTGTGTCAGCAAGTAAAGGCTGAACATCACAGGACAGCTGGATGACTTCAACCATTACCTATCCCAGAATGGAAGTGCCAACACATCACAATGGATTTTGTGACTGCACTTCCTCGCAGCACGAAAGGTAAAGATGCGGTATGGGTTATTGTGGATCGACTCACAAAGTCAGCTCACTTCATCGCATTTCGAGTTGGCCAATCTACCGAGACATTAGCAAGGAAGTTCATGGAGGTAAGAATCTAAGTAAGATTTTAAACTCTTCAAATGTGCGCTATCTCTGATACCCATGAACTCATACAGGAGATTGTGAGACTTCATGGAGTACTGGTCTGCATTGTCTCCGATCGCGACAGTGGATTTCGATCGCAATTTTGGCAAAGTCTGCAAGCGAACTTGGGAACAAGTCTGAACTTCAGTACAGCTTATCATCCATAAACTGATGGTCAGTCTGGGTGAATTATTCAGATCTTGGAGGATATGCTCAAAGCGTGTATGCTAGACTTCGGAGGATCGTGAGAAGATCACCTACATCTTGTGGAGTTTTCATACAATAACAGCTACCAAGGAAGTATAGGAATGGCATCTTTTGTAGCACTTTATGGAAGATAGTTTCGATCGCCATTAAGTTGGAATGACATCGGAGATAGAGAGCTCCTTAGACCTGAGATGATAGTAGCAACTGTTGATATAGTTCCTACTATCAGGGAAAGAATGCGCATAGCCCAAGATCGACAGAAGCACTGGGCTGATGCAAAGGGCCGTCATTTGGAGTTCCAGCCGGGAGATCACGTATTTCTGAAGATATCTCCGAACCGCGGAGTGATTCGTTTTGGAAGACGGAGTAAGCTAAGTCCAAGGTACATTGGACCGTTCGACATACTCGAACGAGTCGGTAAAGTGGCTTATCGCTTGACACTTCCACCTTCATTGGAAGGAGTGCACAATGTGTTCCACATATCCTAACTCAGAAGGTATGTAAGTGATCCCAGCCATGTACTTGATCGCTCCAAACTTACTATACAACCAGACTTATCTTGTGAGCAGTAACCTATTGAGATCCTGGATAGAAAAGTGAAGTCGCTTCGGAACAAGAGAGTCAACTTGGTTCGAGTGATGTGGAGAAAGGACACACCAGGAGAATCAACATGGGAAAAGGAGGATGAGATGCGTGCAAGATATCCTCACTTATTTGTAAACTAATCCTTAAAATAAATTGTAAATTTCGAGGACTAAATTTTTGTAAGGAGGGTAGACTGCAACAACTCCAAATTCTGTGTATATAAAATTCATTTAAAGTTAATGTACAATTGGGGTATTTATAATTCCTGTGAATGCTATAAGTATTTGTTTTGATTTAGAACAGCAAGAAAGTACATGTAGCACATTGGTAAAGCCTTGCACTGCTGTAATGTAGCCCCTGTGATTGAATCCCCCCAGCTACATTATCTTTTATTTAATTTTCTTTTAACCTTTTAGAAGCCTAAGGGTCTACACGTGTAACACACGTAATAGGGTAAGTTACAGAATAATCAAACATGTTAAATAGGCTAGTTGAAGCGTCAGGGACACGTGGCCGCAATCCGAGCCCCCACCCCTTGAATCCGACCGGCGAGATCTACTGTTCAGTCGGCGCCGCCGATTCTTGTTGGACCAAACCCAAAAATTTTCTTTTGCCCTAGACCTTTGGACTCCCCCCATAACTCCTGTATTATTTGTTTACTCTGCACATTTACAGAGAATGGAAAACCTTTCAAATTCTATTTTTAATGCAAAATTTTAATGCATTATTCATTCCCCCTAAACCCTAGATTGCCCTATAAATACCATCCTCATTTCAAAATTCCTTACTCACAATTCCCTGCCAAAACTCTCAAGAAATTTCTAAGTTCCTATAGTGTGTAAGTGAAGTTAACGAAGGGCGAAACTCCAACGAAGTTCCGGCGACGACCCAAGGAGTTTCCGGCGACGAAACGACACACCGGCAATTCCCCACTCTTCCTCTTTCTCCCCTCTACCTCATAAGCCAGTAAGTTCCATTTTCCGCTCTCATCTTCATCTTTAAAAATTTTCATTTCTAAAACCCGACGGAAGCGGAGTTAATCCGACTTCCGATTCGGTTTTCTTTAAAAACTACACTTTTCTTTAATAAGATAAAACCATATTCTCATATGTTGATTAATAAATATTAAAAAACTCAACAAAATAACTTTCACATCAAAATAATCATTTTTGTAACTTTTATCATACTTTTTCAGAAAAATACCATATAATTTAGTTTCGATATAAACCATCATAATTCGTTGCTATACCTTTAGATAGTCCATGAGGTAATGACCTACCTCCTCACAAAACACATATGTATCATAGCATGATGAATTTTGGGACAATAGAATACGGAAATACGACTTTGCAAATAAATCCCTTTAACTTATAAAACCGATTTCTTTAAAAGATGTATTAAAACATTTCATGCAATTGCACCTCTACAACCCATTTTGGGGACCCCGTTCGGGATGGGACGGATTATCGCACATCCTTAGGCTTAGTAGAGCGAGATGCAGACCTCCGCAAGGAACATTCGATCTCGATAGAATTTTTATACATTTTTCTTTGAAAAATGAGATTTTTACAAGAAAATAAATAAAATTATTTTCATTAAATATGTATATATAATTATTACCAAAATACTTATTTTAAATATATATAATATTCTATGTTTCCAAAACTCAAGAAAATAATTCAAATATTACATGAAACTACCATGATAATTCAAAATAATATCCATATTACAAATAAATACCATATACTATGAAAACTAGGTTCTACTCACTAGAAATTTCACATTTATAAAATATACATCTATGAAAACTCTAAAGACGATAATTAAATACTTGAGGTGTATTTTGAAATTATGCCAAATTATTTTTACATAAAACCCCCTTAAGTTATATTAAATTATAATAAGGACCCTAGTAAACATAGGTTTAAGCGGGACCAATCTCTTGAGCCCAGGGAGCCGGAGATATGGGTGCTTGCCTATCTAAGGTAGACAACCTAACAAACAGTGTTATCAATACGGTAATTGTCTTGGAAAAAGACACAAATCCTGCCGTCCAAGTGCAGCAGTTACCGATAACATCAAAACCTAACTCAGGACTTCAAGTTCTTTTCTAATTGTCTGACTCAGACTGAGTCTAAATATAATCAATCTGATTTGAATGTGATTCAAGTATAAAACCACAATTCATTATGAATCCATATATTCAATCTATTCAATCTATACAACTTGACTGAACCGAACCATAGATATACTCCATTTACATGTTCATCCATTATATCCGTTCCATTACTGATATCATGGTCTCGGCAAGTCATCCATCTATACAATTATAATACAAGACAATACAATACAATCCAACAATACAATCAAAACATCGTGGGGTTTATAAGGGGTAGATTGGTACAGAAGGTGTTAAAAGTGGCACGAGACTGCAATCATAAGATACCTAACCTGAATCTCCATTGCCGTTGTACCGTGGCTGAACGGTTCCTTGTACTCCGTATACCTTAGTCTCCGGGATAGTGAGACTCCTCTCGTATACACTGGCACTTTCTATACCAAGCTACAAACAACAGCGTTAACAATATAATACAACTTTAAAAGTTACATTCTCTTTTTGTCTATCTTTGGGACTTACCGAGCTATTTGATCGCTGACGACATTCTTTTTCTTCTTCTTTGGAATGTCGTCAGGTGATTCGGACTCACTAGAGATTGAGCCCAGCAGCGAGGATTTGGATCAGTATACTGAAGACCCAGAATTTTAGATTCACTTATACATTACATTTCATTTTTATTTCTGTTATGCCACTGTTTAGACATTGCTTTCATTCCATGTATTTACATTTCAGTTGTATTGTAAAAAGAATGTTTAATAAATAAAATTGTTGTTCATTTACATCTTGTCTCTTGTGTACATTTATTTTATATTGCTTAGATACGCTTAGCGTGTTTACTTCTGGGTAAATACGTAGTGGCCTCATCGCGTCCTCTGCCCGTACACTAGGAAGCGAGGCGTGACAAATCCATTCGGATCCTACTTGCCATTGCTGCCTTTCATGATTATGAAATTTGACAGATAGACGTAAAGACCGCTTTTTTGAATGGAAATTTGGAAGAGTATGTTTATATGGATCAGCCAGAGGGTTTCATAGAGAGTGGGAGCAGCGGAAAAGTGTGCAAGTTTCTTAAATCCATTTATGGATTAAACCAGGCATCGCGGAATTGGAACATCTACTTTGATGAGACGGTCAAAAAATTTGACTTTATCAATAATCCAGATGAACCATGCATTTATAGTAAGATTGTAGTAAGAACTGTAATATTCCTCGTCTTGTACGTGGATGACATTCTCCTTATAGAAAGTGACATTTCTATGCTACAATCAGTCAAAGGATTCTTATCATAAAAGTTCTCCGTGAAAGACCTGGGTGATGCCTCCTACATTCCGAGGATCCAGATCTATCGTGATAAATCTAAAAGAATGTTGGAACTTTTACAGTCCAAGTACATCGACACAAAAGATTTAGTTTGGAAGATTCCAAGCGCGGTAATCTACCGACTTGTCACGGGATCACCCTCTCCAAAGAGATGTCTTCCAAGACTGATTTGGAAAGGGATCGCATGAGTATTATACCCTACGCTTCTACGGTAGGATCTATAATGTATGCGATGTTGTGTACCAGACTAGATGTTGCTTACGCATTGAGCGTGGTAAGCAGGTATCAGTAAAACCCTGGGGAGAAGCACCGGATAGCAGTTAAGAATATTCTCAAGTACCTGAGAAGGACTAAGGAGATGTTCTTTGTGTGCGGCAGTAAAGACCTCCAGATCAAGGCCTTCGCTGACTCCAGCTTCCAGAGTGACAAGGATGACTAAATCCATGTCGGGCTATGTCTTTACCCTCAATAGAGGGGCGATCTGTTGGAAGAGCTCCAAGCAGGATACCGTTGCTGACTTGACGATGGAGGCAGAGTATATCGCTGCATGTGACACCGCAAAAGAAGCAGTCTGGATGAAGAAGTTCGTTACAGAACTTCAATTGGTTCCATCCATTGTTGATCCAATACCTTTGTATTATAACAACAACGAGGCTATAGCTTTAGCGAAGAACCAAGGTCCCATCAGAAGTCCAGACATATCTTGAGGCGATATCACCTAATCAGGGAGACCGTGGATCGCGGAGAGATCGAGGTGCGGAGAGTAGACACGGAGAACAATACTGCAGATCCATTCACAAAGGCCTTCCCTCAGACATAGTTCGAGAGGCTATTCGAGATGATAGGTCTGCGATATGCCAATACATGGCCTTAGTGCAAGTGGGAGATTGTTAGTGATATATACCCTAAAGGTTATTATTGTATAGTACTGGATTGTATATTACATTTTGAAAGCTTGGGATGTACACAGATATAATAACAGTCTTGCTTGATATGATAGTATGCTATCTGGTTTGATTCTATCTTAATATGTGTATATGTTTCTTTTAGCATATCGCTAATACATATTGATAGAGCCTTTAGGATCTTTGCTGACTACCAGCGTTGTGATGGCAGTCACACTAGTGAGGGTTGGGTGGTCTATAAGCATATTCTTAAGCTTGTCCCTAGTCGTAAGATTATCGAGACAGGGCATCGATACTCCAGAGTAGACTAGTGTATACGCTTATCATCCCAGTCAGGGGAGATAGCCTGTCCCGCAGCCATTGGTATGTGGTACCAGAGATAGTATACATGTGCTCATTGGGTTATGAGTTACATTGGACGGACTTGATGAGAACTGCTGGTTGGTATTATACCTATCGTCAGTTAGCAGTTCCTGGATGACATGAGTATAGGTTAGTCCATTGACTTAACATCATTATTCATCTCGAGTGTGTTCCCACTATACTTAAATTACTACCCTACCACGGCTCAAATGAGTCGTGCAAACAGGTAGTGGTTGGGTGCAGTCCCGAAACACTTGGAGGCGGTAGTGGATAGAAATGATTCATCTCTCCCGGTATTGGGAGTTGATATCGCGCTGTGTTCGGATAGCCAATACACAAAGTCCCTCGCCAGGGAAAGTGAGATTTACTGGTAGGCACACCAGTACTTTCTCAGGGTGTATTGGGCTCTACACCGACATGACTTATTGCGCTATTAGGGGTCTGACATTTACCACCCCTTAGGCCCGATATGTGATACTCTTAGACGAACAGACCGAACTATACGAAGATTGTCACGGATAGGCTCAGTAGGGGTTCGGATGAGTTCGCTCGTCGGCCTTCTTTTCAACAGGTACCTGGGTAGCCGTTATGTACAGCTAGTGTCGCTGACGCATTTGTGGTTAAACCCACTGCCAGCGTACTGTCGATTCTTTAGAGTCCCACACAGAAGGTTTCCATGGTTTAAGCGAAACGATATAGAGGCCGTATGGTTTTACGTGTAGGGTTCCAATCATATACGTGTATTGGCTACACGGATGTTGTTCGGATGGATAATACTAGTGGGCTTTGGTTTAAACCAGATTCTAGTATTATATTATTGGATTATTATTATCTCATCGTATTCGTATTTTTGCAATACAAATACAGGTATGTATATACGGTGAGGACATTCTTGTAATTTTACAAGATATGCTTCTAGAAGGGGACACCTCATTATTGGATTAATCTATTTTGGAAAATAGATTAATGAGGTGGAAATGGAGATATTTGTGGCATGGTGAAACATGGCTTATTCCTTTGTTTATTTGGTTTGCCTTTACTATTCAAGCATGGTTGTTATTTGTTTATGAAAGATAATGCATGCTTGAAGGGAGAAAATAATGAGCCATTCTAAACAAGCCTTATCACTTGTTCACTTGCTTTTTCTCTTGCTCTCTCCATTGTTCTTCTCCTTCTTCCTCAAGACCTTAACCCTCACATGTGTTGTGAACCCTAGGGTCCTTTCAGATAAAACACTCCAATTAACACTCTGCATCTTCTAAGCTACCTAGATTAGCGGACTAGGTACTTTAGTTATCTCGGTTTAGAGGTTGGAGGTTGAACCATAGACTCTCGGGTGGATCATCTTCGACACGAGGAAGCCGACGACTGAGCTAGATCCGCATCTTCAAGGAGATCAAGCTAAGGAGAAGAAGACCCGAAGGACTCGAATCAAGGAGGTATAAACTCTATCAGAGTAGTTAGAATATCCAAGTAGTTTAGCTAGTTAAGGTTTCTGTAAAGATCATGTATGATAGGTCGGCATTGCAAGTATAAAAATTGTTATTGTAAATTCAGCCTCCCCACAAGTGTGTGGGGTGTGCGACATCGACTTACAATCCAAGATTGCAGAAGTTTCGAGAACAAGTAGAAGCGGGACTTCGAACGGACTTGTTAATTCATGAAGATGGTTCGCTGCGTTATGGGAGTCGTTTATGTGTGCCTAAAAGAGATGTTCATGAAGAAGTCGTGAAGGAGGCTCATAGTTCAGCATATTCCATACATCTAGGAGACACGAAAATGTACAGAGATCTGCGACAACATTTCTGCTGGGAAGGCATGAAAAGGGAGATTGCTCAATACGTATCGAAGTGCTTGGTGTGTCGGCAAGTCAAGGTTGAACATCAAAGGGTAGCTGGTTTTTTCAACCACTTCCAATTGTAAGTCGATGTCGCGTACCCCGCAGGTTCGCAGGGAGGTGGAATTTGAAAAAACGATTTTATATGCATCGCAACACCGACTTGAACTCCAGGATCGATACTAAACCTTTACTAACTAAACTAATACAAGGTTTAACTACTCGGATGAAAGATATACCTCCGTGTACTAGTCCTTCAGGTCTTCTCGCTGTCCTCCTCCTCGTTATAAGCTCCTCGGATTGTTCGGATCGATGCATCCTCGTCGGCCTCCTCGAGTCAAAGACGATCCACCCGAGAGTCTATAGTCCGGGCTCCAACCTCAAAACCGAGGTAACTAGGGCACCTAGTTAGATAAACTAGATGTCTTAGATGATGTAGAGAGTGAAGATGGATTAATATGTCTCTAAATACCCTAGGTTTCTCAACACATAAGACATGAAGGGTTAGAGGAAGAAGAAGGGGAGCTTGAGGATGTGAGAGTGAAGATGAGAATTGTAATGAAGAATGCACTCTCTTGTGAATAATGAACCATACCAATAATTCATAAGAAAAAAAATCTCACCAAAATATCAAGCATGGTTCATGAGTCACCAAGTGAGTCATGGCATGAGTCACCAAGTGGCATGCTTCATTTAATGTAAATCTCCACCTCATTTTCTCCACCTCATAAATCTTTTAATCAAAACATTAAAACCCAAATGAGGTGTCTTCTTCTAGAAGCAATCTTGAGTAAATTACAAGAATGCCCCTCATCCGTATATACATACCCGTATCCGTATTCCGAAAAATACGAATACAAAGAGACGAAAAACAATCCATCAATATAATACTAGGATCCGACTTAAACTAAAGCCCACTGGTATTATCTGTCTGAATCATCATCCGTGCACAAGTGCACGTATATGTTCGAACCCTGTCATAAAACCATACGAGCTCTACATCTTTTGCCCGATGCAACGAAACCCTCTGTGTGGGACTCTAAAGACTCGACACTATGATGGCAGTGGGTTTAACCACAAGCACGTCAGCGATACTAGCTGCACGTAACGACTACCCAGGTATCTGTCGATAAGAAGGCCGATGAGCAAACTCATCCGAACTCCTGCTGAGCCTATCTGTGACAATCTCCGTACAGTTCTGTCTGTTCGTTTAAGAGTATCGCATATCAGACCTAGGGGCGGTAGCCGTCAGACCCCTAATAGAGCAATAAATCGTGCCGGAGTGTTGCCCAAAACACCCTGAGAAACTACTGTTCACCGCCGAAAATAGAGACTAACTGGGATGGAGCGTCTTGCTTGAATTCTGGGGACATATGTTATTTGGTTTTATCCGTCCACCTTTTAAGATACCAAGTTGATTTATGGCGCCGCGTATCGGAGGTTTGGACGGATGCGGCCGTTGTAGCGTGACTTCGTCAGATTCCCCCTCGTTTTACGAGGGGTTTTTGATTGTGGGGACACTCTTCCCTGCAGGCGCAAGCCCCTACAGTTAATTACGTTACCACATCGTGATAACCACTTTCTCCTGCTTCGGAAGTTCACTTCCTGTCATGTGTGTTTTTGTTTGTTTAGGTTGCCCGTGGATTGTATACGGAGACTAATTTATGTCGTCGCCCGTAGGGCGTGGATTAGTCCAAATCCGTATATTTTTAGATTTAGGTTTGGGTTGATTTAAGGACCGTTAATCTATTTTGAGATTAAGATCGACTTAAATGTATGTGAGTATTTGGGGCTCGATTTGTTTTTGTTAAGGATACATTAGTCCAATTTGAGACTAAGATCCACTTAGCAATTTTTAGGATCATTTTTATTGCAGATCCAACAAAAGAGAATTTGGGCTCTATTATTTTAGTTTAAGGATGTTTCGGTCCATTATTCATCTTGCGCGCACGTGTATTTGTTACGTGACAGAATGAACAATGGTGATATGGAATGCACCCAATTTGAGGTGCGGTCTGATTTGAGGTATGCACGTTAATTTGGAAGTGCTCCAAAAAGTTGTTGGTTGTCGGGACCCTCCATCTCGCTGAAAACATTGAAGAATTACAACGACATATATCAGAGGTGTGGAGAGATGTACCCTTAAAACCAAATCCCGTATTTGAGGGGAAAAAGGTCAGTTGTAGACCTAAGAAATGTTAGTCATGTTTGAGACTAAAATTATCTTAGGAGACATAAGATGAATATCATTTAGGACATCATCAATGGAAGACCCCTAGTCATTTTTTAGACTGAGGTCAACTTGGGAAAACAGGAGCAATATGGGCTCGGTTGTTTTAGTACCAAAGAGGTCTAATCCTTAGGAAACTTAGTCAATTTGGGCTAAGCTTGAGTCTCCAACAGTGCTAAGCACTGAGTAATACAGTGCTCACGTGCGTTTCACGTGGACGCTGGATTTGTATTAAACACTATAGTTTTATGTCACCCACGTGACACACGTGAGGCACTGGATTAGTGTTAAACACTAGAGTTTTATGGCGCTCACGTAACACATGTGAGGCACCTCAAATATGAGCGCTGGACTAGTGTTAAAAACTAGAGTTTTATGGCGCTCACGTGACACACATGAGGCACCCCAAATATGGACGCTACCCTTTGGGTTTTATCTCCTCCCCTTTTTTATAATTGCTAAGCACTTGGTTGGAGTTCTCGTGCAAAGCACGTAGCTGTCTCTTTTTTTATACTGGGGTGCTTTCATACTCACGTGGAAAACACGTGAGGAAGTTTTGATTGTTCTCTCTGTTCGTTTGAAGCACTCACGTGGGAAACACGTGAGGCTTCGAAATAGTAATAAGCACCAACGATTTAGCCTTAGAGATTTTGGATCACTGTTTTTTATTGAAGAACTATGTTCTTTATATAGGGTTAAACCCTAATTCTTGGAGGAATTAAATTTCTATATCTTCCCGCTCTTCTTCTCCCCCTTTCTTTTTATGTAACTTAGTTTTTTTCTTCTAGGTTTTGAATCTTGCAGAGCAAAATCTCCACGATGAGAATTAAATTCTCAACTTGTAGGGATATTTGCTTCTGCAAATCAATCAGAGGAAAGAACCGAGTTCTTATATGAAGGGTTAAACTCTTCGAGAGGCAAATGAAAAGTGTTTTCTTTTTACTTAATGTTTCAAGGAATCAAGTATTTCCTTTGAGAATTAAATTCTCCTGTTCCTCAAAAGCTCACTGTATATTCTTTTTTTAAGCCTCTGGGGAGTTCTCTCTCTCTCTCTCCGTGTCTGTCTATCTATGAGACTTGAAGTCTCGGGTTCTTTATATAGTGGAGAGAAGTTTGTTTAATTCTAATAACATCTTTCATTGAGGGGTCCCAATTGATCTAATTGGTCTCAGAATTGATTTGGGGAATTTTACCCACCATTGGATTTTTGATCCAAGGACTTCTATTTTTAGAGAAGATATCGTCCTTGTTTTTAACAAGATTGGGGATATTCTCCCATATACAGAATAAAATTCTATCAAGCAGTGATATTTTAATCACCATTGGATTTTTAATCCAAGGTTGCTCAGTTTAACAGAGTATAATCTTTCTCTGTTTAAAAAGATACAGAAAATATTTTGGATCTTTGATCTACTAACTCTCTGTTTAACAGAAAATATTCTTCCCAATAGAATTTAATTCTATGTTGAATCACCGTTGGATCCTTGATCCAACGATTCATTAAGTAGAATTTAATTTTACGAAAGGAGGTGTCCTCACGTGTTTAGCACGTGGGACTTAATTTGGCCCTCTCAGCTGTTTTGATTGTAGTGATTATGTGCTTTGCATATAGGCGCTTACGTGTTTACCACGTGAGGCTTTTTAGCCTATCAGTAGTTTAATTGCAGTGCCTATGTACTTTGCATATAGGCGCTCACGTGTTTAACACGTGGGGCTTGTTTAGCCTATCAGTAGTTTAGTTGCAGCACCTATATGCTCTGTATATAGGCGCTCACGTGTTTAACACGTGAGGCTTGTTTAGCCTATCAGTAGTTTACTTGCAGCGCCTATATGCTTTGCGTATAGGCGCTCACGTGTTTAATACGTGAGGCTTGTTTAGCCTATCAGTAGTTTAATTGCAGCGCGTATATGCAAAACATATAGGCGCTCAAGTGTTTAACACGTAAGACTCGAATAGTGAGGAGTTTCCCCCTTTCTTACTCTCCCTTTTTTTATGAGGGATCAAAGGCCCCCACAGCGTTGCTCTCACGTAGCTTGCACGTGAGTGCAACGTTGTCCACTTTTACAACCGTTAGATTGCCTAGGGGAATGGGAAGACGAACCGCTCCCATCATATTTTATATATGCGAGGGCTTGGCCCTTAAGATGACCACTGTTCTTTCATCTCCTTCTTTGCTTATTTTCTTTGAGAATTTTATTCTTTTTTTCAGAGCTTAGTTCTCTGTCTGCAGAACTCCAGAGTTAAACTCTGTAAGAACCCTTTCTCTAATAAGGATCTTAGGAAACCCTTTTTGTTCTTGTCTTGGATTTTAAATCCATCAAAAGAGCTTTGCTCTTTTTCTTGGAACGATCTCTTAGAGATCCAAAAAAACATTTTTTTTCTGTAGTAAACCTTAAGGTCTTGAGGATCGTGAGTTCTCCTATGATCTTTGAGGATCTCTGGAATTTAATTCCATTTCCTTTGTTTCTCCATCGTGAGGGTTTCTGGGATTTAATCCCATTATTAAAGGAATTTAATTCCACATTACAGAGCTTAGCTCTGAAAGACTTGGAGGCTTTGGGGAAATTTATTGCCTGGTGTTCTTGAGCATATATATTTTTATCATTATATATTTTTTTAGGGTTCTAATACCCTTTTTACAGATTTTGAATCTGTTGGGTATTTTAACAGAACTCATTTTTTGAGAATATTAGGAGTTGTTTAAACTCCACTATTTATTTAATGAGAATCCTTTTGGATTCTCACAATGATTATCTAGCCCCATCATTGGTGATCCGTCATTTTGATTTCGTAGGGCCTACTGACTTTGTAATTATTGGTCTATGAAACTGATTCACACTTTTCATTAATGGGTATTCTCCTCTTTTTTATAGATACAATGGCATCACTTCCTTCCTTTCCTTACATGCGCTCAGAAGCCGCTTTTCCACAATCGCCTTCAGACGAGGAGGTTATGGCAATGATCAAGGAATATGATAGGGACAATACAAGCCTTCTCCTGTGGGGGGTTTGGTACGGTCATATTATCAGGAGCCGTCGTAGTTTCACATACAGAGTTCCAGCAGAACCTATCCACTCGATGTTATTGATAGAGCGTCCGTGTACTGCTTATGCGGTGGAAGCGACCAATTGGACCCCCACGGGCCGGCTTGAGCCGTCGACGACTGGGATACCTAATCAAGCTACGATGGCCATCGATATTTTGGGGCGCCGAATTTTCCAAGGCGAAGCTCGAATCTGAGGGCAAGTTTATAAGGTAAGTGTT
The DNA here is from genome assembly GCA_030015575.1 of Agapanthus africanus. NCBI lineage: Eukaryota > Viridiplantae > Streptophyta > Magnoliopsida > Asparagales > Amaryllidaceae > Agapanthus > Agapanthus africanus. The sequence goes on along the minus strand of CM057338.1, from coordinate 318,724,943 downwards.
ACCCCACGCCATCCAGTGGGCTACCATCCTTGGGCCCGATACATTCTCTCCTCCCAACATGCACGGCTACAGAAGGTTGGGTTGTACCAAGCAGTATACGCGTCGCTGTTCTACTATCATGCTCCCCATGTCTGGTGGGTCAAGGCCTTCTAGAACCACCGGAATCTTCCTACGAACACGTTCTTGCTAGGGAATTGCGAAGTCTCAATCTCGCTGGAGGAGTTTCGTAAAATTTCAGGGTTGCCGATTAGGGGAGAGCAAGAATTAATACCTCCTGATGAGTACATATTCGCCACGGTGCCAGCTATGCTTGAGGGCTTGACGACCGAGAATGCTGTTCGGCACAAGCGTCCAAGTCTGATCAAATCCTTGGGTATCTTTGAGAAACTATTCGTTGCATCAGAAGGGCAAGGTGTCACTTTTGATGCTTACATTGCTTGTTTTCTTCGTGAAGATGTCTTATCCAAGAAAGCACCTAAATTCACGAAGGTCAAAGATCCTTTCGGATTTCGCTTGAGGAAATTGCCGGCCAAAAAAGAGGACCTACCGCAATTTTATATTCCGAACTCGTCAGTCGTGACCTTTGACGCGATCGCTGCTCCTGGGATGGATGAAGAAACTTTTTTTGTCGGCTTTATCGGTCTTTGGCTTAACTGGTTTGCCGTGCCGATGCATCGCTGCTTCATGAGAGCCTTCGTCTTCCACCCTGCTCATCGCATAGCTGAAGGAGCGCGATTGGCTGTTGGTGTTGCGGGATTATCACACCTATACCATGGGTTAAGCACTGCCACCAACAGTTCGAACCCAGGTACGGATACCGTGAATTTCTCCCTCCACTACTTTACGTCGTGGATCGAGATGCACGTGTTAGGGGCGCTTGCCGCGCACCGGAGGCCTGCTTTCTATGAGCCGTATACATTCCCACGGATTATGAGACTGATTGATACTTCCGCTCCTGACCCGACCCAGCTAGGGGCTTTGCGAGTATTACTTAATCCGTATTCAAACGAAGGCGGGATGGTTTTTAGCGATCGAGTCCTTTCTGCTCCTGCGGGACCCGTTCAACAGTTGTTTGATTTATCGAAGAATGGGGCTCCAACTTTAAAGCCAAAAAAGATCATGCACTTATACTCAATCAGGCCAGAGTATTTGGTGTTCCGCCTAAACGACGCTACTCTCTTCATGCGGTATAATCCGTATCGCTTTGCCCAGCATTTAGGCTACAACCAGGGCATCCCTCTCGAAGCCTTTTTAGTTAAGCCTACTCCTTCTCCGGAGGTAGCCCGCGATGTTATCCATGTAAGTCCACGTTACCTGTCCCCGGTTCTTTGGGGTTGCGGAAATGGTGAGAAAAGATTTTTTCGGTGGAGGTAACATGGACTCAAAAAACGGATGTTTGCTAAACAAACTATCTAACAACCTAGCTAAGAGTTTAGCTACTATGTTAGGGGTTATACCTAAACTTGATCTTCTTCTTTTCAACTCCTTGCGGTGGTCGGATCGGCCTCACCTCGTCGTCTCCTTGTGCCGAAGATGGATCCACCCGAAAGCTTCTACCTTTGGCTCCAACCTCAATCTAGAGGAAACTAGAATACTTGGCTTGCTAGACCTTGTACACTAGGATGAGTAGAGAAGTGTTTTGGGTTTTATCTCTATGGTTCTTGTTTCTCAACACATGAGACAATAGAACCATGAACTAGAGAGAGAGCAAGAGGAAGAGGGAGAGCTTGAGGATGAGAGAGAATGCAAAATGATAGAATGAAGAAGACTTTTTCCCACCATCCTCTCATAACACAAAATAATCATAATAATAATAGTAATTGAGTATTATGTGATGGTTCATGTCAAATGGCAATATCATTTCATGCACTCATTTTGTAAAGAATAACAAGCAAGAAAAAGTCTTTGCCATGAAATGATAGCCATTGTAATGATGATGGTCAACAAGTCCAAGCTAGTCAACCGGTCAACAAAGTCAACAAGTCAACAAAGTCAAACTTTCAACCCAACCATGGCACACTAATACTTAATTAATATTATTATTAATCATATTTCTTATTCTCATTAGGGTTTAGAAAAAGTCAACAGTCAACAACCCTAATGAGAATCCTCTGCCTCTGCCACTGTCAACCGTGCATACACACCCGCATCCGTATTCCGAGGAACACGAATACAAAGAGATCCTATGCCTCTGCCTCTGTCACTGTCAACTGTGCATACACACCCGCATCCGCGTTTCGGGAAACACGAATACAAACGAGATAAAACCAATCCCAAAACGTATACTAGGATCTGGCTTAAACCAAAGCCCGCTAGTAACAACTGCCCGGACACTAAACGTGCATAAGTGCACGGATGTGACGTAACCCTGTCGCAAAACCATGCGACCTCTACTCTTTTGCCTAAAGGCGAATAGCTCTCTGTGTGGGACTCTAAAGACTCGACACTACGCTGGTATTGGGTTTAACCACAGACCGCAAGCGGTACTAGTTGTGCGTAACGGCCCCCAAGTAGATGCCAATAAGAAGACGGACGAGGTGAGACCCATCTGAACTCCTACTGAGCCTGAATGTGACAGTCTCCGTACAGTCCGGTCTGTTCGTCTGAGAATATCGCATGGCGGGCCTAGGGGGCGGTAAACGTCAGTCCCCTAATAGCGGTACAAGTCGTGTCGGAGTGTAGCCCAGAACACCCTGAGATAACACTGGAAACCTACCAGTGTATCTCGCTTGCCCTGGCTAGGGACGACTGTGTGTAATGGTTCTCCTTGACACAGCGCGATATCAACTCCCAATACCGGGAGAGACGAATTCTGTCTAACCGTCACTGCCTCCAAGTGCTTCGGGACTGCACCCAACTACTACCTGTTTGCACGACTCCTTTGAGCCGTGGTAGGGTAGTAATCAAAGTATAGTGGGAACACACTCGAGGCGAAGTGACAGTGTCAAGTCAGCGGACTAAGCTGTACTCATGTCACCTGGGAACTGACAACTGACGATAGGTATAGTACCGACCAATCAGTTCCCGACGAGTCCTATCCAGTGTACTCGTAACCTAACGAGCACCCGCATACTATCTCAAGTACGACGTACTGACGGCTGTGGGACAGACCGTCTCCCCTGCTGGGATGAGAAGCGCATACGCTAGTCTGCTCCGGAGTATCGATGCCCTGTCTCGATAATCCTACTACTAGGGACCTGTAAAAGGATGTGCTTGTAGATTACCTAGCCCCCATGAGTGTGACTGCCATCACAACGCTGGTAATCAAGCAAAGATCCTAAGGGCTCTACTAATGTGTATAGGTGATATGCTAAAAGAAACACATGTACACACATTGAAGTAGAAACAAACCAAATAGTATACTACCATTTTGAGCAAGATTGTCTATACAACGGTGAATATCCCTAGCTTCCATTAAGTAATATACAAACTAGTATGATACAGTAATGGCCTCTAGGGCATATACACTAACAATCTCCCACTTGCACTAAGGCCATGTACTGGCATATCGAAGACCTATCATCTCGATCAGCCGCTCGAACTGAGTCTGGGGTAAGGTCTTCGTGAATGGATCAGCAGTGTTATCTTCCGTATTTACTCTCTTCACCTCGATCTCCCGGCGATCTACGATCTCCCTGATCAGGTGGTACCGCCTCAAAATGTGTCTGGACTTCTGATGGGACCTGGGTTCCTTCGCTAAAGTTATAGCGCCGTTGTTGTCACAATACAGCGGTATTGGATCAATACTGGTAGGAACCACCTGAAACTCCGTGAGGAACTTCTTCATCCAGACAGCTTCCTTTGCGGCATCTCAAGCAGCTATGTACTTCGCTTCCATAGTTGAGTCAGCAACGGTTTCCTGCTTGGAGCTCTTCCAGCAAACCGCCCCTCCATTGAGGGTAAAGACATAACCCGACATGGACTTGGAGTCATCCTTGTCACTCTGGAAGCTGGAGTCGGCAAAGGCCTCGATCTGGAGGTATTTTCTGCCATACACCAAGAACATCTCCTTAGTCCTTCTCAGGTACTTAAGAATGTTCTTTACCGCTATCCAGTGCTTCTCCCCTGGGTCCGAATGATACCGGCTTACAACGCTCAATGCGTATGCTACATCTGGTCTGGTACACAACATCGCATACATAATAGAGCCTACCGCAGATGCATAGGGTATTGATGACATGTGAGCCCTTTCCAAATCAGTCTTGGGAGACATCTCTTTGGAGAGGGTGATTCCATGACAAGCCGGTAGATTACCGCGCTTGGAATCTTCGATACTGAATCGTTTCAATATGGTGTCAATGTACCTGGACTGTGAAAGTCCCAACATTCTCTTAGATCTATCAGATAGATCTGGATCCCCAGAATGTAGTTGGTATCGCCCAGGTCCTTCATGGAGAACCTCTGTGACAAGAATCCTTTGACTGAGTGTAGCATAGGAATATCATTTCCTATTAGGAGAATGTCATCCACGTACAAGACGAGGAATACCACATTTCTCCCTACAATCTTACTGTAAATGCATGGTTCATCTGGGTTTTTGATAAAGTCGAATTCTTTGACAGTATCATCAAAGCAGATGTTCCAACTCCGCGATGCCTGCTTCAGTCCATAGATGGACTTGAGAAACTTGCACACTTTACCACTGCTCCCACTCTGAATGAATCCCACTGGCTGATCCATATAGACACACTCTTCTAAATTTCCATTTAGGAAAGCCGTCTTTACGTCCATCTGCCAGATTTCATAATCGTGGAAGGCAGCAATGGCAAGAAGGATCCGAATGGATTTGAGCATAGCTACCGGAGAAAAGGTCTCGTCATAGTCCAAACCAGGTCTTTGACGAAAACCCTTTGCAACAAGCCTAGCTTTATAGGTTTCAACCTGCCCATCTACACCAATCTTCTTTCTGAAGATCCATTTGCAGCCTACGGGTCTTACCCCTTCTGGAGCAAAGTCCAAAGTCCAAACTTTGTTGGTGTACATGGACTCCATCTCGGTCCGCATTGCATCCAGCCATTTTACTGAGTCACCGCTCTGAATGGCTTGCTGGAAGCTAGTAGGATCATCATGATCAATGACGCAATCCTCTCTATCCCCGTCTATGAGAAAACCGTAGTATCTCTCGAGCGGATGAGACTGCCTACTACTCCTGCGGAGCGGCGCAGGAATGTCCGGTTCTCCTGAAACTTCTGGTTCTTCTAAGCTTTCAGTAATAGCTTGTGGTTCTGGAATTTCTTCCAGTTCTATTGCGCTCACATTTATCTGATTTTCCAAAAATTCAGTTTTCAAGAAGTGGGCATGCTGAGAAACAAAAACTTTTTGTTCCTCTGCGGAATAGAAAAGATACCCCCTGGAGTTCTTTGGGTATCCCATAAACTTACACAGTACTGAGCGTGCCTCGAGCTTGTCCGCATGCTGGTTCTTTACAAAAGCTGGACATCCCTATGTCTTAAGATACTTAAGACAGGGTTTCTTCCCACTCCACATCTGATATGGGGTGGTAGGCACAGTCTTGGTTGGAGCCTTGTTCAAGAGATATGCAGCTGTTTCTAGTGCATAACCCCAAAAAGATTGCGGTAACTCAGCCTTACTCATCATGGAACGAACCATATCCAATAGGGTTCGATTCCGCCTTTCAGATACACTGTTGTGGTGTGGTGTGTATGGAGGAGTACGCTGAGAGAGAATTCCATTCTCTTTTAAGTAGTCCAGAAACTCGGCACTCAAGTATTCACCACCTCGATCAGATCTCATTGTCTTTATACTTTTGCCTGTTTGTTTTTCAACTTCATTCTTGTATTCCCGAAATTTCTCAAAGGCCTCGGATTTGTGCTTCATCAGGAAGACATGTCCATACCTAGAGAAATCATCTGTGAAAGTAATGAAGTATGAATAACCACTTCGCGCATGTGTAGAAATTGGACCACACACATCACTGTGTTTGAGTCTCAAGAGCTCGCTCGCTCTTACTCCGTGTCCAGTGAACGGAGTCTTTGTCATCTTTCCCATGAGACAAGATTCACAAGTGGCATAAGACTGATACTCGAACGGATTCAAGTATCCCTCTTTATGTAACTTAGTTAATCGTGTCTTATTGATGTGACCCAGTCTACAATACCATAAGAAAGCCTGATTTGTTTCCGGAGACTTTCTTTTAAGTGTGTTCTGGACACTGAAAATCTGAGCTTGATTCAATACGTATATCCCATTATTTAATGTACCTGACCCAATCAGAACTTGATTTATGTGGATGTGGACCACATCGCTTACAAAAGTAAAATCATATCCTTCCTTAGAAAGTAAGGATACAGATATGATATTACAAGTCGCACCTGGTACATACAAACAGTCACGCAGAATCAATATCTGCCCAGTTGTTAGTCCAAGATGATATTCCCCTACGGATTCAGCATCCATGCTCATTCCGTTAGCAACCCTGAGAGTCATATCACCTTTCCTGATAACCCTACGGTTTCTCAGAGCCTGTAATGAATTACAGATGTGAGATCCTGATCCGGTATCCAATACCCAGGAAGTAGGGTTAACTGACATACAGTTCTCTATTACAAACACACCCGAAGCCGAAGCCACAACATGCTTCGAATTCTGGCTACTGACTTTGCTAGCCCTGCAATCCTTCTGCCAATGTCCATTCCCATAACAATAGGAACGTCCCTCTTTTACTACATCCAGTCCCGAAACTTTTGCCCTTCCCTTTCCTTCTTCTTCCCTGGTTTCCTTCAGGGTATAAGCAGAGGGAAGGGACTGTAGAATCAAGTTAGTATTTGACCCGTTCTCCAACGTGGTCTTCAGGTTCATGAGCTCAAAATAGCTGGTCTCTGTAAGGACATTGCCCCCTACAGATGACCCGACAGCCAACCTCGCTTGAAGCAATTCGTTCGAGGTCTCATATCTTGCGATACGAGATTGCTCTCCATATAAATCTTTGTTATGGAGGAAGATAGAAACTGAGTCCATCTTCTCGTGCTGCCTCTGGTTTGCACCATCAACTAAGGCTAACACAAGGCACTTGGCTTTCGCACAGTTTTTTTCCGATGTCATACGGATATCAATGTCCGTGACAGGGGAAACTGGTCCTGAGACGGCAGGGGTTTGATTAGTTAAGAGGTGTCCCAGCTTGTCATGGGTAATGGACATCTGGACAGACCTTTGCCAATCATCACAGTCAGGTTCAGTCATTTTATTATCTAGATGTAACCTATGTGTGGTCACTGGGTCGCTGCAATTAAGAGAGAGAGAAGAAAACACTCAGCATGATGCTCTTGCAAGTTTAGATTGGTTTTTAATTTATCTAAACAGGATGGCTCCCACTGTTTCTCGAATCCCTCCTCAAACCAAAAAATAAGAATTAGTCGGGATCAATCTCACCGTACAATACTTGTTTAACCGTTCAGCCAGGCCAATGTCGGTACTTCGAGGGAGGTTTTCCAACGCTTTCGCGAAGTTCCTTAATTTAAGAACCTATTTTCCCCGGGGGCGTAGCCCCGCTAACACCTTTCTAGACACCTACTTGGTTTATAGCATTGATCGTTAAGTGAGAAATTTCCCGAGGAGTAGCATATACTCACAGTAGGATCGGGATCCAAATATCATTGCGTGATAAAACTGAAGGAATCCTACCAGAATCATCACACTCCAAATGGTATGCAGCGCTAGCAAGTTTCAGTTTCTTTAGAAACTCCCGATGTGGATTTTTGCCCCATGCTCTTATGACCTTGACGAAGGTCAACAAATCATAAGTCACATGTCAAGTTCTACCCGTCATTGTCCAGATTAATTTGAACCCACCCGTATATACTGTTACGACCCGAAAGTACGGAACATGACCGGCACTTAAACTACGAAACGTCTCGAGGCGTACGTAATCTAAGTAAGCCGAAAACCCAGAAATCCAAACCAAGAAAAGTAGTAGAGTGAAGGAAAACCAATTTAAATAAGTTGTTTTAAAAGCATAAGCCGAATTATGCGGGTTTCTTTTTTTTTTAAAACATCAAAAATTTCCTGAAAATTTCAGCAGAGTCTCCTTTGTAAATACTGGCTCCCAAACGGGATACAACATGAATAGTATACGAAATCAATAAAAAGGCATCCCCAAGCGGGAGCTAGCTCTTCGTCAATCGACGGTCACAACCACACAAGCAATATAATATACAACGCCAACGGCGAGGATCAAAATTCAAAAGGAAACTCAAAACCAAAAGAAAACCACAGAAATATAACGCGTGACTCTAAGGTCGAATGAATAACATTACTGGTCTCTATCTCAAAATAAATACATGTTTGGTTGATGGAACTTCTAGATACAACAGAATAATGATATACAAGATATATAATGGGGGTACGATACAAGTAAACCCACCTACTAGCAAATCACCCGAACGAAACTATGCCCGGAAAGCCGTAATAAAACCTGTACGGCAAACCTGCAAGAAACTGGGGCACAACGGGGGTGAGTTGCCAACTCGTGAATAGAAAAACATCTACGGAAAGAAATCGCATAAATAACGCAACCTAGGTCAATGATCAGAATATATCCTCAAATATATGAATAGCATGCAGCCTATAACAATGGCTAGGGTAATATCTAACCCGAGTGTGATCTCATGTGCCCGGGTCAGTGCCTCAGGTAGCAATATATCATATGAATGATGTATGAATGCATGGAACAGAATGCATGTACTGACGAAAAACTGCTTTCATAAATCAGTGAGATTTCTGTATTTTAAAAGTGAGGTACCATAAATGAATCGGCATAAAATAGTGCCCAGCATCGACACAAAACAAGTGTCCAAATATCTCGATATCTCTGTATCACAATCGCTGTACCTCAATATCTCAAATCACAATATCTAGGGCGCCGTCAATCCAGACCGGCCCCTACCAACCATCTCAAGACCACGACGGTATCCTCCGGATATCCGACGCGTCGGGTAATATCACCGGTCGGTAGTGCTCCCCTGCCGGGCTCAACGTCAACAACACATTCCTCTTGGCCTGGGGTACCGCACCGGGCCCACCATGTACCCGAAACGGTTCCTCCACTCCTCGAATCGGGTCTCGAAATCCATCAGCAAACTGTGGACGACTCATACATCATGGGAAAACCGCACTTTTTATTTTAAAAGAGAGAAAAGGTTTATTTATGTTTTTGCGGTTTTCCTCCAAATCCAAGAAATCTTATGAAATCCGAATCCAAGTCATCAATAGCATGTAAACAGTGAATATAGGTATGAGAATCCATGAATGCGACACAACAGTAAATAATAACATGCATGAAGTAGTAGGCAATAACTACAATGTCTAACTAGCATATAAGGCAAGTACACTAATATCATGTCTAAACTATTAGCTAACAACCTATGTCAAATGACATAGTATTTTCTAAAGTGTTCGTGACATGGCAATTACCGATAAAGATGTGTGTGAGCCGGCAAGTAAGTGTATGTGGTACATACGCATCATCGGTAATGGTGCTGGTGTCCTAACAATATAATGTCAACAAGGCAATATGAAATAACAATGTAAGTATGCGATGCGGAGCGAGCAACCAAAATGAGCGGAAGCTAAATACTAGACGCAACTATAACTAATCTGCACTAATCTAATATAAGTCCTACAAATGGTTCCTTTTGAAATAACACGAATCATGGGGTTTTGAAAATAGGGGCTACGGTGTTTTTAAGAAAAGATACGTCCTTTGAAATACCCGTAGGATCCCTTGGGCTGTCTTTTAAAATACCCACGATTCGTTAGTTTTTGAAATAGGTAAGAATCGAATCTAATCTAACAACTAAACTAAACTAAAGGGCTAAGCTAACCAGCTGGACTATAGGTAAGGAAACCGCCTAACATCTGAGTCGATACATATACATACCTGTATATATATTAGTCGGTAATCCCGCCCCAATAATATCATATCCGATACCATATCTATAATCAGACATCCCAAGTCAAGAGTGCGGATCAATCATCAAAATCTAGCTCGTACGTAAATCCGTCGTACGGCATCCCCAAATCTGGGTACGGGTTAATATCATATTCATCACACTATTCATCTAGTATCCTCTTTATCCAAGATCATAGTCCAGGGTACTGACCTATGTCTAGTACAATACTAATATCATCAATATAGTCATGATCTGACTACTGATCGACAGTCTCGTACAAACCGATATCACAACTACAAAACAAAACTCATCGACTCAGCTCAATCCCAAGTATCGTCCTCATATCCGTATGTGAACACATAGTCCCATACCCATGTGAACACATAACTATAAAGAATCCCATGAGCACATATAAATAGGAATGTATGCAAGTATGTATGTGTGTATGTATGTGTGTATGTGTAGTGCAACACTACCCTAGGGTTCGCAACACTAAAGTAATCCAACACACCAATATCCATCCTAAACATCGTTATTAATCCCAAATAACATATAATAATTGTTGATATGTATACGCATCCGTATACATCACCACGGACTGCGGGGGTGCTATACGCCATCCACCCGACTTCTTCCCGTAGATATAAATCTACTCACCTGGTCCTCGCTCGCCGGTGCCGACGTCGCCACGCGCTTGCTTGTCGTCTCGAAGTCCACATGGGGTACCTACATATCATAACGCACCATATCGCATTAAAATCCGACTCATGACCAAAACGACGCACGAAACCCACATAGGTCAAAACCTATGGTTGCTTTCACAAATCGACCCAAAAACCCTCGACGTCGGCGTACAAACGCCAAACCATCGAGAAAAACTCATATACCCTCATTTGTACATTCACGAACACTAATTTTAATATAAAATAGGTTAAAATTCACAAAAACCCCAATTTCACTTAAAAAGTCATTTTTCCGAAAATCTAGCAAGCACAATTCGCCGTTTTAGTACAAAACTCGACGTCTAAACAAATCTAGCGGCCATAATACTTATAAAATATCTTAAATAAGTCATAAAAACAATTTCCATAATTTAATCTCGTTAAATTCCAAAAACCCTAAAATTCTAGTTAACAAAATACCCAAATTTTAACAATTTTATAGCAAAAATGCACAAACTACAATCTAGTTTGGATTTCCATGAACTAAAGTGTTAAACTACACTTAATAATGTTAAAGAAGTCATGAAAAACCTAATCACATTTTTAATCCTAATTATTTAACCAATTTCAAAAACCTAGTTAGCAAATTGGCATAATTAACACAATTTTTAAACTAACCATTAGCAACTAGCTCCTAATCTTGTATTAACACAACATAAGAGCCTAAATATATCACACAAGCATACACCAATTTCACAAAACCCTAACTTGCATTCAAATTCTTATCTTGAATTTCAAAACTTGCAACTAAAGCCTAATTAACACTTAAGTAATTTAGCTTTAAGAAATTAAGTAACAAATTAAGCAAAATGTTTAGAATTATACCCAAACCCATTTGAAGATCCACAAGCACCCATGGCCTCCCAAAAAGAAATCTTGTTCCCTAGATCCATACTAGAATAGCCAATAAGAAATGGGTAGGGATTAGATTTTGATTTTTGTGGGTTTTTTGATGAATTTGTGAGGTTTTTAGCTCAAGAATTGAAGAAGCAAAAAATGGGGCTGTTGCAAGAGGGAGGCTCGGCCAAATTAGGGAGGGGGAGGAGAGAGAGTGAGGTGGGGAAAGTGATTGGTTAAGTCAAAGGCCCATATCACAAGTCAACCCATTCTCATTTCTTTATTGTTTTCATTTTCTTTTCTTTTCTTTTCTTTAGCCTTAGAAGTGGGGACAAATTTTGGGGATGGGGAAGCAAGGCTCGGCCAGCACATAGGGAAGGGGGTGAGAGGGTGTGGGTGAGTTTGGGTGAAGAAAGAAAATGATAAATATTATACCCCAATTTCTATTTACACTAATATTAATAATTAAGCCTTTTTCTTCGATATTTTCTAAACCGTTTTGGCAAACGATTTCATTTCAAAAACCACATGATAAAATTTTATTTAATGTTTTATGATGCACAAAAATTTTTTCAACTCATTCCAATTTGTAATTTTCCCTAATTAAATGTATTAGTGACGGCTTAAAATAATATTAAAATAATATTTTTTTCAGAAAATTTGAAATTTCACCAGTGGCTCAATAAACACCAAATACTAGTAATTACATAGCTAGAATATGTATATTTAATTTTATAATAAAGATATTTACATTTTGACTTTTTACAGAAAACCCCCTTATTTTACCGTTTTTTCAAAATTTCACCGAAACGATTTTCAAAACGTTACAATCTTCCCCCCTTAAAGAAATTCAGTCCCCGAATTTAAATTAAAACTTCCCCCAAATACTAAAATATTTCAGGCAAAACTATCAAATCGCCGGGGCTCCGAAATCATAAATACATAAAACAAATCGTAGCGCAACGCATGCGCATGAAAAATGAGCATATAACTCAAATCAGAACTCCGTCAAGCATCCCGCAATCATCGGAGTCATGGGGAAGACATCAATACCAAATCCAAAGCAAAACCAATATGATATAACTCGAAACTATACATGTAAAATATATTCAGGTACTGTCCTCTGACTAGTCCTGCTCAGTACGAAAACACATAGCAATATCATAAAAACGTACTGCTCTATAAGAAAAATCAATCCCAAAATACGCGTATGAATACTACGCGCGTCTTGTGCGTACGGAAATCAAAATCCAAATATGTGCCATACATATGCACAGAAACAACATCTAAGTGCATCGGGTGTGCACGAAACATCTGTCGTAGGCAACATGTGTGCCTGACAGCAAAATCAGGTGCATCTGACATGCACGAAAAATCTCGATTTAGTGCATCTGGTGTGCACCAAAATCACACTTCAAAACATGCGCTCAACATGCGCGAAAATCCAATCAGGTGCATCCATCGTGCACGAAATCATGAAATCCAATATCAAGTGCCGAACATGCGCAAAATCAAATCAGGTGCACAAGGTGCACAAAACAAATATCGAACATCACCATTGAAATCAAAGTCCAATGCATCTAAGTGCATAAAAGGCGTATCACTGCACTGCAACCATATATAAACTATACAGAGTGCAGGAACCAAATCGTGTGCGTGCATACGCACAAAATCAACTCAAATGTCTAAAACCGTAAAATCACAAACATGTGAAACCCAAGCACGAAAACGATATCAAGTGCAACACTGTGCAAGGATCGTAAATCCTCAATCATCAAAATCAAATCATTCGAATAAATCACCCAAAACATCGAAATCAATAATGGCGGCATAGTACCGCTCAAGCGCATCCTCTAAGAATCCCGGGCCAACTGTCGCGGTCACTAGTGGGACGTCTCGTCGATGATCATGAACTCTGGCTTGCTAGTGTGCGTAACAATGACCACTCCTGGGTCAAGGTCTTCACTGGGAATTACCAATCTCTCGGTCCATCGGCTCATCGGCCTTGTCAGGTGTGCTAACGGGGATGATCCCGTTCTGGCACGTCTCTTGTCATCTCCCGGTCAATCATCGCGACCACTCGTAAGACAGCATATCACTGGCGTCGGCCTCTGGCTCTCTGAATGTACGTGACACAACTGATCCTGGGTGCAAGTGTCATTGCAGCAGTGTCCTGGAAAAAATCCTGCTCACGGTCTCTTCCATGTCTCGTCTCTGCCAACTGTCCGGAAGTCATCGTCCTTTTCTATATCTGCATCTTGCTCCGGAACGGCTGCATACCCATCGCGACTCCTTCTGGAAGGTATATCCAGTACTCTGCCTCGGCATGCGTATCGCATCTCTGATGTCGGCGGAGTGGAACGCCGTCTTATCCAGATCTTGTACGGACCTCTTTACTCCACTTTCTCTAATGTCGACTGCTTCGGACTCGTCTCATCGTGGCTACATGGACTGAGCTCCAATGGCTATCCTCATATCGGGAGTCTCCCAAGAAATGCATCTCACCACCTAGCATCCGAATTAAGTCGAGCCATCCGATCGAGTTGTCAAAACTTCATAATCCCCCAAGAGCTCAACCTCTTGGGCACAGTTTAATAGTATCGAGTACATACCACAGTATCGGTGGTCCAGCCGTAGAAGGGCAAACACAAGCCTCACTAATGGCGCCGCGGAACTGCCGCAAACCCTAAGGTTCGAAGGCTTTCACACGGTCATTAAGTCGAGTTAGGATTTCATTCTTCTAGAGGGACCATAGAATTGCCTGCATGTCTTTCCGAGTACCTTAAACTTGGAATAATAGGTTTCTGACATTCGATCGTCTCTGTCAACTCTCAACGTCTCCGCGTGAAGTCGTCTCTAGCTGGAATCAATCTATCTGATGACCTCGCATCGGGGTAACGAACGAACCATATGTCCTAGTCATTCATCCTCGGTGACTAGCGACCTTCTATCATCTCTTAGTATAACTCGTACTGCAATAACTCCAACAAATGGGGCGATATCTCGTCGTTCGCAGCAATAACGGGCTAACTCGTCTGCACGCTGAACCGTGCCTCAATCATCATGAATAGGCAATATATCAACGGTCATCAAAATCTGGCCGGCCTCTATCAGCGGCTCAATCCTCTAGTGCAAATCGACACGTCCGAGTAACCTCATAAAGGCGATCCGCCAAACGCTCGTGGCGCGGAAACACAGTAAAAAGACATATCTCCGCAATCGTGTGTCACCGAAATTACGTCTTGGTCAGTCCTCGTCCGTAACGAGCTCGTGCTGACCGCAATTCTAGGCATAGCTCTCCCTGCTCGTAATCGTGGCAGCAAAACCATAACTGGTACTGATGAGGCTAGATCGGAATGAATATAATACTAAGCAAAGAAATGTACATCCTAAGGCTTCTTAAGTGGAGTAGCGTATCGTAAGTATACCGCGGAACATACCCACGGTACGTCAGTCTACTTTAGTCACCTATTCCATCAACCAAGGGTCATCCTACACTCCGAAGGTAAAACCTAATGCTCTGATACCAACTTTGTCACGACCCGAAAGTACAGAACATGACCGGCACTTAAACTACGAAACGTCTCGAGGCGTACGTAATCTAAGTAAGCCGAAAACCCAGAAATCCAAACCAAGAAAAGTAGTAGAGTGAAGGAAAACCAATTTAAATAAGTTGTTTTAAAAGCATAAGCCGAATTATGCGGGTTTCTTTTTTTTTTTAAAACATCAAAAATTTCCTGAAAATTTCGGCAGAGTCTCCTTTGTAAATTCTGGCTCCCAAACGGGATACAACATGAATAGTATACGAAATCAATAAAAAGGCATCCCCAAGCGGGAGCTAGCTCTTCGTCAATCGACGGTCACAACCACACAAGCAATATAATATACAACGCCAACGGCGAGGATCAAAATTCAAAAGGAAACTCAAAACCAAAAGAAAACCACAGAAATATAACGCGCGACTCTAAGGTCGAAGGAATAACATTACTGGTCTCTATCTCAAAATAAATACATGTTTGGTTGATGGAACTTCTAGATACAACAGAATAATGATATACAAGATATATAATGGGGGTACGATACAAGTAAACCCATCTACTAGCAAATCACCCGAACGAAACTATGCCCGCAAAGCCGTAATGAAACCTGTACGGCAAACCTGCAAGAAACTGTGGCATAACGGGGGTGAGTTGCCAACTCGTGAATAGAAAAACATCTACGGAAAGAAATCGCATAAATAACGCAACCTAGGTCAATGATCAGAATATATCCTCAAATATATGAATAGCATGCAGCCTATAACAATGGCTAGGGTAATATCTAACCCGAGTGTGATCTCATGTGCCCGGGTCAGTGCCTTAGGTAGAAATATATCATATGAATGATGTATGAATGCATGGAACAGAATGCATGTACTGACGAAAAACTGCTTTCATAAATCAGTGAGATTTCTGTATTTTAAAAGTGAGGTACCATAAATGAATCGGCATAAAATAGTGCCCAGCATCGACACAAAACAAGTGTCCAAATATCTCGATATCTCTGTATCACAATCGCTGTACCTCAATATCTCAAATCACAATATCTAGGGCGCCGTCAATCCAGACCGGCCCCTACCATCCATCTCAAGACCACGACGGTATCCTCCGGATATCCGACGCATCGGGTAATATCACCGGTCGGTAGTGCTCCCCTGCCGGGCTCAACGTCAACAACACATTCCTCTTACCCCGGGGTATCGCACCGGGCCCACGATGTACCCGAAACGGTTCCTCCACTCCTCGAATCGGGTCTCGAAATCCATCAGCAAACTCATGGTGGACGACTCATACATCATGGGAAAACCGCACTTTTTATTTTAAAAGAGAGAAAAGGTTTATTTATATTTTTGCGGTTTTCCTCCAAATCCAAGAAATCTTATGAAATCCGAATCCAAGTCATCAATAGCATGTAAATAGTGAATATAGGCATGAGAATCCATGAATGCGACACAACAGTAAATAATAACATGCATGAAGTAGTAGGCAATAACTACAATGTCTAACTAGCATATAAGGCAAGTACACTAATATCATGTCTAAACTATTAGCTAACAACCTATGTCAAATGAAATAGTATTTTCTAAAGTGTTCGTGATATGGCAATTACCGATGAAGATGTGTGTGAGCCGCCAAGTAAGTGTATGTGGTACATACGCATCATCGGTAATGGTGCTGGTGTCCTAACAATATAATGTCAACAAGGCAATATGAAATAACAATGTAAGTATGCGATGCGGAGCGAGCAACCAAAATGAGCGGAAGCTAAATACTAGACGCAACTATAACTAATCTGCACTAATCTAATATAAGTCCTACAAATGGTGCCTTTTGAAATAATACGAATCATGGGGTTTTGAAAATAGGGGCTACGGTGTTTTTAAGAAAAGATACGTCCTTTGAAATATCCGTAGGATCCCTTGGGCTGTCTTTTAAAATACCCACGATTCGTTAGTTTTTGAAATAGGTAAGAATCGAATCTAATCTAACAACTAAACTAAACTAAAGGGCTAAGCTAACCAGCTGGACTATAGGTAAGGAAACCGCCTAACATCTGAGTCGATACATATACATACCTGTATATATATTAGTCGGTGATCCCGCCTCAATAATATCATATCCGATACCATATCTATAATCAGACATCCCAAGTCAAGAGTGCGGATCAATCATCAAAATCTAGCTCGTACGTAAATCCGTCGTACGGCATCCCCAAATCTGGATACGGGTTAATATCATATTCATCACACTATTCATCTAGTATCATCTTTATCCAAGATCATAGTCCAGGGTACTGACCTATGTCTAGTACAATACTAATATCATCAATATAGTCATGATCTGACTACTGATCGACAGTCTCGTACAAACCGATATCACAACTACAAAACAAAACTCATCGACTCAGCTCAATCCCAAGTATCGTCCTCATATCCGTATGTGAACACATAGTCCCATACCCATGTGAACACATAACTATAAAGAATCCCATGAGCACATATAAATAGGAATGTATGCAAGTATGTATGTGTGTATGTATGTGTGTATGTGTAGTGCAACACTACCCTAGGGTTCGCAACACTAAAGTAATCCAACACACCAATATCCATCCTAAATATCGTTATTAATCCCAAATAACATATAATAATTGTTGGTGTGTATACGCATCCGTATACATCACCACGGACTGCGGGGGTGCTATACGCCATCCACCCGACTTCTCCCCGTAGATATAAATCTACTCACCTGGTCCTCGCTCACCGGTGCCGACGTCGCCACGCGCTTGCATGTCGTCTCGAAGTCCACATGGAGTACCTACATATCATAACGCACCATATCGCATTAAAATCCGACTCATGACCAAAACGACGCACGAAACCCACATAGGTCAAAACCTATGGTTGCTTTCACAAATCGACCCAAAAACGCTCGACGTCGGCGTACAAACGCCAAACCATCGAGAAAAACCCATATACCCTCATTTGTACATTCACGAACACTAATTTTAATATAAAATAGGTTAAAACTCACAAAAACCCCCAATTTCACTTAAAAAGTCATTTTTCCGAAAATCTAGCAAGCACAATTCGCCGTTTTAGTACAAAACTCGATGTCTAAACAAATCTAGCGGCCATAATACTTATAAAATATCTTAAATAAATCATAAAAACAATTTCCATAATTTAATCTCGTTAAATTCCAAAAACCCTAAAATTCTAGTTAACAAAATACCCAAATTTTAACAATTTTATAGCAAAAATGCACAAACTACAATCTAGTTTGGATTTCCATGAACTAAAGTGTTAAACTACATTTAATAATGTTAAAGAAGTCATGAAAAACCTAATCACATTTTTAATCCCAATTATTTAACCAATTTCAAAAACCTAGTTAGAAAATTGGCATAATTAACACAATTTTTAAACTAACCATTAGCAACTAGCTCCTAATCTTGTATTAACACAACATAAGAGCCTAAATATATCACACAACCATACACCAATTTCATAAAACCCTAACTTGCATTCAAATTCTTATCTTGAATTTCAAAACTTGCAACTAAAGCCTAATTAACACTTAAGTAATTTAGCTTTAAGAAATTAAGTAACAAATTAAGCAAAATATTTAGAATTATACCCAACCCCATTTGAAGATCCACAAGCACCCATGGCCTCCCAAAAAGAAATCTTGTTCCCTAGATCCATACTAGAATAGCCAATAAGAAATGGGTAGGGATTAGATTTTGATTTTTGTGGGTTTTTTGATGAATTTGTGAGGTTTTTAGCTCAAGAATTGAAGAAGCAAAAAATGGGGCTGTTGCAAGAGGGAGGCTCGGCCAAATTAGGGAGGGGGAGGAGAGAGAGTGAAGTGGGGAAAGTGATTGGTTAACTCAAAGGCCCATATCACAAGTCAACACATTCTCATTTCTTTATTGTTTTCATTTTCTTTTCTTTTCTTTTCTTTAGCCTTAGAAGTGGGGACAAATTTTGGGGATGGGGAAGCAAGGCTCGGCCAGCACATAGGGAGGGGGTGAGAGGGTGTGGGTGAGTTTGGGTGAAGAAAGAAAATGATAAATATTATACCCCAATTTCTATTTACACTAATATCACTAATTAAGCCTTTTTCTTCGATATTTTCTAAACCGTTTTGGCAAACGATTTCATTTCAAAAACCACATGATAAAATTTTATTTAATGTTTTATGATGCACAAAATTTGTTTCAACTCATTCCAATTTGTAATTTTCCCTAATTAAATGTATTAGTGACGGCTTAGAATAATATTAAAATAATATTTTTTTCAGAAAATTTGAAATTTCACCAGTGGCTCAATAAACACCAAATACTAGTAATTACATAGCTAGAATATGTATATTTAATTTTATAATAAAGATATTTACATTTTGACTTTTTACAGAAAACCCCATTATTTTACCGTTTTTTCAAAATTTCACCGAAACGATTTTCAAAACGTTACATATACCCTTGACGAAGGTCAACAAGGTAATACGACTGTCCCAAACCAACGCATCTATCTATACTACATATGAACACCCAACAGCTACCAATCACTATGCCTTGACAAAGGTCAACAAACATAGCTTGAATACTATTGAATATTCATATGAAACGACGGAGGGCTACGAATGGTTTTGGCGAAACCATGAACGTAGTGAACTTGATATAATCGAAGGAACCTTTATAGCTTTTAAAAGGAGTGGCTTAAGCTCCGTGTTTAAAAGTTGTTTTTGAAAAGAAACCGAGTGGTTTTTGAAATTGTTCCAACGACTTTAACTTTGGTTTATTTTCTTGCATTAATTTTAATGCGTCCCATCATTTAATCCTACCATTGCAGAAAACAACGAAAATATGACGTACGCTTATGC
Organism: Agapanthus africanus; assembly: GCA_030015575.1. Lineage (NCBI taxonomy): Eukaryota > Viridiplantae > Streptophyta > Magnoliopsida > Asparagales > Amaryllidaceae > Agapanthus > Agapanthus africanus. Next base: position 318,705,053 of record CM057338.1, on the reverse strand, counting down.
CATCCGCATTCGCCACGGGGTCCCATCATTACCCGTTAGGTTACTTAACTAACGACAGAGCGGGGGCTGGACTAGAGCGGATGCAAAACATAAGCAACGCCTAAATAGATATCATATATAGATATATACATCCGTCAGATGCAATGATAGCCATTCCAGATCACAGATGAACACATTGGATATACTAGGAATCCGCATTTCGTACGAGCCTGTAACGAAAAGCGGATTACACGGTTGCGATGAATAGCCAATACCCCACCCTAGACCCCTACGGGTGCGGCAAACTACCCGCCAAATATCCGAAGTGAAGCAACCTATCTCAACAACGTGAGTAGGCCACTCGGCACTTCAAGGTACCCGGTAGTTTGTGCACCCCTCCTTGGGTCTATCCTAGGAGCAAAAACGGTAAAAAGAAATTATACAATGGCGGCTACAACCTCATCCCGGATGTGCGGCCAAACAAATAATATTACATCAATTTACATATTACATGAAATGAAAGACAAATAAAACTCTCATCTCACAACCCCCCGGCTATTCATCCGCGACAGTCCAATGAATTCATATACACATACCATCAACATTACAGATCACAGATATGTATAACCCCCACTAGTCGACGTATAGCGATTAGCAGACGTTCAATACATATATCACATCACAGATATAACCCGTTAGCTAAAGTCTTTAGAAGTTCGATCAAAATACGGATTTTTAACCACCCCAAAAACAAATTTTGCTTTTTGGAAAATCTGGGCAGAAAAGACATATTGTAAAAATCCCAAAACACCCCACTGAACACACTGCAGGAAAAATTGCCCACGGCCGAGTCAACTCGGCCGCGGATCCGCTGCGGGACCGTTCCGCGGCGCTTTGACCGAGTCGCTGGACCATTTTTCTTGGGTGTGCTTTAAAAACCCTGAGCCGATTTTTAGTGTATGATTTATTACTTTTTGAACAGAAAACAAAATCGGCAGAAAGTTGATATTTCGGGCATGTTTTGTGAATTTTTTTTCGATCGAACTTCTAGTTACTTTGCTAACATGTTAGATAGTGTTTAGCTAGGCTCTGATAATACTGTAAGTCCACGTTACCCGTCCCACGTTCTTTGGGGTTGCGGAAATGGTGAAAAATGATTTTTTCGTTGGAGGTAACATGGACTAAAAAAACGGATCTTTGCTAAACAAACTATCTAACAACCTAGCTAAGAGTTTAGCTACTATATTAGGGGTTATACCTAAACTTGAACTCCTTCTCTCCAACTCCTTGCGGTGGTTGGATCGGCCTCACCTCGTCGTCTCGTTGTGCCGAAGATGGATCCACCCAAAAGCTTCTACCTTTGGCTCCAACCTCAATCTAGAGGAAACTAGAATACTTGGCTTGCTAGACCTTGTACACTAGGATGAGTAGAGAAGTGTTTTGGGTTTTATCTCTATGGTTCTTGTTTCTCAACACATTAGACAATAGAATCATGAACTAGAGAGAGCAAGAGGAAGAGGGAGAGCTTGAGGATGAGAGAGAATGCAAAATGATAGAATGAAGAAGACTTTTTCCCACCATCCTCTCATAACACAAAATAATCATAATAATAATAGTAATTGAGTATTATGTGATGGTTCATGTCAAATGGCAATATCATTTCATGCACTCATTTTGTAAAGAATAACAAGCAAGCAAAAGTCTTTGCCATGAAATGATAGCCATTGTAATGATGATGGTCAACAAGTCCAAGCTAGTCAACCGGTCAACAAAGTCAACAAGTCAACAAAGTTAAACTTTCAACCCAACCACGGCACACTAATACTTAATTAATATTATTATTAATCATATTTCTTATTCTCATTAGGGTTTAGAAAAAGTCAACAGTCAACAACCCTAATGAGAATCCTCTGCCTCTGCCACTGTCAACTGTGCATACACACCCGCATCCGTATTCCGAGGAACACGAATACAAAGAGATCCTATGCCTCTGCCTCTGCCTCTGCCTCTGTCAACTGTGCATACACACCCGCATCCGCGTTCCGGGGAACACGAATACAAACGAGATAAAACCAATCCCAAAACGTATACTAGGATCTGGCTTAAACCAAAGCCCGCTAGTAATAACTGCCCGGACACTAAACGTGCACAAGTGCACGGATGTGACCGAACCCTGTCGCAAAACCATGCGACCTCTACTCTTTTGCCTAAAGGCGAATAGCTCTCTGTGTGGGACTCTAAAGACTCGACACTACGCTGCCAGTGGGTTTAACCACAGACCGCAAGCGGTACTAGCTGTGCGTAACGGCCCCCAGGTAGATGCCGATAAGAAGACGGACGAGGTGAGACCCATCTGAACTCCTACTGAGCCTGAATGTGACAGTCTCCGTACTGTCCGGTCTGTTCGTCTGAGAATATCGCATGGCGGGCCTAGGGGGCGGTAAACATCAATCCCCTAATAGCGGTACAAGTCGTGTCGGAGTGTAGCCCAGAACACCCTGAGATAACACTGGAAACCTACCAGTGTATCTCGCTTGCCCTGGCCAGGGACGACTATGTGTAATGGCTCTCCTTGACACAGCGCGATATCAACTCCCAATACCGGGAGAGACGAATCCTGTCTAACCATCACTGCCTCCAAGTGCTTCGGGACTGCACCCAACTACTACCTGTTTGCACGACTCCTTTGAGCCGTGGTAGGGTAATAATCAAAGTACAGTGGGAACACACTCGAGGAGAAGTGACAGTGTCAAGTCAGCGGACTAAGCTGTACTCATGTTACCTGGGAACTGACAACTGACGATAGGTATAGTATCAACCAATCAGTTCCCGACGAGTCATGTCCAGTGTACTCGTAACCTAACGAGCACCCGCATACTATCTCAAGTACGACGTACTGACGGCTGTGGGCCAGACCGTCTCCTCTGCTGGGATGAGAAGCGCATACGCTAGTCTGCTCCGGAGTATCGATGCCCTGTCTCAATAATCCTACGACTAGGGACCTGTAAAAGGATGTGCTTGTAGATTACCCAGCCTCCACGAGTGTGACTGCCATCACAACACTGGTAATCAAGCAAAGATCCTAAGGGCTCTACTAATGTGTATAGGTCATATGCTAAAAGAAACACATGTACACACATTGAAGTAGAAACAAACCAAGTAGCATACTACCATTTTGAGTAAGATTGTCTATACAATTGTGAATATCCCAAGCTTCCATTAAGTAATATAAAACTAGTATGATACAGTAATGGCCTCTAGGGCATATACACTAACAATCCATTATTTCATGCGGTTGAACACGGGTTCTCTTTTCATGATCCCGGAGCCTGACTATCTTCCAAGGCCTGTGGGGCCCTTCAAAGGCCGGTATCGCCACCGAGTCCGTCCCATCATCGCAGAGGAAAGACGGGTGCTCTTTGAGTGTAGAGCTCTTGTTCCAGATCAAGCTGTCAGCTCCCCGTTGCGACCACGGTCAGTTGTTTGCCCTCCTCTAAAGGACAGCGGCTCAATGCTCATTCCTAAAGCCGCCCAAGCTGAATCAACCCCCCGTACTGCTGGTATGCCGGTGCATATGAGATCCGAGACAACGACTCCTGATAAAGACCAGCTGTGGCGTCCACAAAGGTAGATATCGAAGGTGATGTCGGGCAGCGCTGCACAAAAGCGCAAAAGGGGAGGAAGCGCCCCTCTACCGGTGTTAGCTCAAGCTCCAAAAGGAGAAATAAATCATTCATTGGCCTACTCGATGGCTTGCTTGAATCCGAGCCCCTTATAGCCGATATCTATGCAGGAGCCAGACGACGGTCTTCTCTTCCCCGGTTCATCTGCTGAGGAAGCCGCTCAGTTGGCCGAGGCTTTAAAGCGCTCACAAGACGAGGCTGAAAACGTCCACTCCAGGAAAGAAAAACTTCCCACTGTCATATTTCATGATGTCGATCCAGCTCCAGCCATGTTACCGATGACTCCTTTGACGCTGGATCGTGCTTTGAAACAGCTGGTGTCGGATGCCTCTGAAGATGAAGCTGCTTTGAAAGCCCGACGAGCACACCTGAACAGAAAAGCGCAGCAACTTAAACAGACCATCCTTCATCCTTCTTGGGGTATTGGTATGTATAATTCTTACCTTTTTAGCAAATAATTTGTATTACTTTTATGTCGCATTATCTTTTTAAAAAATTGTAGGGCCTTCTGTAGCTGGCGTAATTTCGAGCCCAGATCATGCCATGAAGGTAGATTCTATGAATATCTCCCATGACACACCGGAGGGTGTAGAGAAGATTACTGAAGCTGCTATCCCTGCTGTGGAGCTCCCGGTGATGGCTTCTGTCCCTCCAGCAGAGACTACCACACCGGCAATAGATTCCATGGATATTTCCAATGACGCACCTGAGGGGTAGAAGAGATGGACGAAGCTGCTATCCCCATCCTGGAGCCTCCAGTGGCAATTTTTGTCCCTCTATTGGAGACTGCCACGTCGGCCATCGATTTCATGAATATCTCCAGTGACGCGGCTGAGGGTGTACAGGAGGTTGCCGAAGATGCCATCCCTCCAGTTCAGAGCGGGCGAAGTATAGAAGGTAATCTTATATACATATACATTTTGTTTAACGACCCCTCCATATACCTGAACTTTTCTCTCTCTCAGAATTGCGGGAATTGGCGTCTTCCATCGTGGATCTTTCTCCGAGGAAAACCTTACAGCGTTTTCTTGACATGGCGGCCCTATAAGCGATACCCCCACAAAGCATAGTCCTTTCTTCTAGCCAAGGTCGGTATTCTTTTGCCCTTTTTGTTTTATATTTTTATAATGATACTGATATGCCCTTCATTTTAAATCCCAGTTCTAAAAGCCGACGACGAAGTCGAGATTCTTGATGGACTTAGGGATCTCTCAAACCCGCCTTGCATGACTGTGGGTATGTGACGCTTTATCCTTGGCAACGTTTTGCTTATTCTATATTTGGAAAATGCAACTAACCGCACATATGTCTTCACATCTTTGCCAGCCCTGACTCCATTAGAGTCCCGGATTTTCATACCGCAAGGCCCTTATGCTCGACGCGTGTCAGAGAGGATGGAAAAACAGAGCATTTATTCCAAGGCGGCTCTCATAGAAGACCTTCGTGCCGGTACTTCTGTCACTGCCGAAGAATTCGCTGCTGAATCCAATGCTTCCCTATTTGTTCTTGCCACTTATCATGACGAGGCATTGGTGCGTACTTGGTGTAGGGAGTTTTTCGTCACCCCATTGAGATGGGAATATGCACGCGCTGGTCAGGCGTACTACAGATTCCCCCTATCTAGGGTAGACGGGGGTTTATTGATCGTGGGGATCCGAATCTCCGGCAGCCACGGACTAAGCTGCCGTTAATTACCCCTCGCCTTTGGAGCGAGAGAACCTCCGATTAATGGGTTAAACTGGTTATGCGAACTCAATGTGCAGTGTTGTGTTTTGAAGGAGTTTTGGATATATCGGGGGCCCCGCAGAGTTTTTACGGGAGTCCCGCTACCTGGATAGCAGGCTGGGGGTCAAGGGGGCTAGCAGCCCCCTTACGGGGTGCGGGACAGCGTCCCGTTAGAAATTTTTTCTAATGGGAACAGTGTGGTGGAGTATGTGTGTGTGTGCGCATGTGTGTGTGTGTGTGTAAAGGGAAAGGGCATCCAAAGGATGCGTGGGAGAAGGCTCCAGCACCCCACGTGCCAGGCACGCGGGCGCTGTGCGCCAGAGTGCCAACGCCCCACTTGCCAGGCACGCGAGTGCTGTACGCCAGAGCGCCAGCGCCCCACGTGCCTAGCACACAGGCACTAGGCGTCAGCAGCAAAAAGGGACCTGGTCCCTGCACTGGGAGCTGTGCTCCCGATTTGACTTATGGAGTTGAACTCCTGACAAAGATTAATTTAGGGAGTTAAACTCCAATAGATCTTGAATGGAGTTAGACTCCTAAAAATATTTAGAAATGATCAAAGGGGGCTGCTTTGTTTCTCCTCTTTGGCCCTGGATATTCCCAAGATGGGATTTCTGGAGATGGGTCTCCTTCTTCCTCCTCTGTTGGCCAGATCTTGAAAAACAAGAAATATGAGATTTTAAAAATATCTCCTTTTTGAGATCTAATGGAAGATCTGAGTTCCCCTTTGTGGGTTTTGTGGTGAAAAACTATTTTGTTTTGGAAAAGGAAGAGTAAAACTCTTGATTTAATTGAAAAGGGGAAGAAAGTTTTAGAACCTTCAGAAAAGAGAAGGAGGTACAAAACCCTAGAGTTTTGAGGGGAATGAAAAGTGTATCCTTTATTCAGCATCATGTTGCCTTATATAGGCTCACACATTTACATATAGCCCCTTGGGCTTTGCAAAATGGCATTTTGCCCATCCTATGCCTCATGTGCTTATTTCATTTGCACATAAGCCATGGGCTTTACAAAAATTTTTCTTTATGCCCATTTTGCTTATATTCATGCACAAAAAATTACATCAAAACTATCTGTTACATGATTTTTATGTTGGCATAGGGAGACTGGCCGCGGGCTCAACTTGGGCATGGGCCCACTTGACCTGGGCTTGGGCCCACCTGGCTTGGGGTTGACCTTGACTTTGACTTGGTCAACCGGGATGCAAATTTTGACCCTAACACTTGGGTTAAGTACTGCCGCCGAGTCGAGGCCTGCCTACATGGGATTGAATGCATACGCCTTCCTTTCGATATCTTGTCTGTAAAGGCGAGCCTGCGTGGGTGGATCGAACGATGTACAGCCGATCTCCAGTCATGCGAGAAAAGGCTCAACCGGAAGTTTTCGGCAAGAGAGTTAACTTCAAAGGCTTTAGGGGAACTTCAAGCCCAGCACACTGCCAAGACCACTCGTGCATACAAAATTTGGCGGGTGCTTCAAGAAGCCATTACAGAGGTGGTGGCTCTTGACAAAGCCATTATTTTTATACATGAGATGGTTGAAGCCCACAAGGTTGCCGATAAAGAGCTTGAGAGCCGATTTACTTCATATCAGAATCAACAGACATAGGCAGGGACTCGTCTTGCGGCACTGATAGAGCTCGAAGCAGAAGTCCAGCGGAAAAATGACGAGCTTGCTAGCTTATTGAATCATCCACCAACTTAGAAAATTTTGTTGCTGTATATTCTCCTCTTTTTGTATTCATTTTTATCCCTGAATAAAAGTATCTTGTATTTACTTAAATTCATGAATAAAAGACGTATTTCATTTCATATTAGCGCTTCTCTTTCCTTCGATGTCTTGACTTGACTTAAAGTAGTTTATGTACTCATTTCGGAGCTTGTAGTTTATTTACTCATTTCGAAGTCTCTAGTTTATGAACTCATTTCGGGGCTTGTAGTTTATTTACTCATTTCGGAGTCTCTAGTTTATGAACTCATTTCTGAGTCTCTAGTTTATGAACTCATTTCGGAGCTTATAGTGTATGAACTCATTTTGGAGTCTCTAGTTTATGAACTCATTTCGAGGCTTATAGTATATTCACTCATTTCGAAGTCTCTAGTTAATGAACTCATTTCGGGGTTTGTTTAGTTTACCTCCCTTGGGTTTACAGGCAAACTTATCCTAACATTATATATAGATAACCCCTGCTCTTTGCGATAGAGGTCCGTTAGGTTTTGTGGTACTAGGGCTTTGGTCCGTGGTACTGTCGCGTTGGCTGATGTATTTCTCGATATGCAGTCTTTAAGCTGTTGTTTGAGTAGCCCCACGACTGTCGTGTCTCTGATCCCTTCGGGGACTGGACAAGACGACTTCAAGTAATCTCCTTAGGCTATATGACCGTTGGAAGAGCAAGCGTTGGGAATTTTCCATGTCGCTTTTTACTTGAGGTTAGGCTCAGTTTGGAGCCCCGATGAGTCATAACCACTCCGCGCTGGTATGGGATGATCTCCGATAGTCTCTTAGGCTTTATATAAGTTGCCATCGAGACCCTGAAACTGGGAATATGTCGTTGCTTCAATTTGATTTGGTTATTTGGATCCTTTGTTGACATTGCGTCTGCTGTAATGAGAAGAATGTCAGGCTGGAGCAGAGATTTCGTCACTCCTTTTTGTTTTTGCTGTTTGGAGCCTTTGTTGACATTGCGTCTGCCGTAATGAGAAGAATGTCGGGCTGGAGCTAGGATTTTGCCGTCACTCCTTTTTGTTTTGGCTGTTTGGAGCCTTTGTTGACATTGCGTCTGCCGTAACGAGAAGAATGTCGGGCTGGAGCTGGGATTTTGCCGTCACTCCTTTTTGTTTTGACCCTTGGGCCTTTTGTTGATATTGCGTCTACCGTAACGAGAAGAATGTCGGGCTGGAGCTAGGATTTTGCCGTCACTCCTTTTTGTTTTGACCCTTGGGCCTTTTGTTGACGTTGCATCTACATCCTGCTGGAATGAGAAGGCACGCCGGGGTTGTCTCTAGGTTGTATATGAACCATCAAGACTTGGAGCTAGGAATTTTCCATGGCTCCATTCTGTTTCGACCCTTGGGACTTTTGTTGACGTTGCGTCTGCATCCTGCTGGAATGAGAAGGTGCACCAAACTGATCTCTAGACTGTAGATGTTGCCGTCGAGATCCGGCTCTCCCTATGATGGAGCCTGGTGGGAAAATATGGTTCCCTTTATTCATTTGTGCCCATGAATTGTATACAGGGGTCGATGTAGACTCCTCTGCAGGGCAAAGGAAATTTTATTTTATTTTATTTCCGCAACGCTCTATCTTTTCAGCTTTTCATATCGCGAAAGTCTCGATCGCCCAATCATTTCGGCTATTTTTATATTTTCACTCGCTGCTTTTTATTGCGAGTTGCCCAAACATTTCGGCTGTTTCATATGCATATTTTTTGCTCGTTGATTTTTATTGCGAGTTGCCCCATCATTTCGGCTATTTTATATGCATTTTTAGCTTGCTGATTTTTTTGTTGCGAGTATGGAACTTAAGATCTAATACCAATCTTGGCATCAACATCACTGCGACTGGAATATTGCCTGGAGCGAATCATCATTTGTCTTGAAAGGACTTGAACTTTAACACTTGTTCAAGCATCAGCATCACTGCGACTGGAATATCGCCAGGAGCGAATCATCATTTGCCTTTGTCGATTTGAACAAAAATGGCTTAGTAAACAGAGTTAGGATCCCGTCGACTAAGATGTTTTGACTTTATGAGTCGTAAGGGTCTCAGAAAGTTATTTCTCCCTACGAGTCTTGAGAACCTCGTAGGTGTATTTTCTCCTTAGGAATCGTGGGGATTCCTAAGTGTGTGTTCTCTTATAAGTCGTAAGGATCTTATAAGAGTATTTATAACAACCCCAAACTTTCTGTACAATTTTTTTTCAAAAATACAGAAAGGGATACTTGAGCTTGAGCACAAGTTATAAGTTTGATTTGCTTTTGAACAGCAAGAAGGAGCTTGTAGCTCATTAGTAAGACCTTTTAGAAGCCCAAGAGTTTGCACGTGCACTACACATAATACAATAAATTATAGAATAATCAAACAGGTGCAATAGGCTAGACCAAGCGTCAGGGACACGTGACACCAATCCGAGACCCCACCCCCTTGATCGGACCGGCGAAATCACGAACCGGGACGGCGCCGCCGATTCTTTGAACCAAATCCCATTTTTCTTCAACTCTAGCAACTCTTGGACTCCCCTATAACCCCAGTATTATTTGTTTTTCCTGCACATTTACAGAGCACAATAAAACTCACATTTAATCCATTTTATTACAAAATTTTAATACACCCTTTTACTACCCTAAACCACAATTTTTCCTATAAATACCACCCTCAAATCACCCCTCCTCACTCACAAATCCCTGCCCAAACTCTCAAGAAAATTCCAAGATCCTTTTGTGTGCAAATGGAGTTAGCAAAGAGCGAAGCTCTGACTAACTTCCGGCGACAACTCAAGGAGTTTCGGAGGACGAAACGACGCACCGGCAACTCCCACCTCTTCCACTTTCTCTTCTCTAGCCAATCATCCAATAAGTCCCTACTTCTTCTTTCTTTCTCTATTCTAAAAATATTCAAAACTAAAACCCGACGGAAGCGGAGTTAACCCGACTTCCGATTCGGTTTTTTCCTTAAAAAGTTTTATTTTTCTTAAACACAATAATACCAAACTCTTATGTCATGACCAATAAATATTAATAAAGGCAATAGAACAAGTTTGATATCAAAATAATAATCGTAGTAAGTTTTATTCCACTTTTACATTAAAATACCTTCATGTTTCATTTCGACATGCTTGAACTTTTTAAACCGTATTACCTTAGAAAACTCATGAGGTAATGACCTACCTCCTCACAATACATATATCTAACATAGCACGAAGGAATTTGGGAACATAGATTTGGAAAAATACGACTTTACACATAACTACCTTCAACTTATAAAACCATTTCTATAAGAAGTGTATTTAACAAATCTTTGCAATTACGCCTCTACAGCCCATTTTGGGGAACCCGTTCAGTATGGTGCGGATTATCACACATCCTCGGGCCTAGTAGAGTGATATGCAGACCTCCGCAAGGAGCATACGATCTCGAAAGATTTTTAATACAATTTTTCTTTAGAAAATGTGATTTCTATTATAAATAAAACTTATATTTTTAATAAATAAATATTTATGTAACTAATATCAAAATATCTATTTTTAATATTTATAATATTCTACATTTCCAAAATTCAAGAAAAATATCTCATTTACAAGAAAATACCATACAATTCCAATATTATAAATAAATACTATATATTATGAAATTAGGTTTTATTCACTAGAAATGTCACATTGATAAAATATACATCAATGAAAACTCTAAAGACGATAATAAAATACTTGAGGTGTATTTTGAAAATTATACAAAATTATTTTTACATAAAACCCCCTCAAGTTATACTAAATTACAATAAGGACCCTAATAAACATAGGTTTAAACGGGACCAGTCTCTTGAGCCTCAGAGAGCCAGAGAAATGGGTGCTTGCCTATCTAAGGTAGACAACCTAACAAACGGTGTTATCAATACGGTAATTATCTTGGAAAAAGACACAAATCTTACCGTCCATGTGCAGCGGTTACCGATAATATCAAAACCTAACTCAGGACTTCAATTTCTTTTCTAATTGTCTGACTCAGACTGAGTCTAAATATAATCAATCTAACTTGAATGTGATTCAAGTATAAAACCACAATTCATTATGAATCCATATACTAAATCTATTCAATCTATTCAATCTATACAACTTGACTGAACCGAACCATGATATTCATTCCATTACTGATATCATGGTCTCGGCAAGTCATCCATCTATACAATTATAATACAAGACAATACAATACAATCCAACAATACAATCAAGACATCACGGGATTTATAAGGGGTAGATTGGTATGGAAGGTGTTAAAAGTGGCACGAGACTGCAACCATAAGACACCTAACCTGAATCTCCATTGCCGTTGTACCATGGCTGAACGTATCCTTGTACTCTGTATATCTTAGTCTCTGGGATAGTGAGACTCCTCTCGTATACACTGGCACTTTCTGTACCAAACTACAAATAACAGCGTTAACAATATAATACAACTTTAAAAGTTACATTCTCTTTTTGTCTATCTTTGGGACTTACCTAGCGATTTGTTCGCTGACGACATTCTCTTTCTTCTTCTTTGAAATGTCGTAAGGTGATTCGGACTCACTGGAGATTGAGCCCAACAATAAGGATTTGGATCAGTTTACTGAAGACCCGGAGTTTTAGATTCACTTGTACATGACATTTCATTTTTATTTCTGTTATGCCACTGTTTAGGCATTACTTTCATTCCATGTATTTACATTTCAGTTGTATTGTAAAAAGAATGTTTAATAAATAAATTTGTTGTTCATTTACATCTTGTCTCTTGTGTACATTTATTTTATATTGCTTAGATATGCTTAGCGTGTTTACTTCTGGGTAAATACGTAGCGGTCTCGTCGCGTCCTCTGCCCGTACACTGGGAAGCGGGGCGTGACAGGTTTTGTTGGTGGCCCATGCAGGTCAGCTCTGCGTAGACATACAGGTCAGCTCTGTATGGACATGCAGGTCGGCTCTGCGTGGACAACCTAAGCAGTATAACACAAAAACCAGCAATTAAAAACATTCTTTACAATTCAGATTTCTTGAATTTTCCAATTTCATATATTTTGAATCTGTCATAACCCAAAATTTTCTTTCAAGATTATGAATTCTCCAAACAACACCAGTACCAATTTCAACAACACTCCACCACCCCTACCAATTACACCGGCCGTAGCTGCTCCAATCAATGAGCAGACAGTATTGACGATGCACCATGTTTGAGGCGGCGCCCTAGTTTAAAGACATTCCAGTCCATTATTAGTTTAGGGACATCTCGGTCCATAGCCAGTTTAAGGACATAGTGGTCCATTGTTACCATTTTCGAGGCAACGGATCTTCTGGATACTACTTTCAGGGTTCTGACTCAGGAAGATAGCGAGCGGACACGAGCGTCGTCGTCTATCATTGACCTGAATCGTAACCTGTTAGGCATAGTATTTTTTGAGAAATCGACCATTTATTGGCCGGAAGGGTCTTTCGCCATGCATATCCATGAGCAGGTAGGCCCCATCATGGTAGACCTTGTTTATGATGTACGGGCCTTCATAGCTAGACTCGAATTTCCCCTGTTTTGCACGATTGGGGATCATAGGTCTTTTGACAACTAGCACGAGTTTGCCTTGGAGAAATGTTCTCGGCCTGGTCAGTTTTTCGTATGACTGCGTCATCTTTGCCTTATAAGCATCTAGGTTTTGCTGCGCCATGAGGCGAGTTTCATCGAGGGTGTCGAGCTCCTCAAGCTGAAGATGGGCATTTTCATCATCTGTTTGCCCGTATCGAACTGCTACTCGGAGAGGAGGGAGTTCTATTTCCAAAGGAAGGACTGCTTCTGTGCAGAATACCAACATATATAGTGTAGTATTCGTAGCCGTTTTGAACATCGTTCGGTACGCCTAGAGAGCTTCGTGCAGTCTCTCATGCCAGTCTTTTTTGTTTCTGGACACCATTTTCTTTATAATCTTCGTCAAGGTCTTGTTGAAAGCTTCAGCTAGACCGTTGGCACGAGAATTATAGACTGAAGAGTATCTCCAGTCTATTTTATGATGTTCTGCGAAGAGGCTAATTTTATGGCACCTGTAGGCTGGCCCATTATCCGAGATTATCCGTCGCGGAGTGCTGAACCGGTAAATAACATGTGTCTTGAAGAAATGGAGAATATTCTCCGTCTTTACCTCTCTTAGTGGTACTGCTTCTGCCCACTTAGAAAAGTAGTCGGTTGTTGCCAGTATGAACCGGTGTCCTTTGGATGATACTGGCTCAATAGAGCCGATTATATCGGTTCCCCACATTTCGAACGGCCAGCTAGCTACCATTGGATGTAGTGGATTTGGATGCCGGTGGATGAAGTCTCCGTGAATTTAGCACGAGTGACACTGCTTCGCATATTCGAGGTAGTCCTGAATCATTGCGGGCCAATAGTAACCAATTCTTTTGATCTTCAGTTTCATCTTTGGCCCGGCTTAATGAGAACCGCAGAGTCCGTCATGAGTTTCTTGAACGACTCTCCTTACTTCTCCTGGCCCCAAGCACCTTAGCCATAAACCGTCAAGCGATCTTTTGTATAGAGTATTATTGACGAAAGTGAAAGACAGAGCCCGTTTCATGAGCCGATATCTTGACGACGCGTTTTCGGGCATTCGATGGGATTTGAAGTAGTCTATGAAGACTTTCCTCCAATTCTTGATATTTTCTTCGTCTTCTATCTGGAGGACTGCTTGTTTAGTTGTTTCCTTTTCTTCGGATGACTGTTAAATCCTCCGAAGGTATCCCTGCTGGCGCAAGAACCCGGCGGCTTTGCACGATGATATTTACGTCATTGAGGTCTTCGTCGGCCAATTCTTTAGCCAATCTAGCCAATGCATCCGCTTTGCTGTTTTCCTCACGCGGTATACTCTCTAAGATGTAGGAAGGTATTTGTATCAGCAGTTGCTGCACTCTTTCACCATACCTAATCAGTTCTGGCTTGCATGTCTGATAGTCGCCAATTACTTGGCTGACAATGAGCTGGGATTCTCCATATATGATGAGGTCTTTGATTCCCATGTCAACAGCAATCTCGAGACCTATTATCAAAGCTTCATATTCAGCTTCGTTGTTAGTTCTTGGCTCCGTCAGAGAGAAAGCATAACGCAATATCCCTCCTTGCGGGGTCACGAAGATAAGGCCTACCCCAGCTTTGATTATGGGGGTGCTATGCTTCCGCTTCTCCATGGAAGACGCTCCGTCGAAGTAGAGTTCCCATCGGGCATCATTTTCTTCCTTTGCGTCGAACACATATTCATCCGGTAACTCACAATTTAAGGGGGAGTCGGCGGGTATCGGATGATCGGCGAGAAAGCCGGCGATGGCCTGGCCCTTCACTGCTTTGAGAGGTCAATAAGTTATCGAGAATTCCATCAGGAGGAGGGCCTATTTGGCAAGCCTTCCTGTTAGTATGGCTCTTGACATCAAATATTTAAGAGGATCCACATTTGATATGAGATGGACCTCATGTGCCAAGGCGTAGGGTCTAAGCTTCGTTATCACGAAGATCAGCGCCAGACAATGCTTTTCGATGGGGGAGTAGTTGTTTTCTGCCCCTAGAAGAACTCGACTTAAATAGTACAAAGCTCTCTCCTTTCCCTGGTCATTCTCATGTTCCCATAGCGCACCCAGAGAACCTTCAAGGAGCGGTTTTCCCTTAACCGGAGCAGTCAACACTGGCGGTATCTGTAGGTATTGCTTAATTTCGTCCAGTGCATTTTAGCACTTATGATCCCAGACGAACGGGGACCCCTTCTTCATTAGATGACTGTAGGGACGGCATTTTTCGGAGAGGTTGGCTATGAACCGCCGGATATACGTGAGCTTTCCTTGGAGAGACCGCGGTTGTTTGAGAGTTCTCGGCGTAGGCATTTCCGTAATCGCCTTGATCTTCGATGGGTCTATTTCGATGCCTCGGTGTCGTTTGATGAATCCTAGGAATTTACCTGAAGAGACTCCAAACCCGCATTTTAGAGAATTCATCTTCAGATTATACTTCCGAAGACGTTGGAACACTATGTCTAGAAATTCCCAATGCTCCTTATGAGATTTGCTCTTTACCACAAGGTCGTCAATATAGCAATAGACAATCTCGTGTATGAGGTCGTCGAAGATCTTCGTTATGGCCATCTGATAGGTAGCGCCATCGTTCTTCAGTCCGAAAGGCATCACCTTGTAACAGAATATGCCCAGCGGAGTTCGAAAGGCGGTATGCTTTTGGTCTTCAGGATGCATTTTTATTTGGTTATGCTCTAAAGATCCATCCATGAAGGAGAAGACCTCATGGGTAGATGTGTTATCTATCATCATCTCGGTGATTTGTATTGAGAAGTCATCCTTGGGGCAAGCTTTATTGAGGTCCCGAAAGTCTATACAGATGCGCACCGTCCCATTTTTCTTCATTACTAGAACAATATTGGCAATCCAGTCAGGATATTGAACTTCTTGGATGAAGCCGGAGTCAATTAGTTTCTTGAGTTCGGCGTTGATACTCATCTCGAGTTCGAGCCGCATTCTTCTTAGCGCCTGTTTGACTGGCTTGACGTCCAGCGATATAACCAGTTTATGCACCGCTATTTTTGGATATAGTCCCGGCATCTCGGAATAGTTCCATGCGAAGCAATTTTTATATTACATAAGCACGTCCTTTAGTGTGGCTACCTGTTTTTTAGACAACAGCTCACTGTCGAACGTGGGCCTCGGCTCGTTTTCCGACCCTATGTCAATTCTTCTTAGGTTGTCCGCCGTGGTATGTATCCCATCTTCCAGCTCTTTTGGTGCTGGTGGAAACTCTGAGATCACCTCCTCCTCGTCCTCATTTGCGAAGCACTTGAAGAAGTCATCCATATTCTTGTGCTCTCCCTCCTTTGAGAGTGTTATCATGTGGCAAGTACGAGTTCGCTTCCATTCTTGGTGTTGAGCTGGTCCCACCTTCGCGATATAGGTTCTCTTTGGTTCATGCTTTTGCGGTGGGGTCATCCTCCAGCTGTTGGATAAAGCGAACATGCCTGTTGATATTGGTTTTCGACCCGGTCTTTAAAAGTGAAGCGGTCTTTGAGGGGATGTCCTATTGCTCGATGATAGGAGCAATAATCTGGGTGATGGTCCTCATTTATCTGTTCGGGATACCGAGGCTCTGGGAGCGTCAACATTTGATGCTTCATGACAAGGTTGAATATTTTTCTTGTCTTGTCTTGAGGGAAAGAGTACACCCAACCCATCTTCTTCATAAAAGACGGGTTCCAGCTGACTTTTCTTGATTGCGTGACTTCTTGGATCCTCTTCGCTATTTTCGGGCATTCTTTGCTTTCATTGCCTTGTTTTCGCCTCTATTTCGGGATTTTCCTTCGAGGAGAGAATGTACAGCTGGCTGAGGATGAAGGGTATTGTAGTCTTCTTTCTCCACGGACTGTTGGTTGAAGCGTTACGTCCTGGCCTTTTCATAGATATCCATTTCGCGGCTGCGGCCGTTCTGGATCTTTTGAAAAGCTTCTTGTATTAGCCTGTCAACTTGTTCTTCGAATGATGAATTTGATATTCTTAAAGCAGGATTTTGCTCTGTTTCAACGACACAGCTATTTGGAAGATCATTCCCTTCTTCACCGGAGTTTTTTATGACGCGGCAGCTACGGAATCGCTCCAGTTTCTTGGACCGAACGTATCCAAGCCCAGTTGTCTCCATCTTCCCGCTGAGTCCCAGGAACGTCCCAGATCTTGTGGTAGAACTGGGCTTGTCGAGGGGTTTGTTTGAAGGATACGCCTTGGCATCTTAATAGCCTTTTTAATCCCTCTGCGTAATATCTGGACAGACGGATTGGTTGAAGCCTGTCAAGCGCAAGCTCGGCACCATGCCAGACTCCTTTCTCCACTTTGGTCTCTGTAGATTGATAGAAGAGGATCGCCTTTTCACCTCTTCGCGTGGGAGGGACATAGAAAGTCTGCAGCTCTTGTACGCTATATGTATCAAGCGCAACAAGTTCTTTGTAATGCCATGATGAAACCATGGTGATTTGTAAACTCTGATCATCTCCAATAATGGTTTGTGTTGACGGGCAAGTGGAGAATACGGCGTTGGCCTCGTTTTCAGAGTCACTGCCAAAGACCAAAATAGGAGTAGATGGTCCGGACCTGTTGCATTGGGGTTGCCCCGAGTAGACTATCTCCTCATCTTCCTCGGTGTCACTCCCAAAAATTAGGATGGTGATAACGGACTTCCGCTTATCCTCCGGCTTATGACACATTTCCGTATCTTTGAAGTCTGGTAGGAATTACTTTGCGTCTTCAAATTTCCGGACTTCGTTTATCGAGAACGGGTTTAGTTCCCCCGTAACGGTGTATTCCAAGCCGTCTTTGAAATACTTCATACACTGATGTTGTGTATAAGGTATGACATTATACTTGTGTAACCAAGGCCTGCCGAGCAGAGTATTATAGCAAGTCTTGGCATTAATGACGTGAAATTTAATGTCAGTGACGAGTAAGCCAAAGCGTAACGTCAGTATCACGGACCCGAGCATCCGTGACGACAGCGAATCGAACCCGGAGATGGTAATTTTGTCCCGAGCTAGGTGCTGAATGTTCATGCAAATCTCTTTCAGCACTTTCACGTTAAGGATGTTGAT
This sequence comes from Agapanthus africanus, assembly GCA_030015575.1. Taxonomy (NCBI): domain Eukaryota; kingdom Viridiplantae; phylum Streptophyta; class Magnoliopsida; order Asparagales; family Amaryllidaceae; genus Agapanthus; species Agapanthus africanus. The sequence continues at coordinate 318,687,318 of CM057338.1, read as the reverse complement.
AGAGGACCCGTTGTCGACAAAGATTTTGTCTATCTAAGGATTTTGTCAATCTTGATGTCATGGCAATACCCGGTGACGTATAACGGATGGTTATGCTCGCACGTTCCGAGGAGAAGATCCTCATTACTGAATGTAATGTCTGTTGTGTGAACCTCTGCCAATTCGTTCTTCATCTTTTCTTCAGGTAAGAAAGCTTGAAATTGATCAGGCTCTTGCAATACCTTGATCAAAGAATCTCGCACCTCTTTGAATAGGAGGAGAGTATCCAGTATGCTCAGTTGTGAGGGCATCTTTCTCATATGTGCTAGGACATTGTAATCCACCTTGTTTTTCTTAGACGGGTTCCTGGCTGCGAGCTCTTTAATGACTCCATCATCGAGGGCGATTTCCTCAGAGATTTTTTCTTCCCCCTTGTCTCTTTTACTCAAACATTTATTTGTAGGTCCGAGGTTCTTCTCAGGCATCGTGCGGTTACGTAGCTAAATGTTCTCGCAGTTCTTTTCCTCCTCTTCTTTTTCAGAGGTGGAGTTCTTGAAGAGAATACCGAAGGTCATTTCTTCCTCAGAATTGCTCCCGAAGGTAAGAACTTGGATTTTTTCGCTTTCCCGACAGGTATCAACCATATGACAGTTGCCGGTCATTTTTCCACGCGCATCTGCCGCACTTTTTTGCTGTCGGCGAGCTTCGTGCTTCATCCTCTTGAAGTGTTATTGGTGGGCAACGTATCCTTACCACCACTTCATGAAGGCACTGCATTCTTCGGTGGGGTGAGTAACCCTCCGATGGTATAAGCAGTAGTTTGGTGAAACCTCTTCGTTGAGGCATGTGGCCCCGGGAGTGTTTCCCACGAGAAGGGACAGCTTCATTCCCACTGACAAACCTTTAGCGAACCGCTTCTCTGTCTTGATCCTGCTCTTATTTGTGACAGGTGTGCTTTGGCTTGGTTGGAGTAATTTACGACTCATCCTTACCGCAGCTTCTTCATCCTGACGGCGATGCTTAGCCTTTTTGTATATGGCCGTTTCGTGTTCTCGATCAGCTTTGCTTTTTCGAAAGACTTCATTTAACAACCTATCGATTGGGTCTTCTGACAGTTCCGGGGATTTTGGCGCCGATCCTGCCCCCAGTTCCTCTGCGTTGTTTTCTGACGCCGAGAGAGCTTCTTCACCATTTGACAACGAATGGGAGATCATGTGGCAACTTGCTATATAGTCTTCGATTTCTTCTGATGAGTTGTTTTCCTCATTGTTGTCACTCTCTTCGTTCTCAAGAATATACTTGAGGAACTCTTCAAGGGTGACCGGTGTCCGCGCCTTCTGGTTATACTCCTCCGGCGTGTCAATGTACCTTTGTAAGTCTGTGCGTTTGTCGTCATACTCGGCAAGTTGCACAGGCTTCTTGGTCTTCTTCTTTTTCTTTGAAGACTTTGAAGGCTCGACTTGGGGATTTTGCACTTTGTCGACAGTTTTCGATATGGGACGCGGTTTCAGCATCCCTTCGATGATTTCTGGTTCAAGCGGGCTCTTCCACTTGATTGCCAGACATGCCTGGAGATCATTCAGCATTCTTTTAGTTTTAATTGAAAGGACGACTTCCCATGGAGCTTCTTCCATGAGCGAGTATGATGCCTCTGGCGCATCTACCTTTTTTGGAGTGTGCTTCTGTGGTGGATTCACCCTCCAGTTCTCAGACGACACGAATTTCCCCTATTGATACTGGTCCTCGACCCAGTTCTTGAAGACATAGCAATTCTCAATTGGGTGACTCACCATTCTGTGATAGGAGCAGTAATTGGGATTTTTGACATCGCCAATATATGGTGGACGTCTTGGATCTGGCAGTGTGATGATTTTGTTACGCACTGCCAATTCGAACAGTCTCCTCGTTTTATCACAGGGAAACGAGTAAGCGCGTCCTAGCCTTTCTTCCAGGGATAGACGCGGACGCATGTTGTTTTGGTGAATAACTGGCTTCGGGTCACTCAGATATTGTTGAGTGTTGGCAACAAAGGCTGCTTTCCTTTTACCCTTGGCATTTCGAGGGTCCATTTTTTAGGAGGAAGGCCCATGGCCCATCTGGTCCATTTGGGCCAGCTTGTTGATCAGAGCCTGGAAGGTGGTCGGCTTGAAGAACGTCATGAACTGGGACACGGTCGTTTGAGGATCGAGGGTCCCAATGAACATGCCCACGGCAGGAGATTCTTTGATGCGTTGTTCACATTTTGACCATAGGTTTCGCCACCGGATCACGTATTGGACCCATGTCTCTCCTGACTTCAACCTGGCATTGATTAATGTCATGATCAGGGTGCGTTGGCGAACCGCTGTGTGAATAGCAATTCCATTTCTGTGAATATTTTGACGGAGTCATTTGGAAGTTTTGAGTACCATTCGAACGTTGTTTCCGACAGGCTGCCAACGAACAGGCGAAGCAGCAGTTTGTCGTCGCCTCCAGTATTGCCGCATAGAGCTCTGAACTGAGCGACATGCTGATGAGGATTGCATGTCCCTTTGTATACATGAAACTTGGGGATCGTATATCCCGGCGGGTACTTGATTTAGTCATACCAGCCCGGATACGGTCGCCCAGTTTTGACACTTTGGCTAGCCGCTTCACTAGCTTGATGAGCTCGTATTTGTTGAGCTATATAGTCATCGAGAGCGGCCTTAGAGATTGTTTCCTTTTTAGCCATTGATAGAGCCGGAAGAGGGTTTGATATTTCCCCTCTGTCATCCTCGATGATTATCGGCGGATCTTCAGCTGGAGGTTCTGGCTGGATCATCATTCCAACCATATCTTGGAAAAAAAAAGCGCCATCTGCTTTATATTAGCAACTTGTTATGCGGCCTCCTTGTCTTTTCTTTCTAGCACCCTTCCCAGGAACTCTGTATCGGTCTCCTGCTCCCGGCGCTGTTCAGATGCCGATTCCGGGTTTTCTTTCTGTCCGGTGAGTGCTGACATTTTGATCAGCATTTCCTGGAGCTTTTGTTGTTGCTTCTGAGCTTTTGTCAACGACCGAGTTTGCGGTCGATGACCCATGGAAGCACGACTTTCCTTTTTTCCTGAAGCCATGTAGACCGTGTGCACTATCATGCCCCCAGACTTAGGGCGTTTGGGTCTGTCGTCTTTGGAATTTGCCGCGGGCGGTGGGATTTTCTCTGGCCTTCTCCTTTTGTGGGAGGTCGAAGTTGAAGGAGTCGTTGTATCAGGCGCCTGTATTGAAGAAGTCCCTCTCTGTATGACGGGGGGATGGTCCTCCTCTTGTCGAGCCTTCATTTTCATCAGTCGGCGAGAGTAGTCTTTGTTTATCACAGAATCTTGGAATTTCCGCCAGACCCTGTGGATTTGGGAGGACAGCCGCTGAGGGGGATGCTCTGGCTTTGCCTGCATCATGTTTTCAGCAGGCGAGGGAGATTTCCTCAGCACCGCGGTTGGAAAGTTCTTTTGCACCCTCCTAAGTAGATTAAAGCTGTTCCCGGTTGGAACAGCAGCGTCAACTTCCACCATTGGAGCTGGTAGAGTAAGTCCAGAGGAGGAGTTGCCCTCAACCTTTGTCACTCGACGTTAGTGGCGACATCGAGCGTGTCTTGCAGACGGGACCACCTCAATTGTGGAAGCGGCTCCGTCTTGCCCTCTGCTTTTGTGAGGGGCTGCTGCTGGAGTCAGCCTATCGAAGACTGACGTCCATTGAGAAGGAGTGACCAATCTTTCGAAGGACGACTTCCTGGTAGGGGAAGCACTTTTGACGACTTCACCTGCCGGAGGAGTTAGGAGGACTATCCGTTTTAGGATAGCCCCTTCAGGTATCGCAAGCCTCTTTGCGGGCCCACTTGAGCTTTGACTCAGCCTGTTGAAGACTGAGGTGACAGACTTGGACGACCCGTTGAGAGGGGCCGTGGTGGTTGCAAGTCGATCGAAGACCGACTTCTTGGGAGCTTCCTGTGGTGGCACTGGGGTGATGAACCTTGCTGGCGGGAGCATGGTCCCGAAGAACAATCCAGTGGTGGCTTGAGTCACCTGCCCCACTGGTATTGAAAAGATGGAGGCTGCACTGGGCCCGTACATCATTCCTCCAGTTGGGGCAGAGCGGGAGTTGCTGTTGAAGTTTGTGCAGCTTGAAGCCATTGATCTTTTTTTTCTTCTTCTTCCTGCATAGGAGCAAGACACCAAATCTTAGTACCTCAAACCCAAGGGCAACCATAGCAAACTATGATTTTGTTCGCGAAACACGACACACAAAATATGGAGTGGAAAGAGAAAAAGGTCCCACCGAGCGTACCAGAATCTGTTCACCGCCGAAAACAGAGACGAACTGGGATGGATCGTCTTGCCTGAATTCTGGGGGCAGATGCTATTTGGTTTTATCCGTCTACCTCTCCGAAGACGCCAAGTTGATTTATGGCGCCGTGTGTCAGAGGTTTGGATGGATGCGGCCGTTGTAGCGTGACTTCGTCAGATTCCCCCTCGTTTTGCCAGGGCGTTTTAATTGTGGGGACGCTATTCTCTACAGGCGCAAGTCCCTGCAATTAATTACGTTACCGCATCGCGATAACCACTTTCTCCTGCTCCGGAAGTTCACTTCATGTCATGTGTGTTTTTGTTTTTTTAGGTTGCCCGTAGATTGTATACGTAGACTAATTTATGTCGTCGCCCGTAGGGCGTGGAATAGTCCAAATCCATATATTTTTAGATTTGGGTTTGGGTTGATTTAAGGACCATTAATCTATTTTGAGATTAAAATCGACTTAAATGTATGTGAGCATTTGGGGCTCGATTTATTTTTTTTAAGGATACATTAGTCCAATTTGAGACTAAGATCCACTTAACAATTTTTAGAAACATTTTTATTTCAGATCCAACAAAAGAGCATTTGGGGTCTATTATTTTAGTTTAAGAACGTTTCGATCCATTATTCATCTTGCGCGCACGTGTATTTGTTACGTGACGGAGTGAACAATGGTGATATGGAATGCACCCAATTTGGGGTGCAGTCGGATTTGAGGTGTGCACGTCAATTTGGAAGTGCACCAAAGAGTTGTTGGTTGTCGAGACCCGCCACCTCGCTGAAGACATTGAAGAATTACAACGACATATATCAGAGGTGTGGAGAGATGTACCCTTATAACCAAATCCCGTATTTGAGGAGGAAAAGGGCTGTTGTAGACCTAAGAAAAGTTAGTCATGTTTGAGACTAAAACTATCTTAGGAGACATAAGATGAATATCATTTAGGACATCATCAATGGGAGACCCCTAGTCATTTTTGAGACTGAGATCAGTTTAGGAAAACAGGAGCAATATGGGCTCGGTTGTTTTAGTACCAAAGAGGTCTAATTCTCAAGAAACTTAGCCAATTTGGGCTAAGATTGAGTCTCCAACAGTGCTAAGCACTGAGGAATACAGTTCTCACGTGTGTTTCACGTGGGCGCTGGATTAGTGTTAAACAGTATAGTTTTATGGCGCTCACGTGACACACGTGAGGTACTGGATTAGTATTAAACACTAGAGTTTTATGGCGTTCACGTGACACACGTGAGGCACCCCAAATATGGGACTAGTGTTAAACACTAGAGTTTTATGGCGCTCACGTGACACACGTGAGGCACCCCAAATATGGGCGATGCCCTTTGGGTTTTATCTTCCCCCCTTTTTTTATAAGTGTTAAGCACTTGGTTGGAGTTCTCGTGCAAAGCACGTAGCTGTCTCTTTTTTTATACTGGGGTGCTTTAACACTCACGTGGAAAACACGTGAGGCAGTTTTGATTGTTCTCTCTGTTCGTTTGAAGCACTCACGTGGGAAACACGTGAGACTTCGAAATAGTGCTAAGCACCAACGATTTGGCCTTGGAGATCTTTGATCACTGTTTTTTATTGAAGAACTAAGTTCTTTATATAGGGTTGAACCCTAATTCTTTGAGGAATTAAATTCCTATATCTTCCCGCTCTTCTTCTCCCCCTTTCTTCTTATGTAACTTAGTTCTTTTCCCCTAAGTTTTAAATCTTGCAGAGCGAAGTCTCCATGATGAGAATTAAATTCTTAACTTGTAGGGAGATTTGCTTCTGCAAATCTCAACCAAAGGAAAGAACCGAGTTCTTATATGAAGGGTTAAACCCTTAGAGAGGCAAATGAAAAGTGTTTTCTTTTTACCTAATGTTTCAAGGAAGCAAGTCTTTCCTTTGAGAATTAAATTCTCATGTTCCTCAAAAGCTCATTGTATATTCTTTTATTTAAGCCTCTAGGGAGTTCTCTCTCTCTGCGTCTTTCTGTCTGTGAGACTTGAAGTTTCGGGTTTTTTATATAGTGGAGAGAAGTTTGTTTAATTCTGAGAAAATATTTCATTAAGAGATCCCAATTGATCTAATTGGTCTCAGAATTGATTTGGGGAATTTTACCCACCATTGGATTTTTGATCTAAGGACTTCTGTTTTTACAGAAGATGTCGTCCTTGTTTTTAACAAGATTGGGGATATTCTCCCATATATAGAATAAAATTATATCAAGCGGTGACATTTTAATCACCATTGAATTTTTAATTCAAGAGTGCTCAGTTTAACAGAGTATAATCTTTCTCTGTTTAGAAAGATACATAAAATATTTTGGATTTTTGATCCACTAACTCTCTGTTTAATAGAAAATATTCTTCTCAATAGAATTTAATTCTATATTTAATCACCGTTGGATTCTTAATCCAATGGTTCATTAAGTAGAATTTAATTTTATGCAAGGAGGTGTCCTCACGTGTTTAGCACATGGGACTTAATTTGGCCTTCTTAGCTGTTTTGATTGTAGTGCCTATATGCTTTGCATATAGACGCTCATGTGTTTACCATGTGAGGCTTTTTAGCCTATCAGTAGTTTAATTGCAGCGCCTATATGCTCTGCATATAGGCGTTCATGTGTTTAACACGTGAGGCTTGTTTAGCCTATCAGTAGTTTAGTTGCAGCGCCTATATGCTCTGCATATAGGCGCTCACGTGTTTAACACGTGAGGCTTGTTTAGCCTATCAGTAGTTTACTTGCATCGCCTATATGCTTTGCGTATAGGCGTTCACGTGTTTAACACGTGAGAATCGAATAGTGGGGAGTTTCCCCCTTTCCTACTCTCCCCTTTTTTTATGAGGGAATAACTACTGGAGTACCTACCAGTAAATCTCGCTTGCCTTGACCAAGGACTTTGTGTAATGGATTTCCGAACACGGCGCGATATCAACCTCCAATACCGGAAGAGACGAATCCTATCTAACTGCCATTGCTTCCAAATGCTTCGAGACTGCACCTAACTACTACATGTTTGTACGACTCCTTTGAGCCGTAGTAGGGTAGTAATCTAAGAACGGTAGGAACACGCTCGATGCGAAATAGCAGTGTCAAGTCGATGGACTAAGCTGTACTCATGTCACCTGGAAACTGCTACCCGACGATAGGTATAATATCCACCAGCAGTCCCCTACGAATCCTGTCCAGTGTACTCATAACCCAATGAGCACCTGCATACTATCTCCATTACGACGTACTAATGGCTGTGGGACAGACCATCTCCCCTGCTGAGATAAGAAGCGTATACACTAGTTTACTCTGAAGTATCGATACCCCGTCTCGATAATCCTACGACTAGGGACCTGTATAAGGATGTGCCTATAGACTACCCAGCCTCCACTAGTGTGACTGCCATCACAACGCTGGTAGTCAAGCAAAGATCCTAAGGGCTCTACCAATATGTATAAGCGATATGCTAAAAACACATGCACATATTGAGGTAGAAACAAACCAGGTAGCATACTACCATTTTAAGTAAGACTGTTACTATATCCGTGTATATTCCAAGTTTCCATTAAGTAATATATAAACCAGTATGATACAATAATGGTCTCTAGGGCATATATCACTAACACCGATTCTTCAATGGAAGTGGGAACATATAACCATGGATTTCCTGACAGCTTTACCATGGAGTCCAAAGGGCAATAATCCAGTTTAGGTCATTGTCGATCGATTGACTAAGACAGCTCATTTTATACCATTTCGAGTTGGTCAGTTGATGGAGGCTTTGGCAGAGCTGTATAAGCAGGAGATTTTGAGATTGTATGGAGTACCTGTGAGTATCATTTCCGATCATGATACTCGATTTCTATCACACTTTTGGAGGAGTTTACATGAAAGTTTGGGAACTCGCTTGAAATTTAACACCGCCTATCATCCTCAGACAGATGGCCGGTCTGAAAGAACGATTCAAACTCTGGAAAATATGTTGAGAGCATGCATGTTAGACTTCAAGGGTTCATAGGAGGATCATTTATATTTGGTGGAGTTTTCTTATAATAACAGTTTTCAGGAGACTATATAGATGGCTCTATTCGATGCATTATATGGTTATAAGTGTCGCTCGCCTGTCTGTTGGGATGATATTGGAGAAAGAAGATTATTGGAACCTGATCTTATTGTGCAAACGGTGGAGAAAGTTAACGTGATCCGAAATCATATGAAGACGGCACAAGATCAACAGAATAGTTGGGCTGATACAGGACGAAGACATCTGGAGTTCGCAGTTGGTGATCTTGTATTCTTGAAGATATCACCGACCAGAGGAGTAATCTGATTTGGTAGTCGAGGCAAGCTTAGTCCTCGATTAGTGGGGCTTTTCGATGTTATCGAGCGTGTAGGAGAGGTAGCTTACCGATTGGATTTACCACCATCCTTGGCGGGTGTTCATAACGTATTTAATATATCTCAACTCCGCAAGTATGTTCGAGATTAGACGAATGTCCTAAATCACTCGGAACTGACAGTAAGGGAACATTTAACATATGAAGAGCGACTAATGCCGATTATGGATCGACGAGAAAAGGTTTTCAAGAACAAAGTTATCCCACTAGTACTTGTTTCATGGGGGAATCGTTCGCACGGAGAATCTACTTGGGAACGTGAAGACGAGATCCGACAGAAGTTTCCACACCTTTTTTCTTAGATCCATATTTCCTTGTTCTTTTCTTGTTCCGTGAATTTCAAGGACGAAATTCTTTTGTAGTTGGGTATAATGTAATACCCTAGAGCATTTATATTATATTTTGTTTGGGGCATTCCAATTCTTGTGACAAATTCGTGATTATTATTACTTTTGGGTTGTGGATAGTGCATTTAGCAACTGTGGTCAGTATCTGATCCGACCCGCATGTTTGAAACCCACCATGGTTCAAGATTACATCAAATATTTTCTAGTACAGAGTATACGTGCAAATCTAGATATTATACGTGTATAATATATTTTAGTATCCGCATATCTTTTAATAATACAAAAATAAAAACCAAATAATATATTTTTAATGTCTAGCTTTGCATGTCATCGTACCCCATATCATGTGGTTGCATCCATATATCATGTTCATATCGAAATTGTTAGAACGGACTCGTTATTGATTGCTACGTATATTTACGTAGATCCGTATTTGGGGGTATACATTTTTATTGACTGGATATCGCATTATGGTTTAAACTGTTACGTATATTCTCCATATTTAAAAACTATATTTTTAGAAGGGACCCGGGTAATATTCGGAGTAATCTGGTATTAGCTGTAAAATCCTATAATATATATATTATAATATTTTCATATAACTATTAATATACAAACTGTTAAATATAATATATTAAAATTTAACTAAAAATTTCCCTCACTCTCGTTCTCTGTTTCTCTCTCTCTCTAACTTTTCTCTCTCTCTTTCTAATATATATATTATTTATAATATAATTATTTAAAACCTATTAATTAATCTCTCTGTCTCTCTCACTCTCTTCTCTCTCTTTGCCTCTCTCTCTTCTCTCTCTATAATATATTTTATACAAAAATTATTAATAAAACCTAAACTCTCTCTCTCTTCTTCTTCTTCTTTTCTCTTGTTCTTTTCTTTTCTTTCTTCTCTTCTTTTCTTTTCTTTCTTGATTTCCATCCGTCTCACCGGAGTTGCGCACGTCGCCGACGATCCAAACGACCTAGTCATCGTCGTTGTCTAGCCCGGTCACCACGTCACGTCATTGCTCAGTCAGGTCCAGTCCTGTGTGCGTAAGTTTGTGTCGTGACTTTATTTTGGCATCGAAATTTTGTATCTGTATCTCGATGTGAGATCCGATCGGGAAAGTTTTTATTGTAACATGCTATGTTACTATATCAATATTTATTTAATAAACTATAGTACTTGTGTTTTATTATTCAACAAATATTACCGGTTTACAGTTTTACAGTATCTGTCTGTATCCGTACTGATAATAGTGTATCTAGTTGCATGCCGGAACGTCACGGCGTTATTATACTACTATAACATTTTAATATGTTATCTAGTTTGCATCATACATGGTAATGGACGTACAATGGTTATTACAGATAGATACATGTACATCCTGACATTAATAGTATTTTGATATTGATTACGGTTTTACATTTGGCATCCAATGGGTTAAAATATATTTCACGACATGTTCATGACTTACTACCAGACTTATTACTTGGATCTTATTGCTAACGCCGATAATCCTGACTTGTTGTCCTGACGGACGTGACTTGTTGTCTATATAGACAAGACATGTACCTACTTGATCCTGTGTTGGCATTAGATTTATATCATCAATACCTGACTTGAACACAAAACCTTGGGGATAAGGGGAAATCAATAATGAAATCTGATTTGTAACTCAACAGTTCGATACTCATACTGATCAGTCTTTACGGGCTCAGCCAGCCCCGGAATAATGCTGCTGATATCATTCGTCTGTACATGTTACCTATTTACTGTTTAGCGGCATGTCTCGGATTCAGCCCGAGAGTCTTGACCGTGGTCCCGGGCACGCACGGGATACTATTTAGTTATATCAATGATTCCATTAAATTGATTTCAAAGACTTCTAGAATAGATAACCTAGAGGCACAGACTTTAGGATACACATCACATACATGCAACTCACTGTCTTATGCATGTGTTTATTATTTGTACACATGTTTAATAATAGCATTGTATCCTGGTTACTACTGTTAATTTTGTTATTATGACGTACTAACGTCTGGGTTTTGCATGGTCTAGTTTCTCTACCTTTATCGCAAGCTAAACAGGGCTACTTTAGCAATCAAGGCGAGTAATGAGGAGCTAGCTATTTAGTTTAGAGATACTTAGTTTCTTTTATTTCCATAGTTTTATCTTATCGATGTGAACCCATATTGGGACGTGATTCAGATACTATTGTTTTTATTGGATCTTAATTCGTTTCCGCTTTATGCATTTTCTTGATTCTATTTATTGTGGCAGATGGACATGTGTTAGCTAGATTATATTATATTTTACTGTTCTTGATAACCACTTGACAGCCGTAATGTGATTATGGAGGGATGATTTCTAGCCACAAGTAGCATGGTTGGCTCTGTCACGTATCGTGTTTACGTATCTTGGGAAACGGGACGTGACATAAAATACCAACCAGCAGTTCCCAGCGAATACATCCAATGTAACTCATAACCCAATAAGCATCTGTATACTATCCTTGGTACCGTATACCAATGGCTGCGGGACAGGCCATCTCCCCTGATGGGGATAAGAAGCGTATACACTAGTCTACTCTGGAGTATCGATACCCAGTCTCGATAATCTTACGACCAGGGACAAGTTTAAGGATGTGCTTATAAACTACCCAGCTCCCACTAGTGTGACTGCCATCACAACGCTGGTAGTCAAGCAAAAATTCTAAGGGCTCTATCAACATGCATTAGCGATATGTTAAAAGAAACATATACACATGTTAAGATAGACTCAAACCAAATAGCATAATATCATGTTGAGCAAGACTGTTATTATATCTGCATATATCCAAAACTTCCAAAATCTAATATACAATCCAGTACTATACAATAATGGCCTATAGGGCATATATCACTAATATTGAAGTCCGCATAGAATTCTCGACTGCAGACGACCACTGGACACAGATCGTATCCCAAAGTTGCCTTTAGAACGTCGTTCCTTAAACTAACGTTCCAGCTGGATACAAGCGGTTTAACTAGGATCGCATGAATTTGGACGAACCGTTGCGATATAAAACAATGTGATGCCCCAGTGTCGAAGAGCGTGAGTGCAGGTAGGGAGGCTACTAAGATTGTACTTAAGTCGTGTGGGATATATTTAAGTATAACAAATATAAAGTGGCTATGAATTGAAAGGACTTGAAAAGAAATAGGGCAAGGATTTACCAGTGATAACCTGACCCGTAGCTTCAGCCTCTTCGACCGATATAGTGAATGCTTGGCATCGCGGCACTTTCCTCTGTGCATGGTTAAACACTCGGCGTTGGGGTTGAGCGGTCTGGGTGCGGGGAGCTAGAGCTGGTAAAGCTAACCGGGTGGGAGGAGCTTGGATCGCCGGTCTAGCTGGAGAGTTGTTGGGTCCTCGGTTCTGGGGGCACGCTCCAATGGTGTAGGTAGAAGATCCACAGATCAGGCACAAATTGTTCGTCCTACGATAATTCTTCACAAGGTGCCCTATTCTTTTGTAGTAGATGCAAAAGTCTAGCCTGTTGTTGACGAACGAACCTACTAGCCTCCGAGATGGTCCATTGGAAGCTGATCAGGAAGAGACCCTTCCTGTGATCTGGTGCACAGGGCGTTTCACACCAGCAGTCTATGGCATGCCCTTCTTCTTCACAACTGCCTCAAAGCGTCGAGCAGCCTTCAAAGCAAGCTCATGGGTTGGGAAATCCCCTGTAGCAAGTGCAGCTTGGATTTCAGGGTCCAACCCTTGATGGAATCATCGTGCACGGATCTCAGCAGTGGGAATAAGGTGTGCGGCAAACCTGTTACTATCTTGTGTTAGCAGTGTTGTGAGTGAGATTAGAAAATTGAATTTGAGACTATATCTTACCTGCCGAGCATGGTAAACTCAGCATCATATTCATCCACTGACTTGACCCATATCGAGCCTTGTTGTAAATGGATGAATTGCTGCTTCATGTCAAAGCGGGCAATCGCAGGGAAATACTTGTCATCGAAGAGGTCTCGGAATGTTCTTCATTCTATCGGTTGCGCGAGACGACTCTCCTCAGCCTTCCACCAAACTCTAGAGTTATTGGTCGGTTGCAACTTAGCAACTCTCACCCAGGATATATCTAGCACTTTAGCCACTGCCAGATCACTCTCGATTGCTTGAGCACATTCTTCTATCTCAAGCGGGCTCTCTTTACCCGAGAAGTTCTTTGGGTGCAGTGCCCGAAACTGCTTCACTCCAGGTGCTTCGGCTTTGGGGTGGTGCATAAGGATAGCAGTCTGCTGCTGCTGACCCTCCAATAGGCTATTGATAGCCTCAAGCAGTGTCGTTTGCTCATTAATAGGAGCTGCAATGGTAGATGGTGGTGGTAGTGTAGGCGGTGGAGTATTGTCATTGACGTTAGTGCTGGTATTGTTTGGAGAGTCCATCACCTTGATATAAAAGATAGGTTAGGATAAATTCAAGAAATTTGAAATGCAAGGAATGTAAATGTTTGTTGAATTCATTAATTCTTGTGGTATATTGTTTACGACTTCATTCAGAACTGACCCGCATGGGCTACCAACAAAACCTGTCACGCCCCACTTCTCAGTAGGCAGAAACGGTGACATGGCAAGCTCGCTACATATTTATCTAGAGAAGGTCATTTCTTAAATAAATATACTAAGCGTATTGAAACAATAATACACACAGTGCAATAATAAATGGAGACTGTAAAAATTTTCAGCAAATATCTTTATTTGCATTCAACTTTCAATATTTATAAGTACATGAGTTTCAACTGGAAAGTAAATACAATAAAGGAAATGCCTAAACATGTGGCATACATAAGCTGAATAAAAAGTGAAGCTAAGATAATCCTGAGGAGCAATCCGGTTATAGTCTTCCTCTGTGGTCTCCACTTCCTCCGTCTCGACCGTATTTGACGAACATTCTAAGAAAATAAGAGTGGGTGGAATGCCCGTCAGTGAACTAGCGCTCGGTAAGTCCCAAAGATAAAATAAGAGTAAAAGAATGACAAGTGTAGAATATATACACAGGAAGAGTAAAAGTATATGATCATAGGTAAATATGTACTATAGGTTTCTATATGGTCACTATGTTAACGTTAAGTTCCAAGTGTGAATGTCAACGCAGCCGTAAAAGTATTCACGAGCTCAAGAGTGGGGCCTCAGGAGCAAAGAAACACGGACCTATTTCATGTGTTAGTATCGGGGCTCTAGGCTGTGGATGAGTCAACCCGACTGATATTCAAGTAAAATAAAAAAAGGGTTAATACGGGACTCCTGAAGCTCCGTTGGATTCACACAAGAAACTATCCCAAACACCCCGAGTATAACTAGTCTATAACTGTATAGTATACTTAATTAAATTGATTTATTGGTTATAACAAGGTCTTGATCAAAACCATAGATTGAAAAAAGTGTAGAATGAAGTCGAGTGAGTCGAGTAAAATGTGAGTCATGTCAATTGCAATCTTGATTCATGTCAAGTTAGTTCGAAGAGACTGGATTCGAGTTCATGTTCAAGTTTAGATTCGAGTTGAGTTAGAGTTCGAGTTTGTGTTCGAGTTCAAGTTCACGTTTAGATTCGGGTTTGGATTCGATTCGGGTCTTTTTCATATGAATTGATTTAAACTGTTAAAAATCTTATGTTCGGGAGAAATCGGCAACTGCTGGACATGGACGGCAGAATTTGTGTTTTTTTCCAAGAAAATTGCTATTGATAACTCCGTTAAATTGTCTAATCTAAATAGGCAAGCATTCACTTTTTTCGGCTCCCCGGGGCTCAAGAGAAATGATATCGTTTAAACCTATATTAGTCTAGAGTCCTTAAATATTGTTTGCATATCTCGAGGGGGGTTTATGAAAAAATACTTTAATATGGTTTAAAAATAAATCTCGAGGGTGATTTATAATATTTAAGGTTTTCATGAACATGTATTTTAATTGTTGTGGTATTTTGGTGATAAAACCTAACTTTTTGAAAGTTTATGGTACTTTTATGAAAACTACTTCTTCTGTAAACTTGGTGGTATTTTATTAAAAATTCTAATATTTCATTTTAAAAAAATATAGTTTCATAATAAGTTTTTATTGAAAATACGGATTCATAGTTTTATATAATTTTCTAAAGTTTAGTTTTGTTTAGAAAAGTCGTATTTCTTAAAAACCGCATTTATAATTCCTTTCGAGACCGAATACTCCGTGAGGAGTTCTACATCTCGCTCTACTATCCAAAAAATGTACGATAATCCGCACCATCCATTAGCGGTTCCCCTAACGAGGGTTATAGATATGTAATTTCTAAGGATTTAAAATATCGATTTAAAAAAAAAAGTTGTTTTGAAAAAATGTGGTGTTTTAATAAAAAGCTTCTTCTTTGAATTACCCATATATTTAGAATCTTGTGCTATGAAACTATAGTGTACGTGTGGGGTAGATTGTTATCCCGTGAATAATCTAAAGGTTTATACTCTAGTTATTGAAATTACAGTTATATTAATGTTCATGGTATTTTAATGAAAAGTTTGTTATATGATTGTCTCACATGAAATTTTTTGTTAAACTACAAGCTAAATGATATACATAATGTTAAGAGTGGTGTTAGGATATTAGTTTGACCTATTTTGATTATAAAGTTGAGTACAAATGTTAAAAATAACCTATATCGGAGCTAACTCCACTATGTCGATTTGTTTTTAGAAGACGATTTGAGATGAAAGGAATGGAGAGAGAAGCGAAACTTACTAGCTTAGATCGTTAACAAGAATGAGGGGAAGCTTTCGGGTTTCGTGGTGTCGTCGGAAAGGTTTCGGTTGTCGGAATTTGATCGTTACTCCCCTTAGCTTGCTTAACTCCACTTGAATAGCCTTAACCCTTCTTGAACTTAGAGAATTTTTGAGGAATTTTCAGACTAGAGGAGAGCTAGGGAATGAGGTGGTATTTATAGGATAAAAATGAGAGAGGGTGTGAAATAAAAATGAATTAAAATGGATTTAATGGTGTTAATTAAGAATTTGAAGAGTCTTTGTTTGATTGCAGGAAACGGTGCAGGGGAGTTGAGGGGAGCTTAAAGGACGAGTGTGCAAAGCACGGAGTCTTTTGGAGACATCGGGACTGTCGGCGGCGGCCATACGAGGGAAATGGGCGGTCGGATTCGGAGCAATCGCCTCGAGATTCGTTCCATGTAGTTTAATCAGTGTTTACTCTTCATTGCGCCTGTTTGATTTTTCTGAAACTTTTCGATTCTCTGTGAATTGCACGTGCAACTCTTGGGCTTCCGAAAAATTAAAAAGAATTTTTAAAAAAAATTGGGGCCGATGGGATCCGAACACACAGGTTACGTCACAACAGTGTAGATGTTTTACCAGTGAGCTACAGGTTGCTTCTTGTTTCTATTGAACAAAAATAACTTATAACTCCTACACAGATTGAAATACCATTTTCTATACATTTAAACAAATAATTCTGTACAGCGATTTCAGAGTCGTTACACCGAGCACCAACCAGCTGATCAAACAAGTCGTCGATGTGGGGAATGAGATACTTGTTTTTCACGATCACCCTGCTCAACTCACGGTAGTCGATGTACATGCGCAAGGAACCGTCCTTCTTCACCAGTAATACAGGAGCGCCCCACGGGGAAGCACTTGGACGGATAAATCCTTTATCCAGAAGATCTTCTATTTGCTTCTTTAATTCTGCCAACTCAACTGGCGCCATCCTGTAGGGAGCCTTGGAAATGGGTGTCGTCCCTAGAATCAGGTCGATCGAGAAGCCCAATATGCGAGGCAGGGGTAAACCAGGTAGATCTTCGGGGAACACATCAAGAAACTCTCAAACTACCTCCGGTGCTGGCTTCTCATCTATCTCCATAACGATCAAGATCTTCGGCTTCGCTCGGAACTTAGCTGGTTCCAAAGACTCACTACCGTCCATGAACATGAACTCCGGATGATTAGGAATGCAAAATGTTATACTCCTAGCATGGCAGTCGATAACAATATGGAACATGCTCAACCAATCCATCCTCAGAATGGCGTTGTAGCTACCAGTCCTAATCAAAAGGAAGTTTGCATAAAACTCTCTACCACAAACCGCCATAGGGCATAACCTACACTCTTGGCTGGACACAATAACTCCGTTACCCGTATGTATCTCCCAACCCTTGGTCAACGGCTCGAGAGGTATAGAGTGTGTGTCAACAAACCGTGCAGAAATAAAGCAATGCGAAGCGCCCGAATCAAAAAGAACTCTAGCTTGTACAGAATAAACAAGGAGAGCACCTGCAACCACTTCTCCAGAAGCCTCTGCCTGCTCGGCGGTCAGGGTGAAAGCTCTCCTTTGACTCCGACTCATATCA
This sequence comes from Agapanthus africanus, assembly GCA_030015575.1. Taxonomy (NCBI): domain Eukaryota; kingdom Viridiplantae; phylum Streptophyta; class Magnoliopsida; order Asparagales; family Amaryllidaceae; genus Agapanthus; species Agapanthus africanus. Next base: position 318,669,937 of record CM057338.1, on the reverse strand, counting down.
GTCTACCTCTAATCGAATAATCATCGCTGGGATACTAGAGGTGGACCCCTATGAGCTGAAGTGTCATACGACGGCTGTTGTTGCCTGAACCTCCCTATAGCTCGGATCTCTGAGGACATCCGCTGACCCTGTGCTCGCCGGATCCGCAAATCAGACACTGCCACTTGGCTCTGCGACAATCTCTCTGCATGTGCCATGGCCTCTAGCAATAGTCGCAAATCAGAGCCCTCTGCTGCGGCTGCTGAGGTGAGAAAGTATGCTTCATCTGCGTAACACCCGGCCTGTGAACTGGGATCGCTTCACGAGGGGAAATGGTAGCTCGTGATAGAACTACATGGGGTCTCCTGTCCACCGATCGCTGGCCCTTAGCCTTTTTCGCCAACCTTTCCTGTACCCGAGCGGCGTTCAACACCTGTGCGAAGGTCTGTAGGTCGAGGGACGTGATAAGCTGTTGCAGCTCGATATCGATCCCCTGCTGAAACCGTCTGGCCCTGGCGGCTCTTGTGCCTACCATGTACGGTGCGAAGCGACTCAGCCGGTTAAACTCTGTGGCATAGACATCCACTTAGTGTCCATTTTTCTTCAACATGATGAATTTCTCCTCCATCTCGGCCTCGGCAGTGGTCGGAAAATAGTGATCTAGAAAACACGCAGAGAACATGTCCCACCCGATAGGTTTCTCTAGCCGGCTTTCCTCTATAGGACACCACATGCAAGACTCGTCCTCTAGCTGGATCTTCACCACGCTCACTTTGTCATCGTCAGGGACTCGAGCGGCCGTCAAAAGATTCTCCACGTTGATGAGCCATTGCTCGACCTCAAGTGGATTTGATGCTCCTGTGGAAATCGCTGGGTGAAGTCTTCTGAAATCAGAAATGGTACCAGCCCTAGCCTGTGTAGCCGGTATGAGGGCGCCCTCGAGGGCGGCGGGAAAGCTGTATATCTCTCCAGAGCGGTAATTGCGGTCTCTTGCACCGCTTTCAATCTCTCAGCCAAGAGATCGGTCTTCCTTTCCTGAGCCCGTACTAGGATCGTCAGTGTGCTGAGGATCTTCTATGTACGATCGTAGGAACCGACACCTGAGAAGTTGTATGAGGAGTCCATATCTCTGAAAAATGATCAAGGAAAAGAATCAGATTCAAGCAAGGATTATAGGATGAATCGACGAGGATTAGGAAAAGTGAAAATGAAATGTAATAAAGCATAAAACAATGGTGTAACTCAATCTAGGGATCTTTTGACGGAACTGTAATTTCATCCTAACCTGGCGCTCTGATACCAACAAAACCATGTCACGCTCTGCTTCCCAAAATACGGAATACGGGGGGTGATTAGACCAGCCATACTCTTACGATCAAGGAATAATTCCGCCGTAGTTACATTCCGGCTTTTAGCATTACATGGTAGTCAGTAAACACAACACTAGAGTAAAGGGAATCACAGCTCATAACTTTATTATATTAAGACAACAGAGCTCAAGATACATTGATTTGCATGAAATAAATAACTAACCAAAAAAATAACAGTGTTCTTATAGCAAGCAGAAAGCGATAGCGCTGATGTCGTGGTCTAAACCTTCGCGATCTCGAATGGCAGGTCCTGCTTCTGAGCTGGATCCACTTCATCCTCTGAGTATGCACACTTAGGTCATCAGGGCGACACATATAGCAATAAATATATAGTGTGTACTATGTTATTAAACATGAATTGTACGGCAGAATACAGTAACATGAGAATAAAAAATATCAAGAGAATATGAACAGTACTGTATATGTATCATGTCAGCAATCCACGCAATATGTATGCCATTACCTATCAGTCTCTAAGTCAAATGAAATCAATCGGTGAAAAGGATGCTCGTGTTTAACAAGGGTTTCGTGCATGCCCGAGATTACGGTCCACCGTTGCTCGGGACATAACCCTGCAGCCGTGCCGCTAGGCCCACGACCTAATACGAGTTCGATTCTACCTTGATTTTCCCATTTCCCCAGGTCACAATAACTATATGTATAGGACTATTTGTATACAAGCACGTACTAAATCACGGTCTTATTCACTTTCACTCCACTGTTCACTTTCATGAATCAATCTCATATCGTTGGTGTACTTGACACAACTAATCCAATACTACTCACATTTGACAATGCAAAGTCTGCTAAAATCACTATGAACGTTCGCTTTCACTAAAGGTATCACGTTCGGGTAAAATACAAGAATGATGCAACATAGAAAGTCATATACGATATGAAACATAATGCACCTTATGATTTCAGAAAAATATATTAATCTATACGATCATATTTAGACGAAATGCTACAAAATAGGTAAAAAGTAAACTCAAACAGTGATCTAATAAAATTGGTTCTAAGTCCATCGGGTTTCAGGTTTGTGAGATGCGGTCGTTTCATTTTAAGTTTTCATCGCTGGAAATTCAGTTCCTGAACTGAAAGTCCAATTCGTAACACATTTTTCACCCTGTTGAGATCATAATTAGGTAACTTTACAGTTGAGTAATATTCATATCTATTAATTTGGTTTTAAACGCACCAGACGGATTGACAATACCCACTGTGTGTTGGAAGATATGCACTGTTCAAGATCACGGTACACGTTCTGTCCCTGCTCGGGACTGCAGTACGTAACGACGATTTAAAAGATAATTAAAATAGCAAACGATGGTAAAAACAAATGAAACCACCATAGACAGTTATCTAATGGGATAATCTTCGCAACAGTATAGGGTTTCGCATAATATTATTTTCACACAGAATTATAAGAGCATATTAAAACAGGTGTCGACAAGCAGTACTGCAGTCCAGAGCCGTACTCCCAAACAGTTTTCATCATCGTTTTAAAACAGAAACAAAACATGAATTATAGATGGTTCTAGGTTGTCGAGTCGGATTCGATACGAGCCATAGACCAATACATTCTGATATGTATCTAATTTTATATCAATTTAACACCACGACATGTACAATAAAACCCAGATTTGGCGTCGCCTCTTTGGGGTAATATTTTGTGACGATAATCTCAATATTTTAAACTTAAATCACTGCACAATATTATTAACCATAACAAGAATCCCCTAAACACAAGATATGCGCATTTTGAAAGAGTATTCACGTCGAACACTCAGGTTACATCTATAGGCAATAATCAAATTATCGGTTCCATCTATTTGATCCGACTAGGCGACGTTTAATTAAATTCTAATTGGTATTGTTACGGATTAGAAGACCGAGTCGGGCTTCCATTCCTCACAATCAATCTTCAAGGATTCGCTAAAGGAATTTATTTACAAGTTATCAATATAATTTTAATAGATACGTACGAGCACAAAATCATTCGTCACGATTACTATTCGGTTGATAATACAATAGCATGAATAAGCAAGTGATTGAATTTCACTTGCCTGGAGACAATCACGACGATAAGTAGCATGAGCAAAGTAGAACGAGCAGCAGCAACATGGCGACGGCGATCACATGGACACGTCACGGCAACAACAACACACGCGGGGATTTGGCCACGGCAGGGACTTTGGGAGCTCCGATGGGGCGCGGCGAGGGGCCCGTGGTGTGGGGTGATGGAGACGATGGCCCTGAGGTTCGGCGATGGCGGCTTGGATGGGCCGATGGTGATGGTCCAGGCGATGGGCAGAGATGGGTAGCGAAGCTGATAGGTTCGGCTCAGGTGGGTGCTTGAGAGAGGGGGTGGTTCAGTGAGGTGGTGGCGATGTCGTAGTGACGAGGCGACGTCGAGAGGGGGTGGCCAGCGATGGAGTTGCGGGAAGGTGGTGATAGGGAGGAGTTAGGGGTTGGGTTGCAGTGAGACGAGGAGACTCGTTGGAGGTGCTCAGGGGTCGGCCGATGTTGTTGCAGGCGAGGGCTCCGATGAGATGGTTGGAGGAGCTCGGTGATGGGTTGGGGAAGTAGGGGAGCTCGGCTTCAAGGGGAAGAAGAAGAGGGTGGAGAAGTGGGGAACTTGTGGTGGTGTTGAGGAGAAGTCGACGGTGAGGTTCGTCGGCGAGAGGAGTTCACCGGTAGAGCAGTGAAAAGGGAGAGAGAGTAGTATAGAGAGAGGGCTGGAGAGATTGAGATAGTAGATATGAGAGAGATAGAGAGAGATAGACGGTTTGAGAGAGATGAGGAGGAAGTGCGGATTTGGAGGAGGGGATCTCGGAGATATCGTTGGTGAGCTGGGTCGTCGTGGGAGTGATTCTCGCGGCGTGGGACGAAGGAGGAGGAAGTAGCCGTTGGGTTTTAAAAGAAGGAGAAGAAAGAGGATAGAGAGAAAGATACGAGAGAGGAGAGAGAGAGAGTGGGAGAAGGAAAGGAGATCGGGTTGGGTTGGGTTTGGGTGTGTGGGTTTGGGCTGGACTGAGGGATTAGGGTTTAGGTAAAAATAAAGTAGAAATAGAAAAAAAATGAAAAATTAGGTTAAGGTTTAAAGAAAAGAATTTAAAATTTTTGAAAAAATATTTAGGAATTTAAATTAGGAATCAAATGGAAAATTTATTGGGAACCAAATTTTAAATATAAGATGTACCATGGAATTGTGGATTTACTGGAAGTGGCCGCAAATGAATGCTTTCGGGGCAAATTCGTGGGTCCTCTGAGTGGGTGTGTATGTGTTGTGTGCTTATATTCGTGGGTCCTCTGGATGGGTGTGTATGTTGTGTGCTTGTGTGTAGTGTGTGCATAGATTAGAACTTACGGGTCGGTACCCAAAAAAAGTATCTAGGTGTTATGGATCCCACCATTTTATCTCTTGCGTAGATAGTGGTAGAATTTGAATCTGATAGATAAAGTATTGCTCGTCTGGGAGTGTTTAAAATTAACTACATGTCCCTGTGGTGGAAGAAACTGTTGTTTTCTTTTTAATATCCTATTGCCATTTTTAACGATTTGACATATGCAAGTTAGCTAGAATGGTAAGTTAAAGTTCCAAGTTTTGTTTTTCTTACTTCCAAATTTTTTAAGAGTCATATAAAGATATATAGTGGTTACATTGCTTAATAATACCTCAATGTTTTATCATTTTTGCACTTCAATACCATATAGTTTTTTTCTCAGCACTCTAATGTCCTAATGTTTTTCGCCGTTAGTATTTTACTACCTTCTGCGTTTACCACCGTATCCATTTTGCATCGGTTTATTCATTACAAATCATTTTTATAATTTTTTATCTGTATGATTTTAGGAATAAAGCGATGCAAAATAGACGTAAAGACAGAAGGCAGTAAGGTGCTAACGATAAATACATTAGGGTATGAAAGTGCTGAGAAAAAAAACTATATGGTATTCAAGTGCAAAAATGGTGAGACATCCATGTATTATTAAGCAATTTACTCTGTACAGTAACCCCAAAAAATACTAACTAAACCTCATACACAAAACCGTCACATATAGGTAAGTGTATTTTATTCCTTTATTAAATTTATAGGTCATAATATGACATAAGGCGTAGTTTAAACTTTAGCCTTTTTGATATTTTTTATTGAGAAAAGAAGGGAAAAATAGCCCTAACTCCCTGTCTTTGAAAAGCAATAGTTTATGTCCTTGATTCAAAAAACAATAGTTTTAGGTCTTTATAGTGTATTTACCAATTTTTATGTCAACACCGACTTTTCAGATAAACTACTACATTTACATTTTAAAGTGCTACATATATCTTTTAAGTGCTGCATTTATATTGAAATAGACAAAATGCAATAGATATAGTAATTTTGCTAAAAAAATATAACAATTTCATATCAAATGCAGTAATTTATAATATAAATGTAGTATCTTGAAAGATAACTACAGTACTTTAAAAGATAAATGCAGTAGTTTTCATGTCAAATGTAGTATTTTATAACACAAATGCAGTATTTTGAAAGATAGCTATGGTACTTTAAAATGTAAATATAGTAGTTTATCTAAAAGGGCATCGTTGTTATAAAATAATTGTAAATGTACTATTAAGAGTAAAACACAAGAATCTTTAAGTTTAGTGAGTTTTTCATAATTTTTTTAGGCCGGGCCTAAACCTATTGAATTTCAAAGCCAGGGAGTTAGATCTATTTTTCCTAAAAAAGAAAAAGGAAAAGAAAAATAGATTAACAGGTAAATTAGACCTCCTCAGTTTGTAGATAATTTATCCAGTTCCCTCGCTCCCCTAAGGGCCTGTTTGGTTGCAGGATTATGAGTTTGGATTTGGATTCAAAATTGTGGAATCCTAGGATTCCACAATTTTGTGTTTGGTTGCAAGATTAAGATTTCTAGGATTTCTTTGTTTTGTATGAGGGGCCACCACAAAAGAAGGATTCATGAATCCTAAAAATTTTCAAGAATTCTCAAGGATTTGGCACCATTCATTGTACTTTTAGATGGAGCCCGTGTACTTTATTTATTTAACTCTCTCTATCTCTCTATCTCTCTCTAAAATACTCAAATCCAAATCTCATTTTTTTCCACCAACCAAACAAAGATTACAAGGATCTACAAATCCAATACTAAAAATCCAAAACCAACCAAACAACAAATTACCAAATCCAGAAATTTCAACCGTACTATTTTTGGAATCCAAATTCCATAGTCCTGCAACCAAACAGCCTCTAAAAACCCCTTCTTCTTCTTCGTCCTCCGCCCTCTGGCAAAAAAAAATCCCCTTCAATTTCTGCAGTCATGGCTCTTCCTACTCAGATCAAGAATCCAAGCTCTATACCTTTCTCCAATGGCTTCAGGTCTCTCTCTCTCTCTCTCTCCCCGCCTCCCTCCCCCCCCTCTCTCTAACCCACTAACAAATAAAAATGGCAACTTTTTGCAGGCTAATGGAGCAAGCCTACGAGGCTGCAGCATCAAACACTGCGGACCCAACAAAGGCTTCGGCATCTTCTCCAATGAGAACACCTCCAACAATGGTAACCCTTTTTTCCTAAAAAAGACCTTTCCTTTGTTAAAATATTTGCATAATACTGTCAATTGTTTTGAACAGATGTTGTGATGGTGGTGCCTTTGGGTCTGGCCATCACCCCCATGAGGGGCCTACAGGACCCTCTTGTGGGGCCCAGGTGCCAGGGCTTGTTTGACGAGGGTGAGGTCGATGACCGCTTCCTTGTCATGGTTTTCCTCGTGGTGGAGCGTCTGCGGCTCGGTTCTGTGTGGAAACCGTAAGAATATTCTGCATTGTGCCGATTTTTCAGCTTGTTGTTGGCTGACATGGTTACCGAAATCAGAGTGTCATTTCTAAGTTGAATGCAAACCCAAGCTTGATTAGGTAACCCTAGAACTCCGTTTGGCAACACATTTAGTTATTCAAATATGAAACTAATATGTGGCCAAGTTTGGCAGCGACATTTTTGAGACCACTATTTGTTTGAGTTGAAATAGCTCTGGAGTTCGCATGGTTACAGTTGTACCCAGTTTATGAAACTACGAGTTACCTAACTAAATTGTTGTTTGGCATCCTAGTCTGAAGCTTTAGTCATTGAAACTTTGCAAAAAGTTTGGAGTCTCCCAAGACTCCAGCTTGGAAAAATTTATATTGATCATGAAACAGACTCATTTTTCGATTCCATAAGTTTGTCCTCGAATCCCATGAATGATGAAACTATGGTGAAACCACACTGCCAACTGAGGCTTAAAGACACGTTTTCAAAATCAAAGGTTTAGTGGTTTCGGAGTGTCTCAACCTCTGGTTTGTCCATTTACCGCATTGCTGAACTATGTGCTTTGAAAGTGATTTCAGTCGATATGTGTTGGATTATTCTGTATATAGGTACCTCGACATGCTTCCAACTAGTTTCGGCAATCCATTGTGGTTCACAGAAAATGAGCTCGCTGAACTGAAGGGTACAACATTGTACAGAGCCAGTGTGCTGCAAGTAAGATACCCATGTTCTAGATTCAGTATATTAATATATGGGCGATTTGTTTTGTTTACGTTTTACATTTTCTATTCTCATAAATGGGGCTAATTAACTTTATTTAAAAATTAAATGCTTTTACCATTTGGATTGCCACTGCAAAATGCATGCCTGATTTTTTTTATTTAAAATTTTGTTAAAAATACACCAAATTGAATTGCTTAACCCAGTAATTCCATTACCATGGAATCTGATTACAAGAGTAATACTAATTTACTATGTGATAGGCTAACTTGATCCTACCTATTACTCGAGTTGGGTAGATTCGCAATTAACTGTTTCTTTGTTGATTTGATATCAAAAGGATGGAAAATATGAATCTATGTTGCATACGATTATTAATTGTGGATGATCTATATTCTGAAATCTATATGATAACCTTATTATGATTTTTTGCTTATGAATGTAATTTTTCTTTTTAATTACTCCTTTAGGTTTCTAAAGGTTCCTATTGTATTCTTTCTGGTGAATGGGTAATATGAACAAGTTATACTTTCTACAGAGGAAAAAATTGGAAGCTCTATAGGAAGGTAAGGTGAAGGGCCTAATTGAGGACTTGTTACGTTGTGATGGGGAGTTAAAAAGGTACCAACCTTGCATCCATTGTTCTTATAAAAGAAATCATATAGTTAATTATATGGGCACCACAATCTAATATTTTTCTTGAGCAGATTATTATATCAGCACCTATTAGTTAAGTGAATATGACCAATTCATGCAAACTGATGGAATATATAATCTCTTTAATAATTCTTTTTTTATAATTTAGTCTTTGTGACGATAAAGACGGAGGCCTTATTGTTACTGCAGTTATTAGGGTGATGACATTCAGCTGGCTAAGAATGGGAATTGGATGAGGAGCTGGGGTCGTAAAAGGTGATATAATGTCTGAATACCAAATTGGTGAAAAAGTGATGAAGCGTTGTGTATTTTCATGATATTCGTTGGTAATATCAAGTGCTGTGTCCATTTTTCCATAAAGGCTTGAAATTGAAATGTTCTGTTGTAACCTTTTTTCATCTGTGTCTCCTTGCCCTATTCAAATTATTCCCTTGATGGTTCCATCCATTGTGTCTGTTATATATGATTTCCTGTTGTTATGAGCTGTTTATTGGTAAGTTTATATTAAACATATTCCTTTTATTTACCCCACTCATCCAAAAACCTAGAGCTGTGCTTCTAATAAAGTGCAGGGGTTCTTTAATGAAGCTTTCTATCCCAGCATTTGTTTTTTTTTTAAAACAGCCCAATCCCATTTTTAACCTATTCATGCTTTAGATGATAAACAAAGATGGACCTTAATTTATTCCGACATTTTCTTTAATATTTTACATGCGGCATTGTTCTCTTATAGTTCTCTTTTCTGGATTAATTATTATTTTCGATACTGATTCAGCGGCCTTTTTGTATTTTGCTAGTGTCAGGGAGGTGCAATTTGAAGACTTCCTCTGGTACTTATCTTCTTAGAATATATTAGCTGTGATCTCGAACTTTTATCTAGCTGCTCAGCTCTCCAATATACTGGCCCATCTTTTACTTTTTAAACTTTTTAAGTAAATATGCTCAAAGTGCCGTAAATTCGATATGAAATTTATCATAATTATCATTTATGCTTTTTCTGTAGAAATTGGTCTCCTATGAAACCATTTTACCTATTAGTTAATTGTTGGAAGTTACCATAGCCTGTGGTCCTCCTTAATTTAGGACAATTAGACACTAGTTTTTTTTAACTTTAGACAAGACGAGTTGATTATTTTCGAGAAATACATAGAAGCAAAAACAATGAATTTCGATGAGCAATTTCTGATACCTTTTTTCATTATTCAATACCATAAGTTTATTTTGAACCACTAATTTACTTATGTTGTCTGATATATTGCATCTCAAATTGAGTTTGAATCACTAATTTACTTATCTTGTCTGATATATTGCATCTCAATTTCAATAAGAGGGCAAATTCAGTTTTCTGGACAAGAGCGTTGAATATTCCATTTCCTCGCTCTTATATATTTCCTGAACCGCTAGAATCCCAAATTCTTGGTGAAGTTTTTGACGGAAAGGGTACTGAAACTGAGGTCATTATTTCTATGTCAACTTTCTTCCTACAATCTTGGTCAATTTTCTTCCTTAGAATCCCTTGCCTAAATGGTTTTTATTACGGTATTTAATTTGCTCAATTTATTATTATTTTTTTATGGTATTGAAAATTGGACATGCAAATTCAAGGTGATCTTATTGTTGCTTATTTACTCATTTCTTTGTGTGCTAGGCTGCTAATGCCATGACAGCTAAGGAAAATGGTAATGGAACTTCCACAACAAAAGATGGAAATACCATTTGGGTCGAGGGTCTGGTTCCTGGCATTGATTTCTGCAACCATGGTATATCTAGTATCTGTAACTAATATGCATTCACTTATCTTTGTTCTTAGTTTTTTTATTGTTTTTCTTGTTGAGAATATTAGTTTTTTCTTGTTTTTCTTGTTGAGAATATTAGTTTTTTCTTGTTCTTAGTTTTTTTCTTGTTTGCACATACTCTTATCATAGTTCTAGTGTCATATGTAATAGACCCCCAAAGATAACAGCAAGTTTCTTCAACAAACTTGAAAATGTTTGAAGGCCATCATCATCAAAGCCTTTTCCTATCTAAATGGGGTCGGCTATGAAGTAAAGCTCTGGTAAAGATGTGATAAAGTGCCAAATCCTTGGTTGTAAAAACTATGACAAGCGAGGGGCTTGTCATAGTCTTAGATGGCCAGTTGGCTTCCTCCAAATTTGAGAAGTCTAAAAGAAGGGGAAAAGATGATATATTTGCTATATGGAATTATGTTCAACCAAAAGGCCATATAGCCAAGAGCGAAATGGAACGTATTCCAGTGTATTGTTTCAAGGTAGCTATAGAAAATTGTTTCTCCAAAAAAAGGGTAGCTAAAGAAAATCTCTTTAGAGTGAGCCTTATTTGGCCTTTGGTGGTTGAACTTCTTACCTTGGTTGAGTCCACAGTATGATAATCTATACGTAAGGTATAAAAGCAATAGTTGGCTGGTGTGAACGATTTGACTGGTCAATAAGATGCTTTCTTTCTTATTGGTCCTTCACTAGTGTGATGTCTGAATGATTGCATTTCCTTAGAATAAATTCAACTCAGCAGTGTATGTGCCTTATAAATCTGTGTAACTAGACGTTGTTTAAGTCATTGTTCCCAAACCAGTAACAACATCAGTAATAATTTTTCTAAGCACTCACAAAAGCCTACTTGCCATAATTTTTTCCAAAATACTGCATGTCAATACACTTGAAGCTGTCAAGTTTTTGTTGCGTGCATGTAAACTCCATCTGGAGTTAGCTTTTCGAATACTTAGCACATAATTTCTCTATCTGCATAATGACAGTGATGTCACTATCTGATACCCATGTTAATGTGTGGTACCTCATCCAAGTGGCCTGTTCATTTTTTTTATAACAATAAGCCTGGTGACAAATGGCCAGTTCTTCTAAGCAGCTAATATGACCATCGGTTGAAGTGATATGCAGCCCCATGAATGTGATGTATTCATAGCTATCTATTAATTCTATATATGGTCCATAGGTTCCTTTCCTTCCTTGTCTGTTCAATCATGTCGAATTGTTTTGTGTGAGGCGATTGAACCACATAGCAGGCTCAAGCTGGCTTCTTTCCGTGTATTTGATAACTCAGCTCGCATAAGTAATGTGCTAGACTTTTACTACTTGGAGAATAAGCAAGTATTAAATTTTCTTTGTTGTATGCTTGAAAACTTTAATCACGGTATGATTGTGTCCTACTGCACATGTGAATATCAGAGTATATGTACTAACATAATGGCTTTGGTCGAGAGCGAAGTTCTGTTATAGGGAAGTATCTGCTTTAGTGGAACAAACTAGACAATAGCCAAATGAAATCACATTTTGAAATATGTTCAAATCTTTCCTTGTAACTATTAACGGTCCTGGATTTCTTAGATTTAAATTTTGTTTGCTGAGTGTCATTCATATATCTTAAATTGCTGGGCTTTATTTTGACCCCTTCTTCAGGTCTGAAAGCTAGGGCAACTTGGGAAGTTGATCCGACAGGGAGTACATCTGGAATTCCGGCTTCTATGCATCTCATACTTGGTAAAATTTTAAAATTTTGCATGAAATATCAACTTGGTACCTAAATTAATTAAGAAATTGACTATATATGAATGCCTCTTTGTGCACCCACACAAGCATCCAACATTTTTCATCATTGGAATAATTAATAAAATGGTATGCACCAGCGTATATTTGAAATTGCTTATCCAAACCATGGTAATGTATAAGTGTTCTGAATGAGGAAGGGCTGCAAGCATATTTTAGATGTCTCTATGCGACTGCCACACAATTCATTATTTTTGGAATAAATTGTGAACTATTCATGCCATGGAAACCAAATTTGCTGACAAGTCATTCATCTTCCAATGTCATTGACGTCAATGACAACTGATTAGTGAAATGTGCGATTTATCCGCAGTCCTTTTCACATTCCACCAAAAACTAATACGCTGGCTCTGTCCAGACTCAAACAAAAACAATTTCAGGCGAAAAGCTATTGACTTATTATTGTGCTCTATGCTTGTTTGTGATCCTAACTAACAATTAAATACAAACAACAAAAAAATTATGTGCACTCCTAGAACTTCTAATCCATTTATGTGTTTTCATTTCTTGCTGAAAACATTCTTAATTTTTCCAAGTCATATTCTTTTGAATTCTGAACTTTAAACCCCTGCCAAATTACAAGTTTTTGAATGTGAAATGAGAAACTTCCTTTATAATTTCTTTTATGTTGCGTACACTTGAGACTTATCATCCTCAACTACTACCATTCCCACAAAATGTGGTGGGCAACGTTCTTGGTATTTAGCGAACACAGAAGTTGTAGAATCCTTGTATTATATTTTTAGTCATTTCGAATAGTCATTACTTTTTCTCTTTGTTTGTATCTCAAAGCTGAAAAGATCGTTGGTGGAGTTGAGGAGGAGATCATCATCAGTTATGGTAACAAGGGAAATGAGGTATTTTGTCCCTAGTTTATATCTTCAGGCTTCTCTGTGTTAAAACTTACAATTAGAATACAATGATTTTTCTTTTTTTGGGGTATATTCGCGACTTCTTCTTCTTGATTAGTTTACCTTTTGTTTTTGTATATTTCGTTACTAAATTACCATCCCCATGCCACATAATGTGAAAAAACATGAGTAGTATCCTTGGCTTTTTTGCCATAACAATATGAGGTTTCTTTGCATTGACATTGAATTACCTTATAAACAACTCCAATATCCATGGATGTTGATATTTGTCTAAGAACTTTAAATCGTGCTCTCATGGTAGACTCTGAATCCTATTTAAGTCATAGTTTCAATCATGTCTTGTGAACATTTGTAGCTTTGTGCTTCCCTTGACTGCATTGGTTTAAATTATGTGACCTGTATTCTATATCTTCCTAATTCCCAATCAATATTTTAGATATCAAGGTAGACCCCTCAATTGTCGACAGTTGCCTAGTCCAGACACTACAATAGAAGTTCACTTCACCTCGACAATTTATCATTTATTTGATCAAGTGCCCCTTGAAAATTTGGTCCATGTTACTCTGCATAGTTGCTACATTCATATTGGAAAAGGCTTTTTGACTGTAAAATCTACAATATTGGATATGTAATGTACGTGCATCACACTTGTTAGAAAAGCACATACACGCATGCGGCTAAACTGTTTGTTGCCTTAAGTTAATATTCTCTTATAAGGATTTAATTTTTAATTTAGTAGGTATGTCTAAACCAACATATATGATTGAGCATTTAAGGGACATAATAGTTGTTGCTTTAAAGGATAAAATAGGTGTTAATATCTGTATCACTTTTATGTTCATCTGTTTCTGCTCCGTGCTAATGTTTTCCTCAATGTTTAAGTTTGTTTTCCTTGTTCCTTGTATGCAGGAATTATTGTACCTTTATGGGTTTTGTATCGATAATAATCCAGATGATTTTCTCATGGTAGTTAATCCTTCACACTTGTTTTTTGTAATTTCTAAGTCATATATTCATTGTTATGTATTAAAATTTTCCTTCATACTTGCAAGTTGCAACATGTTTGATTCAGGATATCACTGTATTGATTGTATGATTTATTTTCTTCTGTTCAGGTCCATTATCCCGTGGAGGCAGTTTCAAAGCTCCCATTTTCGGATGCCAAAGCAAAACTTTTAGAAGTTCAGGTATTCTTTGAGTCAGCATTGTTCCATGAAATCCTTATTTAACCCTTTACAACTAATCACTCCTCCATCAATAATACTTTCAACGTTCTTGTGTATATTATACTATTATTGCTTGTCCCGATGTGCTATGCACAATCATTTCTGCCCAGTTTGTATTAACAATTTATAAATAACATCCATTGTATGACCTTCTATATAGGAAAATTAAAAGCACCTCCTTTTTTCAACTTAAACTCTCTTACTCTGGCTTGCGCTTTCTTCCTATATGTGAGCATTAATATGGACCCATACTACATAGCTATCTGCAAGCTTTAGGAATCTTCAACTACTACCGAAATTGTTGATATCAATAATGTGACGCGATAGGAAGCAGGTTTTATTTATTTATTTTATTTTTTGGGTGGGTGGGGGTTGAGGGGCTGGTTCTTAGAGCTCTAGTGGACGCATGAGAAAAATATTATTCATTTTCCATGATTTGTGTTTTTAGTATATTTTACTATGTTTGAGCCATTGAGAACAGCAGAAGATAAGCATCTATATTATCTATATTAAAGCTATATGAGAAAATATTCTTGGAATATTCTCTGCTCTTCTTTGGACAAAAATGGTGCATAGTTAATCCTAGCCCCTCAACTTTCCTACAAATTACAAATTTCACCTTGCCTCATCATGTATGGCTACATAATTAATTCCAGTCCCTCATTTTCCTTGCAAATTTCAAATTGGACCTTGCCAATGAGAACATTTATTTTTTGAAGTCTAAACTTTAAAAATTCCATTTGGTGTCTTTTATATATGTGCTTATAAGAAAGAAAAATACTTAATCCATTAACATGTCGATGCGAAAACATTCCATAGGAGTTGGACTTTAGTGGGAAAATTTAAACCACACCCTCCTTGATTTTCTTCTTAACCCATGAAAATTTGTTGGTTACATCTATTTAGGTTATTTCTTTTTAAATGTAGGCCTTCAGTGAAACAATTATTATCTAGACCCTATTTATTTCTCTTATTACATTTGGGTCACAAATTTTTTTTATTGGCTCCATACTTAATATTTAGCACTCTTTTATCCCATACAGCTAGGTTTACGAGGGAAAAATTTCGATCGGCCCCCTTATTTAAAATCTCTTTCTAATTTTTCTCACTACTTAGGTTATACTGACAAATTATTGAATTCTTTCACGGTTTTTATGTGCTATATAACATGCAAAATATAAAAAATTCGAGAGAAAAATTCGTGATTTTCATTTGATGTTGCAAAAAATATTTAAAAAAACAAAGAACAGAGAGGACGCCGAAATTTTCTAAAAATTCGTTATTCTCATATGCTATAGCTTACGTAATTTAAAAAAATTGAAATCTTTGAAAATTTAGCGATTTTCATGTGCTATAGCTTACGTAATTTAAAAAAAAGGAAGAAAACTAAAACTTTTGAGATACATAAAAATTTTACTTTTTTCTATAGCATGTAAAATATAAAAAAGGGAAGTAAACTAAAAACATTGAAAAATCAAATAAAATTGAAAATATCTAAATTTTTGATATTTTTATGTGCTATATATAGCATGCAAAATATTGTAAATTTGAAGAAAACGAGAAATTATTGAATTCTAAAAAATTTCACGATTTTCATCATGTAGCATTCAAAATATTGAAAATTTGAAGAAAACAAAAAAGTTTATGCATTTTTTTAGAAATCACGATTTTCATGTGTGATGGCATGCAAAATATTGAAAATTTGACGAAAACATTTTTTAAAAGGTTTTTTTGAAGATATCATGATTTTCATGTGCTATAATAAGAAAAATGCTGAAAAACCGAAGAGCACAAAAAAATTGAAATTTTTGAAAATTTCGTGTGCTAGCTTATAGGATATTGAAAAATCAAAGGAAACTGATTTTTTTGAGAATTTTGAAGATTTCGCATAATATTGAAAGATCGAAGAAAATAGAAAAGTTTCAGAATTTTAAAAATTACGTAACTTTTGTTGGTAGGACCGATTGCGTGCAAACTATTGTAAATTTAGAAGAAAACACAATTTTTGGATGTTTTAAAATTCTACGTTTGTCATGAGCTATATAACATGTAAAATACTAAAAAACTGAAGATAACAGAAAAATTGCAAATTTTTGAAAATTTTATGATTATCGTGTGTTATATATACCATGCTTAATATTGTAAAAGGAATAAAACAGGAAGCGTTGAGATTTTTGAAAATTTTATGATTTTTGTGTTGTACAATGGAAAATATTAAAACACCTAAGAAAAAACATTTCATTTTTGAAAATTTCAAGATTTTCTTGTGGTATATAGCTAGCAAGATATTGGAAAACCGAAGGAAACAGAAATTTTGAGATTTTTAAAATTTCGCTATATTCGTATGAGCGTGCAAAATTTTGAAAATTTGAAGAAAACAAAGAAAATTATGACTTTTGTACATTTCATGATTCTCGTGTGTTGTAACAAGCAAAATATTGAAAAACCCGAGGAAAAAGAAAATTTCATGAATTTCAAATGCTGGGCTCCTAAGAAGCATCATACACAGAAGATGCACATAGCGGAGATGCGCATATTTCGTTGGATGTGTGGTAACACTAGAAATGATAAAGTGCGAAATGAGAATATTCATGCAAAAGTTAGTGTAGCATATGTGGAGGAGAAGATGCGAAAAAACCGGCTAAGATGGTTTGGTCATGTACGATGCAGACTCATGGAAGCACCTGTTTGACGAATGGATACTCTCGACATAGGCAATGTCAAAAGGGCGAAAAGGAGACCGAAGAAAACATAGATGGAGGTGATACAAATAGATATGGTTGCCAAAGGCCTCAATGAAAGTATATTATTCCATAGGAGTGAGTGGAGACTGAGGATTCATGTGCTGGACCCGGCGTAATTCTCATGTTGGTTCATGTAGCCTACCCCATATGCTTGGGATAAAAGGCTTGGTTGTTATAGCAAGAAAAATATTGCAACGCTAAAAATACCGAAGTATTTACAAGTTTATCCTTCGTATATTTTACATATGAAGCTTATAAATATGAGATATTAACAACTTACAAATCATACAACAATAAACTTTTAAATTAATATGATTTTCTTGACTTTGGACTTCGTATCCGCCCATTGCGTGTAGCCCTTGCTAGTTTGTAATATTTCTGTATTTTTCTCCTCAACAAATGGTTACTCTAAAGGCAAATAAAAAGATGAAACCATAAAAGATAAGTCAAATGATTCATCATACATTTCAATCTTGACTTGATTCATGTAAAGTCTCTCAGCAGGTTACCTTGTACCCCCCCCACCTCCTCCCCTCTCCCCCCAACACACACACAAAAAAAAAAAACCCAAGCATAGACATTAACATAACTGATTGGTTTGTGCAGAATGCTGAACTAAGATGCCTCTTACCTAGAAATTTGCTTGATCATGGATTTTTCGCTCCTTATCAACTCCAGAATGAAAATGACAAGAAAAACCCGAACAATCAGCTCTGCAACTATAGTTGGAGCGGTCAGCGCAAGGCTCCTTATCTAAATAGATTGGTTTTTCCCCAGGAGTTTTTAACAACTTGGCGTACATTATCATTGCAGGAAGATGAGCTTACTCAGGTTTCTTCGCTGCTAGAAGAGGTAATGATATTTTCTTTATTCCCCCCCCCCCCCCCCTCATTATTCCTTTTGTATGTACATCCAGGTTTCTTGGTTTCAGATTTCCTGGCTTGTCTTTCAAATATTAGATTTCTTTTTACTGAATTCATGATTCTAAAACACAATTGCTTTCTGAGCTGTAGTTTTTGGTCATATTTTAACTGGAATGTATGTTTCTGCTTTCCATATGAACTTTCCGGTTTTAGATGGTTCCATTTTTATAGAAGGTTTTTCTCTTATATCACCCCAAAACATAGGTAAATCCTATAATACATCCAAAAACTATATTTTCATATATCACCTCAAAAACTTACCATCATATAAACAAACCCACGCTATATGTTACATACTTGCATGTTATCAAATTGACTTGAATACTTGATGTCTTTAATATACTAATTACAACGGGTTTAATTACTCAAAGCTACCACTCTTTCGGAAACCCAAGACCCTTATGTGTCATACTCCATGATTCCTAGTAGAGGAACTTATAGATTATTAAATTTTGATTATTGAAAGGGGAAATTGTTCATTTGCTATTATTCCATCCATTTAACAACTGTGAAGTGGGTTTTAGAAAAGATTCTTTAATACTCTTTATTTGCAATGAAGGGAGTGTTTTGGATTACCGATAGGTTATAGGGGTGATATGCGAAACTATGAAAGTTTGTGGGGGTAATTCTTGCAAATTGCCAAGTTCTCAGGTTGATGTATAAGAAAATATATGTACATCATTTGTTCTATTGGAGGTGGAAGAAACTTGTACACATTCTGATTTTGGCATGTTTATAGAAGAGGATGGATTGGCATATTGGCATCGAAATATTTGCATCATGGTATTATATGCAAGCTATCTGATTTTTATGTTTATATGCAATGTTGCTATGGCTTTAGATCATTGTATCATTGCTGATGAGCTGTGCTTCCCCCCATTAAAACAACACGAAAGGCATGATAGTTTGGCCATAATATTCATCTTATCTGTTTATGCCTATCACATTCTTTATGAGATTTGATATTAGTTTGCTGGCCTAGATGACCAGAAGGTGGCACCAATTCTATGAACTACCCTATCTGATTCAGTTTTTTCTTTTATACTTGACTCAAAGTTATAATAGCAGGGATTCTGGGATAATTCAAATATTCTCACAACGATTAGAATACATTTTCTGATGCTAGGTGGAAAATCATTTCTAATATATTATTCTCTCATATGCAAAGATGAGATATATTGGATCATATTATGTTTCTAAATAGAAAAAGGTCATACATATAAAAAATATCAGATGTTGTAGCCAAGCGACTATATTTTTCATGACGCATGATGCATCTCAATAATGAATCACATTTATTCATCCTCTTTTTGTGCGATATTAAATTTTGTACCTTTCAGAGGAAGCTTTGCTGCAGTTGGAAAGCAGGAGATAGTTTTGCGTATTTTTTTAATATTTATTTTTCCTTTGTACCATAAAAAAAATGCCCTTCATGTTGTTTAATCAGTTAACTTATTTTATGTCAATTAATGATTTTCAAGCTTGTTGGATCTAAAAAGGGGAGAGAGCCTACTGATAAAGAGGTGCAAGCAGCTATTTGGGAAGTTTCTGGGGATCGTAGAGCCTTGCAGTTGCTTGTAGATCTTCTTCAAATGAAGTAAAATAATTCATCCTTGGTCTTTCAGTATCCTGTTCCTTTATCGTGATATAGATTTACAAATTTGATATACCATATAAGTGAAATTGTATTGAAAAGAACTGAATAGAGAAATGAATAACATGAGCAGCTCTCTAATTTAGAAATTCTAAATATATATTTATTTAATTTTGTACTCCATCGTCACACTTAGGGCTGCATCCGGATCGAATATGAGAATTACCATATCCGTATCCGCTTTCTAGTTTCGGATACGGATATGGTCCGGTAAGAAATATTCATATCCATATCCGGAAAAAATGGATACGGGTACAGAGCGGATATTAAATTGATGTATATGGATACAAATCGGATATTCGTATAAATAAGATACAATATAAAACAAATTTAAATGTGGAGAGGAAACGTGCATGTAAACGATACAGTTCATTGAGTACTTATTTAATACGACTTACAAGATATTCGATAGACAAATTTGCATGAAAATGAATATTATATGAATAAATAAATATGTTAACAAATATACTAAATATAACCAGCGTATTATATATATATATATATATATATATATTCAAATATGAAATAATTTGTCAAAATATTCTTTTAAATGCATAGCATTTAAAATGAGTAAAAAATGTATGGTTTAAATAAGCATTATTAACGAAACGTTAATTTAAAGAGATATTTTCTTGTATTTTTCTGTGGATATCCGGATCCGGATCTGAATCCGAATTCACATATCCAGATATTCGTATCCATATCCGGATAATTTTTTATAAAACCGTATCCGTATCCGGAAGAGTGTTTAAATATATATACGTATTCGTATGCGTATCCTCCCGGATATCAATATCCGTATCCGGTTGATCCGGATATCCGGCGGCCCTAGTCACACTTCATAATAACTCATTAGGAATATTTTGTTGACACGTTAGTTCCTATTATACCAGAATGTAAATGTTGAGTTTGTTTTGTATTCTCGACCCTCGTGTGTGTGCCGGCTCAAAATGGGTTGAGCCGGTTCGCAAGTCGTTTGGAATTAACGTTTGTTATCTGGATGCAAGAGACGGCTCGGTACAATTTTGAGCCGGCTCAAATCGTCTCGGGCCGAATTCTGGACTGTTTTGGAAAGATTCGTTTTAAAGATTAATTAGAAGAATTTGTTGAAGATTTATTTGAAAAGCTGTTGGAAAATTTATAAAAGATCTTTCAGGAGTTTAATTAAGAAAGTTTATTTGGAGAATTATTTGAAGATTTGTTAGGGGTTATTTTGAAGATTTGATGAGATCCTAATTTGAGTAGGAGTTCTATTATTTTGTGCTATAAATAGAGAAGAGTCTCATCATAGAAAAGTGGCCAAACATGAGAATGAGAGAAAGAAGAGACGCAGGCAAAGGCAAATGATAGTCATCCATAGATGAAAGTGGAGAGATTTACCAAGAGTAGTCTTTGTGTTTGTATGAGCGTTGAGATATGAGCGAGAGATGAGAGAGGATATAAAATGTACCGATATTCTTGATCATTAATAAAGAGATTCTCATGTTTGCCCCATAGATGTAGGCCGTGGGTCGAACCACGTTAAATATTGGTGTTGCGTGTTCTTATTTTTTGCTCGTCTTCCTTGCATGCCTAGCGAAAATGCTAACAGTAAATATTATATTTGTATCCGAATATATTTCATTTCAAACTTTCTGCTTCATAGGATGCTGGAACCGGAAGAGGGTTCTAGGACACAAGATTCAGATGCACAGCTTCTTGAAAATTGCCATCTTCTGGAGCTTGAAGATAACTCAAGGTATGCCAATTTCATTTATGAGAATATTTCTCCTCACAAAAGTTTTTTTTTTCCGCTGTAGAAGTGAGCATGTTTCAGTTGTTGAATTCCTGGATAAGGCAATTTTTTGTCACGATATCGTGAAAATTAATCGCAGCTGCAATCAGGGGCGGACCCAGAAATTTTAATCGGAGGGGGCACGTTATATTGACTAGCCCAACTTATATAATACTTAAAATATAGGAAAATGATGATTCACTATACCGTATTGCATTTTTTTAGCTTATATGTCAGTAATTCATGTTTAACCTTCACAAGTTATAAACCGATTTGAGTAGCATGAAGTGATTTCTAATTATTTAATATCATAAATATAAAAATATTTATATGTATAATAATCTTCTACAGTATGCTAACATAAACATTACACTATCGATTCCATAATGAATCTTAGTTGTCTCAAATCAGAAGGCTGATGTCTATGGATATTGAACAGTTAATTATTTGCTTGGAATTAGTCATTACTTTCCTATTAAAAATCATGCAATTATTATTTGACCATAAGCACATACGAAATTAATTTACTTACCCAAAATAACCAATTGAAGTAAGCAATTTTGTATACACGGGCTACCTAATAATTACAAAACCTCCTTAATTAGCATTTATTTTCCTGATAGACTTGCTTAATAGGCAATATCTAATCTTTTCTTTCTAAATATCCAGAGGGGGGATGTGCCCCTTCTACCTACAAGGTAGGTCTGCCCCTGGCTGCAATTTAATGGCTCTTGACCCTGCACGCGCGCGCGCACATTTGACTCTATATATAGAATATTTCTTCGGTGCCTGTGGTATTGGGGTGTCTTGTATGGGGTTGTTGCGAGAGCCAATAACAAGTCGCCGTGTGTCGGTATACCTTTAGGGATTCGCCACATGCCGGTTGAATTGTGCCCACATGGAAGCGTGGAAAACCATATGTTAACAATGGCCAACCAAATTCACAGCTAAAGACAAATTGTGGTAGCTTTTTGTCCACATGCAGTGTGCATTAATTTGGTTGGTTTTGGGGGTATTTTGGTTGGTGTATTTTATTGGCAGTGCCTTATTGCCAAAGCATCCATTAACTTACCAATCATCCATCTCTATATTAACAATGCTGCCCCAATCTTTATAAGTACTTGAAAAAAAATCTTACAAGCAAAGCTAATAACTTGCCAAGATAAGGATTGCAACTCATCATCACCTTTCCAAAGGAGCACCGGTGCGTCGCAAGCCTGCTCCGAGTCGAGGTGGGATAAAGTGTCCTACTGTTTGCGCAAGCCATGAAGCTCATTTTGAACATCGATGCAAGTTTTTTGTGGATGCAATCCATCGGATCGACTACGAAAGAAACGAGCTTGTCTTGAAGTACTCTCATGAAGATGACTTTGCTTCACGTGTGCGGACTATGGATGTTTTGCAATACCTGAACAGTAGTTGTGGCTGCGACCCGGCTAATCCAAGTATCCCATAGCCCGTAATCGAGGTTAGCGACGATGTAGGCGATCATGCTAAAGAGGACTATGTTGGGGAAAGGATTATAGGCAATCCGATAGAAATTTCTTCTCTGTCATCTTTTGCCTTTGATATATGAATGTTATTGTAAATTTTCTCTTCATCTACCGTCCTTTTGTTGTGCTACTATCCCAAAGTTTGATTTTTCGTATTGTATATCTTCTGTAGTGTTGGTTTCCATTTTATTAAAGAGTGGGCAATTGTTATTATTTTTCTAGTCGTAGTTAGCAATCTAATATTGCATATATGACTGAATTTTTTATAATGTCGGTTTGAATGTCTTACAAATTCCTCAACTTTTTATTCTAAAAAAATACCACATTAATTGGTTTAATTATTTCTTCAACAATGAATTTTGGATCCGAAATTAAAGTGTCAAAAAAAAGTCGAGTAATATTGAAATAAATTACAAAAGCTAAGTCTTACACGGTACATAAGTTTGAAATACATTTCCTTACCTCCTACCTAGGAAAAATCCAATGAAAATAGACAAAATAACATAGCAAATAACATTCAATTGTCTGTCTACGTCAACATTCCAATTATTTATGCGAGCAGATCCTTTTGTAAATGTTTTATTTTAGCCCGTAAATTCTTGTTTTTTCGTCTCCCGGTATAGAAGCAGCTTTTGTAGTTCGTCTACCTATATATGCAAGTTGTATTTGCATGACTTCCAATTAGCACATCCATAAAATGCTCTCTCATGATTCATGGGAGTTGTTGAAGTCCGCAGCTTCAAATTGGATCGCAT
The DNA here is from genome assembly GCA_030015575.1 of Agapanthus africanus. Taxonomy (NCBI): domain Eukaryota; kingdom Viridiplantae; phylum Streptophyta; class Magnoliopsida; order Asparagales; family Amaryllidaceae; genus Agapanthus; species Agapanthus africanus. The sequence continues at coordinate 318,646,385 of CM057338.1, read as the reverse complement.
TACATCCCAAACGAACAAACATATGGAGTTATTTCTGTAAACATTTTTAAAAGAAAGAAAAGATAAGATCTAGGAGAAATATTGTTCATAAACAGGCATATATATAACCAAGAAAGATGGGTAAATGAAAGATGATATGAGGGAGAGGGGAGAGAACGATTGACATCCGATATGCCTCATAACACAATCAATGATTAGAAAAAGAACGAGCTAAGCATGCCACCAAGGATGCGGTAAGATTGGAGAAAGAATAAGCTAGACTAGTTGCCAATAACGCCTTGCATAGGAATACACAAACCAAACAATCACAGCCAATTATAATGTGGTATCCTTCCTATCAAGCTCATTTCTTTACGATTGACACACGATATGCCTCGCACCCCAATCCAATCCGACACACATTAGACCGATATTAAACCAGACTTGGAATCTGTCGTTCATTCGAAGACCAGTTGTATTGCCGTAACATTTAAGTCGAAACCAAAGTCTTCCTACCCCTTAATGCCGTGTTTTTAATCAACTATTTCCCGGTCCCTATCAGATCACACCCGAAAGGCATATCCCCCAAAGATCCTATGCCCAAACGGTCAAAAAAGAAACCAAACCCTGGAACCCAACCCCACCAAAAAATTAAGACCACTATTGGGTTTGAATGATGTACACTTTATATACCCTTAAACCATCATTTTCACAACCCCACCAACCCCTTTTCATCATTTCCTCTTAATTTCTCTCTTCTAACTCTTCAATTCCCCAAAATTCCCTTCTCTTCTATCCTAACTCCGGAGTCCTAGCTCCGGTGTCCTCCTAGCTTCGGCTTCCTCATATCTTTGGCAGAAACAATGTGAGTTTTTTCTGAAAAAGTTTAATCTTTTTTCCATAAGTTTTAATTTTTCTTCAAAAAGGTTTACTATTTCCTTTAAAAATTTAAAGTTGCATAATATTCTATTTGTAACGTTGATTCTGTTGTTCTCATTAAGCTCAAGATCTCTTCTTTGATTTGTCCGTTGACGTTGATTCTGTTGAGAGTTTGATGTGCTTGTATCATTTTTTTCCCAATGTTTTTTAGATGGCACGATCAAACCAAATCCCTCACCAATTCAATTACGAGACGAGTCTGGAATGCACGCTCGCCGCTTCCTGCTCTAGGGCCGGCACTTCCCTTACCAGCGCCAACCCAACCCAACCCTAACCCCAATCATTCAGCTGGTCATGTGTTGTGCAGTTCTTGAGACAACTGTCATCATCTTAGGGCCTGCCAGTTGCAGCATGAGATTTTCCGCATTCAGAAGGATATGCACAATGCAATCGATAACACTATAAAGTAGGCCCATCTTATGGACCGCCTTCAGAAGATCGTTTTTGATGTGGAGCCAGTCTATTGGTGCGAACGTCTACCTAGCACGCCTAACATTTGGAACACTCCGGAGGTGGTTTTAACTTTGACGAGGAGGACGACGACGACGGTTATGGCGGCAGAGGCTACGGTGGAAGATTCAGCGGTGGCAGTGATGGGGCCGGACATTCGGGGACAATAATGATGCCTTGACTGTTTAGTGGCCATGTTCAAGTCGAGTCTTTGTTTTTGTTGTGGACCTTCATGATCATGTTCGTATTTTGTGTTATGTCTGCTTCAACTCTTCTGGTGGGTTTGTATGATGGATATTATGCTTTATGGTTATGAGTATATTGATTAGTTTGCTAGTTTAATTGTCGTCGTTTGGGATTTCGTTGTGTGGAATTTGGGTGGAAATTGTGTTTAATTTTTCTTGTTCGATGGATTCCGCCAGAACATCACAGGTTAAGTCAATTCTACACAAATATAGAAATCCAAGTTTGGAAGTAAAGAACTAGATTTAGGCTAATTCTACGGTCTTTCTTCCTGAAACTGGATTCAGAAATTACTGTAATTTGTCAAAATAATAATTATTTATGTTTTTGAAACTGGAATAATTATTAATGTTAAGTTGTTTTAACTGTAACTGCTAATCAAAAAGATACTTAAGCCTTAATTAAAGAAAATAATATTTTCATAATATAGAATATATATGTAAAGAACATGGATAAGAAAAATAAAAAGAGAACATGTTAAGTTGATTTAATTGAAACCATTAAATTAAGAAGGATATTTTAGCCAGTATTTTTGAAGGCAAGGCGCGCCTCAGGGCGAATGGCTAAGGTTTCGTCCTGGAGCACAGAGAGGAGGCGAGACCTTCCCTTGAAGCGTACGCTTCAATCATGAAGCGTCTTGATGTGTACACTTCTTTTGTTTGGAAAAAATTAGAAAAAACTTAAATTCTAACCTGAATCGTGGATTCTGTCTTCTAGATTGCAAGTTGGCAGAGAGATCGAGACTAGGAGGCGAGGACCGAAGGTGCTGTGCAAGTTGGCAGCGAGATCAAGGCTAGAAGGCGAGGATCGAAGGTGCTGTGAGAGAAGAAAATTTCGTGCTTCCATTGTTGGCGGCGCAGAAAACTCATGCGAGAAAGCTGTAGGTTTTTTTTTCTTTGTGGTGCTGTAATAAAAGAGTTACAAATGGATAGGTTAATGAGTTTAGGTTTTGGGTTAATAAGGTAGCAGATAACATTTCAATCTTTCTTCTTCTCTGTCCCTACACAAGTAAACAAAGATTTAAGGGTCATTGATAATTTAAAAATTAAAACTACACCATAAAACTATATTATTATTAAATATTAACTAACATCCATAATTTTTATGTTAAGAACATCTTTATTTTGGTATATGAGTGAAGCAAGACCATAATATTATTTTATTTCTGAATTTTCTTAATTTATTTATATTTATAATTAATGAAAATACAAAAATTATGAAGCTTACACCTCACGCCTAAAGGCCCAACGCCTCACCTAGCCGAGAGTCGAACGCTTCGCCTCACGGCCCCGCCTTTTAAATCATTGATTTTAGCCATTATATAAAGCAAATAATATTTGCATAATATAGAATATATATTGAGACTATACATAATAAGCTAACATATAGGGCTAATATTTTGGAGGGCAAAAATCAACAAAATACAAAGCATTTCTCGGAAGATGTTTTTTTTCCATCATGGCAGTAAATCTTTAGACCTGAGAACCTGAAAAACCAAGGACCCCCGGGTTCTGAGAGCCCTTTCCGATGCTTAAGTCGGTACGGTCTTTTTTTTTGATAAATTTCATTTGTAGAAAAAACAAACATAACACAAAATATGAACACGAGGGTCCACAACAAAAACAAATAAGATTCGATTTAAACATAGCCACCAAACAGTCAAGAAATCATTGCCGTCCACAAAGGTTCGGTCCTATCACTTCCGCCGCTGAAATAACCGCCGCTGTCGTCTTCATCATCCTTGTCGGAGTCAACAACAGCCACCTCTGGAGTGTTCCAAATGTTGGACGTGTTAGGTAGACATCTGCACTAGTAGAATGGCTCCACATCAAAACCGATTTTCGGGAGGCATTACACAAGATGGGCCAATTTTATAGATATCTTGATGACACTGTGCATGTCCTACTGAATGCGGAGAATCTCATGCTGTAACTGGTAGACCTTAAGTTGATGATCGTCTCAGGAACTGCACAACACATGCCCAGGTGAATGATTGGGGATAGGGTTGGGTTCGGTTGGCGCTAGTAGGGGAAGTGTTGTCCTTGGAGCGGGGGAGGCAGACTCATACATTCCAGATTCGTCTCGTAGTTGAATTGGTGGGGGGTTTGGTTTAATCGTGCCATCTAAGAAAGATTGAAAGAAAATGATTACACGAGCATATTAAACTCTCAACAAAATCAACCTCAACGCACAAATCAAAGAAGAGATCTCGAGCTTAATGAGAAGAACATATCAACAGAATCATCGTTACAAGTGGAATTCTGTTCAACTTTAAATTTTTAAAGGAAAGAGAATCTTCTTAAAAAAAATTAAAACTTCAGAAAAAAAGATTAAACATTTTTAGAAAATACCCATACCTTTGCTGTGAGAGCTAGGAGGACGTTGGAGCTTGGAGGACACTAGTTTAAGGATTTGAAGAGTTCGAAAGAGAAATGAGAAGGAAATAATGAGGGGGTTTGGGTTGTGTTGTGAAAATGATGGTTTAAGGGTATTTAAAGTGTACAACATCCAAATCCAATAGTGGTCTTAATTTTTAAGTGGGTTTAGGTTCATCTCTGGTTTGGTTTCCTTTTTTATCGTTTGGGCATGTGATCTTTGGGGGATAGGCCTTTACGGGTGTGATCTGATAGACGCTGGGAAATAGTAGATCGAAAACGCAAATTAAGGGATAGGGAGACTTTGGTTTCGACTTTAGATATTGCGGCAATACAAATGATCTTAAGAGTGAGCGATAGATTCCGAGTCGGGTTTAATATCGGTCTATTGAATGTGTGTCGGATTGGATTGGGTTGTGAGGTATATCGGGCGTCAATCGTAAATAAACGAGCTTGATAGGAAGGATACCACATTATAATCAGCTGTGATTGTTTGGTTTATGTATTCCTATGTAAGGCGTTATTGACAACTAGCATAGCTTATTCTTTCTCCAATCTTACCGCATCCTCGGCGGCTTGCTTAGCTCATTCTTTTTCTAATCATTGGATTGTGTTATGCATATCGGGCGTCAATCGTTCTCTCTCCCCACTCTTCCTCATATTATCTTTCATTTACCCATCATTCTTGGTTATATATCTGCCGGTTTATGAACAATATTTCTCTTAGATCTTATCTTTTCTTAGAAATAACTCCAGATGTTTATTTAGGATGTAAACGCGGTGCCGATTTAAAGTTGCGGACTTCGACAACTCTAAAGAATCTTGGGAGAACATTTTATGGGTGTGCTAATTGGAAGACATGCAAATACAACTTGGATATATGGGCAGGCGAACTATAGAAGCTACTTTTATACCGGGAGACGGAAAAAGAAATGATTTTGCGGGCTGAAATAATTATAAAAGGAACTTGCTCGCAGAAATAATTGTAATGTTACCGTAGACGGACAATTGAAAGTTGTCTGCTATGTTATTTTGTTTATTTTCATTAGATTTTTCTAGGAAGAATGTGAGGTAATGTATTTCAAACTTATGTATCCTTTAAGACTTAGCTTTTGAATTTTATTTCAATATTACTCGACTTTTTTCAGAAACTTTAAGTTCGGCTTTAAAATTCATCTTTACAGAAGTAACTAAACCAATTAATGTGGTATTTTTTTCTTAAATAACAAGTCGTGGAATATGTAATATATATCCAAACCGACATTAAAAAAATTAGTTATATATAATGTTAGATTGCTAACTACGACCAGAAAAATAATAACAATTGTTCACTCTTTAATAAAATGGAAAGCAACATCATAGAAGATAAACTACAATATGAAAGATCGAACTTTGGAATAGTAACACAACAAAAGGACCGTAGATAAAGAAAAGATTTACTACAACACTCATATAGGCAAATGATGAGGACGGAGTAGGAATTTCTTTTGAATTGCCCATAACCCCTTTCCTAACATAGCCCTCTCGAGCATGATCGCCTACATCGTCGTTGACCTTCGATTATAGGCGAGGCGATGGGATACTAGGATCAGCGGGATCACAGCCATAACTGATGTTCAAGTATTGCAAAACATAGGGGTGAAACCGGGCCGCCCTCTTTAGTATGATTGTCTACATCATCGCTGACTTCAATTACAGGCGATGAGATACCAGGATTAGCGAGATCACACAACAACTACTGTTCAAGTATTGCAAAACATGGGTGAAACCGGGCCGGGTTGGACGGATTTTTAATATTTTTTTGACCAACATGAAAATTAAAATCTAAACCCAAAACTCGTCTGAACTCAACGGGTTTATAATGCGCTAAATCCGAACCCACAACTTCAGGTTTCAGACATGTTTGGATGGGTTTCGGGTTTATGCGGGTGGGTTGGTTTTTGCGGTTTATGCCCTTTATAATTTATCAGAAAAATAAAAGTATAATACATGAGTATGTTCTACCAAATACATAATGCACAAAATTTACACTTTGATAAAACTATATAAATTATATGTGATAGATTTATAAACCACAGTAGAGAATTGTATTAATTACATATCTACAATAAATTACAATAAGTATTTTTTAATATTTAAAATTAAATTTCTATGTAATATATCGAGATGGGTCGGGTATAGAAAGCGGGTTAGATTCGGACCGGGTTTAGGGTTCGGACGGACGGGTTTAACACTAAAACCATATCCAACATGAATTTTTTTAATCTAATTTTCAACCCGTCCGATCAGGTTCGGGCGTGTATAGGATGTCCAAGAAACACGGAAAAACCGGGTTAGGTTCGGGTCAAACCCAACCCGACTTTCACCCCTAGCAAAACATACATATCCCGCACACGTGAAGCAAAGTCATCTTTGTGAGAGTAGTTCAAGACAAGCTCGTTTCGTAGTTGATCCGATGGATTGCATCTATAAAATATTCAAAATGAGCTTCATAGCATGCGGAAACATTAGGCAACTTTATTCCACCTTGACTTGGAGCAGGCTTGCTGCGTCAAGGGGTGGACGTTGCACCGGTGCTCCTATGAGAAGATGATGAGTTGCAATCCCTATCTTGGTAAGTTATTAGCTTTGTTTGTAAGAAATTTTTTTCAAGCACTTGTAAAGATTGAGGCAACATTGTTAATATAGAGATGGATGCTTCGTAAGTTAATGGATGCTTTGGCAATAAAGCACTGTCGATAAAAGACACCAACCGAAAAAGACCCCAAAACCGACCAAATTAATGAACTTTGCTCCACAAACTTGTTTTTAGTCGTGAATTTGGTCGGGCCACTGTTTATGCATGGTTTTCCGCACTTCCATGTGGACACAATTCAACCGGCACGTGATGAATTCCTATTGGTGTAATGACACGCGGTGGCTTGTTATTGGCTCTCACAACAACCCCATACAAGACACCCAATACCGCAGGCACAGAAGAAAAATCCCCCCCCCCCCCCCCCCAATTTTTTCCCCTTTCATTTAGATGACAATCAATTTCTTGTTCATTCCATTTATCGCCTCTATCATGAATATGAAAATCATTTCATCTATTACAATTTTACTTGCATACAATTTGCCGAGAGAAACTACAACCTGCTTTGATGATGAAAATGATTCAGTTAGTTGTGCATCCGTAATAATATGTTTTTTCTTATATCGCAGTGATGGGAGCGTGTGGAATGAAAAGTCGACAATGCTGATGACTCGAAACAAATGGTCCAGCATAGTTTACAGAAGAGGGCAGAAACAACTCACAAGATCATTCTTGAAAGAAGCAGAGCATGCTCTTGAACTGTGTTTAAGTGAACAACAGTAACAGTATTACTGGGTATAATTTCAATTGCAATGTCAGATAAATTATTTTTGGTCTTTTCTTCGTCCCTCTCATTGGATGCGAGTAATAATTGTATTACTTGAATAGGTTGTTGGTCATTTTGTTTTGTTAATTGGTGGGTTGAAATTATTAATGAAGTCTTTAATGTTCTCTTTAGAATTTGTTGAAACTTTTTTCTGTAGGATAACCTATTTATTTATTATTTTTGCCTTTGGGGAACTAGCTAAATGATGACGTTCTCATGTATTTTATCTTTGATTTAGTCGTTTTGTAGAGGAAATGTAGTATAAAGATGGTACTTTAGGAAATTTCTGAAATAGAAGTTAACCATCTATCTTTTTTTTGGATGATTGTTACCCGCCATCTTGATATTCATGTTCTTAAATATGTATACTTTAATTTTCATTCTATTTTGATGCCGAGTATGCAACGTCTGGTGTATCCATAGTTTAGGGTATGGACCAGTGCCGACCATCTAAAATCCAACAAGTAGTTGACTTTATTATTTTGTCTTTTGACGGCCATTAGAATTAGTGTATTCATAGTTTAGGAAATCCAGAGAATTTTCTAAAATGTCGCTTCATACTCCATTTCTTGAGTATTATGTAATGTCGGTTAATCATTTGATTGAGAATTCCAGTTTGTTGCATCCTAAAATTTATTATGGTTATTTTATTTTTTTGGATAAATGAAAAAAATATTGTTGTTGAACAGTGATTTTGGTTCACATGCAGCGGTTCACATGAAGAGTATTTATAAAAAGACAACTTTGGCTCTGCAGTACTTTTCAACAAACAAGTAAAGACCAATCACTTCGTCTCTAAAACCTCCGGCTTTTATCAACAATTCAATATTACATCATAAAACTATTACAATTCAGAGCCAAAACAAATAAAAAATAATACTGTTACAAATTTAAAATCAATTTCCTATATTCAGTATAAATGGAAAATTATTATTTTTATATTTATCGTGTTTTATTTCATCACGTTTTTCTGAATTAATCCTAATACATTTATTAATAATTCATTATTATTTTTGGTCTTTCGAGATCAATACTTTTCATTTATTTAGTTATGAGGTTAATGGGGCTGTGAAAATTCACAGGCCCATTAGCTGTGAACGCACTCACAATCCCTGGATCTCCTGTTTAGATTGCAGGACACCCACAAGGGGCTTGAACGTCCACAGCCCTATTTTTCAATTTAATTTTAAAGTCTTTATTTCACTTAATTCAGGGGTTAGTGAAAATTTCATGGATGGAGTAAGGAGATATATGGGTTATATAATTGAGGTTAACGGTGGGAAGAGGCCATAGAAGGGAATTTTCTTCTTTGGAGGCGAAAAAGTACGCCCTCCTTTATTTTTTCCGGCGATTGTCACTCATCATCTTTATCGTTATCATCTAAGTTGTGGGTATACCAAATTTCATGTGATACTACGACTTTTTCATCGTTGATTTTGCAATGTAAAAAGTTCTGTTGTTGGTAAACCGTTAATTTTGAACCCACAAAATCAACGGTGAAAAAGTCGTAGAATCGCATGAAATTTGGTGTATCCACAACTTAGATGATAACGATGAAGATGATGTGTGTCAATCGTTGGAAAAAATAAAGGAGGGTGTACTTTTTCGACGCCATATGAGGAAATTCCCTCTTAAGACATCTTTTCTCCATTATTCTCTATATAATTTTTAGTACATATTTCAAAAACACAAGGTGAAAGATAAAGTTTGTCAAATAATCATATTATATTCATTTAGATATGATCCACTCTAACATCTGTTAAAAAATCCTACCAAATTTTAAGTTCGTTGAATACAATTTGAGATTTGAGAAAAGCTCTTATTTATTTCAGTCATAATATCATGGCTTGCCGAAATCTTCAAGCGGATCCAATTACTAAAAACTTATCAAATCAAGTCGAGCGGAACCAAGTCTAATTCTCGTATATGAACTTAAGAAAGGCTATTTTATATATATACAAGCGCTCTCATAAGAAAATAGTTTCTTGCTTAAGAATTTTTGAGCTTCTTAAATTCATCATGAGAAAGACACCGGTGTTGACTTTTTAGGAAATACCGGACTATTAGGGGGTGTTTAGTTGTAAGGATTTGAGATGGATTTGGGAACAAAACACTATAGCAAGTACAATATCATCTTCAAATTTAAAATCCTTGTTTGGTTGCGAGGATTTTGAGGTCTTTACTTTGAAAAAAAATTGGATTTCAAAGTTGGAGCCAAGATGATTGATTTTGAAGGGATCTGGTGCCACGTAACTTTTTATCAAATAAAAGAATATTTCTATCTCTATTTCTTCAAATCCTATCTCTATTTCTTCAAATCCTATCTCAACTCCATATTTTAATTTTTCAACCAAGTACAAACCAAATATAAGAATGATGGTTGAAGTTCAAGTTCATCTTAATTTCTCGCATCCAAACATACAATTTTATCTTTTTGATTACAAAAAAAATTGACACATTCCAAATCCATATTTTTTTGGATATACAACTAGGGATTGTAATTGAACGAGCCAGCTCGGGTTCGATTAGGGTTCGGCTCGGTATTAGCTCATTCAAGCTCAGTTCATTTATTAATGAGCCGAACATGAGCCTAAAAGCCTGGCCCGTTTATTAAACGAGCTGAACTCGAGTTCAGCCAGGCTCGTTCGGTATCAACTCGAGTTCGTCTCGGTTACACAGTTTGGAAAAAAACGGTAATATGTAATATAGGACAGCTCTATACAACTCTCAGGACACTTAATTTAATTAAGGGACAATATATGAAGTGCAACTGAGGTGAATATAAAACCCAACACTTAGACCTATTAAATGTTCTACATGTTAATTTTTTTTAAAAATCTTTCCATACCTCAAACCCCTGAGTCTTAGGCTCGATTGTTGTCCCCGGCCTAACCTCTTACAGAATACTTTCATATTTTCTTCCAAAACACCTGTAATAGCCATTGACCTATCCTCATCCTCCACCAAACGCTTCTTTGTCATTTTCCTTTCAGAGATCATCTAATAGTAGATGCATCCGAGCTTGACTTTGGCTCGTTTAAAGCTCGATAAGCTAACGAGCTGAACATGAGCTAGACCTGCCCAGCTCGAGACGAACTCGAGCCGAGCTTGAGCTAGCATAAACTAAGCCAAGCCGAGCTTGGACAAGGGTCGGCTCGTTCAAGCTCGGTTCGGTTACACCCCTATATACAACCAAACAAGCCCTTAATAGATGAGGAAACGGGATCTATAGGGACCCTGCAGTTTCAAACTGCAGTGGACTCTCACAATAGCCAGTGGGGCTGCTGGATATTTTGCAGTTAGGCCTCTAGATCTTAGTGGCCCATGTGAGATACCGCTGCGGTTTTGGGTCTACAGGCCCCTACAGGCCCGTTTTCTATTAATAGATTTGAGAAGATAACATTTTTCAAAGATTTTATTATAGTTGGTCCGTACTGACTACAAATACTATTCAAACTAGTTGGGCGTTCAGTTGGTAACAATTTACATTCCAATACGAGAGGTCGCAAATTTGATCCGAAGGATAGATTTCAAAGAAAAATATGGAAGGCTGTTAAAAAAATGAAAGAAAGGAAATGCAACACCCCCTCCCACAATACTTGTCTTATTTTTGTACTTTCTGTACCACAACACTTTATAGAGTTTTACAACCATCCAAAAAAATTAATAGAGGTATAAATTGTTGTTTTTAATGCTTATTCAAGTTTGGAGATAATTAATTAAGCGTTTAAAATTGGAATTTAACATCCATATAATCTTAGATTTTATAAAAGTCATTCTTTTCCTAATAGGTGTCCAAAGTCCAAGAAAGCCATGCATTTTAAAGTTGAGAGAGTACAACATAAAATAAATATCCGAGGATAAGAGATCAAGAGGATATAAAAATCCTCTATTGAAGGCACTTATCATCATCATTATTTTGTTGTGAAAGAAAAAGTTGCTGATTTGATTAATCATGAAAGTTTTTCCTCTTGCATTTGATATATATAATTGGATTGAATTATTTAGAGGTCTCGAGCTTCTTACGTTTCTATGAAGAAAATACTAGTATTGATAATCAAGCTGATACTAAAACATCGGATGTGATAAGATGACACTTCGAAACATTTTATTAGAGATGTCTGTAACCTGCTAGGAAGTTTGTTTTGCATCATCATAAAGTAAATAAATAAAAAGGATAGTTTGAAAATTTAGATCAAAGAAAAATCAGGGAAATAATATTGCTTATGTTATCATCCTTAGAAAATTAAAAAGTAAAGTAAGAACCTAGAAGCCAAAAGACTTTCTTTTTTATTCTCCCCTAGAATTCTATCTCACTCACTTGGACAAATTTTTTTAGTAAACCAAATTCAAATAATAACTATATAAAAAAACCATTTTTAAAAATAATTACAAAAGGAGACCATTTTTTGCTTCGTAGGCGCCAGCTCAGCGCTGGTGCTGACGCGAAATAAATTTTTTTAGGGACACAGCTTGAAACTGCATAATATTTTATGGGGCGCGGTTTCAAACTGCGCCCTTTACATTTGTATGGGACGCAGTTTGAAAGTACGCCTTATACAAATGTAAAGGGCGCCGTTTGAAACCGCGCCCCTAAAAATTTTAGTCAAAAATAATGAGGTGCACTTTCAAAATGCGTCCATTCCCCTACTTAAAACGTCATACGCTACTTTTCCCCTTTTCTCACTCTACTCTCATCTCTCTCTCTCTCGGACGCTTTCTCTCTCTCTCTTTCTGGTATTCGATTTCTCTCCCCCCCTCTCTCCCTCTCTCTTTCTGGTATTCGATCTCTCTCTCTCTCTCCCTCTCTCTCTCTCTGCTCTCTCCCTTTCCCCCCCCTCTCTTTTCCCCTCCTGAGACTAATTTTTGCCCGACCCACCTCCCTACTTCGACCTCCCCCTAGCCTCCTCTGACCTCCCCGAGCCTCCTCTAGATTCTCTCTCTCTCTGTGTCTCTCTCTCTCTGTGTCTCTCTCTCATCTCCCTCGCTTACTCAGGTTTCTCGATCGCACAGTCTCTCGCTTGTGCAGATTTAGATGGAAATTCTCAGACGAACAACCGCCTTCATCCTCGCTATCGTCATCACCACTGTGAACATCTCGAAAGTTAGCTAAACCCTAATTTTATTTAAAAATAATTCAAAAAAATTGGTTAAAATTTCGTATTGGGTAAGCAATTCGAACAAATTGGGTATATATTAGGTGGTTTTCTCGATTTTACTTATGATGGATCAATGAGTAGGATACAAGTTCTCGCAACTTATTACATGCTGTAAATATGGATTTATTGTAATTTTATGTAATTAGTTGAGTATAATTGTGAAGATAAATAAGTAGGTTGTTTGATGAGAACTCTCAAAGTGTGAATATTTCTGGCAGGTGAAAAAATGACAGATAATTACATCCAACTAGTTTGCTATTTCGGTAGCCAATTAACGATTGGAAAAAATAATATTCCTGAATATGTCGGTGGAAAAACTAAGATGACCAGAGTCAAGAAGTCTAGCACATACAACGAGATGTGCCAAGTAGTGTACAAAACTACCAAAATCAATCCGTTAGAGTTCAATATCTCCTTAATATGCAAATGGCCGACGGAGCATGGATATACCGCCATTGAAGTATCCGATGATGAGGATACACAAGTTATGCTTGCATCGGAATCGAAATCGATCGAGCTGTTTGTGAAGAAGGAGATATTAACGTTCGCTCAACTGCCCGAACCTTATTCTGAAGTGCCTGATCCTTCTTTTCAAGCATCCGAGCAATACCCGCAAGGAAAAATGACATGCATGCTCAATATGAATGCTGATTCTACCGAATTTATATCTCCCACCAACGATGAACAATATATAGATCAAAATTATGTAGGTAAAGTCACATCAAGCGGGACGCCAGTGAATTGGCAGTTTATGAACTAAATATTACCTTGCATATCTTTATACCGCATATACATTTAGCGGATCACTATTTATTGATAGTAAAGGTATGCTATAGTTACCAAGTATTCATAAATTAGTGTGCAGTTCTTATGTACCGCCGTTCGGTTATACTTGTATGTCAACGCCAAGCTTCGATTTTAATTGCATGCCAGCGCCAAGGTTCGGCTTCAATATTATGTCCCAAAATACCAAGCACATGCAGTCATATAATACGGAATACAATACGAGATGGACATCGTTTGCAGACGATAGGTCGAGATTTCGTCGGTATGAAGCAGGAACATCAAGTACCATGCAAGTCCCCAATGTTGGTTCTGCAGATCTAACCGATATACCTACTACAGATCCAACAATGTTGGAACATAATGGAGATGAAAGTGACGACGACGACGATGCTAGTGATGAAGACGAGATTCATGTACAAGATAACATGCAAATTGCACATGCCTTTACTAATGAGAATGATAGGTAGTGGATTACTAATTCATATGTTAACAATGACTTCGTTGAGTTTGAACATCCACTTGCCGATAATATGACAGATACTCACATGTTATCTATATCGGTAATGGAGAATGTCAATTTTCATACGGATAGGTTTTCGGCAGTCGATATTTCGGCAGTCAATATTGAAAGTGGGTTGATGGTCGGCAATTTGTTCGAGAATAAGGAGAAGTTAATTTAAACAGTCGGCATTTGGTCAATTAAATACGGAGTTTCTTTTAAACCAATCAAGACTAACACGACCAAGTACACCGTCGTTTGTAAAACAGATGCGAACTGCCCATGGAGGCTTCATGCATATATCTTGAAGAAATCACCAAAACGATTCTGGCAGATAAACAAGTATGCAGGTAATCATACTTGTAACGAATCTGAAATCCCTGTACGAAAAATTTCTTATTTGTTGTATAGAAAAGGGGTATTTCAGTCTGCTGTAAAGTTATAAGTTATTTTTATTCAATAAAAGTAAGAAACAACTTGTAGCTCACTGGTAAAGACCTACACTGCTGCGACATAGCCCGTGCGTTCGAATCCCATCAGACCCTATTATTTTTAGGATTTTTCTTTTTAATTTTTTTTGAAGCCCAAGAGTTGCACGTGCAATTAATGGAGAAACGAAAAGTTTCAGAAAAATCAAACATATACAAATAGAAGTAAACACCCAACTTGACAGGTGGCACGAATCTAGAGGCAAGGCCTCGAGATCCGACCGCCCGTTTCCTTAAAGGGGCCGGCACCGACTGTTGGGATAGCTCCAAATCCCTCCGTGCTTTGCACACTCATCTCTTCAACCCCCCTCAACTCTCCTGCACTGTTTGATTTTCCTGCAATCAAACAGAGACTCTTTAATTCACCATTTAACACCATTTAAATCCGTTTAATCCATATTTTTAATTCCCAAATTCTAATTCTTCACTATAAATACCACCCCATGCCATAACTCCCCTCCATTTTGAAAATTTCTATCAAAATCATCCTAAAAGTCTCTAAGTGCAAGCGGAGTCAAGTGGAGTTAGCAACCAAACTTTTTTCATCGAATATTGATGCCATTTCCGGAGCTTCCGCGACGCCACTGTAGGGTGTTTTTCGTCACCCCATTGAGATGGGAATACGCGCGCACTTGTCAGGCGCAATACAGATTCCCCCTGCCTAGGATAGGCTGGGGTTTATTGATTATGAGGATCCGAATCTTCGGCAGCCGCGAACTAAGCTGCCGTTAATTACCTCTCGTCTTTGGAGCGAGAGAACCTCCGATTGATGGGTCAAATAGGTCATGCGAACTTAATGTGTAGTGTTGTGTTTTGAAGGGGTTTTGGATATATCGGGGGCCCCGCAGAGTTTTTACGGATAGCGGGCTGGGGGTCAAGGGGGCTAGCAGCCCCCTTTCGGGGTGCGGGACAGCGCCCCATTAGAAATTTTTTCTAACGGGGGACAGTGTTGTGGAGTATGTGTGTGTGTATGTGTGTGTGTGTGTGTGTTTATATATATAAAAGGGAAGGGCAACCAAAGGATGCGTGGGAGAAGGCGCCAGCACTTCACGTGCCCGGCACGTGGGCGCTCTAGCGCTGGCGCTTTGAGCGCGAGCGCCTCACGTGCCCGGCACGTGGGCGCTCGGGTGCTAGCGCTTTGGGCGCTAGCGCCTCACGTGCCCGGCACATGGACGCTTGGGTGCTGGGCGCTAGCGAAAAGAAGGGGGTTTTCCCCCCAGAAATTGGAGTTAAACTCCCAGAAACTCTAATTTGGGGAGTTAAACTCCAAGAAATCTTTGTAAATGCTCAAGGAAAACCCCTTTCTTCTCCCCTGAGCCTTGGATCTTTCCCAAAATGGATGGATCTCCTTCTTCCTCCTATGTTGGCCGGATCTTGAAGAACAAGAAGTATGTGATTTTAAAAATCTCTCCTTTTTGAGATCTGATGGGAGATCTGAGTTCCCTTTTGTGGGTTTTGTGGTAAAAAACTATTTAGTTTTGAAAAAGGAAGAGTAAAACTCTTGATTTAATTGAAAAGGTTAAGAAGGTTTAGAACCTTGAAGAAAGAGAAGGAGGCACAAAAAACCCTCGAGTTTTTAGAGAATGAAAAATGTATATTTTATTTCTTCATCATGTTGCCTTATATAGGCTTGCACATTTACATATAGCCTCTTGGGCTTTACAAAATGGAATTTTTTCCATATCATGCCTCATGTGCTATTTCTTTTTGCACATAAGCCATGGGCTTTACAGAAATTTGGCTTTTTGCCCTTTTTCTTACATTCATGCATAAAAAATTACATCAAAATTATTTATTACATGATTTTTTTATTTCGGCATGAGGGAGGCCGGCCACTTCATGTTCGGGCTCGACTCGGGCATGAGCCCACTTGATTTGGGCTTGGGCCCACCTGGCTTGGGATTGACCTTGACTTTGACTTAGTCAACTGGGGTGCAATTTTCGACCCCAACAAAGTGCCCCCATCAATAAATGCACACCACATATGTGGGTCGTGTGCATGAAATTGATGGATCTTCCTTCATATGGAGGCGACTTACTTTGGTTCCCATTTTTTGGGACGCACTGCCCTTTTTACGACATGAACGGTCGACGCTTGACACGTCTCCGGGACGGAGTGTCCATAGTAGACGTTTCCCTGGCACGGAATGATTTGGTTCCCGCTTTGTGGGAAGCCTGCACTGCCCTTTTTACGACATGGACGGTCGACGCTTGACGCGTCTCCGATGTGGAGTGTCCGTGGTAGACGTTTCCCTGGCCCGGAGTGATTTGGTTCCCGCTTTGTGGGAAGCCTGCACTGCCCTTTTTACGACATGGACGGTCGACACTTGACGTCTCTCCGAGGCGGAGTGTCCGTGGTAGACGTTTCTCTGGCCTGGAGTGATTTGCTTCCCGTTTTGTGGGAAGCCTGCACTGCCCTTTTTACGTCATGGACGGTCGACACTTGATGCGTCTCCGAGGCGGAGTGTCCGTGGTAGAAGTTTCCCTGGCCCGGAGTGTTTTGGTCGATGTGCCTCCGGCATGGAGTGTCGCTGGTTGTTCGACTTGTCCCCGGCACGGAGTGTCCCTGGCACGGAGTGTCGCTGTTCGACTTGTCCCCGGCACGGAGTGTCGCTGTTCGACTTGTCCCCGGCACGTAGTGTCGCTGTTGGACGTTTCCCCGAGGTGGAGTGTCTGTTTGACTTGCCCCCGGCACGGAGTGTCGTTAGTCGACGTTTCCCCGGTGCGGAGTGTCGTTGGTTGACGTGTCCCCTGCATGGAGTGTCACTAGTTGACGTGTCCTCGGTATGAAGTGTCACTGTTGGATGTTTCCTCGAGGCGGAGTGTCTGTTTGACGTGTCCCCGGCACGGAGTGTCTGCTTGACGTTTCCCCGATGCGGAGTGTCGCTGGTTGACGTGTCCCCTGCATGGAGTGTCACTGGTTGACGTGTCCCCGGTACCGAGTGTCACTGTTGGACGTTTCCCCGAGACGGAGTGTCTGTTTGACGTGTCCCCGGCACGGAGTGTCTGCTTGACGTTTCCCCAATGCGGAGTGTCGCTGGTTGACGTGTCCCCTGCATGGAGTGTCACTGGTTGACGTGCCCCCGGCATGGAGTGCCACTGGTTGACGTGTCCCCGGTATGGAGTGTCACTCTTGGACGTTTCCCCGAGGCGGAGTGTTTGTTTGATGTGTCCCCGGCACGAAGTGTCTGTTTGTGACGTTTCCCCAGCATAGAGTGTCGCTGGTCGACTTTTCCCTGAGGCGGAGTGTCGCTGGTCGACGTTTCCCCGGCATGGAGTGTCTGTTTTGGACGTTTCCCCGAGACGGAGGGTCGCTGGTTGACTTGATTCCGAGGCGGAGCATAATTCCGGCAGGGAAGGTAGATATCCCGAGGCGAAGCATGATTTCGACACGGGGTATATTCTGGGACGAAGCATGATTCCGTCGTAGAGATTGTTGGTTTGATTTGGGTCGACATCAGCATCGCTACACTGGAATGTGGTACCAGGAGAGAATCATCATTTGCCATGAGTGGATTTGGGGATTGGTTTTTTGTCGGCATCTGCATTGCTGCACTGGAATAATGCCAGGAGCAACTCATCATTTACCCCGGGAGGATTTGGGAATTGGGTTTTGGGTCGGCATTTGCATTGCTGCACTGGAATAATGCCAGGAGCAACTCATCATTTGCCCCGGGAGGATTTGAGAATTGGTTTTTGGGTCGGCATCAGCACTGCTACACTGGAATATGGTACCAGGAGCGAATCATCATCTGCCTTTCCCTGTTGGGAAGCGATGGCTTAGGAGACAGGTTTAGACCCCTATCACCTAAGGCTTTTCAATTTTATGGGCCGTAAGGGTCCCATAAAAGCATTTTCTCCCTACGAGTCGTAAGGATCTCGTAGGTGCACTTTCTCTTTAGGAGTCGTGAGGACCCCCAAGTGTGTCTTTCCTTTGTGAGTCG
Source organism: Agapanthus africanus (assembly GCA_030015575.1). NCBI lineage: Eukaryota > Viridiplantae > Streptophyta > Magnoliopsida > Asparagales > Amaryllidaceae > Agapanthus > Agapanthus africanus. Next base: position 318,628,122 of record CM057338.1, on the reverse strand, counting down.
TAAGGATCCCACGAAGGCGTTTTCTTACGAGTCGTAAGGATATCGTAAGTTTTGTTCTCCTCATGCATCGTGAGGACACATGAGTGGATTTCCCTCATTTCCAGTTTAATGACTTAGGGGTCATCTATTTCCAGTTTAACGACTTAGAGGTCATCTGTTCCCCTTTTAAAGACTTAGGGGTCTATTATGCCCAGTTTAACGACTTAGAGGTCATCTGTTTCTAGTTTAACGACTTAGAGGTCATCTTTTCCCAGTTTAACGAGTTAGAGGTCATCTGTTCACAATTTAACGACTTAGAGGTTATATGTTCCCAGTTTAAAGACTTAGGGGTCTATTGGATCGGAAGTTTGGAATTTTTAGGGTTAGGGTCGGCATCAGCGTTGCTAACACTGAAGCACAGGTGCCAGGAGCAATTCATCATTTGCCTTTCCCTGTTGGGGAGTGATGGCTTACGAGACAGGTTTAAGTCCCAATCACTTAAGGCTTTTCAATTTTATGAGCCGTAAGGGTCTCATAAAAGTATTTTCTCCCTACGAGTCGAAAGGATCTCGTAGGTGTACTTTCTCCTTAGGAGTCGTGGGGACTCCCAAGTGTGTTTTTCCTTTGTGAGTCGTAAGGATCCCATGAAGGTGTTTTCTTACGAGTCATGAGGATCCCGTAAGTTTTTTCTCCTCATGTATCGTGAGGACACATGAGTGGGTCTTTCCAAATGGAGCATAATTCCAAGGGCGAAGACCAGTCGTGTAACTGATGATTGTGGTAAGGCATAGGTATGATGAGAATTATTTGAGCCCGTGGATTGTATACGGTAGTCAACTTAGGGACCAACCGTAGGGCTGTGAGAATTTTAGGAAATTGGATTTCGGTTGGCGTTTGTATTGCTGCACTGGAATATGGTACCAGGAGCAACTCATCATTCGCCATTGGAGAATTTGGATTTTGGTTGGTGTCTGCATCGCTGCACTGGAATATGGTACCAGGAGCGACTCATCATTCGCCGTTTAAGAATTTGGATTTTGGTTGGCATCTGCATCGCTGCACTGGAATATGGTACCAGAAGCGACTCATCATTCGCCGTTAGGAATTTAGGGATTTGGGATTTGGTTGGCATCTGCATCGCTGCACTGGAATATGGTACCAGGAGCGACTCATCATTCGCCATTGAGAATTTGGATTTTGGTTGGCGTCTGCATCGCTGCACTGGAACATGGTATCAGGAGCGACTCATCATTCGCCGTTGGGGATTTGAATTTTGGACGTCGTCTGCATCGCTGCACTGGAATATGGTACCAGGAGCGGCTCATCATTCGCCGTTTTTTTTTACCGCGATTGCTCTATCATTTCAGCTTTTCTTATCGTGAAGGTCGCGATTGCCCTATCATTTCAGCTATTTATTCGCGGTTGCTCCATCATTTCGGCTTTATTTTCATCTTTATTTTTACTCGTTGATTTTTATTGCGAGTTGCTCCATCATTTCGGCTTATTATTATTATTATTTTTGTTTTATTAACACATTTTTACAGCCCCAGTTTAACGACTTAGAGGTCGATTGTTCCCAGTTTAACGACTTGGTGGTCAGCGGTTCCCAGTTTAACGACTTAAAGGTCGTCTGTTTCCAGTTTAAAGACTTAGAGGTCTACTGTTTCCAGTTTAACGACTTAGAGGTCATCTGTTTCCAGTTTAAAGACTTAGAGGTCTACCGTTTCCAGTTTAATGACTTATGACGTGGAGGTCTATCGTTTCCAGTTTAATGACTTAGAGATCATCTGTTTCCAGTTTAACGACGTGGTGGTCATCTGTTTCTAGTTTAACGACTTAGAGGTCGTTTGTTTCCAGTTTAATGACTTAGTGATCATCTGTTCCCAGTTTAAAGACTTAGAGATCTATTGTTTCCAGTTTAATGACCTAGAATTCATCTGTTTCCAGTTTAACGACTTAGAGGTCATCTGTTTCCAGTTTAACGCCTTGGTGGTCATCTGTTTCCAGTTTAAAGACTTAGAGGTCTACTGTTTCTAGTTTAACGACTTAGAGGTCATCCGACGGGGAGCTTAGAGAAGATACCCGATTGAGCAGTTGTCAGGGGCACCGCTGGAGCTTGCCCGAGATGCCTTATTACTTTATCGGTGTCGATGGCCTTGCCCCCAGCTGGGGCCAAAGAAAGTCGTTCAAATACCGACTTGCGTTCGAAGATGGCAATTGGAAAACGTTATCCCTGCACAAAAAAACATGATTTCAGTACAGGCAATTGATATGCATATTAAATGAGTTCGCATGAATACTTAACCTGAAATATGGGAGGAAAGATAAGTCCCACCGGGCGTGCCAGAATCTGTAGGGTGTTTTTCGTCACCCCATTGAGATGGGAATACGCGCGTGCTTGTCAAGCGCATTACAGATTCCCCCTGCCTAGGGTAGGCTGGGGTTTATTGATTGTGGGGATTCGAACCTCTGGCAACCGCGAACTAAGCTGCCGTTAATTACCCCTCGTTTTTGGAACGAGAGAACTTCTGATTGATGGATCAAATAGGTCATGCGAACTCAATGTGCAGTGTTGTGTTTTGAAGGGGTTTTGGATATATCGGGGGCCCTACAGAGTTTTTACAGGGTCTTCTAACGGGGGACAGTGTTGTGGAGTGTGTGTGTGTGTGCGCGCGCGCATAAATGGAAAGGGCATCCAAAGGATGCATGGGAGAAGGCGCCAGCACCTCACATACGCGGCACTCTGGCGCTAGTGCCTCACGTGCCCGGCATGTGGGCGCTCGGGTGCGGGCGCGAGCATCTTGGACGCTAGCGCCTCACATGCTCGGCACGTGGGCGCTCGGGCGCTGGCGCTAGCGCCTTACGTGGGCGCTCGGACGCTGGCGCTAGCGCCTCACGTGCGCTCAAGTGCCCGGCACGTGGGCGCTCGGGCGCTAGCGCTTTGGGCGCTATCATTTTGGACGCTAGAGCCTCACGTGCCCGGCACGTGGGCGCTAGCGAAATGAAGGGGGTTTTTACCCCCGGAAATAAGAGTTAAACTCCCAGAAACTCTAATTTGGGGAGTTAAACTCCAAGAAATCTTTGTAAATGCTCAAGAAAACCCCCTTTCTTCTTCCCCGAGCCTTGGATCTTTCCCAAAATGGGGGTTTTTGGAGACGAGTCTCCTTCTTCCTCCTCTATTGGCCGGATCTTGAAGAACAAGAAGTATGTGATTTTAAAAATCTCTCATTTTTGAGATCTGATGGGAGATCTGAGTTCCCCTTTGTGGGTTTTGTGGTAAAAAACTATTTAGTTTTGATAAAGGAAGAGTAAAACTCTTGATTTAATTGAAAAGGGGAAGAAGCTTTAGAACCTTGAAGAAGGAGAATGAGGCACAAAAAACCCTAGAGTTTTTAGAGAATGAAAAGTGTATATTTTATTTCTTCATCATGTTGCCTTATATAGACTTACACATTTACATATAGCCCCTTGGGTTTTACAAAATGGCATTTTTCCCATCCCATGCCTCATGTGCTTTTTCTTTTTGCACATAAGCCATGGGCTTTACAGAATTTGGTTTTTTGCCCCTTTTCTTACATTCATGCATAAAAAATTACATCAAAATTATTTATTACATGATTTTTTTTATTTCGGCATGGAGGAGGCCCGCCACTTCATGTTCGGGCTCGACTCGGGCATGAGCCCACTTGATCTGGGCTTGGGCCCACCTGGCTTGGGGTTGACCTTGACTTTGACTTGGTCAACCGGGGTGCAATTTTCGACCCCAACAGCCACAGGAATCCCCCTCTTTTCTTTAACTCTTTTTCAATGCCACACAGCGAGTAAATTCCCTCTTCTCTCTTCTTCTTTCATCTCAAAACCACCTTCTAAAAACATATCGGAAAAGTAGAGTTAACTCCGATATGTGTAGTTTTAACCTTTGTACCCCCCTTCCTAAAGCAAAATAGGTCAAAATAACTTTCTCACACTACTTGTAACTTGGTTTACAATCATTTAGTTTTGAGTTTAATCAAAACTTTCATGTGAAACTATCATAAATGAACTTTTCATTAAGATACCATGAATTTTAGTATAACCCCTTTTCAATAATTGTTAAAAATATACTTTTAGGAAAACTTCACGGAGTAACGACCTACCCCCTACACACCATGGTTTCATAGCACGGTACTCTAAACATATAGCTAATTTAAAGAATGACTTTAACATTAAAATACCACACCTTTTCAAAACGGGTTTCTTTTAATCGGTATTTTGTAATTCTTGACAATTGCGCATCTACAACTCTCGTTAGGGGACCCGCTAATAGATGGTGCGGATTATCGCATATCCTTAGAATAGTAGAGCGAGATGCAGAACTTCTCACGGATTATTCGGTCTCGAAAGGAAATAAAAATACGGTTTTTAAGAAATACGACTTTTCTAAACAAATCTAAATTTTGGAAAAAAATTATATAAATCTGTAATCCGTATTTTTAATAAAAACAAACTATAAAACTATATTTTTTTAAAGATTATTTTTTTATAAAATACCATCAAGTTACCAAAAGGGTTAGTTTTCAATAAAATACCGCATACTTTTAAAAATGCTAAGTTTCATCACCAAAATACCATTTAAATTAAAATACATGTTCATAAAAACCCTAAATATTACAAATCACCCTCGAGATTAGTTTTAAACAATATTAATATATTTTTTTCATAAACCCCCTCGAGATATGCAAAACAATATTTTAAGGACTATAGATTAATATAGGCTTAAGCGGTATCATTTCTCTTGAGCCTCGGAGAACTGGAGAAAATGAGTGCTTGCCTATTCAAGTTAGATGTAATACCCAGTTCCCCTATAAATATCTTCGGTGTTTTAAATAAGTGTTTTTCCCCAAATTTTTTCTATTTAAAATTCTACAATTAGTATTTCCTATGTTTTTTCTAAATATAATTTCCAATTTTATTTTCTTGACTTAAACCTTAAACCCTAACCCCTTTTTATATTTTTTCCTAACCCAAACCACAGCCCCAAGCCCAACCCACGAACCCACTTCTCTTTTTCCCAAACCCCTCCCTACCCGACCAGACACCCTACGCCGCACTCCCCCAACTTCTTTTCTCCTTCCCGCTCTTTTCCTCGTCCCCTCCTTCTTCGCACCCGCGCCGCGACGACTGCGTCGACGTCCTCGTGAGATCTCCTCCCCCGAATCCTCACTCGCTCCCTTCTCTCGCATCGCCGACGTCCCCCACGACTCGCACAAACCTACGACCCCTTCTCCTTCGCCAACAACCGCTCCACGATCCCCTCGCTTGCCCTCCTCCTCCGCCGCAACCGCCCCGATTCTCGTGCCCAACCCCATTATCTCCTCGCCAGCTCTCCATCACCCTCAACAACCGAGCCCTCAATCCTCCACGAGCCTTCTTCCGCCATCTTCACCTCCCTTGTCCCCTCCTCCTCACCACCAAACTCCTCTTACCATAACTTCCCCAACACCACCAACCTTCACCATCGCACCGAACACCTCCGCCACCCCACGACAGAGGACTCCTTCATTTGAACCTCATCACCATCGCTGCACTCTAACCAATGCCATCAACTCACTTACCCCACTGTCCCTGAAAGTCTACCCTAGAACCACCACTTGGTCAAAACCGATATCATGCATGTGAATTTAAAATTTTCAGGGTGCTAAGCTAGACTAACCAAAGATCTAGCTAGATAATTAGGGTTTATATGATTATATCAAAAGATTTACACTAAGAGAAAGAAACTACAACCTTTGTAGACCGTGTCCTTCTCTTCTAAAGCTCCGGATAGTAGTCCCTACGACTCCACTAGACTCCACCTTCCTTGCGATGACCTTCGTGCCGAAGATGATCCACTCGAAGCTCCTCTAATTCAAGCTACCTCTTCACTAAACTTTCTTTAGTGAAGGAAATACCCTAAACTCAAGTGCTAATCAAGTGTAGGATGGTGAAGTAGGGGTTGTAAGCTCACTAGCTTGATGCAATGCCCTATGGTTCACATCACATATGAGGGTTAGGGCTTTGAGGTGGAGAAAGAAGGAGATGGAGAGAGCTAGAGCTAGTGTAAGCAAAATGAGCTCAAGAATAAAAATGAACAAGTGTATGAATGAGTGAAGTAATAATCGCTCTCCAATGTTTGCTCACTTATTGAAGCATGAATATAAATCAATACATATAATGCACCATACTTCAATAATGCAAACAAATGAATAAACAAATGTTTTAGCCATGTCTCTCACCATACCATAAATATCTCCTCATTTTCTACCACTTTTCTATTTTCTTAAAATAGAAAATGCTTGCCATGCTTCATAAAATACATACACACGCACACACATATCATATATATATATATATTAATAATATATATATATATATATATATATATATATATATTAAGAAAACAAAATAATTAGTGAGCATTAATATTAGTTAATATATAATTATATCAAATATAAAATATATCACATTATTAAATCAACATTTGATTCAATAATCCGGTTATATCACATATAACTCACTAATATCATTTATCTGTATATCACATTATCAAATCAACACTTGATTCGATAATCCGGTTATATCACATATAACCTGATAGATATCAAAAAACCGCCAGATTAGAATACGGTATCACATACTCATATTTAATTAGGCCCCCTGCACATATCAACATACGTGCCTTACTTCGTTTTTCTTGAACTAGTTAACCTCTGTGTGAGATTCTAAAGACTCGTCAATACACCGGCAGCGGTTACCCACAAGCCGTCAGCAGGTAATGATCATATCAGTTACCCACAAGCCGTCAGCGGTACTAGCTGGACGTAACGACTACCCAAATATTGAGCGAATAGAAGATCAATAAGCAAGTTTGTCCAAACTCCCATGAAGCCTATAAGTAACACTTACCGTACAGTCCGGTCTCTTCGTCTGATCTGTTGCATATCAAGTCTAGGGGTGGAATCGTCAGACCCTAGTAACTTGATAAGTCATGCCGATATGTGGCTCATAACGGTTCAAGAAACTACTGATAAATCTTACCAGTAAATCTCATCAGCCCAGGCTAGGGACTTACTGTTATAGCCAATCAAGTATAGCGCAACATCAACTCCCAATACCGGGAGAGACGAAACCCTTCCTATCGCTCATTGCCTCCATGTGACTCGGGACTGTACCCAAAATCCATCTGTTTGCACGACTCCTTTGAGCCGTGGTAGGGAGGAAATCAAAGCACAGTGAGAACCACACAAGACAATATGATGATCTCGGATCTACACACCAACCTGTACCAGTGTCACCAGAGAACTGCTATCTGACGATAGGTATAGTACCATCTAGGAGTCTCTCGGCGAGTCCTGTTCGGTGTACCCATTCTCTAATGAGCACATGTGTACAATCTTTGATGTCAAACACTAATGGATATGGGATCAACCATCACCCCCTATAGGGTCAAGAAACGTACACACTAGTCTACTCTGGAATATCGATGCCCTGTCTCGATACTCTCTCGACTAGGAACTGTTAAAGGATGTGCTTATGGACTGCCCAAGTCCCAGTAGTATGATCCGCATCATAGTCCTGGTAGTCAAGCTAACATCCTAAGGGCTTTATCAACATGTGTCAGAGAGACAGTATAATAATACAAGTGTACATGTTAAGATAAAGAGCAATCAGATAGCATACTATCATGTCGAGCAAGAAAGTCCTCTATATATATGTCCAAGCATCCATTATATCATACAATAATGGCCTCTAGGTCATACATAATCCTAACAGTCCCTGCATCACCGGCGAACTACCCGACCACTCCGCTGCTTCCTCTCATCGCCGACGAGCTTCCCACTCCTCCTCGTCTTCTCCTCTCCTCACTGCCAACGCCACTGCCCGTTGCCAAACCTAACCGCCTGCTACACTCGCCTGCAAGCCATCGCCGGCGTCCCTCGGCCACCGCCAACAACAACGAAAACCTCTACACCACCAGAGCCATCCTCCTCCTCCGCTTCTCCAAGCCGAGCCCCTCTCCCAGCTGCCAAGCTTCGCCACCCACCTCCAACGACTGCCGCTGCCTCTCACCGCCGTCCGCTCCGCTACAACTACCGTCGTTGTCGCTTCATCAAGCCACACCTCGTAGTTACTGAGCCCAAGCTCCACTTCAAGCCCAAGCACCCCATTTCACCGAGCTTACCTTGTTGTTGTTGCTACTGTTGTGTGCCGTTGCCGTGATCTTGTCGTGCCCATGCCATCCGTCATTTGCTTCTACCCCCAGCACCTCACCTCATCCTCATCCTAACACCTCGAGTCACCGCAGTGCCCACCCCCATGCCACTTCATGCCCGGACCGAGCCACTGCGTCTAGTACCGTGTCGCCACCGCACCACGCACGCACCGTGCACCGTGCCCTGCTCCGTGCCGTTTCATCGCTGTCTCGTGCATCGAGATGATCACTGCATTCGTGTCGCTTCTACATTAGCAACCCTAGGCAAGTGAACCTCTCACTTGCTCTGCATGCTATAAGTTATTAGTTTGTCAAATTATAGTTATATTGATATTATATTTACACTATAATTATCGTTACATTCTAACGTGTGACCGTCGTTATTTAATCATATTGAGTGGAACACATTCGGATTTAATATTACCTTTCTGGTACCGTGTAGAACTTGTAGTGATTAAATCACATTTTGATTAATTGGGTAAAACCGATGTTTCAATCGTGACTTGTATATAATGCAAGAGTGTTCGATGCAAATTCTAAACCAAAACCTATATGAAAATAGCGAAACTTATGATCGATAAATCCCTTTACTATTTATAATTATCGTGTAGAAATTTGAATGCAAAATAACGTTGTTTCGCACAAGAAACGACGTCCCCAAAGGGCGACATTGAATCTGGAATTCACCGCACATGCTATATTCTAAAATATATATTAAATTGAATACAACTCACAACTTAATGTTTTAGGGCTCGTATCGAAGCCAATAGATAAACCTACAGTATCCCATAGTTTATCTCTGAATTTTAATAAGTTTTAATGACGAAAACTGAGGCGATTCATGGCTCTGAACTGCAGTCCGGGGCAAGAATCTCCGCCCTTGCTTGTTTTAGAACATACATATCTCACCGTTTAAATGCACAAGTGTGCGTAACCATACATGGAAGTGTAGAGGATTGAATTATCCTTCTAATGGTACTAGTCTCATTGCATTCCAGTGTCATTTGATATTTATAACACCTTTTGAACTGTTGATGTGTACTGCAGTTTCATGCAGAAACAGAATGTATATCTTAACCTTAAACAGTCCATATCTCCCTGCGTACAGTGGATATTATTGATCCGTTGTATGGGTTGGAAACATAATAGATAAATATAAATATTATATAACTGTAATGTCGCCTAATTATGCTCCCAACAGGGTGTAAAACGTGTTACGAAACGGACTTACAGTTCAGAAATTGGATTTCCAGCAGAGAACACTTAAAATGAAATGACCATAACTCTCAAACCTGAAACCCGATTGACACGAAACAAATTTTTCTGTATATATAATTAAATATAATACTTACTCCTTTTATATCGTTTTGCTTGATTATGCACATGTGATTTTATATGATTTTTCTAATCTAACCGACAACGGTTGCTCATATGTATTCAGTAGTGCATTTACTGTATCCACGTCATATTGCATGACTGTTATATTCTTGTAAATAGCGCTCATTTGCATAAATATCCTAGTGACTGAGTTACATTACCAAGTGATAAATATTAGTGATTGTATTGTGCCAAGTACGTTAGTGAAAAAGCGTGATTGAATAGTGGAAGTGACGCGTACTTGTACACAATCAGCGAAACCAATTAGTTATTGCATTGTCAACGCTTATGGGGCATATATTGTTAGTGATATATGCCCTAGAGGCCATTATTGTATTATAATGGTTTGTATCTTATATATTGGAAGCTTGGGATATACACAGATATAGTAACAGTCTTGCTCGAAATGGTAGTATGCTACCTGGTTTGTTTCTACCTCAATATGTTCAAGTGTTTATTTTAGCATATCGCTTATACATATTGGTAGAGCCCTTAGGATCTTTGCTTGATTACCAGCGTTATGATGGCAGTCACACTAGTGGGGGCTGGGTAGTCTATAAGCACATCCTTATACAGGTCCCTAGTCATAGGATTATCGAGACGGGGTATCGATACTCCAGAGTATACTAGTGTATACGCTTTTCATCCCAGCAGGGGAGATGGTCTGTCCCACAGCCACTAGTACATTGTACCGGAGATAGTATGCATGTACTCATTGGGTTATGAGTACACTGAACGACTCGTAAGGAGCTGCTGGTGGGTATTATACCTATCGTCGGGTAGCAGTTCCAAGGTGACATGAGTACAACTTAGTCCGTCGATTTGACATTACTACTTCGTTTCGAGTGTGTTCCCACTATTCTTAGATTACTACCCTACCACGGCTCAAAGGAGTCGTGCAAACAGGTAGTAGTTGGGTGCATCCCGAAGCACTTGGAGGCAGCGGCGGTTAGATAGGATTCGTCTCTCCCGGTATTGGGGGTTGATATCATGCTGCGTTCGGAAAGCCATTACACAAAGTCCTTAGTCAGGGAAAGCGAGATTTACTGGTAGGTATTTCAGTAGTTTCTTAGGGTGTTTTGGGCTGCACTCTGACACGACTTATTGCGCTATTAGGGGTTTGACGGCTACCGCCCTCCTAGGACCGATATGCGATACTCTTAGACGAACAGACCGGACTGTACGGAGATTGTCACAGATAAGCTCAGTAGAAGTTCAGATGAGTTTGCTCATCGGCCTTCTTATCGACAGATACCTGGGTTGCCGTTACGTGCAGCTAGTACCGCTGACGTGCTTATGGTTAAACCCACTGCCAGCGTAGTGTCCAGTGTTTAGAGTCCCTTACAGAGGGTTTCCCTGCATCGGGCAAAAGATATAGAGGTCGTATGGTTTTACGATAGAGTTCGATTGCGTACGTGTACTTATGCACGGATGATAATTCAGACAGATAATACTAGTGGGCTTTGGTTTAAGCTGGATCTTAGTATTATATTGATGGATTATTTTTGTCTCTTTATATTCGTATTTTTCGGAATACGGATAAGGGTATGTATATACGGATGATGGGCATTCTTGTAATTTGCTCAAGATTGCTTCTAGAAGAAAATGCCTCATTTGTGGATTATATCATTTTGTTAAATGATTAATGAGGTGGAGGATGAGGTATTATTTGACAAAAGAAGAGGCATGGTTACTTGGTAACTCATGGGGTGACTCATGCTTTAGTGATTATTGAAGCATGCTTGATATTTTCATTGTGAATTATTGTAAGCTTCATTATTCACAACACTTAGCCATCTTCTTTCATTCATCACTTGAATACTCTCTCTCCTCTAAATCTCCTTCTTCTTCATCTAACCCTAAATCTCTCATGTGTTGAGAATCCTAGGGTACTTAGAGACATTCTAATCCATCTACACTCTCTACATCATCTAGGAAATCTAGTTTAGTGAACTAGATGTCGTAGTTACCTCGGATTTGAGGTTGGAGCTCGGACTATAGACTCTCAGGTGGATCGTCTTTGACTCGAGAAGGCCGACAAGGAGGCATCGAACCAAACGATCCTTGGAGCTTATGACGAGGAGGAGGAAAGCGATAAGAAGACCCGAAGGACATGGTAACATGAGGTATAACTTCCTATCCGAGTAGTTAACCTCATACAGTTTAGCTTGCTAGGGTTTATGGTCGATCCTGGGTTCAAGTCGACGTTGGGAAGCCCGTAAAAATCATTTTTTACGTATTCCGCCTCCCCGTGAACCCGCGGGGTGCATGACATCGACTTACAGTGGTATCAAAGCCTCTCTATAAGCCTTAGATAGCTTGTAGCAACGTTTAAAATCCGTCGTTTTTGTCGCGCACGGACTGCCGACAAAAACAGAACCGAAAAGGTTGTTTTAATATGTTTGCACACCTCGCAGGCTCCCGGTTTGAACCGAGAAGCCACAGGATGAAGCATGGGCACCTCGGGGATACCACAGGAAGGACCAAAGACCAGGCCTACCCTCCAAGACTACCACAAGGTGGCCTTGGGGGTGGTGACCCGAGAGCACCACAAAATGGTGCTCTCGGGTCTGCTTCCCCTTGGGGGATACCTCATGGTGGCCCCCGGGGGTGGGTACCCCCTGAGGCCCCCGGATCGACAGTTAATTTTTTCCCCCTCGCCTCTACGCAGGTTCGGATGGGTTTCGAGTTCGTTTCGACTCCCGGATTGGCTTAAAACGATTTTTTTGGTGACTTTAGTGGACAGTTTTTCATGGTCTTGAAAAATTAGTTTCGTTCGCTAATTGTGCACTGATTTTATAACATCGTAGGTTACTTTACAAGCTTTGTGATGTGTATATGTGTTTTTAAACATCTTCTAATCGCTATACGTCGATTAAAAGGGGTTGTACATATCTGTGATGCTGTGATGGTTTGTGTATATGAACTTTATTGGATCGTCGTGATGGAATAGCCGGGGGATGTGAGAAGAGTGTTTTCTTTTCTTTCATTCGATATAAAATTTGTAAAGTGATGTAATATTATTTTGTGGGCAACATCCGGGTTGAGGTTGTACCCACCGTTGTATTATTTCTTTTACTGTTTTCTGCTCTTAGGATAGACCCAAGGTGGGGTGCACAAACTACCGGGTTCTTGAAATGCCGAGTGGCCTACTCATTTTACTGAGGGAGGCTGTTTCACTTCGGGAATTTGGCGGGTAGTTTGCCGCACCCGTAGGGGTCTAGGGTAGGGTTTGGCTATTCATCACGATCGTGGAATCCGTCTTTCGTTACAGACTTAAACGAAACGCGGAATTCCTAGTATATCTAATATGTTCATCTGTGATCTGAAATGCTTATTATTGCGTGAGACAAATGGATATTATATATATGCTATATAGTAGATGTTGCTTATGTTTTGCACCTGTGCTAGTCTAGCCCCCACTTTGGCGTTAGTTAAGTAACCTAACGGTGTTAGACGGGGCCCAGTGGCGAATGTGGATGGCATATGCGTACGTGGTATTTTTGTTTCTTTCTGCAATGGTAGGTGTAAATGATGGGACTGCATTTTATGTTTAATGTAAAGCAAACAAACCAAATCTGAATCGTTGGAACAATTTTAAAACCACTCGGTTTTTTCAAAAAGCAAACTTTTAAATGCGGAGCTTAAACTACTCCTTTAAAAGCTATCATGGTTCCTTCGATTAAATCAAGTTCATTACGTTCACGGTTTTGCCAAAACCAGCCGTAGCCCTCCGTCATTTCAGTTGGATATTCATTAGTATTCAAGCTATGTATTTTGACCTTCGCCAAGGCATAGTGATTGGTAGCTGCCGAATATTCATCTGTTGTATAGATAGATGCATTGGTTTGGGACAGTCGTACTACTATTTTGGCTTTCGTCAAGGGTATGTACGGGTGGGTTCAAATTAACCTGGACAATAACAGGTAAAACTTGACTTGCGACTTATGATATGTTGGCCTTCGTCAAGGTCATAAGAGCTTGGGGCAAAAATCCATATCGGGAGTTTCTAAGGAAACTGAAATTTGCTAGTGTTGCATACCATTTGGAGTGTGATAATTTTGGTAGGATTCTTTCAGGATTATCACACAATGATATTTGGATTCCGATCCTACTGTGAGTATCCGCTACTCCTCGGGAGATTTTTTCACTAAACAATCAATGCTATAAACCAAGTAGCTGTCTAGAACGGTGTTAGTGGGGCTACGCCTCCAGAGAAAATAGGTTATGTAATTAAGGAACTTCACGAAAGCGTTGGAAAGCCTCCCTCGAAGTACCAACACCAGCCTTGCCGAAAGGTTAAGCAAGTATTGTAAGAGTGAGATTAACCCTGACTAATTCTTCTTTTATGGTTTGAGAAAGGATTCGAGATACAGTAGGAGCCATCCTGTTTAGATAAACTAATAACAAATCTAAACTTGCAAGAGTATCATGCTAAGTGTTATCTCTCTCTTCTAATTGCAGCGACCAGGTGACCAGACTTAGGTGACAGCTAGATAATAAATTGACTGAGCCAGCCTATATTGATTGGCAAAGGTTTGTCTAGATGTCCATTACCTATGACAAGCTGGGTCACCTCCTTACTACTAAATCTCCCGCCGTCCCAGGTCCAGTTTCCACCGTCGCGGATGTTGATATCCGTAAAACAATGGAAAAAGATTGTGCGAATGCCAAGTGTCTCGTGTTGGCCTCAATGGATAGTGAAAACCATAAGTAGCACGAGAAGATGGACTTAGCTTCTATCTTCCTCCATAATAAAAATTTATATAGAGAGCAATCTCGTATCGCAAGATATGAGACCTCGAAAGAATTTCTTCAAGAGAGATTGGTTGTCGGGTCATCTGTAGGGGACCACGTCTGTTCCCCTCCGAACGGCGGCGCACAGGACCGCTGGGTCCTGGCACTGAGATTCGGGGCAGATGCTATTTGGTTTTATCCGTCTACCTCTCCGAAGATGCCAAGTTGATTTATGGCACCATGTATCGGAGGTTTAGACGGATGCGGCCGATGTAGCAGACTTCGTCAGATTCCACCTCGATTGAGGGGTTTTTGATTGTGGGGATGCTCTTCCCTGCAGGCGCAAGCCCCTGCAGTTAATTACGCTACCGCATCGCGGTAACCACTTTCTCCTTCTCCGGAATTTCACTTCGTATCATGTGTGTTTGTTTTGTTTGTGGTTGCCCGTGGATTGTATACGAAGACTGAGTAATGCCGTCGCCCATAGGACGTGGAGTAGTCCAAATCCGTATTTACTTAGATTTGGGTTCGGTGTTTTTTAGTTTAAGGATACGTTAGTCGCGTTGCAGCTAAGATCAACTTAAACGTTCGTTAAGGATACGTTAGTCCAGTTTGAGACTAAGATCAACTTAACGTGATAATCCATTTAATATCTGGCCATCGGGACTCGTCACCTCTCTAACGTCGTTGAAGGATTACAACGGCAGATGTCAGAGGAGTTCAGAGATGTACCCTTAAACCAAGGTTGATTTGGAGTTTTATAGTCCGTTTGAATATTTAAGGATACGTTAGCCGTGTTTGGGGGGCTAAGATCAACTTAAACGAGATCTTTTAGATCCGGCAAAAGAGCATTTGGAGGCTCTATTGTTCCAGTTTAGGGACGTAGTGGTCCATAGATGGTTTAGGGACGTTGCGGTCCATGCTCCAGTTTAGGGACGTGGTGGTCCATATTCCAGTTTAGGGACGTGGTGGTCCATCATTAGTTTAGGGACGTTTCGGTCCGTGCTCCAGTTTAGGGACATGGTGGTCCATATTCCAGTTTAGGGACGTGGTGGTCCATCATTAGTTTAGGGACGTTTTGGTCCGTGCTCCAGTTTAGGGACGTGGTGGTCCATATTCCAGTTTAGGGACGTGGTGGTCCATCATTAGTTTAGGGACGTTTCGGTCCGACATTAGTTTAAGGACGTCTCGGTCTGACATTAGTTTAAGGACGTCTCGGTCCGATATGTGGTCGTCGGGACCCGTCACCTCTCTGACGTCGTTGAAGGATTACAACAATAAGTGTCAGAGGAGCTCGGAGATGTACCCTCGAACCGGATATAAATTAATTTAAAAGAGCAGTCGTGCTCAGTCAATTTAATTTAAGGACTTATGGCCAAAATTGGGCTAAGTCCAGCTTCAATATTTTTTGTCTTCGGCCTGTTCTAGGGCTTTACCCCTTTTTAGTAATGCACTGCATTATTCTTGTTTTGATTGGGCTCTGCCCTTTATAAATGATGCAGAGCATCTATTTTGTTTGGGCTCTGCCCTTTTTAAAATGCATAGCATATTTGATTGAGCCTGTTAGGCCTTTTAATTGGGCTCTGTCCCTTTTCTTTATGATGCAGCGCATCTGTTTTAGTTTGGGCTCTGTCCCCCCTTTTTTTTAAAGTAATGCGTTACCTTTTATTAGGCCCGTTAGGCCTTCTTTAATTGGGCTTGGCCCTTTTGTAAGCAATACAGTGCATTTGTTTGGCGTTTTGCGCTAAGTAATGAGCGCAAGCTTATATGATGATGACACGTGTCATGCTCTGGTGAGTGCAAGCGCAACAGCGCAGTGCGCTGCGCTGTTGCGCTGCTGACACGTGGCGCGCTCTGGTGAGTTGCGCCAATTCCAGAGAGCAAAGCTCTATTTCAAGAGCACAAGTTGTTTTACAGCTGACACATGGCGCTCTCTCAAGAGCGCAACAGTGCAGTTTGGAAGTGCAAAGCACTAAGAATCTTTTAGATTCAAGAACAGGAATGCAGAGCACTATTTAATTTCTTGATCTAATTTAGATCAAAGAAAATAAATTTTTCTTTTTTGTTTCAGGAACCAGAGGTTCATAAAAAAGTGCAAAGCACTATTATTACTTATTTTTCTTTTTATTTAAAAATTATTGATCTTGTTCTTAGATCCATAATCTGTCCATAAGAGAATTTTCTCTTTTTCCTAAAGGTTTTTTACCTTTTGTTGTTCTTGAGGAATTCTTCAAGAGTTCTCTTCTCTTTTTCTTTTAGCAAGATGTTCATTCCTTTTAATTGAGGCCTAGGGTCCTTTTTATAGTGCCCATAAATTAGTTAAATTTGTTAAAGAGATCTTTCTCTGAGTGATTTGGGGAATTTTCCCCACCGTTGGATCTTTGATCCAAGGGCTTCTGCTTTGCAGAAGAAAATCTTCTTGTTTTAACAAGAACAGAGAAGATTTCTTGGAAATTTAATTCTGTTTGGCGCAGATGCCCCAGCGCGTGACACGTGTCGCAGCGCAACTGAAGCGTTGCTTCTTTTGTTAAATTTTAAATTTTCAAAGCAGAGCTTTGCTCTGATTGGGGGAAGATGAAGCGTTGCTTCATCTCCCGCCTCGGAATTTGAACAGAGCTTTGCTCTGATTGGGGTAAACAAATGCCCCCCCACCGTTGCGCTTACGTGGCCCCAAACGTGAGCGCAACGGTGGCGGACTTCCAACTGCCGTGACAACTTTTGGAAGTTGAAGAGGCACTTGATGCCTATAAATAGGACCTTTGGTCCCCCACAGATGCTTATCATCTTTCAGATTCTTATTTTCAAAAAACTTCAGAGCTTTGCTTTTGCCTTCAAGAACTCTAGAGCTTTGCTCTTCTTTCCAAAGTTTTTAGAAAAAACTTTAGGTAAAATTGATTCTTAGATTAAATTAATTTTAATTAGTCTTAATCCAGCAGAGCTTTGCTCTCATAGATCTTTTGATTTAAAGAGATCCCCATTGGGGTTTCACAGAGCTTTGCTCATTTTCAAAGTTAGAAACTTTAGGTAAAATTAATATAAATCAAATTAATTTAAATTAATCTCAATCAAAGAGCTTTGCTCTCACAGATCTTTTGATCACTAGCAGAGCTTTGCTCATTTTCAAAGTTAGAAACTTTAAGTATAAATCAACTTAATTTAAATTAATCTCAGTCAAAGAGCTTTGCTCTCACAGATCTTTTGATCTAAAGAGATCCCCATTGGGGTTTCATTGAGCTTTTGTTCATGGGTTTTAATCCCTGAACAGAGCTTTGCTCTCTAGGAATTTAGCCTTCTATGTACATTATTTTTCTTCTATCGCTAATCTTCCTGTGGTATTTCCTCCAGGCATAATGGCGGTGCATCTATACAGTTTGCACGAGTTCATCACCTATGACGATATCCGCGTACAGGGTCATCAACAAAACCAGGAGTTTACAGACGCTCAATGTGCAGAGGTCATGGGTCGTCTGAACGCAAGCGGTGGTTGGCTGCTACCCCGTCGTTCGGCTCTTTTGAAAGTCGTGCTGGGAGCAATATGGAGAGCACTTCCGGGTCTTCACGAGGCCTTACCGCTCAACGCGCTGGATGATGCCGAAGACAAGGTGCATTCAGTGTACCTGACAGGGCTGATTTCAAAGAAACGACGGAACAGCCTTATTGACATCCTACACCAAGTCTTCCAGCAGACGATGATAGTTGCTGCTTATCAAAGGCCAGGAGGGCTCGCCGATGATCTCGATACAGAGGAGCGAGAAAGACTGCGCATAAGAATAATTAGAAAGGCCAGAAGAACTCTGGATGGCCTTACTTTTGATTTCCTCAATCCGTGCCCCGGATCTGAGGTTATACCATTGTAATAATTCATTATTCTTGTGCTTGTAAAAGAATTTTTTTTTTTAGCAGTATGAATGGAAACCCTTCCCTTTTCTATTTCAGCTTGTCTTATTTCTCGTCCTGAGTCTTCTGCCGATGCATAAATGAATGCGTCACGCACGCCAGATCAAATGTAGACCGGATATTCTTTCTGTCATCTTCTCTTTTTTTTTATTGTCAGCAGGCTGTCTTAATAACCATGGTTGATGGATGTCTAAAACGAGTATTCCGACTTCCTTAGGAAATAGCGATGGCTTAGGCCGCAGGTTCTGGTCTGCCGCCTAAGATTTTTCAACTCTATGAGCCGTGAGGGTCTCATAGAGGCTTTTCTCCCTACGGATCGAGAGGATCTCATAGGCGGATTTTCTCCTTAGGAATCGTAAGGATTCCTAAGTGTGGTTTTCTCTTATAAGTCGTAAGGATCCTATAAGAGAATTTTCCCTCTTACGAGTCGAGAAGATTCGTAAGCGGTTGTTTCTCTCCTCGTCGAAATTCGACTTCGGAGAGTGAGACCCGTGAATAGTATGCAAGAGACCAGTTTGGATTGACTTGCAGGGCCCCATTGCTCAAGAAGCAAGCTTTTCAATCCTTGCTGTCTGAAACTTCTTCTTACAAATTGAGACGAATCGGGGATTTGCTTGCGGAGAGGGTGGTGGCTCTGCGAGTTGACATGAGTTAAGAAGCTCTCGTCACGGAGTGTTTGTATCCGTGAGTCGAGGAGTTTTCTAGGGATTATTTGTTTCCCAAGCGCCAAGGATTATTTGTTTCCTTGGGGTTTGAAACGAGTCGAGAGTTCCCACGGGGGCACTGGTGGCTCTGCGGGTCGACGCGGATCAGGAGGCTCTCGTCAAGGAGTGTTTGTATCCATGAGTCGAGGAGTTTGCTAGGGATTATTTGTTTCCCAAGTGCCAAGGATTATTTGTTTCCTTGGGGTTTGAAACGAGTCGAGAATTCCCACGGGGGCATTGGTGGCTCTGCGGGTCGACGCGGATCAGGAGGCTCTTGTCAAGGAGTGTTTGTATCCGTGAGTCGAGGAGTTTTCTAGGGATTATTTGTTTCCCAAGCGCCAAGGATTATTTGTTTCCTTGGGGTTTGAAACGAGTCGAGAATTCCCACGGGGGCACTGGTGGCTCTGCGGGTCGACGCGGATCAGGAGGCTCTCGTCAAGGAGTGTTTGTATCCGTGAGTCGAGGAGTTTGTAAGGGATTATTTGTTTCCCAAGCGCCAAGGATTATTTGTTTCCTTGGGGTTTGAAACGAGTCGAGAATTCCCACGGGGGCACTGGTGGCTCTGCGGGTCGACGCGGATCAGGAGGCTCTCGTCAAGGAGTGTTTGTATCCGTGAGTCGAGGAGTTTGCTAGGGATTATTTGTTTCCCAAGCGCCAAGGATTATTTGTTTCCTTGGGGTTTGAAACGAGTCGAGAATTCCCACGGGGGCACTGGTGGCTCTGCGGGTCGACGCGGATCAGGAGGTTCTCGTCAAGAAATGTTTGTATCCATGAGTCGAGGAATTTTTTGGGAGGGCATGGTTCCCTCTTTGTTTATGCCCTTGGATTGTATACAGGGATCGATGTGATCTTAACTGTAGGGCAAAAAGTTTCATTCTTTCATTTTTTTTATTCTTTCCGCGATGCTCTATCATTTCAGCTTTTATATCGCGAAGGTCGCGATTGCCCAATCATTTCGGCTATTTTTCGCGGTGCCCAATCATTTCGGCTGTTTATTTTATTTTTACTCGCTGCTTTTTATTGCGAGTTGCCCAATCATTTTGGCTATTTCGCAGGCATACACTTTACTTGCTGCTTTTTATTGCAAGTTGCCTTATCATTTCGGCTATTTCGTATGCATGTGCGGCCTACTGGCTTTTCGCCGTAAACCTGAACTTGGACACCGATTTTGGCATCAGCACCGCTACAACTGGGATATTGCCAGGAGCGAATCATCATTTGCTTCTGTTGTTGTCGAACAAAGGAGGCTTAGCGACCAGGGTTAAGGTCCTGTTGACTAAGGCTTTTGACTTCATGGGCCGTAAGGGTCTCACAAAGGTATTTCTTCGTACAAGTCGTGAGGATCTTGTAGGTGTATTTTCTTCTTAGGAATCGTGAGGGTTCCTAAGTGTTTTGTTCCTCTGTAAGTCGTAAGGATCCTACAGGAGGGTTTTCTCCTTGTAAGTCGAGCGGATTTACAAGGGTTGTTTACCGTGTGGACATATCCCTAGTCTCAGATGGGACTTAGTTAGGGAAATGTTTATTCGCGCCCGTGGATTGTATACAAGGGTCAGTGCTGAGCCACTTGTAGGGCAATACCGAAAGTTGTGGGGGTTGCTTAAGCACAGGTTTAGATCTCTGTAACTTAAGACTTTCAAATCTTACGAGCCTGAGGGTCCCATAAGAGCGTTCTCCTTACGAGTCGTGAGGATCTCGCAAGTGTATTTTCTCCTTAGGAATCATGGAGATTCCTAAGTGTGTTGTTCCCTTGTGAATCGTAAGGATCTCACGCGGGTGGTTTCTCCTTATAGGGTCGAGAGGACCCTACAAGTGTTTTTTAACGAGGTTGCGCCCTTTCGGGTTTTCACAAACACTCGCCGGTAGTCCTGCTGTTTTTACTCACGGAGCCCTTTCGGGTTTTCATCCGTGCCCATTTTGCTTATGGACGTACCGCTTTTATTTTCTTTTTTTTTTATTTTCTTTTTCTCTCTTTTTTTTTACGAGGTCGTGCCCTTTCGGGTTTTCACGAACACTCGCCGGTAGTCCTGCTGTTTTTACTCACGGAGCCCTTTCGGGTTTTCATCCGTGCCCCTTTTTGCTTATGGACATACCGTTTTTATTTTATTTTTATATGTTTTTTTTATATCTCGTCAGCCTAAAGATGCTGCGGTAGTAGTTTAAAGACGTTTCGGTCTGCTATTAGTTTAAGGACATTTCGGTCCGCTGTTAATTTAAGGACATTTCGGTCCGCTGTTAGTTTAAGGACATTTCGGTCCGCTATTGAGAAGGCTGGCTACTGTTTATAAAGCTTGAGCTTAGGAAGATAGCGAACGGACATAGTCGTTGTCATCTATCATTGACCTAGGCTATGGCTCATTAAGCGTAGTATTTCTTTAGGAAGCGACCGTTTATTGGTCTGAAAGGCCTTTCACCGTGCATGTCCATGAGTAGGTAGGCCCCACCCTGGTAGACCTTATCTATGATGTACGGGCCTTCATAGTTTGGCTCGAATTTTCCCCGCTTGGCGCGATTAGGGATCATAGGCCTTTTGACCACTAGCACGAGTTCGTCTTGGCGGAATGTCCTTGGTCGGGTTAATCTTTCATATGAGCGCGTCATCTTTGCTTTATAAGCTTCCAGATTTTGTTGTGCTAGTAGCCGGGTTTCATCAAGAGCATCCAGCTCTTCAAATCGTAGGTGAGCATTTTCTTCATCCGTCAGCTCGTAGTGAACTGCCACTCGCAGAGAGGGTAATTCTATCTCGAGGGGGAGTACTGCTTCCGTACCGAACACTAACGCATACGGCGTTGTGTTCGTGGCCGTCTTAAATGTAGTTCGATATGCCCAAAGAGCTTCTTGCAGTCTTTCGTGCCAATCTTTCTTATTTCGTGACACTGTTTTCTTCATGATTTTCGTCAAGGTTTTGTTGAAAGCCTCAGCTAGACCGTTAGCTCGCGGATTATAAACTGAGGAATATCTCCAGTCTATATTATGCTGTTGCGCAAAGCGACTGATCTTGTGGCTTCTGTAGGCTGGCCCGTTATCGGAGATGATCCGTCGCGGAGTTCCAAACTGATATATGACATGCGTCTTGAAGAATATATGACATGCGTCTTGAAGAAGTGGAGGATATTCTCCGTCTTCACTTCTCTCAACGGTATTGCTTCTGCCTATTTGGAGAAGTAGTCAGTCGTCGCCAGGATGAAACGATGTCTTCTAGACGATGCTGGTTCGATGGGGCCGACTATGTCAGTTCCCCACATTTCGAATGGCCAGCTAGCCACTGTTGGATGTAATGGATTTGGATGCTGGTGGATGAAATCCCCATGAATTTGACATGAGTGGCATTGCTTCGCATAGTCGATGCAATCCTGAATCATCGTGGTCAGTAGCAGCCCATCCGTTTGATCTTCAACTTCATCTTTGGGCCCGCTTGGTGAGAACCGCAGAGTCCATCGTGAACTTCCTGGATGACCCTTCTCGCTTCGTCAGGTCCTAGGCATCTCAGCCACAAAGAATCAAATGACCTCTTGTATAGAGTATCATTGACGAAGGCGAAAGATAGAGCTCGTTTCATGAGCTGATGTCTTGTGGACGCTTCTTCGGTCATTCGGTGGGATTTAAAGTAGTCTATGAAGACTTCTCTCCAATCCTCAGTATTTTCCCAATCTTTTACTTGCAGGGTAGTCTGCTCGTTCGCTTCTTTTTCTTCGGATGATTCCGGAGATATTTCTGCTGGGGCAAGCACTCGACGGCTTTGTACTACGATTCTAACGTCATCGAGGTTCTCGTCAGCCAATTCTTTAGCAAGTTTGGCCAGTGTGTCCGCTTTGCTGTTTTCCGCGCGCGGTATGCTTTCCAAAGTATAGGAGGGAATTTGGGTCAACAGTTGTTGCACCTTTTCCCCTTACTTTACCAACTCCGGTTTGCACGTTTGGTAGTCGCCGTTTACTTGACTAACGACCAGTTGAGAATCCCCGTATATGAGGAGGTTTTCAATTCCCATGTCAATGGCGATCTCGAGGCCTGCTATCAGAGCTTCATATTTAGCTTCATTATTCGTTCTCGGCTCTGTTAAGGAGAATGCGAAGCGCATTATCCCTCCTTGTGGAGTTACAAAGATGAGGCCTACCCCCGATTTGATTACAGGGGTGCTTTGTTTGCGCTTCTTCATGGAAGATACACCATCAAAATAGAGTTCCCATCGGGTATCACCACCGTCGATTGCATCAAACGCATGTTCGTCTTAAGATCGCAATTTAGAGGAGAATCGGCGGGTATGGGATGTTCAGCGAGGAAGTCGGCGATGGCCTGGCCTCTCACTGCCTTGAGGGGTCGATACGTTATCGAGAACTCCATTAAGAGCAGGGCCCATTTAGCGAGTCGTCCCGTCAATATGGCCTTCGACATCAAGTATTTAAGGGGGTCCACCTTTGAAATGAGACGGACTTCGTGCGCCAACGCATAGTGCCTGAGCTTTGTTATCGCGAAGATCAACGCCAGGCAGTGTTTTTCAATGGGGGAGTAATTGCTTTCTGCCCCCAGCAGCACTCGACTTAAGTAGTAAAGTGCTCTTTCTTTCCCCTGGTCATTCTCTTGTGCCCATAATGCGCCCAAAGAACCTTCAAGGGCGGCCGTGTAAAGAATGAGAGGCTTTCCCTTCACTGGAGCAGCCAACACTGGAGGGTTTTGCAAATACTGCTTGATCTCATCCAGTGCGCCTTGGCATTTGTGATCCCAGACGAATGGGGTTCCCTTCTTCATCAGATGACTGTAAGGATGGCACTTTCCTGAAAGATTAGCGATAAACCACCGAATGTATGCGAGCTTTCCCTAGAGAGATCGCAACTGTTTAAGAGTTCTCGGCGGAGGCATTTCCATGATCGCCTTGATTTTAAACGGATCTATTTCAATACCTCGGTGTCGAACAATGAATCCCAGGAATTTGCCTGAGGAAACTCCAAATGCACACTTGAGCGGGTTCATTTTCAAGTTGTACTGTCGAAGGCGTTGAAATACGGTCTTCAGATGCTCGAGATGTTCCTCGTATGATTTGCTTTTAACTACGAGATCATCGATCTAGCATTCGACGATTTCGTGTATAAGGTCGTCGAAAATCTTCGTCATGGCCCTCTGATAGGTGGCACCGGCGTTCTTTAAACCGAAGGGCATCACCTTGTAACAGAATATCCCTAAAGGAGTCCGGAAAGCCGTATGTTTCTGGTCTTCAGGATGCATTTTTATTTGATTATACCCTGATGAGCCGTCCATGAAGGAGAAAATCTCATGTGTGGATGTATTGTCTATCATTAGTTCGGTGACTGGTACTGGGAAATCATCCTTCGGGCAGGCTTTGTTGAGATCCCGAAAGTCCACGCATATGCGCACCGTCCCATTTTTCTTCATCACTGGGACGATATTAGCAATCCATTATGGGTATTGAACTTCCTGGATAAAGCCAGAGTCTATCAGCTTTTTGACTTCGGCATTGATGCTCATTTCGAGCTCGAGCCGCATTCTTCTCGGCGCTTGTTTAACTGGCTTGACACCCGGGGATATCGCCAGTCTATGTACAGCAACTTCTGGATCTAGTCCTGGCATCTCGGAATAGTTCCATGCGAAGCAATCTTTATGCCGTACGAGGACGTCCTTTAACGCAGCCACCCTCTCTTCAGACAGCAGCTCACTGACAAATGTTGGTCGCGGATCGTTTACCGTCCCCAACTCAATTTTCTTGAGGTTATCTGCAGTGGTATGTCTTCCATCCTCCAGTTCTTTCGGGGCCGGGGGAAATTCTGAGATCACCTCATCATTGCTGTTTTCGAAGCACCAGGGAAGGCTGTCCATGTTCTCGGACTCTTCTTTTAATATTGTTATCATATGACAGGTGCGAATTTTCTTCCAATCCCAATGCAGAGTTGGTTCTGTTCTTGTGTTTTCGGGTTCGTGCTTTCATGGCGGCGCTACCCTCCAGTTGTCGGACAACGCGAATTTGCCAAGCTGATACTGATCTTCGACCCAATTCTTAAAGGTGAAGCAATCTTCAAGCGGATGCCCTACTACTCGATGGTAAGAGCAATAATTTGGGTTGGAGACCTCGCCTGCTTGTTCAGGGTGTTTGGACTCTGGCAGTGCAAGCATTTGATGTTTTAGAGCAAGATCAAGTATCTTCCTTGTTTTGTTCCGGGGAAATGAGTATGCTCGACCCATTTTCTTCATGAGGGCTAGGTGAATAACGCTCGACTCTCGGATGCGTGGTTTCTTAGCTCTACTTTGTGTTTGTTGAGCGTCTTTTCTGCCTTTCGACTATTTTTTGCTTTCGCGTCGAACCTTTTTTGTAGCAGGTTGACAAGGAGCGGCATTTTCATCCTTCACGGCTTGTTGGAGAAGGCGTTGCGTCTTGGCTTTCTCATAGATGGCCGTCTCGTGGTTGTGATCATCTCGGACCTTTTGACCAGCTTCCCTTATAAGCCTGTCCATTTGTTCTTCAAATGATGGACTGGGCAATTTTTCATCAGGAACTTTCACTGGCTTAGGATTAGCGTCCTCCCATTGAGCGTCCGCCTCTTCATCGAAGTCATACATGACGTAACAGCTGTTTACTAGCTCTCGTTTCTTTGACCGGATGTACCCAAGCCCTTTTGTTTCCATTCTTCCGTTAGGCAGTTTGCGCTGAGTCCCGGGAACGTTCCAGACCTTGTCATAGAATTTGGCCTTTCTAACGGTCTGTGTGAAGGATATCCCCTAGCGTTTCAGCAGTTTCTTCAAACCTTCGGTATAATATCTGGGAAGACGGATAGGCTGAAGCCTGTCGAGCGTGGGATCCGCGCCATGCCCAACTTCTTTTTCCACCTTGTTTTCTTCAGAACGGTAGAATAGGATTGCCTTCTCGCCTTTTCGTCCGGGAGGGATATAAAATGTCTGCAATTCTTCCACGTTGTCGGTGTTGAGCGCATCCAGTTCTTTGTAATGTTCAAGCGGCACCATGGTTATCTGCAGACTTCGCTCTTTATCAGCGGAAGCCCGTATTGAAAGCCGAGCAGGGAATACAGCATGAACTTCATCCTCCAAATCACTACCGAAGATCAATGAAGGAACGGATGGTCCCGGCCTGGTGGATTGGGATGGACCTGAATAAATTATATCCTCCTCCTCCTCGGTGTCACTGCCGAAGACAGGGATGGTGGCGTTAGTTTTGTTCTCCGGCTTGTGACACCTTTCCGTGTCTTCGAAACCCGGTAAGAAGTATTTGGCATCTTCATACTTGCGAACTTCGTTCACGGAAAACGGATTCAACTCTCCTGCCACAGTGTACTCGAGACCATCCCTACAATATTTCATACACTGATGCTGTGTAGAAGGGATGATATTGTACTCGTGTAACAATGGTCGACCGAGCAGAGCATTGTAACACGTCTTGGCATCTATGACATGGAATTTAATATCTGTGACGAGCAACCCGAAGCGTAATGTCAATATCACAGATCCAAGGGTTTTCGATGATTGGGAGTCGAACCCGGAGATGGTGATCTTGTCTCGGGCGAGGTGTTGGACACTAATGCAAATTTCCTTTAACACCCGCACATTGAGTAGATTAACAGACGATCCGTTATCGACCAAGATTTTACCTATCTTTATGTCATGGCAGTATCCTGAGACATAAAGGGGACGATTGTGTTCGCACGTCCCGAGGAGAAGGTCTTCATCGCCGAAAGCAACGTTGGCCGTGTGTACCTCTTCCAATTCATCCTTCATCTTTTGTTCGGCCAGGAAGACTTGGAACTGGTCCGGCTCTTGCAGGGCCTTAATCAAAGAATCCCTCACCTCTTTTGATAGTAATAGGGCATCGAGAATGCTGAGTTGTGAGGGTAGCTTCCTCAGATGCGCCAAGACATTATAATCCACTTTATTCCTCTTTGGCGGGTTCTTGGCGGTTAATTCTTCCGCAACTCGGTCATCCAAGGCGATGTCTTCAGAGACCTTCTCTTTCCCTTTGTCTTTCTTGTTTAAGGGTCCGAGATTCTTTTCAGGTAACGTTCGACTGCGTAGCTGTATATTCTTGCAGACCTTCGGTCCTTCTTCTTTTCCCGAAGTGGATTCTTTAAAGAGGGGGCCAAGCTCTAACTCCTCCTCAGAATCGCTTCCAAATATAGGTAATTGTGATCCTCCGACGTCAATATGCAACAATCACCGCTAGTTTTATCAAGCACTTTGATCGTTCCGCTCTGCTCTCGGCGGGCTTTGCGTTTTTCCTGCTTAAACTGTTGCCGGTGAGTAACATATCCTTGCCACCACTTATCGAAAGCTTTGCACTCTTTAGTGGGATGCGATACCTTCCGATGGTACAAGCAATAGGAGGGGTGGTTTTCCATTTCACCAGTAATGTTTTTCTCGGAGAGTGGTAGCTTTATACCCATCGACACAGCTTTAGCAAATCTCTTCTTTATCTTGAATTTGATTTTATCCGCGGTGGGCGTATTTTGTTCTAGCGGGAGTACCGCAATTCTTTCGTCAAGGCGCTGGCGTTTGGCCCTTTCGAATATAACCGCTTCGTTATCCCGATCAGCTTTGCTCTTTAAGAACGCCTGATTTAGGAACGCATCAATCACTTCATCCGACGGCTCCAGAATTTGTAGTGCAGGCTCTGCCCCCAGCTTTTCAGCACGAGGAGTCTCCTCATCGTTTATGGACGAATGAGAAATCACATGGCAACTTGCCACATGTTCTTCAGATTCATTCGACGAACTACCTCCCTCATCTTCTTCTTGGAAGACATGGTTGAGGAACTCTTGCAATGTGATGGGAGTCCGCGCCTTCTGGTTGTACTCTTCCAGCGCGTCAATTTGCTTTTGCAAGTCCGTGCGCTTGTCGCTAGGCTTTACGGGCTTCTTGGGCTTCTTCTTCTTTTTCGAAGACTTTGACGACTGGCTGCGAGTGCTTGAACCCCCATCATTGGTCTTTGAAGTTGGACGTGGCTTCAACATCCCCTCAACGACATGTGGTTCCAATGGGTTCTTCCACTTGATCGCTGGACATGTCCGAAGATCATTTAGCATTTTCCTCGTTTTAGATGATAGTACAACCACCCACGGAGTTTCTTCAATGACAGAGCATGTTGCCCCCGGCGTATTCATCCCTTTAGAGGTGTGGGGCTGCGGGGGATTCACCTTCCATTTGTCAGATAATGCAAATTTACCCTGTCGGTACTGGTTTTCAAGCCAATTCTTGAAAACGTAGCAATCTTCGATCGGGTGGCCTAGTACTCGATGATAAGGACAGTAGTTGGGCTCGTTGACGTCACTTGGTTGCAACGGACGTTTTGGATCCGGCAGATTTATGAGTCTGTTGCGCAACGCCAGCTCGAATAACCTCCTCGTTTTATCGCGGGGGAAGGAATAAGGACGTCCCATCCTATCCTCAAGGGGTACGTACGGGCGCGTATTGTTTGGACGAGCAACCGGCTTCGAGTCGTTCGGTTGTTGTTGAGCATTAGCGACAACGATCGCTTTTTCCTTTCCTTTGTCATTTCGGGAACCCGGCTTTGGGAGAGGGGGTTTATGGCCCATCTGGTCCATCTGCGCTAGTTTGTCAATCAAAGCCTGGAAGGTAGTCGGCTTGAAGAACATCATAAACTGTGAGATGGTTGCTTGTGGATCAAGGGTTCCAACAAACATTCCCACCGCAGGGGCTTCTTCTATACGCTGCTCACATTTCGACCATAGATTACGCCACCGTATAGCGTACTGAACCCATGTCTCGCCGGGTTTTACCCTAGCGTTAATCAGTGCCGTCATCGGGGTACGTTCACTGGCACTTGCAAAGCGTTGGGTAAACAGCAGCTCCATTTCCGCGAAGGTTTTAATAGAATCATTAGGGAGTTCAGAGTACCACTCGAACGCCGTATCTAATAGACTTCCAACGAACTGGCGGAGCAAAAGCTTGTCATTGCCGCCGGTGTTACCGCAAAGCGCCCTGAACTGGGCAACATGCTGATGGGGATTGCCGGTCCCCTTGTAGACATAGAACTTGGGAATTGTGTAACCCGGCGGGTACTTGATTTGGTCATACCAGCCTGGATATGGCCGCCCCGTTTTTACGACGTGGCCGGCTGCTTCGGCCGCATGATGAACCCTTATTTGCTGGGCTATGTATTCGTCCAGATCAGTTTTAGAGATTGTATCCTCTTTAGCCGTTGATAGAATGGGCTGAGGATTCGATGTCTCTCCCCTATCGTCTCCAAGGACGATCGGAGGTTCTTCATTCGGGGGATCTTTTTGTATCATCATCCCTATCATGTCCTGGAAGAGGAGGCCCATACGCTGTATGTTGGCCGCTTGTTCAGCAGCCTCTTTGTCCTTCTTTTCCAATATTCGGCGAAGGAACTCGGCGTCGGTCTCTTCGTCTCGGCGCTCATCTAAGGACGCTTCAGGGTTTTCTTTTGGCTCTGTAAGCATGGCCATAGCATTCATCATCTCCTGGAGCTTTTGTTGCTGCTCCTGAGCCTTGGTCACTGATCGGGTGAGCGGTCGGTGACCCGTAGAAGTGCGGCTTTCCTCCTTTCCAGAAGCCATATAAACCGTATGAACCGTTATGCCCCCTGACTTGGGGCGTTTAGGTTCACCGCTTTTAGACTTTGCCATTGTCACGGGAGCTTTCTCTTGCCTCCTTCTTTTGTGGACCGTTGAAGTGGGCATCTTAGCAATTGTTGCCCCCTGTTGTTTAATGGGGCAGTTTTTGTCTTTTTCCACCTTTGCCTTTTTCTGGTGATGAAAGTGGTCCGGGTCAATCACGGAGTCTTGAACTCTACGCCAAACCTTGTATATTTTTGACGACAGCCGTTGAGGGGGCTGTTCCTGCTTTGTCTCTGGAGCTTTGTCTATAGGCGGAGGAGATCTTTTCACTGTAGCGGTTGGAGAGTTCTTCCGTACCCTTCTCAGCAGCTCAAAGCTGTTCCCAGTTGGAACAGCAGCGTTGACTTCCACCACTGGAGCCGGTGGAGTTAGCCCTGAGGGAGAGTTGCCCCCTGCCTTCCTCACTCGTTGCCAATGGCGACGTCGTGCACGACGAGCCATCGGGATTGGTTCGGAATTTGAGATAGTTTCTTTTTGCCCCCTGTTTGAATGTGGGATGACTGCCAATGTCAGCCTATTGAAGACTGATGTCCTTTGACCAATAGGGGCAGGAGTGGGAATCGTCAATCTTGCGAAGACCGATTCTTTGATGGGAGAAACCGCTTTAACGTCTTCCGGGGCAGCGGTCGTTGCCCTCTTTGGGACGGCCACTCTATGGTTCTGATCTAGCCTGGCGAAAACGGAGGTTGTTAGTTTGGTAACGGGCGACCCGTTGACAGGGGCCGTCGTAGCAGTGAGCCGGTCGAAGACCGACTTTTTGCTTACTTCCGGTGCAGGTATTGGTGCAGAGAAGCTTGTAGGTGGGATCATGGTCCCGAAGAACAAGCCGGTGGTGGCTTGGGTCACCTGGTCTACCCGCAGAGCGAGGAAGGAAGCTGCTTGGGATCCATATGCTACACCTCCTGGTGAGGTAGAGCGTCCGTTGCAGTGGCATTTCGAGCAGTTGGTGTAGTTAGAGGCCATTGAATCTTGAATTCTACGCCAAGTAAAAGACCAAATCTTAGTAGCTTGAAATCCGAAGACAACCATTTAACAAACCGCGATTGGTTCGCGAAGACGACACACGAAGTGTGGAGTGGAAAGAGGAAGATGTCCCACCGGTCGTGCCAGAATCTGTTCCCCTCCGAACGGCGGCGCACAGGACCGCTGGGTCCTGGCACTGAGATTCGGGGCAGATGCTATTTGGTTTTATCCGTCTACCTCTCCGAAGATACCAAGTTGATTTATGGCACCATGTATCGGAGGTTTAGACGGATGTGGCCGATGTAGCAGACTTCGTCAGATTCCCCCTCGATTGAGGGGTTTTTGATTGTGGGGACGCTCTTCCCTGCAGGCGCAAGCCCCTGCAGTTAATTACGCTACCGCATCGCGGTAACCACTTTCTCCTTCTCCGGAATTTCACTTCGTGTCATGTGTGTTTGTTTTGTTTGTGGTTGCCCGTGGATTGTATACAGAGACTGAGTAATGCCGTCGCCCGTAGGACGTGGACTAGTCCAAATCCGTATTTACTTAGATTTGGGTTCGGTGTTTTTTAGTTTAAGGATACGTTAGTCGCGTTGCGGCTAAGATCAACTTAAACGTTCGTTAAGGATACGTTAGTCCAGTTTGAGACTAAGATCAACTTAACGTGATAATCCATTTAATATCTGGCCATCGGGACTCGTCACCTCTCTAACGTCGTTGAAGGATTACAACGGCAGATGTCAGAGGAGTTCAGAGATGTACCCTTGAACCAAGGTTGATTTGGAGTTTTATAGTCCGTTTGAATGTTTAAGGATACGTTAGCCGTGTTTGGGGGGCTAAGATCAACTTAAACGAGATCGTTTAGATCCGGCAAAAGAGCATTTGGAGGCTCTATTGTTCCAGTTTAGGGACGTAGTGGTCCATAGATGGTTTAGGGACGTTGCGGTCCATGCTCCAGTTTAGGGACGTGGTGGTCCATATTCCAGTTTAGGAACGTGGTGGTCCATCATTAGTTTAGGGACGTTTCGGTCCGTGCTCCAGTTTAGGGACGTGGTGGTCCATATTCCAGTTTAGGGACGTGGTGGTCCATCATTAGTTTAGGGACGTTTCGGTCCATGCTCCAGTTTAGGGACGTGGTGGTCCATATTCCAGTTTAGGGACGTGGTGGTCCATCATTAGTTTAGGGACGTTTAGGTCCGTGCTCCAGTTTAGGGACGTGGTGGTCCATATTCCAGTTTAGGGATGTTTCGGTCCATCATTAGTTTAGGGACGTTTCGGTCCGACATTAGTTTAAGGACGTCTCGGTCCGACATTAGTTTAAGGACGTCTCGGTCCGATATGTGGTCGTCGGGACCCGTCACCTCTCTGACGTCGTTGAAGGATTACAACGATAAGTGTCAGAGGAGCTCGGAGATGTACCCTCGAACCGGATATAAATTAATTTAAAAGAGCAGTCGTGCTCAGTCAATTTAATTTAAGGACTTATGGCCAAAATTGGGCTAAGTCCAGCTTCAATATTTTTTTGTCTTCGGCCTGTTCTAGGGCTTTACCCCTTTTTAGTAATGCACTGCATTATTCTTGTTTTGATTGGGCTCTGCCCTTTATAAATGATGCAGAGCATCAATTTTGTTTGGGCTCTGCCCTTTTTAAAATGCATAGCATATTTGATTGAGCCTGTTAGGCCTTTTAATTGGGCTCTGTCCCTTTTCTTTATGATGCAGCGCATCTGTTTTAGTTTGGGCTCTGCCCCCTTTTTTTAAAGTAATGCGTTACCTTTTATTAGGCCCGTTAGGCCTTCTTTAATTGGGCTTGGCCCTTTTGTAAGCAATACAGTGCATTTGTTTGGCGCTTTGCGCTAAGTAATGAGCGCAAGCTTATATGATGATGACACGTGTCATGCTCTGGTGAGCGCAAGCGCAACAGCGCAGTGCGCTGCGCTGTTGCGCTGCTGACACGTGGCACGCTCTGGTGAGTTGCGCCAATTCCAGAGAGCAAAGCTCTATTTCAAGAGCGCAAGTTATTTTACAGCTGACACATGGCGCTCTCTCAAGAGCGCAACAGCGCAGTTTGGAAGTGCAAAGCACTAAGAATCTTTTAGATTCAAGAACAGGAGTGCAGAGCACTATTTAATTTCTTGATCTAATTTAGATCAAAGAAAATAAATTTTTCTTTTTTGTTTTAGGAACCAGAGGTTCATAAAAAAGTGCAAAGCACTATTATTACTTATTTTTCTTTTTATTTAAAAATTATTGATCTTGTTCTTAGATCCATAATCTGTCCATAAGAGAATTTTCTCTTTTTCCTAAAGGTTTTTTACCTTTTGTTGTTCTTGAGGAATTCTTCAAGAGTTCTCTTCTCTTTTTCTTTTAGCAAGATGTTCATTCCTTTTAATTGAGGCCTAGGGTCCTTTTTATAGTGCCCATAAATTAGTTAAATTTGTTAAAGAGATCTTTCTCTGAGTGATTTGGGGAATTTTCCCCACCGTTAGATCTTTGATCCAAGGGCTTCTGCTTTGCAGAAGAAAATCTTCTTGTTTTAACAAGAACAGAGAAGATTTCTTGGAAATTTAATTCTGTTTGGCGCAGATGCCCCAGCGCGTGACACGTGTCGCGCAGCGCAGAGCGCAGCGCAACTGCGCTAGCGCATCTGCGCTGACACGTGTCGCGCAGCGCAGAGCGCAGCGCAGAGCGCAGCGCAACTGAAGCGTTGCTTCATTTGTTAAATTTTAAATTTTCAAAGCAGAGCTTTGCTCTGGTTGGGGGAAGATGAAGCGTTGCTTCATCTCCCGCCTCGGAATTTGAACAGAGCTTTGCTCTGATTGGGGTAAACAACGTCCCTACAATGATCAGCTATATTAAAGAGCTCACGGACCTGGAGACCACGTTGGAGATCGAGTTATGTACTAACTTGATTCTGCAGTCCCTACCTTCTACTTACACCCTGAAGAAAACCAGAGAGACACCCACTCTGCCTATTGGGGAATCTTCCTCTTCTAGATGTAAGGCGAAAGCCAAGGGAGAGAAGAAGAAGGCCTCCACCAAGGCGGTGTCAGTAAGGTAGAAGGAAATGGCAGGGTAAAAGTTTCAGGGCTAACAGTAGGAAAGGAGGATTGTTCCTATTGTCATGGGAAAAAAGGCATTGGCAGAAGGAATGCAGGGCTTGGAAAGCCAGAATCCAGGATCCGAAGCACGTTGTGGCTTCGGCTTCGGGTGTGTTTGTGATTGAAAACTCTCTGTCAATTAACTCTATTTCCTGGGTACTAGATACCGGATCAGGATATCATATCTGTAATTCATTACAGACTTTAAGAAACCATAGAGTTACCAAGGCAGGTGATATAACTCTCAGGGTTGCTAACGGAATGAGCGTGGACGTTGTATCTGTAGGGAAATATCACCTAGGATTGACAAGTGGGAAGATACTGATTTTACGTAACTGTTTGTGTGTACCTAATTTAGCTTGTAATATCATATCTGTATCTTTACTTTCTAAAGAAGGATATGATTATACATTTGTAAGCGATGTGGTCCACATCCACCTAAATCAAGCTTTGATTGAGTCAGGTATACTAGATAACGGTATATACGTATTAAATCAAGCTCAGGTTTTCAACATCCAGAACACACTTAAAAGAAAGTCTCCAGAATTAAATAAGACTTTCTTGTGGTATTGTAGACTGGGTCACATCAATGAAACACGGTTGACGAAGTTACATAAAGAAGGATATTTGGTTCCGTTCGAATATCAGTCTTATGCAACTTGTCAATCATGTCTTAAAGGAAAGATGACAAAGACTCCGTTCACTAGACACGGAGTAAGAGCAAGCGAGCTCTTAGGACTCATACACAGCGATGTGTGTGGTCCAATGTCTACACATGCATAAAGTGGTTATCCCTATTTCATTACCTTTACGGATGATTTCTCTAAGTATGGACATGTCTTCTTGATGAAATATAAATCTGAAGTCTTTGAGAAATTCCGAGAATATAAGAATGAAGTGGAAAAACAAATATGCAAAAGTATCAAGACACTGAGATCTGATCGAAGTGGTGAATACTTAAGTGCCGAGTACTTAGATTATTTAAAAGATAATGGAATTCTCTCTCAGCTTACTCCTCCATACACACCACAACACAATGGTGTATCGGAAATGCGGAATAGAACTCTATTGGATATGGTACGTTCCATGATGAGTAACGTTGAGTTACCGCGATCCTTCTGGGGTTATGCACTAGAATCAGCTTCATATCTTTTGAACAAGATTCCTACCAAGACTGTGCCTACCACACCATATCAGATGTGGAGTGG
The DNA here is from genome assembly GCA_030015575.1 of Agapanthus africanus. Taxonomy (NCBI): domain Eukaryota; kingdom Viridiplantae; phylum Streptophyta; class Magnoliopsida; order Asparagales; family Amaryllidaceae; genus Agapanthus; species Agapanthus africanus. Next base: position 318,593,317 of record CM057338.1, on the reverse strand, counting down.
GAAGAAACCCCATCTTCAGTATCTGAAGATATGGGGATGTCCATCTTTTGTAAAAAAGCAGCATGTGGACAAGCTTGAGACACGCTCAGTTCTGTGTAAGTTTGTAGGATACCCAAAGAACTCCAGGGGGTATCTTTTTTATTACAAAGAGGAACAACAAGTTTTTGTTTCTCGTCATGCCCACTTTTTGGAAAATCAATTTTTGGAAAAAGAAACTAGTGGGAGTGCAATAGAACTGGAAGAAATTCCAAAACTACAAGCTATTACTGAAAGCATGGTAGAACCAGAGGTTTCGAAAGAACATGACATCCCCACGCCACTCCAGAGAACTAGTAGACAGTCTCATCCTCCCGAGAGATACTACGGTTTTCTCAGAGATGGGGATAGAGAGGATTGCATCATTGACAATGATGAGCCAACTAGCTTCCAGCAAGCCATTCAGAACGGTGACTCGGTAAAATGGCTGGATGCAATGCGGACCGAGATGGAGTCAATGTACACCAACAAAGTATGGACTTTGGACATTGCTCCAGAAGGGGTAAAACCCGTAGACTACAAATGGATCTTCAGAAAGAATATTGGTGTAGATGGACAGGTAGAAACTTATAAGGCTAGACTTGTTGCAAAAGTTTTCGTCAAAGACCTGCTTTGGACTATGATGAAATCTTTTCTCCAGTGGCTATGCTTAAATCCATTCGGATCCTTCTTGCCATTGCTGCCTTCCATAATTATGAAATTTGGCAGATGGACGTAAAGACTGCTTTTCTGAATGGATATTTGGAAGAGTGCGTCTATATGGATTAGCCAGAGGGTTTCATTCAGAGTGGGAACAGCGGGAAAGTGTAAGTTTCTTAAGTCCATTTATGGATTAAAGCAGGCATCGCGGAGTTGGAACATCTGTTTTGATGAGACGGTCAAAGAATTCGACTTTATCAAAAATCCAGATGAACCATGCATCTATAGTAAGATTGTAGCGAGAACTGTGGTATTCCTTGTCTTGTATGTAGATGACATTTTCTTGATAGGAAATGATATTCCTATGCTACAATCGGTCAAGGATTCTTGTCACAGAGGTTCTCCATGAAAGACCCGAGTGATGCTTCTTACATTCTGGGAATCTAGATCTATCGTGATAGATCTAAGAGGATGTTGGGACTTTCACAATCCAGGTACATCGACACCATACTAAAGAGATTTAGTATGGAAGATTCAAAGGGTGGTAGTCTACCGGCTTGTTACATAATCACCCTCTCCAAAGGGATGTCTCCCAAGACTGATTTGGAAAGGGTTCGCATGTCGATTATACCCTACGTTTCTGCGGTAGGCTCTATAATGTATGTGATATTGTGTACCAGACCAGATGTTGCTTACGCACTTAGCGTGGTAAGCCGGTATCAGTCAAACCCAGGGGAAAACCACTGGATAGCAGTAAAGAACATTCTCAAGTACCTGAGAAGGACTACGGGGATGTTCTTGGTGTATGGTGGAAAAGACTTACAGATCGAGGCCTTTGCTGACTCCAGCTTCCAGAGTGACAAGGATGACTCCAAGTCCATGTCGGGTTATGTCTTTACCCTCAATGGAGAGGCGGTCTGTTGAAAGAGCTCCAAGCAGGACACCGTTGCTGACTCGACGATGGAAGAAGAGTATATCGCTACTTATGACGCCGCGAAAGAAGCGGTCTGGATAAGGAACTTCCTAACAGAACTTTAGGTGGTTCTGTCCATTGTAGATCCAATACCTCTGTATTGTGACAACAACGGCGCTATAGCTTTAGCGAAGGAACCTAGGTCCCATCAGAAGTCCAGACATATCTTGAGGTGGTACCACCTGATTAGGAAGATCATTGATCGCCGGGAGATCGAGGTGCGGAGAGTTGATTCAGAGAACAACACTGCAGATCCGCTCACAAAGGCCATCCCTTAGACACAGTTCGAGAGGCTATTCGAGATGATAGGTCTGCGATATGCCAATACATGGCCTTAGTGCAAGTGGGAGATTAGTGATATATGCCCTAGAGGCCATTATTATATCATACTGGTTTGTATATTATATATTGGAAGCTTGATATATACACGGATATAGTAACAGTCTTGCTCGAAATGGTAGTATGCTATCTGGTTTGTTTTTACCTCAATATGTGCATGTGTTTCTTTTAGCATATCGCTTATACATATTGGTAGAGCCCTTAGGATTTTTACTTGATTACCAGCATTGTGATGGCAGTCACACTAGTGGAGGCTGGGTAGTCTATAAGCACATCTTTATACAGGTCCCTAGTCGTAGGATTATCGAGACGGGGCATCGATACTCCAGAGTAGACTAGTGTATACGCTTCTCATCCCAGTAGGGAAGATGGTCTGTCCCACAGCCATTAGTACGTCGTACTGGAGATAGTATACATGTGCTCATTGGGTTATGAGTATACTGGACAGGACTCGTAAGGAGCTACTGGTGGGTATTATACCTATCGTCGGGTAGCAGTTTCCAGGTGACATGAGTACAGTTTAGTCCGTCGACTTGACACTACTACTTCGCCTCGAGTGTGTTTCCACTGTTCTTAGATCACTGCCCTACCATGGCTCAAAGGAGTCGTGCAAACAGGTAGTAGTTGGGTGCAGTCCTGAAGCACTTGGAGGCAGTGGCGGTTAGATAGGATTCGTCTCTCCCGGTATTGGGGGTTGATATCGCGCTGTGTTCGGAAAGCCATTACACAAAGTCCCTGACCAGGGCAAGCGAGATTTACTGGTAGGTACTCCAGTAGTTTCTCAGGGTGTTTTGGGTTACACTTCGACACGACTTATTGCGCTATTAGGGGTCTGATGGATACCGTCCCTTTAGGACTGATATGCGATACTCTTAGACGAACAGACCAGACTGTACGGAGATTGTCATAGATAGGTTCAGTAGGAGTTCGGATGAGTTTGCTCATCGGCCTTCTTATCAACAGATACCTGTGCAGCCGTTACGTGTAGCTAGTACCGCTGACGTGCTTGTGGTTAAACACACTGCCAGCGTAGTGTCGAGTCTTTAGAGTCCCACACAGAGGGTTTCCCTGCATCGGGCAAAAGATGTAGAAGTCATATTGTTTTACGACAGGGTTCGATCATGTACGTGTACTTGTGCACGGATGATGATTCGGAAAGATAATATTAGTGGGCTTTGGTTTAAGCCGGATCCTAGTATTATATTGATGGATTATTTTTGTCTCTTTGTATTCGTATTTTTCAAAATACAGATACGGGTGTGTATATACGGGTGAGGGGCATTCTTGTAAATTGCTCAAGATTGCTTCTAACAGAAGACACATCATTTGTGGATTATATCATTTTGTTAAATGATTAATGAGGCGGAGGATGAGGTGTTATTTGACAAAAGAAGAGGCATAGTTACTTGGTGACTCATGGGGTGACTCATGCTTTAGTGACTATTGAAGCATGCTTGATATTTTCATTGTGAATTATTGTATGCTTCACTATTCACAACACTTAACCATCTTCTTTCATTCATCACTTGAACACTCTCTCTCCTCCAAAGCTCCTTCATCTTCATGTAACCCTAAATCTCTCATGTGTTGAGAATCCTAGGGTACTTAGAGACATACTAATCCATCTACACTCTCTACATCATCTTGGACATCTAGTTTAGCGAACTAGATGCCGTAGTTATATCAGATTTAAGGTTGGAGCTCGGACTATAGACTCTCGGGTGGATCGTCTTTGACTCGAGGAGGCTGACGAGGAGGCATTGATCCAAACGATCCTTGAAGCTTATGAAGAGGAGGAGGACAGCGACAAGAAGACCCGAAGGAAATGGTAACGTGAGGTATAACTTCCTATCTGAGTAGTTAACCTCATACAGTTTAGCTTGCTAGGGTTTATGGTCGATCCTGGGTTCAAGTCGGTGTTGCGAAGCCCGTAAAAATCATTTTTTTCATATTCCGCCTCCTCGCGAACCCGCGGGTTGCGCGACATCGACTTACATATATAAGTATAACTATAACCAGTATAGGACGGGTATGGAAGCACTTATATTAGTGTCATAGGTAAGATATTGATCATTGTCCATCTATCTTGGATACCGGTTGAGACATGCTTGATGGAGATCCTGTCTCCAGTTCTCGTGTAGACTTATCATGGAGCGACTAGTATTTAGATTCCTGGTCGGTGTTTGATGTAGACCATGGGGTGTGGGGTAGTTTGAGTGTGAGTTCGATCAACGGAATTTTAGGAGTCCCACTGCCGGCATATATAGTGATTTCAGGAGTCGTATGGATGGTGTTTCTGATTATTAGCGAGCGTGATTCGGGCCCATCTTCTCTTGCCTATGGGGCCTACCCTTGGGTTGGGGATACTCCTGCGGTGGTTGACACTCACACTTGGACTGACGATAGCTTTAATGACTTAGACATTGAGACTTAGAGACTGATTACCTTAGTGATATGGATATTGCATTGATTACTGATCTGATACACCTGCTTTATCGTTACATGTACCGGTTATTTTATGCTTTTGTCATTACTCTATGCTTACTGCTTTATGTTTATCATCGTTGCACATTATATATGTATATATTGCTATTGTGTTGCTCTGACAACCTGAGTATGCATGCTCAGAGTAAGGAGTGGATTTACCTCAGATTAGGACCTGCTTTAACTCGATGATATTGCGTACATCTAGATCAGCGATGCCGGCGCTATCTTTCCCTTGACTTTATCTGGTTAGTTTTGCATCTGTTTTGATAGAATTAGTGACTGCATTTCTCATTACCTGTGTTATAATTACTGATTACCACGTAGTGCTAGAAGCCGAAGTGTGACTACGGCAGGATATTTTCTCGACCGTAGGAGAATGACTGGCCTTGTCACCGATCGTATTTCGTATTTTGGGAAGCGGGGCATGACATTAGACAACTTAACAGAGTTATCAAATGGCAATTGTCTTGGAAAAAGACGCAAATCCTGTCGTCCATGTGCAGCAGGTGCCGATTATTCCTGAACTTAAGAAATTCAAGAGCTAAATCCTTTCATAAGATATTTACTCTAACTTGAATACAAACTCAACCATGATCCAAACTTTAACATAAACTTGAACCCTTGATCATGAACCAGAACACTTGAATTGAATATCCCAAAACATGAATACTAGAATACTATAACTTGACATGAACTTAACATGAATACCAGAACACAATGGCTGCTATTGAAACTGACTTGACTCGAACCATGAATACAACTTGACATGAATACATGAACACTTGACACGAATACTTGATATTGACATGAACTCAATCTTGCAACTTGATGTATTCATGGATTCGAGCAAGACTAGTAATTTTAACTGTAATCTAGAATACACGGGGTGTTAGGGTAGTTCATGTGTGAATCCAACGAAATCTCAGGAGTCCCCATAGATCATGAATCCACGTCTACTAACACAAGCAAGCTATCATGAGGGTCCGTATTTCCTTACTCCTGAATTATAACCAGTTGAGTTTGGAATACTTCAACACTAGGTTGAAGTCCCGTTACGAACACTTGATTCGGGCCCGTGGTTCCTTACCCTTGGATTATAGCCTGTTGGGTTCGAGAACACTCTTGAGATTGGTTGACATTCAATCTTGAACTTACGTTAAATTAGTTTACCCATATAGAGACCTTTTAGGACACTTACATGCACTTCATGTTCACCATATCTATACTACACGACCATGCTATACTATACTCATGTTATTTTCCATGATATATATAGAACTGCATGTTAAATAGAATTTCCATGTTTACATTAAATGACATGTTTAAACACCATATCTCATAGTCCATTGCTTTATGATATCTATTTTTTCTTTGTCATTATAATTTTATACTTCACACCCTTTTTCTTAGGGACTTACTGAGCGAAAGTTCGCTGACGGGCATTCCACCCATCTTTGTTTCTTAGAATGTTCATCAGATACTATGGAGATTGAGGAGGTAGACACCACAGAGGAGGAGCACGATCAGATCGCGACTCGGGTCTAGACTAGTTATCATTTTCTTTCAGTTTATGTATGCCACCTGTTTAGGCATTTCTTTTCTTTTATTTTCTTTTTGTTGAACTCATATATTGTAAATGTATCAAGTTGAATGTAAATAAAGTTGTTGAAGTTTAAATCTCATGCTAATTTCTTGTCATTTTATATTGCTCAATTACGCTTAGCGTATTTATTCCGGAAAATGACCTTCTCGAAATAAATACGTCACGGGCCTCGTCACGTACCTGCTTCCGTATTTTGGGAAGTGGAGCGTGACAATACTTGTGTGAATCCATAGTGAATTCAAATCATAAATTGGCCACTTCTACATTCGTATATAACAAGATATTATCTTTTGTGAAAGCGGATGTCGATTTGACCCCCAAAACGATTCAAGTGCTTATAAAAGATACATTATTCATTGAAATAAATTATATGAAGGCATGGAATGCATTGAATAGGGCATTGTCTAAAATATATGGAGATTGGGAAGATTCGTATGAATATTTGTCACGATATCTTGCCACCATCAAATTTACTAACCATGAGACTGTCTTCAAGATAACAACCAACATTTCAAATATAGAAAGAATTTACCGGTGTATTTAGGCATTCGGACCGGCTATTGATAGTTTCGTTTATTGTCATTTCCTTCTCAGTATTGATGGGACCCACTTATACGACAAAGGGACTTTGCTAATTGTTACCGGTGCCGATGCAAATGATGGCCTTTATCGTTTGGCATATGCTGTAGTTGGAGGTGAAACCACTAAAAATTGGGAGTGGTTCATTACTTGCATTCTTCTTTACATTCCATCCGTGTGGGGAAGGCACATTACCTTCATATCTGACTGAATGAAAGGGATTCCGACTGCACTACGAAGATCATAGCTAGAACCTCATAGTCATCATTATTGTATGAGACATATCAGAGCCAACTTCTCAACTGCTGGATTTAGTGGCAAAAACCTTGTAGAGTTTGTTCTCTCAAATTGCATGTGCACCAGATGAATTGACCTATACAGAGCTGAGAGAGGAACTTAAACGTATATGTCCAAGAGCAGATACTTGGATTGAAAGTAGTCTAAAAATGAAGAAAAAAGATGGGCTCTTTCGAAAGATGGTGGTAGGCGATTTTGCATGATGACTACGAATAGTTCAGAAAGCTTTAACGAGGTCTTAAAAGGATCTCGATCTTTGCCTATTCAGGCCTTAGTAGGACGGACATTTTACAGGGCAAACAAATACTTCTTTGCACAACGTCAGGAGGGACAAAAGTGGACGACAAAGTTATGTCCTAAGTTAGAACAATTAATAACAAAAAGGGCTACTGATGCTAGGCATGCTTGGATCGTGAGGTTCAGCCAGTCCGAATGGCAGGTGACTGACAAAGATGGAAAAAAATTACGGCGTAGTTATCGATGGTAGGAACTGTAGTTGTACGTGCAATATTCCTAAGTTACAAAAGTTGGTATGTTCACATGTAATTGTTGGGGTCAAAAATTACACCCCGGTTGACCAAGTCAAAGTCGGTCAACCCCCAGCCAAGCAGGCCCAAGCTCAAGCGAAGTGGGCCCAAGGCTAGGTCAAGACCAAGAATGGAAGGGGCCGGCTCCATGCCAAGAATGAAGCAATAAATTAGTTCAATACAATTTTTTAGAAATAAATGAATGAAAAATGATCAGAAAGTCAAAATTTTGTAAACCCCATGTTTTATGTGCAAAAAGAAATAAGCACATAAGGCATGGGTTGGCACAAATGCCATTTGGAAAAGCCCAAGGGGCTATATGTAAAGTGTGTAGCCTATAAAAGCAAACATGATAAAAAAATCAAGGGGAATTTTTCATTCTCTCCAAAAGTTAGGGTTCTGTGCCTCCTTCTACTTTCTCAAGGTTCTAAACCTTCTTCTCTTTTCTAAATTAAATCAAGAGTTTAACTCTTCCTTTTCCAAAAAGAAATAGTTTTTCACCATAAAACTCTTGAAGGGGAACTCGGATCTTCCATTAAATCTCAAAAAGGGGAGATTTTTAAGTCTCACCCCCTTTTTTCTCCAAGATCCAGCCGACAGAGAGGAGGAGGAAAGAGACCCATCTTCAAAAATCTCATTTTGGGAAGGTCTAAGGCTCAAAAGAAGATCCAGGGCTAAAGGAGAGAAGAAAGGGGGGCCCCTTTGATCATCTCCAAATATTTTTGGGAGTTCAACTCCATTTGTCAAAATCTTTTGGAGCCTTTCGGAGTTTAACTCCATTCAAAATCTTTTGGAGTCTAACTCCACAACTAAAATCCTTTTAGAAGTTTAATTTCATTTAAAATCTTTTGGAATTTAACTCCATAATAAAAATTCTTTTGGAGTTGAACTCCACAATAAAAAATAAAAATCCTTTTGGGAGTTTAACTCCAGATCCCGGGGCAAAACCTCTTTTTCTGCAGGCGCCCAGCGCCCATGTACCGGGCGCGTGAGGCGCCGGCGCCCCAGCGCCCACGTGCCGGGCGCATAAGGTACCGGCACCCAGCGCCCATGCGCCTTGCACGTGGCCCGCGGGCGCCCCGCCCCCACATGCCGGGAGCGTGAGGTATTGGCGCCCAGGGTCCACGTACCGGGCATATGAGGCGCTGGCTCTCAGCGTCCATGCGCCTTGCACATGGCCCGCGGGTGCCCAGCGCCCACGCATCCTTAGGACGCTACTCACCCCTCTTTTTTTTCATACACTTCCCACTAAGAATACCTTTCTCGCTAGAATTTTTTTTTTCTAATGGGACGCTGCCCCGCACCCCGTAAGGGAGCTGCTAGCCTTCTTGACCCCCAGCCTGCTATCCGGGTAGCGAGAACCCCGTAAACTCTACGAGGCCCCCAATACGTCCAAATACCCTTCAAAACACAACACACGCACACGGCATATTGAGTTCACATGACCAGTTTGACCCGTCAATTGGAGGTTCTTTCGCTTCAAATGCGAGGGGTAATTAACGGCAGCTTAGTCCGTGGCTGCCGGAGATTCGAATCCCCACAATCAATAAACCCCGGGCTGCTCTAGGCTGGGGGAATCTGTACATGCCTGACAAGCATGTGCATTCCCATCTCGATGGGGTGGCGAAAAACACCCTGCGGATTCTGGCACATCCGGTGGGGCCTTTTCTCTCCTCCCATATTTCTGGTTGAACGTTCATGGAACTCAATCAACATATATATTAATTGCCTGTACTGAAGTCATTTTTGTGTGAGTACAGGTTAACAAGTTTTTAGTCACAATCTCGAACTCAACAATCATGTCTCCCAAGACGAGCTTCGTTTCTGACGCGACTCCGATTCCCTACGTGGTCAAAATCAATGCCCGTGTGGTTCTACCTGCAAGTCTCAGCCGGCAATGGGAGGAGTCACCCCGCCAATTTGGTTCCGTCATCATCTACCCTGCCGGAAGCACTCATCTGGAAGAAATCCCGGCAAACCAGGTGGCCAAGCCGGTCTCAAAGGGCAAAAGTCCAAACGTTGTGATCGTTAAGGCACCACAACCCAAACTTAAGACGGTGTCCGTACGACTCTCTAGTGCTCCATCAAAGGCAAGACTTTCGGTACACAGGGCATCATCAAACGTTGCGGACGAGCTCAGGTGACGACCCCAACAAGTGTACAATTAGGCGTATTTCTAAAGCCCCCCATAGCTCGGTCTATGGCAGCTTCCCGTAGCCAGCCAAGTGCTCAAAACAGAAAGGTTGAGACAAAAACGGCTTAGGTATCGAGCCAACAAGAGGGTCGGGACTCTGGTCAAATGGAATCTTGTAAGGTTCCAAGAGCAGGGTCACCCTGAGATGACGGCTGAGTCGGCCGTAAAAGTCAGCAAGTCTTTCAAACCTCTGAAGTGGGTTCAGAAAAACGGCATGACCGCCAGAATCAGGAAGACAGCTGTCCGAATGATGCTACAAAAAGACGTATCCCAGCCCCAACAAAGAAAGCACGACACCGTCTCTTCAAGAGTCTATCAGGCACTCTGTGCTGCACGAAAATAGTGGGGCAAAGCCAAAAAGGAAGCGCCAGCACCATTAAAGAACCCGGTCAGGCCAGCCGCCTTCAGTCGATTGCCCGTTACCAAAAAAGAAGGGTCACGACATCAATCCACAAAATCAGCTGCCGATAATGAAAAGACGGATGGATATGTTATCCATACGGTCTATATGGCAGGTGCGCATCCCAGCGACAACTTGCGCAGCAAAGCAAGGATGGGGTCACCATATCCCAAGCCCAATCTAGCTTGAATGTGGTTGTCGTTTCCCAAGATCAGCCGCCTCCGCTGAACGATGAAAACCCTCTCGATGAGGCCGATAGGCAGAAGGACCCCTCAGTCCATGTGGAGTCAAGCTCGGATAGCGAGGAAGAGCTGACTTTCCGCCCCAGGACCGTAGAGCAAAAGCTGCTTCAAGAGCTTCGAAAACAGCTTAGGAGCAAAGATAAAGAGATGGCCAAGCTCTACTAAAAAATTGATGACCTGACGAATGTTGTGATGCAGCTCACGGCTCAAATTGCTCGGGTGCCTTCCAATCAGGCACATGTCTCTACTCATGAGCCGGATGATGACAACCCGAAGCAACTGATGCCTGTCCTTTTGGGTCCAAGATTGGGTGAGCCGTATGAAAGCCGGCCACATTCCGCTTCTAGGGACGCCTTGGCCCCAGATAGTACTATCCCGCTAACACAAGATCATATAATGGATTTGGTCACCAACAAGGTTAAAACATTGGCGGCCGAAGCCGAAGCTTAGAAAAAAATTGGCAGTAGTGGGCGGCCATATCCTGCACAGTACAATCTGATCGAGTTCCCGAGCGGCTACGTCATTCCTAAGTTCGGAAGATTTGACGGGATGGGAAACACAAATCAGCACGTCACCCACTTTAAAGCGTCATGCGGAAATACAGGGGGCAATGATGCGTTCCTTCTTCGTCAGTTTTTCAACAGCTTGATTAGTGTCACTTTCGACTGGTACGCAAGTATACCAGACGGGTCCGTCACTAATTTTGCCCAAATGGAGTCTCTATTTCGGTAAAGATTCATGAGTGTTAGTGACAAAATCTTCATTGCCGACCTTGTGAGAACCAAGCCGGGGAAAAACGAAAGAAACACGGACTTTATTGCCCGATGGCGCAACCACACTGTCAAGTGCAAACCGCCGCTAGAGCAGGACCAGTCCGTCAGCCTTCTCATTGGGAACCTCAGCAATTTGATGGCCCCATTCTTATGTACAGCAGGCCTCAAGACGTTTCAAGAGCTGACCAAGAAAGTATAAATGTTGGAACACTAAAAAAAAGAGTCTACCCCGGACTCTCAGGGTGAAAAATCTTGGAAAAGCAGAAAAGACGAAAACCGTAAAAGTGGGAGTTCCAACAAGACCAACGCCTTCAATGTGTTTGATAGTGAAGATAAGAGAAAAGCGGGCGGGTCAAAAATAGACCGGGCCCGAAAGACAGTGCTAAGAGAAGAAAGGCCTTCCCTAGAGGAGAAAAAGAACAAAGTCTACTCTTTCAGGAAGGACAAGGTCCGCAAGATATTCAAGGATGCTCTGAACAACGGTCTACAATTGCTGGAGTCGAAGAGACCTCACGAAGCAAAAATGACCGACAAACTCCTGTTTTACCCGTACCACAGAGTAGTTAACCATGCGATCGAGAATTGCTACATTCTTAAAGACTAGGTCGAAAAGCAATACAAGACCGGAGAGATCGAGCTATCTAAGAGTGTGTTGGTGAACAACCAAGCTGCAACCACCAACTTTATACAGACAGAAGCTGAAGCCTTTTGGGAGCAGACAGCTGAGTTTGCTGCCCCGAGAAATGAATCTGACTTGCTGCAATCTCCATGGAGTATGCACATGTCCAAAAAGATGAAGAAGATGCTAAAGCTACTTCAGAAAGAGCCCGGAACAGAATGGGAGGGGCAGAAAGAGCTCAACGTTCCAGCTACTACTTCGGCTCAATCAGGCTGAAAAACTAAAAAGCTCAAAAAGAAGAAAAGTGCAGCTCGACGTGAAAAAAGGTTTGCAGGAAGATCGACCATTCAAAAATATATCGATTCCCTTGAAGACTATGAACAAAAGGAAAGAACTCTAATTCAATTAAAAGAGTTCTTCCCCGTAGAAGCGGTTGAGATTCTAGAGGAGTTAGAAGAAGACTCCGATGACGAGATCCCTATAGTGATCTGCTATGTCGTCCATCTTGGTAGTGACTCTGAGGAAGAACTTTGTTTTCCAGAAGAGGACGAGGAGCTCGCCATAAAGGCCAACCAAATCCAGCTCAGAAGCGGCAAAGCTCTACCGCCAAATAAAGGCAACGCCTCAAAAGGGAAGGAAAAACAAGTCACTAATGAAGAAGATGGTAGAGAGCTTGCTCATGAAGACTCGAGTCCTTCCCCAGTGGACTATAATGTCTTGGCTCATCTCCAGAAGGTTCCGTCTCTCTTAAGCATCTATGATACTCTAGTCCTGTCCAAGGATCTCAAAGATATTCTCATTCATGCTCTACAAAATCCCGAGCGGTGCCAGGCTCGCTTTGCGGAAATTATTATGAAAGAGGCCCAGTACACTCTGCATACAGCCGCAGTCACATTTAAGGATGAAGACCTGTTACCGGGAATAGCTGAGCACAATCGACCGCTTTACGTGATAGGGTACAGCGATGAAGATCGGATTAATCGCATATTGATTGATCCGGGGTCCTCGGTGAACATCATGAACTTGCAGACTCTAAAGAGTTTATCAATGGACGTCCGGCACCTGTCAAGGGAAAGGATTGTCATCTAGAGTTTCAATCAAAACTGCCAGCAAGTTCTGGGATCCATAACTTTGCCGATCAGGTTTGGGGACCTACAAACCGAAGCTAAGATATACGTGATCGACGTCGACACGTCCTATAAGATCCTCCTAGGACGACCGTGGCTTCACGATTATGGTATCGTTCCGTCAACTCTCTATCAGTGCATGAAGTATACTAAAAATGGCGTAGAAAGACGCATTGACAGGGACATCCAGCCGTTCGGTGTGCATGAAGCCCGATACGAAGATTCTTGGTACTTTGTGAACCTCTAAAGTGATGAGCCACAGCTGACCAAAGACAGAACGGCTCCGAAACTCAAAAGCAAATCTGAGCCGGCTGTCACTTTCAAAAGCAAAAACCCTCATGTGCGTCCGCATTTTGGCAGTGACACTGATGAGTCTGACGCTAGAAGTCTGTCCTTCCATAAAACTCGCCCTCGTTTCTGTAGAGATACGGACGGGTCTGATACTGAAAGCCCATCTGGCAGTAAAATTCGCCCTCATTTCGGCAGCGATACAGAAGAGTCGGAGGAAGAGGACCCGCCTTGCAACAGCTATGCAGATTGGGTGCTCAAGAAAAAAACGAAGCTAAGAGAAACCTTCGAGATTATAGAAGGGTCCCTAACTATCACAAGGGTGCCGGAACAGATGTGCAAGGAGATAGATGCTTTGTCGGTGTCTACCGTGAGCCAACTGCAAACTTTCTACGTTCCCGGAAGAAAAAGTGGACAGAAGGGCATCCTATTTTATGGGTCAAATCCTGTCGTGCACCCAGACGATTTGTCTGTCACGTGCCTTTCATATGAAAGAGGCATAAGAGCCGTCCTAAACCCCATTATGCACCCGAGATGCAGGGATATTTTAAAAAGTGCGGGTGTCAGTTATATCAAATGGACTCCGAAGCGAAGTTTTATGAAGGGTTATGGCATCCGCCTCAGGTCCGATCACTCATTGATGGATGAATCCCAGACAGACGGGAATATGTTTCATTCAACCCGATGTCAGAGCATGCTACATGATCCATGTTGGTGAAGCCAGCGAAAGGTCAAATGATGACGACGAGCTACCCGAGCCAGAAGAAGCCCCTCGAGAGCTCGAAGATGGCGGACAAGCAACTTTCGACGAGCTAACCGAAGTTGATTTGGGAACGCCCGATAATTCAAGGCCGACCTATATCAGATCACTCTTGTCAGAGGAAATGAATGAGCGGATAATCGTCTTGCTGAATGAGTCCGCCGACTGCTTCGCGTGGACGTACAAATAAATGCCTGGCCTCTCCCCTGAAGTGGCCGTGCATAAGCTGGCTATTTCTCCTGATGTCAAGTCAGTCAAACAAGCTCTTCGAAGAATGAGAAGGGAGCTAGAAGAAAAGGTCATCGAGAAAACTAAGAAACTTATCGATGCTGGATTCATCAGAGAAGAGAAATATGCGGACTGGATCGCATGCATCGTCCCAGTGAAAAAAAAGAATGGGCAGTTCCGAGTCTATGTTGACTTCAGGGACCTGAACAAGGCATGCCCTAAAAACGACTTCCCGTTACCGGTCATGGAAATGATGGTCGACGATACCTCAAATTACGAGCTGTTCACCTTCATGGATGGCTTGTATGGATATAATCAAATCAAGATGTCGCCCGAGGATGAGAAACACACAACATTTCGAACCCCGGTCGGGATAAACTGCTACAAGGTGATGCCGTTCGGACTGAAGAATGCGGGCGCAACTTATCAAAGGGCAATGACCAAAATCTTTGATGACTTAATCCATAAAGTCGTCGAATGTTATGTTGATAATTTGGTTGTCAAGACTAAAGCCAAGGCCGATCACATCCGAGATCTCAGGATTGTTTTCACCAGGCTGAGAGAACATGATCTGAAGATGAATCCTTTGAAGTGCGCTTTTGGCGTATCGTCGGGAAAATTCTTAGGCTTCATAGTCTAACATCGGGGAATCGAAGTTGACCCATCAAAAATAAAGGCCACCATGGAGATGCCTCCTCCAAAGAATCTGACGCGGCTTAGATCCTTTCAAGACAAACTCGCATACATACGAAGGTTCATCTTAAACCTGTCGGGGAGATGTCGGCCTTTCTCGAAGCTCATGAAGAAAGGAGCTCCTTTTATCTGGGATGTCGAATGTCAAGAAGAGTTCGAAAGTATCAAACCGTATCTGTTGCACCCTCCAGTGCTTGCTGCTTTCGAACGCTTTATAGAGTATCCTTTGAAGTCCATTTTGTACCCGACAACCGATATTGGGAGGCATACAACGGTCTAATGATATCACCGCCTATCGGTAGGAGACAAGCACGTTCTACTCGTATCAAAAATGTTATGGATGATTCACGAGGACGTGGGCAAAATAGATGCAGCATCTGCAATGAGTATGGTCATAACAAGGCACGATGCAAAAATCCTCCAGTCCAACGTCGCCATTGGTAATCTCTGCCTATATTTTGAAACACACACATATGCATACACACACACAGACACGTCCAAACATAAAAAACAAACATACATCTACATATACATATGCGCATGCATATGTTCTTTGTTATACATGCTCATTTTTTCAAAGATAATATAACTCGACTTTTTTATTGTGCAGATATACCTATGGATCATGGATCAATAGATACGAGTGTTCTGTACTTGCAGGCTGACCACAGGTCGGCCAACGCCGCGGTAGTATAGGTAAAACTTTGTAATTTTATTTTCTTTAATTACATATGTTATTTATATGTTACTGATATAAGTCCTCTTTTTGTAATTGGCAGAGTGATCAGGTGATTACATGCGTTGACCACTTAGTCCAGAGCAGCCGGATCCCAACAGGAGATACCCGTATTGTCATGACCCGGAAAAGGCACGTAACTGGCACTTGAATTACGTGAAGTCTATAGAACCCCACCTAATTCAAGTAAGCCAAAAGCCCAGAAATCTAAACCTTTTTAGGGAAAATAGTGGAGGTGAAGCTTTGAAATAATGAAAATCAAGTTCCTTCTTTAAAAGATAATTAATAGTATACGAAAACGCAATGTGTGTGGCTATCTTGAAAACATGTTTCATCATTGAAAATTTCGGCTGCACCTCCTTTGTATATTTTAACCCGAAAAACAGTACAAGAAATAAATATAGGCATCCCCAAGAGGGAGCTAGCTCTTCGCCAACTGGCGGAAACAACCACGCAATAATATAAATATACAACATCGAAGGGCGCGGATCAAAACTCAGAAAGAAAGTAAAGAAAACAGGCATCATCAAGAAAATCAGAAAACAATAATAAAAACATGAGCGCGACTCTAAGGCCGAAAGAATATACAATAATGGTTTCTAAGTCTACGAATATATATAGTCTGGTTGATGGAACTTTTAACTAGATACAACAGAAATAATATAAAAGTACAATGGTGGTCATGATGCAAGTGATCCCACCTACCAAAGCAATCATCCGGAAGAAGGTGGTGCGCCAGCAAAGCCGCTACGGGATCTGTATGGCCAAACATGCAAGAAACTGTAGCACAACGGGAGTGAGTTGCCAACTCGTGAATAGAAGACATCACCGAGCAGAAACCGAATGTATGACTAACTCCTAGGTCATACAACACAATATAATAATAATGATAATAATAACACGGTAACATCGAGTAACATAATAAGTAATAATATGAGCAGATGTATAAAGTCAAGTACTCGTGTCCGAGTCACAAAGTAACTACATGACGTGTAAATTATGTACAAATGCATCATCAAGTGGGTGTGTCCAGCAACGACACACTAAATCAAGATAAAACCTGAGTGCCCAGCATCGATACTCGAAAATGTCATGAAAACCATGTCCATCTGTGATACAATATCCTCATATATCTCGGGCGCCGCATCCTCAGATCGGCCCTCAAATCTGTCAAATCACACGACTCCGGTCGGTATCCTCCGGATGACTGCCGGGTTAATAATAACCGGTAGGTAGTGCTCCCCTGCCGGGCTCAACATCTCTCTATATGGCCTTCTTGCCTCGGGGTATCTCACCGGATCCACCATGTACCCGCAGACGGCGTCCCTCTCCTCGAATCGGGTAAATGTACATATGTGGCTCAAGAACCGAGAAATCTCATGGTGGATGCCATACACATCATATCACGAGAAAACCGCACTTTGAATTTTTAAAATGATAATAAGTTTATAAATTCCCTTGCGATTTTCCCCAAATCCAGAAATCTCATGAAAATCGGAAATCTCAAAATCATGAGCTAATAATGAACAAAGAATATCGGCATAGAGCCCAACTGCAGTATATAATTAGAATGTAGGTAAACAAATGCATGAGACATCTAAGTATGAAATACAATGTCAAAACTAGCATATGATGTCAGGAATGCTAAACAGTGCTACTTAGCTACGGCTATCAGTGTATACCATGTAATAACGGTTACTACAGTGTGTACGTGACATGACAATTACCGATGATGATGTGTGTGAGACAACAAGAAAGTGTACGTGCAACATACACATCATCGATAACGGTGCAGGTGTTCTAGCAGACGAGATCATAACAGAAGGTAAACAGTGGAACAACAATAAAGCATATAAACCTATATACAAGCCATACCGTTTATCGTGGTTAAATAGCATGAATCGTTATTTTTAGAAAAGTAGGGATTACGGTGTTTTTGAGAAAAGAGATGTCTTTTTGAAAATCCGTAGCGTCCCTCAGTTTATTCTTAAAAAAGCCTACGATTCGTCAGTTTTGAAAATAGGTATGCCTCGAGCCTAAGTTAACATATATCTATGCGACTAAAGACTAAACTAAGAACCTAGTCGATGGTGATAAGAAATCTATAATATTCTAATAGTCAGCGATCCAGCCTCATATCATCACGTACGGTAATAATATATCGTACGACATCCTCAAGTCAAGAGTGCGGATCAATCATCATATGTATCTCGTACGGTAAAATCCATCGTACGACATCCCCAAAATCGAGGGTACGGGTCGAATATCATATATAAATCATCATTCGTACGGTATCAATCATCGTACTATATCAATATCATAAATCAGTGTTACGGATCTAAGGTCTCTTACAATCTATTTTTCATCAAGTCGCATGTTATCGCATGTTTGAATACATATCGCCCAATGATCCTTTATTATATCATATCATATACGGTG
The DNA here is from genome assembly GCA_030015575.1 of Agapanthus africanus. NCBI lineage: Eukaryota > Viridiplantae > Streptophyta > Magnoliopsida > Asparagales > Amaryllidaceae > Agapanthus > Agapanthus africanus. The sequence continues at coordinate 318,575,338 of CM057338.1, read as the reverse complement.
TCCTCGACTCAATCAGAAATCATAAACTCACGGCATCATGCCCGATCATATCGACTCATATCCATATAACATATACTATCCTCATCTCACGTGTGTGTGTACACACACACACACATACATACACACATATATATATGCACACATATACTGCTAGTTGTATATATGCCCTAGAGGCCATTGTTGTACATATGATGTATATTATAGTGGATACTTGGATATATATAGAGAAGACTTTCTTGCTCGATATGATAGTATGCTATCTGGTTTCACTTTATCTAAACATATTGACTTGTATTGGTTTACTGTCTTGCTCTCACATGTTGATAAAACCCTTAGGATATGTACTCGACTACTAGGACTATGATGCAGATCATACAAGTGGGGCCAGGGTAGTCCAAGAGTACATCCTATAACTGTTCCTAGTCGAGGGTGTATCGAGACAGGACATCGATACACCAGAGTAGACTAGCGTATATGCATCTTGACCCATATGATGGGCGATGGATGATCCCATATCCATCGGTGTTTGACATCAAAGATGGTGTACGGGTGCTCAATAGAGGCTGGGTACACTGAACGGACTCACCAAGAACTCCTAGATGGTATCAGATAGCAGTTCTCTGGTGACACTGGTACAATTTAGTCTGTAGACCCGAGATCATCATAGAGTCTTGTGTGATTCCCATTGTGCTTTGATTTCCAGCTTACCACGTTCAAGAGGGCGTGCAAAACGGTGGTTTTTGGGTACAGTCCCGAATCACATGGAGGCAATGAGCGATAGGAGAGGTTTCGTCTCTCCCGGAATTGGGGGTTGATATTGCGCTGTGTTCGATTGGCTATAACTGGAAGTCCCTGGCCAGGGCTGTTATACAGATTTACTGGTAAGAGTTATCAGTAGTTTCTTGTAATGGCCCCAAAATCCTATACCTTCGTTTTACCGTTCTAAAATACAGTATTTAACTTCTTTTGATATTTTTTATATATATATTCATTTTCTATTAAATATATTATTTTCCTTCAGCCATTTTCCTATTTTATTATTTTTCAAACCCATTTCTTTTTAACCAAAAACTTAAACCCATTTCAAATTTAAAACCAAATATCCTTAACCTAAATCCATTATTTCCATTTTTCCCCTTCTTTAATTTTATTTTCCTACAACTCAAGATAACCCAAATCCCAACCCCAAACTGAGCCCACAAACCTTTACTATTTTTACCAAATTCAGTTTCCTTTAACCCAAACCCAGACTCAACACACCACTCCTAAATTCAAATATCAACTCAATTAATCAATATACAGTATCCACTTCTTTCTTTTTACTTCTCTAATTAAATTCCATCTTCAATTAAACCTCACTGTTCATCTCCCTACACATGCAGCCTACCCCTTCATTTCCCCTCTCAAAAAAAAATAACCGATCCACTCTCTCTCTCTCTCTCTCTTTCCCTCTAATAAACACCAAGTTTCCATTCCTTAATCGCCAATTAAAACCCCTTAACCTATTAAAACCCTTTAGCTATATTAACACCCCGCCTTTTAATTCTCCCACTTCAATTCACTCCCTACCCCTTCACCTCCCTCTTAAATGAACTGACCTCTCACTCTTCCTCTCCCATGAAAACCGACCCCCTCACCCACGTTCCATATGTAGGGTTCCTAGGCACACAAGTGAGGTCTCACAAGGCATCAACCATGCCAATTTCAAAAATTCTAGGTGCCGAAAAACCCGACTACGGATCGTTTGCTAGAAATCTAGGCGAAAAAGCTAACTAGTTAACACTTAACTAAGGGATACAGATATACAACCTTTGTAGATCCGTTTGTCCACCTCCATAGCTCCATGAAGAAGTCATCTCCGCTGTACAAATCCGAAATCCGGGCTCTTGCGTCGGCTTCATCGGAGAAGAAGCGGGCTAGGTCATCGACGACGTGCCGAAGATGATCTACGTCGAGGCATCGCTAAATCAAGCTCCGACTTCACCAAGTCCAAAAACTTGTGAAGAGAACACACTCTACTACTTGGCAAGAGGTAGAGGATGAAGAAATAGGAAGTGGGTAGACTTTAGAATTGGATTTCTCACTTGTTTCATCAATCCACCATTGATGAAGAAAGATTTTCTTCTTTGAAGAAGATGAAGAAGAAGAAGAAAGAATTATGATAAGTTATTTAAAAATGAAAAGAATATCCAAACTTATCATAATCCTAACTATGGTTATGTGTAGAGAATTGACCATGGTTAAATCATTGGTTAGGGTTAAGGATGAGATAAGAATGGTGGTCAAGGTCAAAGCTTCATGAAGCTTCAACTAAACAACAAATTAAGCCACCATTCTTTTCTCTTTTCCATTTATTTTCCAAAATATATATAAACAAATAAATAAATGAATAAATAAGTAATGGAAAATAAAACCCTAATTATATGTTTAACCATGGTTTAATTCTTTATACTTAACCAAGTAAACATGCATCATCAAACATGATACAATCATGTGTACAAAAGTATATCACATATACAATGTGCACAAACCGAGTGAGAAAATCCATTTAAAGTGAACCAATACTAGTTAATGCAAAGTAATATATCAAATATATAATTATGCATTAAATCATTAAATCAACACTTGATTCAATGATCCGGTCATGTCGCACATAACCGACTGGTATCTTCAGTAACAACTTATCGAATCAACACTTGATCCGATAACCCGGCTATATCGCATATAACCGATCAATGTCACATCGCGAGAATGAAATACGGTATCACATACACGCATCATTCTCGGTCCCGCACATATCTCATATGCGCTCCTATTTCGTTTCGCTTGAGCCAGGAAACCTCTGTGTAGGACTCTAAAGACTCGTCAATACGCCGGCAGCAGATGATGATCATATCAAACACCCACAAGCCGCAAGCGGTCTGCTAAACGTAACGGCCATCCGGGTATTGAGCGATCTGAATATCGACGAGCAAGCCCGCTCACACTCCAGTGAATCCAACCAGTAACACTACCGTACAGTCCGGTCTGATCGTCTGATATGTCGCATATCTCGCCTAGGGGTGGTAAACGTCAGACCCTAATAGCTCGATAAGTCGCGTCGATATGAGGTCTATAACAATTCGAGAAACTACTGGTAACACTTACCAGTAAATCTCAGCAACCCTGGCCAGGGATTTCCTGTTATAGCCAATCGATCACAGCGCAACATCAACTCCCTATACCGGGAGAGACGAATCCCCTCCTATCGCTCATTGCCTCCATGTGACTCGGGACTGTACCCAAAAACCACCGTTTTGCATGCCCTCTTGGACGTGGTAAGATGGAAATCAAAGCACAGTGGGAACCACACAAGACTCTATGACGATCTCGGGTCAACAGACTACTCTGTACCAGTGTCACCAGAGAACTGCCATCTGACGTGAGGTATAATACCATCTGGGAGTTCTCGGCGAGTCCGTCCAGTGTACCCAGTCTCTACTGAGCACCCGTATATCATCTCTGATGTCAAACACCAATGGATATGGGATCATCCATCGCCCATCTGTATGGGTCGAGAAGGTATACGCTAGTCTACTCTGGTATATCGATGCCCTGTCTCGATATACCCTCGACTAGGGACTTTGAAGGATGTACTTATAGACTACCATGTCCCCACTAGTATGATCCGCATCATAGTCCACGTAGTCAAGCACACATCCTAAGGGCTTTACCAACATGTAACAGAGAGACAATCAGTATACACGTTAAGGTAAAGTTCAACCAGATAGCATATTATCATGTCGAGCAAGAAAGTCCTCCCTATATATGTCCCAGCATCCACTACAATATACATCCAATGTACAGTAATGGCCTCTAGGGCATACATATAACTAACAATCTCCCACTTGCACTAGGGCCATCTGTAGCAGTGGTTTGAAGTATCTCATACTCAACCATCCCATAAAAGTCTCTCTCTGGGAACAGGCCTTTGTGAGTGGATCCGCTGTGTTGTCCTCCGAGTCTACTCTCCTGACCTCGATCCCCTGGAGATCAACCATCTCCATGATCAGGTGATACTGCCTTAGAATATGTCTGGATCACTGATGGGACCGGCGTTCCTCGGCATAAGCCACAACTCCATTGTCTCACAATGGTAGAAACGTAGTTCATCTCATGAACTAATATACACCCAAACATCCTCTTTGGTAGCATCTTAAGTAGCGATGTATCCTGCCTTTATCGTCTAGTATGCCACGGTATCTAGCTTGGAACTCTTCCAACATACCGTCCCTCCACTGAGGGTAAAGACAATGCCTGTGACTGACATTCAGTCGTCTTTATCACCCTGGAACCCTTCCAGTGATTCTCCCCAGGATCGGTTGATACCGTCTCACTACAACTAGTGAGAGTCCTAACATCCAATTAGATCTATCTCATAGATCCAAAAACCCAGGATTTAGGAGGTATCACTTTGATCCTATTGGAGAATCCTTGTGATAAGCGGAGATCGACCGAGCGTAGCATAGGAAACTCCTTCCCTATCAAGAGTATGTCATCCACGTACTCTACGAGGATCGTCACCATACTCCCTACTACCTTCTTGTTTATACAAGGTTCATCTACCATTTTGATGATGTCAACTTCTTTGACTAATCCATCAAAACAGATGTTCCAACTCCGCGATGCCTGCTATAATCCTATAAAGCATCTTGCACATGTTTCCTCTGCTCCCACTGTCTACGAAGTCCTCTGGCTGTGTACTTATAGACGCACTCTTCTAAAACATCATTTAGAAAAGCAGTCATGACATCCAACCGCCAGATATCGTAGTCATGGTATGTAGCCGTGGCAAGTAGGATCTGGATGGACTTAAGCATAGCTACTTGAAAAGGTTTCATCATTATCCACGCCTGGTCGATGACGAAAACCTTTAACAAGTCTAGCTTTGAAAGTCTTAACCTTTCCATGTACACCAAGTAATCTTCTCAAGATTTACTTGCTCCTGATGGGGATTTAACCCTTCAGATATAGCAACTAAAGTCCATACTTTGTCGGTGTATAAGGATTCCATCTCAGATCACTAAGCATCCAGCCATTCTTATAGAGTCTTACTCCTGATGGCCAGCTCGAAACTAGTTGGGTCATCATCTCATGATGCAGTCCTCGCTCCCACTGTCATCGAGAAACCGAAGTATCTCTCAGGTGGGTGAGGAACCCTACTAGATCGGCGGAGAGGCTGAGGTTCGTTGGTAACTATTGAATCATTTGGTTTTGCCAAATCATTTGCTGTAGTTTGTATAGCTGGAACCTTTCCAGTTCTACATTACAGACCTTGCCTTGAGCTTGTCCGGATTTTGCTTTTAGACATTAGCCGGACAACCCCAAATCTTAACTAGCTTAAGACATGGGCTCTTCCCTTTCCATATCACATATGAAATGGTAGGCAACTGATATGATTGGAACCCTATTCAATAGGTATGCAACTTCTTAAGTGCACAACTCCCTTAAGGAAAAAGGTAACTCAGTAGTACTCATCATAGAGCACACCTTATCATATAGGGTGTGATTGCTCCGCCCCGATATACCATCATGCTATAGTGTATTCGGAGGAGTAATGCTGAGAGAGAATCTCATTCTCCTTTAGAATAATCCAGGATTTCCGTGCACAAGTATTCTCCTCCTTGATCTCATCATAGGACATAATACTTATACCCGTATTGGTTCTCTACTTCTAGCTTATATTCTGTGAATATCTCAAAAGGTTCGGACTTGTGTTTCAACAGGAACATAGGTCTGAATCTTGAGAGATTATCAGAGAATGTAACGAAGTACAAAGAACCAGTCTTGGCATGTGTAGACAGGGGACCTACATACATCAACATGTATCATCCCAAGAGTTTACTAACTCTTTCTCTGTTTCCATTAAACGGAGCTATGGTCATCTTATCTTTGTGACATGACTGGCGAGTTTCACAAGATGTAATTTCAAACTATTTTAAATATGCATCTTTATGTAACTCTAGCCAGTCGGGTCGCATTGATCTGACCTAGTCTACAATACCTCAAGAAGAATTCGTTCATTTCTGAACTCTTTCTCTTGTGTGTGATCGGTATACTAAGAACTGTAGTTTGATTTAGAACATCAATGCTTTTAGAAAACGTGCCTGAACCGATCAACTTTTGATATAGGAAATGTTCAAAACATTATCCAACAATACAAAATTTTATCGTTTCTTTACTAATAAAGAGACTGATATGATTTTGTATATCAGGTTCGGTATCTAATAACATTTGTTCAGAATCAATGTATTGGTAATACAGGGTGACAGTGACCGACAGACTTGGCTGCAACACTTGCCCCGTTTTCTGTCTCATGAAACTTATCACCCGTTCTCAGTTCTCTACCTTTCTGTAGCCCTATGTAACTGATTACATATCTGGGATCCTGATCCGGTATCATATACCCAGGACGTAAAGGATACTGAGAAACAGTTCTCTGTAATGAACACACCCGAAGATGATGCATCAGCATGCACTCTCTTCGTTTGGGCGGCACGGGAATTCTGGTAATTCCCAATTTCCTGCTCTGTCTTATAACAATTATAAGTTGGAGCGGGACCAACGTTCCCCAGCTCAGTATAACAAGCGGGTTCGGTCAATAATCCGTTTTATTATCTTGATTAAGGCGTGATATGGTCGCTACCTGGAGAGAGAGAGAAGAAAACACTCAGCGTGCGCTCTTGCAAGAATAGATTGGTTATTATTTTATCTAATCAGGATGGCTCCCACTGCTTTTTATCAAATCTTCCTTCAAACCCTAAAAGGAAAGACTAGCCGGGATTAATTACACACTACAAGTTCGCCAATCTTTCAGCCAGGCCAGTGTCGGTACTTTGAGGGAGGTCCCCCGTGCTTTCGCACGAACCTAATTAATGTAAACCTCGTTTTCCCAGAGGCGTAACCCCGTTGACACCTTTCTAGACACCTACTTGATCGGCTAATTGTAATGTATAAAACTCTCCCAGGAGTAACTCTTACTCGCAGCGGGTATCGGGATCCAACTATCTCATAGAAGGTATGCAATCTCATTGCAAATTTCAACACTTGAAATTCCCGATAATATTTTGCCCCTAGCTCGCTATGACCTTGACGGAGGCCAAACAACCCATAGTCCGCTAGTCAAGTTCAACCCGTCATTTCCTGATTGAATTAAACCCACCCGCACGACCCTTGATGGAGGCCAAACAACGCCGTACGAATACCCTAATCCAATCGCATCATATGCTAGCAGATAAGCACTAGTTAGCTACCGTACACTACGCCTTGACGGAGGCCAAACAACCGCAGCACGAATACTAACTAGTACGTATCTGAAATGACGGAGGGCTACGACAGGTTTTTCTGAAAACCTGTTGCGTAATGAACTTGATATCGCTGTAGAATCAAATGATTTTAAAATGGAGTGCTTTTAAGGCTTTTCTAGTTTTGCTAAAGGAGTCACTCCCGGTGAAGGGATCGTCGGTCCTTTCCTCGTCGAATGAGGTGCGGGATATATCATATATATCACTGTGCAAAGCAAAAACACTTAAAAGCAATCAAAAGACAAACCGAGTGTGTAGCATCTGCCAGTTATTGCTAAAGGAGTCACTCCCGGTGAAGGGATCTCGGTCCTTTCCTCATCGAATAAGGTGCAGGATATATCACATATACCGCTGTGCAAAGCAAAAAACTGTAGCTACCTGTTTTATTTTGAAATTCGATTCTACAACATCTTAGGTTTCTTTTATTTCATTAATCACATTAATGAAGTCCCATAATTTAAGTACCTAAACATCACAGATAAATACGACGTACACTTATGCCATCCGCATTCGCCTCGATGTCCCCTCGTGCACCGTTAGGTTAGGTAACTAACAGTGGAGCAGGGCAGGGCTAGCGCGGGTGTAAAACATAAGTAACGCCTATATAATATATCATATATACTATATGCTGTATCTATCACAGAACATCACATGATCACATCACAGATATCGCAGCAGAAGAAACATATGAAATATTGGATATACTAGGACGTCCGTGTTTTCAATACGAGCCAGTATAAAACACGGATTCCACGGTCGTGATGAATAGCCAAACCCACACCCCTAGACCCCTACGAGAGCGGCAAGCAACCTTACCAATTCTAGAGTTAGGAGACCCGGACTCGACTCCTCGAGTTGGTCTCCCACTGGACTCTAGAACCCGGTTACTTGTGCCCTCCTCCTTGGGTCTATCCTAGTGCGGAAAAGTAAATAATATACAAACGGTGACATCTTCCGCAACCTGGAAGTGCCCCAATAAAAGAATATTACATACAAGTTTTTACATGAATGAAAATGAAAAACACTCATCTCACATAAAAACCCCCGGCTATTCAAACACGACGATCCAATATAACATATTCAGCAACACATAACATCACATGTCATCAACGTAAGTAAATATGCGCATCCCAATTGTCGTTGACATATAGCAACGAAACCGGCGATATCACATATTACACTTACGGTCACAGAAAAGAAAGTGTAAAACTACAACAGTTGGAATCCGCAACCACCTCAGACATCGCATGCCTGACCAAATGAATTACTTAGACATCGCATGCCTAACATTTATAAACCCCGCACTTTAGTCTCAAAATCGAAAACACTTTTCAATACCAAGTCGGGCAATTCAACAGGATTCCCGACAACCTGATCGAATGCTCGTCGTAAACTTCAGTAGACGGCTGCACCCTTGATACCGTCGACGAAGTGCACCAAGGCGGAACACCGCTGCCGGGAGCACCCTAACGGATGCTTTCGGCGACGGGGTTCTCCTACAGTCACTTGGTCGGGGCTATGGAGTGAGGCTGTCTATTAAGTTTACCGGCGAGTATCCGCGTACGCTACGTGATTGCGACGGACTTTTGATCACATCAAAATTCCGTGGCAACCGATCAAGTGAGACTAAACTGCTATGTTTATAACATTCATTCAGTTATCTCATAATTTCTTGTGAATTCTAATTATTGTATCACATTCCAGATAAACAGAAAATGTTAAACTTTCCGATCGAACAATCGAACACCCAAGTTTTCCCGATACAATCAACACATGAAACAAGTCTAACAACATTCCGTTCGTGCCTCAGTACCAACGGTCCAGCCGTAGAAGGGTCAAGCCAACGCCTCACATGTGGCACGCCGTACTGCCCCAAACCCGAAGGTTCAAAGGGCAGTTCAAGACGGTCACATAATCGAGTTAAGGTTTGTTGTCTTCTAGAGGGACCATCGCATTACTTGCACTACTTAGAACGTCGTTAAACTACGGAAAGATCCAACACTTGGAAATTTCCCGACAGGGGAAAAGTTGGGTATTTATATCCGGTCGAACTTTTTAACATATTCTAAAATTTATCCGGAAAGCCACACAGACAAAATTTGATAATCCGAACGAACATACGAATCCCCAAAACAACTCCTGAAAATTAAAACTCTGGAAAAATATCAAAAATACCCAGGAAAAACAGCACTGCATATTATGAATTACTGTGCAAATTTGGATCCCAGAAAAGACAAAACGGCCGCGGAACCGCGGCGCATTGAAGGAATTGGGTGCACGAATTTTACAGTATCCTTTAGAATTGCCTGCTGATTTTTCTGCATATTTTTAATGTTGAAAAATCCCAGATTTTAGAAAAAGGACAGAGAGCTATTTTGGGTTCGTGTTTTCGGTTCGTCCGGGTTTCAAACTCCGTCTAGACTTCGCCTAAGGCTCTAGCTAGGCTCTGATACCACTGTAGGGTTCCTAGGCACACAAGTGAGGTCTCACAAGGCATCAACCATGCCAATTTCAAAAATTCTAGGTGCCGAGAAACCCGACTACGGATCGTTTGCTAGAAATCTAGGCGAAAAAGCTAACTAGTTAACACTTAACTAAGGGATACGGATATACAACCTTTGTAGATCCGTTTGTCCACCTCCATAGCTCCATGAAGAAGTTATCTCCGCTGTACAAATCCGAAATCCGGGCTCTTGCGTCGGCTTCATCGGAGAAGAAGCGGGCTAGGTCATCGACGACGTGCCGAAGATGATCTACGTCGAGGCATCGCTAAATCAAGCTCCGACTTCACCAAGTCCAAAAACTTGTGAAGAGAACACACTCTACTACTTGGCAAGAGGTAGAGGATGAAGAAATAGGAAGTGGGTAGACTTTAGAATTGGATTTCTCACTTGTTTCATCAATCCACCATTGATGAAGAAAGCTTTTCTTCTTTGAAGAAGATGAAGAAGAAGAAGAAAGAATTATGATAAGTTATTTAAAAATGAAAAGAATATCCAAACTTATCATAATCCTAACTATGGTTATGTGTAGAGAATTGACCATAGTTAAATCATTGATTAGGGTTAAGGATGAGATAAGAATGGTGGTCAAGGTCAAAGCTTCATGAAGCTTCAACTAAACAACAAATTAAGCCACCATTCTTTTCTCTTTTCCATTTATTTTCCAAAATATATATAAACAAATAAATAAATGAATAAATAAGTAATGGAAAATAAAACCCTAATTATATGTTTAACCATGGTTTAATTCTTTATACTTAACCAAGTAAACATGCATCATCAAACATGATACAATCATGTGTACAAAAGTATATCACATATACAATGTGCACAAACCGAGTGAGAAAATCCATTTAAAGTGAACCAATACTAGTTAATGCAAAGTAATATATCAAATATATAATTATGCATTAAATCATTAAATCAACACTTGATTCAATGATCCGGTCATGTCGCACATAACCGACTGGTATCTTCAGTAACAACTTATCGAATCAACACTTGATCCGATAACCCGGCTATATCGCATATAACCGATCAATGTCACATCGCGAGAATGAAATACGGTATCACATACACGCATCATTCTCGGTCCCGCACATATCTCATATGCGCTCCTATTTCGTTTCGCTTGAGCCAGGAAACCTCTGTGTAGGACTCTAAAGACTCGTCAATACTCCGGCAGCAGATGATGATCATATCAAACACCCACAAGCCGCAAGCGGTCTGCTAAACGTAACGGCCACCCGGGTATTGAGCGATCTGAAGATCGACGAGCAAGCCCGCTCACACTCCAGTGAATCCAACCAGTAACACTACCGTACAGTCCGGTCTGATCGTCTGATATGTCGCATATCTCGCCTAGGGGTGGTAAACGTCAGACCCCAATAGCTCGATAAGTCGCGTCGATATGAGGTCTATAACAATTCGAGAAACTACTGGTAACACTTACCAGTAAATCTCAGCAACCCTGGCCAGGGATTTCCTGTTATAGCCAATCGATCACAGCGCAACATCAACTCCCTATACCGGGAGAGACGAATCCCCTCCTATCGCTCATTGCCTCCATGTGACTCGGGACTGTACCCAAAAACCACCGTTTTGCACGCCCTCTTGGACGTGGTAAGATGGAAATCAAAGCACAGTGGGAACCACACAAGACTCTATGACGATCTCGGGTCAACAGACTACTCTGTACCAGTGTCACCAGAGAACTGCCATCTGACGTGAGGTATAATACCATCTGGGAGTTCTCGGTGAGTCCGTCCAGTGTACCCAGTCTCTACTGAGCACCCGTATATCATCTCTGATGTCAAACACCAATGGATATGGGATCATCCATCGCCCATCTGCATGGGTCGAGAAGGTATACGCTAGTCTACTCTGGTATATCGATGCCCCGTCTCGATATACCCTCGACTAGGGACTTTGAAGGATGTACTTATGGACTATCATGTCCCCACTAGTATGATCCGCATCATAGTCCAGGTAGTCAAGCACACATCCTAAGGGCTTTACCAACATGTAACAGAGAGACAATCAGTATACACGTTAAGGTAAAGTTCAACCAGATAGCATACTATCATGTCGAGCAAGAAAGTCCTCCCTATATATGTCCCAGCATCCACTACAATATACATCCAATGTACAGTAATGGCCTCTAGGGCATACATATAACTAACACCATATCTCTCCCTATATATACATATACATCACCCACCTCCATTTCTACTGCCACTCCATCTTCTTCTCTTCTATTTGTCACCTCCATTATATTTTTCTCTTCTCAACTCATCCTAACACCACCACCACGGCCAAGACTCGAGCCTTCTCTCTTCGACCACCATGGTCGAACCCTTGCATCGTCGTCCTCGCTGCCATACTCATCAATGCCCGAGACCGCATGATCGACACGATTATATACATGCCTCCGGATCTTCTTTCCGTCGAAGTTTCAATTTTGCGCCAGAAGTGTTCGGTGAAATGCCCCAATGAAGTTTCGCCGTTTCCTTACGTTCCAATTTGCACGTAAGTCCCATCCGTCTCTCTACCCTCTTCCTTGTTCTTCGTATATATACTATTTCTTTTAAAGGTAACCTAATATTACCCTATAGTTAATAACTTTAATCTATTTCATACTCTAGTAATTATATCGATGCTGCTAAAATACTAATAATATAAACTGCAAATAAATGGAAACAAAATGACTCAAATCACTGTTTGATAACATATAATAACTGAATAATAAACATATAATGCTATATTTGTTAAGAAATTTACACACCATAGCTGTTATTGATCGTTTTATTTATTTTTACAATATAATTATAGGCATGATGTAGTAATTGTTAAATCTTCTGCATTACATTCAGTTAGTAGTGTTAGTTGGGTTATCTTGATTTTTTTATTAATGTATATTATTGGAAGTGTTGTATGTGTACATAGTTTATTTAATTTATATGTGCGTAGTATCTTATTCAGTTATTATTAACACACATTACTATATTGATAGATGCTATTTAGTTAGAATTTGAAGATGCGCATTATATATTAGAACAATAATATCAAACTCCCACATCATGATCATTAACCATTAACAAAACATCTTGACAAGTTTCATATCAAAAGAATTCCTATTTTACTTTTTATCGCAATTTTACAGAAAATACCATATAGTTTATCTTCGACATAAAAACATCATTAATCTTGCTATACCTTTAACTAGATCACGAGGTAACGACCTACCTCCTCACACATTCATATGCAACATAGCATGACACCCTCGGAAACATAGAATACGAGAAATCGAAATCATTACAAATATATAACCTTCGAGATAATAATAATAAAAATATCTAGACTCAGCCAATTAAAGACTGTCGCGCTCATTAGGATAGAGGAAGGTTGTGGGGATTCAGTCGTTTATCTAAACCTGACTTTGTGGTGCGTAGGCTAGACAAGTGAGAAAGGTAACTTTAGAAGGCCCGTCTCACGGTGATTCGTGAGCGGAACCCTACTTTCTTCACTTGTACTTACCTGGCCACAATTGGCGGTGAAGAGGCGATTTAAGAGATATCTCACAACTTGTCGCTTTGGACCAGTTAGGAGCAGTCTAGTTAATTTAGGAGACCCTAGAACATATAATACGGGAAAACGACACCTTTTCAAATAAATACCATTACTAATAAAACCATTTTTCTTAATGATTAGTATTTTACACAAATCTTTGCAAAGCGCCGCTACAACCCATTTGGCGAACCCGTTCGCGATGGTGCGGATTATCGCACATCCTCGGGCTTAGTAGTGCGAGATTCAGACCTCCGCAAGGAGCATTCGGTCTCGAAAGATTTAAAATACGATATCTTAAGAAAATGAGATTTTTTAGAATATAAAATATATATTAAAATTATTTTTGTATAAATATATGTGTATTTATCATTAAAATACCTATTTTGTTATGATATAAATATTCCACCTTTTTCTAAACATCACAAGAATCCATTTTTACACTAAAATACCATGAATTCCATATAAAACCAATATTACAAATAAATACCAGTTATTATAAAAATAGGTTATTTTCACTAGAAATATCACAATACAAAATCTACATTCATTACAACTCTAAAAACGATTAATAAATATTTGGGGTGTAATTTGAAAACTATACAAGAGTATTTTTACATAAAACCCCCTTAAGTTCAATAATTTACTCTGAGGACCCTAGTAAATATAGGTTTAAGCGGGACCAATTTCTTGAGCCTCAGAGAGCCGGAGAAGTGGGTGCTTGCCTATCTAAGGTAGACAACTTAACAACGGTGTTATCAATACGGCAATCGTCTTTGAAAAAGACACAAATCCTGCCGCCCATATGCAGCGGTTACCGATAACATCAAAACAATCAGGACTTTAATTTACCTTTCTAATTGTCTGACTCAGTTAGAGTCTCATTATAATCTGACTTGAATATGATTCAAGTACAATCTACAATCTACAATTTACAATATTACAATTCAACATGAATCCATGAATCTATTATTCCATATATTCAATCTATCAACTTGATTGAACCGAACCATGGATATACATCCATTTACATGATTCTACAGTTATTCCATTTACATGATTAAACAGTTACATCCATTTACTGATATCATGGTTTTGGTCAGTCATCCAACTATACAATCTATACAATACAATACAACAATACAATCAAAACACTACGGGGTTTAAGGGGTAGATTGGTACGGAAGGTGTTAAAAGTGGCACGAGACAGTAAGATTAAGACACCTAACGTATATTCCGTTGCTGTTGTACCGTGGCTTAACGATTCCTTGTACAATCCGTTTGCCCTGGTCTCTAGCATATAGAGACCCCTCTCGTACACACTGGTATCCTTCTGTGCCAAACTACAAACAACAGCATTAACACAACATTTTAACAATATAATACAACTTTAAAAAATATCTTCTTATTCTGTCTATTCTATTTCTCCCTTCTCTCTGGGACTTACCGAGCGATCTGTTCGCTGACGACATTCTCTTTCTTTCTTTTTTGAATGTCGTCAGGTGATCTGGACACGTCAGAGATCAAGCCTACTGCTGAAGACTTGGACCAGTTTAGTGAAGACCCCGAGCTGTAGACATTGTACATTTTCCATTCAGTACTTTTCATTTCCTGTTATGCCATTGTTTAGGCATCGCTTTTTTATCAGTTGTATTTACTTTTCATGCATTTTACAAAAGAATGTGAATAAATAAAGTTGCTGTTTTTATTATATCTTGTCTCTTGTGTTTTACTTTTATATTGCTTAGATATGCTTAGCGTATTTACTTCACAGTAAATACTCACAGTAAATACGTAGCGGACCAGTCGCGTCCCCTTCGCCGTATACCGGAAAGCGGGACGTGACAGGTTTTGTTGGCGGCCAATGCAGGTCAGAGCTGTATGGAACCCTAACATGCGGTTCTGTTCTGCATAAACAACCTAAGCAATATAACACAAGAACCAGCAACTAAAAACATTCTTTACAATCTTATCCGAATTCTTTGAATCGATCTTGAAGTTCACTTTCGAATTCTAAAACCTCTTGACTTTTAAATCCTTATCTCCAATTTACCCTTCTACTTGTATCTCGTAGATATTTTAACTCACAAGTCAAAGTATTGATCGACGGAGCTCGAAAAAGATATCGTCATCGCTTTTCTATTACATTGTTGCGATATACTTGTTAAGAGTAATTTCGAGGACGAAATTATTTTTAAGGAGGGTAGAAAGTAATAGCCCCAAAATCCTATACCTTCGTTTTATCGTTCTAAAATACAGTATTTAACTTCTTTTGATATATATATATATATATATATATATATATATATTCATTTTCTATTAAATATATTATTTTCCTTCAGCCATTTTCCTATTTTATTTTTTTTCAAACCCATTTCTTTTTAACCAAAAACTTAAACCCATTTCAAATTTAAAACCAAATATCCTTAACCCAAATCCATTATTTCCATTTTATTTCTCTTCTTTAATTTTATTTCCCTACAACTCAAGATAACCCAAATCCCAACCCCAAACTGAGCCCATAAACCTTTACTATTTTTACCAAATTCCGTTTCCTTTAACCCAAACCCAGACTCAACACACCACTCCTAAATTCAAATATCAACTCAATTAATCAATATACAGTATCCACTTCTTTCTTTTTACTTCTCTAATTAAATTCCATCTCCAATTAAACCTCATTGTTCATCTACCTACACATGCACCCTACCCCTTCATTTCCCCTCTCAAAAAAAAAAATAACCGATCCTCTCTCTATCTTTCCCTCTAATAAACACCAAGTTTCCATTCCTTAATCTCCAATTAAAACCCCTTAACCTATTAAAACCCTTTTGTGATATTAACACCCCACCTTTTAATTCTCCCTACGTCAATTCACTCCCTACCCCTTCACCTCCCTCTTAAATGAACCGACCTTTCACTCTTCCTCTCCCATGAAAACCGACCCCCTCACCCACGTTCCATATCTCTTCCTATATATACATATACATCCCCCACCCCTATTTCTACTGCCACTCCATCTCCTTCTCTTCTATTTGCCACCTCCATTATATTTTTCTCTTCTCAACTCATCCTAACACCACCACCACAGCCAAGACTCAAGCCTTATCTCTTCGACCACCATGGTCGAACCCTTGCATCGTCGACCTCACCGCCATACTCATCAATGCCCGAGACCGAGTGATCGACACGATTATATACATGCCTCCGGATCTTCGTTCCGTCGAAGTTTCAGTTTTGCGCCAGAAGTGTTCGGTGAAATGCCCCAATGAAGTTTCGCCGTTTCCTTACGTCCCAATTTGCACGTAAGTCCCATCCGTCTCTCTACCCTCTTCCTTGTTCTTCGTATATATACTATTGCTTTTAAAGGTAACCTAATATTACCCTATAGTTAATAACTTTAATCTATTTCATACTTTAGTAATTATATCGATGCTGCTAAAATACTAATGATATAAACTGCAAATAAATGGAAACAAAATGACTCAAATCACTGTTTGATAATATATAATAACTGAATAATAAACATATAATGCTATATTTGTTAAGAAATTTACACACCATAGCTGTTATTGATCGTTTTATTTATTTTTACAATATAATTATAGGCATGATGTAGTAATTGTTAAATCTTCTGCATTACATTCAGTTAGTAGTGTTAGTTAGGTTATCTTGATTTTTTTATTAATGTATATTATTGGAAGTGTTGTATATGTACATAGTTTATTTAATTTATATGTGCGTAGTATCTTATTCAGTTATTATTAACACACATTACTATATTGATAGATGCTATTTAGTTAGAATTTGAAGATGCGCATTATATATTAGAACAAAAATATCAAACTCCCACATCATGATCATTAACCATTAACAAAATATCTTGACAAGTTTCATATCAAAAGAATTCCTATTTTACTTTTTATCGCAATTTTACAGAAAAATACCATATAATTTATCTTCGACATAAAAACATCATTAATCTTGCTATACCTTTAAGTAGATCATGAGGTAACGACCTACCTCCTCACACACTCATATGCAACATAGCACGACACCCTCGGAAACATAGAATACGAGAAATCGAAATCATTACAAATATATAACGTTTGAGCTAATAATAAAAAAAAATATCTAGACTCAGCCAATTAAGGACTGTCGCACTCATTAGGACAGAGGAAGGTTGTGGGCATTCACTCATTTATCTAAACCTGATTTTGTGGTGTCTAGGCTAGACAAGTGAGAAAGGTAAGTTTAGAAGGCCCGTCTCACGGTGATTCGTGAGCGGAACCCTACTTTCTTCACTTGTACTTATCTGGCCACAATTGGCGGTGAAGAGGCGATTTGAGGGATATCTCACAACTTGTCGCTTTGGACCAGTTAGGAACAGTCTAGTTAACTTAGGAGACCCTAGAATATAGAATACGGGAAAACGCTTTTCAAATAAATACCATTACTAATAAAACCATTTTTCTTAATGATTAGTATTTTACACAAATCTTTGCAAAGTGCCGCTACAACCCATTTGGCGAACCCGTTCGGGATGGTGCGGATTATTGCACATCCTCGGGCGTAGTAGTGCGAGATTCAGACCTCCGCAAGGAGCATTCGGTCTCGAAAGATTTAAAATACGACATCTTAAGAAAATGAGATTTTTTAGAATATAAAATATATATTAAAATTATTTTTGTATAAATATATGTATATTTATCATTAAAATACCTATTTTGTTATGATATAAATATTCCACATTTTTCTAAAAATCACAAGAATCCATTTTTACACTAAAATACCATGAATTCCATACAAAACCAATATTACAAATAAATACCACTTATTATGAAAATAGGATATTTTCACTAGAAATATCACAATATAAAATCTACATTCATTACAACTCTAAAGACGATTAATAAATATTTGGGGTGTATTTTGAAAACTATACAAGAGTATTTTTACATAAACCCCCCTCAAGTTCTATAATTTACCCTAAGGACCCTAATAAATATAGGTTTAAGCGGGACCAATCTCTTGAGCCTCAGGGAGCCGGAGAAGTGGGTGCTTGCCTATTTAAGGTAGACAACTTAACAACGGTGTTATCAATACGGCAATCGTCTTTGAAAAAGACACAAATCCTGCCGCCCATGTGCAGCAGTTACCGATAATATCAAAACAATCAGGACTTTAATTTATTTTTCTAATTGTCTGACTCAGTTTGAGTCTCATTATAATCTGACTTGAATATGATTCAAGTACAATCTACAATCTATAATTTACAATATTACAATTCAACATGAATCCATGAATCCATTATTCCATATATTTAATCTATCAACTTGACCGAACCGAACCATGGATATACATCCATTTACATAATTTTACAGTTATTCCATTTACATGATTATACAGTTACATCCGTTTACTGATATCATGGTTTTGGTCAGTCATCCAATTATACAATCTATATAATACAATACAACAATACAATCAAAACACTACGAGGTTTAAGGGGTAGATTGGTACGGAAGGTATTAAAAGTGGCACGAGACAGTAAGATTAAGACATCTAACCTATATTCCGTTGCTGTTGTACCGTGGCTTAACGGTTCCTTGTACATTCCGTTTGCCCTGGTCTCTAGCATATAGAGACCCCTCTCGTATACACTGGCATCCTTCTGTGCCAAGCTACAAAAAACAGCGTTAACACAACATTACAATAATATAATACAACTTTAAAAGATACCTTCTTATTCTGTCTATTCTATTTCTCCCTTCTCTTTGGGACTTACCGAGCGATCTGTTCGCTGACGACATTCTCTTTCTTTCTTATTTGAATGTCGTCAGGTGATCTGGACACGTCAGAGATCGAG
Source organism: Agapanthus africanus (assembly GCA_030015575.1). Taxonomy (NCBI): domain Eukaryota; kingdom Viridiplantae; phylum Streptophyta; class Magnoliopsida; order Asparagales; family Amaryllidaceae; genus Agapanthus; species Agapanthus africanus. The sequence continues at coordinate 318,556,058 of CM057338.1, read as the reverse complement.
CCTACTGCTGAAGATTTGGACCAGTTTAGTGAAGACCCCGAGCTCTAGACATTGTACATTTTCCATTCAGTACTTTTCATTTCCTGTTATGCCATTGTTTAGGCATCGCTTCTTTATCAGTTGTATTTACTTTTCATGCATTGTACAAAAGAATGTGAATAAATAAAGTTGTTGTTTTTATTATATCTTGTCTCTTATGTTTTACTTTTATATTGCTTAGATACGCTTAGCGTATTTACTTCACAGTAAATACGTAGCGGACCAGTCGCGTCCCCATCGCCGTATACCGAGAAGCGGGGTGTGACAGGTTTTGTTGGCGGTCCATGCAGGTCAGAGCTGTATGGAACCCTAACATACAGTTCTGTTCTGCGTAAACAACCTAAGCAATATAACACAAGAACTAGCAACTAAAAACATTCTTTACAATCTTATCCGAATTCTTTGAATCGATCTTGAAGTTCACTTTCGAATTCTAAAACCTCTTGACTTTTAAATCCTTATCTCCAATCTACCCTTCCACTTGTATCTCGTAAATATTTTAACTCAACAAGTCAAAGCATTGATCGACGGAGCTCGAAGAAGATATCGTCATCGCTTTTCTATTACATTGTTGCGATATACTTCTTAAGAGTAATTTCGAGGACGAAATTATTTTTAAGGAGGATAGAATGTAATAGCCCTAAAATCCTATACCATCGTTTTATCGTTCTAAAATACAGTATTTAACTTCTTTTGATATATATATATATATATATATATATACATATATATATATATATATATATATATATATACATTTGCTATTAAATATATTATTTTCCTTCAGCCATTTTCCTATTTTATTTTTTTTCAAACCCATTTCTTTTTAACCAAAAACTTAAACCCCTTTCAAATTTAAAACCAAATATCCTTAACCCAAATCCATTATTTCCATTTTTTCTCTTCTTTAATTTTATTTCCCTACAACTCAAGATAACCCAAATCCCAACCCCAAACTGAGCCCACAAACCTTTACTATTTTTACCAAATTCCGTTTCCTTTAACCCAATCCCAGACTCAACACACCACTCCTAAATTCAAATATTAACTCAATTAATCAATATACAGTATCCACTTCTTTCTTTTTACTTCTCTAATTAAATTCCATCTCCAATTAAACCTCACTGTTCATCTCCCTACACATGCACCCTACCCCTTCATTTCCCCTCTCAAAAAAAAAAAATAACCGATCCTCTCTCTCTCTTTCCCTCTAATAAACACCAAGTTTCCATTCCTTAATTTCCAATTAAAACCCCTTAACCTATTAAAACCCTTTTGCTATATTAACACCCCACCTTTTAATTCTCCTCACTTCAATTCACTCCCTACCCCTTCACCTCCCTCTTAAATGAACTGACCTCTCACTCTTCCTCTCCCATGAAAACCGACCCCCTCACCCATGTTCCATATCTCTCCCTATATATACATATACATCCCCCACCCCTATTTCTACTACCACTCCATCTCCTTCTCTTCTATTTGTCACCTCCATTATATTTTTCTCTTCTCAACTCATCCTAACACCACCACCATGGCCAAGACTTGAGCCTTCTCTCTTCGACCACCATGGTCGAACCCTTGCATCATCGACCTCGTCGCCATACTCATTAATGCCCAAGACCGAGTGATTGACACGATTATATACATGCCTCCGGATCTTCGTTCCGTCGAAGTTTCAGTTTTGCGCCAGAAGTGTTCGGTGAAATGCCCCAATGAAGTTTTGCCGTTTTCTTACGTCCCAATTTGCACGTAAGTGTAGGGTGTTTTTCGTCACCCCAGTGAGATGGGAATACGCGAGCGCTTGTCAGGCGTACTACAGATTCCCCCTGCCTAGGGTAGGCCGGGGTTTAATGATTGTGGGGATCCGAATCTCCGGCAGCCGCGGACTAAGCTGCCGTTAATTACCCTCCCCCCCCCGCCTTTGGGGCGAGGGAACCTCCGATTAACGGGTTAAATTGGTCATGCGAACTCAATGTGCAGTGTGCGTGTGTTTTGTTTTGAAAGGGGGTTTTGGATATATAGGGAGCCACGCAGAGTTTTTACGGGGGAGAATATGGCGGAGTATGTATGTGTGTGAATTTGTATACATATGTATATGTATATGTATATACATAAAAAGAGGGGGAAAAGGCATCCAAGGGATGCGTGGGGCAGCACAATCCCTTGGAGCAGCACCTTGGGCGCTGTGCGCTTAGGTGCTGTGCGCCACGTGTCGGCACGCGGGCGCCTTGCGCACTTGCGCAGGCGCGCAAGCGCGCGCGCCACGTGTCGGCACGCGGGCGCCTTGCGCACTTGCGCAGGCGCCCGCGTGCCGACACGTGTCGGCACGCGGGCGCCTTGCATACTTGCGCAGGCGCGCAGGTGCGCAAGCGCGCGCGCCACGTGTCGGCACGCGGGCGTCTTGCGCACTTGCGCAGGTGCGCAAGCGCGCGCGCCACGTGTCGGCACGCGGGCGCCTTGCGCACTTGCGCACTTGCGCAACGCGCCGGAGAGGCACAAGAGGCTTTTAGCCTGAAAAAAAGGATTTCTCAAAGGAGAAATCAGAGAGGAGTCGGGCTCCTGAATGTGTTTTGGGTTTAATGGAAGTGGTTCTTCTTCTTCCTCCTGTCGCTTGCTGGATCTTGAAGATCAAGAGATGTGAAATCTCAAAATCTCTCCTTTTTAAGATCTGATGACAGATCCAAGTTCCCCTTTGTGGGTTTTGTGGTGGAAAACTATTTAGTTTTGAAAAAGGAAGAGTAAAACTCTTGATTTAATTCAAAAGAAAGAAGAAGGTTTTAGAACCTTGAAGAAGGAGGAAAGAGCTCAGCTCTGAAACTTTTTTGGAGAGAGAAAAAGTTGTGAGATATTTTCATTATCTTTTGCCTTTATAGGCTATACACTTTGCACATAGCCCCTTGGGCTTCACAAAATGGCATTTTGCCTATCCCATGGCTCATGTGCCATTTCTTTTTGCACATAAACCATGGGCTTTACAAAAATTTGGCTTTATGCCTATTTTTCTTACATTTATCCATAAAACAAAACAAAAGAAATACAACAAAATTATTTATTACAAAATTTTAATCTTGGCATGGGGGGAGGCCGGCCGTTTCTTGTTCGGGCTCGACCCGGGCATGGGCCCACTGGATCTGGGCTTGGGCCCACTTGGCTTGGGGTTGACTTGGATTTTGACTTGGTCAACCGGGGTGTAAATTTTTACCCCAACAAATTGCCCCCCATCAATAAATGCACACCACATATGTAGGTCGTGTGCATGAAATTGATGGATCTTCTTTCACGTGGAGGCGGCTTGATTTGGTTCCCACCTTTTGGGAAGCTGGCACTGCCCTTTTTACGACATGGACGGTCGTTGCTTGACATGTCTCCGAGACGGAGTGTCCGTGATAGACGTTTCCCTGGCCCGGAGTGATCTGGTTCCCGCTTTGTAGGAATCCTGTGCTGCCCTTTTTACGACGTGGACGGTCGGTGCTACCCTTTTTGCGACTTGGACGGTCGTTGCTGCCCTTTTAGCGACGTGGACGGTCGATGCTGCCCTTTTTGCGACTTGGACGGTCGGTGCTGCCATTTTAGCGACTTGGACGGTCGATGCTGCCCTTTTAGCGACGTGGACGGTCGGTTCTGCCCTTTTTGCTACTTGGACGGTCGGTGCTGCCCTTTTAGCGACGTGGACGGTCGATGCTGCCCTTTTTGCGACTTGGACGGTCGGTGCTGCCCTTTTAGCGACGTGGATGGTCGATGCTGCCCTTTTTGCGACTTGGACGGTCGGTGCTGCCCTTTTAGCGACGTGGACGGTCGATGCTGCCCTTTTTGCGACTTGGACGGTCGGTGCTGCCCTTTTAGCGACGTGGACGGTCGATGCTGCCATTTTAACGACTTGGACGGTCGATGCTGCCCTTTTAGCGACGTGGACGGTCGATGCTGCCCTTTTTGCGACTTGGACGGTCGGTGCTGCCCTTTTAGCGACGTGGACGGTCGATGCTGCCATTTTAACGACTTGGACGGTCGATGCTGCCCTTTTTGCGACTTGGACGGTCGGTGCTGCCCTTTTAGCGACGTGGACGGTCGATGCTGCCCTTTTTGCGACTTGGACGGTCGATGCTTGATTTGACTTGCTCTGCTTCTTGCAGTGTCAGGGGTAGACTTGACTTGCTCCGCTTCTTGCGGTGTCGAGCTTGGATTCTGACTTGCTGATTTTGATTTGGGTTGACATCAGCATCGCTATACTGGAATATGGTACCAGGAGCGAACCATCATCTGTCATGGAGAGGATTTTGGAATTTTGGTTTTTGTTTGGCATCTGCATTGCTGCACTGGAATAATGCCAGGAGCAACTCATCATTTGCCCCGAGAGAATTTGAGAATTGATGGCTTAGGAGGCAGGTTTAGATCCCTATCACCTAAGACTTTTCAATTTTATGGGCCGTGAGGGTCCCATAAAAGCATTTTCTCCCTACGAGTCGAAAGGATCTCGTAGGCGTATTTTCTCCATAGGAGTCGTGGGGACTCCTAAGTGTGTTGCCCCTTTGTGAGTCGTAAGGATCTCACGCGGGAATTTTCTCCTCTCAAAGTCGAGAGGACTTTGAGAGTGCATTTCATCTTCTTTTCACGAGTTTGCGCCCTTTCAGGTTTTCACAAACTCGTCGGCAGTCCTGCTGTTTTTACTCACGGAGCCCTTTCGGGTTTTCCTCCGTGCCCATTTTGCTTGTGGACATACCCCTTTTTTTTCCTTTTTTTTTCTTCTTTTTTTTTTAGTGGGACTTTGAATGTGGTCTCACCGGTAAGACTTAGGGGAGATTGGGATTGTTTTACGCCCGTGGATTGTATACGGTTTTGCAGGATGTATGATCCAGACCGTAGGGCCGAAAAAATTTCAGGGCTTTGTTGGCGTCTGCATCGCTGCACTGGAATGTGGTACCAGGAGCGACTCATCATTCACCGTTGGGGTATGGGATTTGGAATTTGGATCTTGTTTGGCATCAGCATTGCTGCACTGGAATAATGCCAGGAGCAACTCATCATTTGCCTTGGGAGGACTTGGGATTTGGGTTTTTGGTCGGCATCAGCACCGCTAACACTGAAGCGGAATGCCAGGAGCGACTCATCATTTGCCGTTTGGGGATTGGGGAGCGATGGCTTAGGAGACAGGTTTAGATCCCTATCGCCTAAGGCTTTTCAATTTTATGGGCCGTGAGGGTCCCATAAAAGCATTTCCTCCCTACGAGTCGTAAGGATCCCGCAGGTGTATTTTCTCCTTAAGAGTCGTGAGGACTCCTAAGTGTGTTTTTCCTTTATGAGTCGTAAGGATCCCACAAAGGTTTGTTCTCCTCATGTATCGTGAGGACACATGAGTGGGTCTTATCAATGGAGCATCATTCCCAAAGCGGAGACCGGCCGCGTAACTGGTGATTACGGTGGGGCATGGGTATGATGAGAATTATTTGAGCCCGTGGATTGTATACGATGGTCAATTTGGGGACCCACCGTAGGGCTGGGAGAATTTTGAGAAATTGGATTTTGGTTGGCGTCTGCATCGCTGCACTGGAATATGGTACCAGGAGCGACTCATCATTCGCCGTTGCCCGTTGGGGAACGATGGCTTAGGAGATAGGTTTGGGTCCCTACCACCCAAGGCTTTTCAATTTTATGGGCCGTGAGGGTCCCATAAAAGCATTTTCTCCCTACGAGTCGAAAGGATCTCGTAGGTGTATTTTCTCCTTAGGAATCGTGAGGATTCCTAAGTGTGTTGCTCCTTTGTGAGTCGTAAGGATCTCACGCAGGGGTTTTCTCCTCACAAGGTCGAGAGGACTTTGTGAGTGTATTTCACCTCCTTTCCTTTTTACGAGTTTGCGCCCTTTCGGGTTTTCACAGACTCGCCGGTAGTCCTGCTGTTTTTACTCACGGAGCCCTTTCGGGTTTTCATCCGTGCCCGTTTTGCTTGTGGGCATACCGTTATTATTTTTTTTATTATTATTTTATTTTTCTTTTTTTTTTTTTTTTTTTTTTGCCGCTGGTGGGACTTTAAAGTAGTCTCACCGGCAGGATTTGGGAGAAAATAGGGGTCATTTACGCCCGTGGATTGTATACGGTTTTGCAGGATGTCTGATCCAGACCGTAGGGCTGATGTGCTCAATTCGCCTGCGACTTGGAGCATTCACGTGTAGTATTTCTTGAGATATCGGCCATTGATGGGTGGCATGGGCCTTTCTCCCTCGGCACTTATTAGTTGGTAGGATCCTCCGTCAAACACTTTCTCGATGACGTATGGTCCTTCCCAGTTTGGCTCGAATTTTCCCTTGGCATGTCGATTGGGGATAATCGGTCTTTTGAGGACCAACACCAATTCACCTTTCTTGAAGGCGCGGAGACGGGTTATCTTGTCATAAGCCCATGACATTTGGGCTCGGTATAGCTCCAGATTTTGTTGCACCGCGAGCCTCTTTTCTTCGAGGGCATCGAGTTCTTCAAGTCGAAGGAGCACGTTTTCTTCCTCCGTCAACTCATGTTGGACGGCCATTCTTAAGCTCGGAACTTCAACTTCGAGGGGGAGGACCGCCTCCACTCCGAAGAGCAATGAGTATGGAGTGGACTGAGTTGGAGTACGGTGCGTGGTACGATATGCCCACAATGCCTCGTGAAGCTTGAGATTCCAGTCTCTCTTGTTGGCTGAAGCATTTTTCCTCAGAAGCTTGCATAGAGTCTTATTGAAGGCTTCGGCTAGCCCATTGGCTCTTGGATTATAGATGGAGGAATACCTCCAGTCTATCTTGTGCTGAGTAGCGAATCTTGAGACATTGAAGCTTTTGAAAGAAGGCCCGTTGTCAGAAATGATTCTTCTTGGTGTACCGAAGCGGTATAGAATATTATGCTGGAAGAATGTCAGAATATCCTTTGTCTTGACTTCTTTTAGCGGGACAGCTTCAGCCCATCTGGAGAAGTAGTCTGTCGCGGCCAGTATGAACCGGTGGCCTTTAGATGACGGAGGATCAATTGGGCCAACAATGTCGGTGCCCCAGACTTCGAAGGGCCACGACGCCACTGTAGGATGCAATGGATTGGGATGCTTGTGAATAAAATCACCTTGAATTTGGCAGACATAACATTTCCTTGCATGCTCTCCGCAATCCCGTATCATGGTGGGCCAGTAATACCCAAGCCGTTTAATTTGCAGTCGCATCTTGGGGCCAGATTGGTGAGCACCGCAAACGCCTGAGTGAACTTCTTTCATGACTTTTTGGGCTTCGGCCGATGACAGACACCTGAGCCAGAGTTGGTCATATGACCTGCGGTATAACGTGTCATTTACAAACACGTATCGGAGAGCTCTTTTCTTCAGCTGAATCCTCGAAGATTTTTCTTCGGGCAGCTTGTCGTATCGGAGGTACTCTATGAAGGGTTCTCTCCAATCGGGCTCGTCTTGGATGATCGAAGCTTCTTCCGCAGGACTGCTCTTCTGTTCTGCGCTTTCCTCTTCTCGTAGAGAGACTGGGGGTAGAATTTGCCGGCTCCTGACTGTGATCAGAATTTCGTCCATGTCAGGATCAGCCAGCTCCTTGGCTAGGCGAGCGAGTATATCGGCTTTTCCGTTCAATGCTCTAGGGACTCTTGTTAGTTCGATATGAGTGAACCGTTTCATGAGTTCCACCACCCGGCTTCTGTACCGAGCCAACTCGGGTTTGTATATCTTATAGTCGCCGCTTACTTGGTTGACGACAAGCTGGGAATCACCGTAAACCCGTAGCCGAAGGATTTCCATTTCTATGGCGAGCTCCAAACCAGCTATCAGAGCTTCATACTCGGCCTCATTGTTTGTGCGAGGCTCGGTAAGAGCAAAAGAACGCCGTAGGGTTCCCATTGATGGTGTGATAAACACCAATCCTATCCCTGCTTTTATCTCTGGAACGCTTGATTTACTGGAGGTTCTTATCGATGAGGCCCCATCGAAGTAGAGCTCCCAACATGGCTCGTCATTCTCGAAATGCAGCACTTGTTCGTCGGGTAACTCACAATTTAGTGGCGACCCTTCTGGTATGGGATGAGCAGCGAGAAAGTCTGCAAGAGCTTGCCCTTTTACTGCTTTCTGAGGAGTGTAAACTATGTCAAACTCAAGTAGCATGACAGCCCATCTTGCCATTCTGCCGGCTAGGCTTGCTTTGGTCATCAAGTGTTTGAGCGGGTCGACCTTGGAGATCAGCATAACCCGATGAGCGAGCAGATAGTGCCTCAGCTTCTTCACAGCAAATATCAGAGCCAGGCATTGCTTTTCGATTGGGGAGTAGTTGTGTTCCGCCCCGACTAGAGTTCGACTGAGGTAGTAGAGGGCATTTTCTTTTCCCTCCTCGTTGTTCTGAGCAAGGAGTGCACCAAGTGACTCATCTAGCGCGGCAGTGTAGAGAATCAGCGGTTTATTTGGAATGGGAGCGGCCAAAACTGGAGGGTGCAACAAGTACTGTTTGATACTTTCGAACGCTTCTTGACACTCGGCATCCCAGATAAAAGGAGCTCCTTTCTTCATGAGCTTTGAGAAGGGCCTACATCTCCCCGATAAATTTGAGATAAACCTCCGTATATAAGCAAGCTTGCCTTGAAAAGATCTTAGCTGCGTCAGACTCTTCGGAGGAGGCATCTCCATGATGGCCTTTATCTTTGATGGGTCAACTTCGATCCCTCGATGTCGAACTATGAAGCCCAGGAATTTTCCCGATGACACGCCAAAAGCGCATTTCAGAGGATTCATCTTCAGATCAAATTCCCTCAGTCTGGTGAGAACGGTCCTAAGATCCTGGATATGATCGGCCTTGGTTTCAGTCTTAACGACCAGATCATCAACATAACATTCGACGACTTTATGAATTAGGTCATCGAAGATATTGGTCATTGCCCTTTGATATGTAGCACCTGCGTTCTTCAGTCCGAACGGCATCACCTTGTAGCAATATATTCCGATCGGAGTTCGAAATGCTGTGTGCTTCTCATCCTCAGGCGACATCTTGATCTGATTATATCCAGACGAGCCATCCATAAAAGTGAACAGCTCGTAATTTGAGGTGTCATCGACCATCATTTCCATGACCGGTAGCGGGAAGTCGTCTTTAGGACATGCCTTGTTGAGGTCCCTGAAATCGACACAAACTCGGATCTGCCCATTTTTCTTCTTCACTGGGACTATGCATGCGATCCAGTCTGCATATTTCTCTTCCCTGATAAAGCCGGCATCGATGAGTTTCTTGGTTTCCTCGATGACCTTTTCTTCCAACTCCCTTCTCATTCTTCGAGGAGCTTGTTTGACTGGCTTAGCATCAGGAGATATAGCCAGCTTATGCATGGCTACCTCAGGAGAAAGGCCAGGCATTTCTTTGTACGTCCACGCGAAGCAGTCGACGAACTCACGCAGCAGGGCAATTATCTGCTCTTTCATTTCCTCCGACAAGAGTGAGCTGATGTAGGTCGGCCTTGGATTATCGGGCGTTCCTAAGTCAATCTCGGCTAGCTCATCAAAGGTTGCTTGTCCGCCATCTTCGAGCTCTTGAGGAGCTTCTTCTGGCTCGGCTATCTCGTCATCATCATTTGATCTTTCGCTGGCTTCACCAACATGGATCATGTAGCACGCTTTGGAATCAGGTTGAATGTAGCCTATGCCCCGTCTATCTGGAATTCGTCCATCGATGAGTGCTCGGACCTGGGGCGGATACCATAGCCCTTCGTAAAACTTTGCTTCGGACTCCGTTTGATATAACCGGCATCCGCACTTCTTAAAGTATTCCCGCATCTTGGGCGCATAGTATCTGGGATTGAGGACGGCTCTTATGCCTCTCTCATAGGGAAGGCACGCGACAGAAAGATCGTCCGGGTGCACAACGGGGTTTGACTTGTAAAACAGGATGCCCTTCTGTCCAATTTTCCTCCCGGGCACGTAGAAAGTTTTCAGCTGGTCCACGGTAGAGACTGACAATGCGTCGAGCTCTTTGCACATCCGTTCCGGCACCCTTGTGATAGCCAGGGACCCTTCTGCGACTTCGAAGGTCTCTCGTAGTTTCGCTTGCTGCATGGGGGGTCGATCTGCACAGCTGTCGCACGGCAGGTCCTCTTCTTCTGACTCTTCAGTGTCACTGCCAAGATGAGGGCGGACTTTGCTGCTAGATGGGCCTTCAGTAACAGATTCGTCCGTATCGCTGCCGAAATGAGGGCGAGTTTGGCGGAAGGACGGGCTTCCAGCGTCGGACTCATCAGTGTCGCTGCCGAAATGCGGGCGTACTTGGGTATTTTTGCTTTTGAAAGTGATAGCCGGCGCAGATTTGCTTTTGAGTCTTGGGGCCGTTCTATCCTCAGTCAGTTGTGGCTTAGCATTTTGGTGGTTTGTAAAGTACCGAGAATCTTCATAGCGGACTTCATGCACACCGAACGGTTGGATGTCTCCGTCAATGCGTCTTTCTTCGCCATTTTTAGTATATTTCATGCATTGATGGAGAGTTGATGGAATGATGCCATAATCGTGGAGCCATGGCCGCCCCAAGAGAATCTTATAAGACGTGTCGGCGTCGATCACGTATATCTTAGCTTCAGTTTGCAGATCCCCGAATTTGATTGGCAAAGCTATAGACCCTAGAACTTGCTGGCAATTTTGGTTGAACCCTTGAATGACAGTCCTTTCCCTCGACAGATGTCGGACGTCCATTGACAGACTCTTCAGAGTTCGCAAGTTCATGATGTTCACTGAGGACCCCGGATCAATCAATATACGATTAATTCGATCTCCGTCGCTGTACCCGGTCACGTAAAGCGGCCGATTATGCTCAGCCGTTCCCAGTAGCAAGTCTTCATCCTTAAATGTGACTGCGGCGGCATGCAAAGCGTGCTGGGCTTCTTTCATGTTAATTTCCGCAAAGTGAGCCTGATACCGCTCGGGGTTTTGTAGAGCGTGAATGAGAACGTCTCTAAGCTCCTTAGATAGGACCAAGGCGTCGTAGATGCTCAGGAGAGATGGAAGCTTCCGGAGATGTGCCAAGACATTATAGTCCACCGAGGAAGGATTTATGTTTTCGTCGGCCGGTTCTCTGCCATTTTCTTCGTTAGCGACTTGTTTTTCCTTCCCTTTTGGGGCGTTGCCCTGATTTTGCGGTAGAGCTCTGCCGCTTCTGAGCTGGATTTGATTGGCCTTTGTGGTGAGCTCCTCGTCCTCTTCGGGAAAACAGAGATCATCCTCGGAGTCGCTGCCAAGATGGATGGCATAGCAGGTCACTATTGGGATCTCTTCATTGGAGTCTTCTTCTAATTCCTCCAGAATTTCAGCCGCTTGTACAGGGAAGAACTCCTTCAATTGAATCAATGTTCTTTCCCTTTGTTCATATTCTTCGAGGGAATCGATATATTTTTGAATGGTCGATCTCCCTGCAGGCTCCTTTTCGCGCCGAGCTACACTTTTCTTCTTCTTGAGCTTCTTGGATTTTGAGCCTGATGGAGCTGCATTGGCAGCTGGACTGGTAGGCTTCTTTTGCCCTTCCCATTCCGTCCTGGGTTCTTTCTGAAGTAGCTTTAGCAGCTTCTTCGTCTTATTAGATATGTGCGTACTCCACGGAGGCTGCGATGAGTCGGTTTTGTTTGTCGGGGCAGCGGGTTCAGCTGTCTGCTCCCAGAAGGCTTCAACTTCTGTCTGTATAAAGTTGGCGGTCGCAACTTGATTGTTCACCAACACGCTTTTGGACAGCTCGATCTCTCCAGCCTTGTACTGCTTCTCGACCCAATCCTTGAAGATATAGCAATCCTCGATCGCATGGCTCACTACTCGGTGGTACGGGCAATACAGGGGATTGTCGGTCATTTTTGCTTCTTGGGGTCTTTTCGACTCCGGCAGTTGTAGGCCATTGTTCAAGGCATCTTTAAATATCTTGCGGACCTTGTCCCTTCTGAAAGAGTAAACCTTGTTCTTTTTCTCCTCTAGGGAAGGCCCATCTCCTCCCAGCAATGGCTTTCGAGACCGGTTGGTTTTGGATTCGCCCGCCCTTCGCTTTTCTTCATTGTCGGAGGCATTGAAGACATTGGTACTGCTGGAACTCCCGCTTCTACGGTTGTCGTCCCGCTTGCTTTTCCAGGTTTTGTCTCTCTGAGAGTCTGGCGGGGACTCTTGCTTCGAGCGTTCTAGCATTTGAACTTTCTTGGTTAGCTCCTGAAATGTCTTGAGGCCCGCTATACACAAGAATGGGACCATCCAATTGCTGAGGTTCCCAATGAGAAGGCTGACGGACTGGTCCTGCTCCAGCGGCGGTTCGCATTTGACTGTGAGATTACGCCATCGGGCGATAAAGTCGGTGTTGCTTTCATTCTTCCCCGGCTTAGTCCTCACAAGGTCGGCAATGGAGAGTTTATCACTGACACTCATGAACCTTTGCCGAAACAGGGACTCCATTTGGGCAAAGGTAATGACGGACCCGTCCGGTATACTCGCATACCAGTCGAAGGCGACGCCGGTCAGGCTGTTGACAAACTGACGAAGAAGGAGCGCGTCATTGCCCCCTGTATTTCCGCACGATGCTTTGAAGTGGGCGACGTGCTGGTTTGCATTCCCCGTTCCATCAAATCTTCCGAACTTAGGAATGACGTAGCCGCTTGGGAACTCAATCAGATCGTACTGCGCGGGATATGGCCGCCCACTACTGCCGATTTCTTTCTGAGCTTCAGCTTCGGCCACCAATGTTTTAACCTTGCTGGTGACCAAATCCATTATCCGATCCTGTGTTAGCGGGATGGTGCTATCTGGGGCCAAGGCGTCCCCAGAAGCGGAATGTAGCCGGCTTTCATTTGGCTCGACCAGTCTTGGTCCCAAAGGAACAGGCATTGGCTGCCTCGGATTGTCCTCACCCGGCTGATTAGTAGCGGCTTGCGCTTGATTAGGAGGCGCTCGAGCAATTTGAGCCGTAAGCTGCATCACCACATTCGTTAAGTCGTCAATCTTCGAATAGAGCTTGGCCATCTCTTTATCTTTGCTCCTGAGCTGTTTTCGAAGCTCTTGAAGCAGCTCTTGCTCCGCAGTCCTGGGGCGGAAAGTCGGCTCTTCCTCGCTGTCCGAGCTTGACTCTGCATGGACCGAGGGGTCTTTCTGCCTATCATCCTCATCGAGAGGGTTTTCTTCATCCAGCAGGGGCGGCTGTTCTTGGGTGGCGGCAACCACATTCAGGCTAGATTGGGCTTGGAATGTGGTGGCCCCGTCCTTGCTTTTGCTGCGAAGGTTGTCGCTGGGGCGCCCGCCCGCCATATAGACCGTATGGATGATATATCCGGCCGTCTTTCTATCATTGGCAGTTAATTTCGTGGATCGCTGTCTTGACCCCCTTGTTTCGGTAGCTGGTAGTCGATTGAAGGTGGCTGGCCTAACCAGGTTCTTAAATGGTGCTGGCGCATCTTTTCTGGGTTTGCCCCGCTGCTTTCGTGCGGCACAGAGCGCTTGATAGACTCTTAAAGAGATAGTGTCGTACGTTTTCTGTTGGGGCGGGGACACGTCTCTTTGTGGCACTGTTCGGACCGCTGTCTTCTTGATTCTGGCGGTCATGGCGTTTTTCTGAACCCACTTCAGAGGCTCGAAGGAATTGCTGATTCTTACGTCCGACTCAGCCGTCGTCGCGGGGAAACCCTGCACTTGGAACTTCACATGATTCCATTTGGCCGAAGCCTTGGCCCTTTTGTTGGCTCGATACCTGAGCCGCTTCTGCCTTAACTTTTCTGTTCTAAGCACCTGGCAGACTTCAGCTCTTTGGGAAGACGCCGCAGACCGGGCGACGGAGGGCTTTGGAGATACGCTCGATTGTGCGTTTGTTGGAGTCATCGCTTGATCTCGTCCGCGACATTTGTTGTTGCCCTTCGCACCGGAAGTCTTGCCCCCAGCTAGAGTGTCAGGGAATCGTTCAAACACCATCTTAAGTTTCGGTTGTGGTGCCTTAGCAATCACAACATTCGGCCTCTTGCCCCTTGGGACCGGCTTGACCACCTGTTCCGCCGGGATTTCCGCCAGATGAGCGCTTCCAGCAGGGTAGATGATGACGGAGCCAAACTGGCGGGGCGGTTCCTCCCACTGTCGACTGAGGCTTGCAGGGAGAACCACACGAGCGTTGATCTTGACCACGTATGGAATCGGGGTCGCTTTGGAAGTTGAATTCGTCTGGGAAGACATTGTCGTTGAAGGTTGATTGCTGCACGAAAAAAAAACATCATTTCAGTATAGGCAATCGATATGTATATTGATTGAGTTCGTATGAATATTTAACCCGAAATATGGGAGGAGAGATTGGTCCCACCGGGCGTGCCAGAATCTGTAGGGTGTTTTTCGTCACCCCAGTGAGATGGGAATACGCGAGCGCTTGTCAGGCGTACTACAGATTCCCCCTGCCTAGGGTAGGCCGGGGTTTAATGATTGTGGGGATCCGAATCTCCGGCAGCCGCGGACTAAGCTGCCGTTAATTACCCTCCCGCCTTTGGGGCGAGGGAACCTCCGATTAACGGGTTAAATTGGTCATGCGAACTCAATGTGCAGTGTGCGTGTGTTTTGTTTTGAAAGGGGGTTTTGGATATATAGGGAGCCACGCAGAGTTTTTACGGGGGAGAATATGGCGGAGTATGTATGTGTGTGAATTTGTATACATATGTATATGTATATGTATATACATAAAAAGAGGGGGGAAAGGCATCCAAGGGATGCGTGGGGCAGCACCTTGGGCGCTGTGCGCTTAGGTGCTGTGCGCAGGTGCGCAAGCGCGCGCGCCACGTGTCGGCACGCGGGCGCCTTGCGCACTTGCGCAGGCGCGCAAGCGCGCGCGCCACGTGTCGGCACGCGGGCGCCTTGCGCACGTGCGCAGGCGCGTAAGCGCGCGCGCCACGTGTCGGCACGCGGGCGCCTTGCGCACTTGCCTTGCGCACTTGCGCAGGCGCGCAAGCGCGCGCGCCACGTGTCGGCACGCGGGCGCCTTGCGCACTTGCGCAACGCGCCGGAGAGGCACAAGAGGCTTTTAGCCTGAAAAAAAGGATTTCTCAAAGGAGAAATCAGAGAGGAGTCGGGCTCCTGAATGTGTTTTGGGTTTAATGGAAGTGGTTCTTCTTCTTCCTCCTGTCGCTTGCTGGATCTTGAAGATCAAGAGATGTGAAATCTCAAAATCTCTCCTTTTTAAGATCTGATGACAGATCCAAGTTCCCCTTTGTGGGTTTTGTGGTGGAAAACTATTTAGTTTTGAAAAAGGAAGAGTAAAACTCTTGATTTAATTCAAAAGAAAGAAGAAGGTTTTAGAACCTTGAAGAAGGAGGAAAGAGCTCAGCTCTGAAACTTTTTTGGAGAGAGAAAAAGTTGTGAGATATTTTCATTATCTTTTGCCTTTATAGGCTATACACTTTGCACATAGCCCCTTGGGCTTCACAAAATGGCATTTTGCCTATCCCATGGCTCATGTGCCATTTCTTTTTGCACATAAACCATGGGCTTTACAAAAATTTGGCTTTATGCCTATTTTTCTTACATTTATCCATAAAACAAAACAAAAGAAATACAACAAAATTATTTATTACAAAATTTTAATCTTGGCATGGGGGAGGCCGGCCGTTTCTTGTTCGGGCTCGACCCGGGCATGGGCCCACTGGATCTGGGCTTGGGCCCACTTGGCTTGGGGTTGACTTGGATTTTGACTTGGTCAACCGGGGTGTAAATTTTTACCCCAACAAATTGCCCCCCATCAATAAATGCACACCACATATGTGGGTCGTGTGCATGAAATTGATGGATCTTCTTTCACGTGGAGGCGGCTTGATTTGGTTCCCACCTTTTGGGAAGCTGGCACTGCCCTTTTTACGACATGGACGGTCGTTGCTTGACATGTCTCCGAGACGGAGTGTCCGTGATAGACGTTTCCCTGGCCCGGAGTGATCTGGTTCCCGCTTTGTAGGAATCCTGTGCTGCCCTTTTTACGACGTGGACGGTCGGTGCTACCCTTTTTGCGACTTGGACGGTCGTTGCTGCCCTTTTAGCGACGTGGACGGTCGATGCTGCCCTTTTTGCGACTTGGACGGTCGGTGCTGCCATTTTAGCGACTTGGACGGTCGATGCTGCCCTTTTAGCGACGTGGACGGTCGGTTCTGCCCTTTTTGCTACTTGGACGGTCGGTGCTGCCCTTTTAGCGACGTGGACGGTCGATGCTGCCCTTTTTGCGACTTGGACGGTCGGTGCTGCCCTTTTAGCGACGTGGATGGTCGATGCTGCCCTTTTTGCGACTTGGACGGTCGGTGCTGCCCTTTTAGCGACGTGGACGGTCGATGCTGCCCTTTTTGCGACTTGGACGGTCGGTGCTGCCCTTTTAGCGACGTGGACGGTCGATGCTGCCATTTTAACGACTTGGACGGTCGATGCTGCCCTTTTAGCGATGTGGACGGTCGATGCTGCCCTTTTTGCGACTTGGACGGTCGGTGCTGCCCTTTTAGCGACGTGGACGGTCGATGCTGCCATTTTAACGACTTGGACGGTCGATGCTGCCCTTTTTGCGACTTGGACGGTCGGTGCTGCCCTTTTAGCGACGTGGACGGTCGATGCTGCCCTTTTTGCGACTTGGACGGTCGATGCTTGATTTGACTTGCTCTGCTTCTTGCAGTGTCAGGGGTAGACTTGACTTGCTCCGCTTCTTGCGGTGTCGAGCTTGGATTCTGACTTGCTGATTTTGATTTGGGTTGACATCAGCATCGCTATACTGGAATATGGTACCAGGAGCGAACCATCATCTGTCATGGAGAGGATTTTGGAATTTTGGTTTTTGTTTGGCATCTGCATTGCTGCACTGGAATAATGCCAGGAGCAACTCATCATTTGCCCCGAGAGAATTTGAGAATTGATGGCTTAGGAGGCAGGTTTAGATCCCTATCACCTAAGACTTTTCAATTTTATGGGCCGTGAGGGTCCCATAAAAGCATTTTCTCCCTACGAGTCGAAAGGATCTCGTAGGCGTATTTTCTCCATAGGAGTCGTGGGGACTCCTAAGTGTGTTGCCCCTTTGTGAGTCGTAAGGATCTCACGCGGGAATTTTCTCCTCTCAAAGTCGAGAGGACTTTGAGAGTGCATTTCATCTTCTTTTCACGAGTTTGCGCCCTTTCAGGTTTTCACAAACTCGTCGGCAGTCCTGCTGTTTTTACTCACGGAGCCCTTTCGGGTTTTCCTCCGTGCCCATTTTGCTTGTGGACATACCCCTTTTTTTTCCTTTTTTTTTTCTTCTTTTTTTTTTAGTGGGACTTTGAATGTGGTCTCACCGGTAAGACTTAGGGGAGATTGGGATTGTTTTACGCCCGTGGATTGTATACGGTTTTGCAGGATGTATGATCCAGACCGTAGGGCCGAAAAAATTTCAGGGCTTTGTTGGCGTCTGCATCGCTGCACTGGAATGTGGTACCAGGAGCGACTCATCATTCACCGTTGGGGTATGGGATTTGGAATTTGGATCTTGTTTGGCATCAGCATTGCTGCACTGGAATAATGCCAGGAGCAACTCATCATTTGCCTTGGGAGGACTTGGGATTTGGGTTTTTGGTCGGCATCAGCACCGCTAACACTGAAGCGGAATGCCAGGAGCGACTCATCATTTGCCGTTTGGGGATTGGGGAGCGATGGCTTAGGAGACAGGTTTAGATCCCTATCGCCTAAGGCTTTTCAATTTTATGGGCCGTGAGGGTCCCATAAAAGCATTTCCTCCCTACGAGTCGTAAGGATCCCGCAGGTGTATTTTCTCCTTAAGAGTCGTGAGGACTCCTAAGTGTGTTTTTCCTTTATGAGTCGTAAGGATCCCACAAAGGTTTGTTCTCCTCATGTATCGTGAGGACACATGAGTGGGTCTTATCAATGGAGCATCATTCCCAAAGCGGAGACCGGCCGCGTAACTGGTGATTACGGTGGGGCATGGGTATGATGAGAATTATTTGAGCCCGTGGATTGTATACGATGGTCAATTTGGGGACCCACCGTAGGGCTGGGAGAATTTTGAGAAATTGGATTTTGGTTGGCGTCTGCATCGCTGCACTGGAATATGGTACCAGGAGCGACTCATCATTCGCCGTTGCCCGTTGGGGAACGATGGCTTAGGAGATAGGTTTGGGTCCCTACCACCCAAGGCTTTTCAATTTTATGGGCCGTGAGGGTCCCATAAAAGCATTTTCTCCCTACGAGTCGAAAGGATCTCGTAGGTGTATTTTCTCCTTAGGAATCGTGAGGATTCCTAAGTGTGTTGCTCCTTTGTGAGTCGTAAGGATCTCACGCAGGGGTTTTCTCCTCACAAGGTCGAGAGGACTTTGTGAGTGTATTTCACCTCCTTTCCTTTTTACGAGTTTGCGCCCTTTCGGGTTTTCACAGACTCGCCGGTAGTCCTGCTGTTTTTACTCACGGAGCCCTTTCGGGTTTTCATCCGTGCCCGTTTTGCTTGTGGGCATACCGTTATTATTTTTTTTATTATTATTTTATTTTTCTTTTTTTTTTTTTTTTTTTTGCCGCTGGTGGGACTTTAAAGTAGTCTCACCGGCAGGATTTGGGAGAAAATAGGGGTCATTTACGCCCGTGGATTGTATACGGTTTTGCAGGATGTCTGATCCAGACCGTAGGGCTGATGTGCTCAATTCGCCTGCGACTTGGAGCATTCACGTGTAGTATTTCTTGAGATATCGGCCATTGATGGGTGGCATGGGCCTTTCTCCCTCGGCACTTATTAGTTGGTAGGATCCTCCGTCAAACACTTTCTCGATGACGTATGGTCCTTCCCAGTTTGGCTCGAATTTTCCCTTGGCATGTCGATTGGGGATAATCGGTCTTTTGAGGACCAACACCAATTCACCTTTCTTGAAGGCGCGGAGACGGGTTATCTTGTCATAAGCCCGTGACATTTGGGCTCGGTATAGCTCCAGATTTTGTTGCACCGCGAGCCTCTTTTCTTCGAGGGCATCGAGTTCTTCAAGTCGAAGGAGCACGTTTTCTTCCTCCGTCAACTCATGTTGGACGGCCATTCTTAAGCTCGGAACTTCAACTTCGAGGGGGAGGACCGCCTCCACTCCGAAGAGCAATGAGTATGGAGTGGACTGAGTTGGAGTACGGTGCGTGGTACGATATGCCCACAATGCCTCGTGAAGCTTGAGATTCCAGTCTCTCTTGTTGGCTGAAGCATTTTTCCTCAGAAGCTTGCATAGAGTCTTATTGAAGGCTTCGGCTAGCCCATTGGCTCTTGGATTATAGATGGAGGAATACCTCCAGTCTATCTTGTGCTGAGTAGCGAATCTTGAGACATTGAAGCTTTTGAAAGAAGGCCCGTTGTCAGAAATGATTCTTCTTGGTGTACCGAAGCGGTATAGAATATTATGCTGGAAGAATGTCAGAATATCCTTTGTCTTGACTTCTTTTAGCGGGACAGCTTCAGCCCATCTGGAGAAGTAGTCTGTCGCGGCCAGTATGAACCGGTGGCCTTTAGATGACGGAGGATCAATTGGGCCAACAATGTCGGTGCCCCAGACTTCGAAGGGCCACGACGCCACTGTAGGATGCAATGGATTGGGATGCTTATGAATAAAATCACCGTGAATTTGGCAGACATAACATTTCCTTGCATGCTCTCCGCAATCCCGTATCATGGTGGGCCAGTAATACCCAAGCCGTTTAATTTGCAGTCGCATCTTGGGGCCAGATTGGTGAGCACCGCAAACGCCTGAGTGAACTTCTTTCATGACTTTTTGGGCTTCGGCCGATGACAGGCACCTGAGCCAGAGTTGGTCATATGACCTGCGGTATAACGTGTCATTTACAAACACGTATCGGAGAGCTCTTTTCTTCAGCTGAATCCTCGAAGATTTTTCTTCGGGCAGCTTGTCGTATCGGAGGTACTCTATGAAGGGTTCTCTCCAATCGGGCTCGTCTTGGATGATCGAAGCTTCTTCCGCAGGACTGCTCTTCTGTTCTGCGCTTTCCTCTTCTCGTAGAGAGACTGGGGGTAGAATTTGCCGGCTCCTGACTGTGATCAGAATTTCGTCCATGTCAGGATCAGCCAGCTCCTTGGCTAGGCGAGCGAGTATATCGGCTTTTCCGTTCAATGCTCTAGGGACTCTTGTTAGTTCGATATGAGTGAACCGTTTCATGAGTTCCACCACCCGGCTTCTGTACCGAGCCAACTCGGGTTTGTATATCTTATAGTCGCCGCTTACTTGGTTGACGACAAGCTGGGAATCACCGTAAACCCGTAGCCGAAGGATTTCCATTTCTATGGCGAGCTCCAAACCAGCTATCAGAGCTTCATACTCGGCCTCATTGTTTGTGCGAGGCTCGGTAAGAGCAAAAGAACGCCGTAGGGTTCCCATTGATGGTGTGATAAACACCAATCCTATCCCTGCTTTTATCTCTGGAACGCTTGATTTACTGGAGGTTCTTATCGATGAGGCCCCATCGAAGTAGAGCTCCCAACATGGCTCGTCATTCTCGAAATGCAGCACTTGTTCGTCGGGTAACTCACAATTTAGTGGCGACCCTTCTGGTATGGGATGAGCAGCGAGAAAGTCTGCAAGAGCTTGCCCTTTTACTGCTTTCTGAGGAGTGTAAACTATGTCAAACTCAAGTAGCATGACAGCCCATCTTGCCATTCTGCCGGCTAGGCTTGCTTTGGTCATCAAGTGTTTGAGCGGGTCGACCTTGGAGATCAGCATAACCCGATGAGCGAGCAGATAGTGCCTCAGCTTCTTCACAGCAAATATCAGAGCCAGGCATTGCTTTTCGATTGGGGAGTAGTTGTGTTCCGCCCCGACTAGAGTTCGACTGAGGTAGTAGAGGGCATTTTCTTTTCCCTCCTCGTTGTTCTGAGCAAGGAGTGCACCAAGTGACTCATCTAGCGCGGCAGTGTAGAGAATCAGCGGTTTATTTGGAATGGGAGCGGCCAAAACTGGAGGGTGCAACAAGTACTGTTTGATACTTTCGAACGCTTCTTGACACTCGGCATCCCAGATAAAAGGAGCTCCTTTCTTCATGAGCTTTGAGAAGGGCCTACATCTCCCCGATAAATTTGAGATAAACCTCCGTATATAAGCAAGCTTGCCTTGAAAAGATCTTAGCTGCGTCAGACTCTTCGGAGGAGGCATCTCCATGATGGCCTTTATCTTTGATGGGTCAACTTCGATCCCTCGATGTCGAACTATGAAGCCCAGGAATTTTCCCGATGACACGCCAAAAGCGCATTTCAGAGGATTCATCTTCAGATCAAATTCCCTCAGTCTGGTGAGAACGGTCCTAAGATCCTGGATATGATCGGCCTTGGTTTCAGTCTTAACGACCAGATCATCAACATAACATTCGACGACTTTATGAATTAGGTCATCGAAGATATTGGTCATTGCCCTTTGATATGTAGCACCTGCGTTCTTCAGTCCGAACGGCATCACCTTGTAGCAATATATTCCGATCGGAGTTCGAAATGCTGTGTGCTTCTCATCCTCAGGCGACATCTTGATCTGATTATATCCAGACGAGCCATCCATAAAAGTGAACAGCTCGTAATTTGAGGTGTCATCGACCATCATTTCCATGACCGGTAGCGGGAAGTCGTCTTTAGGACATGCCTTGTTGAGGTCCCTGAAATCGACACAAACTCGGATCTGCCCATTTTTCTTCTTCACTGGGACTATGCATGCGATCCAGTCTGCATATTTCTCTTCCCTGATAAAGCCGGCATCGATGAGTTTCTTGGTTTCCTCGATGACCTTTTCTTCCAACTCCCTTCTCATTCTTCGAGGAGCTTGTTTGACTGGCTTAGCATCAGGAGAAATAGCCAGCTTATGCATGGCTACCTCAGGAGAAAGGCCAGGCATTTCTTTGTACGTCCACGCGAAGCAGTCGACGAACTCACGCAGCAGGGCAATTATCTGCTCTTTCATTTCCTCCGACAAGAGTGAGCTGATGTAGGTCGGCCTTGGATTATCGGGCGTTCCTAAGTCAATCTCGGCTAGCTCATCAAAGGTTGCTTGTCCGCCATCTTCGAGCTCTTGAGGAGCTTCTTCTGGCTCGGCTATCTCGTCATCATCATTTGATCTTTCGCTGGCTTCACCAACATGGATCATGTAGCACGCTTTGGAATCAGGTTGAATGTAGCCTATGCCCCGTCTATCTGGAATTCGTCCATCGATGAGTGCTCGGACCTGGGGCGGATACCATAGCCCTTCGTAAAACTTTGCTTCGGACTCCGTTTGATATAACCGGCATCCGCACTTCTTAAAGTATTCCCGCATCTTGGGCGCATAGTATCTGGGATTGAGGACGGCTCTTATGCCTCTCTCATAGGGAAGGCACGCGACAGAAAGATCGTCCGGGTGCACAACGGGGTTTGACTTGTAAAACAGGATGCCCTTCTGTCCATTTTTCCTCCCGGGCACGTAGAAAGTTTTCAGCTGGTCCACGGTAGAGACTGACAATGCGTCGAACTCTTTGCACATCCGTTCCGGCACCCTTGTGATAGCCAGGGACCCTTCTGCGACTTCGAAGGTCTCTCGTAGTTTCGCTTGCTGCATGGGGGGTCGATCTGCACAGCTGTCGCACGGCAGGTCCTCTTCTTCTGACTCTTCAGTGTCACTGCCAAGATGAGGGCGGACTTTGCTGCTAGATGGGCCTTCAGTAACAGATTCGTCCGTATCGCTGCCGAAATGAGGGCGAGTTTGGCGGAAGGACGGGCTTCCAGCGTCGGACTCATCAGTGTCGCTGCCGAAATGCGGGCGTACTTGGGTATTTTTGCTTTTGAAAGTGATAGCCGGCGCAGATTTGCTTTTGAGTCTTGGGGCCGTTCTATCCTCAGTCAGTTGTGGCTTAGCATTTTGGTGGTTTGTAAAGTACCGAGAATCTTCATAGCGGACTTCATGCACACCGAACGGTTGGATGTCTCCGTCAATGCGTCTTTCTTCGCCATTTTTAGTATATTTCATGCATTGATGGAGAGTTGATGGAATGATGCCATAATCATGGAGCCATGGCCGCCCCAAGAGAATCTTATAAGACGTGTCGGCGTCGATCACGTATATCTTAGCTTCAGTTTGCAGATCCCCGAATTTGATTGGCAAAGCTATAGACCCTAGAACTTGCTGGCAATTTTGGTTGAACCCTTGAATGACAGTCCTTTCCCTCGACAGGTGTCGGACGTCCATTGACAGACTCTTCAGAGTTCGCAAGTTCATGATGTTCACTGAGGACCCCGGATCAATCAATATACGATTAATTCGATCTCCGTCGCTGTACCCGGTCACGTAAAGCGGCCGATTATGCTCAGCCGTTCCCAGTAGCAAGTCTTCATCCTTAAATGTGACTGCGGCGGCATGCAAAGCGTGCTGGGCTTCTTTCATGTTAATTTCCGCAAAGTGAGCCTGATACCGCTCGGGGTTTTGTAGAGCGTGAATGAGAACGTCTCTAAGCTCCTTAGATAGGACCAAGGCGTCGTAGATGCTCAGGAGAGATGGAAGCTTCCGGAGATGTGCCAAGACATTATAGTCCACCGAGGAAGGATTTATGTTTTCGTCGGCCGGTTCTCTGCCATTTTCTTCGTTAGCGACTTGTTTTTCCTTCCCTTTTGGGGCGTTGCCCTGATTTTGCGGTAGAGCTCTGCCGCTTCTGAGCTGGATTTGATTGGCCTTTGTGGTGAGCTCCTCGTCCTCTTCGGGAAAACAGAGATCATCCTCGGAGTCGCTGCCAAGATGGATGGCATAGCAGGTCACTATTGGGATCTCTTCATTGGAGTCTTCTTCTAATTCCTCCAGAATTTCAGCCGCTTGTACAGGGAAGAACTCCTTCAATTGAATCAATGTTCTTTCCCTTTGTTCATATTCTTCGAGGGAATCGATATATTTTTGAATGGTCGATCTCCCTGCAGGCTCCTTTTCGCGCCGAGCTACACTTTTCTTCTTCTTGAGCTTCTTGGATTTTGAGCCTGATGGAGCTGCATTGGCAGCTGGACTGGTAGGCTTCTTTTGCCCTTCCCATTCCGTCCTGGGTTCTTTCTGAAGTAGCTTTAGCAGCTTCTTCGTCTTATTAGATATGTGCGTACTCCACGGAGGCTGCGATGAGTCGGTTTTGTTTGTCGGGGCAGCGGGTTCAGCTGTCTGCTCCCAGAAGGCTTCAACTTCTGTCTGTATAAAGTTGGCGGTCGCAACTTGATTGTTCACCAACACGCTTTTGGACAGCTCGATCTCTCCAGCCTTGTACTGCTTCTCGACCCAATCCTTGAAGATATAGCAATCCTCGATCGCATGGCTCACTACTCGGTGGTACGGGCAATACAGGGGATTGTCGGTCATTTTTGCTTCTTGGGGTCTTTTCGACTCCGGCAGTTGTAGGCCATTGTTCAAGGCATCTTTAAATATCTTGCGGACCTTGTCCCTTCTGAAAGAGTAAACCTTGTTCTTTTTCTCCTCTAGGGAAGGCCCATCTCCTCCCAGCAATGGCTTTCGAGACCGGTTGGTTTTGGATTCGCCCGCCCTTCGCTTTTCTTCATTGTCGGAGGCATTGAAGACATTGGTACTGCTGGAACTCCCGCTTCTACGGTTGTCGTCCCGCTTGCTTTTCCAGGTTTTGTCTCTCTGAGAGTCTGGCGGGGACTCTTGCTTCGAGCGTTCTAGCATTTGAACTTTCTTGGTTAGCTCCTGAAATGTCTTGAGGCCCGCTATACACAAGAATGGGACCATCCAATTGCTGAGGTTCCCAATGAGAAGGCTGACGGACTGGTCCTGCTCCAGCGGCGGTTCGCATTTGACTGTGAGATTACGCCATCGGGCGATAAAGTCGGTGTTGCTTTCATTCTTCCCCGGCTTAGTCCTCACAAGGTCGGCAATGGAGATTTTATCACTGACACTCATGAACCTTTGCCGAAACAGGGACTCCATTTGGGCAAAGGTAATGACGGACCCGTCCGGTATACTCGCATACCAGTCGAAGGCGACGCCGGTCAGGCTGTTGACAAACTGACGAAGAAGGAGCGCGTCATTGCCCCCTGTATTTCCGCACGATGCTTTGAAGTGGGCGACGTGCTGGTTTGCATTCCCCGTTCCATCAAATCTTCCGAACTTAGGAATGACGTAGCCGCTTGGGAACTCAATCAGATCGTACTGCGCGGGATATGGCCGCCCACTACTGCCGATTTCTTTCTGAGCTTCAGCTTCGGCCACCAATGTTTTAACCTTGCTGGTGACCAAATCCATTATCCGATCCTGTGTTAGCGGGATGGTGCTATCTGGGGCCAAGGCGTCCCCAGAAGCGGAATGTAGCCGGCTTTCATTTGGCTCGACCAGTCTTGGTCCCAAAGGAACAGGCATTGGCTGCCTCGGATTGTCCTCACCCGGCTGATTAGTAGCGGCTTGCGCTTGATTAGGAGGCGCTCGAGCAATTTGAGCCGTAAGCTGCATCACCACATTCGTTAAGTCGTCAATCTTCGAATAGAGCTTGGCCATCTCTTTATCTTTGCTCCTGAGCTGTTTTCGAAGCTCTTGAAGCAGCTCTTGCTCCGCAGTCCTGGGGCGGAAAGTCGGCTCTTCCTCGCTGTCCGAGCTTGACTCTGCATGGACCGAGGGGTCTTTCTGCCTATCATCCTCATCGAGAGGGTTTTCTTCATCCAGCAGGGGCGGCTGTTCTTGGGTGGCGGCAACCACATTCAGGCTAGATTGGGCTTGGAATGTGGTGGCCCCGTCCTTGCTTTTGCTGCGAAGGTTGTCGCTGGGGCGCCCGCCCGCCATATAGACCGTATGGATGATATATCCGGCCGTCTTTCTATCATTGGCAGTTAATTTCGTGGATCGCTGTCTTGACCCCCTTGTTTCGGTAGCTGGTAGTCGATTGAAGGTGGCTGGCCTAACCAGGTTCTTAAATGGTGCTGGCGCATCTTTTCTGGGTTTGCCCCGCTGCTTTCGTGCGGCACAGAGCGCTTGATAGACTCTTGAAGAGATAGTGTCGTACGTTTTCTGTTGGGGCGGGGACACGTCTCTTTGTGGCACTGTTCGGACCGCTGTCTTCTTGATTCTGGCGGTCATGGCGTTTTTCTGAACCCACTTCAGAGGCTCGAAGGAATTGCTGATTCTTACGTCCGACTCAGCCGTCGTCGCGGGGAAACCCTGCACTTGGAACTTCACATGATTCCATTTGGCCGAAGCCTTGGCCCTTTTGTTGGCTCGATACCTGAGCCGCTTCTGCCTTAACTTTTCTGTTCTAAGCACCTGGCAGACTTCAGCTCTTTGGGAAGACGCCGCAGACCGGGCGACGGAGGGCTTTGGAGATACGCTCGATTGTGCGTTTGTTGGAGTCATCGCTTGATCTCGTCCGCGACATTTGTTGTTGCCCTTCGCACCGGAAGTCTTGCCCCCAGCTAGAGTGTCAGGGAATCGTTCAAACACCATCTTAAGTTTCGGTTGTGGTGCCTTAGCAATCACAACATTCGGCCTCTTGCCCCTTGGGACCGGCTTGACCACCTGTTCCGCCGGGATTTCCGCCAGATGAGCGCTTCCAGCAGGGTAGATGATGACGGAGCCAAACTGGCGGGGCGGTTCCTCCCACTGTCGACTGAGGCTTGCAGGGAGAACCACACGAGCGTTGATCTTGACCACGTATGGAATCGGGGTCGCTTTGGAAGTTGAATTCGTCTGGGAAGACATTGTCGTTGAAGGTTGATTGCTGCACGAAAAAAAAACATCATTTCAGTATAGGCAATCGATATGTATATTGATTGAGTTCGTATGAATATTTAACCCGAAATATGGGAGGAGAGATTGGTCCCACCGGGCGTGCCAGAATCTGTAGGGTGTTTTTCGTCACCCCAGTGAGATGGGAATACGCGAGCGCTTGTCAGGCGTACTACAGATTCCCCCTGCCTAGGGTAGGCCGGGGTTTAATGATTGTGGGGATCCGAATCTCCGGCAGCCGCGGACTAAGCTGCCGTTAATTACCCCCCCGCCTTTGGGGCGAGGGAACCTCCGATTAACGGGTTAAATTGGTCATGCGAACTCAATGTGCAGTGTGCGTGTGTTTTGTTTTGAAAGGGGGTTTTGGATATATAGGGAGCCACGCAGAGTTTTTACGGGGGAGAATATGGCGGAGTATGTATGTGTGTGAATTTGTATACATATGTATATGTATATGTATATACATAAAAAGAGGGGGGAAAGGCATCCAAGGGATGCGTGGGGCAGCACCTTGGGCGCTGTGCGCTTAGGTGCTGTGCGCAGGCGCGCAAGCGCGCGCGCCACGTGTCGGCACGCGGGCGCCTTGCGCACTTGCGCAGGCGCGCAAGCGCGCGCGCCACGTGTCGGCACGCGGGCGCCTTGCGCACGTGCGCAGGCGCGCAAGCGCGCGCGCCACGTGTCGGCACGCGGGCGCCTTGCGCACTTGCCTTGCGCACTTGCGCAGGCGCGCAAGCGCGCGCGCCACGTGTCGGCACGCGGGTGCCTTGCGCACTTGCGCAACGCGCCGGAGAGGCACAAGAGGCTTTTAGCCTGAAAAAAAGGATTTCTCAAAGGAGAAATCAGAGAGGAGTCGGGCTCCTGAATGTGTTTTGGGTTTAATGGAAGTGGTTCTTCTTCTTCCTCCTGTCGCTTGCTGGATCTTGAAGATCAAGAGATGTGAAATCTCAAAATCTCTCCTTTTTAAGATCTGATGACAGATCCAAGTTCCCCTTTGTGGGTTTTGTGGTGGAAAACTATTTAGTTTTGAAAAAGGAAGAGTAAAACTCTTGATTTAATTCAAAAGAAAGAAGAAGGTTTTAGAACCTTGAAGAAGGAGGAAAGAGCTCAGCTCTGAAACTTTTTTGGAGAGAGAAAAAGTTGTGAGATATTTTCATTATCTTTTGCCTTTATAGGCTATACACTTTGCACATAGCCCCTTGGGCTTCACAAAATGGCATTTTGCCTATCCCATGGCTCATGTGCCATTTCTTTTTGCACATAAACCATGGGCTTTACAAAAATTTGGCTTTATGCCTATTTTTCTTACATTTATCCATAAAACAAAACAAAAGAAATACAACAAAATTATTTATTACAAAATTTTAATCTTGGCATGGGGGGAGGCCGGCCGTTTCTTGTTCGGGCTCGACCCGGGCATAGGCCCACTGGATCTGGGCTTGGGCCCACTTGGCTTGGGGTTGACTTGGATTTTGACTTGGTCAACCGGGGTGTAAATTTTTACCCCAACAGTAAGTCCCATCCGTCTCTCTACCCTCTTCCTTGTTCTTCGTATATATACTATTGCTTTTAAAGGTAACCTAATATTACCCTATAGTTAATAACTTTAATCTATTTCATACTCTAGTAATTATATCGATGCTGCTAAAATACTAATGATATAAACTGCAAATAAATGGAAACAAAATGACTCAAATCACTGTTTGATAACATATAATAACTGAATAATAAACATATAATGCTATATTTGTTAAGAAATTTACACACCATAGCTGTTATTGATCGTTTTATTTATTTTTACAATATAATTATAGGCATGATGTAGTAATTGTTAAATCTTCTGCATTACATTCAGTTAGTAGTGTTAGTTGGGTTATCTTGATTTTTTTATTAATGTATATTATTGGAAGTGTTGTATGTATACATAGTTTATTTAATTTATATGTGCGTAGTATCTTATTCAGTTATTATTAACACACATTACTATATTGATAGATGCTATTTAGTTAGAATTTGAAGATGCGCATTATATATTAGAACAATAATATCAAACCCCCACATCATGATCATTAACCATTAACAAAACATCTTGACAAGTTTCATATCAAAAGAATTCCTATTTTACTTTTTATCGCAATTTTACAGAAAAATACCATATAATTTATCTTCAACATAAAAACATCATTAATCTTGCTATACCTTTAAGTAGATCACGAGGTAATGACCTACCTCCTCACACACTCATATGCAACATAGCACGACACCCTCGGAAACATAGAATACGAGAAATCGAAATCATTACAAATATATAACGTTTGAGCTAATAATATAAAAAATATCTAGACTCAGCCAATTAAGGACTGTCGCGCTTATTAGGACAGAGGAAGGTTGTGGGTATTCAGTCGTTTATCTAAACCTGACTTTGTGGTGCGTAGGCTAGACAAGTGAGAAAGGTAAGTTTAGAAGGCCCGTCTCACGGTGATTCGTGAGCGGAACCCTACTTTCTTCACCTGTACTTACCTGGCCATAATTGGCGGTGAAGAGGCGATTTGAGGGGTATCTCACAACTTGTCACTTTGGACCAGTTAAGAGCAGTCTAGTTAACTTAGAAGACCCTAGAACATAGAATACGGGAAAACGATACCTTTTCAAATAAATACCATTACTAATAAAACCATTTTTCTTAATGATTAGTATTTTACACAAATCTTTGCAAAGCGCCGCTACAACCCATTTGGCGAACCCGTTCGGGATGGTGCGGATTATCGCACATTCTCGGGCTTAGTAGTGTGAGATTCAGACCTCCGCAAGGAGCATTCGGTCTTGAAAAATTTAAAATACGACATCTTAAGAAAATGAGATTTTTTAGAATATAAAATATATATTAAAATTATTTTCGTATAAATATATGTATATTTATTATTAAAATACCTATTTTTTTATGATATAAATATTCCACCTTTTTCTAAAAATCACAAGAATCCATTTTTACACTAAAATACCATGAATTCCATACAAAACTAATATTACAAATAAATACCACTTATTATGAAAATAGAATATTTTCACTAGAAATATCACAATATAAAATCTACATTCATTACAACTCTAAAGACGATTAATAAATACTTGGGGTGTATTTTGAAAACTATACAAGAGTATTTTTACATAAAACCCCCTCAAGTTCTATAATTTACCTTAAGGACCCTAGTAAATATAGGTTTAAGCGAGACCAATCTCTTGAGCCTCAGAGAGCCGGAGAAGTGGGTGCTTGCCTATCTAAATTAGACAACTTAACAACGGTGTTATCAATACGGCAATCGTCTTTGAAACAGACACAAATCCTGCCGCCCATGTGCAGCGGTTACCGATAATATCAAAATAATCAGGACTTTAATTTACCTTTCTAATTTTCTGACTCAGTTTGAGTCTCATTATAATCTGACTTGAATATGATTCAAGTATAATCTACAATCTATAATTTACAATATTACAATTCAACATGAATTCATGAATCCATTATTCCATATATTCAATCTATCAACTTGACTGAACCGAACCATGGATATACATCCATTTACATGATTCTACAGTTATTCCATTTACATGATTATACAGTTACATCCGTTTACTGATATCATGGTTTTGGTCAGTCATCCAACTATACAATCTATATAATACAATACAACAATACAATCAAAACACTACGGGGTTTAAGGGGTAGATTGGTACGGAAGGTGTTAAAAGTGGTACGAGACAGTAAGATTAAGACACCTAACCTATATTCCGTTGCTGTTGTACCGTGGATTAACGGTTCCTTGTACTTTCCGTTTGCCCTGGTCTCTAGCATATAGAGACCCCTCTAGTATACACTGGCATTCTTTTTTACCAAGGTATAAACAACAGCGTTAACACAATATTATAACAATATAATACAACTTTAAAAGATACCTTCTTATTCTGTCTATTCTATTTCTCCCTTCTCTTTGGGACTTACCGAGCGATCTGTTCGCTGACGAAATTCTCTTTCTTTCTTCTTTGAATGTCGTCAGGTTATCTGGACACGTCAGAGATCGAGCCTACTGCTGAAGACTTGGACCAGTTTAGTGAAGATCCCGAGCTCTAGACATTGTACATTTTCCATTCAGTACTTTTCATTTCCTGTTATGCCATTGTTTAGGCATCGCTTTTTTATCAGTTGTATTTACTTTTCATGCATTGTACAAAAGAATGTGAATAAATTAAGTTGTTGTTTTTATTATCTTGTCTCTTGTGTTTTACTTTTATATTGCTTAGATACGCTTAGCGTATTTACTTCACAGTAAATACGCAGCGGACCAGTCGCGTCCCTTTCGTCGTATACCGGGAAGCGGGGCGTGACATTTCTTGACCTGTTATGAGCCTCAAATCGACACGACTTATCGGTTACTGGGGTCTGACGTTCACCACCCCTAGACTGGATATGCGACATATCAGACGAAGAGACCGGACTGTACGGGTAGTGTTTCTGATTGGCTCGACGGAAGTTTTGACAGCTTCGCTGGTTTTCTTCTGATAACTCAATACCCGGGTGGCCATTACGTTTAGCTGACCGCTTGCGGCTTGTGAATTTTGATATGATCATCACCCACTGCCGGCGTATTGACGAGTTTTAAAGTCCCACACAGGAGTTTCCTAGCTCAGGCGAAACGATATGGTGTGCATATGAGATATGCACGGGACCCGATTGAATGTGAGTATATGATACCGTATATCAATCGGGCGTTTTTCTATTGGTCAGGTCGTATGTGATATGACCGGTTTGTTAAATCAAGTGTTGATTTAACATTTGACTTTTAGTTTAATTCTTTATTTAAACCTTTTTCTTTGTTGAAGATGTATGCATGCATGTATGCACCTGTTGATGTGCATGGACACATACATACATACATGGATGTTTATCATGGTTGATGATATATTATATGGTGGCAATGCAAGACTCACATGGTTAAATTTATATATATGTTTATTTATATTGAGTTAAAGAAAAGATTATTCACTCATGGTTAAAGTTTATCATCTTTGACTTTTTGACCATTCTTGACCTAACTTTTAACCTTAGGTTAATTCTCTTTTGCCTTTTAACTCAATGATAAATATCTAAGATATTTATTAACCATGGTTTGAGGGGAGAAGGATTTAATATGATTATTTCATTCTCATCTCAATTTAGTTTTATTATTCATCACAAAAGCTTTTGATCTTGAGCTTTGCCATCATCTTCTTCTTCCACCCTCTCTTGAGTTTTCATTTGAATGAGTTAGTTAAAAAGAAAGGGTTTTGATTAGAGAATACAAACTACCACATCATTCTAAACATCTAGCCCATTTGTGTAGTGTGTTTGCTACACTTCTTCCATGGATCAAGTAAAGCAAGAAGTTTTGGGCAAAGGGACTTCGGGTGGATCATCGTGGACTTGGAAGGTTGCTAGTGATCCGTTCCAAACTCTCAAAAGTCCAGGGAGTCACCAAAGAGAGACTACAAAGGTTGTAATCTCTACTCTTAATGATAGATTGTTCTTTGTATGTGATACAAAACTTGTTACCCTAAATATTCTAGTTAAGATTCATGGTTTGTTTGTTTTGCACCTCTCTAAATTTTAATGTAGCATGAGTGATGCTACCAAACCCTAAACTAGGTGCAAAGGAAACCCAACAGTAGTATCAGAGCCAAGCTAGAATTTTAGACACAGTGTTAAAACAATTACGAAAACGAAATCGACTCCGAAAAATACGGTATTATGAAACCCTAAATTGCTCTCTAGAAATTTTCTAAAAAGTCTTTGAAAAATTATTTTAGTAACTGCAGAAGACTGTATGTGATACACTAGGAACACAGGTGAAACACGAGCCCCTAAGCTCGGATTTTGGCAGAGCCCCACGCCATGAAATCCGGCGTCGCCGGCCGTTTGTGCTCCTCTGGGCTTCGTTTTTCATCTGTGCTCTGTACTGTAGGAATTGGGGTTTCTGGTATTGTTTGCTTAGCCCAATTTTCATGTGATGATTATTTTGACCTGTGGCTAATTCGTAGTATTTCGTAGTCGTATAATTTAACACTGTATTGGTAACCTTGACAATGTTTAGCAGTTCGATCGAACTTCGAACACCACATTTAGTACCCCGTTGAAATTTCCAAGTGTTGTGATTTTCCTTAGTTGATTGTATTCGTAAAATCGTGCAAGTTCCCCTATGGACCCTCTAGAAGAACATGCTGACCTTAACTCGATTCTATGCCCACGGAACCGCGATTGAACCCTAGGGTTTGCCATAGTTCCGTGGTGTCATAGGTGAGGCA
Source organism: Agapanthus africanus (assembly GCA_030015575.1). NCBI lineage: Eukaryota > Viridiplantae > Streptophyta > Magnoliopsida > Asparagales > Amaryllidaceae > Agapanthus > Agapanthus africanus. Next base: position 318,523,016 of record CM057338.1, on the reverse strand, counting down.
TTGGTTAACTCCTTCTACGGCTGGTCCATGGACACTGTGGCACGGTTTTTGAGTATTTTTGACTTTGCTTAAGTGTTGAGCTCACGGGGTAATTTGTGAGTGTATGTTGATTCGATCGAAATGTTAAACATTGTCTTGATATATCTGTAATGTGATACAATATGTGGAATTCAGAAAGTTAGGCATGAAATCCGCAATATGTGATGTTTCGGGTTTACGATGTCTATGATGATTTTGGATTCCAAATATTGTAGTTTTCACTTTTCTTTTCTGCGACCGTAAGTGTAGTATGTGGTGTATCGCCGGCTTCGTTGCTATACATCAACGACAATTGGGATACGCATACTTGCTTACATTGATGATATGAGATATTATGTGTTGCTGTGATATGTTATGTTGGATAGTCACGTTCTGAATAGCGGGGGTTTTATATGAGATGAGGGTTTTTATTTTCATTCATATAAAATTCATGGTATGTAATATTCTTTTATTAGGGCACTTCCGGGTTGAGAATACTGTCACCATTGTATATTATTTATTTTTCCGCATTGGGATAGACCCAAGGAGGGGAGCACAAATAACCGGGTTCTAGGGTCCAGTGGGAGGTCATCTCGAGGAGTCGAGACCGGGTCTCCTAACCTTAGAATTGGCAGCGTTACTTGCCGCTCTCGTAGAGGTCTAGGGATGTAGGTTTGGCTATTCATCGCGACCGTGGAATCCGTGTTTTATACAGGCTCAAAATAAAACACGGACCTTCTAGTATATCCAATATTTCATATGTTTCATTTGCTGCTGATATACTGTGATGTGATCATATTATATGCGTGAGATGAATGCTTTATTATTGTATATATGATATATAATAAACGGTGCTTATGTTTTACACCCGCGCTAGTCCCGTCCCGGTATGCCGTTAGTTAAGTAATCTAACGGTGCATAACGGGATACTGTGGCGAATGCGGATGGCATACGCGTACGTTGTATTTTCATTTCTTCTGTGATACTTAGGAAGCATAAATGATAGGATTCATTAATGAGATTAATGAAAGAAAAAGAAACCTAAAAGATATTGTAGAATCAAATTTTATAAAAAAAAGGGTAGCTCTAGTTTTTGCTTTGCATAGCGGTATTCCTTGTAGAATATCCAGCACCTTATTCGATAAGAAAAGAGCCGAGATCTCTTCACCAGAAGTGACCTCTTTAGCGAAACTAGAAAAGCCTAAAAAACACTCCTTTTCAAAAAAAAAATCACTTGTTTCTACAACGGTATCAAGTTCATTACGCTCATGGTTTTCTGAAAAACCTGCGTAGCCCTCCGACATTTCAGATAAGTAATATTTAGTATTCGTGCTACGTTTGTTGGCTTTCGTCAAGGCGTAGTGTGCGATAGCTATTTACTGCTTATCTGCAGCATATGATGCGATTGGATTAGGATAGTCGTACGGCTTTGTTGGCTTTCGTCAAGGGTCATACGAGTGGGTTTGATTCAATAAAGAAATGTACGGGTTGAACTTGGCTAGCGGACTATAGTTTGTTGGCTTTCGTCAATATTATAGCACGTTAGGGGTAAAAGCATTATCGGGAATTTCGAGTATTGAAATTTGCAATGAGATTGCATACCTCCTATGAGATTGTCGGATCCTTGTTCATATCAGATTTTTGCATTTTTATATCGTCCATTCTTAGTCACATTGCATGTAAGTAGGTACTTTTGATCCATGTCTGCTAAATAATTGCAGATTTCAGATTCTCAGCTCTTTACAGCGAAATTCATGAAAAGTCCCTACAAATGTGGGACTACGACCAACAAACAGAGAAATACGGGTTTTCGCACACTATCCGTATAATGCCGCCTACCAGTTCAAGGAACAAATGGAAAATTATTGAGCATTTCAATACGCAAAGCACAAGGGCAGCACAAGATCCAAGACTTCAAACGCGGAGCTCAAGGCAAAAGTCCACTGTTGAATATCTGGAAGAGAATTGAAGAGATTCTGAGAGACCAAGTGAAGAAAACAGAAGATAAAAGCAACTTGAAGAAACCCTAAAGAATTGGGCCCATGAGCCCACCAAATGGCCGCGGATCCACGGCCAAACAGGCTATTCTGCCGCGGTTCCGCGGCCGTGCTCTGCACGTGTCGGTGGGGTGTCGGTGTTTTGACTTGGTTTTTGGGGTTGTTTTGTAATTTCATGTATAGATCAGAATGTAAACCTAGGGTTTTTCCTATCTATAAATAGAAGAGCTCAAGGCCTCTTTCAGTGTGCCTCTTTCAGGGTGCCTCTTTTGGGGCATGCCTCTTTTTAATTCTAGATTAAATTTCAATTCCTTTGTAATCGTCAAGAGTGCATCAATAAAATAAGTTATTTTTTTTATCTCGTGTTCTTCTTAATTGCATATTTATTTCTCTGCATTTTTTTATCTGTTTTTATTTATCTGCAAGTTCATTAGTTAATAAAAAAAAGAAAAAATTATAAAAATGAATTCCATTGTTAATACCCTAATGAGTGAGTAGTTCCTCACTTGTTAGGGTTAGGTTTGAGAGATGGAAATCTCTCACTCTTTTCTTGCCAGTATAATACTTTAAATTAGGACTCTATGTTAATCAAACACACACTGCTCACTACGGCACCCTATCCCACGAGATAGCGGTGATTCCCTAGTTAGACCGGTTGTGGTTGATTCACATAGTGGCTAGGGCTAAGAGTTAAGAAAGGACGGACAAGGACCAAAAGGAAGAAACTATGTTTCTTCCTAGTCGTGCTAATCCCCTTTGTTAACTATTACCCTAACACCTAAGTTCTTAATTAGGACAAAGGAAGCAGTGAGTAGAATTCTCTTTCCAAACTAATCTAATCCTAACCCTAGCAAAGATTTAAATCGATTTAAATTCAATCTTAGTTTTTATAAAAATCAAAACCTACCTAAAATAGGACTTAACTCGTAAGAGTATAAAGAAAAGAACACGTTTTCCCTGTGGACCGACCCGTACTCAACCGGCTAGCTACCAAGAGACACCGTTATTGATTGCGGTATTCTTAATTTTTGATCTATCTTTTAAAACGCTCGCATACGCAAAAGACCAACCAATCAAATGGTGTCATTGCCAGGGAGACGATAGTCTCTTTCTTTGTGTAATTTTGGGTTAAAAAAATAAAAAATTTAAAAATTATAAAAATTGAAAAATTTTAAAACAAAAAAAATAAAATAAAAATCATCTTGTTCTTTTTGAAAGGTTTTTGTGCAAGTGTGCAGGTTTGGAGCAAACTCTGTTTCAGATCTGGAGCAAACCCAATGAACAAATCAAGAAACAGAGGATCTGAATAGACAGAGGAGAACCCAAACAACACAGAGAAAATTTTTGGAGATCTAAACCAACTAAACCACCGCGGAACCGTGGCCGATTCAGGCATTTGACCGCGGAACTGCGGTCAACCTGTGACATCAGCACTCCATTTTTTTTTCTGTGAGTATCTTTTTTCTTCTCTCCTACTCCCTGAACTCCACTGACAAATTTTCCTGCAGGTATTCTTTGCACAGATTCTCTTTCTCTTATCCAATAAATTGTTTTTGTGCAGGATTCTTTGCGCTGCAAAATAAAAAAATTTTGAAAGTGTTTTAGATTTTTGGTGTGTTAACTGCTTTGCATAATTAATACGGACTTTTAAGGGGTTATAACACCAATCAAGATTGGGTGGGGATTTCATTACCCTTCCTAAGACCCCAGAAATCACATAAAGCATATGCATCACTCTCGAGTTAATTAAAAAATATTTAGACTCAGCCAATTAAGGACTGTCGCGCTCATTAGGATAGAGGAAGGTTGTGGGCAATCGGTCGTTTATCTAAACCTGACTTTGTGGTGCCTAGGCAAGACGAGTGGGAAAGGTAATTTTAAAAGGCCCGTCTCACGGTGATTCATGAGCGGATCCCTCCTTTCTTTACTTGTGTTTACCTGGCCACAATTGGCGGTGAAGATGCGATTTGAGGGATATCTCACAACTTGCCCTTTGGAACAGTTAGGAGCAGTCTAGTTGACTTAGGAGACCCTAGCTCTAGGCTTGATTGTGCATGCTTAAATTGTGATTGTGCCGTTGTTCCGTACAAATTTTTGCAAAAACTCTTTCTAAAAAAAACACTTTCAAAAATTTCAAAACTCCAAAAACAAACAATTTTAAAAAAAAAATAAAGATAAAAAAATAATAAAAATTGAAAAAAAAAAAGATAAAAAAAAAATTCACATTCTTTTCCTTTCTTTCATCACATCATGGATACCCTACCTCGCAAAACTCTTACCGAACTTTGGTACCCTCAACCAGACATTATTTCCTACGCTTCTTGTTTTGGTCGAATTTCGAACGACCCCTCCATACCTAAAATTTCTTTGAAAGATCGAATACACGCGTCTAGGACAACCAGTTGGACTCCGCAATCCACCTTATATCAATCATTTCAACCTTCACCACTTTCTTACGTTGATACCCCTTTTTCGAGTCCTGTTGTAATTCCGAAACCCATGTCTATTGCTGAACATATTGAACAATCTCGTAACCGATCTTTCACTCCTTTCACCATTGCGAATTCTTTGGATCAACAATTCCATTCACCTTCTTATCCAAAAATTCATCCTACTCCTGTCCAACCATTCAATTCCTACCAGTCCTACCCGACTTTTGCATCTTCCCTAGACATTGCTTCTACACAGCCATTTGAGAGTTTCACGTATCCAAACAACTTTGAATCTTTTACTGAAACCCTGTCACAACCCATGTCTAGTCTGGAACAGTCGTTGGAAGCATTTATGGTAGTGCCATGCCAACAGATGAGGGATTTGAATGCGTCCATGGCCGCCCTTATACAACCTATTGACCCGGTAGCTAGTTTCCAACTAGCTCCAAATTTTCCAATATATGATGAGGTGGTTGGAAAGATTGATAATTTGAGTGGTAAGAGTAAGCTGTACACCCTTCCAAATCAAACCTACCCATCCCCAATTGAATCCCACAATTCCGGTTTTGAATGTCTATCAAGTGTTCCAAATAATTCACCAGTTGAAGATAAAACGTTTAATGAGTTGTGCGACTTTGTAGTATTTGATTTACCTGATTGTGAAGGGTCTTTTTCGAGTGAAACCATCACCAATATTTTTGACCTCTACACCTCCACTCTAGAACCTAAATTGATTGATATCCATGCTTTTGATGAGGTGTCTAAGAAAATTGATTTTCACTTGATTGAGGATATCGACGCTGGGAATATTTTGGATGATGAACCCGTAGATTTGACTGAATTTTTCTCTCCAATTCATCATCCTGAGTCATTAAATGTTTCTTCCGAACTTCATATGCGTCTTAATTTTGATGAGAATTGCATGGATAAGCTAAATTTTGAGGAGAGTATCGAGGAAATTATTGAGGATGAAGCAGTTTTACTTGAGGAGTCGGATTTTCGAATTCATTCTATCCCTTTCATTGACTGCGTACACCCTCCTGAATCTTTAACAGATACCCTTCCTCAATCACTTCCCTCCATCATCATTCCGACCTTGCAAGAAACCGTTACATTTTCATTTTTTATGTCTGGTTTACCAAGTTCGACGTACCCATGTTTTCTCACGAATGTTGAGGGATTTGACCTCATTTCTCAGTGGATTGATAGATTAGCACAATCGCATTTTACACATCGGTCATTACAAATTGTGCTAATTTATACACTCCATTTTCACCCTCAAGTTCGTATTCCACTTCTTTCTTCCACTTTCTCTGGTTTTTCTTCTAATCTTCTTTTAATGATAGCGAGTGTTAATGAATCACAATCCGATATTTTGAGTTCGATAATTCTAAAAAAACTTGATTTAGACTCTTTTGAGAATAAGGTAGATGAGTCTTACGAGTCTCCTACCTCCATAATTTTTGAAAAATCAAGTGTGTTGAATTCTGGCGTGACACTTATTGACATCGAAACGTTCAATCGGACCATCGATGAAAGTTTCGAAGATATTTTCGCCGACGAACTCGCATTCTTAAACGACACGGATTTTGTGATTAATCAACCTCCACCTATAGAAGTTGAACCACCACCCTTTCTTCTTATAAAATACGAGAATGTCAGTATTCCACTCATTTCTGATCATTCACATTCTCGTTTTTATTTATCATCACCTCTTATCTCCTCACATTCACGTTCACGCAAACCCTTTCCATACCACCACTTATCTCTTCCCCACTTCTTCTTGGCTCTATATAACATATTCTTCCACCGACCTATACGTTAAAATTCTTCAAATGGTTGGTGTTGACTTTTGGTCTTTGCAAAGTTTGGTATTAACCAATAACTTTGAAACCCCTCTTTAAAAGCTTAACATTGTTTAACTCAAGTTTGAGGGGGGGTATAATTTGGCTCTCGAAAATAATTTTTTCTAACTCAAAGTGGTGAGCCAAAAATAAGTTTGGGGGAGATTTTCACGATCATATTCCATGTCCCCGTTAATAAATTTTTTCTCCCAAGTTTACAAGTTTATGAGATTTTAAAAATGGCAACAGTAGAAACAATGTTTCACTTAAATTTGGGGGGAACCTTTTTGTGTATATATATTTTGTTTTCTTTTTCTGTTAATAATAAAAATTAAAAAAAAAGGGGGAGTGCCTACAATTTTGACCCTCTTGGTGTAGCCTGACAGTGAGGGCACTGTCAAGTTTAAGTTTGGGGGTGTGCTTGGTAAGCTTTCTTCCTTCGCATTCATATGTATATTTTTTGCATTTGCATACTTATTTTAAAACCCATAAAAATTGAAATTTTTTAAAAATTATAGAAATTGAAAAGTTCAATTTTGGCCATATTTGACTTAAGTTTAACATGACGATTGAATAGTAGGAAAAAACTAGATCCTAAACTTAGTAAATTAAAAACCCCAAAAAAATAACCTTTCTTAAAGTTTAACTGTAGAAAATATATGTCCTTGTAGTTTATTTAGAAATAGGCAAATTTTGAGTTCAGTTCTTGGGCTAAGTCAAAATAAGGGAAGAGTATTGAAATTTTTATTTGAAGTTTAAGTTTGAAAAATAATTCCGAAGCTTAAGTCTAAATTCTGAAAATATATACCCTACAACTTGCACAAATACGCACCTTGAAACTTGGAATAGTAGAGGATACCTTGAAATGCTCTTGTCTAAAATCCTTAGTATGAGAAAAAATTAAATAAAAGTATAAGTGTGAATAAAGAGATATAAAAAAAATGAACACTGGTTTTGTAATTACTTAAGGCTACATAAAATAAAAAATATATATAGTGAGGGTGTTTTATCACCTAGTGCCTTAGACCAACTGGTTTGGGAGTCACTGCTAAAGCCTTAGGTATTACAAAATGAGGAATTACGCCTTAATGCGCAAACGCATTTTGTAATCGGTCGTTAGTATCTCAAGAAGTGTGAACGGTCGCATGAAGGATGTGTGAGCAATTTCATTTAAAATTCACCAACTAAAAGTACTTTGGACGATGGACAAGAGTATGATAGCTTGAATTGAATTTCCAAGTGTAGGGGTGATACATACACACACGTAGGGGTATATGATTGAGGTTTGGTTGAGAGATAGGAATGAAAGACAGGGCTTTTACCTTCAGTAGAGATGATAAAAATTCCTAAGTTGAGCTGGAACCTTAGAAGAAAAATTCAAAAGATACTGAAAGCTTAATAAATTAGCAAAACATATACGATCTTAAGTTAAATGAAAAGTGAGTGTGAAAAATATGGGTTGATGATTTCTAAGTTGAAGATAATAGAATTTCTTGCTAGAATACTGAATTGAAGAATGAAAGTCAACAGGACAAATTGATCGGATTTTGTGGGTAGTATCCGCTGAAAACCCTCAGGAGACAACACTCCTCCTACTAGGGACACCTAGAGGTTTAACGGCTTATTGCACGTGCTCAGTGCAATCATGATTCCCTGGGAAAGTGGGGTTAGGATTTTTCGAGAATAAAATTGGTTTTGCTCGGGACGAGCAAAAGATAAGTTTGGGGGTATTTGTTCATATCAGATTTTTGCATTTTTATATCGCCCATTCTTAGTCACATTGCATGTAAGTAGGTACTTTTGATCCATGTCTGCTAAATAGTTGCAGCTTACAGGTTCTCAGCTCTTTACAGTGAAATTCATGAAAAGTCGCTACAAATGTGGGACTACGACCAACAAACAGAGAAATACGGGTTTCCGCACATTATCCTGTTCCCCGCCGAAACACAGAGACGCGGCCGTGCGGGTCTGTCTCGCCTGAATTTCGGGGCAGATGCTAATTGGTGCTATCCGTCCACCTCTCCGAAGATGCCAAGTTGATTTATGGCACCATGCATCGAAGGTTCAAACGGATGCGGCCGATATAGCAGACTTCATTAGATTCCCCCTCATTTGAGGGGTTTTTGATTGTGGGGATGCTCTTCCCTGCAAGCGCAAGCCCCTGCAGTTAATTACGCTACCGCATCGCGGTAACCACTTTCTCCTTCTCCAGATGGTCATTTCGTGTCGTGGGTGTTTGTTTTGTTTTTGGTTGCCCATGGATTGTATACGGAGACTAATGTATATTGTCGCCCGTAGGGCGTGGATTAGTCCAAATCCGTATCTTCTTAGATTTGGGTTTGGGGTTGGGTTTAAGGATACGTTAGTCTCATTTGAGACTAAGATCAACTTAAACATTCGTTGAGGATACGTTAGTCTAATTTTAGACTAAGATCAACTTAACGGGATCATTTAGATCCAACAAGAGAGCATTTGGGCTCTATTGTTTAGTTTAGGGACATTGCGGTCGATTACCAGTTTAAGGACATGGTGGTCCAATGTTAGTTTAAAGACATCGCGGTCAAGGTTAAGGACATCATAGTCCGTGAGTTTAAAGACCTCACGGTCAAGGTTAAGGACATCATAGTCCATGAGTTTAAAGATCTCACAGTCAAGGTTAAGGATATCATAGTCCATGAGTTTAAAGACCTCACGGTCAAGGTTAAGGACATCATAGTCCATGGGCTTAAGGATCCCACAGTCCATGAAATGTTTAGTCGTCGGGACCCGTTACCTCTCTGAAGACGTTGAAGGATTACAACGACAAATATCAGAGGAGTAAAGAGATATACTCTCGAACCGATGTGAGTTGGTTGAAAGATCTGTAGTCCAATTTGGGGCTAAGATCTGCGATTTATGAGCATGATGGCTCAATTAAGCTGAATTTGAGGACTTATGGCCAATCTTGAGCTAAGTCCAATCAAGTTAAAATATTTTAACATTTATTTTGGGATGTTAAGCATTTGTTTAAGCTCGGCCTTTTTAACAATGTTGAGCATTAGAGTTCTGACAGTATTTCTATCTTTCATTGAATGTTGAGCATTCATCATAGCTCTGGGCTTATTAAAGAACAATTTATGTTCTGCCCAAGTGCACATAAAAGCATGTGGCGAGCTTGGCACTAGCTCCAGTCAATGAGCGCAGGGCGCTATGGTTAAAGCGCTAATGCGCTTAGCGCTTTGCGCCAGATACGAAGCGCTAATGCGCTTAGCGCTTTGCGCTAAATGAAGAGCGCATATGCACTTAGCGCTTTGCACTATATGTGAAACGCTGATGCGCTTTTAGTAGAAGCGTTGGGGCATTTGGTACTGATGCCATATAATGAGCGCAGAGCGCTTTTAGTAATGCAGCGCATACGTGAGGAGCACGTGGCACACTTAGCGCTGAGTGCTAGCCAATGAGCGCAATGCGCTGTGTTTGAAGTGTTATTGCACTGCAGCGCTTTGCGCTAGATGAAGAGCAGTAAGGCACTTTTAAATCAGGAGCGCTAAGGCTCTTCTTAGGTTAACTTTGCGCTCTGAAGATTATCTTCTTTTTGATAAGAGACTTTGTCTCAATATTTTAAGAACAAAGTTCTTAGTTTATAGGAGATATTTCAATCTCTTTTGATAAAAGGCTTTGCCTTTATGGATCTGTGATTCTAAGAGAATTGAATAATTCTCCCCCCTTTATAATGAGATGTTCATAATCTCTTTTGTGAAAGACAATTTGTCTTATAGATATATGATCTGTGAAGTAAATACTTCTTTGTTTTTTGATGAGATCTTTTTGATCTCTTTGATCTCTTTATAAAAGACCTTGGTTTTTGTAGATCTATGATCTTTTAAGAAGAGAATTCTTCTTTTTACTTACGAAATGATTTCATCTCTTTATTCATCATCATTCTTTTTACCTTGAAGAAAAAATCTTCTTTCTTGAGAGCTTGGCTCTTCTTCTTGAGATTTTTCTCAAAGTTTATGGGGGGTTTCCTCTGTACAAGACTTGAAGTCTTGGGTTCTTTATATAGGGGAAGATAGTTTGTTCAATCAGTTAAGAAGATCTTTTCTCCAATTAATTTGGGGAATTTCCCCACCGTCGGATCTTTGATCCAAGGGCTTCTGGTTTACAGAAGATAATCTTTTTGTTTTAACAAGATTGAGAAATCTTTCCCCATTACAGAATTTTTTCTGTATTTTAGTGATTTTCAATCACCATTGGATCATTGATCCAACGGTGTTCCAAATTCAGGGCACAATATTTTTTGTTTGGAAAGATTCAACGAAATTTTATTCTTGTTAATTGTTGATTTAATCATATCCGTTGGATATTTGATCTAACAGTGATGAACATTTAGTTCCAGCGTAAGCGCTCTGCCCATGGTGCGCTACTTGGAGCGCAGCGCTCTTAGCGCTAGCGCACTTTGCACGTGGTGCGCTAGTCAAAGTCTTTGACTCTCAGCGCTGGCGCTCTTGGTGTTAGTGCTTTATGAAGTGCAACTTTATTTTGAATTTCAAGACTTGAACAGAGTTTTGCTCTGATTGGGGGAAACATTTGCTCATAACTTTTGATCCAGGATGAATTATGAGGCCCATAATATATCAAATCGAAGGATTTTTCGAGACACTTTTGATACCATCAGAATTTAGTTGTTTCTCATTCGGGAGTTTGTCAAAATACAGCCCGGAAAATACTGGTTCATATTTTCTTAAGCGTATCGCTGCCATTTGATACCTTGGGGCAGAAATTTTTGGCGGGAACATATTCATATAATGCCACCTACCAGTTCAAGGAACAAATGGAAAATCATTGAGCATTTCAATACGCAAAGCACAAGGGCAGCATAAGATCTAAGACTTTAAACACGGAGCTCAAGGCAAAAGTCTACTGTTGAATATCTGGAAGAGAATTGAAGAGATTCTGAGAGACCAAGTGAAGAAAACAGAAGATAAAAGCAACTTGAAGAAACCCTAAAGAATTGGGCCCATGAGCCCACCAAATGACCGCGGATTCGCGGCCAAACAGGCTATTCTGCCGCGGTTCCGCGGCCGTGCTCTGCACTTGTCGGTGTGGTGTCGGTGCTTTGACTCGGTTTTTGGGGTTGTTTTGTAATTTCATGTATGGATCAGAATGTAAACCTGGGGTTTTTCCTATCTACAAATAGGAGAGCTCAAGGCCTCTTTCGGTGTGCCTCTTTCAGGGTGTCTCTTTTGGGGCATGTCTCTTTTTAATTCTAGATTAAATTTCAATTCCTTTGTAATCGTCAAGAATGCATCAATAAAGTAAGTTATTTTTTTTATCTTGTGTTCTTCTTAATTGCATATTTATTTCTCTGCATTTTTTTACCTGTCTTTATTTATCTGCAAGTTCATTAGTTAATAAAAAAAAGAAAAAATTATAAAAATGAATTCTATTGTTAATACCCTAATGAGTGAGTAGTTCCTCACTTGTTAAGGTTAGGTTTGGGATAGATTTGAGAGATGGAAATCTCTCACTCCTTTCTTGCCCGTATAATACTTTAAATTAGAACTCTGTGTTAATCAAACACACACCGCTCACTACGGCACCCTATCCTACGAGATAGCGGTGATTCCCTAGTTAGACCGGTTGTGGTTGATTCACATAGAGGTTAGGGCTAAGAGTTAAGAAAGGACGGACAAGGACCAAAAGGAAGAAACTATATTTCTTCCTAGTCGTGCTAATCCCCTTTGTTAACTATTACCCTAACACCTAAGTTCTTAATTAGGGTAAAGGAAGCAGTGAGTAGAATTCTCTTTCCAAACTAACCTAATCCTAACCCTAGCAAGGATTTAAATCGAATTAAATTCAATCTTAGTTTTTATAAAAATCAAAACCTACCTAAAATAGGACTTAACTCGTAAGAGCATAAAGAAAAGAACACGTTTTCCCTGTGGACCGACCCGTACTCAACCGGCTAGCTACCAAACGACACCGTTATTGATTGCGGTATTCTTAATTTTTGATCTATCTTTTAAAACGCTCGCATACGCAAAAGACCAACCAATCAATCCTGATACCCATTGCGAGTAAGAGTTACTCCTGGGAGAGTTTTACACATGATAATTAGCCGATCAAGTAGGTGTCTAGAAAGGTGTTAACGGGGTTATGCCTATGGGAAAACGAGGTTTATTCTAATTAGGTCCGTGCAAAAACACGGGGAACCTCCCTCAAAGTACCAACACTAGCCTGGCTAAAAGATTGACGAACTTGTAAGGTGTAATTATTTCCGGCTAATCTTACCTTTCAGGGTTTGAAGGAAGATTTGATAAAAAGCAGTGGGAGCCATCCTGATTAAATAAGATAATAACCAATCTAATCTTGCAAGAGCATACGCTAAAGTGTTTTCTTCTCTCTCTCTCTCTCTCCAGGTAGCGACCATGTCAGGCCTTAATCAAGATAATAATATGGATGTATTGACTGAACCCGCTTGTTGTACTGAGCAGAGGAACGCTGAACGCTGGTCCTGCTCCAACTTATAATTGTTATAAGTCTGAGCAGGAAATAGGAGAATATCCGGATTCTCACGCCGCCCAAATGAAGAATAAGCATGTTGATGCATCTTCTTCAGGTGTGTTAGTTATCGAGAACTGTTTCTCAGTTCACTTTACGTCCTGGGTATTAGATACTGGATCGGGATCCCACATATGTAATATGTTACATGGGTTACGGAAAGGTAGGGAGCTGGGCAAGGGTGATCATTCCTAAGAGTAGGGAATGGTGCAAATGTTGCAGCCAAAGCAGTTGGCGAATATCACCTTGTATTACCAAATGGTAATACATTGATTCTGAACGAATGCTATTACATTCCGACCCTGATATGCAATCTTATATCAGTATCTTTATTGAGTAAAGAAGGATATAATTTTGTAGTACAGGATAATGTTATGAAATTCTTCCTGAATCAAAAGTTGATTGGATCAGGCTCGTTAATTAATGGCATATATGTTTCACTCAAACTACAGTACTTAATGTACAAAACACACACAAGAGGAAGAGTTCAGAACTGAACGAATCCTTCTTGTGGTATTGTAGACTAGATCATATCAATACGACACGGCTAGCTAAGTTGCATAAGGATGGATATTTGAATCCGTTCGAATTTTCATCTTATGTACTTGCCAGTCATGTCTCAAAGGCAAAATGACCAAAACTCCGTTTAGTGGACACGGAGAAAGAGTTACGGAACTCTTGGGACTGATACATAGTGATGTATGTGGTTCCATGTCTACACATGCCAGGAATGGTTCCTCATACTTCATTACATTCACTGACGATCTCTCAAGATACGGACATGTATTCCTGTTGAAACACAAGTCTGAAGCTTTTGAGAAATTCAGAGAATATAAGCAAGAACTAGAGAACCAAACGGGCAAAAGTATTAAGATCATTCGATATGATCGAGGAGGAGAATACTTGAGCAATGATTTTCTGGACTATCTAAAAGAGAATGAGATTCTCTCTCAACTTACTCCTCCCTATACACCACAGCACAATGGTGTATTGGAGCGGAGGAATCGCACCCTATTAGATATGGTGCGCTCTATGATGAGCACTGCTGAGTACCTATTTCCTTCTTGAGGTATGCACTTGAGACAGCCATACACCTATTGAATATGGTTCCTACCAAATCAGTGTCTACCACTCCATATGAGATATGGAAGAGGAAGAGACCATCTCTTAAGTATGTTAAGATATGGGGTTGTCCGGCCTATGTCAAAAGGCACAATCCGGACAAACTCGAGGCAAAGTCTGTCATATGCAAGTTTGTAGGATATCCCAAAAACTCACAAGGACATATCTTCTACCACACTGAGGAACAAAAAGTGTTTGTTTCTCGACATGCCACCTTTTTGGAAAAGGAATTTCTTGAGAAAGAAATTAGTGGCAATGAGGTAGAACTGGAAGAGGTTCCAGCGACACAAATTACGACATAAGATTTTGTAGAACCAGAGAATTCGATAGTTCCCGACGAACCCCAGCCTCTCCGCCGATCTAATAGGGTTTCTCACCCACCTGAGAGATACTACGGTTTTCTCATAGATGGTGGGAGCGAGGATTGCATCATAGAAGATGATGACCCGACTAGCTTCGAGCAAGCCATCACGAGTGCAGACTCTGTGAAGTGGCTGGATGAAATGCGATCTGAGATGGAATCCATGTACACCTACAAAGTATGGACTTTGGAAGTTGCTTCTGAAGGGGTAAAACCCATTTGAAGCAAATGGATCTTTAAGAAGAAACTTGGTGTAGATGGAAAAGTTGAGACTTTTAAGGCTAGACTTGTTGCAAAGAGTTCTCGTCAACGACCAGGTGTGGATTATGACGAAACATTTTCTTCAGTGGCTATGCTTAAGTCTATCCGGATCTTACTTGCCATTGCTGCATACCATGATTACGAAATCTGGTAGATGGATGTTAAGACCGTCTTTCTAAATGGTGATTTAGAGGAGTGCGTGTACATGACTCAGCCAGAGGGCTTCATAGACAGTGGGAGCAGCAGAAAGATGTGCAAGCTGCTTAAATCTATCTACGGGTTAAAGCAGGCATCACGGAGTTGGAACATCTGTTTTGATGTTGTAGTCAAAGAGTTTGACTTCATCAAGAACATAGATGAACCTTGTATTTACAAGAAGGTTGCAGAGAGTAAGGTTGTCTTCCTCGTATTGTACGTGGATGACATACTCTTGATAGGAAATAATGTTCCTATGCTGCACTCGGTCAAGCTCTTCTTATCACCTAGATTCTCAATGAAAGATCTAGGTGATGCCTCCTGCATTTTGGGGATTAGGATCTATAGAGATAGATCTAAGAGGATACTGGGATTGTCCCAATCCAGGATTGTCCCAATCCAGGTACATTGACACCATACTAAAGAGGTTTAGTATGAAAGAATCCAAACGTGGGAACCAACCCACGATCTCTGGACTCACTCTCTCTAAAGAGATGTCTCCTAAGACTGATTTGGAGAGAGCTTGCATGCAAGGGATACCCTATATTTCGGCAGTAGGCTCTATCATGTACGCGATGCTATGTATCAGACCCGATGTAGAATACCCACTAAGTGTAGTGAGTAGGTATCAAGCAGATCCATGAGAGAGTCATTGGACAGCTGTGAAGAACATTCTCAAGTACTTGAGAATGACTAAAGAGATGTTCTTGGTGTATGGTAACGGAGAACTCCAGGTGGATTCCTTTACCGATTCAAGCTTCCAAAGTGATAAGGACGGCTCTAAGTCGCACTCGGGATTTGTCTTCACCCTGAATGGAGGAGCGGTTTGTTGGAAGAGTTTCAAACAAGAAACCGTGGCAGACTCGACGATGGAGGCTGAATACATCGCTGCCAATGATGCTGCCAAAGAGGCTGTCAGGATGAAGAAGTTCATCACTGAACTTGGTGTGGTTCCGTCCATTGAGCATCCAATACCTTTGTATTGTGATAACAATGGAGCTGTGGCTTTGGCCAAGGAACCCAGGTCCCATCAGAAGTCCAGACATATTCTGAAGAGGTATCACCTGATCCGGGAGATAGTTGATCGCCGCGAGATCGAGGTTAGGAGAGTTGACACGAAGGACAATACTGCGGATCCACTCATAAAGGCCATACCCCAGATACAATTTGAGAGACTTTTCGGGATGTTGGGTATGAGATACTACAACAGCTGGCCTTAGTGCAAGTGGGAGATTGTTAGTTGTATGTATGCCCTAGAGGCCATTGTTGTACATATGATGTATATTATAGTGGATGCTTGGATATATATAGAGAGGACTTTCTTGCTCGATATGATAGTATGCTATCTGGTTTCACTTTATCTAAACATGTTGACTTGTATTGGTTTACTGTCTTGCTCTCACATGTTGATAAAGCCCTTAGGATATGTACTCGACTACTAGGACTGTGATGCAGATCATACTGGTGGGGCCAGGGTAGTCCAAGAGTACATCCTATAACTGTTCCTAGTCAAGGGTGTATCGAGACAGGACATTGATACACCAGAGTAGACTAGCGTATACGCATCTTGACCCATATGATGGGCGATGGATGATCCCATATCCATCGGTGTTTGACATCAAAGATGGTGTACGGGTGCTCAGTGGAGACTGGGTACACTGAACAGACTCGCCGAGAACTCCTAGATGGTATTATACCGATCGTCAGATAGCAGTTCTCTGGTGACACTGGTACAGATTATTCTGTAGACCCGAGATTGTCATAGAGTCTTGTGTGATTCCCACTGTGCTTTGATTTCCACCTTACCACGTCCAAGAGGGCGTGCAAAACGGTGGCTTTTGAGTACAGTCCCGAATCACATGGAGGCAATGAGCGATAGGAGGGGTTTCGTCTCTCCCGGTATTGGGGGTTGATGTTGCGCTGTATTCAATTGGTTATAACTGGAAGTCCCTGACCAGGGATGTTATGGAGATTTACTGGTAAGAGTTATCAGTAGTTTCTCGACCTGTTATGAGCCTCACATCGACACGACTTATCGGTTACAGGGGTCTGACGTTCACCACCCCTAGACTGGATATGCGACATATCAGACGAAGAGACCGGACTGTACGGGTAGTGTTACTGATTGGCTCGACGGGAGTTTTGACAGCTTCGCTGGTTTTCTTCTGATCACTCAATACGCAGGTGGCCGTTACGTTTAGCTGACTGCTTGCGGATTGTGGGTGTTTGATATGATCATCACCCACTGCCGGCGTATTGACGAGTCTTAGAGTCCCACACAGGAGTTTCATAGCTTAGGCGAAACGATGTGGTGTGCATATGAGATATACGCGGGACCAATTGAATGCGAGTATGTGATACCGTATATCAATCGGGCGTTTTTCTATTGGTCAGGTAGTATGTGATATGACCGTTTTGTTAAATCAAGTGTTGATTTAACATTTAGTTTAATTCTTTATTTAAACCCTTTTCTTTGTTGAAGATGTATGCATGCATTATGCACATGTTGATGTCCATGGACACATACATACATACATGGATGTGTATCATGGTTGATGATACACTATATGGTGGCAATGCAAGACTCACATGGTTAAATTTATATATATGTTTATTTATATCGAGTTAAAGAAAAGATTATTCACTCATGGTTAAAGTTTATCATCTTTGACTTTTTGACCATTCTTGACCTAACTTTTAACCTTGGGTTAATTCTCTTTTGCCTTTTAACTCAATGATAAATATCTAAGATATTTACTAACCATGGTTTGAGGAGAGAAGGATTTAATATGATTATTTCATTCTCATCTCAATTTAGTTTTATTATTCATCACAAAAGCTTTTGAGCTTGAGCTTTGCCATCATCTTCCTCTTCCTCCCTCTCTTGAGTTTTCATTTGAGTGGGTTAGTTAAAAAGAAAGGGTTTTGATTAGAGAATACAAACCACCTCATCATTCTACACACATCTAGCCCATTTGTGTAGAGTGTTTGCTACACTTCTTCCATGGATCAAGTAAAGCAAGGAGCTTTGGGCAAAGGGACTTCGGGTAGATCATCGTGGACTTGGAAGGTTGCTAGCGATCCGTTCCAAACTCTCAAAGGTCCAAGGAGTCACCAAAGAGAGAGTATAAAGGTTGTAATCTCTACTCTTAGTGATAGATTGTTTTTTGTATGTGATACAAAACTTGTTACTCTAAATATTCTAGTTAAGATTCATGGTTTGTTTGCTTTGCACCTCTCTAAATTTTAATGTGGCATGAGTGATGCTACCAAACCCCAGACTAGGTGCAAGGGAAACCCAACATATACATACAAACACATATACCAAGTGTATACGTGTGTGCGAATAAGTAAGCCGACGACTCACGACTATGGAAATAAACTAAAAGTAAACTATCCTACTAGTACGCCAAATCTAATCTATAGTCTCCTAGCAACCCTATTTACTAGGTATCCAAATCTCACATAAACATATATATTTTAAATATATAACCTATTCTACGATTGCGTGGGTGCTATACGTCATCCACCCGACTTCCTCCGTAGATATACATCTACTCACCTGCCAAGTCCTCGCTTAGTCGAAGTTGTGTGCTTCGTCGTCTCGAAATTCCACGCGAAGGTACCTACAAATCAACACATATATCGCAATGGTATTAAAACTAAGTCCGAAAATCGATACGGCACACGAAGTGCTCATAGGTTAGAACCTATAGCTTACGCATGCAAGAACAACCAAATAACCCTCGTCGTTGACGTACAAACGTCCAACGACCAAATCTCATCAAGAATTTCATAAATCCAAGTTTCAAATATCGGAAAACATCGTCAAACCCAACTCGAAAGCTCCCAGATTTTTCACAGATAGATAGGGACAAAACTAACAATACAATAGCTAGGTTATGAGGAGTATGAGCTATAGGCAAAACCCCAACACCAGAAGCCAAAATTTGGCCGACCAAACTCCTACAGTAACCGTCCCTGCCGCCCCAACCTTGGAATTTGGGTCTCGTTCTTCTGTGGTAGTTTTCTAGTGGTCTAACTAGGTCAATGTGGTTATTTGTTTTTCTTATAAACATCTCAGGTTGCTCCAGATTCAATTTTGAGCATAAAAAATCACAGAAAATTGACACGGGGAAATTCAAAGTTCGGGTATTCTGTTCTATTCTCTGGTCCAGACCAGTAAACACCATTAAGATCATGTAAAACATTCACTACACGTCATTTACACTTTCACAATTCAAAATATTCTTAACCCTCTCTTAGAATATTCAAACTACACTAATCTTCACTGGTTTAATTCTAAACTAAACTAGGACATTAGGAAAACTAAAAACTTAACTAAGGGTGTAAAATTATACCTCATTTGGCAACTCAAGAATTTTCTTGAGTTGCTCAAAGTCTTCAAAATCTCGACTTGATGCTTCCTTAGGGTTTGTAAGGAGCTTGTGCACAAGATTTGTCAAGGGGTATAAGGTTTTGGCCTTGATTAGGTGGTGTTTTGATGGGTTGTAGTGAAGGTGATGGAGGGAGATAAAGAGAAGAAGAGAAGAGATGAAAAAAATGAAGAGGATGAAGTGAGGAAATATCTAGA
Organism: Agapanthus africanus; assembly: GCA_030015575.1. NCBI lineage: Eukaryota > Viridiplantae > Streptophyta > Magnoliopsida > Asparagales > Amaryllidaceae > Agapanthus > Agapanthus africanus. The sequence goes on along the minus strand of CM057338.1, from coordinate 318,503,646 downwards.
TCCATGGTAGAAACCTCTCTTTCTCTCTCTCTCTCTCTCTCTCTCTCTCTCACCCTCACCTAGGCCATACTTCCATATCCCTCCATGCCATGCCAAAATAATATCCTTTTCCTTTCATTTAAAAAAAAAAACAAGATATAAAACCATGCACAAATGAAGAATTGAGGTCATGTTTCACAAAAATGTAACAAGTCTTTGCAACATGCTTTGTTGCATGCCATGATGCATAATCAAGATTAATGCAAGTTTAGTGAAAATTAATCAAGTTTAGCATTAACATAGAATACAAATAATTATTAAAAAAAATCTATGAATGCTCAATTCTCATAATTTCTTTCAAAATCAATAATTCTTATTAATTTTTCAAATATTTTCCAAACTATCGGTATATAATTATACCCCTTTCATTAAAACTAATCTTCATACCTTAAAATATTTATAATAATTCATTATTTAATTATTTAAATTCCCAAAAGTAATATTTTATTTTCTGAAATGTTACAATCTTCTCCCTTAAATATATTTGGTCCCCGAATTTAAATTTAAATCCCCCCAATACTTAAAACATTTCAGTCAATAAATCAAATCAACGGGGCTCCGAGTATCATGAATACATAAAACATATCATAACGCAATGCATGCGCATGAAAATGAGTGCAAAACGAAAAATCGAAACTCCGTCAAGCTCCATGCAATCATCGGAGTTAATGCGAAAACACTATTGTCAAAAATCATTACGAAAATCAAATATGGTATAATTAAGATTATAACATATATATAGTACGTATCTTGTAAAATCATCAAAACACCCAAATAGAAATGCATGCAAAAACTTTTTTTTTCAAATCGCCGTGCGATGCGCATATTCACGGCATAAGTAGCGGACGTTCATTATAAGGAAAATAGCTATACATATATATCGTTTATTTAACATACACGTTTCGCCTTTTAAAAATAATCTTGGGAAGGGTTTTCTGGATATTTCTTATATCAATCACGGACACATAGGAAAATAGTGAGGCTATAGCTCCTTTTTGAAAACCCCTTCCATAGATATTGATGCATGCAAAAATACTCAGGTACTTTCCTCAGACTAGTCCTGCTCAGTTACTAACCATGTAGTAAATATCGTAAAAACATGATGCTGGAAATAAAATCAATCTCAATAAAGTATATAAAAATGCCATGTGTGTTTGATGCGCACGGAAATCAAAATCAAGGCAGGTGCCACGAATTTGCACAGAAACAAAATTAAGTGCAACGGGTGTGCACGAAAACCTTTGTCAAGTGCAACGGGTGTGCACGAATACCTTTGTCAAGTGCAACAAATGTGCACGACAACAATATCAGGTGCATCTGACATGCACGAAGAATCTCGATTAAATGCATCTGGTGTGCATAAAATCACATCAAGTGCGCCAAGTGTGCGCAAGAATCTCAAGTGCACAAGGTGCACGAAAACAAATATTGAATATCAAAGTCGAAATCAACAGTATACGATATACACCAATTCAAAATCAAGTATACCGCGATATATAAACTCATAAATATGTGCAACTGCGTGCACAAAACCATATCAAGTACTGAAAGCTCGCGTAAACTACACCGAAAGCATAAATCAAATCATATGCATACTATATGCATGAAATCAAAATCAAACATCTCGGTCAGCATAAGATCGAAAATGAGTGCAATGAATATGCATGAAAACAAAAATCAAGACAACTGATATATAAAATACGAATCAAGTGCAACTATGGTGCACATAAGAAATATCAATCATAAAACGAATCGTCGAAATACCGAAATCCAGAACAACGGAAACGTGATATCTGAATCACCAAGTCGCAAATCATAAATGTGCCTTCCTTCAAAGTCGAAAGGTGTCGGTGTATCCAAGGCCGGCAGAGCAAGATATCTACTTGCCTCCTGTTTACGGTCTGGCGCCTTCTGCTTTTAGGTCATTGTTTCTCTCTGCGGATTACCAGTTACATGACTTCTCGGCTCAACAGCCAGATACGGAGTAACGACGGAAATAGTTCCGCTCTGGCGCATTCTTTGAAGATCACCTGACGAATTATCATAGTCACTCATAACGTATCACGTCAATGGTGGCAAACTCTGGCCCACTGAGTGCGTGTGATACGACCGATCCTGGGTCTAAGTCTTCTCGTGTAGTATTCCAGGAAGATTCTGTCGGGGTCTCTTCCATTTCATCTTTACAGGACTGCTCGGTAGTTATCATCCTTTACTTAATCCGTTTCTTGTTCCGGGACAGTTGCATTCTCATCACGAATTTTCTCTGAAATTATGGTAGCATTCAACGCGTCTACATGCGTATCAAGTCACTGATGTCAACGGAGTAGAACGTCATCTCGTCAAGATCTCATACGAATCTCTTCCTCCGCTTCCCTTCGGTATGGACCAATTCGGAATTATCTCCTCGTAGCTGTGTGGACTGTGCTCCAATTGGCTGTAGTCGTATCTAGAGTCTCTTTTTTTGAAACTACGAACTCGGTATCTCTAATACCTGTAGTAAGCATCTGGCCAAGACGTCCTCGGAAACTCATCCAAATCATCGGAGTGATGCGCTTACGCTCGTCCTGTCTCGATCGACTCACAATATGCCTGTGTGAGGTCTCCTTTTAGCTAAAATTAGTCAATATGGTGATCTCGCATCAGAGTATCCGAACAAACAACATGTCCTAGTCATTCATCCAAGGGTGACTAGCGATCTTCTATCATATCCCCATGTATAAACTCATGCTACATTAGCTTCACAAGTCTGGGGGCGATATCTGTCAAACTCGGCAACAGCTGGCTCACTCGTCCGCATGGTAGACAATACCTCCATCATCTGGAGTAGATAGTACGTCATCAGTCTTCACAACCTGGCCGGCCTCTAACAATGGCCCGATTATCTGGTGTAGATCTCGAACGCTCGTGTCAACGAGAAATCCTAGTAAAACGACGTATCAATGCATTCGTGTGTCACCGGAATACATCCTGGTCAGTCTTCGTCCTTGACGAGCTCATGCTGACCGCATCTCTAGCTGCAGCTCTCTCTCTGCTCGTGTAACCACGGTAACGGAAACCACAATCCGATATCGATGAGGATAGATTATAAGAACGAATAGGAATACGGCGCATAAGAAATGTACATCCTAAGGCTTCTTAAGCGGAGTAGTGTATCGTAAGTATGCCGCGGAATATACACACGGTACGTCACTCTACTTGAGTCACTTACACCATCAACCAAGGTCAACCTACGTGACGAAAGTTCGGGTCTAATACCCCTTCGGTCAAGTCTAAGTTCCGTAAGGTCAAGCCTAGGTTCCGAATATGTGTGTGTGTGTGTGTGTGTACGTCGTATACTCCGCATAGTCAAACCTAGACTCGAACCAAGATTAAACCTAATGCTCTGATACCAACTTTGTCACGACCCGGAAAAGGTACGCGACTGGCACTTGAATCACGTGAAGTCTAGGACCCCACCTAATTCAAGTAAGCCAAAAGCCCATAAATCTAAATTTTTTTAGGGAAAATAGTAGAAGTGAAGTTTTGAAATAATGAAAATCAAGTTCCTTCTTTAAAAGATAATTAATAGTATACGAAAACACAATGTGTGTAACCATCTTGAAAACATGTTTCATCATTGAAAATTTCGGCTGCACCTCCTTTGTATATTTTAACCCGAAAAAAAATACAAGCAATAAATATAGGCATCTCGAAGCGGGAGCTAGCTCTTCGCCAACTGGCGGAAACAACCGCACAATAATATAAATATACAACGCCGAAGGGCGAGAATCAAAACTCAGAAAGAAGGTAAAGAAAACCCGCATCATCAAGAAAATCAGAAAACAATAATAAATATATGAGCGCGACTCTAAGGCCGAAAGAATATACAATAATGGTTTCTAAGTCTACGAATATACAAAGTCTGGTTAATGGAGCTTTTAACTAGATACAACAGAAATAATATAAAAGTACGATGGTGGTCACGATGCAAGTGATCCCACCTACCAAAGCAATCACCGGAAGAATGTGGTGTGCCAGCAAAGCCGCTACGGGACCTATACAGCCAAACCTGTAAGAAACTGTGGCACAACGGGGGTGAGTTGCCAACTCATGAGGAGAAAACATCACCGAGCAGAAACCGAATGTATGACTATCTCCTAGGTCATACAGTACAATACAATAATAATGATAATAATAACACGGTAACATCGAGTAATATAATAAGTAATAATATGAGCAGATGTGTAAAGTCAAGTACTCATGTCCGTGTCACAAAGTAACTACATGACATTTAAATTATGTACGAATGCGTCATTAAGTGGGTGTGTCCAGCAACGACACGCTAAATCAAGATAAAACCTGAGTGCCCAGTATCGACACTCGAAAATATCATGAAAATCATGTCCATCTGTGATAAAATATTCTCATATATCTCGGGCGCCACATCCTCAGATCGGCCCTCAAATCTGTCAAATCACACGACTCCGGTCGGTATCCTCCGGATGACCGCCGGGTTAATATTAACCGGTAGGTAGTGCTCTCCTACCGGGCTCAACATCTCTCTATATGGCCTTCTTGCCCCGGGGTACCTCACCGGGTCCACCATATACCCACAGACGACGTCTCTCTCCTCGAATCGGGTATATGTACATACGTGGCTCAAGAACCGAGAAATCTCATGGTAGACGCCACACACATCATATCACGAGAAAACCGCACTTTGTATTTTTAAAATGATAATAAGTTTATAAATTCCCTTGCGACTTTCCCCAAATCTAGAAATCTCATGAAAATCAGAAATCTCAAAATCCTGAGCTAATAATGAACAAAGAATATCGGCATAGAGCCCAACTGCAGTATATAATTAGAATGTACGTAAACAAATGCATGAGGCATCTAAGTATGAAATACAATGTCAAAACTAGCATATGATGTCAGGAATGCTAAACAGTGCTACTTAGCTACAACTATCAGTGTATACCATGTAATAACGGTTACTACAGTGTGTACATGACATGAAAATTACCGATGATGATGTGTGTGAGACGACGAGCAAGTGTACGTGTAACATACGTATCATCGGTAACGGTGCAGGTGTCCTAGCAGACGAGATCATAACTGAAGGTAAACAGTGAAAACAACAATAAAGTATATAAACCTATATACGAACTATACCGTTTATCGTAGTTAAATAGCACGAATCGTTGTTTTTAGAAAAGTAGGGATTACGGTGTTTTTGAGAAAAGAGATGTCTTTTTGAAAATCCGTAACGTCCCTCGGTTTATTCTTGAAAAAGCCTACGATTCAACAGTTTTGAAAATAGGTATGCCTCGAGCCTAAGTTAACATATATCTACGCGACTAAAAACTAAACTAAGAACCTAGTCGACGGTGATAAGAAATCTATAATATTCCGAGCCGATATATCTAATGGTTGGTGATCCAGCCTCATATCATCACGTACGGTAATAATACATCGTACGACATCCTCGAGTCAAGAGTGCAGATCAATCATCATATGTATCTCGTACGGTAAAATCTATCGTACGGCATCCCCAAAATCGAGGGTACGGGTCAAATATCATATATAAATCATCATTCATACGGTATCAATTATCGTACTATATCAATATCACAAATCAGTGGTACGGATCTAAGGTCCCAGATAATCTATTTTTCATCAAGTCACATGTTATCGCATGTTTGAATACATATCGCCCAACGATCTTTTATTATATCATATCATATACGGTGTCCTCGATTCAATCACATATCATAAACTCACGGCATCATGCCCGATCACATCGACTCATATCCATATAATATATACTATCCTCATATCACGTGTATGTGTGTGTGTGTGTGTATAAACATACACACACATATACACACAAACATATATACCAAGTATATGCGTGTGTGCGACTAAGTAAGCCGACGACTTACGACTATGGAGCTAAACTAAGAGTAAACTATCCTACTAGTACGCCAAATCTAATATATAGTCTCCTAGAAATCCTATTTACTAGGTATCCAAATCTCACATAAACATATATACTGTAAATATATAACCTATTCTACGGTTGCGGGGGTGTTATATGCCATCCACCCGATTTCCCCCATAGATATATATCTACTCACCTGCCAAGTCATCGCTTAGTCGAAGTCGATGTGCTTCGTCGTCTTGAAATTCCACGCGAAGGTACCTACAAATCAACACATATATCGCAACGTTATTAAAACCAAGTCCGAAAACTGATACGGCGCACGAAGTACTCATAGGTTAGAACCTATAGTTTACGTATGCAAGAACAACCAAATAACCCTCGTCGTTGACGTACAAACGTCCAACGACCAAATCTCATCAAGAATTTCATAAATCCAAGTTTCAAATATCGGAAAACATCATCAAACCCAACTCAAAAGCTCCCAGATTTTTGCACAGATAGTTAGTGACAAAACTGACAATACAGTAGCTAGGTTATGAGGAGTATGAGCTATAGGCAAAACCCCAACACCATAAGTCAAAATTTGGCCGACCAAACTACTACAGTAACCGTCCCTGCCGTCCCAACCTTGGAATTTAGGTCTCGTTCTTCTGTGGTAGTCTTCTATGGTCTAACTCGGTCGATGTGGTTGTTTGTTTTTCTTATAAACATCCCAAATTGCTCCAGATTCCATTTTGAGGATCAAAAATCACAAAAAACCGATACAGGGAAATTCTAAGTTCATGTATTCGGTTCTATTCTCTGTTCTATGCCAGTAAACACCACTAAGGTCATATAAAACACTCACTACATCTCATTTACACTTTCACAATTCAAAATATCCTTAACCCTCTCTGGGAATATTCAAACTACACTAATCTTCACTAATTTAATTCTAAACTAAACTAGGACATTAGGAAAACTAAAAACTTAACTAAGGGTGTGAAATTATACCTCATTTGACAAATCAAGAATTTTCTTGAGTTGCTCAAAGTATTCAAAATCTCGACTTGATGCCTCCATAGGGTTTGTGAGGAGCTTGTGCACAAGATTTGTGAAGGGAGTATAAGGTTTTGGCCTTGATTTGGTGGTGTTTTGATGGGGTGTAGTGGAGATGATGGAAGGAGATGAAGAGAAGAAGAGAAGAGATGAAAAAAATGAAGAGAATGAAGTGAGGAAATATCTAAAGCCATGGTAGAAACCTTTCTCTCTCTCTCTCCCCCTCTTCCCTCACTTAGGCCATACCTCCATGTCCCCCCCGACATGCCAAAATAATATCCTTTTCCTTTCATTTAAAAAAAAAAAGATACAAAACCATGCACAGATGAAGAATTGAGGCCATATTTCACAAAAATGTAACAAGTATTTGCAACATGCTTTGTTGCATGCCATGATGCATAATCAAGATTAATGCAAGATTAGTGAAAATTAATCAAGTTTAGCATTAACATAGATTACAAATAATTATTAAAAAAAGCAATGAATGCTCAATTCTCATAATTTCTTTCAAAATCAATAATTCTTATTAATTTTCCAAACTATCGGTATATAATTATACCTCTTTCATTAAAACTAATCTCCATACCTTAAAATATTTATAATAATTCATTATTTAATTATTTAAATTCCCAAAAATAATATTTTATTTTCTGAAATGTTACACATATGCAGGCTAAGCTGCTACGGGCAGGTTTTCTTCTTCTATCCAGATTAGAGTATATACGTCTGGATAGAGTCTTAATTACGGTTTTGGTAGATAGATGGAGACTAGAGACCTGCACATTTCATTTTAAAGTTGGTGAGATGACTATCACCCTTCTGGACGTCGCTGTGCTGCTTGGTCTACCTATAGTTGGAGAGGTGGTTGCTGTGGAGTACGACCACGATTGGTTAGACTTGTGTCCCAACTTGTTGGGTAGGATTCCGCCTGTTGGGCAGACAAGAGGCAGTAGCATCCATTTGAGTTGCTGCAGGAGGCGTTTAGTGCTGAGCCTGCCATGGATGCTACCCGCGGCAATCGAACAGCACGCACAAGCTTACATTTTACATCAGATTGGGGTTCGCTTGTTCCCGTATAGGTGCAAGAGCAGAGTTAGTCTTGCCTGGCTGCCTCTTTTAGCTAATCTTGACCAGTGTGCCACTTTATCGTGGGGAAGTGCAGTTCTGTCATTTCTCTACAGCTAGCTGAAGATGGCTGCATTGATAGAGTAGAAGAGTTTTGGGGGCTATTTGATGCTTCTTCAGGTATACAATACTTAAAACCGCATTCTACTAATTTTGCGTAATTAAATTGATATTCAACGTAAAACGTAATTCTATCATATTGCATTTTAGATATGGTCATGGACATATCTCTCTATTGGTCGCCCGACCATTACGACACAGTTCGCTTTAGATGCCCACAGGCCATATGGATGCCATTAAGTAATTGAAACTATACGCATCTTTCAAATTTCAAGTTTTTTTTTTGGAATATTAACTTGTGTGTAATGTCTATGCAGGTGGAATGTGCCTAGGTCATTAGGTCATGAGACGGGACACCGGACCGCAGCCTCCGCTTCTACCGCAATGAGTTCGATATCATGGAGGAGGCAGCAGTTACGTGAACACCGTACACACATGACCTGATGGGCACTCTACATCCATTATGCTTAGCAGGTGCCGGCTTCTAGCATGCGCGGACGCTGATCGTCTGCAACAATGTTATTCAGATGCACGTGCCAGACTGTGTGCTTCGCCAGTTCGGTTTGAAACAACACATATCAGACACGGTGGAGTACACACCACAACAGGGTGGAGCGCTAGTTGGGGATGCTTGGCTTGTGGAGTATCAGATTTGGGTTGGTCGATGGTACGATCGGGTACACTACATAGCTGATGAGATATAGCCATGTATACCGATAGATCAGTACCTTTCCTGGTATTGGATGATTACCCGTAGATTCGTCATTACAGCCGCTCCTCTGCCCACCTTATATACGCCTCAAGGACCGATAGAGAGAGATTTGGTAAGTTTATATCAAACTTTTTAAAACTAAAATCTTTTTTTTTATGAAATTCATTATCTTATTTACCATCGATATAGATCCATACCATTTACGCGTTGGAGAATATAGCTAATGAGGGTATTAGTGGCATTAGGGACTCAGCGAGCTGTTTTATGAACATCAAGTCCCTGATTAGGAGTGTGATGACGAGGTACAGATTCACACGTCTACCGGCCGTGCCTGCACCATCCGTGCCTCTGCCACCCATGCCTGTACCACCCATGCCTTCACCGGCTGTGTCCGCACCTGCCATTCCTACCACGTACGCACAACGTAGAAAGAGACAGCCGGCGCCGTCTTAGCATCCCGATGAGTACGAGTATGGACCATCACAGCCAGAGCCGTCTCAGCTACCTGCCGCCACGAAGCCGGACCGTCACAGCCTCGACGTCCTATAGCGAAAAGGAGGACACCTGGGATGGTGCGACAACTTCGTTAGATTGTCATGAGTATTCGTGTTGTATTTTGTTGCGATGAATCCGTTATTTATTTTAGATTGTTTATTGTTTTCAGCTTATTGTTCTTCGCCGTTTGGGCGTCGTATATTGTGCGTGGATTGTGTCTCCGCCACTTGGGCGTTGAGTTAGCTCCGTCTGTGGATGCTGTTATTTTACTATGCTTATACATGAATTTTATTCAAAATTTACAAAAGAGGTGCTGTCCGATTTCCCCCCATTATTTCTTTACAAAACAACATTTTAATTCATTTTAATTCATTTTAATTCAAACGTTGATTCTCTTTCACACAAACACGTGTTCATACACGATATATTATACACACATGGTGCACCCATCCACAATATACACGAGAATGACACAAACAAAATAGATAGAAAGAACAGTAACAACACCATAATTCATTACTAAAATTTCAATAATAAATCCTCTATGTTACTTAGCTCTGCAGCAACAGAATTAATTCGCTCTGTAGTTGCATTAATGGCCTCATCATCTAGTGCAGAATATCGAATGAGTTCGGAGTGGTTCAAAGTCCGACGGTGCATAAAAATGCAGTAGAGAGAGCTTGCAGAGTACTCAATATTGCGACCTGAAAGAAGACCCATAGAATGAAAGAAGTGGAGACGACGATTTGCTTCCCCATGATGGTCATAGGTTATTTATTCAAGGGGAGACGGGAGCGCATCTAATACGGCTAAGTGAAAGAGCCACAAGATTTTACGATCGATCTTCATCGGCCAGTTCATACCCCCTCATAATCGATAGAGAATGCCTTCGTAACCAGAGTAGTCTATCATCGTATATACATATTTCACCACGGTGTAAGGGATGCACCTTTTAATTTCATCGATTGATGGCAATCCTGCAGATGAAGATCCCGGCATTAAGAGAGAGTGAAGCTAAGAACTGAGAGGGAGAAAGACAGAAAATGTGATGGCGATGAGATCTGATAGAGTGTGAGAGAGCTCGGTACAGATAGTGAGATTCGAGATAGATAGGAAGAGATTGAACTCTTAATATAATGAACACAATTATTCACGAGTATGTATTTTTTTTGGCGCGGTTTGTAACGGCGTCCTAGAAAAATACACTTTTGGGGCGCTTCTTCAAACTACGGCATAGAAAAAATATAGACTCGTGGATGGATATGTTTCTTTTTTGGGATGCAGTTTGCAACTGCGTACCAGAAAAAACATACCCGTGAATGATTGTGTTTCATTTAGGGCGCACCTTGAAACCACGCCATAGATCACACAGATCCGTGGATGAGTAGGTTTTTTATTTGGACACAGTTTGCAACTGCGCCAAAAAAAACAAAGTCCTTACAATGACAATAATTCATATTATTTTGATTTTATTAATTGTATGGGACGCGGTTTGAAGCCGCGCCCATAACATTTGTATGGGACGGAGTCCTAGAAAATTATAAATCGCGCAGTTTGAAACTGCGTCCTTAATTTTTTTTTTTTATTTCATGCTGGTGCTTACGTGCCGCAAAAAGTGGTGGTCTATTTTTATAATTATTTCTGAACGTGGATATTTTATAAAATTATTATTTAAATTCCGTAAAAAAAAATTTGTCCCACTCACTTCTCCTAATCTCTCAATCAAAATTAGGGTTTCGATTCTCGAATCCAAGGGGTCAATCGAAGGAGTTCCTCGATCTATTTACGTACCGATCTCTCTCAAGATTCAATCTTTTCTGAAGAATCCTTCGATTTTTCTCCTTGGGAGATGATGAGAGACTCTTGGGCCTGTTTAATTTTGGCGTTTGGATTTCTCTTCGCGTCAATCGACGCCAGCGCTGGCGATGCCGATCCCCTTTACAGGTTCTGATTCGTTTTGCGCTTTCTCGATCTAATGATTTTTGTGAAAGTTTAGGTCAAAAGATGTTTGGTTTGCTAAACAATCACAAAAGAGCTAACTGGTAGTTAATATCATGAGATTAAGAAAAGTTTGCAGGAAATTTATTTAGTTGAGATATGTAAAAGATCATCAACTAAAATATGTCATCTTTATCTTATCTAATTTGTATAATCACGAGCGGCTTAAGATTACTTACTATCAAATCCATGGCATATTACTTAGATAAAACGGAGTATAAAATGGCATGGTTGGAAATTTCTGAAAGTCAACCAGTCCATTTCTTTTCGACAATCGGTATCGTTCGCCGTTGCATCGAATGCTTGCAAAATCAACGGTGTCTGGATAATTGAACATTTTGCAATGGGCAAAAAGTATCCATGCGACATGAAAATCGGTGTACCCATAGTTTAGGAAACGGAGATTAATATGGCTGGTGCCGGTCGTTAATAAGATCGATGGAGGGTTGAATTTTCGAGCTGCCAATGTAGGAACCTTACTACGATGCAATTTTATACTCTGCATCCTCTATTAATAATGTCCTGAGTGTTAGTTACACTCAACTGTATTTCTCAATGATGTTTCATGCTAATGTTACTTTCAGTTGTGCTGTTTGTCATTATTATATTACACACGTTGCACCTATAGGCTATAACTGAAGCACATGTCATTTTAATCAACTTTAGAACCTCATCATATGTATCTTTCTGTGCTCAATACTCTAAACCTCCATGCTTATATTTCACAGCTCATTGAAACTTATATATAGTGCTCGTCTTTGATTAGAATGCCAGTCAGTTGGTCCAGTTCATTTCTCTTGTTAACAATATACTGAACAAACTATCTCTTTTTAGTCTGTCACGTTTTATTCGTGTAATTTAATATGTTGAATGTGTCTTTGGTCTGTCACCTTTTATGCTTGTAATGTAGTACTTGTCATACATATGGGACGTATTTTGTCTGGCTCTTTGCTTTATTTGTGCCTCATATCTTTGGAAACTCTATCTTTCCCCTTCTATATATATTTTTGGTAGTCTGAAGATAATGGAGGTCGAGGACATCGACTGGTGGCCTAGGAGTATGGCAAGTGATCCTTGTGTCCACAGTATCCTTGAGGAGAAAATAGGCATTAATTGAGTGAGAGTTGACATGAGGTTTATAGCCAGTCATAGAACTCTATAAAATCTTCTTAGATCCTTATACTCTACACCCGACATTATTTTGATCAGATGATGGTGGTGGTGGTGGTTTTGATGATATCTATTAGTATATATGTGTAAGCTATGGTTGGGTAGTTACATACTAACATTATATCGGACTAAAATCTGATTATAGATCATGGGCCATTAGTTCAATAGATGATGCGCATTGTTCATCATGGTATCCATATATCAACATATGTCTATAAAAAATCACAAAAATTCATATCCCATAGCCCACAAGTGGTTTCTAAAATTAGAAAAATAAACAAATAAGAATCTATTGTCAAAAAGTGTTTAAAATAGATGTTTTTTTACACATTTACTTTGTCATGAAACTATAAGTTATTACAATTAAACAACACTTTGAAGGAAACCTTTAATTAAAATTTGTTATCATGAGTTCCATTATGAAATCTAACTAAAAGAAGTATGAACTATGAATTAGATAATATTTTCTGACTGGTTTTATACCTCTTACTTATATAGTGATAATTTGACATAGTTGTTTACTTAAATATTTTATTGACAATGGGTAAGCTTTAATATAATCTGCTACATACCTTGCATTTTCCCATTAACTATCCAAATTAATATTTTCAATGGGAGATGAAAGTAGAAATGTATAATTTCTGCTGAACATTTGAGACGAGGAAATTGTGGAACATTTTCTCAACTTATGTACATAAAACTATGTATATGTGAAGAAATGTTTCCGAACTGTTATCTTGAAATGTTTTCTTTTTTCCTTTCCTTTCTCCATCCATAGGTTTTGTTTGTCCAAGTGACTTTGGTGAGTCTGGTGACTACTGATCAATTAAAAAGTTTTTAATCCTCAATCAAAATTTTTGAATGCATCATCTGAACCCTGAACCACTATATATTACATGCAGACTGTGTGCATGCATGCAGTAATTTGGTTACTAATTTTCTTAAAGACTCCTCTGTGTAAAAATAGAAAACATTTTTGTAGACATAGTTACCTCATGAAGTTCCTGGGAACTATATAAACTGAAGTTAACACTCCTCATTTTCCTTCTGACTAGATTATATTGGGGGTCTGAAATAAATGTGTTGGTTGATCATGCCTTCAATTTGTATAGCAAAACTCCTCCTTCAAAAGTTATATAAAACAATTTGATGTTTTCTGCTTAGATTACAACTGAGATGTTGTTTCTGGTTTGCTTTGGTATTGTTGGCTGAAGTTTTTTTCGTGTTATTACTAGATCTTGTGTCGAACAATGTGAGCGGACTGGCTCAATTGGAGACATCATTATCCAGCATTGCCTACTCTCAGATGAAGTTGTCAACAGTTCATGGTACATGCAAGAGCCCCTCTATCTGCAGTGGAAACAATTGAATTGCAGGAGCGACTGCCGTTATCATTGTATGATGCAGAGAGAGATTGATAGGGAAAAACTAGGCCTAAGGCCTGTCAAATATCACGGGAAATGGCCCTTCAAGCGTCTTCATGTCTTTCAGGTTTGTGGTTCTTTTAATTTCCTTCTAGAAATCCTTAACAAACTGCAAAAAATTAATCACTTTTGTTAGCATGGAAGGATCTTGCTGTCTCTTTTGAGAAGTTGCTCTGTGCACCCTGCTTTAACAATCGTTCGGCTCCATTTTGCATATTTCTTATTTTCCATATACCCCTGATTTCTGGCACATTATTCCATGAGTATTTCATATCTAGACTCTAGCAGGGGAATTTTTTTGAGAATAGGCTTAATCTAAAATAGAAAAAACCATTTCCATTATTACTTAAGCTGCTTGAGCCTGAACGAGAACATGATCCCCACCTTGAGGTAAATTTCCAATAAAATTATCAAGTACAAGTAACTACCAAAAATATTTATATCAACACGACTCGTTTTTCACTGAACTGTCATTTTTCTAATTCCGTTGACGATATTATATTAGTTTAGTAAAATACGGGTATTATTCACTAAATAAAGGGTACCATCATATGAAGCTTTTTGGTTGTTTCTTGTAATTTACAAGGTTTGGTAGTTTAGTGAAAAGGGTTAGTTTGTGGTAGTTTAGTGAAATTAGGCCTTCGGAATATAATTTATGCACAAACAGGAAAAACAAATGATAGTTCAATGCGGAGTTGCCTGGTGGGCAATTGGGTGCGGCAAAGTGTGTGTTTTCAAATCTTAGGTACTGGTGGTATGATGCTATACAGACAGAAATGAGAGGTTTCGTGCAATTTGGCCAGTCCTTAGACTTCACCATTCCCATATCGTTTCACTTTTTCTTGTGGTTGTTACTCGGTAATCTATGTATTTTCTTACCTGCCTATTAAATTCTAATTCTATCCAGGAGCCTGTTTCTGCTGCACTGTCCGCTCTCAATCTAATGATGCATTTCATTGGCTGGCTATCGTTCTTCATGTTGGTAAATTACAAGTTGCCTCATAGACCTCAAAGTAAGAGGACATACTACGAATTTACTGGATTATGGCATATCTATGGGCTGTTATCGATGAATGCATGGTTCTGGAGTGCTATATTCCATACTAGGTAAGCCATATAGTTTTATATGAACTGAAAGTAGATACGTTTTTAATTGTTTGATACTTGATGGTTACGTGTTGTGTTCTACAGAGATTTTGAGTTGACTGAGAAGTTAGATTATTCGTCAGCTGTGGCTTTACTTGGTTACTCTTTCATTTTGTCTTTATTGCGAACCTTTGACGTGAAGGATGAGGCCTCAAGGGTTATGTTTGCTGCCCCCATTTTAGCTTTCGTGACGACACACATATTATATCTCAACTTCTATGACCTTGACTATGGTGAGTTGACTTCTCATGTTAAGTTTTAAACGAGCTTAGTTTTGGATTTAATGCAACCAGAAGGTCTTGTCACCCTCCGAAAGCTTGCTTTTCAAATTATGTCAAGTGGCCATATTATCTTTTTTTTTTTGCCAAACATATTATCTATTTTTCAATTTTACAAATTGTTGTAAGGTGATCATTTACTTTTATTTACAACTTCTTGCATTAATTAATTTGAATAATAGTTGATCATAATTTATATGTTAGTTGAACTGTAAAACAACAACACACCTAAATCCTGAACTGTTGGTTTAGCTACATGAATTTCTTTCTTTCTTTAATCTCTGTTAATGTCCATCTCCTCGATTAGAGATTAACTTGCATATCTTTGTTAACTGCCTCCATCCATGTTCACTTAAGCCTAAGCCATATTTATCCATTGGGTTTTTGTTAACATAGGCTTCCTAAAACATTGCTATTTTGTAAAACACCCCCAAAAACTTCATATTTTTAATACACCCCTAAAACCTCTCCGTTAACTAAAAAACACCCCTCTCCATAAGTTAATTAGGATTAAAAATTAGATTAGAACGAATATGATGACTTGAGTGTCAACCCCATCTCTTTTCATGTAAGACCCATCAGTCTCACTCTTTCAAACTCTCATTTTCAAAAAACACTCTCCCCCTCTTCCCATGCAAAACCCATTTTACTCTCTTCTCGATTCGTCAATGCAAAACCCATATTTTCTCCTTTCTCTTGTACTCTCTCTTTCCAATGCAAATATAAAGCCATTAGAAGAATCAAGTTGTCATTTTAACTTCTTAATGAAGATTTCTAACAATGTTTGGAATGATAATTGAGCATAGGGACCAATTTAGTTTAAGAGTTTTAGGAGCCGTATTTAAAAGAGGTTGAGGGGGCTGCAGGGACACTGCAGCCCCCTTTCAGCCTATTTAAAAATATGAAGTTTTATGGGATGTTTTTCAAAATAACAATGTTTTAGGGGGCCTAAATAAAAAAAGCCCTTGACCAATTTTGTCACACTTTTTAATGAAACATTTATCGGCCTTTGTTGCGCATGCTCAGGTTTGTTCTTCTCTCTTTGTAATGGAACATTGTCCTAGGATTTGCTGATCCATTTACTGCAATTTTTTCATCCTTTTTAATGGAACACTAGAAAGAACATTCATTATCCTTGCACATGTCCAGACCGGTTCTCTCTAATATCATCCTTCAATGGTCGCTGCCTCAACTTTTATGGATGCACTCATTCCTTAAAATTATTTTCGCACATTTTTATTGGAAATATACAACAATAATGAACTTTTATCCTTAACTTTTGAGTTTTAACATCAATCTTTTTCTATGCAGTTAAGGACAATCTTTTGAGTTTTAACATAATATATTTTTGACTGATTTCAGCCTTAATTCGTTTGGCCTACCTCTAACCTTGTTGTACCACTACCGCTAACCACAAATATATCACTCCTAACTGGCACATTTGTTGGTCTTTAACACATACAAACCTTCTTTACTGGTCTTCTCTCATTTCATCCTCCATGTGAGCTACCTCAGGCTCTCTACGTGGGCATTCATTTCTCATATTAGTTGTTAGGATGTTTCCACTCTTTTCGTCTAAAATGTATTTATGTTATTTCTTGTACCATTAGATTTCTTTTTCAACTTGCATCAAACTTGTGGTTTGGCATGATCTATCCTTATGCTCACTTATACAGTATTCCAGTCATTTCCTTTCGGCTTATTTCACAAAATCCACCCTGTGGTTTACTTGAGTTTTTCAAAACCGGCCTATATTTTAAACCCATCACGAAAACCCCTATAACTTTTATTTCGTTAAACAGAAACCCCCTGCGGTTATTTATGACAAAAATTGACTAAATTAAGCTTTTATTTTAATAAAGATACGGATCCTCTAGATGCATTGAAGGTAAACCATATTTGTAGTGCCGTTTAGTGGGCAATATGGCCTAATTTGGAGAAAAGAGTTCAGGTTTGAGAATATGGAGAAGAATGCTCAATTTGCGTTAAATCGAAATTTAGAGAAAAAAGAACTTATATAATGAGATTAAGATGGATAATTTAGGATAAAACTACAAAAATCGGTCAAATGTGAGGTCATACGACTTATTTATCGCAAAAAACCTTTACAAATCAAACCACATGGGGTTGTACAACGAATTAAAAGTTCAAGGGGTTTCATGATGAGTTTGAACTGCATGATCTTTTTGGAAAACTTGAGTAAATCATGTGAAATAAGCCTTTCCTTTCAAATATGACTGTTTTCTCTTAGGCTAAACTACCTTTAACTATGAGCATTTCCACTGAACTACCTTAAAGGTTTTTTCTGATCAAAGTGAGCTCCCATAGACTTTGGGTGTAAGGGATTTTTTCCTTCTAAAATATCCTTAAATGCAACACTTAAAAGAGTTTACCATAATAAAAATCTAAATGGTAGTTTAGTACCAAAAGCTTTAGTTAAGGGCATTTTAGTGTAATTTAACTTTTTACTTGTCTTTTCCTTTTCTTATAATACAAATAGATTCATGGAAATAAATTTATTTCTAAAATCAAACACACGCAATCCTATTTTCTCCAAATTTTCAGGATGGAACATGAAGGTGTGTGTTACGATGGCTGTGGTCCAGCTCCTTGTGTGGGTTGTCTGGGCCGGAATGTCTCGTCACCCTTCACGATTCAAGCTCTGGACCGTCGTTTTCGGTGGGGCCCTTGGTATGCTTCTCGAGATTTACGATTTCCCTTCTTACTACGGATTTGTCGATGCCCACGCGCTCTGGCATGCCACCACCGTCCCTCTCACTTACCTTTGGTGGAGTTTCATCAAGTCCGATGCTGAGTTCAGGACCTCGACCCTCCTTAAGAAAGCAAAGTGAGAAATAGTACAGGTACTAACAAAGAGGTTTGATTACTAGGGTTTCATATTTTGCGCCAATCTGGTCCCAAGGTTGTGCATGTAGGGGTTATAGCTATTCATTTTATTGGGTGCTTCAGGAATTTTTTCCATGTACGTCGAATTTCTGTACAATTCATTGTTGTTCCCACTGCTGAGTTTGTTGCCCACATGTTTGCAATATTCTCTGGAAATTTGTTATATGTAATTGTATAATCTTTCATGAGCTGCTCAAGACCATGGTCTCAACACTTTATGAGGTACCATCTTCTCTATTTATCTCATGAATCTGTGTCTGATTATTGATCGGAAAGTTTGACCCATCCAAGTCTTTTGTTAAATATTTTGCTGGAGTTTATCTATAAATATAATTTGACTTGCAGCTAGTAGCCAAATTACTGTGTAAGAAAACTGTGCATTTTATGGGTAAGTGTTGAAAACTGCAATGAGATTTTACAATTAAGCTATAGTGGTATTTGTGTGAAGCTTCATTGAGTTCTCGATTTATAGCTTGTCCAAGTTCTATACCGACCTAGGTGTTTCTGGTATTACAAAGTTGTAGAATCTGTACCCCTAACAGACTTGTTTTCGTGTTTCGAGCGAGTCTTCTTATGTTACACTCACAAGAATCGAACCAGGCGGTAAAAAGCAAGGGTTCATTACCATTGTGTTCCGAGACTGGTTTTGAGAAATGAGTTGTTTTTAAATCTATATTCAAAATTGTTTAAAAGTTCAGAACTTATAAAATACTAATTTTCAAGCCCATACCCTTTACTGTTTCTCAAGCTATAGGTTTTCTAACTTAAGTAACTTTGTTTATTCTACTATAACATTATTTTTCAAGTCATAACATTAATTATCAAATCATAATGATGTTTACCAACTTATAACACTATCTATCATAATATGACTTTATACACCAAAACAATACATATTTTATGAAATCTTAAAATAGTATTATTGACAATACATGCAATACGTAGGCAAATCAAGATAGAATTCAATAATGGGATTGGGGGCCTATGTAAGGCCCCTACGCAAGTAACTACGCATTGAGTGAAAAACAAGGGGATGAGTTCCACGTGAGTGGGTGGGGTCCGCCTGCCTTTTCTCTATTCCACAGCCAGAAAATCTTGCGTAGATGCCTTTTTGACTTCAGTAATATATTTTAGGATTTTCTATAATTTTGCAACTCATCGTTGAGATGTCAGATTAGTGGTCTAAGGCAAGTAGAAATCCCTCATCCTCAATGGTCGCTGAGGCAAGAAAATATGATCGATGATCTTCTGCTAATGCTAGCGTTTTTTTCATCTCTAATCTGTCCTTTCTATATAAGGTATAGCAGCTCTACTGTTCATGCAATGCGAAGTCCAGGACGGTGGGGAAGGGCTTAAAAGGAGCCGTCAATTAAATGACTGAATAAAGAAGAAGTGCGTGCTTACTCGACCGAGTAAAGAGAGACTGTTCTAAAAAGAGCCCTAGACGTCCTACATGGCATAAGAGTAAGAGAGAGAAAGACGCAAAGTGCTTTTTCCATCTGGTGACTTAAGAATTTCCCTTTCCGAAAAACGGATTCTTTTTTGAAAGTTTTTCACTACTGGACCGAATGCTCTAAGCCTCTATGCTGCCCTAACAGAAAAATAAAATAAATAACTTGAAAATTAGTTAATTGGGCATCACCAACTTCTTGGTAACCATATAAAGTGAATAATCATATAAATATTGCCAGCCTTAAGATTTTTAAATTCAAATCTTAAAAGGTAAAAAGGTTTCTATTTGAAACATACCTAACCCTTACCACAAAAGCAAGGGACTTTCCACTTTCTCCTCCATGTTCATCCTTTCTTGGTGATAGGAATTTGACCCAATTTCCTTAGTTAATGCATTACAAAATTATTTGATATCGGTGAGTACGAACTTTCTAAACATATACTTTGAAATTTGAAATATATTATTGTCAAAAACATCTCTCCTATCACATAATCTTATAAATCCATAGAAAAAAATAAAATTACTCACCAATAAATATGGCTGATTTTCTTAACATGCACAATTGAAAACAATAAGAAAGGTCAGCTAGAGCAGTCGGCAGAGCATTAAAATTATGATAAGAAGATCACATGTTTGAAAAGGGTTGAAGGAAAAAATCGGGATGATTAGTCTCACACACATGCATTCTAAAAGAAAAAAGTATTTTTAGAATAAAACTTACAATTCTAAGAAAATTATGATTTCATATATAATAATGTGTGCCAAGAAGTTAGAACTCAAATTTAATCCTTTTGTGCAAGTATTTTTTCTGTAACCATACAATTTTTGTTAGGCTGATTATTATTTTTTTCTTTTTGAGGAAAATCTTCATATGACGCTTTAATTTTCATGTGATGTTCATCTGAAAATTTCATTCATAATAGACACTTATAATCAAGTCTCCAAAATTAGAATCAATTGATCCTATTGCATGAAAGAAGAGGAGGAGGAGGAAGAGGAAGAAGAGAAAGAGAATGTGTATTTAAATTAAATATATAAGGCCTAATTAAGGGAGAGAAAAAGAAAAAAACAAAACATTAAAAACACTTTAATGAATCCATTGAAGCCAACTCACAAAAGTTAACATGGTCTGCATTCAAAACAAGCCTTTAAATCTCAAAGTTAACCATTTAACTTCTTGATCATTCGCATAGTTAGTTAACCCCATAGAGTCAACTGTATTTTAAGTCAACTAGAAGAAAAATAAAATAAAATAAAATAAAAACCAGCCATCACATATGCTTCATATTCGAAGCAAATCTATATAACTTTGAAATATTTATCGACCCTACTCCAACCAAGGACCTTCTCCCAACCTTCACCCCCCAAGTTCTTCTTTTTCATAGATAAGTTAAGAAGTCGACTATTAATTTGCCAAAAGTCAATTAACAAGTGCATCGATCCATAACTGATATTTATTGTGTGTGCACACGAAGCCTATGTATGTATACAAGCAAGTAAGCACCTATCTTCTACTGTTTAAAAGCATTGCTTTTTTAAACAAGCAGCGAGACCTATATAAATATTTGAGGGTGAATGCATGAAAAATCTGATATTTAGTTGTGCAAGTAGGAAATTAACAACACACGTATAAAAAGACGGGTCATCATTTAATTAATCATTTATTCGCATTTCGTAACTTTCCATTATCTCAATAGAAATAGAATACTTTACCTACCCGCGGCTTAAAATTCTATCATAATCTATTCAAAAGGCAAAATGGTGGGATCCACAACACCTAGATACCAGTGTCTAACAATTGGGCTCATGGTGTTTATCTCTTGAGTAGGTTTTGATAGATATTTCAAGCGGGTATATAAGTCAAGGATTTTCCATTCCCAAAACATAATGGGCCCCGCTTTAATTTCTGTTATTTTATTTTAAGAAGAAAAAAATTAAAAATCTCACCTTCAAAAACTATGGTCGACAAGTTTATGTGCTCATTTGAGAGCTAAAAGAAAGAATGTATGTAGTAATTATTAAAAAGATGAAAAGAATATATGTAATAGTTATGTAGTATAGTGGCCGTGAGTTCTCTCAATTCTTTCACATACAGAAAGATAATAAGATTAAAATCTATATTCAATTCCTAAATAAAATTACAAGCGGCAGTGGAAATGCTAAATGACGGGAAATACGGCTAACACTCTCCTTTGGTAACAGAAGACGGAGATCCTGAAGATGAGATAGCGGGATGAGGAGATGCGTGCCATATAGTTTTGTGAGAGAGTTTGGTTTAAATTAAGTGTAAGGGAGATATTTAAGTGTTGGTTGTTTTCCCCCCTCCTTTTTATATCTTTTTTTCTACTTTTTTTTTGCCGTTAATGAATTGGAGGCTTAGGGCCTCCGTATAGACTCAAAAAATTTCCAAGTAAAATTAATATTGACGTCTTTTAGTGAAATCAATTAGAACCCATTGAAATCAATTAGAACCCATTTGTTCATTTTATCTTTAGTTTTTATGTGACTTGTTACATTCACCACTCTTCTTTTGATTTGACAATACATCTGTACAATTCTAACTAGATTCTATAATATGTCTTGTGTTTTCTTTCTCTTTTCTCCAAATAAAAATTCAAGAAAGGAAAAAGGAAACCTCTTAAACCATCCACATCATCAAAGTGTTTCTTTATTTTCTATTTTCTATAATCATATCAACATATTCATATGGATCACACGTGCAAAACCGGTCACACGTGCAAAACAGTAGTGAATTTATGAATTGAAACAAGTCATACCATTTAATCTAACGGGCTGTAGCGAAGTTGGACCGTCTATCAAAAACTATTTATAAGAAATAAATTGCATTAAATTTAATCCAAGTAACTTGAAGGAATTCGAGCCTTAAAATCAGCCAAAATTGAGAAAATGATAACAAGATACCAAAAGATAAAACATTTAAATCATGTGCCCAATAACCAGTCAAGTTCATTTCTTATGTCAATCAGCCGAGGATTGGGAAATGTTTAATTCAGTTGGGAATTGAGACAACAAGGCATTATTGAGCATATGAATGTTGCCAATATGTTCATATTTTTTTAACTAACAGACATATCTTCTTTTATTCGGCAGATTG
Organism: Agapanthus africanus; assembly: GCA_030015575.1. NCBI lineage: Eukaryota > Viridiplantae > Streptophyta > Magnoliopsida > Asparagales > Amaryllidaceae > Agapanthus > Agapanthus africanus. Next base: position 318,480,760 of record CM057338.1, on the reverse strand, counting down.
AAAGCATGTCAGATGGATTAGCTGGCGGAAATGATTTTGAGGAACAATTTGAACCAAAAGTTGGAATGGAGTTCAAGGATGAGGAGGCGGCATATGCATTTTATAATAAGTATACTTAAGTATGCTTTTCATATTAGATTCAGTATCCGGAAAAATCTTCTTAAGAAGAACAAAGACGGTATCGTAATATTTCAGAGTTTTTCTTGCTACAAAGAGGGCCATTACAAAAAAAAGTATAACGACTCTGAAATCCATGTACAAAATTATTTGTTTATTACATAGAAAGGGTATTTCAGTCTGTTGTGGAGTTATAAGTTAAATTTGTTTAACAAAAGTAAGAAATAACTTATAGCTTCCTGGTAAAGCCTCTACACTGCAGTGACATAACTTGTGTGTTTGATTCCCATCAGTCTCAATTATTTTTAAGATTTTTCTTTTTAATTTTTCGGAAGCCCAAGAATTGCACGTGCAATTCACGGAGAATCGAAAGCTTTCAGAAAAATCAAACAGGCGTAATGAGGAGTGAATACTGATTAAAGAACGTAGCACGAACCTCGAGACGATTGATCCAAATCCGACCGTCCGTTTCTCCATCTTGGCCTCCACCGACGGTCCCCTTTGCCCCAATCGCCTCCGTGTTTTGCACTCACGTCTTTTCAGCTCCCCTCTACTCCCCTGCACTGTTTGATTTCCCTGCAATTAAATAGAGACTATTCACTTCATCATTTAATATCAATTTTAATTTTTTTAATTCAATTTTTAATTTCCAAACTCTAATTTATTCAATATAAATATTAGCTCATCCCTTAACTTTCCCCCATTCTGAAATTTCTATAAAAAATTCTCTCAAACTCTCTAAGTACCAAGTAGAGTTAAGCAACCAAATAGAGTAGCAAGTCAATCTCGACGACCGGAGCATCTCCAATGAGACTACGACCTCCGAAGGTTTCCTCTCCCTTGTTAATAATCTAAACTCATAAGTCCCTTTGTAACAACCGAGTCCAGTTCTACAAATTTCTGTTACCGTATGTGTAGTGTGTGGTATTTATTTCATTTATCATGTTTTGGCCGATACTAGTTATAATTTACACCGACATGTCATTTTTCTGCATATAACAATTTAAGTCATCTAAAATAAACTAAAAATAATTGACATGGCCTGCTTGACACCCCTAACCCTGTGGTAGCGTCCTTGCATCATGTTCTCGTCCCGTTCAGTGAAACGGACGTGTTTGGACGGCTACGCGCACGCACGTGCGTCCGTTCTTGGGGGTATGCTTTTTAATTATTATAAAATACTTCATTTTAATTTTTGGAACCTGCCAATAAATTTCATATCTCAAATTCAAATTTTTGGACTCGACCCGAGCGCAATTCTGAAATATTTTGTAGCCCGCCAAATTTGGTTATTTTAATATTTTATTAAAATAATTCAGCTGCTAAGGAAATATTTGTTGGTTGGGAAAACAGAATAAATCTTTCAAAGAAATTTTAGACCTAAACCAAAAATCTTTCCCCACCAATCATCTTTCTCTCCTTCGCATGCTGGCCCACAAGATCATCTCTTTCTGTTTCTCTCTCCTCCTCTTTCTCTTCCTTTCTCTTTCTCTTCCTCTCTCTATCTCCTCAGTTCTTTCTCTCTCCCTTCTCTTTCTCTCTCCCCATAACGAGACAACTTTCTCTCTCCTCCGGCGTTTCTCTCTCTTCTCGCGTTTCCTATTCACGAGATCTGCTCACCTCCATACTCCTTATCATAACCTCCCTCATTCACCTCTCCTTCTAAACCCGCGAGCATGAGGAGGAAGAAAACCCTAACCTTCGCTGCTCCACCTCCACCGACCTCACCTCGTCGTCACCCTCTGCATCCACGTCACCCTCGTCTCCATCTTCTCTCCTTCTTCTTCTTTTCTTCATTTCCCCGAGGCTGTCGCACCCTACGCAGAACCCACAGCCCCTTGAACCCAACATCTCCGGTCGTCGCCGACGACCCTAACCTCACACCCACCATCATCACCACCTCATTCCCTTCCTCTCCTCGACATCATCCCCTCACCAGAACCCCATCACCTAGCCCTGCACCCAAGCTGACCCCAAACCCTAATCGAACCCTAGCTCTTCTGGTAACCCTTCACCGGCGTCCCTCACCGCTGTCGATCTCGCCGTCACAGCTAGCACCCCCTCTGCGAAGCAGTAAGCTATCCCTCATCCTCTTTTTCTTCTTTCTATCTTCTTCATTTCCCTGTTCTATTCTATTCTCTCTCTATATCTATATTTTTTGCATTCTGTTCACTGTGTTTACTGTTTCTCTGGCGGCCGGAATCCGACCATGCCGGCGGCGATTCCCGACGACCCAGCAGGGACCCCTGACCCGTGTGACTCCACTGTTCGTCGTTTGGACTCTTTCCGTGAACCGTGCGCGCGTCGTAATTTTTCCCCGCCGACGCGTAACGTTCCGTTTTCCGTTTCGCGACCCGTCGAGGCAAGTTAATCTTGCTACATGCTACTTTAAACTACTACTTATGCTATTTAAAGTTCTATATATCCCTTGATTGCACGTTACACCTGCAGCTTACATTTAATGCGATAACTTTCCTTGTAACAGTTTGACGTTCCGTTATATCATTTTGTTTCATCGCATGAAACATGCCTTGCTGCATTTAGTTTTACTATACATAGTACCCACAATCATAATTAAATCACATAACAATTATTGTATAGTCCGCAGCACCTTTTTATATTTTATATCTGTCGGACGATCGTGTGTATACAAATCAACTGATTTATATTCAATTATATCTTTAGATTATTTAGCACACCTTAGCATGAACTTAACATCCATGATGGTTAGAATGTATGCATGTAATGTTGAAACTATTTCTTAAACTCAAACTGATAACCGTACACCTAATAATTTAACCTGTACCTATTTGCATGTCATATTACAAGTGCCAGTTTATTGTTATGATAGTACCCATGCTTGTTTACTTATAACCATGATTATTCTAGTTGTTTATGAGCACCCATATGATATCTATATACCCTGACATGATTTGCTACACATATTACCTGACCCGACATGGTACCATACGACTCTTGATATGACTTGCCACTCATATACACCACCCGGCTTGACCTGACGTACCATGGCTTTACATGTTACTTGATCTTGCGTTTAATGCCAACAACCCGTCCTGTAGTCCTCACGGACCGTTCCTGTTGTCTATACAAACAAACCTGTACCTGCCTGATCATGGGTTGGCATTAGTGCTAGATTATTTTATACTTGACTGGAATCTATATAACCTGGGGGTATGGGGAAATCAGTATTATAACCGAACGCAACTCAAAGGGCCATCCGATTGTTTGCCGTTCTTCCGGACGTTACGGAATACCCATTGTTTGCCGTCATTCCGGGCGTTACGGAATACCCATTGTTTGCCGTCATTCCGGGCGTTATGGAATAACCACCGACGAGTTACGATGAGGATTACATTACTTGGTTTCGAAGACTTTAGAATAGATAACCCGTAGCACAGTTTAGATACCTCTGCACGTCACTTATACTGACACCTTCACTGTTATATATTCTCATTATGTTCTTGCTCATACTCAACCCGCATGCTTTATTACCCTTGTTGATATTATTGCTTGATATTATGACGTGCTGACGTCTGGGTTTTGCATGGCCCAGATTCCGTACCTTTGCTGCAGACCGAGCAGGAGTACTTCAGCCAGCAGGCTGAGCAGTGAGGTTTCTGTACTAGTTAGTTCTTTTATTTCCTGCATTTTATTCCTGATGTGAGACCGCATTATGGGACATACATTCCAGTTATTTGTATTGGATCTTTTGCTTCCGCACTTTTATTATTCTTGACTCATGTTATCTTGGCTTATGGACATGTATTAGATAGTTATATTTTGTTCTGGATATCTCTACAACCGTAATGTGACTGTGGATGGATACTTCCTACCCAAAGGTAGCATGGTTGGCTATGTCACGTGCCCAATTTAGCGTACTCTGGGAAGCGGGGCGTGACATGGTTCTTTTGGTATCAGAGCCATAGGTTAGTCGGGTTGATTCTTTTGTAGTTGGGTATTGTACCCAATACACGAATCAGAATACCCGTGTTTAGAAAACATGTCCGGCCACCTTGCCGTTTTACCGTTCTTGAATCAAGTTCTTTCTGATTATATGTTTTACGATGTGCAAACTTCCTTTGCATATCGACTCGAAAAGCTGATTCCTTGTTATCTCTAGGACTTAGGCGACTTGGGTGGAGTTATGTAATTGTAGCTATGATACCGCGGCATAGTTACAATACGGTACTCTATTTAAGTAACTCGGAGTTCTAGCCTTGATCTACATTTTGAATCCGTTATCATGCTAATCCTTGGGTGTTTTGATTTCAGGAATATGGCAGACAAGAATCTGAAGACGTACCAAAGGCGTGTTGACGAAGCCGCCATGCTTGGAGTGATACGGGGAATGCTGGAGAATCAAAAGAGGCAGACCGAGCTGATTCAGCAGCAAGCTGAATCTTTTCAGGAAGGTTTGTGGACCGTTCAGCGGTCCATGAGCAATGTTGTGGCCAGACCAGTGGATCGTGTGGGTACCGTGGCGGATTTCAGGAGACTGGGTCCGTCTGTCTTCACTGGCCTAGAGGAGCCTTTGCCAGCGGAGCAGTGGCTGGTTGATACGGAGAATCTACTTGTTGCGGCACAAATCTCAGAGGATAAGAGGGTGGATGTGGTACGCATCCAGCTGGTAGACTACGTCCGTGAATGGTGGCTTGTGGAAGAGACCCGCTTGCCCAAACCGATCAGTTGGGCGGATTTCTCGAAGAGTTTCTTGGAGAAGTTCTTCCCGCGGACTGCACGGGAGGAAATAGAGGAAATGTTCGTTAATTTGAAACAGAACGGCGCACCTGTAGATGTACATGCAGCTGAGTGGACGCGGCTCAGTAGATTCGCGGGACCTTTGGTTGCCAGCAGTGCTGATAGGGCAAGAAGGTTCATGCGCAGTTTGGATGTGGACATCCAGAGGCAGATTGTCTCCCTGGGTTTGACCACTTTCTCACAAGTACTTACAGCAGCTCGAGAGCAGCAGAGTCTATCTATGAAGACCGGGGGTACATCACAGCCAGCAGTTACCGCACGGAAGCCGGCATTTGCACCGAATCGAGCACATGGACGCAAAGGTATTCCGGTGGACAGGCGTGGCGTTGTACCAATGAAGAAGCCGGTTTTGCCCGAGCAAAGGGGAAGGGTGTTGTGCGATTACTGCCAACGACCGGGTCATTATCGAAGAGATTGTCGTAAGAGGCTTGGACTTTGTCTTATTTGCGGATCAGCGGATCACACCATTGATACTTGTCCGTCGAAGCTACGGTTGAAGGAAGATACACAGAAGCCACCGCAGAGACAGTTTCAGGAGCAGAAGCTGATAACTCAGGGACCCAGCCAAGCTCGAACCTTTACCCTGACAGCTAAAGAGGCTAAAACTCCAGAGGAAGTCGTTTCAGGTACCTTACTTGTTCATGGTTTTTCTCGCATTAGCGTCTTTCAATTCTAGTGCATCCCATTGATTTATGTCGTCCAAGTTTATTACTATGCACTCGAAGAATTGCACGCCCCTGTTTAGTTTTGGGACATACACACTGGGAATGGGAAAATCATAACTAATAGAAGGTGTAAGGACTATTCTGTTGTTGGTGGTGGACGGGAGTTAATTGCAGATTCCTTAGTGGTTGTTGCCGGCAGTTGTGAAGTCGTCTTGGGAATGGATTTCTCGGCGCTTTCCACGCTCACATTGAGCATAGAGTAAAGAAAGAGAATTTCCAGATTCCCGGACATCCAGAAGTTGTCTGGAGAAAGAAATTCTGTCGGGCCAGTTGAGTTTAGGACTAGGCCGACAAATAGTGTTCTTCGTCGATGGAAGTTGTTAAAGAGGAAGCGCCAGCTGTCGTTCGAGATTTCATGGACGTGTTCGAAGACATATCTGGATTACCGCCGAAGCGAGACATAGAGTTCGCAATTGATCTTATTCCTGGTGCATCGCCAGATTCTAGAGTATTTATCCAATGGCATCAGTGGAGTTGGAAGAAGTTGGGAAGCAGGTTACCGAATTACTTGAGAAGGGATGGAATCGAAGCAGTAACTCGCCTTGGGGGAGCTCCAGTTCTTCTAGTAAAGAAGAAAGATGGCACAAGGAGGATGTGCATCGACTATCGAGAGTTAAACCGGGTGACTATTAAAAACAAGTACCCGATCTCTTGTATTGGCGAATGGTTAGAGCAGCTTAGTGGCGCAAGGGTATTCCCGAAGCTGGATTTGCGGTCCAGATATCATCAGGTCCGAGTTAAATCAGAGGATATTTTCAAGACTGTGTTCCGAACTTGGTATGGACATTACGAGTATTAGTGATGCCCTTTGGAGTAAAGAATGCACCGGCGATATTTATGGACTTGATGAGCCGAATCCTTCCACCATTCTTGGACCAATTTATAATGGTATTTATTGATAATATTCTGCTCTACTCCAAGAGCAGCGGAGAGCATGCATAATATTTGGTGATCGCACCGCGGACAGTGAGGCAAGGAAGATTGCAGCAGTTCAGGATTGGCCGATTCCGGAGTATGTTGTAGAGATCAGAAGTTTCCTTAGACTTGCCGGGTATTACGGATATTCATGAAGAACTCATGAAGGAGGCGCAGTTCAGCATGTTCCGTACATCCAGGAGGCACGAAGGTGTATCGAGATATTCGACAGCATTTCTGGTGGGAAGGCATGAAACGAGAGATCGCTCGCTTCGTGGCGAAGTACTTGGTGTGTCAGCAAGTTAAGGCTGAACATCAAAGGGTTGCTGGTTTATTGCAACCACTTCCGATTCCTCAGTGGAAGTGGGAACATATAACCATGGATTTCGTGACAGCTCTACCGCGGAGTCCAAAAGGCAACAATGCAGTATGGGTGATTATTGATCGTTGACCAAGGCAGCTCATTTTATTCCTTTTCGGGTTGGTCAAACAACAGAAACTTTAGCGGAGCAGTACATGCAGGAGATTGTAAGATTGCATGGAGTACCGGTGAGCATCGTGTCCGATCGGGACACTCGGTTCTTATCACACTTCTGGAGGAGTTTACAGGAAGGTCTGGGGACTCGATTGAAATTTAGCACAGCTTATCATCCTCAAACAGATGGGCAGTCGGAGAGAACGATCCAAACTCTTGAAGATATGTTGAGAGCATGCATATTGGACTTCAAGGGTTCTTGGGAGGATCATCTACATTTGGTGGAGTTTTCTTACAACAACAGTTTCCAGGCGACTATTCAGATGGCTCCATTTGAAGTTTTGTATGGTCGCAAGTGTCGTTCACCTGTTTGTTGGGACGACGTCGGTGAACGAAGATTGCTGGGACAAGATTTGGTTGTGCAGACAGTTGAAAAAGTTAACACTATCAAAAATCTTATGAAAGCAGCACAGGACCGACAGAAGAGTTGGGCTGATACGTCGAGGAGACCTCTAGAGTTCGCCGTGGGTGATTTGGTATTCTTGAAGATATCATCAACTAGAGGGGTGATTCGTTTTGGAAGTCGAGGAAAGCTTAATCCTCGATTCGTTGGACCCTTTGAGATCTTGGAGCGTGTTGGTGAGGCAGCGTATCGTTTGGCGTTACCGTAGTCCTTGGCGAGTGTGCACGATGTGTTCCACGTATCTCAACTCCGTAAGTATGTTCGGGATGAAACGCATGTATTGGATCATTCGGAGCTGACGGTACGAGAAGACTTGACTTTTGAGGAGCGACCGGTTAAGTTGTGGATCGAAGGGAAAAGGTCCTTAAGAACAAGGTTATCCCTTTTGTACTTGTTTCTTGGGGTAATCGCTCACTTGGAGAGTCCACTTGGGAACGAGAAGATGAAATCTGGCAGAAATTTCCTCATCTTTTCTTGTAGTTGTTTGTCGTCTATCTTTTGTATTCTTGGAATTTCGAGAACGAAATTCTTTTGTAGTTGGGTATAATGTAACAACCGAGTCCAGTTCTACAAATTTCTGTTACCGTATGTGTAGTGTGTGGTATATATTTCATTTATCATGTTTTGGCCGATACTAGTTATAATTTACACCGACATGTCATTTTTCTGTATATAACAATTTAAGTCATCTAAAATAAACTAAAAATAATTGACATGGCCTGCTTGACACCCCTAACCCTGTGGTAGCGTCCTTGCATCGTGTTCTCGTCCCGTTCAGTGAAACGGACGTGTTTGGATGGCTACGCGCACGCACGTGCGTCCGTTCTTGGGGGTATGCTTTTTAATTATAAAATACTTCATTTTAATTTTTGGAACCTGCCAATAAATTTCATATCTCAAATTCAAATTTTTGGACTCGACCCGAGCGCAATTCTGAAATATTTTGTAGCCCGCCAAATTTGGTTATTTTAATATTTTATTAAAATAACTCAGCTGCTAAGGAAATATTTGTTGGTTGGGAAAACAGAATAAATCTTTCAAAAAAATTTTATACCTAAACCAAAAATCTTTCCCCACCAATCATTTTTCTCTCCTTCGCATGCTGGCCCACAAGATCATCTCCTTCTGTTTCTCTCTCCTCCTCTTTCTCTTCCTTTCTCTTTCTCTTCCTCTCTCTATCTCCTCAGTTCTTTCTCTCTCCCTTCTCTTTCTCTCTCCCCACAATGAGACAACTTTCTCTCTCCTCCGGCGTTTCTCTCTCTTCTCCCGTTTCCTATTCACGAGATCTGCTCACCTTCCTACTCCTTATCATAACCTCCCTCCTTCACCTCTCCTTCTTCTAAACCCGCGAGCACGAGGAGGAAGAAAACCCTAACCTTCGCTGCTCCACCTCCACCGACCTCACCTCGTCGTCACCCTCTGCATCCACGTCACCCTCGTCTCCATCTTCTTTCCTTCTTCTTCTTTTCTTCCTTTCCCCGAAGCTGTCGCACCCTGCGCAGAACCCACAGCCCCTTGAACCCAACATCTCCGGTCGTCGCCGACGACCCTAACCTCACACCCACCATCATCACCACCTCATTCCCTTCCTCTCCTCGACATCATCCCCTCACCAGAACCCCATCACCTAGCCCTGCACCCAAGCTGACCCCAAACCCTAACCGAACCCTAGCTCTTCTGGTAACCCTTCACCGGCGTCCCTCACCGCCGTCGATCTCGCCGTCACAGCTAGCACCACCTCTGCGAACCAGTAAGCTATCCCTCATCCTCTTTTTCTTCTTTCTTCTTCTTTATTTCCCTGTCCTATTCTGTTCTCTCTCTATATCTATATTTTTTGCATTCCGTTCACTGTGTTTACTGTTTCTCTGGCGGTCGGAATCCGACCGTGCCGGCGGCGATTCCCACGACCCAGCAGGGACCCCTGACCCGTGTGACTCCACAGTTCGTCGTTTGGACTCTTTCCGTGAACCGTGCACGCGTCGCAATTTTTCCCCGCCGACGCGTAACGTTCCGTTTTCCGTTTCGCGATCCGTCGAGGCAAGTTAATCTTGCTACATGCTACTTTAAACTACTACTTATGCTATTTAAAGTTCTATATATCTCTTGATTGCACGTTACACCTGCAGCTTACATTTAATGCGATAACTTTCCTTGTAACAGTTTGACGTTCCGTTATATCATTTTGTTTCATCGCATGAAACATGCCTTGCTGCATTTAGTTTTACTATACATAGTACCCACAATCATAATTAAATCACATAACAATTATTGTATAGTCCGCAGCACCTTTTTATATTTTATATCTGTCGGACGATCGTGTGTATACAAATCAACTGATTTATATTCAATTATATCTTTAGATTATTTAGTACACCTGTTCACACCATAATATTGCATTATTATATTCCCCACTCTTATTCGTTTTATAAATAAACAGGTGCTTTTGACGCATGTTTGCTACATATTACAGGTTACAGGTTCTTGGAGCGGAAACAGTGAAAAAGACAGAAGATGATGCAAAAGAGAGACTTTGACCAATAAACAGAAGGATCTTGATAAAGCCTACACAAAGATCAGTTTACAAAGAACAAAGGGCAGCGCAAGGTCCAAGATTACAAGGCGAACGGGTAAAGTCCACTAAAATTGTTCACAGGAGATCTAGAGAATATGTACAAGCCAATCTGAGAAAAGACCTGTAAAAGTGGGAAGTACAAGTCAGAAGGAGCCAAAACAGAATTTTGTAGAGCCCAAGACTTCAAGTTGGCCGCGGAACCGCGGCCAAACCTTGGCTGCGGCCACGGTTCCGCGGCCGTATTGTGCAGACAGAAAAAATAATTTTTACCATATTTTTGGTGCGGCGCTGACTAGTCAACCTAAGGGCTATTTTTGTAAATGTAGACATGCGAGTCATTGTAACCCTAGGGTTTCCTATTCTCTATAAATAGGAACTCTAATCATTGTAATTTCTTATGCCTCCTTTTAATAATAAATTTCAGAATTCTTTTGGAGAGCATCGGTGTTTCTTTTCAATTCATGAATTCAGATTTGACAACCCTGCGTTGATGATTGGAGAGAGCATCTGTAAGTAAATTTAATTCCTTGCTCTAGTTTAGATTTCAATTCTTTGCCCTAGGTAGATTTAATTCCTTGCCGTAGATAAATTGCTTAGAGTTAGCTTTGGGGAAGGCTTTTTGAGAGATGAGATCTCTCATCCCTTTCTTACTCATAATATATTTTCAATAGGACTCCATGCATAAGCGCACACACCGCGCCCTACGGCACCCTATCCCTCGAGGTAGCGGTGATACCGTAGTATAAAGGCCCGGTTGCGCGCGTTTTCCATGGAGGTTAGGGTAAGGATCTCTGAAGGAAGGACAAGAACCTATAGGAAGGAATACCTTCCCGAATGGATCTAATCCCCTTTATTGATAATTACCATAACTCCTCATAGATCTTCATTCGGGTATAGAAAGCGTTGAGATTTACGTGCATTTCCAAACCATCCCTAAACCTAACCCTAGCAAGAATAGATCTAGATAATCGTAGTATAGAATAATTAGGTTTTTAGATTTAATAATCAATCCGAACACCCTTCGGAATTAACTCGTTAGCGCGATTAGGAGATTCACAACATCCCTGTGGATCGACCCGTACTCACCGGCTAGCTATCAAGCGACGCCGTTCTTGATTGCGGTAATAGATAGTTTTTGAGACGAATCAAATGGCGCCGTTGCCGGGGAATGACCTGCTATTTTCTTTTTGCAATTTCGGGTTAATCTTAAAATTAAAAAAAATCATAAAAACTGAAAAATAAAAAAAATATAAAAATATATCATCTGTTATTTTTGGGAAGAGTGTTTTTGTGTGAATTTTGCAGGATCTACAATCAAGTTCGGATCTGGAAATCTCCAGAGATCAAAATAGCAAATATCAAATCCGAACAAACAGAGAAATATCACAACAGATAACAGAAGAAATTTGGAGGACCGAGTCAACAAGTGAATCGCGGAGATCTGTTAAAAAAAAACTGCTGAAGTGGCCAAACCGCGGCGGATCCACGGTCGGAAAGCGAAAACGCGGCGGTTCCGCGGTGGAAGTGACGGATCGATTGCCTAGAAAAGGGCAGAAGCGCGGTTAAAAAAAAAAGAAAAAAAAGAAAAAAAACAGATCCGCCATTGCAAATCTCTGTGAGTTTTCTCTTTCCTCCTCTCCAAATCTTGATATATCTTCTGTAAATTTGCCTGCAGGATTCTTTGCGCTTTAAAAATCTTCCCCCTTCTCAATAACAAATCTTGTGCAGGATTCTTTGCGCCGCACATAAAATAAAAAGATTTGATTGCAAGTGATTTTTCTGTTTTACATATCTTTAAAACTGACTTTAAGGGGCTTTTGACCAATTCAAATTGGGTGGGGATTTCATCACCCTTCCCAGGACCCCAGAAATCACATAAGGCATTTGCATTGACCATATTTAATTAAAAAATACTAGACTCAGCCCTAAAGACTTCGAGCTCAATAGGACAGAGGACTAGTTATAGGCATCATCCGTTTATCCTAACCTGACTTTGCGGTGTCTAGGCAAGTGTGTCATGGCAAGTGGTTACTTAATTAGGACCGCTACTTATAGCGGGGAGCCTCCTACTTACCTGGCACTTACCTGGCCGCAATTGGCGGTGAAGAGGCGGTTTGAGGTCCTATCTCTAGCCCTTTGGAACAGTTAGGAGCTGTCTAGCTGACCTAGGTGACCCTAGAGTTAGGCCTGATTGTGCATTTTTGGTTGAAAGTGTCTTAGCTCTTTATAAAAAATCATTTTTGCAAAACAAATAAAAAAAATAAAAGGAAAATTTTTATAAAAAAAAAAACTTGCAAATTTTTTAGCCGCAAATAAATCCTTGCACCACCACCCATCTTTCTTTCTTTCACCCTTTCTTCTTACAACATGGGTACCCCACATAATAAATCACTTGCCGAACTTTGGTATCCCGAACCTAATTTTGCGTCGTACGTCAATTTGTTCGGTCAATTTAAAGACGATCCTTCCATGCCTAAAAAATCTTTGAAAGATCAAATAGAAGCATCTAGGAGAAACAGTTTGACTTTTCAACCCACTTTGTGTCAACCAAGTCAACCTTTACCACCTCCATATGTTGACACCACTTTTTCGAATCCTGCTGTAACTCCTAAACCGATATCCATTGCTGAGCATATTGCTCATTCTCGCAGCCGATCTTTCAACCCTCTCCACACATCTAGTTCTAGGGGCCCGCACGATTATTCACCTTTTTATCCACATGTTGACCCTACCCCTGTCCAATCACCCACTTCCTACCAGTCCTACCCGATTTTTCCACCGTCACTAGACAATGTTTCTACACAGCCATTAGGGAGTTTCACGTATCCAAACAATTTCGAATCTTTTACCGAAACCCCCTTACCACCAAAGTCTAGTTTGGAAGAGTCGTTGGAAGCTTATATTGCTGCAACAAACAAAATGGTTAGGAATGTGGAAGCGTCCGTGGCCGCTCTTATGCAACCTGCTGAACCGGTAGCTATTTTCTCGCTAGCCCCAAATTTTTCAATGTATGAGGAGGCGGTTGGACAGAATGTGAATGTGAGAGGATTTCCAAATCAAACTTACCCTTACCCAATTGAAGCCCACAACTCCAGTTTTCCATCGAATGTCCTCAATGAGTCACCAGTTGAAAATAAAAACGAGTTGTGTGATTTTGTAGTGCTTGATTTGCCAAATTGTGAAGAACCCCTTTCGAGTGAAACCACACCTAATCCGTTTGACCTTTACACTTCCACTCTAGAACCTACATTGATAAACAACCATGCTTTTGAGGAGATGTCTAAAGAAATTGACTTTCACTTGATTGAGGATATAGACGCCGGGAAAATTTTGAATGATGAACCCGTAGATTTGATTGAAATTTTGTGTCCAATTCATCATCCCGAATCATTAGATGTTTCTCCCGAACTTCATATGCGTCTGGATTTTGATGATAATAGCATGGATGAGTTGAATTTTGAGGAGGATTATGAGGATAGTATTGAGGAGAGTTTTGAGGATCATATTGAGGTTGAACCATTTTTGTTTGACGTATCTGATTTTCCAATTCATCCTCCTAAACCTTTAACTGTTAAATCACATTCCCTCATTTCCATCGTTCCGACCACGCCTGAAGACTGTGAGCTTGAAAAATTTTCTTTTGAATCTGACACGGTTCTCATAACCGATAACACTTACGAGTGTTTCACTTTTTCGGACGATGTTGAAAACTCACCTCCCGAGTTTGAGTCCTTTATATTTTCAGATGAGTTAGTTGAACCATCAGACTCGGTTGCTTACAGTTATTTCGAACCATTGATGGAATCTTTCAAGTTCGAGACAGATTACTTAGGTGAGAGTACGACCATCCCTCAATCACTCCCTTTCGTCCTTCCTATTGTTCCGACCGTGCAAGTGACCGTTACGCTTTCATCTCAAATACCAAGTTCGGCGTACCCATGTTTTCTTGCGAATCTTGAGAGATTTGATCCCATTTCTCGACGAGTTGATAGGTTAGCGCAATCGCTTTTAACACATCGGTCATCACAAATTGCGCTAATTTATTCACTCGATTTACACCCTCAAGATCGCGTGACCTTTCTTTCTCCTTTCCGCCATTCTTCTCCCCCACCGAGACCATATTCTACCATTCTTCTTTCCACACGGTCTCGCGTGTTTCTCATTTCTTTCCTCTACACCCCATTATTTCACCAACTCGGCCATTACCACGATAAGATTTTTGAATGGTTGGTGCTAACCTTTGGCTTGTGTAAGGCCAAGCCTAAGTTTGGGGGGAACCTTGTTGTATATATGTCTATATATTTTTTGTTTTCTTTTTCTATAAAAATATAACAAAAAAAATAATTCAAAACAATAAAATAAAAAAAAATTATTATAAATAAATAAACAGGGGAGTGCCGACAATTTTGACCCTTTTGGTGTAGCATGACAGTGAGGACACTGTCAAGTTTAAGTTTGGGGGTATGCTCGGTACGTCTTCTTCCTTCGCATTCATTTGTACATATTTTTGTATTTGCATACTTATTTTAAAACCCATAAAAATTGAAAAATTTCAAAAATTATAAAAATTATTGTATTCAATTTTGGCCATATTTGATTTGAGTTTGACAGATAAGTCAACTGGCTAGGAACAACTAGATCTTAGACTTAGTAAATTAAAAACCCTAAAAATAACCTTTCTTAAAATTTAACGGTAGAAAGTATATGCCTTTGTGGTTTATTTAGAAATAGGCAAATTTTGAGTTCACTTCTTGGGCTAAGTCGAAACAAAGGAAAAGTATTGATATTTTTATTAGAATATAAGTTTGAAAAATAATTCCTAGCTTAAATCTAGATTCTGAAAATGTATACCCTACAATTTGCACAATCACGCACCTTGAAACTTGGAATAGTAGAGGAGACCTTGAAATGCTTTTGTCTAAAGTCCTTAGTACAATGAAAATAAAAGAAAAAAGTGAATAAAGGAAAAAAAAATGGACACTGGTTTTTGTGATTACTTAAGGCTGCAAAAATAGAAAAACATTTAGCGAGTGTGCTTCATCATCTAGTGTCTTAGACCAACTGGTTTGGGAGTCACTGCTAAAAGCCTTGGGTGTTGCAAGACTAGGAATTACGCTTTAATGTGCAAACACATCTTGTAATCGGTTGTTGGTACCTCAAGAAGTATTAACGGTCGCATGAAGGATGTGTAAGCAAATTTCATTTAAAAATTCACCTACTAATAAGTACTTTGGACAACGGACAAGGGTATGATTGCTTGATTTGAATTTCCAAGTGTAGGGGTGACTTATACACACACGTAGGGATATGCGATTGGAGTTTAGATGAGAGAAAGGAATGAAGAATAGAACTTGTATATTTAGTAAAGTTGATAAAAATTCCTGAGTGGAGATGGAACCCTAGAAGGAAAACTTAAGAGAAGCCGAAAGCTAGGTAAGTCTGCAGAACATATATAATCTTAAGTTAGATGATGAGGAAGTGTGAAGAATATGGATGGATAATTTACGAGTCGAAAATAATAGAATTCTTTGTTAAAAAACTTAATTGGAAAACAAAAGTCGAAAAAGCCAAATTGATAGGATTTTGTGGGTAGTATCCGCTAAAAACCCTCAGGAGACAACACTCCTCCTACTAGGGACACCTAGAGGTTTAACGGCTTGTTGCACGTGCTCAGTGCAATCGCGTTTCCCTGCGAAAGTGCGGTTAGGTTAGATTTTTTGTTGTGAATAAAAATAAGTTTGCTCGAGGACGAGTAAAAGATAAGTTTGGGGGTATTTGTTCACACCATAATATTGCATTATTATATTCCCCACTCTTATTCGTTTTATAAATAAACAGGTGCTTTTGACGCATGTTTGCTACATATTACAGGTTACAGGTTCTTGGAGCGGAAACAGTGAAAAAGACAGAAGATGATGCAAAAGAGAGACTTTGACCAATAAACAGAAGGATCTTGATAAAGCCTACACAAAGATCAGTTTACAAAGAACAAAGGGCAGCGCAAGGTCCAAGATTACAAGGCGAACGGGTAAAGTCCACTAAAATTGTTCACTGGAGATCTGGAGAATATGTACAAGCCAATCTGAGAAAAGACCTGTAAAAGTGGGAAGTACAAGTCAGAAGGAGCAAACACAGAATTTTGCAGAGCCCAAGACCTCAAGTTGGCCGCGGAACCGCGGCCAAACCTTGGCGGCGGTCGCGGTTCCGCGGCCGTATTGTGCAGACAGAAAAAATAATTTTTACCATATTTTTGGTGCGGCGCTGACTAGTCAACCTAAGGGCTATTTTTGTAAATGTAGACATGCGAGTCATTGTAACCCTAGGGTTTCCTATTCTCTATAAATAGGAACTCTAATCATTGTAATTTCTCATGCCTCCTTTTAATAATAAATTTCAGAATTCTTTTGGAGAGTATCGGTGTTTCTTTTCAATTCATGAATTCAGATCTGACAATCCTGCGTTGATGATTGGAGAGAGCATCTGTAAGTAGATTTAATTCCTTGCTCTAGTTTAGATTTCAATTCTTTGCCCTAGGTAGATTTAATTCCTTGCCGTAGATAAATTGCTTAGAGTTAGCTTTGGGGAAGGCTTTTTGAGAGATGAGATCTCTCATCCCTTTCTTACCCATAATATATTTTCAATAGGACTCCATGCATACGCGCACACACCGCGCCCTACGGCACCCTATCCCTCGAGGTAGCGGTGATACCGTAGTATAAAGGCCCGGTTGCGCGCGTTTTCTATGGAGGTTAGGGTAAGTATCTCTAAAGGAAGGACAAGAACCTAGAGGAAGGAACACCTTCCCGAATGGATCTAATCCCCTTTATTGATAATTACCATAACTCCTCATAGATCTTCATTCGGGTATAGAAAGCGTTGAAATTTACGTGCATTTCCAAACCATCCCTAAACCTAACCCTAGCAAGAATAGATCTAGATAATCGTAGTATAGAATAATTAGGTTTTTAGATTTAATAATCAATCCGAACACGTTTCAGAATTAACTCGTTAGCGCGCCTAGGAGATTCACAACATCCCTGTGGACCGATCCGTACTCACCGGCTAGCTATCAAGCGACGCCGTTCTTGATTGCGGTAATAGATAGTTTTTGAGATCAATCAACACCTTAGCATGAACTTAACATCCATGATGGTTAGAATGTATGCATGTAATGTTGAAACTATTTCTTAAACTCAAACTGATAACCGTACACCTAATAATTTAACCTGTACCTATTTGCATGTCATATTACATGTGCCAGTTTATTGTTATGATAGTACCCATGCTTGTTTACTTATAACCATGATTATTCTAGTTGTTTATGAGCACCCACATGATATCTATATACCCTGACATGACTTGCTACACATATTACCTGACCCGAAATGGTACCATACGACTCTTGATATGACTTGCCACTCATATACACCACCCGGCTTGACCTGATGTACCATGGCTTTACATGTTACCTGATCTTGTGTTTAATGCCAACAACCCGTCCTGTAGTCCTCACGGACCGTTCCTGTTGTCTATACAGACAAACCTGTACCTGCCTGATCATGGGTTGGCATTAGTGCTAGATTATTTTATACTTGACTGGAACCTATATAACCTGGGGGTATGGGGAAATCAGTATTGTAACCGAACGTAACTCAAAGGGCCATCCGATTGTTTGTCGTTCTTCCGGGCGTTACGGAATACCCATTGTTTGTCGTTCTTCCGGGCATTACGGAATACCCATTGTTTGCCGTTCTTCCGGACGTTACGGAATACCCATTGTTTGCCATCATTCCGGACGTTACGGAATAACAACCGACGAGTTACGATGAGGATTACATTACTTGGTTTCGAAGACTTTAGAATAGATAACCCGTAGCACAGTTTAGATACCTCTGCACGTCACTTATATTGACACCTTCACTGTTATATATTCTCATTATGTTCTTGCTCATACTCAACCTGCATGCGTTTTTACCCCTGTTGATATTATTGCTTGATATTATGACGCGCTGACGTCTGGGTTTTGCATGGCCCAGATTCCGTACCTTTGCTGCAGACCGAGCAGGAGTACTTCAGCCAGCAGGCTGAGCAGTGAGGTTTCTGTATTAGTTAGTTCTTTTATTTCCTGCATTTTATTCCTGATGTGAGCCCGCATTATGGGACATACATTCCAGTTATTTGTATTGGATCTTTTGCTTCCGCACTTTTATTATTCTTGACTCATGTTATCTTGGCTTATGGACATGTATTAGTGTAACGCCTTGAAAAGTCGTTTTGGTGTTTTCCTGAAAATCGGTGAAAATTCGGTATTTTTCCGAAAACCGTTTTTTTTGTTATTTTGCAGTTTAGGACTAATTATACCTAATTTGGATAGGTAATTGCTTGTTTTTAGTAACAAATGAGTTACTTATGAAATTCTGGTCGTTTAAAAATTTTTCCTAATTTTTCAATTTTTAATATTATTTTAAGCCGGTAAGAAAATACATTAAATTAGCGATAAATACAAATTTAAATGGGCTAAATTTAAGCTTTAAAATCATGTTAATTAAAATCTAGTTGTAACATAAATTTTTAGTATTTTATTTCAAGTTTTAACTAATTTTTATTATGGAAAACGAAAATTATTGAATTTAAGCTTAAACTTGCAATTTTGGACTTGTAGGGGGTCTTTTTGCATAAAATTTCTTTTGTAAAACCCCTCTCTCTCTTCCCTCAGCCCTAGGCCGGCCCATTTCCAACAACCCAAGAAAAAAAAATGCTTGCCTCTTTGACTTCATTTTTGTGTAGAAAAGAGGTGTTTTTTTAAGGATTTTGGATTTTTTTATTAGTTATGGGTCTTTACTTGTTTGGTGTGGGTTGACCAAGACTTTTTCCACACCCCACACCATCCCCCTCTCCCTCCTCTGGCCGAAATCTACAGCCCCTCCCCTCTTCATCATTTTTCTTTTCATCTTGTTCAAAAATTCATCAAGTTGCTCCAAAATTTCCAAATTTAAACCTCACAAAATAACCCCATCCTTCATCCCATTCTCCTTGGCCCTTCTTGCTTGGATCATGGTGCTATGAAGCCATCTTTAGAGGCCTCTTGTTGTTGCTAGATCCATAGATCTTGAGGTATAATATCCATCAAGTTAATTACTTATGGTTAATCCCTTTAATTTAGTTGTTTTAGTGTTAATTTTAGTGCTATTTGCATACTAGTTTTTTTTAAAGTTTGTGGGTTGAAATTAATTTAGGGTTTAGAACACCATTAAGAGATTAATTAAGCTATTTTGTTATCTAGTTATTTTGTTAACTTAATCTAAATGGTTAACTTGCTAATTGGGCTAAAATCTAGTGTTAATTTAGTGTTAGTTTCTAATCTAGTTTTTAAAGGTTTATGGTTAGAGTTAAACTAGGGTTTTTAGAAACCATTATTTAGTTAATTAAAGCTAATTAGCTATCTAGTTGTTTACTAAACCAATCTTTAAGGTTACTTTGCTTAAGTGGCTTCATATTATGCTAATCCAAGTTAATCTTGTGTGATATTTTCCTTGTTTTGCTAATTATCAAAATTCAAGAAAGGGTTGTGTTTGGATAATGGGTTTTGTAGCATGGTAAATGAGTTAGAATTGTGTTATTGTGGCTAACTAGTTGTGTGGTTGGATGGTTGTGTTGGACTGTGATAACTTTGTCGCTAATTGTCGATGTTTGCACCAAATTGCAAATTTCTAGCTTACTAGTTTGTTATAAAATATTGTGATGATTTAATTTCGATGTCTTGATGACATTTTTAGCGTATCCTATGACTTTTAGGATGTGTGAGTGCGGATTTTTGAGTGTTCGGGTTTTAGTTTTGCCGGGCAACCAAATCGACGATTTTAGTTAGTTTTTGCGATTTTCGCGTGTGTTCCGCGCACCTTGTGCACGTTGTACCTAGCTTGTGAACGTTAGTATTTTCGTTTGGGTTTTGCATCGTTCTTGGTATGTAACCTTATGTTTGGTGTTGATGTAAATTCCAGATTCGGTCGCGGAGACGTCAGACGCGGCACGAAGGGGGAAAGCGGTGATTGGACGTGACTAGCTAGGGATTCCGGTGAGTAGATGTAACATCTACGGGGGACTATCGTTGGATGGCGCAAGCCGCCCGATAGTTTTAGTAGCTTAAAAGGATTCTTAGTAATGTTAGTAATTAGGGGTGTAATACTTGTATGATTAATTGCTACATCCATGCCTTATATTGACATACATATGCGAAACCATTCTATAGGACACCTGCACCATTGCCAGAGTTTTTATATGCAGCACGAGCACTATTCATGCTTACACACACACCCTGGTAATTGCCATGCCACCACACTAGATAATCTTTAAATTGAAACCTTTTACTATAATTGATACTTAAACTTGTGCTATTGCTTTTAATTCCTTAAAATGAAATCGTAGGATTGCTATTCATGTGCATGTACCTCATCATATTATTTGTTCATGCTTAGTCTATTAATCACACATCGCAACTTGATTATTGATACCATATGCATTCATTATCATTGACATATGCACTTATGAGGATTTCTTGAGATTTTATGATATTTCTGGATTTCGGGGGAAAGCCGCAAAATTTCTAAACTTATTATATTTTTAAAATATGTAAATTGCGGTTTTCTAGTGATGTAAGTGTCATCCACCATGAGTTTGCTGTGGTTTTCGAGACCCGTTTCGAGGAGTTGGATGAACTGTCTCGGGTACATGGTGGGCCCGGTAAGGTACCCCGGGGCAAGAAGCTCGTGGTGCTGACGATGAGCCTGGCAGGGGGCGGATTACCTACCGGTGACTGTTTGGGACGGCGGATATCCAGAGGATACCGACCGTAGCCGCTAGATGATGAGATATTGATATTGAGATGGGTCAGCCGGATGGCTGAGGCCAGAGATACTATGACATGGATATATGGGATTTGTGATAGTTTTGAGGTGTCGTTGCTGGACACAGGTTCTTGTTGATTCTATTGGTATTGTGCTGGTATTTCAAAAGAGGTTTCTAAGGGAAAAACATGATTCTTATATTTACACATTCAGAACATGAGTTGATTCGCATTGCATTCATACCTGCTAGTATATTCATATTGCATACATACCTGCTATTATGTCCCGCCTTACCTGTATTTTAGATGCTAGGATACTTGTGTGCATGCTTTCGATAGCCCGTGTAGATGTTATTTATTACTCACGAGTTGGCAACTCACCCCCGTTGTGCCACAGCCTTTTGCAGGTCCGCTCCGTCAGTACAGTAGCGGCGGGCGCACTTGTTTCTTTTGCCTCTTTTGCCTGGACTCGAGGTTCTGCTCTTAGGTGGGTTATATTATTATTTTTGTACCACCTTGTATATTCCTTGTATCTAGTGTACTCCATCTACTGTATCTACCAGTATTATTGTATATTGACCTAGAGATGAGACTGTGAGGTTTGTGGACTTTTATGCTGTATTTGGGGTCGAGCTCACTTGAGTCGACATGCAGTTTTTCTCATGCTCTTTATGATTATTTTGCATGTTGTTGTTTTATATTGCGTGGGATTTGTGACCGTCTTGTGGCGAAGAGCTAGCTCCCGCTTGGGGATGCTATATTTGTTGGATTCATATATATTCTTGTTGTACCCATTTTGGGGGTCAGTATTTACAAAGGAGACTCTGCCGAAATTTTCGGATAAATTGATATTGTTTTTTTAAAAGGTTTTATATGACTTATTGGATAAACTCGCTTTCAATTGATTGGTTTTCCTTCATTCTTTTGCTTATTTGGTTTTGGTTTCTGGGTTTTGGCTTACTTATTTTACGGACGTCTTGAGACGTTTCGTAACTTAAGTGCCAGTCACGTTCCGTACCCTGCGGGTCGTGACAATTAGATAGTTATATTTTGTTCTGGATATCTCTACAACCGTAATGTGACTGTGGATGGATACTTTCTACCCACAGGTAGCATAGTTGGCTATGTCACGTGCCCAATTTAGCGTACTCTGGGAAGCGGGGCGTGACATCCTTTATCTCTCTCTCTTTTTATTTCAATATAATCTTTAAAACATATCGACAAAAGCGGAGTTAGCATATAACTTTTGTCTTTATAACAAATTTTTGTCACTTTGGCATGTTTAAAAATTCATACCAATTCACTAATAGCACTTTAAAGTAATATTCGCATCAAATACCTTTCTATGTAACCAAAATTTCATATCCAATAATCATATAGCGAACTTTTTCATAAAAATACCATGAACTTTTGTAACGACTCTTAAATCTCTGTACAAAAAAAAATTCTTGTTTATTGTACAGAAAATGGTAGTACAGCTTGTGTAAGAGTTATAAATTAAATTTGTTTAATAAAAATAAGAAACAATTTCTAGCTTACTGGTAAAGCCTCTCCACTGCTGTGACAAAACCCTGTGTGTTCGATTCTTATCAGACACGATTATTTTTAGATTTTTCTTTTTAATTTTTCAGAAGCCCAAGAGTTGCACGTGCAATACACGGAGAAACGAAAAGTTTCAGAAAAATTAAACAGGCGCAACTTAACACGTGGCACGAATCTCGAGGCAACCCAATCAAATCCGACCGTCTAAACTCCCCAAAGATCCGGTGCCAATGGTTCGATGGAGCCCAAATCCCTCCGTGCTTTACACACTTGATTCTTCAACTCCCCTCAACTCCCACTGTTTAATTTTCCTGCAATCAAGCAGACACTCTTCAATTCACCATTTAACACCATTTAAATTCTTTTAATACACATTTTTAATTCCCAAACTCTAATTCTTCAGTACAAATACCACCCAATGCCCTAGCTTCCATCCATTCTGAAAATTTATATCAAAATCATCCCAAAAGTTTCTAAGTGCAAGTGGAGTTAAGTGGAGTTAAGTGAAATTATTAACCAAGCTTTTTTCCATCTAAGATCGAAGCCGTTTCTGGAGTTTCCGTGACGCCACGGGAATTCCCTTCTTTTCTTTAACCTCTTTCCAACGCTACACAGCGAGTAAGTCCTTCTTCTCTCTTTTCTTTCATCTCAAATCCTTTTTTTTAAATATGTCGGTAAAGTGGAGTCATCTTCGATACATGTTTCTTTAACCTTTGTACTCCCCTTTCTAAAGAAAAATATATCAAACTAATTTTCTCACACTACTTGTAACCTTGTTTATAATAATTTAGTTTTGAATTGAACCAAAATTTTCATGTGAAATAAGCATATAACGAATTTTTCATTGAAATACCATGAACTTTAGTATGACCCTCGTTTTCAATAATCGTTAAATACCTTTAGGAAAACTCCACGGGGTAACGACCTACTCCATATGCACACCATGGTTCCATAGCACGGTACTCTAAACATAAGACTAATTTAAAGAATAACGTTTTCATTAAAATACCACACCTTTTCAAAACAGATTTCTTTTAATTGGTATTTGAAATCCTTGGCAATTAAGCCTCTACAACTCTCGTTAGGGGACCCGCTAATGGATGGTGCGGATGATCGCACATCCTTGAGATAATAGAGCGAGATATAAAACTCCTCACGGTGTATTCGGTCTCGAAAAGAAATAAAAATACGGTTTTTAAGAAATACGACTTTTCTAAACAAAACTAAATTTTGGAAAAAAATATATAAATATATAATCCGTATTTTCAATAAAAACAAACTATAAAACTATATTTTTTAAAGATTAAAATTTTGATAAAATACCATTAAGTTTCCAAAAGAGCTAGTTTTCAATAAAATACCATAAACTTTTAAAACGGCTAAGTTTCATCACCAAAATACCTTTTAATTTAAAATACATGCTCATGAAAACTCTAAATATTATAATTCACCCTCGAGCTTTATTTTTAAACTATATTAAAGTACTTTTCATTAAAAAAACCTCGAGATATGCAAAACAATATTTTAAGGACTATAAATTAATATAGGCTTAAGCGGTATTATTTCTCTTGAGCCTCAGGGAGCCGGAAAAAGTGAGTGCTTGCTTATTCAGGCTAGACGGCTTAATAAAGTTATCAAATGGCAATTGTCTTGAAAAAAAACACAAATCCTGCCGTCCATGTGCAGCAGTTGCCGATTACTCCCGAGCTTAAGATATTGCAAAAACAAAGTCCTTTTCATAAGATTCTGTAACGACTCTGAAATCTCTGTACATAAATTTTTCCGTTAATATATAAAAAAGTGTTTGACAGTCTGTGTATGAGTTATAAGTTACTTTTATTAAATAAAATTAAGAAGCAATTTGTAGCGCGCTGGTAAATCCTTTGCACTGCTGTGACGTAGCCTGTGTGTTCAATTTCCATCAGACACAATTATTTTTTTTCTGATTTTTCTTTTTAACTTTTTGGAAGCCCAAAATATTGCACGTTCAATTCACGGAGAAATGAAAAGTTCAGAAAAATCAAACATGTGAAAAATGGTGTAAACACAGAATAAATCTTGTGGCACGAATCTCGAGACATTTGCCTCAGATCCGACTGGTGGATTTGACTAATAGGCCGGCGGGGACGGTCATGATGAGCCTATTTTGATCCGTACTTTGCACACATGTCTCTTCAGCTTTTCTTAACTCCTCTGCACTGTTTGATTTCCCTACAATCAAACAGAGACCCTTCAATTCATCAATTAACACCATTTTAATGCTTTTTGATCCAAAATTTTAATTTCCAAACCTTAATTCTCCACTATAAATACCACCACATGTTTTGGCTCAGCACCATTCTGAAAATTCTAGCAAAAACTTTTTCAAAAAGTCCTAAGTGTAAGTGGAGTAAACTGGAGTTAACGAGCAAGCTTCTTCCGTCGAAGATCGAAGCCGATTCCGGAACATCCGCGGCACCACGAAATTCATCCCCTCTTCCTTAACCTCTTCTTGATATATTCAAACCGTAAATCCCTCCCAACTCTCCTCTTTTTCATTGAATTCATCTTTAAATCTTATATCGGTAAAGTGGAGTTATTACTGATACTCTTTTCTAAATCCTAGAAACTCCCTTTTTCCTTTATATATTGATTAACTTAATTTTACCACATTACTTGTAACCATAAATACCAATATTTAAAATCAAGTTTAACCAAGAATCTTATGTGAAACAACCATAATTGAACTTTTTCATTAAAATACTTGAACTTTATTATCATTTCTTTTCGTTTTTGTTAAAACTATACCTTTAGGAAAAACTTCACGGGGTAACGACCTACCCCACACGTACACTTTGGTTTCATAGCACGATGCCTATTTGTATGTATATTTGTTTAGAAGAATAATCTTTACAATAAAATACCGCATACTTTAAAACCGGGTTTCTTTTAAAGCGGTATTTCGTATTCCTTTGCAATTATACATCTACAACTCTCGTTGGGAAACCCACTAATGGATGGTGTGGATTATCGCACATTCTGGAAATAGTAGAGTGAGATGTAGCACTCCTCACGGAGTATTCGATCTCAAAAGGATATAAAATACGGTTTTTAAGAAAAACGAATTTTCTAAATAAAACTAAATTTTTAAAAATTATATAAAATTATAAATCCATATTTTCAATATATTATGAAACTATATTTTTTCTAAAAAGGAAAGATTAAAATGTTAATAAAATACCATCAAGTTACAAAAAAACCTAGTTTTTAATAAAATACCATAAAATTTTAAAATCTAGGTATTTATCATTAAAATACCTCAATATTTAAAACACATGCTCATGAAAACCCTAAGTAATATAAATCACCCTCGAGGTTTTATTTTTAATCTATATTAAAAATATTTTTCATAAAACCCTCTCGAGATATACAAAACAATATTTTAAGAACTTTAGTAAATATAGGTTTAAGCGGGATCAATTCTCTTGAGCCCCAGGGAGCCTGAGAAAGTGAGTGCTTGCCTATTCAGGTTAGACAAATAACGGAGTTATCAATGGCGATTGTCTTGAAAAAAAAACAAATCCTGCCGTCCATGTGGAGCAGTTGCCGATAACTCTCGAAGCTAAGAAGTTAAGAGTTAAATCCATTTACAAGCGTCCGACTCAAGCTGAGTCCAAAATCAAACCTGAATCCAAAATCAAATACGAATACTTGATCATGAACATGAATACTTGAATTCAAACATCAAATTCAAACATGTATACTTGACTTGACTTGACCGAACCATGGTTATAACTTGACATAAACTTGACATGATTACTTGAATACATGATTATATCCTGAATATGAATCTGAACATTTTGTATCCATGGTTTCGGCCAAAACTGGTAAACTTAATCTATACAAAACATTACGCGAGGATAAAGGGGTAGATTGATACGGAACGTATATCGTTGTACGAGAGATCACTTTAAAAGGCACCTACATAAATTTACGTGCCGTTGTCCCGCAGGTTATGATGGGGCCTTATATTATATGTTACCATAGTCCACGGGGTAAGATGGACTCCTCTCGTGTACATGAATACCTTCCTTATCAAAATACAAACAAGCACATTAGAATAACTATCATATACCAGTAATCGGTCATATAAAACTTTGCCTGTTCATTTCACTTTTTATACTATCTTCTCTTTCTTCTTTTAGGACTTACCGAGTGTTAGATCGTCGACGACATTCCTTTCTGTTTTTTTTGGAATGTTCGTCAGGAGGACCGGACTCTGAGGAGATAGAGCCGAACCAAGAGGAGTTGGACCAGCTTACCGTTCAACCTGATTACTAGTTCCTCTGCACTTATTTTCAGTATGTCATTGTTTAGGCATTTGCTTTTGGATTATTGTATTTTTTATTTCAAACAGTTTTATGTAAAGTTGAATGTAAATAAAATTTCTGCTTCTTTTTATTCTCTTATCATTCTTGTTCATTTTTATATATTGTTTAATTACGCTTAACGTATTTATTTCATAGTAAATACGTTGCGGCCTGCCACGTCACTGTTTCCGTCTACTGGGAAGCGGAGCATGATAAAAAATGGTGTAAACACATAATAAATCTTGTGGCATGAATCTCTAGACATTTGCCTCAGATCCGACAGGTGGATTTGACCTATAGGCCGGCGGGGACGGTCATGATGAGCCAATTTTGATCCATGCTTTCCATACATGTCTCTTTAGCTCCTCTTAACTCCTCTGCACTGTTTGATTTACCTGCAATCAAACAAAGACCCTTCAATTCACCAATTAACACCATTTTAATACATTTTAATCCAAAATTTTAATTCCCAAATCCTAATTCTCCACTATAAATACCATCTCATATTTTGGCTCAACACCATTCTGAAAATTCTAGTAAAAACTCTCTCAAAAGGTCCTAAGTGCAAGTGGAGTAAAGTGGAGTTAGTAAGCAAGCTTCTTCCGTCGTAAATCGAAGCCGATTCCGGAGCTCTCGCGGCACCACGAAGTTCATCCCTTCTTCCTTAAGCTCTTCTTGATATATTCAAACCGTAAGTCCCTCCCAACTCTCCTCTTTGTCATTGAAATTCATTTTTAAATTTTATATCGGTAAAGTGGAGTTATTACCGATACTCTTTTCTAAACCTTAGAAACTCCCATTTTCCTTTATATATTGATCAACCTAATTTTACCACATTACTTATAACCTTAAATACCAATGTTTAGAATCAACGCTACCACGATCATCAAGTTCCTGCAGAACAACATAATATTCCGGTTCGGGATCCCGAGGTGTATCATCACCGACCACGGGATGAATTTCGAAAACGAAAAAGTTAAAGGATTTTGCGGCGAATACCATATACTGATGAAGTTCGCCGCAGTCGCCCATCCCCAGTGCAACGGGCAAGCCGAGGTCGCTAACAAGGACGTCATTCGAGGACTTCGAGCTCGCCTGGAAGGACGACAGGGCACTTGGGTCGATGAATTATCCCGGGTCTTATGGGCCTTGTGCATATCGAAGAAGACCCCTACCGGAGAGACCCCCTTCAGCCTCTGCTACGGTACCGAGGTGATGGTACCAGCAGAGATCGTGCTGCCCAGTTACGGGGTCGAGCACTTCGACGACGAAGCAAACACATCGGCCCTCCGTACTAATTTGGACGTCTTGCTGGAGAAGCGGGACCGGGCACAAATCAGAGCTGCCGCTTACCAACGAAAGACTACCCGCTACTACAACGCTCGGGTCAAACATTGCGCCTTCAAGACCAAAGATTTGGTCCTAAGGCGGAACGAGTTTGTTGATCAGGGCAAATTGCATAAGTTTTCTCCGAAGTGGGACGGCCCCTTCCTCGTCTCCGGAATTTTGCCCGGCAGGACCTATCGGTTACAAGACGCTGCAGGTCGTAAATTTCCGCGGCCTTACAACGCCGAGAAGCTCAAGTTATACCTTTGAAAGCAATATCTATGAATGCATATTTCTTCTTTCACAAAAGAGATGTAAAATTTTCTAAGTTCTTTTTTTAATAATAAAAAGGAAACAATAGAGCATCGCAAAAAGGAGAACTTTATTTATTTATAAGGTATTGTGGACTCCTCAGCCTTACATAAAAATTGAAATTACAACAGCGAGGGAAGGGGGTGCAGGAAGCATTGCTTGTGGTACTCCGAAGAGATTGCCGCTAGCCGAGCCCTTGCCGCCTCGGACCTCTGCCTCTGATGCTGCCCGCGAACCCTCGACGCCACGGACGGGCCGGAGAACTCTCCAGCCGGGCACCCATCGGCAAGATGCCTCAGTTGGTAATACTCGAGGACGAGGGCCACCAAGAGATCACGCCGACTCTTCGAGACTAGGCCGAAATGGCATAGCGATCTCAGCTTACCAACCGCCTCGTCCTTCAGTTGCTCGGACAAGGGGTTGTGCAGCCCCGACGACGCCCTCCAAATCGAGTACATCAACAGCTGGAGCAGGGGTGATCGCCGGGGAAGCAGGCAGCCGAAATGGTCCTCCACACGCCGAACCACCGCCTGAAGCGTTTCCTCGGAGCTCAGCTGGTCGTACAAGTATACATCTTCGAAGGAAATGATCTCAGAGATAGAGAAAGGGAATCCGTCCATTCTTATGATTCGGGGTACAAAGCTAGGAATGAGTAACACACCCTCTCTATTTATAGCCTCCACAGAATCCCCAAGGGTCCAAATTTGCGCGCACATGGGCGCGAATCCAGGGATTCGCTCAATTCTTCCAATATTGTACTGCCACGCGGCGGGTATCCCGTATTTCTCGGTGAATCGAAGTCGGAACGACACGGATCTTGGAACGCCTCGCCTCACCTATGCGTCTCTGCCACGTGCCGCCCGCGATGGTCACTCTTCCTGATATTCACACATCTCAGAAGGTCGGGCAGAGCCTCGCAAGACCGAGCAGCTTCCCTACTCGGTCCATCCTTAGCGGGTAACTTCTTACCCATCTACGCTAAGGATCAAAGCCCTCGCCAAGAGGCAACCGAGCAGCTACCCTGCTCGGTCCATCTATGGCTATTAGTTCACTAACCACCGACGCCAAGGATCAAAGCTCTTGCCAAGAGGCAACCGAGCAGCTTCCCTGCTCGGTCCATCCTTAGCGGGTAACTTCTTACCCATCTATGCTAAGGATCAAAGCCCTCGCCAAGAGGCAACCGAGCAGCTTCCCTGCTCGGTCCATCCTTAGTGGGTAACTTCTTACCCATTTATGCTAAGGATCAATGCGCTCGCCAAGAGGCAACCGAGCAGCTTCCCTGCTCGGTCCATCCTTAGTGGGTAACTTCTTACCTATCTATGCTAAGGATCAAAGCCCTTGCCAAGAGGCAACCGAGCAGCTACCCTGCTCGGTCCATCAATGGCAGGTAGTTTACTACCCACCGACGCCAAGGATCAAAGCCCTTGCCAAGAGGCAACCGAGCAGCTACCCTGCTCGGTCCATCCATGGCAGGTAGTTCACTACCCACCGACGCCAAGGATCAAAGCCCTCGCTAAGAGGCAACCGAGCAGCTACCCTGCTCGGTCCATCCATGGCTGGTAGTTCACTACCCACCGACGCCAAAGATCAAAGCCCTCGCCAAAAGGCAACCGAGCAGCTTCCCTGCTTGGTCCATCCTTAGAGGGTAACTTCTTACCCATCTACGCTAAGGATCAAAGCCATCGCTAAGAGACAACTGAGCAGCTGCCCTGCTTGGTCCATCTATGTCTGGTAGATCACTGCCCACCGACGCCAAAGATCAAAGCCCTCGCCAAGAGGCAACCGAGCAGCTTCCCTGCTCGGTCCATCCATAGCGGGTAACTTCTTACCCATCTACGCTAAGGATCAAAGCCCTCGCCAAAATGCAACTGAGCAGCTTCCCTGCTCGGTCCATCCTTAGCGGGTAACTTATTACCCATCTATGCTAAGGATCAAAGCCCTCGCTAAGAGGCAACCGAGTAGCTGCCCTGCTCGGTCCATCCATGGCTAGTAGTTCACTACCCACCGACGCCAAGGATCGAAGCCCTCGTCAAGAGGCCACCGAGCAGCTTCCCTACTCGGTCCATCCTTAGCGGGTAACTCCCTACCCGTCTGTGCTAAGGGTCAGACCTCAACCTCGGCGATACCGACCAATCTTAAGAACGGTGGTCGCCAATCCAACTCAACGTATCTTCAACGAGCGATCGCCACCTCGACTTCGGGGCCATAAAGACGCCGACCTTACACCGGTCTTTGCACACTTGACAAGCAATTGGATTTAACTCGACGAGCGATCGCCAACTAAAGGACCAGCCGCTAACCTAACGTTCATCAGCGAGCAAAATAAAACATTACCACTAAAAGAAAACATTGCAACACAAATTTCTGCAAAAAGGGCTTTATTTACAACTCGGAAGTTTTTACAACGGTATTGTGGGCTCCTCAGCCTTACAAAATTGCCCGAAGGCTTACAAAATTCCGAAACAAAAAAACAAAAAAAGAGGGCAGGGAGATTCAGGCCTCGGGGTCGGGGAGGACCTCGACGTTCGCCGCGGCAGCGTCGGAAGCCGGGGTGGCGGCTTGAGGGTCGGCGCCCACAGCAGGAGCTTCAACCCTGGGAGCCGGGATGATCGCCTTATCCCCAACGTCCCCACCAGGGGCGTTCCCCCCGACGGTGCTTCCGGCGGCATCCCCCTGCATCTCACCCTCGACGGGATACTCGAGCCGGAGCTTACCGTCGGGAAACTCCGGCATCAGTGCCTTGACGACGTCAATGGCATCATGCCAAACGAGGGCCGGGCTTCCGCAAGGTCGGTGAAGAATTGATCCGACGTCTTGTAGCTCTCCACCGCCTTCGCAGCCCGGAGGTCGGCGCGCCTCACCGCTTTCTTCATCGCCTCGTTTTCCCTCTTGAGGGTGTCCCGCGTCTTCTTCAGAGTGGCGCGAGCACCCCGGCATCCTCCAACTTGGCCTCAGTGGCCTTGTTGGAATCCATCAAAACCCGGATGGTCTCCCGGCAGTTGGCGTTCACCCGATCCTCGGCTGCCACCCGATCTTCGAGGGCGGCGATCCTTTCCTTCGCCTCACGCAGCTCCCGGCTCAAGCCCTCCTCCCGCGAGGAAGACTCGACAACGATCTGCATTGCTGGGGCAATTTCCTCGTGCTCCATGTTGACAATGAGGGCGTAGTGCTGGAGGACCTGAGGAAAACAAAAGGAGAGGTTAAAAAGGCACCCGATCCTGCGAACATAAAGTACTTAATAAAAACCCAAGCAGGAAGCGAACACTGACCTGCACGGCCTCCTGGGCTATGGCCGCCATTTGGGCCTTGAGGGCCCCTCGGGGGATTTTGCACCCAGCCGACCTTTCCATCTCCAAGAGCAGGCTATCGGCGATAGAAAGCCCCGAGGGCACCTCGAAGTGAAGATCCCCTTCATCCACGAAGATCGAGGAAGACGGGAAACGGGGCACCGTCCTATGGTGCCTCTTGAGAAGGGACGCATGAGGATCTGCCTCGTCTCCCACCTCCAAAACCCGGGGTTCCTGCTCCCGATCGTGTTTGCGGCTCTGCGCGCGGACGGCCTCCGAAGCCCGGGGCGTGCTGGAGCGCCTGGCTGGAGCGGCCGCCGACGGAGCCGGGCTCGCAGCAGGGCGTGACGGGCCGGCGCCTCCGGCCTTCCTCCCTTTCTTCTCGGCCATGGCAGCCCGGAATTTGGATCGGTCCATCGGCTCTGCATAAAAGCATAAATACAAAGAGGGGGTTAGCAATGCCAGAAAGAATAGAAGAATACACAAGTCTAAACATGTCGCCCAAGCCCTTAACTTACCCGCAAACTGAGCGGGGCTGAGCCCGGCCCAACTAAAGGCCAGCTCGGACAGCAACACATCTGCCCGATGGACGGGCTCCCACGCCGACACTGCCATCGCATCGGGATCGGACGACCGCCTCACCCGTGGGCAGTTGGCCCTGTGCCACTAGACAAGCACAGGACAATCCTCACCCTCGAGTGGCCTGGCAAACAAGAACTTCTCCTTCCATTCATGAATGGAAGAAGGTACTGCTACAACCCCGACCTAGCCATCCCTCCTCTGTGTTTTCTAAAAGAAACGTATACCCAGCTAGGCTCGTCCTTACGAGTGCCGGGGTGATTTTTGTAGCAGAGGGAGGAAAGGAGAAGATTCAAACTGAAAGGAATCTCCTGCAGTCTCAACCGGACCAGGAACCCGAGGAGAATCCTCCACGAGTTCGGCACTAGCTGGCCCGGGGCTAATTGGAAGCAATGCAACGCCGCACTCACCTCGGGGGAGAAGGGCAGATGCATTCCGGGCTAAAAGGCTTCCAAGTACAAGGCAATCTCCTTGCCCCGTACCTGGTCTGCCCTCTCTCCTTCCCCGGCCAAGCGAAGCGAGTAGCCGGGAGAATGTGGAAGCTAGCCCGAATTGTGGTGAGCTCGTCCACATGCCTCAGGAGGGAAGGCGCGTCATGGACACTCTTGAAACGCGCTCTGGGGACCGTCCCCGCCACGCGACCCCGGATGGCATGACTAACCCTAACTCCCTGGGAATTCCGATTCGGACGAGGAAGAGGAAGAAGCGGAAGAGGAAGCTGCGGAAGACTCTCTAGACTCTACCCGAACTATTTCTACGGACTCCCCAGAGGAAGACATCTAACCTGAGCAAATGAAGGAGTCCTCTGAGAAAAGAACACAAGAAACCTCACCTAAAGGGAAGCGCGTCGAGCTAACACACGAACGGCTAAGGAAATTATAGCGAAGTATGGACCCTGGGGGGGATCCCGCCCTATTTATAGCAGTCGGCGAACACATCCTACGGCGCCGATCGTCTCTCGCCAAAACAACACTTCGTATTCAACGGCCGTCAACGTTCCACCTGTCGCACGCGCATTGGGCGCGTCCCGTCGAATGCGAAGGACACCGGCGGCCTGTCACGTCAGCCAATCAGCGCCGGACACGTGGCCGGGTGCTTCGACAAACGTACGCCCAAATCGGCGCTTCCTCTTTAATGCAAGATCTCTTCTCTGATCCGCTGACATCATCAAGAAAATACAACTAATTGTCTGGGAATCCGCACCGACGATGTCTTCAAATAAGAACTTGGCCCGGGTGACCGATCAGACCACTCTCGACCCGACCCATGAATAGGTCGGTTCGAGAGTGGGAGGCTAATGATGATACTCGGTACTGGAAACTCCCCAGATCATGACACGTAGCAGATGACGTGTCCCAAAGCTTACGAGAAAGAAGCAAGAACGATATATTGGAAGCATACCCCGGGCCTTCGACCCGAGAATGTTCTCGAGCTTCGGTAGCCTTCCAGATCACTCCTATGCCCGTCTTACAAACAACCATTAGCTCACCTCCGAGCCCTTCCGCACGCTGAGTTCTCTCAGCCCTCCTAGCTCGCCTCCGAGCTATCACATAACCAAGCTCTCTCGGCCTCCCGTTCGTTCCCGAGCCTCCCGTCGAGCTTAGCTTGCTCGGTATCACCGACCGACCCACATCACAGATCACAAGCGTCTCCGCCACGGCTCCGCGAATCTCGCCAAACGCGAGATATCCGCCGCCCACGATCCCGCATTCTACGCCATCGCATTCCCCATTAACGAGCGTATCTCGTCATTAATGGGGGATCCCGCCTTTCACGCAGGTGTAACGCCCGGGGGCGTAACGGCCGGGGTGAATCTCGCGCCCGCCAGCCCATGGCTGCCACTATATAAACCTCTCTCTCAGACGACTCAGGTAAGGCAATTTTACCCCAATAGGTCGTTACTATGCCCAAATAGCTCGACTAACTTTATCGTCAGAAAGTCCACGGTGGTACAACCATCCCGGGACTTCTTTGCAGGTTGCTCGGCTTCATCCCCAAATCAAACCCACTGAGATCCACACGCATTGAAAGGCAACCCTCAAATCCGATCTCAGCCATCGATGAACGCTCGCTGTAGATCAACGGAAGACAACATCTGAAGGAGATCCTGTGCTCCATCAAAGAGCGAAGGAAGTGGGATTTAGTTTATGGCCATGGGTCCTTTTGTGCCGATATGAAAAGCATCCAGAGGAGCGAGAGTTTGAACAGTACAATCAAAAGGTATTTACATCCTCGTCAAAGATTATTAGACTTTTTTTGTCATTAAGAAAGGCTTGTTGAAGATAGACGTCATTCAGAGTTGCTTTCAGATTTTCGTGCATGCCATGGTAACCCTAAAGTTCCATTCTCTAATTTATTGGATCAAGCTGCAAAGACATGTACTCCTAAGGTATACAAAATATTTGAAAAAGAATATGCGTTGTTTCTTAACTGCATGTTATACGATAGCGGTATCAGTGGCACAATACATGCATGAGTATAAAATTATAAGCAAAGTCGTGGTAAAAGAAAAGGAATTATCAAAGGAGCTTATAACTGTGAGATCAAATGACAGTATTACATGTTCGTGCAAAAAATTTGAATTTGTTGGAATACAATGCCGGCATGTCTTAAAAGTGTTTGATAATATGAACATCAAGGTTCTTCCTACGGAATATTATCTGAGAAGATGGTGTAGAAATGCTAAGGCTGGCATGACAGAAAGCAAGAAACACTACTACAAATAGGGGTTGCACTTACGGATAAATCCGTAGGGGCAAACCACTGGGGCATGAAATTACGCTGTAGGTGCAAACGCCGCAAGTGCAAGTCTTAGCCTTCAACATGCCCCTACGGTTAAATACTTGCCCCTACGGCTTAATGCATAGCTCCATAAGGCCCTACGGATTAGTTCGTAGGGAAAAAAAGTTATTTAATTTATCGGTTTATAAAATAAAATAGTTGTCCCTACGGATAACTCCATAGGTCCTAATTGCTGCCCCTACGGATACATGCGTAGGTCCAGATGTGTAGGGGCATGTTTATGCCCCTACGGTTCAATCCGTAGGGACAAGTACAACCCCTCTTACTGAGATCATAGGGGCAAAATATTAGGTATTCTGATATTTTGCCCCTACGGATAAATGTGTAGGGGCAAACTAGGACCCTACGGATTAATCTGGAGGTACAAAGTTTGGACCTACGGTTTAATCCGTAGGGACAAATTTTAGGTTTTTTTTTAAAAAAAAAAGGGCTGCCTGTTTTTTCCTCGCCCTGTGCAAAATAATATATGCATCATATATAAAATTAATCAACACGCAGAATATATACCGCAGTATTCATAATCAACATCTCATGCATAATATATAAAAGAAATCAACAAGCAGAATACGATATCAATCTAAATCAATATGAACACGTAAACACCACCAATATCAATATCGTCCAAAATATATACAATATATATCATATAAGTAAATACATGTTTAAAATATAAGTATAAAAAAACTACCCTAGTTCGGTCCAGCTCCACCTCTGATAAACGCCGTAATCTGGCGCGCCTACTCCTCGGATATACCCTGAGTCAATATCTCAAGCAATGCGGAGTGTGCGGGAGTCTGAGCGGGCTGTGGAGCTGTAGGAGTGGTCTGCGCAACAGCCGCCGAAGTAGTGGCTTGCGGAGCCGCAGCCGAAGGAGATGCATGTGGAGGCTCAGCCGATGTACCCTGTCGCGTCTGTTCAATTTTGTGTGTAATAAACGACTAAGAACTATGTATTAGTCGAATTCGTATCATTATCAGGTTATTGCGAAACCCCAATCCGTAGGGAAACTTAGGGACTTAGGTCTCGTTTGGATATCTAGTTTGAAAAACCGTAGTTTATTATAATTAGACAGTTCTATGTATGTATGATTAATCAAAGCTAAGTCTACAACCAAATAAGCTCAGGCTACGTACTAATATTTGGATATGTTGCTATCTATAATATGACGTAATATTTTACTATTAAGTAGTATTCATATCAATATCTCCTTCAACTCCTGGACGGTGGCCTTCAAGGTGTCCAGTTCTTGCTCGAAACGTCGCTCACGGAAGATATAGGAAGTAACTGCTGGAGTGGAGTCCAACCTCATATAGGCCTTGCTAGGACCCAGTCCCCGGCCTCTCTCCCAACCTCCGTGGTGCCCTCCGTGTGCGGCGTGTAGGACTGGGGTCAGCAGCATCAGATCGTTCTGTCCAGTAAAATCGATCCCCGATGCCTCCGCCTGCTCAATCACCCGCTCCTACACCCACATTAACCAGTAAAATATAAGTATATCATTTAAATTTGAACCTTTCAAAACAAAAATTTCAAATAGGGGTTGAATAAATATTAGCACTTACGCAATACTCCTGGGTAGCAGTGTCGGGGTATCGAAGCTCGCCTGTAGCGGGATCTGTCGAGGTGCCGTGGACGGCAAGATACGCGGACAGCACGCTCGGTGTACCACCCTGCGCCAGGGTCTGAGCTCTCTGCAATTCGCCAAAAATTTACATATATTAGAAAATAACTCTTAATATTACATTATATCACAAAGGCCGGTCTATTGTAATTTACCGATAACTCCATGGCACGAGTAATATTCCTCGAGCCACCTGTATAAGTGGGGAGACCCCTCTTCGCCGACTTCCTATTCTCTTTATTTTGATCGGCCTGTTTCTGCACAACACATTCAGATTTAGTTTTCTAATTAAGCAACACAAAAGTATAAATTATATACTAAATAATGAATTACATTTAAAATACATACTTGATTGCGCTGAGAGTCGAAATATTGGCACAATAGAGGCCATGTATCTACGTCGACTCTCGCAAAAGCCAGAGTATGTACGGGGGCTGCCATCCACAGGGAATAGCAGTCGATCTTCAGCTCATTCCTATTGTATCGGATCTTCGATTGCATGTTCTTCATCAGGCCATGGTACAGAGCGTGAAGATCGAGTACCTTCCCAGGGTTATCAGGGTCGGGTACGGGATGAAAATCGTAATCCAACTGAAAATACAAAAAAAAAACAGTGTTATTAAATTGCAAGTGTTAATAATAAATATATTGGATAAATCAAATGAAAATATATATTAATATCCGAACCTGATCCCAGAAGAGGGCAAATGAGCGCCGGTGCTGGTCGCCCCACTCAACGTGAAGTGGATAGTTCTTTACGAGGCGGCTCTCATCCCCCATATACCGGCCGAACCTTTCGGCATTATCGCCGGTATAGCGATAATCAGGGGTAAAAAAGAGGGGGAATGCTGCCTCCCCCTAGCTCTGTCGGGCCTTAGCCCGTGGGACTGATTCGGGCTTCGAGTCCCCTTCTCGGGATGGGGAGGCCCTGCGTCTACAAGAAATATCAAGACAATCAATATTAAGACAAACTGGTATTAAGAAATCAAGATTTAACGAAAATTAAAGTGTGATATATACCTCCGGCGACAAAAGCATGAGCCTGGGCCCGGGCAGCAGCACGAGCAGGACGATAGTTCCTCCGGTGAGGAATAGCCTGTGACCCGGACGCGGACGCGTCTCCAACTAGAAAATAAACATCGATAAAATTATATGAAATTCATGTTTATTCTTAAAGGATATGTAAAATGAATAAATATTTTATATTTATTCATACAAACCTGCAGACTGAGCGGAGGGTATGGAAGTGACGGGAGTTGCCCCTGCACCAGACGAGGACGCACCATCTATAATTAGACAATCAAATATTGACTATATGAGTAATTACAAAAAGAATGCGTATATCAATAATATAACATTCTAAATCAACATGTATACACTATAGGATATATAAACATACCCGCAGGTGCGGTGGTGGGCTCTGCCGGAGATGTGAAGGCAGTGGCCTCTGTCCCTGATGTGGACGCATCACCAATAGCTAGACAATCAAATATTGACAATGTAAGTAATTTTGACATGAATATACATGTATATCTATAATATTACATTCAAAATGAATATACGTGCAATATATCTGGATGTGTGGCAAAGTCCACACGGAAAGAGGCATCAGAAGGGATCTCCGATCGGGGTGCAAGACCGGCCCTCTGAAATTCCCCTACGCAGCTCTCCGGCCGGCAGAACCGCTCTGCCTCTACCTCTGCCGGTGCCGCGGCTGGAGCTCCTTCCGCCCCTCGCTGCTCCCGTCATCGTCATCAAATCTAGATAAAACGGTTCGTGGACGCATTAGACAATCATTACAAGTATTGACTATATATATATAGATCGTAAAATGTGAAGTAATAATATAACATTACTGATAACCTTTTTCGTTTCGTGGGCGCATTAGACATATCTACTTGGATTTCATTATCGATATCATTTCTAACCCACGTAACTTCATGATCAGCCGAAGACAATCCGTCTTTCGAAACAGACGGTCGAAACACTCTAAGTCTTTTCTTTTCTTCATCCTCATCGCTGTCCTCGAATTCTGAGATATCGTAGACATCTCTGGGTTTCCAACGGCATACGACACTCCATCCCGGATGCTTCAAACACTGTGAGTAGTATACTTGGAATGCTTAGTTCGGAAAGATAAACGGATCTTCCTGGGGAGATTCGCTTCTGCAAATCTCAGCCAGAGGAAAAACTAAGTTCTTATATGAAGGGTTAAGTTTACGGTAAAGTTATGTGTTTACGTTATCATCGAGTATTCTACTGAAGGAACTAGTGCATCCTAAACCCTAACCCTAATTTTTGGACGAATTAAATTCCTATATGTCCATGTTATTTCTTTTTAACTTAGTTCTTTTCCCCTAAGTTTTGAATCTGCAGAACAAAATCTTCCCGATAAGAATTAAATTCTCAATCTGTGGGGAGATTCGCTTCTGCAAATCTCAACCAGAGGAAAAACTAAGTTCTTATATGAAGGGTTAAGTTTACGGTAAAGTTATGTGTTTACGTTATCATCGAGTATCCTACTGAAGGAACTAGTGCATCTTAAACCCTAACCCTAATTTTTGGACGAATTAAATTCCCATATGTCCATGTTATTTCTTTTTAATTTAGTTCTTTTCCCCTAATTTTTGAATCTGCAGAACAGAATCTTCCCGATAAGAATTAAATTCTCAATCTGTGGGGAGATTCGCTTCTGCAAATCTCAACCAGAGGAAGAACTAAGTTCTTATATGAAGGGCTAAGTTTACGGTAAAGTTGAATAAATTCGATCGGCATTGCAAGTTAAACTTCGGCTTCGTATGTACCAAGAACTAGTATCTCCAGAAATGTATTAGACATCAATTTGGATATTTCAATCTACTACCCATCTGTATCCATATGCATAAAAGGGATTCATTTCATATATCCATATTTTGGGTCATCCATATTTATCGTGTGAAAACAAAAGAGTATGAAAAAACATGGTCTTGTGTATCTATATATTAGACCATTGAGATCAAGATTGATAGAACTGATCATCCACAAAGAGATTAAGGGTTGACTTTTGACAGCCATATGATGAAAAATTTTCCCCTACGGCAACCTAATAATATACCCATTATCCTCATATATACATATATGCAGGCAGGCATGGATACATACATGCAAATATTTGAAAAAATAATATATCAACCAAAAACTATTATTGCAATGGCATTCATCTATAACAATCAACAATTAAAACTACAAACGTAGGATACTGATATCATAAAGTGTTATACGCAACATATGAATTCACATAACTGAAAACATGCATAAAAAAAACATGTTCATCCAAAAGAAAGCCATTGTCAACAAATATAGACAAATACGTTATAAAAACAGTAACTAACAAGTTGATTAGTATCTGAATCAAAAAATTGATAGGAAAAATAATTAACTATGATCTATAATGACAAGTCTATTACCATAACTCTCGACTAACAAAGATGGCTTTTCGTCCTCAGTAGCTTGATAATTGGGATTTGATGGTGAATAAAAATATGCATATGCCGTTTGACCAGGAACTTCAATAGGAAACTCAATGAGGCCGGGTGTACTGAAGTACGCTTTGTATTTCGCTATATCAGGTGATGAAGCCCCAGCCCCACCCCAACCCCAACCCCAACCGAACCCCAACCTCATCCCTACCCGAACCCTAACCCTCACCCCTACCCGAACCCTGAACCCTGAACCCTGCACCCTAGCCCTAACATCATCAAAATTATAAATAATTGGAGATTTACTAACCTGTAGCGGGCGGCGGAGGAGGCGATGGAGGAGACCGGTGGTCGACGACGCAATCGGTTACGAGTCGCGGGCGGTGGCGACAAGGAAGCCGGCGAGGAAGTTTTGGGAACGAGGGCGGTGGCAGCCCGCGGGTGGTGGCGACGAGGAAAAAATTGGAGGCGTAGGAACGAGATTGAGACGCGGGAGAGATTGAGAGAGAGAATTTTGGGAACGAGATCGAGAGCTTTTCTGTGCCTTTTTTTATTAAATACCCATTTATATGCCCCTACGGACTTAACCGTAGGTCATTTGTTTGCAGCTCCGTAGGGCCAAACAACAAATTACAATTTAATATTTTTAAATTAAAACGTAGGATACCGTAGGGACAACGATGGAGACCTATGGATAAATTCGTAGGTACAAGAAATAATTGCACCTACGGATTCCTGAGTCCGTAGGGGCAACCCCATATTGTAGTAGTGAAAGATCAAATTCAGATGGATTCAAAAGTATGTGTGGCAAATCGTTACTCATCATTGATGCACACATACTATTATATCTTAGCAAGGGCTTCTGAAAACAAGAAAGCATGCATATGAGTTTGCACATGATTTTTCCAAACAATTTATGGAGAAGATTGAATCATTCTTCAATGGGATAGATGATATTTCAGTTGTAACAAATTCTCAAGTTGAAGGCGCGCACTCTAAAAGTGGTAATGACATCAATATGATTTCTTCTTAGCAATCTATTGATAATGTTTCGGCAACGCCTACTATGCAACCAAGCGGTATTAAGAGAAGTGATGGAGGTCGTGGCGCTCGTCGGAAGCGCAATGCATTAGCAGGTTCAAAAAAGAAAAAAAAAACTACCAAAGGTTCATAATTTAATTTTAAATCATGCATATATAAGGAACATTTTTATGCTATGTATACATATTAGATTTCTGAAAATTTTGTGAAATATATATTAGGTTCATCTACTAATTGTTCGACGAACACAAATGATCAATATACCAACATATTATGTCTCTCCAAATCAGGCACAACATGTTGGGTCTTCTTCACAACACAGAGTTTGGCCAAATCACTTTACATAAACCATTCATGTTTTTCATATTCAATATTGAAGTATGAGAATTGTGTAGGTACCATATGTCACACCAAAGTCCGCCACAACATGTTGCATCTTCTCTGCAACAAGGAGTTTCCCCAAATCAGTTTACACATGTAAAACTATCCTTTTTATGTATATTTTATTATTTATGACTCTCTTCATATTTAATGTTGAACATGATTATTTGTTATGAGAAATATGTAGGTACCATATGTCACACCACAACATGGAGGAACTTTTGTGCAACAAGGGATTTCAACAAATCATTTAACACATGTAACACTATGCGTTAATTCAATTTTTACTTAAAATATGACTCTTTTTCCTATTAATATGAGGACAATGCAGGTAACGTACCGCTATGCTCTGCAAGTACACTTTTGGATGCCATGCATGATTCTCTTGGACATGGCCTTCACAATATGACCATGTTTAACCAGGTAAAAAAATTTATGTATGTTCGCGCGCACATATTTTTGTTTCTACGGCAGGTCAAATTTAAAATTAAAGATTTATTCCTTATAAATGAAGGTTAACTAATTAGTAACTAATTTTAAATAAAAAATTACTTACCAAGCACTCAAAACAATAATCAAGATATTAACCATCATACCAATGTGCCCAAATAACTTATTTCCAAATTTGGACCCATATGAATTAAATATCTGGGATATAAACCAAAAAATTTCTTGAGAGTGGAGAAAAGATGAGTTTATTAGATGTACTACACTTTATTTCACTTTATTTCAGTATCAAAATAAATGGTAAGAGAGTACATATTTTTGTTTATATATATATATATATATATATGCTAATTGAGTTAAAAAATTTATATCATATATAAGATTCTACACGATCCAGACACTCGAGCAGCTCAAAATGAATTGTCGGGAGCTTGACTCGAGCCAACATTTTATAAATTGTAGACGGTAATCCAATTTTTTGAACTCTTTTAAATTTATATGTTGTAAATTAATATTTCTAGATTATTATTCAAAAGTCATGTTCTCAAAGGAAAAAAAAATTCTCCTTCCAGGATGTCTCATATGGGTGATTGAAAAGATATCTAAGGCATGGGAGTAAAGAAGCAAACAATTTACTAATCACCAAAAATGATGGATATCTTCTCTCAGTTAGTTTTTGTTTTTGTTTTTTTTTGCAGTCGGAAGAGCCCACAATGTTTCATGTGTATACATTGCTTAATTTCTACCCTATGATTTATGTAACTTTTTTTGCTTTAAGATTATTCATGATTCTCAAGAATCCCAACCAGGAACGATGTTAAACTATTTTGGTTTATAAGGTTTTGGAAAATGCAGTGATGCTTTTAAGGCATTTCAAATTTGCCTTGTATTTATGTCTCTATGTATTTGTCCTGTATTTTAAATTTACCTCTTATTTCAAATTTGTCTTGCATTCGGAAAATTGTTGTTGTATTTATGCTAGCTTCAAAAGGCACAATGAGAAGAACAAGAGATTGAAAACTAAGGTAACAAATTCCTGTAATTGAGATGCATTGAAATTTTCTATAAATTTACAACACAAGTGTAAATGAGAATTGGGGCTATTGCCAATCCCATCATTTTTCTCAAACACACTCTTGCTGAGCTGCAACGATTCGATTCTCTCAGGCACGTCATAATTGCCTCTATCCCTTTTTTTATTATACATAAAACATATATTACCTTAGATAATGCAAAGCCTGTTATATATAATAATTTTTAATTAAACCTTATTTTTAGTTACTAAACACTATCGTTTGTGTTTAACCAATATTAATCTTCAAATTTACCACTCAAAGAATTATAATTGTGATTGTATTTAAGAATAATGAATATGATATAGTGAAAATGGATGATAGAAAAAAAAAGCTTTGTATAATTTAAGACAATTTAATGAAGTTTGACCAATGATAAAATAAAACAAAAAAATGGAAATAATATTGATTTTCCATTTTTGTAATGAATATATAGGTTAAGTGAAGGATGAAATCCTGACCAAACATAGATGAAAAGGTGTTTTTTTATAGCAGTTATAAATACAAAGATTTGAGGAAGGTTATATATGAGTACAGAAGAATGCTGGGGTAAATAAAAAAGAAACCCAAAAGAAATTAATTGAGTCACACAAATAAATATAGAAATAAAAGATATTATTATATCCCATAATAATAACTCATGTTGTTAATATAAAATTCTAGTTCAACTCCCCTCTTCCTAATTCCCTCCCCCAAAAAACTTAGAAAGTAAAAAAAAATAGAAAGAAAAAAACAGAGCAAAAATAGATTGATACATAAAAACTTTTGCTCAAAATAAGAAGTTGGGATTCTTTTCTTCTCTCTTCTCTTCATCTCTTTTGCCTTTTTGCCTCCCCCCTCTTTATTATTAGTTTTCTTCTTCTTTGTGTTTCTTGTTTTAGAGAGAGAGAGAGAGAGAGAGAGAGAGAGATGAAGAAGGGAGAAGAGCAAGCAAGGTCTCTGTTTGGGATTTCATTGAGTGATAGGCCAAAATGGCAACAATTCCTC
Organism: Agapanthus africanus; assembly: GCA_030015575.1. Taxonomy (NCBI): domain Eukaryota; kingdom Viridiplantae; phylum Streptophyta; class Magnoliopsida; order Asparagales; family Amaryllidaceae; genus Agapanthus; species Agapanthus africanus. The sequence goes on along the minus strand of CM057338.1, from coordinate 318,436,669 downwards.
ATTTGCTCTTCTGGGTTTTTCTTTGGCTATCTTGTTAATGGTATTTGTGAGGTAATTTTTTCGTAGATATTTTCTTTGTACATTTTTTTTTTTTGGGTTTTTGTTCTTGCATGCATTAGACTCATATTTCTTCACAATTTCCTGATTTTTTTTGTTCTTTCTACCCATTTTGCAGGAATATGTGTACAATAGATTGAAGTTTAGGTAAGATAAAAATTTCCTTGTGTTGATAATCTGATTAAAATTGTTGGGCTTTGTTTAATATTTTGATTTATTCTTAAAATTTATTTTTTTTGTAGTTATGGTTGGTACTTCACCTTTGTGCAAGGGTTTGTGTACTTAGGGCTAATATATCTTCAAGGGTTCACAACGAAGCAAATGGTGAATCCATGGGGGACCTATGTGAAGCTTTCCGCGGTTTTGATGGGATCTCATGGGCTCACTAAAGGGTCTTTGGCATTTCTTAATTACCCTGCTCAGCTCATGTTCAAATCTACTAAGGTTTGATTTCATCGATGTTGTCCTTTTTTGCATTCTCATGGAATATGTTCCATTTGGCTCTTGGCTATATCCGTGTCTTCCAGTTGAACATAATTCTCTATAGCAAATATACCATTTTCCCTATTTTTTAGACTTCTCCATAGTCGATGAGAATTTGGAGGATACCAACTAGACATCTAGGACTATGAATTTGACACTTGTTTGAAAAGGGTTGACGTCGTGTCTTTATTGGAGTTTTGCTTCATAGCCGACCCCATTTGGACCAGAAAAAGCTTAGATGACGATGATGATGTCGTCTTTTTTGTGTTCTCATTCACATTTTCCTCGCAAAGTTTCTAGCTAGTAATGGTACATGAATGAAAGCAATTGAGTTTCTTGTCTTGTTTGGGTAACGTAGGAAGTGGACTAGAGAAAAGTCGGGAAAAGTTTGCTTTTGCATTGTTCTTGATGATTATTGCAATAATGAAAAATAAGTAAAATAGAGATTAATTCGGAAAAGTTTGATTCACATTGTTGTTCAACTTTTAAAAAATTGGGGAAATTTTGTTTTTTATTGCCACCAAAAGATTAGACCTTTATGTGGAATAATTTTGGTTTTTTATTGTTCTTCAAACTTGTTTCTTACCGTTATTCAAAATTAGCTGTAATTAAATTTATGAGAAGTGAATAAAGAGAGAGGAAAATTTGGAGAAGTATGTTTTTTATTTTTTCCCACAACTATTGAAACTTTACCCAACTTTAGGCAGAGAGAATGAAAGAATTGCATGTGCTACTTATTTGTGTTTCTTTCTTTTCTTGTGATTTTTCTATTCCATCACTCTCACTTGACCCATACTTGGCTTCTTTTATTTGCTTGGTTTGGCATTGTGAGAACTAACTTCATTGTTGAAAAATAGGAAGAATTTTGTTTCTTTAAAGACACTAGTTTCATGTTTTAGGTTGTTTTTTGTGTTTGTTATCAATCTCATCATCAAGATTGCACATGATTGAAGCCAAGAATTAATCTTTTCATTAAAAGTGAGAATTTGAACCTACTTCATGTGGGTCATTAAAATTTTCATTTGCTTCCGTCATTTTCATTGACACCAAGCTTGGCTTTTGGTACTATTATATTCCATTGTTTCTAGTTATGAGAGGTACTCTATGCTTAAAAAGAAAAGAGCCGTGTAACATTTTTAATGTAAGAATAAAACACACCCTTTTCATCATTTTAGGGTTTTATCTTTGTTTGGTATTCGACATTTAGGATTCTTACATAAAAAGATATTTAGTGTGTCTGATACTCGAAGGAAAAATAAATTCATGAATATTAGTAAATAAGATGTTTGGGCTTAATTTCGATCTTTATTTCTTTTCGGTTACTTTAGGTGTTGCCGGTGATGGTGATGGGGGCTTTTATTCCGGGTCTTAGACGGAAATACCCAGCTCATGAATACGTATCTGCGGTGCTCCTCGTGATTGGACTCATACTTTTCACCCTTGCCGACGCTCAAACTTCGCCCAATTTTAGTGTTATTGGTGTCGTGATGGTGAGTGGAGCTCTGGTCATGGATTCCTTTCTTGGTAACCTACAAGAGGCCATCTTTACCATGAACCCCCAAACAACTCAGGTAAGAGTCGTGCTTCAATTTTGTTTGTTTCCGTGTTAGTTTAGTTTTGATAGGTTACAAGGACATGCATGTGGTGTGTGAATTATACGAACGCGTATTTTTTTCTCTTGACTTTATATGTATCTTAGAGTTGAACATAATTTCATACAGTAATGTAAACTGACCATTTAGGGTCACGACAAGCCTCTTTATTGTTTATAGTTTCCTCGATAGAGGGTTGACATATGGTCGACCAATCATGATAATGATGATAATGATGCCATGCTAAAAATTTGAGGTTTTGATTGCTCAGATGGAGATGCTCTTTTGTTCAACTGTAGTTGGGCTCCCGATGTTGATCCCACCCATGGTTCTAACTGGAGAGTTGATCAAGGCATGGAATTCTTGCTCTCAGGTAACGATATTCATTATACTTTGACAAAAAAAAATGTATTTAAATCCCTAGTAACCTAATGTTTATGTAGTTTGTTCATATTTATCTGCGCAACAAGCTATATTTTTTCTTAATTTCTTATATTTTAATCTTTGAGAGAATATTTTGCCTACTACTTGCAAGAATTTTGTGGATGTGTTTGTGGGGGTATATAGAGCAATAGAACTTATAAGAATTTAGTGAGCTTGATCTTCTACGACCCTAATGGAATATGACATCTTAGAAGGAAAAATCGTTGATGAAACTTTGAATCATTCGTTTATTCTTTGGTCACCGTGAACATGCATGGTCTTATCGGTATGTCGCTGATATGGGGCCCGACTAAGAGTGACCTTTGGAAAGAAGTTGAACTCTTCAATCACATTAGATGACGGATATAAAAGTGCAATTCAATCCTCACCGCTACTTTGTAGGTTTGGCGCGGAAGCACGGATTTCACACACTCAAATTTTGGTGATTATAATGTACGGCCTATAAAGTTGGGCGTCATTTTGTGGGCGGTAACCTAAATTTTTTGCCAACCTATATTATTTTTAATCCGCATCAGCAACAACCTAAAGTCTCAAAATTGTGATGAGGATTGACAGAATTAAAATATATGTTTTTGTAGCGGTATTTCTTTTAATATGCTTTTTAAATTGTGCATCCAACATGATTTGAACCTAGACTCCTGTGATACCTTGTTAAAAGTCCATGCTATTGTACGAAAACTCTGAAACGATAGGTAAATGGGTTTCGATCGAGCTTATAAAGTTTTCTGTAAATGCAGCATCTGTACGTATATGCCGTGCTGGTGTTTGAAGCGATGGCCACTTTTGTCGGCCAGGTTTCCGTCTTATCCCTAATTGCGATATTTGGTGCAGCTACAACAGCCATGGTACAACTAAGATTCTCTAATCCACAAATGTGTATATAAATTTCTGCGTCTATATAAATTCTGTATCTTTTTTTTCTTAGATAACGACGGCGAGAAAAGCAGTGACGCTTCTGCTATCGTACCTGATATTCACGAAGCCTTTGACGGGGCAACACAGCACAGGGCTATTGCTAATCACGATGGGAATCGTTCTGAGACTTCTGCCCGAGTACAACGACTCGAATATTCCTCGCAAAGCGAAGATTCAGCACCGGCAAGAGCATAATCAAGATGAAGAATCTCAGGAGCTAGAAGAGAAAAGGCCTTTGGTTTAAATTTTTTTATTTTATTTTATAAAAAGCCTGGAAATTGGCAGAATGTGCTTTGTTGCAGATCAGCCTTGCAGTTTATTTAAAAGTTGTGAATTGGGTTGGTGAGTGTAATTTTTCTGTGATGTATGTGTTTTTGTCAAAAGTGTGAGTAATAATATTGGAAAGAATAAGACTGGAATGGAGTGAAGGTATAATTGTTTGTTTGTTTATTTGTTTTGTTTTTAAGTATTTAACTTCTTATTTTTATTTTAATTTTGTATTTTTCTTTAACAGTGGATCGATTTATAATTATAATTAGTTAGCAAGGGCTCATGTACAGTGTGCCGATGCTAAGTTGAAAGTCAAGAAAAATTAAATTTACTTGAAAATTTATTGTTATAAGATTTGTAGTTGTAATATCTCATATTTATGAACTTTACATGAAAAATATATGAAGGATTAAGTTGCATGCTTCCGAATTAATTTTCTTCAAATTTTCAAAATATTTTTCTTACTGTGGTATACAAAAATTGCGAAATTTTTAAAATCCTCAAAATTATATTTTTTTCATCAGTTTTTAATATTTTGCTTGTTATAGCACATGGGGATCACGAAATAAAAAAATTCCCGGCTTTTTTGTTTTCATTAAATTTTTATTATTTTGCATGCTATGTAACATATGGATATGACTAAATTGTAAAAATCTCAAAATTTGTGCTTCTTTCAACTGTTTAATATTTTTTTCTTATAGCATAAGAAAATCATGAAATTTCATAAATAAAATAATTTTTTCTTCAATTTTTCAACATTGCATGTGTTATAGAACATGAAAATTTTGATATAAAACTTTTATGTTTTCTTCCATTTTTCAATATCATACATGCTAGCACAAAAAAATCATGAAATTTTCAAAATTCTTAATCTTTTTTGTTTTCTTCAATTTATTTTAATATTTTGTATGTCATAGCACATGAATATTGTGAAATTTATAAAAATCTCAAAATTATTTGTTTTCTTCAAATTTAAAATGTTTTGTAAGCTACAACACGAAAATTGAGTAATTTTCAAAAATTTCAAACTTTTTTGTTTTCTTCGGTTTTTCAATATTTTGCTTACTATATATATCACATAAAAATCGAAAAATGTGTTCTTCGGTTTTTCAATATTTTGTTTGCTATATGACATAAAAATCGAAAAAAATTCTATTCCTTTTAGTGTTTCAAAATGTTGCTCGCTATATATAGCATACAAAGATCGTGATATTTTTAAAAATCCCAAATTTTTTTTGTTTACTTCAAATTTTCAATACAGTAAAACCTCCGTATAGGAATACTCTATATAGGAATAACCTCCCTATAGTGATAAAAAGTCCCGGTCCCGACTCGGGACCAGTTATAAATAAGAATAACCTCCACAGTGTGATATTCCATACTTTTTCCAAGTCCCGCCTGTACTAATTTACCTCTATATAGTAATAAATTGGCATTAAATTTTAAATAATTTTTTATATATATAAAAAATACATAAAATTACTTGGCTATTACAATTGAACTTAAGATGACATAAATTACTTAACTACACAATTGAACTTAAGATGACATAAAGTACTTTGACTTGTTAATAAGTTTGAAGGTCTATATGAATTTTGAAGGTCTAAGAATTTTGACTTGTTAATAAGTTTGAAGGTCTATATGAATTTTGAAGGTCTAAGAATTTTGACTACTATTTTTTCAAAAAAAAATCTAATTTTTATATATAAAACTCTACTTAAGAATAACCCCCCTATAGTAATATTTTTCCCCGGTCCCAAGGATATTACTGTATAGAGGTTTTACTGTATTTAGCATGCTATATAGCACATGAAAATCGTAAATTTATTAAAAATTTAAATAAAATTCTGTTTTCATCAAATTTTTAATATGCTGCACACTACAACACACAAAAATCATGAAATTTTTGAAAAATCTCAATATTTTCTATTTTATTCGAATTTTCAATATTTTTTCTTATTATGACACAAAAATCACTAACTTTTTGAAAATACCAAAATTTTCTTTTTTCTTCTGTTTTTCAATATTTTGCTTCTGCACATAAAAAACGCTAAATTTTGAAAAAATTCGAAAGTTCCTTATTTTCTAGGTTTTTTAAATTATTTTTCTTGCTATACAAAGTTTTAAATGAGTTTTTTGGTCAAACATTTGAAAATCCCGAAATTCTGATTCTAATCCCAAATCTATGTTGAGTTTTTAAACCTATGGCACAATAAGCCCTTATAGCGAACCAGGCATATTTCTGTTCGTCAGAAGGCTAGTCGAGGAAAATTAAATCACACAAATATTAGGTTTGAAGCACAATAGCACATACATGCATACAGCATGTACTTACTGTTATAAAAGGATGTCGATAAACCTTTTTTTTATTTAAAAAAGGTATGTTGAAGCACGTAGAAAGGTTGACAATTAACCTCTTCTATCTTAGATTCTTAATCAAAAGGGCAGGGATCTCGAATTGAAATTTGACACATGGCAAGAAAGCTTCTCATAATTTTGAAAAATGAAAATAAAATGAATTGTTTCTAACTAATTAGATTTTCTGAAATCTTGAAAATATATACTAAAAATGTTAAACTCTGATGCCTTAAAGAAAAAATATATACTATTTTAAATTAAAAAATAAATATCTTTTCACAATATCTCATATATGTATATGGTACGGTTCCGGCGAAAGGTGTTTTTAAAGTTTTTTTGGGTCAAAGATGGATATCTATCGTTCATAATCATAGCAAATCAAGCGAGTAAAGGCTGATATTATTTACTTTTTATTTTTAAGGGATGTTCAAAATCAAGAAAGAATTTGCAAATGGAAATAAATAATACCTGTCAATGATTCCCTTGATTGGCTACAGGTGATGAAGGATGAATAACTGAATATCCGTCTTTGATAACTCGTCATCAATGGGGTTCGGGAAGCCCCGCCCATGACGGGTCAAACCTAACCCAATTTGATTAATAATCGGGTAGGTTTTGAAGACCCCCGCATCTGACCTGTAAATCCCCGTTCCCATCTATAGAATTTTTCTATTTTTCCCAAGTCCCCGAATGTCTAATTTTTTCCCTCGTATATTTGTAAGTAATTGGTTGCTTAAGACTTGGTATTTATTTTTCTAACCCTTTTTAGAATCAAAGCCTAAAACCAAAACTAAATATATGTTTGTTACCCCGGTCCAACAGAACAAAAGAAGACCAAACAAAATTTTAAATAATAAAATCCCAAGCCCGGCCCACTCCCATTTCTCTTCCTTTGCAAAAAAATTAAAATAATTCCCTCACCGGCCCGTGCCGTGCCACTCCAAACCCAACCCGCCTCACGCTTCTCTTCCCCACTTCATTCTTTTTCCCGCTCGTTCTTTCTTCTGCACGAACCCACGAGCCCCCACGTCGCCCTACGTCCCCGCGCTCGCCAACCACGACCGCGCACCCCCTTCGAGCTCCTCAACCTCTCCTCGTCCCTTTCTCCTCTCTCCCTCACACTCTCGACCTCTAACTCCCTCCTCTTCTCTCTCTCCACACTCCCTGCTCCGTCTCTACACCCCGACGACGACGTCAACAACGACAACGACTATCACCTCGTCGACTCCCTCGCTCCTCTCTTCAGATCTCAAGCCCAACTTCACCTCCCCTCGCCTAACCCCTCCTCACCACTCTCAACCCACTGCCGGGCCCTCACTGCACCACCTCGGCCACCACCTGCACCCTCACGCCGACGAGCTCCCCCACTGCCTCGTCGACTCTGCATCCGCTACATCACCATCACCTCCAAAACCCGAGCCCCCACTATCTCACTCCCTCACTCCAAAACCCACATCAAACTCATCGCCCCGAGCCCCGAACTCCTCGCTGTGCCCATCACCGGAGCGACCACCGCCGACCATCGCCGACCCCGGCACTCACAGGAGATCCGCAGCATCACACTCCGCTTCCAGCGATCGCGAGCCATCCCCGGACAACTCCGACGACGAACCCGAACGCGAGCCGAGGCCGTGAATCCAAACCGTGCCGTTCGTCGCGCGTTCGTGCCGTTGCCGCTTCCGTGCGTCGCCAAAGCGTCTCTAGACAAGTTACCTACTTGCTTCATGCTATTTGTTTTACTAAAACTTGAAATACCGTTAGATTCCACATAAACACTTAGTGCGCTTAAAATAGTATATGTGTTCGATGCAAAACCCGAACGAAAACCTTACATTAAACTGACGGAACTTGATTATATATGCTGGCTCGTGTGGCAATGAACATTGTGGTGAAATTTTACTGGAAAATATAATTGTTACTGGATTGAACGATCACCCCCAATTACACCCGTTAAAACTGAATATTTCCCGCGTCCGAAACTTGTTAAAATCATAATTAATTGTGTACACATTGAAATGATGCTTTCGAGGGCTCAAATCGAAGCCGACTCGACGACCTGAAACACTATGAAAGTTTTTAATTGTTTCTGTACTGAAAATATGGCGAGAACTGGCTCGGAGAGCGGCTCTGGACTGCAGTCCAGAGCAGCTCCGGCTGTTGATTCCTATCCTGTAGTGCTTACCCCTTTGCTGCCTGAACTTGTATATTGCGGAACCCTACACTTTATCGAAGATGAAACTGTTAGCTAAATAACGCAAGTGATTTCACCCCTTTTTATCGTCGTTTACTATTTAAACTGCAATTTAAAAGAACGGGACGTATAGCAGTCCCAAACAGAAACAGAACCGATACCCTAGTGTTGAACAGTGCATAATTTCTGACGTAGAGACGCGATTGAGAATCCGTCTGGTACGTTGGAAACCCTATTGAAAACCCTAAATTTTATTCAACTGTAGCATCGCTAAATTCTGATCTCAACTGGGTGAAAATTGTGCCGCGAAACGGACGTTCAGTTCAGAAACTGAATTTCCTGCAGCGAACACTTAAATTGAAATGGCTGTAACTTGCAAACCCGAAATCCGATTGCACTGAAACAAATTTTGCTGAACTACCGACAGAGTATACTTCTTACCGTATTTGTATCATTTTGCCGAATTCTGAACGCATGATTTACTGCAATTTTTATAAGCTCATGAGGTGCATAATAGTTCATATTATACATGACTCGTTAACTGCATAAATGTACATATCTTACCCGATTGCCACACCAATAGTGATAGTGCGCGTTATTATTCAGTGGACATTGCATTATCGTGCGTGAATGGTATTGGTTTAGGAGTGTCAAGTACGCCAATGCAAAAGTGAATGATTCGTGACAGTGATTAATACAGTGAACAGTGACAAAACCGTGTTATTGGTGCATACTTGTACACGACTAAATCATAATCATCAATAGTGTAAATCTGGAGAAAAGGGGAAATCGAAGTGGAAAGAGTATCGTATTTAGCGAGGACCGTGTTTTAGAGGATGATCATTCGAACAGCGACTCTTATATATATTAGGTAGGATCTAGCGATCCGGCTGATAGGGTTATGTCCCGGGCGTATGGGCCGTTGTCTCGGGTATGTACGAGACTCCCGTTAAACATGATCCTCCTTTTCACAACTCGATTTCAAACATGACTTAAAGACTGATTGGGACTCAGATTATACTTTGCATCATTTAGTGACATAGTGATTATCAGCATTTTACTTCCACTGTTATTACCTTATTTGCTTGTTTCCTGTCATTATTATAATATTGCTATTACGTCGCTCTGACGACCTGAGTATGCATGCTCAGACCTCGAGGAAGGACCAGCGTAGGAGTCGGATTTACCCTTCGAGCTAGCGGAGATCTAGTCTGGAGTACCTTTTTCTTCGTTTACTGCTTTTCCTAAAAGAGACCTTGTATTCGAACTTGGTTAGTAGTTCTTTTCTTGTTTATTTGTAAATTGTGGACAATGAACTTTGATGTAATATTTTAGTGATGTATTTCCTTTACTTCTGTGCTTTGTTTACTGATTACCATGTAATGCTAGAAGCCGAAGTGTGACTACGTCGGGATTATTCATTGACCGTAGGAGCATGGCTGGCCTAGTCATCCCTCGCTTTCCGTATTTTGGGAAGCGGGGCGTGATATGGTTTTGTTGGTATCAGAGACGTGTTTAGTAGTAAGGGATAACATTAACTATACTGTATTATATTATTTTCGCTTCACTATTTCTGATTTCCATTCTTGTATCTAATCATATCCTTTTGAATATTTTCCAGCGATATGACGTCCCCGAACGACCACTCGGACTCGAGTTCTCAGGATCGCACGGAGAGGATACTTAGTGCACTGATCTCTCTCGCAGCAGCCCAGGAGAGAAAGACGGACCTACTCGCCGAGGGACTCAGGGCTATTACCGCTGCAAGGGGACCCTCCGCACTCATTACCGTCCCCGAGGGCACTGCTCCACCAGCTTACTCTGCCAGGGCTGGCACCGTGTCAGATTTCCGGAGGTTGCATCCAGCTGCATTTACAGGGCTAGCCGAGCCACTCGAGGCCGAGCAATGGCTGCTGAATATGGAGAACTTACTGACGGCTGCCAGGATACCAGAGGAAGATAAAGTGAACGTGATAAAGATCCAGTTGGAGAATGAAGCCCGTACATGGTGGTCAGTGGAAGAAAGCAGACTAGACAAGCCAATCGAATGGAGCAAATTCAAGAAGTGCTTCCTGGACCATTATTTCCCTTCCACCGCCAAGGCTGAGATGGAAGAAAGATTCATCCTACTGAAGCAGAATGGCCGTCTCGTGGACGTTTACGCGGCAGAGTTCAACCGTCTGAGCCGATTCGCTCCGTACATGGTCGCTTCAGAGGCCACCAGGGCCAGACGCTTCTTACAGGGACTCGATTTCGAGCTACAGCAGTTGATCGCGTCACTCGAGTTTCAAACTTTTGCACAGGTACTCAACGCGGCGCGAATTCAGGAGAAACTGATCAACAAATTCAGGAAGCCCTCAGTTGTTCTAGCACGCACCCATGCACCGACTCGAGGAGTCATACCAGTTCACAGGCCGGGAACGACACAGATGAAGCGTCCGTTCGTGCCCCAGCATCGCCTCCAGAGCAAGAACGTAGTTTGCGGCTACTGCAACAGAGATAGGCATACCCAGAAGGACTGTCGCCGCGCCAAGGAACAATGCTTGATTTGCGGATCCAGTCAACACAGAATTAGCGGTTGCCCCGAGCGAGCAGAGATACAGGGAGGGTCTGGACCACAGCAGCAGAGATCACAGGAGCAGAGGCAACCCTACACAGACCGCGGTCAGGGACGGGCTTTCACCCTGACCGCCGAACAGGCAGAGGCTTCGGGCGAAGTTGTCACAGGTATTCTACTTGTACATTCCATACCAGCTAGAGTACTATTTGATTCTGGAGTATCGCACTGTTTCATGTCTGCGCATTTCGTTGATACACACTCCATACCACATGAACCACTAACCAAGGGTTGGGAAATACATACGGGTAATGGCGTGATAGTATCTAGTCGAGAATGTAGATCATGTCCGGTTGTAGTGTATGGCAGAAAATTCTATGCGAATTTCCTTTTGATCGGGTCAGGCAGCTATGACGCAATTCTCAGGATGGATTGGATGAGTACCTTCCATGCAGTTATTGATTGCCGAGCAAGGAATGTGATCTTCCACATTCCCAATCACCCGGAGTTTATTTTCAAGGGAGAGAGCGAATCTTTGGAGCCAGCCAAGTATAGAGCCAAGCCAAAAGAGCTGACAACCATGGAGATTGATGAGAGCCCAGCCCCAGAGATTGTTCAGGATTTTCTGGATGTATTTCCTGAAGATTTACCAGGTCTACCACCTCTACGCGTCTTGGAATTCTCGATCGATTTGACTCCAGGTACAGCACCAGTTTCCAAGGCCCCGTATAGAATGGCACTGGTTGAGTTGGCAGAATTGAAGAAGCAAATTGAAGAACTCCTGGAGAAGAGATTTATTCGGCCAAGCGTTTCACCATGGGACGCATCAGTTCTGTTAGTGAAGAAGAAGGATGGATCGTTGCGGATGTGTATAGATTACCGGGAGCTGAACAAAGTCACAATAAAGAACAAGTACCCAATTCCGCGCATCGACGACTTATTCGATCAGTTAAGTGGGGCCAAGGTATTTTCGAAGTTGGATCTCTGTTCTGGATATCATCAAATCAGAGCAACAGCCGAGGATGTATGCAAGACGGCTTTCAGGACCTGATACGGACACTATGAGTTTCTTATGATGCCGTTCGGTGTTACTAATGCTCCAGCAATATTCATGGACTTGATGAACAGGGTGTTTGCAAAGTACTTGGACACGTTTGTCGTTGTATTTATCGACGACATAATTGTCTACTCGAAGACCCGGGAGGAGCATGTCGAGCATTTGCGCACGGTTCTACAAATTCTTCGGGAAGAGAAGCTGTATGCGAAATTGAGCAAGTGTGAATTCTGGATCGACAATGTTCAGTTCTTGGGACACATTGTTTCGGGCGAAAGCATCTCAGTGGACCCAGCAAAGATAGAATCTGTCAGAGATTGGCCAACACCGAAGTCAGTGGCTGAGATCAGAAGCTTTCTGGGATTGGAAGGATATTATCGGAGGTTCGTCCAAGACTTTTCGAGAATCGCTGAACCGTTGACGAGGCTGACAAAAAAGGATGTACCGTTTGCGTGGACAGAGGAGTGTACTCGGACATTTGACATACTGAAGCAGAAGTTGACCATGGCGCCCATTCTTACAGTACTAGATGATTCCGGTGGTTTGGTGATACACAGTGATGCCTCAGGGAAGGGATTAGGTTGTGTTCTGATGCAGCACGGTCGGGTGGTTGCTTACGCCTCTCGACAGCTGAGAAATCACGAGAAAAACTATCCTACGCATGACTTGGAGTTAGCTGCAGTGGTTTTTGCTTTAAAGATTTGGAGGCACTATCTGTTGGGCGAGAAAGTGGAGGTGTACACGGATTATAAAAGTCTGAAGTACGTCTTCATTCAGAAAGAACTAAACATGAGGCAGCGCCGATGGCTAGAACTGATGGTAGATTACGATTGGACCTTCAGTATCACCCTGGGAAAGTAAATGTTGTACCAGATGCTCTCAGTCGCAAGCCAGCGGTCATGATGTTAACCAATCAGAGGAGCATTATTGAGGATTTTCAGAGACTTGAGCTTGAGGTCGTCACACCGAGCGCACTCAGTCAATTTTGGCAACTGCAGGTGCAGTCTTTCCTTGTGGATCGCATCAAGGCTGCACAAGCGGATGACCTTCGATTGCAAAAGTTCAGAGCGCAAGTAGAAACCGGGCTGAGAACGGACTTAATCATACATGAAGACGGTTCTCTGAGATTCGGTAGCAGACTCTGCGTACCCAAGGGGAATGTTCGAGAAGAGGTACTGGCTGAGGCTCATAGTTCAGCTTATTCTGTGTATCCGAGAGGTACCAAGATGTATCGAGATCTAAAGCAGCATTTTTGGTGGAACGGGATGAAGCGAGAAATTGCGCGGTTCGTATCCAGATGCTTGGTATGCCAGCAGATGAAGGCGGAACATCAGAGGACAGCAGGATTGTTACAACCGCTCCCGATACCAAAATGGAAGTGGGAGCACATTACTATGGATTTCGTGACGGCCTTACCACGGAGCCCTAGGGGCAACAACGCCATTTGGGTTATCGTCGACCGCCTCACGAAAGCTGCACACTTCTTACCATTCCGAGTGGGGCGGTCAACAGAGTCACTGGCAGAGAGATACATGCAGGAGATAGTGCGACTTTACGGAGTCCCGGTCAGCATTGTGTCAGATCGAGACACCAGATATGTTTCGCACTTTTGGAGAAGCTTACAGGAGAGTTTGGGTACCCGCCTCAAGTTCAGCACAGCTTATCACCCGCAGACGGACGGACAATCCGAACGTACGATTCAGACGCTCGAGGATATGTTGAGAGCCTGCATGTTGGATTTTCAGGGTTCCTAGGAGGACCATCTGCATCTAGTCGAGTTTTCTTATAACAACAGTTACCAGGCTGGCATTCAGATGGCTCCTTTCGAAGCATTTTACAGGCTGAAGTGTCGATCCCCAGTTTGTTGGGATAATGTGGGAGAACGAAGATTACTGGGTCCCGAGCTCATTGTTCAGACAGTCGATAAGATCCAAATGATCAAGCAGCGCATTAAGACGGTTCAGGATCGACAGAAGAGTTGGACAGATACCAGCAAGAGGGCACTAGAATTTGAAGTCGGAGATCACGTATTCCTGAAGATTTCCCATACCCGTGGATTTATCAGGTTCAGAGGTCGCGGGAAACTCAGTCCCCGTTTCATCGGACCTTTCGAGGTGCTAGAGCGGGTAGGAGAGGTGGCCTATCGACTTGCTTTGCCTCCATCGCTAGCTGGTGTGCACAATACCTTCCACGTGTCTCAATTGCGGCGTTATGTTCGAGATGAGAGCCACGTTCTGGACTATTCGGAGTTAGTTTTGGGTACCGATCTATCTTACGAGGAGCAGCCCACCACCATCCTCGACCGCAGGGAGAAAGTGCTGAAGAATAAGGTCATCCCGTTAGTCCGAGTGTCTTGGGGCGGTCGTTCCCTAAGAGAATCCAGCTGGGAGCGGGAGGAAGATATCCGTGCACGTTTTCCACATCTCTTTGCTTAGTACTTTTGTTTCATTGTATCCTTGTTAAATTTCGAGGACGAAATTTTTATAAAGAGGGTATGATGTAAATCCCCGTTCCCATCTATAGAATTTTTCTATTTTTCCCAAGTCTCCGAATGTCCTATTTTTTTCCTCGTATATTTCTAAGTAATTGGTTGCTTAAGACTTAGTATTTATTTTTCTAACCCTTTTTAGAATCAAAGCCTAAAACCAAAACTAAATATATGTTTGTTACTCCGGCCCAACAGAACAAAAGAAGACCAAACAAATTTTAAATAATAAAATCTCAAGCCCGACCCACTCCCATTTCTCTTCCTTCGCAAAAAAATTAAAATAATTCCCTCACCGGCCCGGCCCGTGCCACTCCAAACCCGACCCGCCTCACGCTTCTCTTCCCCGCTTCATTCTTTTTCCCGCTCGTTCTTTCTTCTGCGCGAACCCACGAGCCCCCACGTCGCCCACGTCGCCCCACGTCCCCGCGCTCGCCGACCACGACCGCGCACCCCCTTCGAGCTCCTCAACCTCTCCTCGTCCCTTTCTCCTCTCTCCCTCACACTCTCGATCTCTAACTCCCTCCTCTTCTCTCTCTCCACACTCCCTGCTCCGTCTCTACACCCCGACGACGACGACAACGACGACAACAACGACAACGACTATCACCTCGTCGACTCCCTCGCTCCTCTCTTCAGATCTCAAGCCCAACTTCACCTCCCCTCGCCTAACCCCTCCTCACCACTCTCAACCCACTGCCGAGCCCCCACTGCACCACCTCGGCCACCACCTGCACCCTCACGCCGACGAGCTCCCCCACTGCCTCGTCGACTCCTCTGCATCCGCTACATCACCATCACCTCCAAAACCCGAGCCCCCACTATCTCACTCCCTCACTCCAAAACCCACACCAAACTCATTGCCCCGAGCCTCGAACTCCTCGCTGTGCCCATCGCCGGAGCGACCACCGCCGACCATCGCCGACCCCAGCACTCACAGGAGATCCGCAGCATCACACTCCGCTTCCAGCGATCGTGAACCATCCCCGGGCAACTCCGACGACGAACCCGAACGCGAGCCGAGGCCGTGAATCCAAACCGTGCTGTTCGTCGCGCGTTCGTGCCGTTGCCACTGTCGTGCGTCGCCAAAGCGTCTCCAGGCAAGTTACCTACTTGCTTCATGCTATTTGTTTTACTAAAACTTGAAATACCGTTAGATTCCACATAAACACTTAGTGCGACTTAAATAGTATATGTGTTCGATGCAAAACCCGAACGAAAACCTTACATTAAACTGACGGAACTTGATTATATATGCTGGCCCGTGTGGCAATGAATATTGTGGTGAAATTTTACTGGAAAATATAATTGTTACTGGATTGAACGATCACCCCTAATTACACCCGTTAAAACTGAATATTTCCCGCGTCCGAAACTTGTTAAAATCATAATTAATTGTGTACACATTGAAATGATGCGTTCGAGGGCTCAAATCGAAGCCGACTCGACGACCTGAAACCCTATGAAAGTTTTTAATTGTTTCTGTACTGAAAATATGGCGAGAACTGGCTCGGAGAGCGGCTCTGGACTGCAGTCCAGAGCAGCTTCGGCTGTTGATTCCTATCCTGTAGTGCTTACCCCTTTGCTGCCTGAACTTGTATATTGCGGAACCCTACACTTTATCGAAGATGAAACTGTTAGCTAAATAACGCAATTGTTTTCACCCTTTTTTATCGTCGTTTACTATTTAAACAGCAATTTAAAAGAACGGGACGTATAGCAGTCCCAAACAGAAACAGAACCGATACCCTAGTGTTGAACAGTGCATAATTTCTGACGTAGAGATGCGATTGAGAATCCGTCTGGTGCATTGGAAACCCTATTGAAAACCCTAAATTTCATTCAACTGTAGCGTCGCTAAATTCTGATCCCAACTGGGTGAAAATTGTGCCGCGAAACGGACGTTCAGTTCAGAAACTGAATTTCCTGCAGCGAACACTTAAATTGAAACGGCTGTAACTTGCAAACCCGAAATCCGATTGCACTGAAACAAATTTTGCTGAACTGCCGACAGAGTATACTTCTTACAGTATTTGTATCATTTCGCTGAATTCTGAACGCATGATTTACTGCAATTTTTATAAACTCATGAGGTGCATAATAGTTCATATTATACGTGACTCGTTAACTGCATAAATGTACATATCTTACCCGATTGCCACACCCATAGTGATAGTGCGCGTTATTATTCAGTGAACATTGCATTATCGTGCGTGAATGGTATTGGTTTAGGAGTGTCAAGTACGCAAATAGAAAAGTGAATGATTCGTGACAGTGATTAATACAGTGAACAGTGACAAAACCGTGTTATTGGTGCATACTTGTACACGACTAAATCATAATCATCAATAGTGTAAATCTGGGAAAAAAGAGGAAATCGAAGTGGAAAGAGCATCGTATTTAGCGAGGACCGTGTTTTAGAGGATGATCATTCGAACAGCGACTCTTATATATATTAGGTAGGATCTAGAGATCCGGCTGACAGGGTTATGTCCCGGGCGTGTGGGTCGTTGTCTCGGGTATGTACGAGAATCCCGTTAAACATGATCCTCATTTCCACAACTCGATTTCAAACATGACTTAGAGACTGATAGGGACACAGATCATACTTTGCATCATTTAGTGACATAGTGATTATCAGTATTTTACTTCCACTGTTATTATCTTATTTGCCTATTTCTTGTCATTATTATAATATTGCTATTACGCCGCTCTGACGACCTGAGTATGCATACTCAGACCTCGAGGAAGGACCAGCGCAGGAGTCGGATTTACCCTTCGAGCTAGCGGAGATCTAGTTTGGAGTACCTTTTTCTTCGTTTACTGCTTTTCCTAAAAGAGACCTTGTACTCGAACTTGGTTAGTAGTTCTTTTCTTGTTTATTTGTAAATTGTGGACAATGAACTTTGATATAATATTTTAGTGATGTATTTCCTTTACTTCTGTACTTTGTTTACTGATTACCATGTAATGCTAGAAACCGAAGTGTGACTACGACGGGATTATTCCTTGACCGTAGGAGCATGGCTGGCCTAGTCATCCCTCGCTTTCCGTATTTTGGGAAGCAGCGCGTGACATGACCCGAGCCAAGTCAGGCCAACCTGACCTAACCCATATTGACCTGATTAATAGTTAGGTTGGGTTTATCGGGCCAGGTTTCTCTCTATCTATTTATTTTTCATCCGGGTTTCCCATCAATGGGGTCAGATCATTTTTGGTCAGGTCAAGTTTGGGCCTAGCCCATCACGGGTCAACCCTAACTCAATTTGATTAATAATCGGGTATGTTTTGAAGACCCCCACATCTGACCCGAGCCAAGTCAGGTCAACCCGACCCAACCCATATCGACCGGATTAATAGATAGGTTGGGTTTATCGGGTCAGGTTTCTCCTCTATTTATTTATTTTTTCAGCAGGGTTTCCCATCTATATTTGCTTATTCCCATCCAAAAATTTGATATTAAAATTTAAGGTGGGCTATGCAATTGGGCTAGGGGAATTTTAAATTGTAATTATATTGGGAGAATGTGTCCGGGTCAAACGGGTGATTCGGGAAATGAAGCATAACCCGAACCGAACCAATTAATTGAAGGGTCTGGTCGAGTTGACCCGCTAAACAAAATTAACATGTATGAGTCGGGTCAAAGCTAGGAAGAGGATCAGGTGTGACAACCCTTTCATATATCTAATACAAAGTTGAGTTAAAAAGAGAATCTTTCACCAAAAGAGCATTTTTGGCTAAAATACAAAAGCATTGTTTTTGACATTGCCTAAAATGCCCTTGGACTTGGTTTGACAGTATTAGGCTTCTCCTTTTTGTGTGGCTTTATTGTCTTCTTATTTTGGGAATTACCCATAACTATCAAGGTTTTTCACTAAAATACCTTGAAAGGTTTTTCACTAAAATACCTTGAAATGTAGTAAAATGTCTTTAACTATACTTTTCAACATACATAAAGTGTCTTTAACTATGCTTTCCGACATATGGTTTTCACTAAAATGGCCTCAAAAATAGCACTTGAGGTATTGTACTTAAAAAACACTTCAAGGTATTTTAGTGAAAATCAATGATAGTTTACGGTATTATGGTATTTATTTTGCTAATTACTATTAACAACACTTAATTAAAAAATAAAATTAATCTTGATTTGCTAGTAAATTCCAAAATACTCTTTTGATGGGCAGAATGTTGTTTATCAAACCTTTTGATAAGGAACAAGTAATATTCATAATTTCATATATACATGTCATGTCTTACATTGTATTGGATGCGGCTTTAGATATATCAAGCATTCTATGTTCCTTCATGTTATAATAAGGATGAAAAATGTGACCTTTTCCATTTTATTTAAGCGAGAGTTTTTGTGCTTCTAAAATGTTTATTACAAATAATCTACAGAGTTCAAACCAAGGCAAGCATCCTCTGTTCCCATGTTGGCAATACACAACTGATAATTTTTCATACTCCAATTTCAATAATAATTGTAAGTAGCCATAGTGTTTTTTCCTTCAATTTAACCATAAATTCGTTTGACACGGGGCGTAACACGCGAGGGATCTGCTAGTATGTATATATGCATAGCACTTGCAAAAACGCTACTCACGATTATAAAGGGTGGTGTGATATAATCAACATAAGGAAAATATCATAAGTTCGTACCTTCTCTTCCAAAAATCTATCAACCTCTGTGGGAAATGTAGCTTGTACAAGGTCCATATTCTCATCTGTCAACAGATACCAGCATCCATCTCCGGAACATGTCTACCAAATCAAGAGGCTCTCTGGCTTCCACTGACTCGCTTTCCTGGGTCTCTGATTGCTCATCGGTAACGTCATGAGTACCGATACTTGGAACAAGGCCAACTCTCTTCCATTTGACTAAGTAATAAGGGTGGCCATATCTGATCTATACTCGCAAAATTGAGTGAAACTCATACTGGTCATTTAACAGCGAGCATTCATTAGGGTCTGATGCCATCTCTCTCAAGAAAATAGTGGACAACACTGGAAGAAGTCTTTGGCGGATATAGCAAGGCTCCCAATGTTGGTGGTAAGCTAAGAAGTCGACAAGACTCTCAACATTCGGTTTATTCCACCTCATGGTGGGACTCTCGTTTTCTGCAGAGAGGCAAATACTGAATGTTAAATCAAAGAAGATAAATAAGGCTAACTTACAGATTTAGAAAGAAAGACCAAGCTAATTAGGTCAGAAAACGATAGCAGGACTTCTACTCGAATGTAAATGCAATATGTCACAACTGTGTGATGCAATCCTCAAACTCTATTGTTGGTTTTATACTAAACGAAAGCAGGGAATACTTGTGGCGCTACTAAAATTTCTACCAATAAATCATGAAACTATTACAAGCACATAATTATGAATCTGCTTAGCCTTATATATCCCGTCTGGGGAGGGGGCACTCGAAAAAATAATTGTTATTAAGGACAGTGATCTCCACTAAACTAGAAAACTCATTTTAGGAGGAAGTGATGCCGTGGACAAGGAACTTCAAATAGAGGTAAAGCTACAATTTAATGAGGTGGCAAGCTTCTTGGACTCGGGTTTATGAGAGATTTTATAGACATAGAAACGGACAGTTTATTTTAATTCTATCAGTATTGCGAAGGAATTCATAAGATTTTGTAGGGACGTGGAGTAATTTTATTGATATTACTAAAGAGAATTCAGAGGGCTTTTAGTGAGATGATATGGCACAACATGGTTCTAGAGAATCTAAAATTCTCCATAATCAGTTATAATCCAAAAAATACAAAAATATGCCTTCTTCAAATCATTAGGCAACATGCCATGCTTTTCTAAGAGTTGAAGGCATTTTCTAGTAATGATGCTCATAAGTGGGAATTCCTCATATCACGACACGACACGTACCAGATGGCGTGTCATCCGCGTAAAGCCCACTAGGCTCCTGGGAGCTGCGGAGGTAGAATCAGTATGGAACATTGGTGATTTTCCTCGGATGGTCTCCGAGCTTACATCCCCACTTCTTGCCCTAAAGCAATCCAGCAGCCAAACCGTTACCCCCTTTTGCTCGTCTCCGAGCTATTGTGGAGCTGAGATTACACAGCATCTCTGCTCATCTCCGAACTGATGCAAGGCATGATCTTCCTCGACCTCCCGGCTCGTCTCCGAGCCATCAGACAAGCCGAGCTTCCTCGGTTTCCCCGATCAACCGAGAGTGCGGAGCCCATGCATCCCCGCAAGGGTTCTGCGTATCTCGCCAAAACGAGATATCCACCGCCCCATGTTCCGCGTCCCACGCGGGCGCGTTCCCCTATTAATGAGCGGATCCCACCATCAACGCGGGCGTAACGAGGGGGCGTAACTGATGGCGAGAATCTCGTGCCGGCCCGCTCCACGCGACCACTATATAAACCCCTCTTTCAGACAAGTCAGGTAACTGGAACTCATTCCTATAGGTCGCTACGCTGCTTTAATTCCCCGGTACTAATTTGACCGTCGGAGGGTCCTACGGTGGTTTCTCACCCCGGGACTTCCCTTGCAGGTAGCTCGGCCTTAGCAACTTCCAACAATTCATTGAGATCCACACACTCAACAACTCCCAAACCAAATCTCAGCCGCTAAAAACCGCTCGCTACCAGATCGACGGAGGACATCTGAGGGAGATCACAGCCTCCATCAGTTAGCGTCGTCTGTGGGAAACCTTTCAGAAACATCTCCACACATAAAGTTGATCTTCCGCTCTCGACCCGATGGTGAGCGACAACCGTGACGATCCCAATACGAGCCGCCCCACGTTCTATAACGAAGGCGGGAGCGGTTCTCCTCTCCCTAATGTCATCGGAACCTTATCCGTCCGGATCGACAGACTCACAGCTATGGTGGATGCGCTCGTCCGCGTTCAGACGGCGGGCCCTACCCATCAGGCCACAGTTCCCCGTCCCCGGGATAACGACGTCCGCAGAAGGACAGATGGGCAAGCTCAGGCCCTCGATCTCGCTCACGCTCATCTCAGCGTCACTGAGCGCTGGCATGCCGACTCCGGCAACCATGACCCGCGCACGATAAATGATTCCATAACCCGCTGGGCGCCGGACAACTCCACACCCCGATCTCAGGGGAGACTAGGCCGTCGCTCCGATGCCCGCCGCGCGCTCACACCTCCTGAGGAGGTGTCGGTTAGTTCGCCTGCTTCCGGGCATGACCAACGCCCCCACTCCCGCCGATGCCGCGCAAACAGCGTACGGCAAGACTACTCAAGAAGGGCCTATCCCGAGAATTTAAGAAATTTGATAAAGCGGAATCGAAGCCGCACCATCGCGCAGACCCGGCGGGGGTAGCCACCACTCCGACTGTGCAGAATTCTCGGGGTACCACAACTGGCTTGAATCTCTCGAAAAGAAAATCGAAGGCATGTAACGAGATGGCCACATGTCCGGCGATGGAGCCAGGTATTTCGCCGATTCGTTCATAAAGCCCTTTACAGAAGAGTTGCTGGCCGAGCACGTCTCGTTCAGGAACAAGTCGTCCAAAGTAGCCTTCTTCGACGGGAAGTCCGTCCCGAAGGACCACTTAGATGCATTTACGGTGGGCATGAGCTTCCAAGATAACTTGAACACGGCTCAATGCCGAGCTTTCCCTACTACCCCAATTCGAGCTGGCCGGGACTGGTTCCGAGGGCTCACGCCGTGCTCCATCTCGACCTTCGACGAGCTGGCTACCCAATTCATCGGTCATTTCGTCGAAAACCGACGACAGAAAAAGACGGTCGACTACCTGTTCACTGTCAAGAGTGGAGACAAGGAATCGTTCAAAGGGTATATTACTCGCTTCTACAACGCCCTCCTGGAGGTTCCCGAGCACCGCGATGAAACAGTTCACCGCGCTGAGGTCGGGTCTTAGACACAAAGAGTGGCTCCGCTTTTTTGCATTAGCGCAACCTTAAACCATGGCCGAAGTGAAAACTTGGACCGAGAGAAAGATCCAACTCGAGTCGGAGGTGAACTCAAATCTGCCCCAAGCCGACCAAACGGACCGAAAGAAAAGGGACAGGGAGGAGAAAAAGAAAGTCGATCGTCCGAAACCTTACTCTCCGAGGTTTCAGGAGTTCACTCCTCTAAACATTTCCCAGACCGAGCTGTTGAAGAAAGCCAAGGGCGAGAGGTTCTTTAAGCTCCCGCTAGTTACCCAAAGAGCGGGCAAGCGTCTCTGCGGCCCGTACTGAGCCTTCCACAGGTCGCAGGGTCACTTGACTGAGAACTGCAAACAACTCCGTGACTACATCGAGGACTTGATCTGCTCCGGCCACCTGGCGAAATACTTACGGGACAAGCGGCAAGCGGAGCGGGAGCAAAAAGACCAAACTCCTTCCGGGGAATTAACGATTGGGCAAATCATGGTCGTTACCTCGGATCAAGCTCGGGAAAACGGGAAGAACCACCGCCTCCTCCCAGTCGAAAGTGTAAGTGGTCCACCCCGTAAGAGGTGCAGGAAGTACGAACCGATCATTTTCACCGATGAAAACCTCCACGGTATATCGCTTCCTCACAACGACCCTCTCGTGATAACGGCCCGAGTCCACTGTTACGAGGTCTAGAGAATTTTGGTCGATTCAGGGAGCTCGGCGGATATCCTATACCACGACTGTTTCCAGCGTATGGGACTAGGACCATCCGACCTTCGGCTGACCTCCCATGTCCTCTCTGGGTTCACAAACAACTCCGTCCCGGCCGAGGTGTTGGTCACCCTCTGTAACACCTTAGAATGTGTTTTGTAGCTAATTATATTTTAATATATGGTTTTTAATAAAAAAAGTTTACCAAATTGGTTTTTAAATATTTTATCCTATTTAATGTGTATTTTATTGGAATTTTGTTAGGCACACACACACTTGTGCATGATAACTAGACTTGTTTTTGGGGTTAGACCATGTTTGGCAAGCATGATAAACTAACCCATTCTCTTTAGGTTAGTTTCATGATTTGTTGTTAAGTGCTTTGGGTTTATTAGTGTCATGGTTGTTTTAATGAAAATGAACTTTAAAAAGGGTTTTAAAGTTGTTTTGAATTGTTGACTTGGGTGAGAGAGAGGGCATGGTGAGCATGGGGTGAACCATGCCTCATTAATGATGAGAGAGAAGGAGAGAGGGAGGGGTTGTAGCCTTGCACTCATTCTCATTCTCTTTTCCCTCATTCTCTCTCTCACAAACACACACACACTCACAGCTAGAGAGAGAGAGAGCAGCAGAAGCAGCAGCTGCCCCAGCAACAGCAACACAACAACAATAACAACAGCAATCATCATCCTCATCATCTTCAACAACAACACCACCACAACAACAATAACAATAGCAGCAGCAACAGGATCAGCAGGAGCAGCAGCAGCAGCTGCAGGCATCATCATCATCATCATCTTCACAACAACAACAACAACACAACAACAACAGCAGCAGCAACAACAGCAACAATAGCAGCAACAGCAACAGGGGGCAGCAGCAGCAGCAACAGGGACCCCAGCTCTCGCAGGAGCTCTTCTCCACACCTTCACCTGCCTTCTAGGGTTCAGTGGGTATATTTCCTTAACCCCATTTCATGGTTTGCTTAGTTGTGCATCGATTTCTTCGATTAGTGCTAAATTAGCTAATTTGTGCTAAATTATGGCGTTTAAGTGGAATTGTGGTTGATTGTTGATTGTGTTAGTTACTTTAGCTTAATTAAGTGCTAATAAGGCCACCTCAACTGAGAAATCCCCAGATTTCACTAAAATACCATAAGATTTCTAATTTGTGCAAAATTGGTGAATTTTAAGCGATATTGTGATATCTGGAACCTGCTGTGACCCGAGTTGTGTACTGGAAAATTAAGCAGTGTGATATTGTTGTACTAGATACCCTGGAGCACCACCTAGGAGACGGACCCCAGCCCACCGGCCAGGGCCGGCGACACATGAAGGAGGGGCCGGCGACGCCGGCCTTGTAGATGAGTTAGGGTTCGGGTTTTTGCCTGTAGGTGTGTTCTATTGGTTGGGTCCCTCTAGTCTTGTTTATTTGATTAGTTTTCACAGTAGGCAAAATCTGGGATCTTATATCGCTTTTGTGTTTCGTTGTGTTTGCGCGATACGCGCGATACGTGAGTGAGTTCTGTGATCCAGCGTATCGCGGCGTGTCGCGATAGTTTATAGACGCGTACACACACGATTCAGCGTATCGTGCACACGCGCGTTTAGTTCGCGACGCGAGTTTCTCGTTTCGATTCGATATCGCGTTTCGCGAGATATTTGGCTTATATGTGATTTCCATGTCTTATTTGCAGGTTTGCAGACAGGGACTACAGACGCCACCACAGAGGGAGCAGACGATAGGATTCACCCAGCGTGGAGTGTAGGTAAGTAGATATAACATCTACAGGGGAATCGTCCGCATGGCGTTATGCGTCTGGGCTAGGATTCATTTACCTGTCGCACATTCTACGTCATTGTAGAATTGCGCCTTACTGCATTTCCTTAGATATTGTTATACTGTGACTAGCAGCCGTAGGACACTGCACACATTATTGACGGTCCATGTTGCACGAGCACGGATTGCATGCTACACACACACCGTCAATAATTGCCATGTCACACACTACCCCTTATAGCTACCATTGCTTGCCACACTTGACATCTAGCTTATCGGTATACCTATAGTGTATCATACCTTTAGTGATAGGTATATTTTCACTTTGCGATACAGCTACAGGTATACCTCCTATATATTTTACCTATACCGGGAGGGAGTTCCTACATATGTTACTTATACCCAGGGGGGTATACGACATCAGTTCCTATAGGTAGATACCTATACTTTGCTACACCTGTATGTCAGATACATATTCAGTTGTTGTCGCATATTCACATTTACTGATGTTACTTAGCTGTACCTTATCTTGATATCGCATACATCTGGTTCAGCTTTATACTTGTGTGTACCTGCTCGCATTCAGATATATCGCATACATTCATTCCTGGATTTGCGTATTGTTTATCTGGACTTTATATGATGTTTTCTGGATTTGGGAACCGCGGGAGTTCATGAAATTATGCATACATTGAAAAACCCGGTTTTCTTGATATGATATTTGCGCATCCACCATGAGCTTTATCGGTGCTGATTATATATACCCCTACGAGGAGGCGTCGAGGCCGTGGAGGGTACATGGTGGGGCCCGGTATGGTTCCCCTCGGCAAGAAGATCGATGGATTTTGCCGATTGAGCCTGGAGGCGGGCTAGTACCTACCGGTGACAGTATTGATGACTCGGCGGGGGATCACGGAGACACCGCTTGGAGCCATGTACGTATGCATACGTCGAGAGGCGAGGGTCAGAGCTAGGCACTCGTGCTTTCGAGATAGCGTATGATACGTGGTCAGGATTTCTGTGTCGATGCTTGGCACACTGTTTTCAAGATATTTCTTTAACCCCTTTTTTTTGTATATATAACAGGGGATTTAGCCGTTGTTATATATACCCTTACACCAATATTAGTGGTATGGGACGCTAATATATGTGTATTGCCCCCATCATATCATTTCTGTACATACATTTACCTTTAGGATGCTAGAAACTTACTTGAGATTGGATTTGGGATACTAGGTGATTCATTGGGATTGGACATTGGATATACCTATGTGATTGGTGATTTGTACATTCGGGATATAGGAGATTACTCGATATTGTACATTGAGGAGATGTGAGACTTATGTGATGTGAGTGCCCAATGTGGGGGCTGGTTGAGGATTTGGGATTAGAGTATCTTGATGGATTTTGATCCTGCCACGACGTCAGGTTTCCGTGGGAAATGACATATTCCACCCTATACCTCACCCTTACCTACCTTATGCACAGATTCATATATTGGTAG
This sequence comes from Agapanthus africanus, assembly GCA_030015575.1. NCBI lineage: Eukaryota > Viridiplantae > Streptophyta > Magnoliopsida > Asparagales > Amaryllidaceae > Agapanthus > Agapanthus africanus. Next base: position 318,410,386 of record CM057338.1, on the reverse strand, counting down.
TACCTGTAGTGTACCCTTATGATAGTTGCATATTTACTTTCTCATATCCCTGCTGCATGATTATTGCATACTATTGCTTCACATATTGATTGTACCTGCTAGTGTACTCTCTTTATTTCAGCATTGCATGACATATTATTATTATTGTAATCGCATATCTTAGATTCATGCTGTACGTGCATTCCTGCGATTACCTGCATATGTTTTATACTATTCATGAGTTGGCAACTCACCCCCGTTGTGCCACAGGTGTTTCAGGTTTTTCCCCAGAGTAATCGAGGCAGGCTATTCCTTTATTCAGCTATCCAGCTACCACCTTTTGCTACAGATACCGCATCAGCTCACAGTACCTTTTTGCTTAGGTGGGTTAGACGGTTATCTGTATTTCTTATTGTACCTTCGTTGTATATTGTACTCTCTCTCCATCTACTATTGTATTTATGGACATAGAGACTTGGTGAGGACGTTAGTGTGTATTATTGTGGATTTGGTGTCTTTTATATACAGCTTTTCTCTACTGTCTTTATTTCTTCGCTACGGCGTCGTATATTTGTATTGTATTCATCTTGGCTGGTTTTTACAAAAAGGGGTGTTGCTAAAATTTTAAAGAAGGAAAATAAGACTTTTTTTAAAGAATTTGGGTTGCGATTTCAATGGTTTCAAAACTTATATTATCTTTTCCGTATTTCTCATGGTTTAGATTTCTGGGTTTGGCTTTCTTTTACTACGTTGCGTCTTTAGGCGTTGCGTAGTATTAGGGCCGTCACGGGCCAATTCTGGGTCGTGACAAAATTGGTATCAGAGCGTTAGGTTTTACCTTTCGGAGTGTAGGATGACCTTAGTATGATGGAGTAGGTAGCTTAAGCAGAGTAACATAGTGTGTGTATGTCTGCAGCATACCCACAGCGCGGTACTTTGTATTAAGTGACCTGAGTACAATTTGCTTGACATTCCTCCCTTGATGATTCATATCTTTGAGATTCGATTTCCTCATTCTTATCGAATCTCATCTTATATCTATTTATAGCCTTGCCGCCGATGACTATGGGGACTCAGAGTGATGCAGCGAGGGCCGAGGTCAGAGTTAGCTCGGGTGAGACGAGTACTGACCAGGATGGCACTCTAGTTGCACAGGTGCAGACGGATCAGCCTACGACCTATACTATAGATAGACTGTTGGTAGAGATGCAGGAGTTCCGCCAGACGATGAGTTCGTTAGTTGACGTCGTTCGGGAGCTACGACAGGAGGTTGTCACCCCCGTTACTCAGCTATCCCTTACGATCAGTATGCAGCAGTCCGTCACCTACATAGCACCAGTGGTTGCAGCTCCAGTTGACGAGGCGCATATTCCAGAGGCTCAGAGAGTTCCAGGACAGTGGAGGACTCGTACCAGTGTACCAGCCCAGAGTCAGAGGTTTGGTCGTCGAGACAGATTTCGTGGCCGTCGCGGGAGTAGCAGAGGCTTAGGACGAGGACAGTCGTTCAGCTCTCATCCCCAGGATGGTCAGCAGTCAGCACGTGGATGTTTTCGATGCGGAAGCCTTCAGCACTTCGTCAGGGATTGTTCCTCAGCACGGCGTCAGGATCGTATTCAGAGAGGCCGTGGACGTGGAAGATTTGCTCAGAGGGCTCAGGCTACCAGAGGAGTTCATCCAGCTGCGAGTAGAGGGCAGACACAGGAGTTTGCTTCTACTCATCGGGACGCGCAGACGTCCAATGTGGAGTTTTCAGGTACCCTTGAGTTATATTTTCTCTTGGTGTATTTGTTTGTTTCTTGTTTGTACCGTGGTTGGGTAGATTAATAGTAGTTGTTTTAACTTCTGTCAGCGATTCTTTTGCTGCGCGACACGTATTTCAGTTGTGTGCCAATCGGATAGGAGATAGAGATTTCGTCCGTCGTTTTGATCCTTCTAGAGATGTTGGATTTGACGTTCTCCTGGGCACGGACTGGTCAGCTACGTGTTAGGCGTCTGTGGACTACCGTGAGGAAACAAGTTAGGTTTTGTTTTCCCCGGCAAGTCAGTTCTTGTTGTGCAGGTGGATAGTTGTGCCGCCTCTCACAGCTTGAATTCAGCCTTTTTCGCTAGTCGGCTTCTGAGGAGATGTCGTGGATTCTTGACGTTCATTCGTGATACCGGAGCCGCAGTGGGATTGTTGGACCGGGTTCCTTTCGTGCGAGAGTTTTTCCGACGTTGTTCCAGATGGGCCAGCGAAGCTTGGGAGCTAAAGGATCAGCTGCAGAGTTTTGGTTTGGGGAGTTTTGTGCGTCTGAGTGTTTCGCTTTTGGGAGCTCCTATTTCTGTTCGTCAAGGAGAAAGACGGCAGTTCGAGGTTGTGTATCGACGGATCGTCAATTGAACCGGCTTACGGTGCGGATAGGTATCCTTCACCTCGCCGTGGCGGTTTCTTCGATCAGCTCCAGAGTGCGAGACATTTTTTCTAAGTGTGCTTGGGATCAGGTCATCATTATTGCGGATTCGGAGTGACGGCGTTCCGAAGACTGCCTTATGCGTGCTATGGGCTTTGTATGTATCGGTGAGTCGTTGGACTCCCTGATGCCCTAGCAGCATTCGTAGATATGATGAACCAGATTTCTGCAGGCCGTTCCTCGACCAGTTTCTGTTGTGTTATTTACGACTCTGGTCTACTTAATGTGTCTTGAGGGACAGGAGTAGCACTTGAGGATTTGTTATGCAGATGCTGGGAGAGCACCAGCAGTTGCTAATTCTCAGGGTGTTTCTTCAGGCTTGTTGTGTTGACTCCTAGGTCTTGTAGTCACGGGAGACGGTTCCGTATGGTTCCGAGGGAGATCGTGGCCGTACAGCTTAGGCCCAGACTTGTGTGCAGGACGGAGATCCGCAGATTGTTGGGCTTAGCAGGTTTTTGCCGCCGTTTCATGCAGGATTGCTAGAGTAATGCTGCACCGTCGACTGAATGGACCGGAAGGGAGGTTTCTTTTCTTTGGACTGAGGCATGTGTACGGAGTTTTCAGCAGTTGAAGATTCAGTTAGCAACTGCATCAGTGTTTCTTTGCTTTTGGTTCGGGCGACTTTGTTGTTTAACTGTAATGTTTCTTGAGTGGGCTCGAGGGTGTACTGAGGTGACACTATAGAGATATCGCTTTTGCTTTCCCTACATTTGGAGGAAGTACGAGGAGGATATTCCACTCATGATCTGGAGATGGCCGCGGTGGTTTTGCGTTGGAGATTGGGAGACACTACTTACTTGAGAGTCGTGTCATATTTTCCACGGACCACTAGAGCTTAATGTACATCTTCCTGCAGCAGATTTGGATTGTTGTGATGGTCTTCTGCAGATTTACAGTTCTTGTGTGATCGTCGAGTATAGCTTAGTTCGTCTCTACGGAGGGGACAGCTTGCTCATGTCCGCGCCCGACCACTTTCCTTAAATCGTTTTCGCGAGACACTGCCCGTCGAAGCTCGTACGTCAGAGATACTTGAGCATATTCGGCTGGGTAATGATTCGGAGACCTTGATTGTGACAATGATGTGCTAAGTTAGGGACACGTTTGTGTACTTACCATTATCAGGTAGAGGCGTGTAATCCTAGAACATGCACATCTGTCAACTCTCTTTATTCATTCAAGTTCCACCAGTTTTGGCGTGACTTGTGAGGTAGTTACGAGTGGACAAGGGATATAATGAGAAGTTGCAGGTTTCGTTTCAAGGTGTCAGTCTTGTTGTGTGCTTGGGTCGAGCATCTGAGGCCGGCTGGAGAGTTGCAATCTTTTTACCGTTCCGAAGAAGGAATGGGAGCAGATCTCCATGAATTCCGTTATGGTTTCTACCCAGTTAGTTAGGGTGTGACTTCCTTCGGATTCTTGTCATCCGGTTATACTCAGTTTGCTCAGTTGTTTTGTTTAAGTTGTGTATTTGTTTTGCTTGGTCGTCAGCAGCTTGGGATCGTCACTCGCCATCGTTAGGGTTCTCCTTCGATAGCTGTTATCAGGAGACACTCCAATTGGCCACCCTTAGGCTTAGGGGTTAGGTCGTGTCGACCACCAGCCTGCTGTTTTTCTGACTCTGCGTAAGTAGGACTTTGGACCTCAGCTAGTCTAGAGACTTCGGAGACGGTCCAGTTGTGTTAGGTCAGGATGGGGATTGTCCATTTCGAACTGAGGTCTTATGACGACGGTGTTGGTCATAGACTCGAGTTCGTAGGACAGATCATGTATTCCTATGGACTTTCCGATGGATGACGTGTTGGATGTTGGGAAGCTTATCCCAGGATCTTAGGTCCTTTTAGATCCTATAAGCGAGTTAGTTTCGTTGCCTTTAACTTGGCACTTCCGCCCAGATTATTGGATTTTCATCCGGTATTCCTTGTGATGATACTTTACAATTACCTTCTTGACCTTTCTCACATGTTTTGCACCAGACCTTTTAGCTGGACGCGATCTTTCGTTCACCAGCAGCCATGTGTGTTAATGGCTCGGCAGGTGGAGGAACGTCGGTCAAGGGTCTTGCCATCTGTGAAGGGTTTTCTTGGGCGTAGCCGCATAGTGAGATAGTCACTTGGGAGGCTGCGAGCGAGATTTGAGGATTTTAATCTTCTCTTTGAAGGTATGAGTATCAGTATATTTTTAAATTCGGGGACGAATTTCTTTTAAGGGGGGGAGATTGTAACACCTTAGAATGTGTTTTGTAGCTAATTATATTTTAATATATGGTTTTTAATAAAAAAGTTTACCAAATTGGTTTTTAAATATTTTATCCTATTTAATGTGTATTTTATTGGAATTTTGTTAGGCACACACACACTTGTGCATGATAACTAGACTTGTTTTTGGGGTTAGACCATGTTTGGCAAGCATGATAAACTAACCCATTCTCTTTAGGTTAGTTTCATGATTTGTTGTTAAGTGCTTTGGGTTTATTAGTGTCATGGTTGTTTTAATGAAAATGAACTTTAAAAAGGGTTTTAAAGTTGTTTTGAATTGTTGACTTGGGTGAGAGAGAGGGCATGGTGAGCATGGGGTGAACCATGCCTCATTAATGATGAGAGAGAAGGAGAGAGGGAGGGGTTGTAGCCTTGCACTCATTCTCATTCTCTTTTCCCTCATTCTCTCTCTCACAAACACACACACACTCACAGCTAGAGAGAGAGAGAGCAGCAGAAGCAGCAGCTTCCCCAGCAACAGCAACACAACAACAATAACAACAGCAATCATCATCCTCATCATCTTCAACAACAACACCACCACCACAACAACAACAATAGCAGCAGCAACAGGATCAGCAGGAGCAGCAGCAGCAGCTGCAGGCATCATCATCATCATCATCTTCACAACAACAACAACAACACAACAACAACAGCAGCAGCAACAACAGCAACAATAGCAGCAACAGCAACAGGGGGCAGCAGCAGCAGCAACAGGGACCCCAGCTCTCGCAGGAGCTCTTCTCCACACCTTCACCTGCCTTCTAGGGTTCAGTGGGTATATTTCCTTAACCCCATTTCATGGTTTGCTTAGTTGTGCATCGATTTCTTCGATTAGTGGTAAATTAGCTAATTTGTGCTAAATTATGGCGTTTAAGTGGAATTGTGGTTGATTGTTGATTGTGTTAGTTACTTTAGCTTAATTAAGTGCTAATAAGGCCACCTCAACTGAGAAATCCCCAGATTTCACTAAAATACCATAAGATTTCTAATTTGTGCAAAATTGGTGAATTTTAAGCGATATTGTGATATCTGGAACCTGCTGTGACCCGAGTTGTGTACTGGAAAATTAAGCAGTGTGATATTGTTGTACTAGATACCCTGGAGCACCACCTAGGAGACGGACCCCAGCCCACCGGCCAGGGCCGGCGACACATGAAGGAGGGGCCGGCGACGCCGGCCTTGTAGATGAGTTAGGGTTCGGGTTTTTGCCTGTAGGTGTGTTCTATTGGTTGGGTCCCTCTAGTCTTGTTTATTTGATTAGTTTTCACAGTAGGCAAAATCTGGGATCTTATATCGCTTTTGTGTTTCGTTGTGTTTGCGCGATACGCGCGATATGTGAGTGAGTTCTGTGATCCAGCGTATCGCGGCGTGTCGCGATAGTTTATAGACGCGTACACACACGATTCAGCGTATCGTGCACACGCGCGTTTAGTTCGCGACGCGAGTTTCTCGTTTCGATTCGATATCGCGTTTCGCGAGATATTTGGCTTATATGTGATTTCCATGTCTTATTTGCAGGTTTGCAGACAGGGACTACAGACGCCACCACAGAGGGAGCAGACGATAGGATTCACCCAGCGTGGAGTGTAGGTAAGTAGATATAACATCTACAGGGGAATCGCCCGCATGGCGTTATGCGTCTGGGCTAGGATTCATTTACCTGTCGCACATTCTACGTCATTGTAGAATTGCGCCTTACTGCATTTCCTTAGATATTGTTATACTGTGACTAGCAGCCGTAGGACACTGCACACATTATTGACGGTCCATGTTGCACGAGCACGGATTGCATGCTACACACACACCGTCAATAATTGCCATGTCACACACTACCCCTTATAGCTACCATTGCTTGCCACACTTGACATCTAGCTTATCGGTATACCTATAGTGTATCATACCTTTAGTGATAGGTATATTTTCACTTTGCGATACAGCTACAGGTATACCTCCTACATATTTTACCTATACCGGGAGGGAGTTCCTACATATGTTACTTATACCCAGGGGGGTATACGACATCAGTTCCTATAGGTAGATACCTATACTTTGCTACACCTGTATGTCAGATACATATTCAGTTGTTGTCGCATATTCACATTTACTGATGTTACTTAGCTGTACCTTATCTTGATATCGCATACATCTGGTTCAGCTTTATACTTGTGTGTACCTGCTCGCATTCAGATATATCGCATACATTCATTCCTGGATTTGCGTATTGTTTATCTGGACTTTATATGATGTTTTCTGGATTTGGGAACCGCGGGAGTTCATGAAATTATGCATACATTGAAAAACCCGGTTTCCTTGATATGATATTTGCGCATCCACCATGAGCTTTATCGGTGCTGATTATATATACCCCTACGAGGAGGCGTCGAGGCCGTGGAGGGTACATGGTGGGGCCCGGTATGGTTCCCCTCGGCAAGAAGATCGATGGATTTTGCCGATTGAGCCTGGAGGCGGGCTAGTACCTACCGGTGACAGTATTGATGACTCGGCGGGGGATCACGGAGACACCGCTTGGAGCCATGTACGTATGCATACGTCGAGAGGCGAGGGTCAGAGCTAGGCACTCGTGCTTTCGAGATAGCGTATGATACGTGGTCAGGATTTCTGTGTCGATGCTTGGCACACTGTTTTCAAGATATTTCTTTAACCCCTTTTTTTTGTATATATAACAGGGGATTTAGCCGTTGTTATATATACCCTTACACCAATATTAGTGGTATGGGACGCTAATATATGTGTATTGCCCCCATCATATCATTTCTGTACATACATTTACCTTTAGGATGCTAGAAACTTACTTGAGATTGGATTTGGGATACTAGGTGATTCATTGGGATTGGACATTGGATATACCTATGTGATTGGTGATTTGTACATTCGGGATATAGGAGATTACTCGATATTGTACATTGAGGAGATGTGAGACTTATGTGATGTGAGTGCCCAATGTGGGGGCTGGTTGAGGATTTGGGATTAGAGTATCTTGATGGATTTTGATCCTGCCACGACGTCAGGTTTCCGTGGGAAATGACATATTCCACCCTATACCTCACCCTTACCTACCTTATGCACAGATTCATATATTGGTAGTACCTGTAGTGTACCCTTATGATAGTTGCATATTTACTTTCTCATATCCCTGCTGCATGATTATTGCATACTATTGCTTCACATATTGATTGTACCTGCTAGTGTACTCTCTTTATTTCAGCATTGCATGACATATTATTATTATTGTAATCGCATATCTTAGATTCATGCTGTACGTGCATTCCTGCGATTACCTGCATATGTTTTATACTATTCATGAGTTGGCAACTCACCCCCGTTGTGCCACAGGTGTTTCAGGTTTTTCCCCAGAGTAATCGAGGCAGGCTATTCCTTTATTCAGCTATCCAGCTACCACCTTTTGCTACAGATACCGCATCAGCTCACAGTACCTTTTTGCTTAGGTGGGTTAGACGGTTATCTGTATTTCTTATTGTACCTTCGTTGTATATTGTACTCTCTCTCCATCTACTATTGTATTTGTGGACATAGAGATTTGGTGAGGACGTTAGTGTGTATTATTGTGGATTTGGTGTCTTTTATATACAGCTTTTCTCTACTGTCTTTATTTCTTCGCTACGGCGTCGTATATTTGTATTGTATTCATCTTGGCTGGTTTTTACAAAAAGGGGTGTTGCTAAAATTTTAAAGAAGGAAAATAAGACTTTTTTTAAAGAATTTGGGTTGCGATTTCAATGGTTTCAAAACTTATATTATCTTTTCCGTATTTCTCATGGTTTAGATTTCTGGGTTTGGCTTTGTTTTACTACGTTGCGTCTTTAGGCGTTGCGTAGTATTAGGGCCGTCACGGGCCAATTCTGGGTCGTGACACCCTCCTCCTCAACATTGGGAAAGCATGCAATACGCGAACCATACCGGTGAACTTCCTCGTCGCTAAGGTCCCTTCATCCTATAATATTCTCTTGGGACGTCCTATCTTGAACGCCCTCCGAGATCAAATTTCGACTTATCACCTTACGATCAAATTCCCTTTGGATTAAAGGGATAGGCCGGCCCTACGGGAACCAGCAAACCGCCAAGATTTGCCTCGTCTCGACGTCCCCCGCCGAAGTGCATGTCGACAATTTTGAGGACGCGCATGATTTCTAGGGGTCCTTAGATACGCGCGATGACCGAAAGGAAATTCGAGGCTTCCCGGTGGAAGCATTGACGGAATTCCCCCTCGTCGAAGGAGTCGATAGCCGGACAGTCCAGATCGGCTCTCTCTTGACAGGGGACCACCGCGAAGACTTGATCTGTTTCCTCTGAAGAAACTCGGAAGTATTCGCTTGGACGCCAGCGGACATGCCCAGGATCGACCCCAAAGCGATCTTCCACAAGCTCGGGGTCGACCCGAAAGCCCGACCCGTCCGATAAAAGAAAAGAGGCTTTGCGCCGGTTAAACAAAAGGCGATAGGAGACGAGGTGAATCGATTGCTCGCAGCCAACTTCATCAGGAACCTGAACTACTCAGATTGGCTAGCGAACGTGGTCATGGTCTAGAAGGCGAATGGTAAATGGTGCATGTGTGTCGATTCCATGGACTTGAACAAGGCCTGCCCCAAAGACAACTTTCCACTTTCTCGAATAGACCAGCTAGTGGACAGTTCGGCCGGCTACGAATTACTAATCTTCATGGACGCTTTCTCTGGTTACAATCAGATCCGGATGAACCCGGCCGACGAAGAACTTACCGCCTTCACCACGGATCGGGGATATACTGCTACAAAGTGATGCCCTTCGGACTCAAGAACGCTGGGTCCACGTATCAACGCCTGGTCAACAAACTGTTCAAACCACAGATTGGGAGAAACATGGAAGTCTACGTCGACGACATGCTCGTAAAATCCGTCTCCTCAGCTGGACACACTAAAGACATCGGCGAGACATTCGACGTCCTACGCAAGTACAAAATGAAGCTGAACCCAGCTAAGTGTGCGTTTGGAGTCACCAGTGGGAAGTTCCTCGGATTCATGGTTACCCATCGAGAAATCGAAGCAAACCCAGAAAAGATCAACGCCATCCTCAACATGGCAACGCCCAAGAGCAATGTCGACATCATGCGCCTCACGGGGAGGATGGCTGCCCTGAGTCGCTTTATGTCCAGATCCGGAGAGAAGTGCCTCCCGTTCTTCAAGACCCTAAGGAAAATTCCTAAGTTCGAATGGTCTGAGGAAATGCCAAAACGCTTTCGAACAACTCAAGACGCACTTAGCGACTCCCCTGCTACCTCACCCGACCGGTCGAGGGCGACGAGCTATTATTATATCTAGCCGTCTCCGACCAAGCTGTAGGCTCGGTGCTTGTCAGAGAATGCGAAGGCATATTTGAGGCCGGTCTACTACGTGAGCCATGTTTTCAAGGATGCAGAGACAAGATACCCGGCCATAGAGAAAATAGTCCTGGCACTTGTCATCGCCTCCAGAAAACTTCGACACTATTTCCAAGCGCACACAATCCTCGACCTCACCGAGTGACCTTTAAGGTCTATTCTCGCCTCCCCGAGTCGTCAGGCCGTCTGGAGAAATGGAGGTGAGAATTGTCCCAATTCGATATCAAATACCGTCCCAAACAAGCCATCAAAGCACAGGTCTTACCAGATTTCGTTGTCGAATGCACTATTCCCACTAAAGAAGGAACAGCGGCGCAAGGCCCCGAACCACGTCTCTCGGTCGAAAAGGTACCCGACCCAATCCCGGACTGGGTGCTCTACGTGGACGGATCCTCTACAGAGGAGGGGAGCGGGGCTGGCCTGATCATCTGCGGCCCGGACGAAGTGGAAATGGAATACTCTTTAAAACTCGGGTTCAGAACGTCAAACAACGCCGCAAAGTACGAGGCTTTGTTGGCAGGACTGCGAATCGCCTCCGGGGTAGGGCTGAAAACCATCAGAGTTCGCAGCGACTCCGCACTGGTCGTCGGCCAAGTAACCGGGCGTTTCGAAGCCTGGGAGCCACTCATGATAAAATACCTGGCCGAAGTAAAATGACTTCGAAAAATTTTCGACGAAGTCCAAGTGGAGCAGATTCCCATGAACTTGAATACTGAAGCCGACGCTTTGAGCAAGCTCGCTTCTTTCTATTCGGCCAATCATAAAAGAAATATTCTCTTTGAAGTCTTGCCACGGCCCAGCGTGGAAGACGGAGAGGTAACACTCCAGATCTGCACAACTCAGGAAGAAGGCCAGGATTGGAGAAAGCCCCTCGTGGAGTTCCTAAAAGACGGTGTACTTCCCGAAAACCGAGTAGAAGCTCGCCGGGTTCGGGCCAAAGCATGTCATTTCGTCTGGAGCAACGGAAACCTGTGCAAGAAATCATACACTCAGCCTCTGCTCTGTGTATCGACCCCCACGAGACTGACTACGTTCTGCGAGAGATATATGAAGGGGTCAAGGGAGCACATCAAGGGGCCCAAACCCTGATCTAAAAGGCACTACTGCAAGGGTACTATTGGCCGAGAATACACCATGATGCCGAGAAGCTGGTCAGAAGATGCAAGAGCTGCCAACTCTTCGGCAGCATATCTCGTCTGCCCGCCACCGAACTAACACCAATCAATTCCCCTTGGCCGTTTGCACAATAGGGGATGGATATGGTTGGCCAACTCCCCACCGACACGGACGGGCACAGATACATCTTGTCGTTGTGGACTTCACGAAATGGATAAAGGTCGTACCCACATGAAACCGGACGCCGCCTCTACGATGAAGTCCCTGCAGAACAACATAATTTCTCGATTTGGGATCCCGAGGTGCATAGTTACCGATCATGAAACCAACTTCGAAAACGATAAAGTCAAAGAGTTTTGCAGCGACTACCATATATTGATGAAGTTTGCCGCGGTCACACATCCTCAATGCAACGGGCAGGCCGAGGTAGCGAACCGAGATGTCATCCGCGGTCTCAGAGCCCGTTTGGAAGAAAGGCAAGACGGCTGGGTCGAGGAACTACCACGGGTGCTATGGGTGTTGCGAGTATCGAAGAAAACGCCCACGGGAGAAACCCCATTCAGCCTCTGCTACGGTACCGAGGAAATGGTCCCCACAGAAATTGGACTGTCCAGTTATAGGGTCGAACACTTTGACGATGAAGCCAACACCTCGGCGCTCCGAAGCAACTTGGACATCTTATTGAAAAAGCGGGATCGAGCGCAAATTAGAGCAGCCGCCTATCAGCAGCAAACCGCACGCTACTACAATATCCGAGTTAAACGTCGGGCCTTCAAGACAGGAGACCTAGTCTTACGAAGAAACGAGTTTGTAAACCAAAGGAGACTACATGAGTTCTCCCCGAAGTGGGACGGACCGTTCATCGTAACAGAAGCGTTGCCCGGTGGAGCATACCGTCTGCATGACACCAGAGGGCGTAATTTTCTTCGGCCTTATAACGCAGAAAAGCTCAAGTTGTATAAATAAACGTGTACCTCTTTTAAATGAATGTAATTCCTTTTAGCATTAAACTAAGTCTTCCAAGTTAGGTCCTCAAGACATTTTGTACCACCATAGAGCTCCAGCTCTTTATTTCTTTTCTCGGCTCCAAGACTCCGAAGGTTTTTTTTAAGAAAAACATAAAATATATATCAAGGAAAGGAAAAGAGATGGTACACTGCAAACAAAAAGAAGTTTATTTATTTCAGATATATTAGGGGATCCCCAGCCTTACAATATTTACAGCAGAGGAGGGCAAGGATTAAGATCACATTAACAGTGATACTCAAAAGAAATCTTCTCCAGCCGAGCCCAAGCAACCTCGGCCCGCTCCCTCTGACGGTACCCGTGGACCCTAGAAGCTACAGACTCACTAGGGACCCCGTCCGCCGAGCAAGATGCGACGACCAACCTTTGCTGGAAACTCTCAAGAAGGAGGTCCAATCCAGCCTACTCTTTGAGATCAAACCAAGCCCGTGAACAGTGTACATTTTGTCGAACGCCCCATCCATCAACTGTGGAGATAGGGTGTTGTACAGACCCGGAAAAGTCCTCCATATCGCATAAATTAGCACCTGAAGGAGAGGAGATCGCCGGAGAAGCAAGCGCCCACAGTGACCCTCTAGGCGGCGTTTCACCGCCTCGTATGTCTTCTCGGAACGATCGAGGTTATAAAAGTATACATCATCACGAGAAACGATCTCCCTGATGGTATACACGCGGCCGGTCATGTTCAGAGAATGCAAGACTGGGAAGAAACCAATATGCCTTCGGTATTTATAGGCTCAACAAAAATCTTCCAACGGCCGAGATTTACTCACACAACGATATAAATCACGGAATATCACACTTTCCCGGTATGGTGCTGCCATGTGTCATCCGCGACGGTCACCATTCCCGCCTATATGGGTCACGGAAGGTTGAACGACGCCCCAAAAAAATACTAGAGAGATAAAAAAAAAGCCCTCCTCATGAGGCCACCGAGCAGATTCCTGCTCGGCCCATCCGCAGCGAGTAGCTTCCTGCCCAACAAACGTTGTGGATCCAAAGCCCTCATCACGATGCAACCGGGTAGTTTCCTGTTCGGCTCATCCACAATCGGGTAGCTTCCTGCCCGACAAACGCTGTGGATCTAAAGCCCTCCTTACGAGGCCGCCGAGCATATTCTTGCTCGGCCCATCCGCAGCGGGTAGCTTCCTGTCTAACAAACGTTGTGGATCTAAAGCCCTCCTCGTAAGACCGCCAAACAGATTCCTGCTCGGCCCCATCCGTAGCAGGTAGATTCCGGCCCAACAAACGCTGTGGATCTAAAGCCTTCCTCATGAGGCCGCCGAGCAGCTTCCTGCTCGGTCCATCCGCAGCGGAAGCTTCCTGCCCAATAAACGTTGTGGATCTAAAGCCCTCGTCATGAGGCGACCAGGTAACTTCCTGCTCGGTTCATCCATAAGCGGGTAGCTTCCTGCCCGACAAACGTTGTGGATCCAAAGCCCTCCTTGCGAGGCCGCCGAGCAGATTCCTGCTCGACCCCATCCGCGGCGGGTAGCTTCGCCTTTACCACGGATCGAAGGGTATATTGCTACAAAGTGATGCCCTTCGGACTCAAGAACGCTGGGGCCATGTATTAACGCCTGGTCAACAAACTGTTCAAACTTAGCTATTGTTCGATTCATACTTGATACGCGATCGCCCCTCGACTCCGGGGAAAGAGAGTATACCGACCTTCCTACACTTGGCTATCGTTCGACTCATACTAGATGTGCAATCGCCACCTCAAACTCCGGGAAAGGGAAGGATACCGACCTTCTTATACTTGGCTATCGTTCGACTCATCCTCAATGAACGATCGTCACCAAGAAAGGGTAGACACCGGCCTAACACTAGCAAGATAAGAAGACTTACGAGCTAAAAGTACTTGCAAGATGAAAAGACTTACGAGCTAAAGTGCTTGCGGGATGATCAGACATTTGAGCAAAGGAAAATATATACTTTATTTATGATCAAAATTATGTACAAAGGTATTGTGGGCTCCTCAGCCTTACAAAAATGCTCGGCAGCTTACAAAATTCTAAAAAAAAAAGAGAAGAAAAAATCGTGGAGGGGGATAGCTCAGACCGTCCGCTCGGCCGGGATCTCACCCTGCCCGACGCCACCATCGGGGGCCAAAACGGCGAACTCAGGGTCGGCGCTTCCGTTGACAGCCTTGCCCCTACAGCCAGCTCGGGGCCTCCCCCTGCGGCGCTTCCTCTGCGAGGGGGGACTTAGCGCGGAGCTCGCCGTCAACGAACTCCGGCATAGATTCCTTGACGGCGTCGAGAGCATTGTGCCACCCGACGGCCGCGGATTCGGCAATATCAAGATAAAACTGATCAGACGTCTTGTATTCCTCTACGGCCTTCGCCGTCCGGCTCTCAGCAAGAGTCGCCGCTTCTAAAGCCGTCCGAGCATCTTTCTTGATGGCGTCTCTCGACCTTTTCATAGCATTGTAGAGGCCGTTCGTCTCCTACATCTTGGCTTGGATAGCCCGGTTGGACTCGTATAGAAGCCGATGGGAGTCATTCAGCTTTGAGATCGTCGGCCCCTCTACGACCAATCTCGAGTCAAGGAGGGCAGCTTTCTCCTCCGTTTGCTGTAATTGAAGGCGAAGCTCTTCCTCCCGCGAGGAGGATTCATCCGCCTTCTTCATTGGCAGGGCTACTTCCTCGGACTCTATGGCGACGAAGAGAGCGCAATGCTGAAAGACCTGAGGAAAACAGCAAGCGTGTTAAAAAGCTAAAACCGAGGAAATAAAACTTAAGCAATTTTCGAAGAAAGCTAGATACCGACCTGAATCGCCTCCTGCGCTATTGCGGCCACCTGGGCCTCCATGGTGCCCCGGGGAATCTTGTGCCCGGCTGCCTTCTCCATGTCCACCAGCAAGCTGTCGACCACAGATAGCCCCGAGGGCACCTTAATACAGAAGTTGCCCTTCTGCACTTGGATCCCGATAGGGGGTGCCCGAGAGACCATCCGCTTCAGTCTCTTGAGGGGGACTTCTTCGACGGGGAAGACTCCTCCTCCCTCGTCTGGGGCGTCGGGTCCCGCACGTGCTTCTGACTCCCCCGCGGCGCTCCTCCGGGATCGGGGGTGTTGCGGAAGGCTTGGTCGGAGGAGTTTGCCTCGGGGCCGCGCTTGGACCGGGTCGGGACGATCTTGCGCCACCGGTCTTTCTTCCTTAGGCCATGGCAGCCATGATTTTTGATCGGTCCATGAGCTCTGCAAAAAAGGACACACAGGAGAAAAGATCAGCGAAGTTGAAACGGCAAAGAAAATTTAGTAAAGTGTAAGAAGATCGTCAAAAACCCTAACTTATCCAAAAAACCGAACAAGACTGAGCCCAGCCCAGCTCAGTACCTACTCGGAAAGCAGGACATCAGCCCGCTGGATCGATTCCCACTGGGACACCACCTTTGCCTCGTAGGAAGTCGACTGCTTTGCTCTCGGGTAGTCAGCCATGCGCCACTGTGTTGGCACAGGCCAATTCTCGCGCTCCGGTGGCCCGACGAAGACGTACTTCTCCTTCCATTCATAGATGGAAAAAGGGACGACCACTTACCCCCGACCCGGCCGCCCCACCCTTACATTGTTTAAACGAAAAGTACACCGAGCTCGGCTCTTCCTTACTAGTACCGGGGTGATTTTTATAACAAAGAAAAGACAAGAGGAGGGTTAAACTGAAGGGGATCCGATCAAATTTTAACCGGATAAAAAAACCGAGGAGGATGCTCCACGAGTTCGGCGCTAGCTGGCCCGGGGCAAGACGGAAGCAATGAAGCACCGCACGAACCTCAGATGAGAAGGGCAGACGTATTCCTTCCCGGAATGCTTCCAGATACAGAACAATCTCCTTACTCCGCACCTAGTCTGCCCGCTCACCCTCTCTGGCTAAACGGAGTGAATAGCTAAAGGGGGTATGGAATCGAGTCCGGATGTCGGAAAGCTCGTCCAAACGATTCAAACGGAGGGCGCAACGGGGTTTTCCCGATGCACACCTTGGGAGCCTTTGTCGCCGCCCGACGGCGAGTGACAAGGACGGCCCTGACTCCATGGGGCAAGCCCGACGCAGTAGAAGAACCCTCTCGGCTATCTGAAGCCGAAGAGGAGGAAGACCCACTGGACTTGGCCCCAGCAACCGGAGCCTCATCGCCCGACTCTACCCCTACTACATCTACAGACTCATCGGAGGAAGACATCTAACCTGATTCAAAAAGGGGACTTGCCGGGGAAAATTCAACGGAAGATCCGATCTAAGCGGAGGTGCGCCGAGCAATTTTCAAACAACGAAAGAGAATTAAGGCAAAGTGTTGGCCCTAGGATGGTCCCCTCCTATTTATACATCCCAAAGAGAGCATCCTACGGCCCAGATCGATTCCCGCTAAAACAAAGCGTCGCGCCTGGCGGCCGTCGAGGCTCCACATGGCGGTCGACCAGTGGGGACGTCTCTTCGACGCAGGAGTCAGAAACAGCCTGTCGCGCCAGCCAACCGACGTCAGACACGTAGCCCGTAGCCCAACTGGCGATTGAGTGAAACGGCACCCCCTCTTTAAAGCACAATCATTTCACCGATCCGCTGACGTCATCGGGGATACACACGAAAACTTAGGTGCGCTGTGAGACGCCATGTGGACCCAAAAATCAAAACGACACAACCGCCAAACGTCATATCGTCCCCGGACAATCCACACTATGATTCTCGGCACCAAACTGAGCAGAAGAAAACCAAGCAGGCCACTCTTGACCCTACCCATAAATAGGTCGGAACGAGAGTCGGGGGCTAATGATGATGCCCATATGTGGGAATTCGTCGGACCACGACACGTGGCAGATAGCGTGTCATCCGCGTAAAGCCTACTAAGCTCTTGAGGGCTGCGGAGGTAGAATCGGTATGGAGCATTGGTGATTTTCCTCGAATGGACTCCGAGCTTACACCCTCATTTCTTGCCCTAGAGCAATCCAGCAGCCGAACCTTCATCCCCTTTTGCTCGTCTCCGAGCTATTGCGGAGCTGAGCTTTCACAGCCTCCCTGCTCATCTCCGAGACGATGCAAGGCCTGAGCTTCCTCAGCCTCCCGGCTCGTCTCCGAGCCATCGGACAGGCCGAGCTTTCTCGGCTTCCCCAATCAACCAAGAGTGCGGAGCCCATGCGCCCCCGCAACGGCTCCGCGTATCTCGCCATGGGTACGTCCCCCATTAATGAGTGGATCCAGCCATCAACACGGGCGTAACGAGGGGTGTAACTGACGGTGAGAATCTCGCGTCGGCTCGCTCCACGCGACCACTATATAAACCCTTCTTTCAGACGACTCAGGTAACTGGAACTCATTCCAATAGACCGCTACGCTGCTCTAATTCCCCGGTACTAACTTGATCGTCAAAGGGTCCGGTGGTTTCCCATCCCGGGACTTCCAGGCAGCTCGGCTTCAACAACTTCCAACAATCCATTGAGATCCATATGCTCAACAACTCCCAAACCAAATCTCAGCCGCTAAAAACCGCGTGCGATACTTATAAAATATCCGAAGGCAGCCTTATGTGTTTCTACTTGAATAAACAAGCCTAGATCAATATGGAGCTCGGGTTGCACTTCAAGTTGATCATCAATACAACCGGCCTTTAGCAAAGGTTCAGCCAAAACCCAATGCCACATGCCCCTACTTGAACAGACTATCCTAGATCAAATAGAAGCTCTGATTGCATTTAAGTTAATCATCAACACAACGGACCTTGAGCATAGGTTCAGCCAAATGACCTTAGCTGTAAAATATTCTCCGCTGTTAATGATTGTTTTAAGGTAAATAATAGATAGGTAGTTTAGCAATTATGATTGCATTTCATTTAAACCCTGTAGTCTCTAAGAATGAAGAAAGTATAGAAAGTACAAAACCATTGTTTGGAAACTCATGTTCATGGCATAAAATTTGAAATTATCAAGTTCTTCAGTTTAGTAAAGATATTAATCATCTAGCTGTAACTGTGTAAGGTTTCGTCTAATAATGCATCATCTTCCAACCACTCAGCAAATTTTCTCTTCTATCAATCTTAAGGAAAATATAATTGTTGCATATTAAGTATGAGCAGGAGCTCAGTTGGTATGGGACACTTCCCCTCTTGGGGAGAGTGCAAGGTTTGAACCCTAAAATCCTCAAGAGAAAACCTCAAGAGGGGAAGTGACCACAAATTATATAAAAAAAAAAACAAAGAAGTTCCATTTGAGAATATACCACTCTGATTTCCATGGTTGCTACATAAATACATATCAATAATCTCCTCTTTGGGAAAATTATGTTCTTCAGCAATCATTTTACAAACTTTGATTTGCCAACTTTCATGTTTCTTTTGTTCCTTGAGTTTCCGATCCTGCCAACAAAAGCCGAAATGCACATTAAGCTAAAATCACATATCTAAGACAACAACATGTTCCATAAAAATGTCATAAGAATGGGGGCAAAAGGCCACACCAACTTCCACAGAGACCAAAGGCATAGTAGTAGTACCAAAGATGTTTGTAATTCCTCAACAATAGATGCCCATTTCATTGTCAAAATAAAGCTATAAGATCAAAACTGAAATTCACAGAGTGAGTCAAGAGTCAAATCAAATAAAAGATTAATCGGGATGCACCATGTCACAGGTGGGGCATTTGCACCTGAACCCTGATGGTTTCTCAATACAATTTTGAGAGCCATCAACGAAGCAGTAATCACAAGCAACCTGCAGATGAGCTCTCTTGTTTCCTGGGTGACCACAATGTGAGCAATGAGGAGATCTTATAGTGGTCAAGCTATCATCTGCACTTTGTAGATGAAGATCTATCGGTGCTTTAGTATTTGAGCTGAAGCTGTAGAAACCCCCCCTTTACCAATTTCAGATAACCTATATAAAATTATAAACAAGGGGGTGAATCAGACTCTAAATCGCAACAGGAAACTGTGCACGCGCGGGCATATGAGAATAATGGAGAAAAGTGGCCTAGGAGGGATTTTCGTTAGGTGGCGTTGAAAAAATACGCCTTCCAACATTTTATTCAACGATCGGCACCCATCATCATCATCTTTATCGTCTAAGATGGACACACACCAAATTTCATGTGATTCTACCACTTTTTCACCGTTGGATTAGCAATGTAAAAAGTTCTATTGTCGGTAAACCGTTAGTTTCACACCCACTAAATCAACTGTGAAAAGTGGTAGAATCGCATGAAATTTGGTGTATCCACATATTAGATGATAAAGATGAAGATGATGGATGTCGATTGTCGGAAAAAATGGTGGAGGGTGTATTTTTTCGACGCCATAGGAGGAAATTCCCTCCTATGGCACCTTCTCTCTCTCTCTCTCTCTCTCTGTGTGTGTGTGTGTGTGTGTGGATGCTGTTATACTTGGCCAGCAGAAAAACACACCTGTCCAAAATCTCATCCTCAGTAAACAATTGGACAAAACGAACAGCAGTATCAACCCCAAAGCCAGACACACCACCCAAATTATGGTCATTACCAGCAAGAAGAGTGATGGCTACCATTTGTTTTCTCCTTAATCCAAGACCAGAAACAATATCTGATATGTTGTAGCACTCAAAAGGTTCCTGGATCAATTGGATATGGATGTTGAGCTGGTGTAATGATATAGAAAAATAGGCAATGATACAGAAGAAATGGGATAGAATGAACATTCCAGAAAGTATTGAGGGCATTTTAACAGAGAAAACGAGGAATAATTTCAGGAGGAGAAACAAGTGGCAAAATACTTACAGCTTACCATAGAGTTCGATTGGAAGCATTTTACGACGCAATTAGCTCCAAACAGAAACACATCACTATCAGCTGTTATACAAGCATCTACATGGCCTTCATTGTTTAATTGTGCACAAAGGGCTTCAGCCAGAACGAGCTTCTAGAACAGGCATTCCAAGAAGTTCAAGCAATTCCTATATAAGTTGACGAAATGCAGAAAGCCAATTATTTTCCATTAAAACATCTAAAGTTCTTTCAGATTAAACATATCAATTAGTTCCTATGTAAACTCAGCAATGCTTACTGTATGGGTTAATTGCACATAATAGACGGCAGTTGTCACCCCTCAAAGCATCCATTAGCACATAATGCCCCTGAATTAGTCAATGAGTTAGTCAAATTATCTCTTCCAAGTGGTATGAGGACTAATTCCAGGGATGTCAAAGGCAAATGAACCAGTTGAGGGACTTTAGTGCTGAATCTAGATGCTATACAGATGAAAGGTGTTGCATGCAACTAACCCTTACTGTATTAACTACAACATGATATCAACGATATATAAAGCAGACTCACAATCACAAGCATAACTTTTGATGAATAATGTTATTAAGGTTCAGCTGCAGGTATGACCTAACTAGTTCTAATGTACATTTGATTTCAGATGGAACACGGACACTATTCTTCGCCACTCAAAAAACAGCATTATAATCCATGATGCTTCATTTGTGCAGGCATTTCCAACAAAGCATGGGCGTCTCCTCAGCATATATGTTGATAAATTGGCCAACACCATTCTCACACCCCATAGCTGTAGTCACGTCAGCATAATTACTATTACGCCCGTGAAACAAATGTTGGAAGAAACAGATCAAACAATAAATGTGGAGCTCATTTCCAGCTAAAAATATTGCATGCAACAAACATTGCAGTTCTTGTTTGCAACAAATCAAACAACTCGATAATAATTTTATGGCTAATTGCATATGACACCCTACATGAATAATTCTTCTAGAGTTTACCATCATTTGGTTGGTTTTTTAGCACATTAAACACCTCTAATATGTTTCTTTCTCCACATGACTTGTTATAATATACTTTATGAAATTCTTGACCAACTAATGTGTGTCATGCACCAACAAACCAGTGGAGGGTGATAATCTGTCTAGACATTAATTAGTAGAGAAATTTTGACATGATAGTTGACCATTGTAGAAAGTAAGCCAGTATACTAGCCTGAATATCATAACCATTTAAATTCCGGTTACAGCTGGAAACCAATATTACCATATACTATATTATATTAAAATATGCATTATTATTTTATAAGAAATTTTATATGGTTAAAATATATATTTGTTTCATACTTTTTATTATTTCACTATACTTGTATATCTCTTCTAAAACGGTCGTCGATGAACTCAGGGTGTCTGTGTGCTAATAGATCAATTGAGGGTGATACGTGCAGTCTACCTTTCTCATGATGTATAAATCCATCAGAAAGGATGGTGATTATTTTTATTGTAGACTCAATGTTGGTTTGCTCAATTTACTACATAAATATCTCCAACATAGATATCAAATTTGGCACTTGTTCTTAAAATTAGAATGCTTAAGTTCAAATTCTAAAAGATTAATTCTGAGAGTAGGCTATGAGTTGGGTATGGGGTGCATTTTTGTTTCTCTTTTAACCCCAATTCAAGAAGTTTACATAAAGATGACAGACATTTAGATAACACTCACCACGCACTCTCTCATGTATCGAGCAAACAACCCATTCCTCCTCTTCGGAGCCGCAGCCGCCGCCGCCGCCTCCCCATCCGCCACGACTGCCGAAGCGTCCACCCCCTTCAAGAACCTCTGCAGCCTCGCCTGCGCCTTGAGCGGCGACGGATCCCCGTCAACCACAAACACATGATACGACCCCAACTACAAAAATCTAATCGAAATCAAATCAAATTTCACACAAACAAGCTAAAAATTCGACCGTTATCGAAGAAACCCTAACCGTTGCGAAGAGGGCGACGGTGCGGAAGAAGGTGGTGCGGAGGTGAGGGCTTCGGGAGCGAGGGATACGAGCGCGGATGGCGGCGTCGTACTGGACGATCCAGAAGGAGATGTCGACGGCGACGCGCTTGCCGCGGAGAAAGTCGAGGCCTTCTCTGCACGCGTAAGGCTTCAGGAGGTCCCAGAATTTTCCGACGACGCCCGTATCGGCCGCCGGGGATGGGGATCGAGGAAGAAGAAGAAGAAAATGAACGATTGGGTTTAAGGTTGGCTTTCAGGCCTTCGACTAGGCGTGGATATGGGGCCGTTCCAGGACCGGGCTGGACTTATGATAGCCCGAGATTTTTTTTAATTTGAACGGTATAAATTATACAAAACGGTCCCAAGGTTCTGTCCCCGCCAACAAGGTTTTGGAAACACCGGTTTCGTTTTATGCAGTTGTCTCGTAAAAATATTGTCACGGAAAGTTTTAGGGTTGTTTGGCAACAGTCCTGAATTTCGTTAAAAGTTATAGGGTTTAAGAAAAGAGAAACTCCGTCTTTTGAGAGTTTTAAAAAGGGGATTTTCGAAGTAGCCAGACTTCTTTGGGAAGCTATGTTTGGCTTTTGAATATTGTAATTAGTAAGATATTCGTCATATATATACATCGTACATTCAAATTAAGTAGTTCATCCTATGAGGAACTTTGGATTTTGTCTTTTTCCACCACAACACCTGTGGTTTACTCAACTTTGTTGGCTATAATGCTCTCAAAGCAATTATTGTAATCGCAAGCATGCAATTATTGTAATCGCATAATTGAGTAAGAATCTATACGGGTAGAACAGTCTTACTCGAAATGATAGTATGCTTTCTGATTTGACTTTATTATCATGTACATGCATTATGTTGCATTACATATCACTGTTACATGTTGATAGAGCCTATATAATTTTTGATTGACTACCAGTATTATGATGGTGATTATATATGTGGGAGCGGGGAGGTATATAAGCACATCCTTAAAAGTCCCTAATCGAGAGAGTAGCAAGACTGGGTATCGATACTCCGGAGTAGACTAATGTATACTTTTCGAGACTCCAACGAAGGGCGGTAGCCGGTCTCACAAGCTATTGGTGTTAGTTGGTCACCTAAGATAGTATACATGGGCTCACTGGAGGTGAGTACACTGGACGGACTCGCCGGAAACATGCTAGATGGTATTATACCTATTGTCAGATAGCAGTTCTCAGGTGGCATGAGTACAGGTTAGTCTGTCGATCTGAGATCGTCATTTGTCTTGTGTGAGTTCCCACTGTGCTTTGATTACTACCCTACCACGGCTCAAAAGAGTCATGCAAACAGGTTTTAGTTGGGTACAGTTCCGAGCCACATGGAGGCAGTGAGCGGATCGTCAGGGATCCGTCTCTCCCGGTATTGGGAGTAGATGTCGCGTTGTGCACGGGTGGCCATCACCAGAAATTATTGGCCAAAGTGGACGAGAATTACTGATTTGGATCAGTAGTTTCTCAGGAGGTGATGGGCTTCACACCGACATGACTTATCGCGTTATTAGAGGTGGACTTTATCCACCCCATAGACTCGATATGCGATACTCTTACACGAACAGACCAGACTGTATAGAGATTGTGACAGACAGGCTTAGTAGGGGTACGGATGAGGTTGCTTATCGACCTTCCTTTCGTTCAATACCTGGGTAACCGTTATGTACAACTAGTTTCGCTGACGTGTTTGCGGTTAAACCCATTGCCAGCATATTGTCAAGTCTTTAGAGTCCCACACAGAGGGTTTTTTCCAGCTCAGGCAAAATGATGTGGTGGCTGTATATTGATATGTGCAGGTTCCGGTTAGGTATGTGTGTTAAGTACATAGACTTTGATCGGGCGGATGGTAATACGAGCCGGCTTTGGATTAAGCCGGATTAGTAAATTAAGTTTTGATTTAATAATTTACATGCGCACACACACACGTTTCGATATATATATTCTAGTATTATGTTCATTTTATTTTTCTATCTCTTGGGTATTCGTATTTTGATACGAATACGGGCATGTATTTGCAGAGACGTATTCTTGTATTTATACAAGAATACTTCTAGAAGGAGGACATCTTATTTCTAGATTCTTTATAAAGAAATTATGAAATGAGGTGGAAAAGAGAAATGGTGGAGGTTATGGCAAATGAATTATTAATTCATTTGCATATACTATTCAAGCATGGTTATAATTTTAAAATGGAAAAATCTTTTAACAAAAGAAGAAAATGCACGCTTGAATTTGTAAGAAGGATTTTCATTCTACCTTTCTTGCTTCTCTCTCTTCTTTTGCCCCTCCTTCTTCTTTTTCATTATCTTCAACTCTCTCATGAGTTGAGAATCATGAAGATAAAGAGAAAGAAAAATTCTAGAACACTCACACTTCACTAAATATCCTAGATTAGCAACCTAAGATCTTTAGTTACTTCATTAATGAAGTTGAAGTTTGAACTTGGTTCTCTCGGGTAGATCATCTTCGGTGAAGGAGGACCGGTTTACAAGCGTGATCTGGAGCCCTTAAGAGCATGCTAGAGTTCAACCCAATTGGAGTAAATGAAGACGCTAAAAAAGTTGTTATTTTTATCTTTTTGTGCTTGCTAGTTTAGGTGTTTGATTAGATTCTTGGGTGTATGTTTCTAGTGCCATAAAAAATTTTGTTTTTGAATTTCGCATTGGTCGTGGGTTAGTGGCGAGGGCGCTAGAAACTAACAAATGGTATTAGAGCTACTAGGTAAGGATGCCGACCCATGGGGGGTCCTCATTGTGTGACAGTAGTGGCGAAGCGCAGGCTCTTACCCCCAGGGTGCCCCGTGCCGATAGGTCCGGTGGGTTGTAGTCCGTCGCTAGGGGACTACGTAAAAAGTAGCTGCTGAGGGACCTATGGGCACCACGGGCAGTTTCTGCTGCGATGACTAACCCAACAATGGTATCAGAGCCATCCAAACACCCTAACTAGATAGTTACGACTTCCGAATCTCGCCGTTTTTTGCTCCGCAAAAACCGTCGTAAAACCAATGAAGAATTTCATGTTATCTTGATGTTTTGACACCCCACGGGCTCTCGGTTTGGACCGAGAAATCGTTGGGAGGTGTATGGGGACCCCGAGCACATCCCGGAGGGACCTAGGGAGGGCCACCCTCCCGAGACCACCCTAAGATGGCCTGAGGGGGTGGGGACCCGAGAACTGCCTCACAAGGCAGTTTTGGGTCTGCCTCCCCCCTGGCCACCTTAGGGTGGCCTAAAGGGGTGGGTACCCTCCTAGGTGCCTCTAGGTCGACATTAATTTTGTGCCGGGGCCCTCCGCAAAGTTTCGGATCAATCCGAGCTCATTTTCGGCCTCCTGGAGTAGGTTTTAGCTTGAAGTTTTTGCCGGTTTTTAGCACACTTGATTTTCGGTGTTTTGGAAAATTGAAGTGTTGGCTATTTGTGTGTCGGTATTCAATTATCGTAAGCTTAGTGATGGTTGTGTGTATCATAACATTTGGTAAAACATCTTCTAATTGCTATACATATCAATTAGACGGGGTTAAGGAATTGATACTCTCAAGTTTGCATGTTCTATGATGGATATTGCTTGTTGATTATGGTTGTGTTGGATTTGTCGCGATGGATAGCCTAGAGTATGTAGTATTTGATGTAATTCTCTGTGATGTAATGCATATTCATATTGCATGGTGAGCGTCCGATATATAGACTGCCATCATCGCGGCTTGTATTATTCTTTGGGACGCATCCTGGTTGCGAACGTAGTCACCGTTGTATATTCAGGTTTTCATTACATGCACTAGAATTACCCCGCGGAAGAGTGCTCGAGTAGCCGGGTTCTAGAGTGCAATGGGCCTCCATCTCATGGCGTTGAGACCGGGGTGCCTTACTCTAGAATTGGAAGGCTATTTGCAGCACTCGTAGCGGATATAGGATTGACCCGCAGAGGGGTGCACAACTCATCGGATTTTGGAAGTGCTGGGTGGCCCACTCACTTCATTGGTTGGGGTTGCCTCACTTCTGGGATTGGTGGGTGGCTTGCCACAGTCGTAGGGGTCTAGAATCCGCTCCTACGGGCTATCCACACGACTGGAAAACCGCATTTCATATTTAGCTGCATTGAAATGTACTTTTCCTTGATTATTCGTATTTCCATACCATGTTTTCCTTCTGCTGTGATGTTTCTATGATGCTACTTGATATCATGCATGAGACGAATGTTTGTATATATTATATATATATAGTAGATGTTATATATGTTTTGCATCCGCACCAGTCCTGTCCTCGCTCTGCCGTAAGTTAAATAACCTTACAGTGAAGACTTAGGACCCTGTGGTGAATGCGGATGGTATATATGTGCATGTCTATTTTTGTTTCTTTCTTGCATGATATGATTAATTGATAGGACTGCATTAATTCTGATTAATGCAAGGAAAACAAATCTAAATGATGTTGTTGGAACCAATTTTTGAAAACTATAGGCGTTTCTTTTTGCTTTGCGTCGAAATATTCAGTTAGGAATATTCTGCACCTCATTCGATTAGGAAAGAGCCTAGATCCCTTCACAGGGAGTGACCTCTTTAGCAAAAGTTTACGTGACTATAAACTACTCAGTTCTCTTCAAACAATTGGTTTTCTACAAAATCACTCATTTTAAAAATGCGAAGCCTAAACCACTCTTTTTAAAAACTACTCGGGTTCCTTCAACGATATCAAGTTCATTATGTTAAAGGTTTTTCACCAAAAACCAGTTGTATCCCTCCGTCATTTCCTACGAGTAGTACTTAGTATTCATGATGCGTTTGTTGACTGTGTCAAGGCGTAGTGTGCGGTAGCTAAGTGGTGCTTGTTTGTAGCATATAGATACGATTGGTTAAGACAGTCGTGCGACCTTGTTGACTATGTTAAGGGCTCGTGCGGGTGGTTTTAATGCAATCAAGATAATGAAGGGTTGAACCTGACTAAGACCTTTTGATTTGTTGATTGTGTCAAGATCACTTAGGTCCTAAGGGTAAAAACCATATCGGGAGTTTCAAATATAATGGAAACTTGCTAAGTTTGCGCATACCTTTTGGAGTCTGGTAATTTTGGTCGGCTTCCGTAAAAGTTATCACACAATAATAGTTGGGTCCTGATTCCCACTGGTATGGTGAGTAGGTATTTGTAACATTTCAGAAAAATAAAATATTATTTTTGGGAATTTATATAATTAAATAATAAATATTATGACTATTTTAATGATGTGGTATAATTATATACCGATAAATTGAGAAATATTTGGAAATTTATAAGAATTACCGAAATGAGGGTGTTTTATGTGATTTAGGCAAGTTATAAATTTTTATAATTAATTATATACAAGTTTATTTCTAAACTTGATTAATTTTCACTAATCTTGCATTATCATGCTTATGCATATAACATGCACCATGTCATGCTACACACTTGCTTCATTTGGTTATGTTACTTGATCTTTATTTGTTTTTGGATTTGAAAAGAAAACAAAACAAAAGAAAAAGGAAAATAGAAAAGAAAAGAAAAAAGAAATGTGGCATGGGAAGACAAGGAAGTATGGGCAAGAGAGAGAGAGGGTGAGGGATCAACTTGACCATAGCTCTTTGTGTCTCACTTCATCATCCTTATCATTTTCTTCTTCTTTTTCCAATGGCAGCCCTCTTCCCTCCACCACCTCTTACACCTCACACAACCCCAAAACTACATTAAAACCATACATTCCCTTCACAAAAAACATGCAGAAGCTCACTACAAGCATTTTGGACCAAGAAAGTTTGGATTTTGAGCTCTAAGGGATTCTAGGGTTTGCCAAATGAGGTAATTCTTTCACATTAAGTGTAGTAATCGAGTTTTTTTTAGCCTCTAATCTAGTTTAGAATCGATTTAGTGTAGTTTAGCGATCTTGGAAAATTCCAAGATGAGGTTTTAAGGATTTCTTGACTTGCGATGGTGCAGGTGAGTGTAATTAGTTGCTACAAAACCCCCTTAGTGTTAAAAACCCAGATTAAAACTGAACTAAAACCTGAAACTTAAATCTGAAACTTTCTGTATCGGTTTTGTGAGAAATTGAGGCTTATAGGGAATCTGGAGTGACCCAAGACCATTACTGGAAAAACAAACAACCCCAGAGACCTAGTTGGACCACTACGAGACCACCCTGAAAATACGAGACCCTAACTCCCTGACTTGGCCGGCCTCCTCGGATTTTAAGGGTATGTGGTCGGTTGAATTTTGGGTATTGGTGTTAGAATTGGATGTGTAGCTCACTTACCCCTTGTAGAACACCCCAGTAATGTTTGTTCATCCTTATATCACATGAACTAAAATCTGGGACCAATTTTCCAAGTTGCTGTTTATGTTTTGTGGATTTTAATGACTTAAGTTTTGATATTTGTGTTTTGTATCGGTCACTTGACGTTTGTACGTCGATATCGGGTGTTGTTTGGTTGATTTGCGTGAGTAGACCATAGGTTCTAACCTATATGAGATTCACGTGTCGTTTTGGTTTTGAATTGGACTTTTTGATGCGATACGATTTATATGATATGTAGGTACCCTCACGTGGACTGCGGACGATGAAAAAGAGGATGTCGACATCGACTTCGCAAAAAAGGATCAAAGTGAGTAGATATATATCTACGGGGGGAGTCGGGTGGATGGCGTATAGCACCCCCGCAATTTCGTAGCATTTGATGCGTTATATATGTGTGTGTGTGTGTGTGTGTGTGTGTGTGTTATTTTATGAGATGTGTATACTTAGAATGAAATGCTTAGGTGACTTTGGGTTAAATTTTTAGTGTAGTTGGATGATAGTGTAGTTAGCTAGTTTTTAGTCATGAAACCCTAGAATAAGGTACACGCACACACATACACGTGTACTTTTATTTTCTTATATATATATATATATACATACATATATGTATGCGAGTATGTATATATATGTGTGTATACATATACACGGATGATGAGAATAGTATATGATACTTGGAGATAGGTCGATGTGATTGGGCAAGATGCCGTGAGATCGGTGATGTGATTGGGTCGTGTTATGAGATACGACATATTATATTAGCGGATTGGTGGGCGGTGTGTTTTCATACACACGCAGATATATGTTGATGGTATCGGTATGTACTAGACTTAGATTAGTACCATGTTCATGATATAGTGACAATGATACCATACGGATATTGATGTATATGTGATAGGCGACCCGTACCCCGATTTTGGGACGCCGTACAATGGATTTACCGTACGAGATATAAATATGATGATAGATCCGCACTCATGATTCGAGAATGTCATATTATATTTTTATGTATGTGACGCTATTGAGGCGGGATCACCGACTACTATATATATTTATCGACTCAGACTTAGGTGGTTTTTCTTACCCCTTCGATTAGTCTGATAGTTTAGTCATGTAGTTTACTTAGTAAATGTTAGACTGGGCTCGAGTCATACTTATTTCCAAAACCAACGAATCATGAATACTTTAAAAACAGGCCAAGAGGTACTACGGATACTTCAAAGGACGTATCTTTCTTAAAAACACCGTAGCCCCTATTTTCTAAACACCACGATTCGTGTTATTTCAAATGACAAACTGTATGACTCGTATATCTAATATAGATTCTTTATTGTTGCATTTACTATTCATCTATGTATATTCATGTTGTTCTTATCACA
This sequence comes from Agapanthus africanus, assembly GCA_030015575.1. Lineage (NCBI taxonomy): Eukaryota > Viridiplantae > Streptophyta > Magnoliopsida > Asparagales > Amaryllidaceae > Agapanthus > Agapanthus africanus. The sequence goes on along the minus strand of CM057338.1, from coordinate 318,380,722 downwards.
TCGCATTGCATGTTTAAAGGTAATTTTATTATTATTATAAAACCATGCTATCAGAACACCAACACCATTACCGATGATGTGTATGCTACACGTACACCTGCTTGCCGGCTCACACACATCTTCATCGGTAATTGTTATGTCGCGTACACATTAGAAAATACTACTTCATTAGTGTTAGTTATATGTATGCCCTAAAAGCCATTACTGTACATGCGATGTATATTGTAGTGGATGCTTGGACATATATAGGAAGGACTTTCTTGCTCGACATGATAGTATGTTATCTGGTTGCACTTTATCTTAACATGTAAACAAATACTGTTTTGTGATCGCATGTTGATAAAACCCTTAGGATAATTACTTGACTACCAGGATTATGATGCAGATCATACTAGTGGGGACATGGTAGTCGATAAGTACATCCTTCAAATGTTCCTAGTCGTGGGAGTATCGAGACAGGGCATCGGTACTCTAGAGTAGACTAGCGTATGCGCTTCTTGACCCATATGATAGGCGATGAATGATCTCATATCCATTGGTGTTTGACATCAGAGAAGGCATACGGGTGCTCAGTAGAGACTGGGTACACTGGACGGACTCGCCGAGAACTCCTAGATGGTATTATACCTATCGTCGGATAGCAGTTCTCTGGTGACACTGGTACATGTTAGTCTGTAGACCCGAGATCGTCATAGAGTCCTGTGTGATTCCCACTGTGCTTTGATTTCCACCATACCACGGTCAAGAGATCGTGCAAAACGGTGGCTTTTGGGTACAGTCCCGAATCACATGGAGGCAATGAGCGATAGGAGGGGTTTCGTCTCTCCCGGTATTGGGGGTTGATGTTGCGCTGTGCTCGATTGGCCATAACAGGAAATCCCTGGCCAGGGTTGCTGAAATTTATTGGTAAGTGTTACCAGTAGTTTCTTGAACCGTTATGGACCTTGCATCGGCATGACTTATCGGGCTATTGGGGTCTGACGTTAAACCACCCTCCAGGCTGTGATATGCGATATATCAGACGAAGAGACCGGACTGTACGGTAGTGTTACTGATTGGATTTGCAGGAGTTATAGCAGGCTTGCTTGTTGATCTTCTGATCGCTCAATACCCGGGCGGCCGTTACGTTTAGCAGACCGCTTGTGGCTTGTGGGTGTTTGATATGATCATCACCTACTGCCGACGTATTGACGGGTCTTTAGAGTCCTACATAGAGCTTTCCTGGTTCATGCGAAACGGAGTAAGAGCGCATATGTGATATGTGCGGGACCAAGATTAATGCGAGTATGTGATACCGCATTCTAATCTCGCGATTTGTGATATCGGTCGGTTATATGTATTATAGCCGGATTATTAAATCAAGAGTTGATTTAATAATTTAATGTATAATTATATATTTGATATATTATATTACATTAACTAATATTTAGCTCACTAATGATTTCTTTTCTCACTTGATGTGCACATTGTATATATATGTAATATGTATATTTGTGTACATGTATTGTGTCATGTTCGATGATACATACAAGATGGGTGTATGAGACTTATACCAAGCTAGGGTTAAATTAGGGTTTTGATTATTTCTTAAGTTATTACAAAAGAGCAAAAGACTTGGTCAAAGTTATAAGCTTGGAGAAGCTTGTAGAATTTTGGCAAAGTCCACTCTTTTGTCATTCCTTAGGATATTTTACTTGACCCAACCCTTAACCATAGCCATGAGTTAATTATCTACATCAGTTAAGCATGATAGCTTTAACTCAACCATGGGTGCAATAATTCATTTGGATGAATTATTCATGAGTTCTTCTTCTTCATCAAGCTCCATGAAAAGATTTCTAGCTTCAATGGAGGTATGAGATAAAATGTGAGAAAATGATTTCTAAAGTGAGCAAACTTCCTACTTCATCATTCTCTACTACTTGCCATTTAGTAGAGTGTGTTTGCTTCACTAATCTACACAATTAGTGAAGAGATAGCATGAGCTAGTGTCTCCTCGACGTAGATCATCTCCGGCCTCGAAGACTTCGAAGCAAGCTTGTTCGTTTCTTCATGGGAGCCTCTCTAGAGTCCGGACGATCGTGATCGCAGCGAAAGGACTTCTATACGGAGCTATTGAAGTGAAGGACCGGTCTACAAAGGTTGTATTCCTTGTTCACTTAGATGTAAAGTGTTTACATACCTTGTTTAACCCAAATGTTGGGGTCAAAATTTGCACCCCCGGTTGACCGAGTCAAAGTCAAGGTCAACCCCAAGCCAGGTAGGCCCAAGCCCAGGTCAAGCGGGCCCATGCCAAAGTCGAGCCCGCGGCCAGCCTCCTCCATGCCAAAATATAGATCATGTAATAAATAATTTTTTATGCATGAATGTATGCAAAATGGGCATAAAACCAAATTTTTGTAAAGCCCATGGCTTATGTGCAAAAAGAAATGGCATATGAGCCATGAGATGGGCAAGATGCCAATTTGTAAAGCCCAAGGGGCTATATGTAAATATGTATGCCTATATAAGGCAACATGATGAAAATATCAAATATACTTTTTTCATTCTCCTCAAAATCTAGGATTTGTGCATTTTCCCCCTTTCTGAAGGTTCTAAACCTTCTTCTTTCTTTTGAATTAAATCAAGAGTTTTACTCTTCTTTTTCCAAAACTAAATAGTTTTTCACCATAAAACCCACAAAGGGGAACTCAGATCTACCATCAGATCTCAGAAAGGAGAGACATTTAAAATCTCATATTTCTTGATCTTCAAGATCCGGCCAACAAAGCAAGAAGAAGGAAACCCATCTCCAGAAACCCCACTTTGGGGAAGAACTAGGGCTCAAGGGGAGAAACCCTTCATCGGCTTCAAAACATCCTAAGAGTTTAACTCCTCATATATATATATATATATATATATATATATATATATATATATATATATAAGTGCTCCTTTCTGGGAGTACAACTCCCATTGCAGGGACCAAGTCCCTTTTACCGCTCGAACGCCCATATGCTGACACGTGGGGCGCTAGTGCTCTTGCGCTCAAAGCGCTGGCGCCCAAAGCCCTAGCGCCCGAGCGTCCACGTGCTGACACGTGGTGCGCTAGCGTTCTTGCGCTCAGAGCACTAGCGCCCGAGCGCCCACGTGCTGACACGTGGGACGCTAGCGCTCAAAGCACTAGCGCTCTTGCGACCATAGCGCTAGCGCCCGAGCGCCCACGTGCTGACACGTGTTGCGCTAGCACTCAAAGCGCTAGCACTCTTGCACTCATAGTGCTAGCACCCGAGCGCCCACGTGCTGACACGTGGTGAGCTAGCGCTCAAAGCGTTAGCGCGCTTGCGCTCAAAGCGCAAGCACCCTTGCGCTCAAAGCGCGAGCGCCCAAAGCGCTGGCGCTTTTCCCACGCATCCTTTGGATGCCTTTTCCTTTTTTTTTATTATATATACACACACACACACACACACACATACTCTACAACACTATCCCTCTCAAAAAAAATTTAGGCCGGGACGCTGCCCCGCACCCCGCAAGGGGGTTGCTAGCCCCCTTGACCCCCAGCCCGCTATCCGGGTAGCGGGCCCCCCGTAAAAACTCTGCGTGGCTCCCGATATATCCAAGCCCCCCTCCAAAACAAAACACACGTACACTGCATATTGAGTTCGCATGACCAGTTTAACCCGTCAATCGGAGGTTCCCTCGCTCCAAAGGCGAGGGGTAATTAACGGCAGCTTAGTCCGCGGCTGCCGGAGATTCGGATCCCCACAATTAATAAACCCCGGCTTATCCTAGGCAGGGGGAATCTATAGTACGTCTGACAAGCGCGCGCATATTCCCATCTCAATGGGGTGACGAAAAACACCCTACAGATTCTGGCACGCCCGGTGGGACTTACCTCTCCTCCCATATTTCGGGTTAAACGTTCATGCGAACTCAATCAATATGCATACCCATTTCTATACTAAAATAATACCTTTTCATGTAGGTTTCAAGCAATCACTTTTCAACAATGTCTCTAAAGATGAACTCAGCTCTCAGCATGGCTCCCATCTCCTACACGATGAAGATGGACGCCAGGACGGTCCTTCCGTCCAGTCTCGGGCGACAATGGGAAGAGCCGCCGCTACCATTCAGCTTTATCCTGTTTGTTTCAGCTAACGCCATCCCAGCTCTTCAAGCCTCGGTGGCAGACAAACCGGTCTCGAAAGGCAAGAGGCAAAATGTGGTGGTCTCGAAGGCGCCCCAACTTAAACGCAAGTCGGTGTTTGAACAACTCTCCTTGGCCCCAGCTGGGGGGAGGGCCATCAACACCAACAAAGCAACAAGGCGTCTGGAGCAAGCTCCGACGGTGCCCCTGACAACTGCTCGATCGGGTGTCTTCTCTAAGCTCCTCGCTAATCGACTCACGGTAGCATCCTAGGAAACAGATGCCCGTCAAGCCCTTAAAATTGAGAAGCTAAAGCAGAAAAGGCTCAGATGTAGAGCAAACAAAAGGGCTAGGGCTCCTGCTAGGTTGAACCTCATGAGGTTCGAAGAACAGGGTTACCCTGCCGAAGATGAGGAAATGGTTGGATATGTGGTCCACACTGTCTACATGGTGGGCACGCGCAGCAAGAGCAAGGACGGGGCCACCACATCTCAAATCCAATCTGGCTTGAATGTGGTTGCCGCTTCCCAAGAATAGCCGCCTCCGCTGGATGATGAAAACCCTCTCGATGAGGATGATAGACAGAAAGACCCTTCGGTCCATGAGGAGTCGGGCTCGGAAAGCGAAGATGAGCCAATCTTCCGTCCCAAGAACGCAGAGCAGCAACTTCTCCAAGAGCTCCGAAAACAGCTCAAAAGAAAAGACAAGGAGATGGCCAAGCTCTACTCAAAGATTGACGACTTGATAAACGTTGTCTTACAGCTCACGGCCCAACTTGCCTCTCAGCCGCCCAATCAGGCACATGACTCTCATGAACCGGGAAACGGTGTCCCGAAACAGCCGACGCCCGTTCCTTCAAATCCAAAAGTGGGCGGACCGTATGAAAATCAGTCGCATCCTATCTCGGGAAATGTCTTGGCTACCGATGACAGTAGTCCGCTAACTCAAGATCAAATCATGGATTTGGTTGCCAACAAAGTCAAAACCTTGGTAGCCGAAAGCGAAGCGCAAAAAGATATCAGCAGTAGTGGGAGACCATATCCTGTTCAGTATGATCTGGTAGAATTTCCCAGCGGCTATATCATCCCTAAATTCGGAAGATTCGATGGGACGGGAAATGCGAATCAGCACATCGCCCACTTTAAAGCCTCATGCGGGAATACTGGTGGCAACGATGCGCTTCTCCTCCGCCAGTTCGTTAATAGCTTGACTGATGTTGCTTTCGACTAGTACGCGAGCATACCGGATGGCTCCGTCACAACTTTTGTCCAAATGGAGTCTCTGTTTCGGCAGAGGTTCATGAGCGTCAGCGATAAGATCACCATTGCAGAGCTCGTAAGGACCAAGCCAAAGAACAATGAAAGCAGCACGGATTTTATAACCCGATGGCGTAATCTCTCCGTCAAATGTGAACCGCCGATAGAACAGGACCAATCTGTCAGTCTCCTCGTCGGAAATCTCAACAATTGGATGGCCCCGTTTCTATGCACCGCGGGTCTCAAAAAATTCCAAGAGCTGACCAGGAAAGTTCAGATATTGGAACGCTAAAAGCAGGAGTCCTTCTCTGACTCCCAAAATAACAATAGGTCCTGGAGAAACCGAAAGGACAAAAATCGCAAAGGCGGAAATTCTGACGATACTGAATCTTTCAATGCCTCGGCTAACCGAAATAAGCAAGGGTTGAGCGGGCCTAATGCCAACCAGCTTCGGAAGCCAATGTTCGGAGAGGGAGGAGATTCTCCACTGAAAGAGAAGCTGGACAAGGTCTATTCCTTCAGAAGGGACAAAATCCATAAAATATTCAAAGACGCCCTGAGGAACGGTCTACAACTGCCAGAGTCAAAAAGACCGCAGGAAGCGAATAGGACCGACGACCCCAAATACTGCCCCTATCACAGAGTGATAGGTCATGCCATTGAGGACTGCTTCGTCTTCAAAGATTGGGTCGAAAAGCAATACCAGGCAGGAGAGATAGAACTGTCTAAAGGCGTGTTAACAAACAATCCAGCTGCGACCGCCAATTTCATACAAACGGAGACCGAAGTTCTTCGTGAAACTGATTCTCTCAGACATCTGCCTTTCTCTGAAAACAGTCGACCACCATGTCATTAAACTGGGAATAAACGACCTCTAAGTCGTTAAACTGGGAATGTAAAAAAAATATACATATGTAAATAAACGAAAAATATGTAAATAAAAGAAAAATAAAGAAAAACCGAAATGATGGGGCAACTCGCAATAAAAATCAGCAAGTAAAATAAAGATGAAAATAAAGCCGAAATGATGGGGCAACCGCGAATAAAAACCGAAATGATAGGGCAATCGCGATCTTCGCGATAAGAAAAGCTGAAATGATAAGACAAAAAAAACAACAAAAAAAACAAAAAAAAGAAGGAAAAAAATGGCGAATGATGAGTCGCTCCTGGTACCATATTCCAATGCAGCGATGCAGACGCCAACCAAAATCCAATTTCCCAAAATTCTCCTGGCCCTACGGTTAGTCCCCAAATTGACTACCGTATACAATTCATGGGCTCAAATAATTCTCAGCATACCTATGCCCTACCGCAATCACCAGTCCAGCAGCCGGTCTCCGCCCTTGGAATTATGCTTCATTGGGAAGACTCACTCATGTGTCCTCACGATACATGAGGAGAACAAACCTTCGTGAGATCCTTACGACTCGCAAAGGAAAAACACACTTAGGAGCCCTTACGACTCCTATGGAGAAAATACACCTGCGGGATCCTTACGACTCGTAGGGAGAAAATGCTTTTATGGGACCCTCACGGCCCGTAAAATTGAAAAGCCCCAGGCGATAGGGATCTAAACCTGTCTCCTAAGCCATCGCTCCCCAATCCCCAAATGGCGAATGGTGAGTCGCTCCTGGTACCATATTCCAGTGCAGCGATTCAGACGCCAACCAAATTCCAAATCCCATACCCCAACGATGAATGATGAGTCGCTCCTGGTACCATATTCCAGTGCAGCGATGCAGACGCCGACAAAGTCCCGAAATTTTTCAGGCCCTACAGTCTGGATCATACATCCTGCAAAACCGTATACAATCAACGGGCGTAAAACAATCCCAATCCCTCCTAAGTCCTACCGGTGAGACCACATTCAAAGTCCCACCGGCGGTGAAGATTAAAAAAAAAGAAAAAAAAAAGGGTATGTCCACAAGCAAAATGGGCATGGATGAAAACCCGAAAGGGCTTCGTGAGTAAAAATGGCAGGACTGCCGGTGAGTTTGTGAAAACCCGAAAGGGCACAAAGTTGTAAAAAAGAGATGAAATGCACTCACAAAGTCCTCTCGACTTCGTGAGGAGAAAATTCCCTTGTGAGATCCTTACAACTCACAAAGGAGCAACACACTGTCACGCCCCGCTTCCCAGTGTACGGCGAAGGGGACGCGGCGAGGTCCGCTACGTATGTACTCAGAAGTACATATGCTAAACGTAGCTAAGCAATATAGAAATAAATACACAAGAGGCAAGAGTATAAAAAGAACAACAACTTTTATTTATTAACATTCTTTGTACAATACATGAAAAGGAAATACATCTGAAATAAAAATGCCTAAACATTGGCATAACAGGAAATGGAAAGTACTGAAAAGAAAAAGTGTACAATGAAATTATACTGCTGGGTCTTCGGCAAAATGCTCCAAATCTTCTTGCGATGGCTCAACTTTTGCCGGGTCCAAACCGCCTGACGACATTCAAAGAAGAGAGAAACAGAATGTCGTCAGCGAAAAAATCGCTCGGTAAGTCCCAAAGGTAAGAGGAGAATAGATAGAGAGTAAGAGAGAGAGAGAGTAGCTTTTACAGTTGTATTACATTATTATATTGTTGTATTTCGTGTTAACGCTGTTGTTTGTAGCTTGGTACAGAAGGATGCCAGTGTATACGAGGGGAGTCTCACTTGCCCCGGAGACTAAGGTATCAGGAACTCAAGGAACCGTTTATGCCACGGTACAACAGCAACGGAATATAGGTTAGGTGTCTTAATCTGACCACCCCGTGCCACCTTTAACACCTTCCGTACCAATCTATCCCTTAAACCCCGTGATATCTTGTTTGTATTGTTATATTGTAAAATTGTATTAATTGCATGATTGATTGACTGACTGACCGAAACCATGATATCAGGAAACGGTTATCATCGTAGAGTCATGTAAATGGAATACTGGGAAACATGTAAAAGGAATATATTTATGGTTCGGTTCAGTCAAGTTGTGTAAATTGATGATTGTATTCATGGATTCATGTGTTCATATTGACTTAGAATCTTGTAGATTATAAATTGGCTTGAATCAAATTCAAGTCAGATTAATCAGACTCAAACTCGAGTCAGACAATCAGAAATGTGAATCGAAGTCTTATAATTGCTAGGGTCCTTGTTCCCCTCCGAAAGACGGCGCACAAGACTGCGGTGTCTTGGCACTGAGATTCGGGGCAGATGCTAGTAGGTGCTATCCGTCCACCTCTCCGAAGATGCCAAGTTGATTTATGGCACCGTGTATCGGAGGTTTGGACAGATGCGTCCGATGTAGCAGACTTCGTCAGATTCCCCCTCGTCTGAGGGGTTTTTGATTGTGGGGACGCTCTTCCCTGCAGGCACAAGCCCCTGCGGTTAATTACGCTACCGCATCGCGGTAACAACTTTCTCCTTCTCCAGCTGGTCACTTCATGTCGTGGGTGTTTGTTTTGTTTGTGGTTGCCCGTGGATTGTATACGGAGACTAATTTATGTAGTCGTCCGTAGGACGCGGATTAGTCCAAATCCGTATTATCTTAGATTTGGGTTTGGGGGTTTGGTTTGAGGATACGTCAGCCATACTTGAGGCTAAGATCAACTCAAACGTTTGTTAAGGATGCGTTAGTCTAACTTTGTGACTAAGATCAACTTAACGGGATCGTTTAGATCCGATAAAGGAGTGTTTGAACTCTATTGTTCCAGTTTAGGGACCTAGAGGTCCAACGTATGTATGGCCGTCAGGACCCGTCACCTCTCTGACGACGTTGAAGAATTACAACGACGGATGTCAGAGGAGTTCAGAGATGTACCCTTGAGCCAGAGTTAATTGGGGGGATTTATAGTCCACTCTGTTTGAAGGTTTAAGGATACGTTAGCCATCTTTGAGGCTAAGATCAACTTAAACGGGACCGTTTAGATCCGACAAAAGAGCATGCGGGGCTCTATTGTTCTAGTTTAAGGACATTGCGGTCCATGGGTAGTTTAAGGACATTGCGGTCCACTGTTAGTTTTAAGACATCTCGGTCAAGGTTAAGGACGTCGTAGTCCATGGGTTTAAGGACCCCACAGTCCGTTGTTAGTTTTAAGACATCCCGGTCAAGGTTAAGGACGTCGTAGTCCATGGGTTTAAGGACCCCACAGTCCGTTGTTAGTTTTAAGACATCTCGGTCAAGGTTAAGGACGTCGTAGTCCATGGGTTTAAGGACCCCACAGTCCGTTATGTGCTCTGGATGCTTCACACGGGTTCACTGCCGTGTTCTGCGAGGACCAGGCTCCGCTCTGGACGTTTTCTACGGGGTCAAAGAGTGACATTATCCGCGTTCCACGTAACCAGGAATTTGCATTAAACACGGGTTTAAGGACCCCGCAGTCCGTATCAATGTGTGGTCGTCGGGACCCGTCACCTCTTTGAAGACATTTAGGGATTACAATGCCAAGTATCAAAGGAGTGAAGAGATGTACCCTAGAACCGGAGTGGATTAAATAGTCCTTGGCCCAATTTGGGGTCAAGACGAATTAATCGAGTTATGAGTCCATTGGCCCAGTTAATCACAAATTGAGGACTTATGGCCATCTTGGGCTAAGTCCAGTCAGGAGAGGCTTTGCCTCCATCCATTTAGTCAATTGGGCCGAAGCCTAGTGTTAAACACTACAGAGCAATCAGTGTTGAACACTGGGAATGAGGTTGACAAGTTAGTGTTTAACACTAAGAGATAATTGGTGTTAAACACCAGCAACAAGGCTTTTCAACTTAGTGTTAAACACTAAAACAGATCAGTGTTGAACACTGCAAATGAAGATCTCAGATTAGTGTTAAACACTAAGGCAATCAGTGTTGAACACTGCAGATAAAGCTTTTTAATTAGTGTTGAACACTAAGGCCCAACAGTATTTTAACACTGGGTTCGAGAGTTTCAATTTAGTGTTAAACACTAAGACAAGAGGGGTCACGTGGCAGCACGTGAGAGCGCCCTCCTTTCATTTATTCTGAGATTATCGTGTCTTTCAGAGCGTCACGTGCCATCACGTGATGGGCATTCAAATGCCTATGTATTAGAGCTTCTGCCAAGGGTCACGTGGATCACGTGGGGTGCTGCCTCAAAGGGGCTTTCTGTAGACCTTTTGGGGGGTCACGTGATGACACGTGACCCTGCCTCTATGTATTTTGTTTAGAGGCTTTGTTAATCTTTTTTTTTAGGAATTAAATTCCTCGAGCTGTAAATTTCAGAGGAATTAAATTCCTACTTCCTTTCGAGGACTTATATTCTGGAATAGAGTTTAACTCTGAATTTTCTGTAGGAATTACATTCCTCATATATATGAAGGGCTGAATAGGGTTAAACCCTAACAAAAGTTTTTAAGGAATTGAATTCCCATTCCCTGTTAAATGATGATTAAGGGAATTAAATTCCCGTTGTTTCAACAGAACTAAGTTCTTAATTAGGGTTAAACCCTGTTTCTTTTTATTCTGAAGGAATTAAATTCCCATGATACAGGGTCAAGCCCTAATTTTATTTTAAAGGAATTAAATTCCTATAGTTCTGTGAGAATTAAATTCTCATGCTTGCATTCCCTCTCTATGTTTTGGATCTGCATGGCAAGATCTCGACCCATTGAGAATTAAATTCTCAACCTTAAGGGGAGATGTGCACTTTGCAGATCCTCTATCAAAGAGAGAAGAAATATATTCTTCTGTTTTTATGTATCAGAGTTAAACTCTGTTGAGAATTAAATTCTCTTCTTCTTTCAAGGAGCTTTTCCCTTTCTTACCTAGGGTTTTTGCAGAAGATCCAAGTTCTCCAAGTATCGAAGCTCTCTTTCTTTTCTCTTTTTTTTTCTCTGCGTATGTATATATGTATGTCTCTTGGCTCCTATTTATAGGAGAAGCAGCCGAATCAATCAGTTTTTGACGAATCTTCGTGAAAGATTTGATTTGCATCCATCATTCATTTTGGACCTTTGGATTATTAGGTGAATTTTATTCACCATTGGATTTTAAATCCAGAAATTCTCCTTTGTTATTTTGGTTAGATTTAAAGGGGAAATCTTTCCAAACCCGAGATTTTCCCATAGATAGATCACCTCTGAATCTTTAATTCGATTGGTTCCAGATAGTTGCTTTCCTTTGGAAAGATTTGAATTTCTCTCAGAATTTAATTCTGTTAACACAGTGGGCTTTGAAAGCCGGTCATGTGTGACCACGTGACTCATGGTCACGTGTGGGCACGTGACCCCCTTTGGAATGAGCTTTTTCCTTTCTTTTGCGCTCTGTCTTCTTATTGCTGCTTAAACGTCACGTGCTGCCACGTGACCCCTGGTCACGTGTGAGCACGTGACCCTTGTTTGAACTCTCTCTTTCCTTGGTTCAACTGGAGAACGAGTCTGCTGTCTTGAACGTCACGTGGCAACACGTGCCCCTGGTCACGTGGAAGCACGTGACCTCTTCTGAAGCCTTTTCTTTGACTTGATTAGGGAACTGGTGTGCCTTTGACGCTTGCATTTAAATGTCACGTGTCGCCACGTGACCCGGGTCACGTGGGAGCACGTGACTCTTTCTGAAGCCCCCTTTTCTTCAACGTAGTCAGGAAACTGAACTTGCCTTGATGATGTTTTTAGGTGTCACGTGCCAACACGTGACCGCTAGTCACGTGTAAGCACGTGACCCTCTTCTGAAGCTTTTCCCAGAAGCTTTCCTGATTTTAAATCAGGAAACAGTCCTTAGGGTAATTTATAAACTTGAGGGGGTTTTATGTAAAAATACTTTTATATACTTTTCAAAATACACCTCAAGTATTTATTGTTCGTCTTTAGGGTTGTAATGAGGGTGGATTTTATGTTCTGACATTTCTAGTGAAAATATCCTAGTTTTATAAATAAGGGTATTTATCTGTAATATTGATTATTTGAAGTTCATGGTATTTTAGTGTAGAATTTAGTATTGTGATTTTTTAGAAAAAGGTGGAAAATTTTTATTATAATAAAATAGATATTTAAATGATAAATATACCTATGTTTATACAAAAATAATTTTAATAAATATTTTATATTCCAAAATTCTCATTTTCTTAAGATGTCGTATTTTAAACCTTTCGAGACCGAATGCTCCTTGCGGAGGTCTGAATCTCGCACTACTAAGCCCGAGGGTGCACGATAAACCGTACTATCCCTAACGGGTTCCCCAAAGGTGGGTTGTAGCGGCGCTTTGCAAAGATTGTAAAATACTAATCCTTTAGAAAACGGTTTTATAAAGTAAAAGGTATTTATTTGCAAAGTATAATTTTTCGTATTTTAGATTCTAGGGTTTCCTAATCCAACTAGCCTATTTCTAAAAGGTCTAAACGACAAGTTGTTAGAAGTCTCAAATCGCCTCTTCACCGCTAATTGCGGCTAGGTAAGTGCCAGGTAAGTGGGAAGGAACCACAATAGTGGGCCTAATTAAAAACCACTAGCCTTGACACACTTGCCTAGACACCACAAAGTCAGTTTAGATAAACGATCGATGTCCACAACTTATCGTATTTTCCTAGTAAGAACTATTTACTAAAAATGTAACAATCTAAAATCTTTAAGAATGGTTTTATGAAAATTATGGTATTTTAATGTAAAGTCTTGTATTTTCGTATTCTAAATTGTTGATGATATCAGTTAAGATTATATTTGTGTGTGTGTAAAGGTGGGTCATTACCTCGTGACTTACTTTAAGGTTTAGTGAAGTTTAGGGGTTAAATATGATAAATTAAACATGAGGGTATTTAGGTGAAATAATACGGTATTTGCAAAAGTTATCATTTCATGTGTGAAAACTCATTCAAATTGATTTTTACAAGTTTAGTGATCAAGATGAACATGTTTAGGAATGATGGAATTGATTAGAAGAAGAAAAATAAACTTTAGGGTATTATTGTGAAAAGAATACGATATTACAAGAAAGTTATCATTTCATGTGAGAAACTTTGTTTAAATTGATTTCTATGTGATTAATAGTCATCATGGATATATTTAGCTGTTATGGATTAGGCGACAAGTGGAATTTTGTAGAAAAAACCGAATCGGAAATCGGTTTGTTCCGATTTCCGTCGGGTTTCATAATTCCGTATTTTAAGAAATAGAAAATAGAGAAGAATGGGACTTACGGGTTTCGATTAAGCAAAGGAGTGAAGGGGGGACTAAAGAGGTTGCCGAGGCGTTGCGTCGTCGTCGGTAGTTCCTAAAAACGTCGCCGGAATTTCCGCCGGAATTTCGTCGGAGCTTCGCCGCGAGCTTGTTTTCAAAGTACACAACTCTTGGAAAATTTTGAGAGAGTGAGCTTAGGATTTTGGGATGAGAGGGTAGAAGGGGAGGGGTGTATTTATAGGGTAGGCTAAGGGTAGGGTAGGTGAAGGGGTTTTAAATAAAAAATGTAAAAATATATAAAATCATTAAAAGTTGGAGTAAATAGGGTATATGAAAGGTTTTAATGTAAAAATGTATAAAATCATTAAAAATTGGAGTAAATAGGGTATATGAAAGGTTTTAATGTAAAAATGTATAAAATCATTAAAAATTGGAGTAAATAGGGTATATGAAAGGTTTTAATGTAAAAATGTATAAAATCATTAAAAATTGGAGTAAATAGGGTATATGAAAGGTTTTAATGTAAAAATGTATTAAAAAATCATTAAAATGGAGTAAATGGGGATTTCAAAGGTCTCTGAAACCGATCTAGGAATTTGAAGTGTACATGGGGGTTTAGAAGATGAATAGACACAATATTGAAGAAAAATTTAAAACAAAATAAATATTAAAAATAATGTGGGGCATGGGATTTGAACTTTGGTGGCTTGGTTCAGCAATGCAAGGTATTACCAATGAGCTACAAACTCCTTCTTGTAATTAAATTGCTAATTACTTAAATCTTGTGCTCAGACAAGAACTACCCCTTTATGGATTTTTGAAAAAAATATTTGAAAAAATTTGTATAGAAAAAAGTGTATAAGAAAATTAGGGTTGTTACACACACTTAGGAGTCCCCACGACTCCTAAGAAGAAAATACACCTACGGGATCCTTACGACCCGTAGGGAGAAAATTCTTTGTGAGACCCTTACGGTTCACAAAATTGAAAAGTCTTAGGTGATAGGGACCTAAAACCTGTCTCCTAAGCCATCGCTTCCTGATAAACAAGCGCAAATGATGAGTTGCTCCTGGCATTATTCCAGTGCAGCAATACAGATGCCAAACCAAAACCAATTCCCAAATCCTCTCATGACAAATGATGATTCGCTTCTGCCAAACCAAAACCAAGTTCTATTGACGGTAAACCGTTAGTTTCACAACCACTAAATCAACTGTGAAAAAGTGGTAGAATCGCATGAAATTTGGTGTATCCACATCTTAGATGATAAAGATGAAGATGATGGATGTCGATTGTCGGAAAAAATGGTGGAGGGTGTATTTTTTCGACGCCGTAGGAGGAAATTCCCTCATATGGCACCTCTGTGTGTGTGTGTGTGTGTGTGTGTGTGTGTGTGTAAGTGTGTGTGTGTGTAAGGATGCTGTTATACTTGACCAGCAGAAAAACACACCTGTCCAAAATCTCATCCTCAGTAAACAGCAGAAAAACACACATGTCCATATTCCAGTATAGCGATGCTGATGTCAACCCAAATCAAATCAAACCAAAAAACCTCTGCGGCGGAATAATGCTCCGTTCCAGAATTTACCCCGTGTCGAAATCATGCTTCGCCTCAGGATATCTACCTTCCCTGTCGGAATTAAGCTGCGCCTCGGAATCAAGTCGACCAACAAGCTCTGTGCCAGAATCATACTTTGTCTCAGAGTGTACCCCACGTCGAAATCAAGCTTCGCCTCGGTGTATCTGTCTTCTCTGTCGGAATTATGCTTCGGCTCGGAATCAACCAACGACCTCCTCGTCGGGATTATGCTCCACCTCGGAATCAAGTCAACCAGCAAGCTCTGCGTCGGAACCATAGTTCGTCTCAGAATGTGTACCCCGTGTCGAAATCATGCTTCGCCTCGGTGTACCTGCCTTCCCCGCCGGAATTATGCTCCGCCTCGGAATCATGTCAACCAGCAAGCTCTGCATTGAAATCATGCTTCGTTTCAGAATGTGCACCCCGTGTCGAAATCAAGCTTCGCCTCAGATTATCTGCTTTCCCCATCGAAATTATGCTTCGCCTGGAAATCAACCTCTGCATCGAAATTATGTTTCGGTCAAAATGTCTGCCGCTCTTCGGAATGATGCTCCGATCCTTAGAATCATGCTCTGACCCCTGAAATCATGCTCCGCTCATCGGAATGATGCTCCGATCCATGGAATCATGCTCCGCACTTCGGAATGATGCTCCGCTCTTCGGAATGATCCTCCGCTCTTCGGAATGATGCTCCGATCCCTGGAATGATACTCCGAACCTCGGAATGATGCTCCGAACCTCGGAATGATGCTCCGAATCCTGGAATGATGCTCCGATCTTCGGAATGATGCTCCGAACCCTGGAATGATGCTCCGATCTTCGGAATGATGCTCCAATCCCCGGAATCATGCTCCGCCTTTCGGAATGATGCTCCGATCCCTGGAATCATGCTCCGCTCTTCGGAATGATGCTCCGATCCTTGGAATCATGCCTCTACACTTCGGAATTATGCTCTGACTCTTCGGAATGATACCCCGACCTTGGAATTATGCTCCGCAAATCGGAATAATGCTCCGATCCCCGGGAATCATGCTCCCCGAGGGATGCTCTGCCCCTGGAATGATGTTCTACCTCGAAGTCCAACTTCAAGATCCATCAATTTCGTGCACACAACTCATGCATGCGGTGTGCATTCATTGATGGGGGACACTTTGTTGGGGTCAAAATTTGCACCCCCGGTTGACCGAGTCAAAGTCAAGGTCAACCCCAAGCCAGGTGGGCCCAAGCCCTGGTCAAGCGGGCCCATGCCCAAGTCGAGCCCGCGGCCAGCCTCCTCCATGCCAAAATATAGATCATGTAATAAATAATTTTTATGTAATTTTTTATGCATGAATGTATGCAAAATGGGCATAAAGCCAAATTTTTGTAAAGCCCATGGCTTATGTGCAAAAAGAAATGGCACATGAGCCATAAGATGGGCAAAATGCCATTTTGTAAAGCCCAAGGGGCTATATGTAAATATGTATGCCTATATAAGGCAACATGATGAAAATATCTAATATACTTTTTTCATTCTCCTCAAAATTTAGGGTTTGTGCCTCTTTCCCCTTTCTGAAGGTTCTAAACCTTCTTCTTTCTTTTGAATTAAATCAAGAGTTTTACTCTTCCTTTTCCAAAACTAAATAGTTTTTCACCATAAAACCCACAAAGGGGAACTCAGATCTGCCATCAGATCTCAGAAAGGAGAGACATTTAAAATCTCATATTTCTTGATCTTCAAGATCCGGCCAACAAAGCAAGAAGAAGGAAACCCATCTCCAGAAACCCCACTTTAGGGAAGAACTATGGCTCAAGGGGAGAAGCCCTTCATCGGCTTCAAAACATCCTAGGAGTTTAACTCCTCATATATATATATATATATATATATATATATATATATATATATAAGTGCTCCTTTCTGGGAGTACAACTCCCATTGCAGGGACCAAGTCCCTTTTCCCGCTCGAACGCCCACGTGCTGACACGTGGGGTGCTAGCGCTCTTACGCTGAGAGCGCTGGCGCCCAAAGCGCAAGCGTCCGAGCGCCCACGTGCTAACACGTGGTGCGCTAGCGCTCTTGCGCTCAGAGCGCTAGCGCCCGAGCACCCACGTGCTGACACGTGGGACGCTAGCGCTCAAAACGCTAGCGCTCTTGCGCTCAGAGCGCTAGCGCCCGAGCGCCCACGTGCTGACACGTGGTGCACTAGCGCTCTTGCGCTCAGAGTGCTAGCGCCCGAGCGCCCACGTGCTGACACGTGATGCGCTAGCGCCCAAAGCGCGAGCGCTTTTCACACGCATCCTTTGGACACCCTTTCCTTTTTTTATTTTATATATATATGTATCCACACACACATACACATAATCTACAACACCATCTCTCTCAAAAAAAATTTTAGGCCCGGGCGCTGCCCCGCACCCCGCAAGGGGGCTGCTAGCCCCTTGACCCCCAGCCCGCTATCCAGGTAGCGGGACCCCCGTAAAAACTCTGTGTGGCTCCCGATATATCCAAGCCCCCCTCCAAAACAAAACACACATACACTGTACATTGAGTTCGCATGACCATTTTAACCCGTCAATCGGAGGTTCCCTCGCTCCAAAGGCGATGGGTAATTAACGGCAGCTTAGTCTGCGGCTGCCGGAGATTCGGATCCCCACAATCAATAAACCCCGCCCTATCCTAGGCAGGGGGAATCTGTAGAACGCCTGACAAGCGCGTGCGTATTCCCATTTCAATGGGGTAACGAAAAACACCCTACTCCTAAGTCTCTAGTTAAGATCTTGGTTAGGATTTGTTTAGCACCCCAAAATTTTTAAAGTAGCATGATTGATACTTGCCAAAACCTTCAGAAGGTGCTAAGCTAATCTTACAGTGGTATCAGAGCCAAACTAGAGCATTAGGCGTTGTCTAGACGAAGTTTGAAGTCCGATCGAACTCCGAAACCCCGATAAATCCCACTTTCTGGAAAAAAATTCAAAAGTTGAAATTTTTCATATTAAAAATACTCAGAAAATTATGCAGGGAATTCTAAGGATTACTGTGAAGTACGGAGCCATAACTCACTGAAGTGACCGCGGAACCGCGGCCAAACTGTGCGTTTGGCGGTGGTTCCGCGGCCAACTTTAGGAGTTAAGGGCTAATACTTCAGGGCTTTATTCTTGGGTACTTTTTCATGCTTCTGGGAATTTTTAATTCTACTCAAGTGTTGGGCTTTCTGAGAAATATTGGGAACTCATTGATTCGATCGGAAAGTTTAACTTCGTTTAAGTTTTTCCGAATAATTTAGAACGGGTTAAAAGGTTCGAACGGATATCCATAACTCACTTCTTCCCTTGTAGGAAAACTTTCAAGTGTTGGTTTTTTCCTGAGTTTAAAACTTTCAGAAAATCATGCAAGCATATCTATGGACCCTCTAGAAGAACATAACCTTAACTCGATTATGTGACCGTCAAAACCGCCAATGAACCATATGGTTTGTGATAGTTTAGCGTTGCCACATGTGAGGCGTTGGTTTGACCCTTCTATGGTTGGTTCATAGCGGTTGTGACATGTTCTGGGACTTTTTTGAACTCCGCTCAAGTGTTGAGCTATTTGGGAAATCATGGGTGTTTGTTTATTCGATCGGAAAGTTTAACATTGTCTATTTATCTGGAATGTGATACAATATGTGGAATTCATATAATTAGGCATGAAATGCGAAATATGTGATATTTCGGATTTAAGATGACTAAAGTGATTGTGGATTCTAAATATTGTAGTTTTACAGTTTCTTTTTTGTGACCGTAAGTGTAATATATGGTGTATCGCCGGTTTCAGTGCTATATGTCAACGACAATTGGGACACGCATATTTACTTACGTTGATGATATGTGATGTTATGTGTTGCTGTGATATGTTATATTGGATCGTCGTGTTTTGAATAGCCGGGTTTTTTTTATGTGAGATGAGAATTTTTTCATTTTCATTCATGTAAAAGCTTGTATGTAATATTCTTTTATTGGGGTACTTCCGGGTTGAGGATGATGCCACCATTGTATATTATTTACTTTTCCGCATTAGGATAGACCCAAGGTGGGGAGCACAAGTAACCGGGTTCTAGGGTACAGTGGGAGACCATCTCGAGGAGTTGAGACCGGGTCTCCTAACTCTAGAATTGGTAGGGTTGCTTGCCGCTCTCGTAGGGGTCTAGGGATGTAGGTTTGGCTATTCACCGTGACCGTGAAATCCGTGTTTTATACTGGCTTAACTTAAAACACGGAATTCCTAGTATATCCAATATTTCATTTGTGATTCTTCTGCTGCAATGTTCTGTGATGAGGTCATATTACTGCCTGAGACGAATGCATATATATTATATATATGAGATATAATTAATATTGTTGTTTTCATTTCTTCTGTGATGCTTAGGAAGCATAAATAAATGGGACTTCGTTAATGAGATTAATGAAAGAAAAAGAAACCTAAAGATATTGTAGAAACTTGTTTAAAAACTGGTAGCTCTAGTTCTTGCTTTGCATAGCAGTATTCCTTGTAGAATATCCAGCACCTTATTCGATAAGGAAAGAGCCGAGATCCCTTCACCGGGAGTGACCTCTTTAGCGAGACTAGCAGATGCTACAAACACGGTTTGTGTTTTGATTGCTTCTATAGTTTTTGCTTTGCATAGTGGTATTTGTGGAATATCCTGCACCTTATTCGATAAGGAAAGAGCCGAGATCCCTTCACCGGGAGTGACCTCTTTAGCGAAACTAGCAGATGCTACAAACACGGTTTATCTTTTGATTGCTTCTATAGTTTTTGCTTTGCATAGTGGTATTTGTGAAATATCCTGCACCTTATTCGATAAGGAAAGAGCCGAGATCCCTTCACCGGGAGTGAGCTCTTTAGCGAAACTAGAAAAGCCTCAAAAACACTCCTTTTAAAATTCACTTGATTCTACAACGATATCAAGTTCATTACGCTCATGGTTTTTTTAAAAACCTGCGTAGCCCTCTGTCATTTTAGGAAATAGAGTACTTAGTATTCGTGCTGCGTATGTCGACCATAGCCGAGGCGTAGTGTACGGTAACTAAGTGATGTTTTTCCTATACAGCATATGATGCGATTAGTTAGGACAGTCACATGATTATGTCGACCATAGCCGAGGGTCATGTGGGTGGGTCTAATTAACCACGAAATGACGGATAGAACTTGACTAGTGCTTATGATATGTTGACCATAGCCAAGGTCATAGGTACTAGGGGTAAAAAGTATTATGGGGAATTTCAAGTGTTGAAATTTGCAATGAGATTGCATACCTTCTATGAGATAGTTGGATCCCGATACCCACTGCGAGTAAGAGTTACTCCTGAGAGAGTTTTACACATTACAATTAGCCGATCAAAGTAGGTGTCTAGAAAAGTGTTAACGGGGTTACGCCCCTGGGAAAACGAGGTTTATTTTAATTAGGTCCGTGCGAAAGCACGGGGAACCTCCCTCAAAGTACCGACACTGGCCTGGCCGAAAGATTGGCGAACTTGTACGGTGTAATTAATCCCGGCTAGTCTTACCTTTTAGGGTTTGAAGGAAGATTTGACTAAAACAATGGGAGCCATCCTAATTAGATAAAATGATAACCAAATCTAATCTTGCAAAAGCGCACGCAGAGTGTTTTCTTCTCTCTCTCTCTCCAGGTTGCAAAAATGTCACGCCTTAATCAAGATAATAATATGGATGTATTAATCGAACCTCCTTACTATACTAAGCTAGAGAACGTTGGTTCCGTTCAATCTTATAAATGTTATATGACCAAGCAGGAAATAGGGGAATATCCGGATTCCCATACTGCCAAATTCGAAGAAAGTACATGTTGATGCATATTCTTTGGGTGTCCTTATTACCGAGAACTGTTTTTCAGTATCCTCTACATCCTGGGTATGTGATACCAGATCAGGATCCCGCATATGTAATATGTTACAAGGGCTATAGAAAGGTAGAGAACTGAGAATGTGTGATATGTCTCTAAGTGTTAGAGAATGGTGCAATTGTTGCAACCAAATCAGTTGGCAGATATCACCTTGTATTAATACATTGATTCTGAACAAATGTTATTACATACCGAACCTGATATACAATATTACATCATGTTCTTTATTGAGTTAAAGAAGGATATAATTCTGTATTGGAGGATAATGTTGTGAACATTTTTCTGAATCAAGAGTTGATTCGATCAGGCACGTTATATAATAGCATATATGTTCTAAATCAAACCATGGTTCAAAGTATATAGAACACAAACAAGAGGAGCAGTTCAGGAATGAACGAATCCTTCTTGAGACATTGTAGACTAGGTCATATCAATGCGACACGACCAGCTAAGTTACATAAGGATGAATATGATAATCTATTCGAATTTTTATCTTATGCTACTTGCTAGTCTTGTCTCAAAGATAAAATGATAAATACTCCGTTTACTGAAAACAGAGAAAGAGTTATTGAACTCTTGGGACATATACATAATGATGTATATGGTCCCATGTCTACAAATTCCAAGGTTGGTTCTTTTGAGAACCAAATGGGTAAAAGTATTAAAGTCCTACAATGTGATCGAGGAGGCGAATACTTGCGCATGGAGTTCGTAGAGGTTTCTAAAAGGAGAATGTGATTCTCTCTCAAGGTTAAGAACGTCATAGTCCGTGAGTTTAAAGACCTCACAGTCTGTGAAATGTATGATTGTCGGGACCCGTCACCTCTCTGAAGACGTTGAAGGATTACAACGACATATATCAAAGGGGTTCAGAGATGTACCCTTGAACCAAAGTTGGTTGAGAGACCTGTAGTCTAATTGGGACTAAGATCTGTGATTTATGAGCATGCATGCTCAATTAAGCTGAATTTGAGGACTTATGGCCAATCTTGGGCTAAGTCCAATCAAGTTAAAATGTTTTAACATTTATTTTGGGTTATTGGAGCCTTTATTTAGGCTCAGCCCTTTTAATAATGCTGAGCATTGATTTAGAGTTCTGACAGTATTTCTGTCTTTTATTGAATGCTGAGCATTCATCATAGCTCTGGGGCTTATTCAAAGAGCAATTTATGTTCTGCCCAAGCGCACATAAAAGCATGTGGTGCACTTGGCACTAGCGCTAGTCAAAGAGCGCAGGGCACTATGGTTAAAGCGCTAGTGCGCTTAGCGCTTTGCGCCAGATATGAAGGGCGTTGATGCGCCTAGCGCTTTGCGCTAAATGAAGAGCGCTGATGCGCTTAGCACTTTGCGCTAGGTGTGAAGCGCTGATACGCTTTTAGTTGAAGCGTTTGGGCGTTTGGCGCTGATACCATATAATGAGTGCAGAGCGCTTTTAGTAATGCGGTGCACACATAAGGAGGACGTGGCGCACTTAGCGCTGGGCGCTAGCCAATGAGCGCAATGCGCTGTGTTTGAAGCGTTATAGCACTACAGCGCTTTGCGCTAGGTGAAGAGCACTAAGGCACTTTTAAATTAGGAGCGTTGAAGCTCTTATTAGATTAGGAACGCTAAGGCTCTTCTCAGATTAACTTTGCGCTCTGCAGATTATCTATTCTTTGATAAGAGACTTCGTCTCAAGATTCTAAGGACAAAGTTCATAGGAGATATTTCATCTCTTTTTTATGAAAGGCTTTACCTTTATGGATCTGTGATCCTAAGAAAATTGAATAATTCTCCTCCCTTTATAATGAAATGTTCATAATCTCTTTTGTGAAAGACGACTTTGTCTTATAGATCTATGATCTGTGAAAGAAGTAAATACTTCTGTTTATATTGAGACGATTGTTGGGATAAAAATTTACACCCTGGTTGACCAAGTCAAAATCAAAGTCAACCCCAAGCCAGGTGGGCCCAAGCCCAGGTCAAATGGGCCAATGCCCGGAGCTAGCCTGAACATGAAGCAGCCGGCCTCCCCCCATGCCAAAATTTTGTTGTATTTCTTTTACTTTATTTTATGAATAAATGTAAGAAAAATGGGCATAAAGCCAAATTCTTGTAAAGCCCATGGCTTATGTGCAAAAAGAAATGGCATATGAGCCACGGGATAGGAAAAATGCAATTTTGTGAAGTCCAAGGGGCTATGTGTAAAGTGTATAGCCTATAAGGCAAGAATAATGAAAATATCCCAACAACTTTTTTCTCTCTCCAAAAAAAAAATCCAGATCTGTGATCTTCTTCTTCCTCAAGGTTCTAAAATCTTCTTTTTCTTTTGAATTAAATCAAGAGTTTTACTCTTCCTTTTATAAAACAAAATAGTTTTTCACCACAAAACCCACAAAGGGGAACTCAGATCTGCCATCAGATCTCAGAAAGGAGAGATTTTTAAAATCTCATACTTCTTGATCTTCAAGATCCGGCCAACAAAGGAAGAAGAAGGAGATCCATCTCCAGAAACCCCATTTTGGGGAAGAACTAGGGCTTAAGGGAAGAAGCCCTTCATCAGCTTCAAAACATCCTAGGAGTTTAACTCCTTATACATACACACACACACACACACACACACACACACACAGAATAATAAGTGCTCCTATCTGGGAGTACAACTCCCATTGCAGGGATCAAGTCCCTTTTGCCGCTCGAACGCCCACGTGCTGACACCTGGTGCGCTAGCGCTCAAAACGCTAGCGCTCTTGCGCTCAGAGCGCTAGCGCCCAAAAGCGCTAGCACCCGAGCGCCCACGTGCTGACACGTGGTGCGCTAGCGCTCTTGCGCTCAGAGCGCTAGCGCCCAAAGCGCCCACGTGCTGACACGTGGGGCGCTAGCGCCCGAGCGCCCACGCGCTAGCACGTGGTGCGCTAGCGCTCAAAGCGCTAGCACTCTTGCACTCAGAGCGCCAGCGCCCGAGCGTCCACGTGCTGACACGTGGTGCGCTAGTGCCCAAAACGCTGGCGCTTTTCCCACGCATCCTTTGGATGCCCTTTCCTTTATATATATATATATATATATATATATATATATATATATATATATATGTATACACACACACACATACTCTACAACACCATCCCTCTCAAATTTTTTTTTGACCGAGACGCTGCCCCACACCCCGTAAGGGGGATGCTAGCTCCCTTGACCCCCAGCCTGCTATCCGGGTAGCGGGACCCCCGTAAAAACTCTGCGTGGCTCCTGATATATCCAAGCCCCCCTTCAAAACAAAACACAAATACATTGCACATTGAGTTCGCATGACCAGTTTAACCTGTCAATCGGAGGTTTCCTCGCTCCTAAGGCGAGGGGTAATTAACATCAGCTTAGTCCGCGGCTGCCGGAGATTCGGATCCCCACAATCAATAAATCCCGGCCCACCCTAGGTAAGGGGAATCTGTAGTACACCTGACAAGCGCGCGTGTATTCCCATCTCAATGGGGTGACGAAAAACACCCTATATATTCTGGCACGCCTGGTGGGACCAGTCTCTCCTCCTATATTTCGGGTTAAACGTTCATGCGAACTCAATCAATATACATATCTATATTTATACTAAAATAATGCTCTTTCATGCAGGTCTTCAAGCAATCAACTTTCGACGACAATGTCTCCCAAGACGAATTCAGCTTCCAACGCGACCCCGATCCCGTACGTGGTCAAGGTCAATGCTCGTGTGGTTCTCCCCGCAAGCCTCAGTCGACAGTAGGAGGAACTGCCCCGCCAGTTTGGCTCCATCAACATCTACCCTGCCGGAAGCGGTCATCTGGCAGAAATCCCTGCAAAACAGGTGGCCAAGCCGGTCTCAAGGGGAAAGAGGCCGAATGTTGTGATCGCT
Source organism: Agapanthus africanus (assembly GCA_030015575.1). Taxonomy (NCBI): domain Eukaryota; kingdom Viridiplantae; phylum Streptophyta; class Magnoliopsida; order Asparagales; family Amaryllidaceae; genus Agapanthus; species Agapanthus africanus. The sequence continues at coordinate 318,355,899 of CM057338.1, read as the reverse complement.
AAGGCACCACAACCGAAACTTAAGACGGTGTCTGAACGACTCTCTGGCGCTTCAGCCGGGGGCAAGACTTCCGGTATAAAGGGCAACATCAAATGTTGCAGACGAGCTCAGGCGATGACTCCAACAAATGCACAATCGAGCGTATCTCTAAAATCCTCCATCGTCCGGTCTACGAAATCTTCCCAAAGAGCCGAAGTCTGCTAGGTGCTTAGAACAGAAAAGTTAAGGCAGAAGCGGCTCAGGTATCAAGCCAACAAGAGGGCCAGGGTTTCGGTCAAGTGGAATCTTGTGAAGTTCAAAGAGCAGGGTTACTCTGTGACGACGGCTGAGTCGGTCGTAAAAATCAGCAATTCCTTCGAACCTCTGAAGTGGGTTCAGAGAAATGCCATGACCGCCAGAATCAAGAAGACAGTGGTCTGAACGTCGCTACAAAGAGACGTGTCCCGGCCCCAACAGAAAAAGTATGACACTGTCTCTTCAAGAGTCTATCAGGAGATCTACGCCGTGCGAAAGCAGCGGGGCAAATCCAAAAAAGAAGCACCAGCACCATTCAAGAATCCGGCCAGGCTACCTGCCTTCAATCGACTGCCCGTTACCAAAACAGGGGGGGTCAAGACAGCGATCCGTGAAATCAGCCGCCGATAATAAAAAGACGGCTGGATATATTATCCATACAGTCTATATGGCGGGCGGGCGCCCCAACGACAACCTTCGCAGCAAAAGTAGGGATGGGGACACCACATCCTAAGCCCAATCTGGCTTGAATATGGTTGCCGCTTCCCAAGAACAACCACCTCCGCTGGATGATGAAAACCCTCTCGATGAGGACGATAGGCAGAAGGACCCTTTGGTCCAGGCAGAGTCAAGCTTGGACGGCGAGAAGAGCCGACTTTCCGCCCCAGGACCGCGGAGCAAGAGCTACTTCAAGAGCTTCGAAAACAGCTTAAGAGTAAAGATAAAGAGATGGCCAAGCTCTATTCGAAAATCGACGACCTAACGAATGTTGTGATGCAGCTTACGGCTCAAATTGCTCGAGCGCCTCCCAATCAAGCACAAGTCGCTACTCATCAGCCGGGTGATGACAATCCGAAGCAGCCAATGCCTGTTCCTTTGGGTCCAAGACTGGTCGAGCCGCACAAAAGCCAGCCACATTCCGCTTCTGGGGACGCCTTGGCCCCAGATAGCACTATCCCGCTAACACAAGATCGGATAATGGATTTGGTCACCAGCAAAGTTAAAACATTGGTGGCTGAAGCTGAAGCTCAGAAAGAAATTGGCAGTAGTGGGCGGCCATATCCTGCACAGTACGATCTGATCGAGTTCCCGAGTGGCTACGTCATTCCTAAGTTCGGAAGATTTGACGGATCGGGGAATGCAAATCAGCACGTCGCCCACTTCAAAGCATCGTGCGGAAATACAGCGGGTAATGACGCGCTCCTTCTTCGTCAGTTTGTCAACAACCTGACTGGTATCGCCTTCGACTGGTACGCGAGTATACCAGACTGGTCCGTCATTACCTTTGCCCAAATGGAGTCTCTGTTTCGGCAAAGGTTCATAAGTGTCAGTGATAAAATCTCCATTGCTGACCTTGTGAGGACCAAGCCGGGGAAGAATGAAAGCAACACCGACTTTATCGCCCGATGGCGTAATCTCACGGTCAAGTGCGAACCGCCGCCGGAGCAGGACCAGTCCGTCAGCCTTCTCATTGGGAACCTCAGCAATTGGATGGTCCCATTCTTGTGTAAAGCGGGCCACAAGACATTTCAGGAGCTAACCAAGAAAGTCCAAATGCTGGAACGCTCAAAGCAAGAGTCCCCGCCGGACTCTCAGAGAGACAAGACTTGGAAAAGCAAGCGGGACGACAACCGTAGAAGCGGGAGTTCCATTAGTACCAATGTCTTCAATGCGTACGACAACGAAGAAAAACGAAGGGCGAGCGAATCCAAAACCAACCGGTCTCGAAAGCCATTGCTGGGAGGAGACGGGCCTTCCCTAGAGGAGAAAAAGAACAAGGTTTACTCTTTCAGAAGGGACAAAGTCCGCAAGATATTTAAAGATGCCTTGAACAACGGCCTACAATTGCCGGAGTCGAAAAAACCCCAAGAAGCAAAAATGACCGACAATCCCCTGTATTGCCCGTACCACCGAGTAGTGAGCCATGCGATCGAGGATTGCTATATCTTCAAGGACTGGGTTAAGAAGCAGTACAAGGCTGGAGAGATCGAGCTGTCCAAAAGTGTGTTGGTGAACAATCAAGTTGCAACCACCAACTTTATACAGACAGATGCTGAAGCCTTCTGGGAGCAGATAGCCGAACCCGCTGCCCTGAGAAATGAAACGGACTCATCGCGGCCTCCGTGGAGTATGCACATATCTAATAAGACGAAGAAGATGATAAAGCTACTTCGGAAAGAGCCCAGGACGGAATGGGAAGGGCAGAAGAAGCCTACCTTTCCAGCTGCCAATGCGTCTCCATCAGACTCAAAATCCAAAAATCTCAAGAAGAAGAAAAGTGCAGCTCGGCGCGAAAAGGAGTCTGTAGGGAGATCAACCATTCAAAAATATATCGATTCTCTCGAAGAATATGAACAGAAGGAAAGAACTCTGATTCAATTGAAGGAGTTCCTCTCTGTACGAGCGGTTGAAATTCTAGAGGAGTTAGAAGAAGACTTCAATGAAGAGATCCCAGTAGTGACCTGTTACGCCATCCATCTTGGCAGCGACTCTGAGGAGGAGCTCTGTTTTCCCGAAGAGGACGAGGAGCTCGCCACAAAGGCCAACCAAATCCAGCTTAGAAGTGGCAGGGCTCTACCGCCAAATTAGGGCAACGCCCCAAAAGGGAAGGAAAAACAAGTCGCTAATGAAGAAGATGGCAGAGAACTTGCTTATGAAGATTCGAGTCCTTCCCCAGTAGACTATAATGTGTTGGCTCACTTCCAAAAGCTTCCGTCTCTCCTTAGCATCTACGATGCCTTGGTTCTATCTCAAGAGCTTAGAGATGTTCTCATTCAGGCTCTACAAAACCTCGAGCGATATCAGGCTCGCTTTGCGGAAATTAATATGAAAGAAGCGCAGTACACTTTGCAAGCCGCCGCAGTCACGTTTAAGGATGAAGACTTGCTACTGGGAATGGCTGAGCATAATCGGCCGCTTTACGTGACCGGGTACAGCGATGGAAATCGGATTAATCGTATATTGATTGATCTGGGGTCCTCAGTGAACATCATGAACTTGCGGACACTGAAGAGTTTGTCAATGGACTTCCGACACCTGTCAAGAGAAAGGATTGTCATTCAAGGCTTCAATCAAAACTGCCAGCAAGTTCTAGGGTCTATAGCTTTGCCAATCAAATTCGGGGATCTGCAAATTGAAGCTAAGATATACGTGATCGACGCCGACACGTCTTATAAGATTCTCTTAGGAAGGCCGTGGCTCCACGATTACGGTATCGTCCCATCAACTCTCCATCAATGCATGAAGTATACTAAAATGGCTAAGAAAGATGCATTGACGGAGACATCTAGCCGTTCGGTGTGCATGAAGTCCGATATGAAGATTCTCGGTACTTTATGAACCACCAAAATGCTAAGCCACAACTGACTGAGGATAGAGCAGCCCCAAGACTTAAAAGCAAATCTGAGCCGGCTGTCACATTCAAAAGCAAAAACGCCCAAGTGCGCCCGCGTTTTGGTAGCGACACTGATGAGTCCGACGCTGGATGTCCGTCCTTCTGTAAAACTCGCCCTCATTTCGGTAGCGATACGGACGAATCTGTTACTGAAGTCCCATCTAGCAGCAAAGTCCGCCCTCATCTTGGCAGCGACACTGAAGAGTCGGAGGAAGAGGACCTGCCGTGCAACAGCGGTGCAGATTGGACCCCCATGCAACAAGTGAAACTACGAGAGACCTTTAAAATTGCAGAAGGGTCCCTAGCCGTCACAAGGGTACTGGAGCAGATGTGCAAAGAGCTCGATGCGTTGTCAGTCTTCACCGTGGACCAGCTGAAAACTTTCTATATCCCCGGAAGGAAAAGTGGACAGAAAGGCATCCTGTTTTATGGGTCAAACCCCGTTGTGCACCCGGACGATTTGTCTGTCGCGTGCCTTCCATATGAGAGAGGCATAAGAGTTGTCCTCAATCCCAGATACTATGCGCCCGAGATGCGGGAATACTTTAAAAAGTGCGGATGCCGGTTATATCAAACGGAGTCCGAAGCAAAGTTTTACGAAGGGCTATGGCATTCACCTCAGGTCCGAGCACTCATCGATGGACGAATTCCAAATAGGCGGGGCATAGGTTTCATCCAGCCTGATTCTAAGGCATGCTACATGACCCGTATTGGGGAAGCCAGTGAAGAGTCAAATGATGAAGACGAGCTAGCCGAGCCAGAAGAAGCTCCTCAAGAGCTCGAAGATGGCGGACAAGCAACCTTTGACGAGCTAACCAAGATTGACTTAGGAACGCCCGATAATCCAAGGTCGACCTACATCAGCACACTCTTGTCGGAGGAAATGAAAGAGCAGATAATTGCCCTGCTGCATGAATTCGTCGACTGCTTCGCGTGGACGTACAAAGAAATGCCTGGCCTTTCCCTTGAAGTAGCCGTGCATAAGCTGGCTATATCTCCTGATGCTAAGCCAGTTAAACAAGCTCCTCGAAGAATGAGAAGGGAGTTGGAAGAAAAGGTCATCGAGGAAACTAAGAAACTCATCGATGCCGACTTCATCAGGGAGGAAAAATATGCGGATTGGATCGCATGCATAGTCCCAGTGAAGAAGAAAAATGGGCAGATATGAGTTTTTGTCGATTTTAGGGACCTTAACAAGGCATGTCCTAAAGACGACTTCCAACTACCGGTCATAGAAATGATGGTCGATGACACCTCAAATTACGAGTTGTTCACCTTTTTGGATGGCTCATCGGGATATAATCAGATCAAGATGTCGCCTGAGGATGAGAAACACACAGCATTTCGAACCCCGATCGGAATATATTGCTCCAAGGTGATGCCGTTCGGACTGAAGAACGTAGGTGCTACATACCAAAGGGCGATGACCAATATCTTTGATGACCTAATTCATAAGGTCATCGAATGTTATGTTGATGATCTGGTCGTCAAGACTAAAGCCAAGGCCGATCACATCCAAGATCTTAGGACCGTTCTCACCAGACTGAGAGAGTACGATCTGAAAATGAATCTTCTGAAGTACGCTTTTGGCATGTCATCGGGAAAATTCCTGGGCTTCATAGTCCGACATCGAGGGATTGAAGTTGACCCATTCAAGATAAAGGCCATCATGGAGATGCCCCCTCCGAAGAATTTGACGCAGCTAAGATCTTTTCAAGGCAAGTTTGCTTATATACGAAGGTTTATCTCAAATCTATCGGGGAGATGTAGGCCCTTCTTAAAGCTCATGAAGAAAGGAGCTCCTTTTATCTGGGATGCCGAATGTCAAGCAGCGTTCGAAAGCATCAAACAGTACTTGTTGCACCCTCCAGTGCTGGCCGCTCCCATTCCAAATAAACCGCTGATTCTCTACACTGCCGCGCTAGATGAGTCACTCGGTGCGCTCCTTACCCAGAACAATGAGGAGGGAAAAGAGAATGCCCTCTACTATCTCAGTCGAACTTTAGTCGGGGCGGAACACAACTATTCCCTGATCGAAAAGTAATGCCTGGCTCTGATATTTGCTGTGAAGAAACTGAGGCATTATCTGCTCGCTCATCGGATTATGCTGATCTCCAAGGTTGACCCGCTCAAACACTTGATGACCAAAGCAAGCCTAGCCGGTAGAATGTCAAGATGGGTTGTCATGTTACTTGAGTTTGACATAATTTATACTCCTCAAAAAGCAGTGAAAGGGCAAGCTCTTGCTGACTTCCTCGCCGCTCATCCTATACCCGAAGGGTCGCCGCTAAATTGTGAGTTACCCGACGAACAAATGCTACACCTCGAGGAAGATGAGCCATGGTGGGAGCTCTACTTCGATGGAGCCTCATCAATAAGGACCTCCAGCAAATCAAGTATCCCGGAGATAAAAGCAGGGATAGGGTTGGTGTTCATCACGCCATCAATGGGAACCCTACGGCGTTCTTTTGTTCTCACTGAGCCTCGCACAAACAACGAGGCTGAGTATGAAGCTCTGATAGCTGGTTTGGAACTCGCCATAGAAATGGAAATCCTTCGGCTACGGGTTTACGGTGACTCCCAGCTTGTCGTCAACCAAGTAAGCGGCGACTATAAGATATACAAACCCGAGTTAGCTCGGTACAGAGGCCGAGTGGTGGAACTCATGAAACGGTTCACTCACATTGAACTAATGAGAGTCCCTAGAGCGTTGAATGGAAAGGCTGACGTACTCGCTCGCTTAGCCTAGGAGCTGGCTGATCCTGCCATGGACGAAATTCTGATCACAGTCAGGAGCCGGCAAATTCTACCCCCGGTCTCTCTACGAGAAGAGGAAAGCGCGGAACAGAAGAGCAGTTCTGCCGAAGAAGCCTCGATCATCCAAGACGAGCCCGATTGGAGAGAACCCTTCATAGAGTACCTCCGATACGGCAAGCTGCCCGAAGGAAAATCTGCAAGAATTCAGTTGAAGAAGAGAGCTCTCCGATACATGTTTGTAAATGACACGCTATACCGCAGGTCATATGACCAACTCTGGCTCAGATGTTTGTCGTCGTCCGAAGCCCAGAAAGTCATAAAAGAAGTTCACTCGGGCGTTTGCGGCGCTCACCAATCTGGCCCCAAGATGCGACTTCAAATTAAATGGCTTGGGTATTACTGGCCCACCATGATACGGGATTGTGGAGACCATGCGAAGAAATGCTATATCTGCCAAATTCACGGTGATTTCATTCACAACACCCCAATCCGTTGCATCCTATGGTGGCGTCGTGGCCCTTCGAAGTCTGGGGAACCGACATAGTTGGTCCAATTGATCCTCCGTCATCTAGAGGCCACCGGTTCATACTGGCCGCAACAGACTACTTCTCCAGATAGGCTGAGGCTGTCCCGCTAAAAGAAGTCAAGACAAAAGATATTCTGACATTCTTCCAGCATAATATTCTATACCGCTTCAGTACACCAAGAAGAATCATTTCTGAAAACGGGCCTTCTTTCAAGAGCTTCAAAGTCTCAAGGTTCGCTACTCAGCACAAGATAGACTGGAGATATTTCTCCATCTATAATCCAAAAGCCAATGGGTTAGTCGAAGCCTTCAATAAGACTCTATGCAAGCTCCTGAGGAAAAATGCTTCAGCCAACAAGAGAGACTGGATCTCAAACTTCATGAGGCGTTGTGGGCATATCGTACCACGCACCATACTCCAATTCAGTCCACTCCATACTCATTGCTCTTCGGAGTGGAGGCGGTCCTCCCCCTCGAAGTCAAAGTTCCAAGCTTAAAAATGGTCGTTCAGCACGAGTTGACGGAGGAGGAAAACGTGCTCCTTCAGCTTGAAGAGCTCGATGCCCTCGAAGAAAAGAGACTCGTGGTGAAGAAAAATCTGGAGCTATACCGATCTCAAATGTCATGGGCCTATGCCAAGATAACCCGTCTCCGCGCTTTCAAAAAAGGTGAATTGGTGTTGGTCTTCAAAAGACCGATCATCCCCAATCGACATGCCAAGGGAAAATTCGAGCCAAACTGGGAAGGACCAAATGTCATCGAGAAAGTGTTCGAAGGAGGATCCTACCAACTAATAAGTGCCGAGGGAGAAAGGCCCACGCCACCCATCAATGACTGATATCTCAAGAAATACTACGTGTGAATGCTCCGAGTCGCAGGCGAATTGAGCACACCAGCCTTACGGTCTGGATCATACATCCTACAAAACCATACACAATCCACGGGCGTAAACGACCCCTATCTCTCCCAAATCCTGCCGGTGAGACTACTTTTAAAGTCCCACCAGCGGCAAAAAAAAAGGTATGTCCACAAGCAAAACGGGCACGGATGAAAACCCGAAAGGGCTCCGTGAGTAAAAACAGCAGGACTACCAGTGAGTTTGTGAAAACCCGAAAGGGCGTAAACTCGTGAAAAGAAATGAAATACACTCGCAAAGTCCTCTCGACCTTGTGAGGAGAAATCCCTGTGTGAGATCCTTACGACTCACAAAGGGACAACACACTTAGGAATCTCCACGATTCCTAAGGAGAATATACACCTGCCAGATCCTCTCGACTCGTAGAGAGAAAATGCTTTTATGGGACCCTTACGGCTCATAAAATTGAAATGCCTTAGGTGATAGGGACCTAAACCTGTCTCCTAAGCCATCGTTCCCCAAACTTGAGTTAAGAAATGTTAATCTTTGAAAATCACATGAGGGGGTCAAAAATCATTGGTCGATGCCAAGCTTTACAAAGACCGAAAGTTAACACCAATCATTCGAAAATTTTATCAATGCAGTGCTCTGGTTGGTGGAAGAAGAAGTGGGGAAAGGGTAAGGGGTGGAATAGAATGTGTGTGCGTCTCATTTTGGAGAGACGATGCAGTGAATGTGATGGATTACTCGTATTCTTTTTACAATTCAGAAGAAGGGGTGGAGGTTCAATTTCATTGATTGGGAGATGATTCATCTCAACACCCGTGTCATTTAAAAATGCGAGTTCATCAGCGAAGATTTCCTCAAAAATTCCATCAATACCCCGATGAATAATGTCATCACAAAGTGCAGGGTGATCTTCAGACTCTAAAAACGGTTCATAATCAGTGTTAGTTGTTGACCCGGATATCTCGGTAGAAGAGTCCGTATGTGTATGATACATACAACGTATGAAAAGAGTCTAGATCGGTATCAGGAGGATCATCAAATTCGCTGCTGTCGACATCCATTAAGTCGACAGAACATACCTGAGCAGTAGGTTCGGAGGGTATACTTCCCAACTTGTAAATGTTCAGCTCTATTGACCTATTCCCGAAGGATAGGGTCATAGAACCGTTACGACAGTTGATGATAGCATTGGAAGTGGCCAAAAAGGGGCGACCTAAAATCACCGGAATTTGATTCCGTGGGTTCGCTACAGGCTGTGTATCAAGTACAATAAAATCCACAGGGAATACAAATTCCCCGATTTTTATTAACGCATCCTCCAGTTCACCCCTAGGTTTGGTGATTGATCGGTTAGCCATCTGGAGAGTTATGCTTGAGGGCTTTAACACTCCGATACCTAGTTGCTCATAGACTGAATATGGAAGCAAGTTAACACTAGCGCCAAGGTCTAGTAGAGCACGGTTGATGTGTTTTTCCCCAATAGAAATAGAAATAGTAGGACAGCCAGGGTCCTTACATTTCCGTGGTACTTGTTGAGGGAAAGCCGTGTCTATAGTCTTTGCCATGAATATCTTCTTGGGCACTTGAGTCTTCCTCTTCCTAGTGCACAAGTTCTTAAGAGTTTTCGCATAGGAAGAAACTTGTTGGATGGCATCTGGGAGAGGGATGTTGATGTTAACTTGCTTAAACATGTCCATAATCTTCTCCATATGTGGACTCGATTTGTTAGCCCTTAACCGATTAGGATAAGGCGCTTTAGCAATAAGCGCTGGGTCCATCATAGAAGAAGGAAGTGTGTGTAGACCCGATCCCAGAATAGAAGTGGGGATCGTCAGTGGTAGAGTAAAAGAGGTGGGCTGAGGTGGCGAGCCTTGTGGGAAACGAAGAATAGGCTCGCAAGAAGGTGGTGGGGTAGAAGAACTGGGGTCAGAATTAGAAGTAGAAGTGGAAGGAAAGGTCTCAGCCGGGGTATCATCGATAGATTTTTCAGTGTCATCAATCTCTTCCCCAACGTGATTGTCAAGCACTCTTCCAGATCTCAACGTGATTGCATTCACATGATGTGAATAGCCAGGATTGGGTAAAAGTTGAGCTGGAAGTTTCCCTTTCTCTCTTGCACTCATTTCAGCTTTTAATCGTGCAATTTCTTCTTCCATCGATTTAATAGTCTCACTTTGAGAAGTGGAGTTTTTCTTTATATCATCGACGGAAGTCTTTATTGTCAAAAGCAAATTCATGAATGAAGAGGATTCATCAGTACCGGTCAACTGCAAAGGATTAGACGGTGCAGGTGTGTTGACCGGATTTTGGAAATTTTGTGCTTGAAAGGGGTGCTGACTCAATTGTGGTTGTTGTTGTGGTGGAGGGACCCTTTGGAAATTGTTTTAGGTTGGAACCGTGTTTTGAGATTGTGATTGGTTCCAAGCAAAGTTAGGGTGATTCCTCCAACCCTGATTATATGTGGAAGAAAATGGATCGTTTCTAAGTCTTTGAAAGGCAGATTTGATATGTTCATGACCTTGAAACAGAGAATTTCGTGGACATTCTTCCGTCAAATGAGAAGGATCAGAACAACATCCACATACAGTTTTGGAGAGTGACATTTGATTTATGACGGCAGCTAAAAATTTGTTTTCCATAGCGTCGAATTTCTTGTGTAAAGCTGAAATTTCAGCTCTAACTCCTATGAAAACATCATTGCCATCCCTAGACGATTGACTCACACCCTCCCACTGTAAAGATTTTTCAGCGAAATCTTCTAGGAATTTCCAAGCTTCCCCATCGTCTTTGGTCATAAAATTGCCTTGACACATGGATTCAAGGGTCTGTCTTGTGTTAGGATTAATGCCCTCATAAATGATTCGGCACAGTTCCCATCTCGGGATGCCATGATGTGGACATTGAACTAACAGATCCTTGAAGCGGTCAAGACATTTTGAAAATGGTTCATTTGAAAGCTGGGTGAATTGATTTATTTCGCTACGGACTCGAGCTGTCTTTTGATGTGGGTAGAATTTCATAAGGAATGCTTTGACGAATTCTCCCCAATTTGAGATGGAATGTGCGGTAGTGTTATACAGCCACTTCTCGGCTATATCGCACAAGGTAAATGGGAGAAGACGTAGACGCATAGCATCCATAGAAAGCTGTGAAGTACCCATCATTGCGCATACATTTTCAAATTTGGTGATAAAGACATATACGTCTTCAGACTCGAGACCGTGATATTTGGGTAGAAGGTTGATGTATTGGGGTTTAATTTGAAAACTGTCCCCATTGGCTGGTGGTATAGAAAGACAGGTCGAAAGAGGACCTCGTGTAGGATAGCACCTCTCTTGGAGAGAGATGCGGGGTGGATTCTGCGCACCAACGGACGGCGGCAAAGTAGTGGTAAAGAAGTTCGATGGAGACGGATCCATCGATGTGGATGTGGTGGTGGGTAAAAGAAAGGGTAAATGTAGAAATACCGACTTCGGAGTCGATCGGGAAAACGCGGACTAAACGGGCACTAGAATCCCGTGTCCAGCCTATCTTGCACTAAAAAGGGTTAGTACAAGTAGCAGCGTGACTTATAATTAAGGGCAATGATGAATGTGGTGTTTGTTTTGAAAAAGATACCGATTTTTGAAAAAATGATGCGATCACAAAAAATTCAACAAGCAAAACCCTAATTCTAGTGGTCGCCTAGGTCAAAGCTCTAGACCGCTCCTAACTGCCAAAAGACAAGTCGCAGGATCAATCCTCCACTGCCTCTTTGTCTCTCCTGTGGCCAGGTAAGTGCCAGGCAAGTGGGAGGTTCTTCACTACGTAAGTAGTAGGCCTAATTAAGTAACCACTAGCCTTCGACACACTTGCCTTAGACACCACAAAAGAAACGCGGATAAGCAATGAATTACCCATGGCCTTCTCTTGTCCTAAGTGAGCGCGACGGTCCTTAGAGTCATCTCTAGATCTTTTTTAGTTAATGAGGGTAAATGTGGATGCAATTTTGTGATTTTTGGGGCTTAGGAAGGGTAATGAACTCCCCACCTAATCTGAATTTGGCCGTGCCCCTTAAATTCCGTATTATTATGCAAACAACCAAGAATCAAAAACACGCACAATTTATTTTGCTTTTTGCGGCGCTGCTATTTATTTGCAAAGAAACCTGCAGCAAATTGTCAATTGGAGCAGATTTAGGAGGAGATAAGAAAGTTAGAAGATACCTGAGAAATTTTGGTGCAGGGATGACGTCAGAACGCGGCGGATCCGCCGCGGATGCAATCTTATGCCGCGGCGGTGGAGTTAGGGGATCACTGCACAAAATTTTAACAGAAGGCTTCTGTTCACTTCCCCAGCTCTCTGGAAATTTCAGAAAAAAATTTCTCCAGCTCCAATGATTCCAGATTTCCTCGCAACAAATCACAACAACTCGTATTAGTGTTTGCGCGAATTTTGATCTAAAAATTATAATAGAATAAATCTTTCAACTCAAATTTAAAAATACGAACAATTAGCGCACTATCCCCGGCAACGGCGCCATTTGATTATTCGTTTCTTTGTGTGTCGATTTAGAAAATGAATAGAAATCACAATCAAAGAATTATTTGACCGCAATCAATAACGGTGTCAATTGTAGCGCGTTAGTAAGTGCGGATCGTCCACAGCGAAAATGTAATCGTTCGTGTTTCGAATTAAATGAGTCGAAAATTTAAAGAGAAGGAAAGAAAACGATTCATGATTTATAGAATTGAAGTTCAAGAACTAGTAAAATATAGATCTAATAACTAGAAAATATTAAAATCAAGAATCGAGAATTGAGAAGTGATGATTTCCAATCCAAATATCAAGAATCAAAGTGAGGCTCGTAGGAATCGATCGAATCTATAGATGTGATGAAATCTAGCGATTACATATTCTTATCCATCGATGAATTGATACTAGATCGATGATAATCAACGAGAATTAGGTATTTCTTGTGAAACTAGGGTTTCATCATCTATCCCTTGTTCCTTCGTCGATATCATTCACATTCTAGCCTCTAGTAAATTCAAGAATCGATCGTGGATCCCTAATTTCGAGCGAACACAATCAAGAAAGTATCGCAACGAAACTAGGTCGTCGATTCTTCAATTTTCTAGAGTTTACAAACTCGTAGGACTTAAGAATTGTTTTAAGATTTGTTACATCATCATTCTATCGATCGTCTCGACTCCTTTACGAGCGGAGTTTTACTCAAACATCACAACAAGAACCACAATCACAAATTGAGATCGAATCATGATGCAAGAATTTAAAGAAAGCAAGATTAAAGAATTTCACCTTTTATTTATCAACAATTCCATTACAATTCGCTCAAGAACTACAAGAGGAAGAACTCGATCGTCGATTTGGTTTCGCTCGGCTCCTCGAGTCGCGGATCGGCTTGGATCACTTGCTCGATTGAAGATCGGCTCCGCTCCTAAAAGGTTGATGGCTTCTTGCTTGAATGGTACTCAGGATTCTTGATCTTGGATTGGAATTAGGGTTAGGGTTTTGAGGCACAAGTTGTGTCACTCAACTTGTGGGTGGATGAGGAAGAGAGAAGAATGAACTAATGAACAACCCTTAAGCTTAGATCTAGGCTCCCTTTTATAAGCTTTCATAACCCTAGATCTAGAATTCAAATTTCAAATTTCCCTCCAAAATGAACAATTTTTCCGTCCAAAATGAACCACCTCATTTGAATTTTCCCTCCAAAATGAACCATCTCATTTGAATTTTCCCTCCAAAATGAACCACCTCATTTGAATTTTTCCTCCAAAATGAGGTTGTTAGAAAGAATCTTCTAGAAGAAGTTTGTTGGAGGGAATATTCTAGAATGAGGTTGTTACAAGGAGGCTTCTAGAAGAAGGTTGTTATAAGGAGGCTTTTAGAAGAAGGTTGTTGGAGAAAGCTTTCTAGAAGAAGGTTGTTATAAGGAGGCTTCTAGAAGAAGTTAGTTGGAGGGAGGCTTCTAGAACTAGGTTGTTAGGCCGAGCCTTCTAGATGAAGTCTCGTGGAGTTTCTGGAGAGTTCTGGAAGCTTTGCCGTTAGAAATAAGCACATGGGGAAAATCTGCTTCTCTGCTGACGTCATCATGCCGCGGATCCGCGGCGGGAAGCGCTCATTGGCCTTGAATAAATTTCTGGAATAGTTTTACACCTTATTGTTTACTGCCAGATCACCAGACTTAGACTTGGTGTAATTTTGATCAGCACTTTTGACAATTTGGCTCGGTTTCTGGAATTTCCTGCACAGACTTCGAAACAAGTGTTGCGCTACAAGAATGATGCGATGCCATGATAAACAGTCAATTTCCCTAAAAATGCCGGTTTTAGAGTACAACACAGGTAATTCGGTATTTTACTATTATTTTGCTAATATGTGAAATATGCAAACCAAACACCTCTAGATGAATGCAAAAGATAGGGAAATTGACGTGTTAAAAATACATTATTTTCGACTGATCACAAGTCCTTCGGTCTTCCATCAACTTCCTTAGCTCCTTGAGGCGTGCTCGAACAAGATTGGCCGTCGGTCTTCCTCCGTCGAAGATGATCCACCCGAGAGATGTAACTCATGGCTCTAGCTCCATATCAAAAGCAAGTGAAGCAACTAGAGATTCTAGGATGCCAGTCTAGAATTCCTAGGATGTACTGATCTAAGTGTTTATCTATCCCATCTCACCTCCTCTCATGATTCTCAACACATGAGAGGGTTGAGAGGAGGTGGAAGATGAAGGTGGAGGGAACTCAAGAAAGCTAGAGGAGAGTGATGCTAATGGTGAGAGTGTTTTTCTCATCTCCGAAAACTAAGTGAGAAAAATAACCAAGTGAAGAAATGAGCCATCCTTGGAGAGAGAAAATCACAAAGTATGGTTTTGTAACACCTTTTCTTTCCTTTTTAAAATCAACCCATACTTGAATAGTATGCACAAATGAATTAAAAATTCATTTGTGCACACTATGCAAGCATGGTCCTCACCATACTCCGATCACAAAATTGCCACCTCGTTATCCATTTAAAAAAAAATGGTCAAATCTAAATGAAGTGTCCACCTTCTAAAATGTTATCTGTAAAAAACACGGATTACATTCTACAGTATATACATACATGTACTTGTACCGAAATACGAATACCCAAAGAGATAGAATAATACAAAGAACATAATACTAAAATATACATATCAAAATATATATACGTAAATTATTAAATCAATACCTGATTTAATAATCCGGCTCAAACCCGAGCCGGCTAGTATCATCAACCGTCCGATCGAAAGTCCGGGTACAAAGTACAATCAATCGATCGGAACTCTACACGTATCCAATACGGCTACTACATTATTTCTCCAAAACCAGGGAAACCCTCTATGTGGGACTCTAAAGACTCGTCAATACGCTGGCAGTGGGTTTAACCACAAGCACGTCAGCAGCACTAGCTGTACGTAACGGCTACCCAGGTATTGAGCGAAAGGAAGGCCGACGAGCAAGCTCATCCAACCCCTACCGAGCATGTCCGTGTCAATCTCCATACAGTCTGGTCTGTTCATCTAAGAGTATCGCTTATCGGGTCTAGGGGGTGGATAAAGTCAGACCCCTAATAACGCGATATTTCGTGTTGGTACGAAGCTCATCACCCACTGAGAAACTACTGATCTAAATCAGTAATTCTTGTCCACTGTGGCCACAGATTTCTGGTGATGGCCATCCGTGCACAACGTGACATCAACCCTCAATACCGGGAGAGACGAATCCCCGACGATCCGCTCACTGCCTCCATGTGGCTCGGGATTGTACCCAACTAAAACCTGTATGCACGACTCCTTTGAGCCGTGGTAGGGTAGTAATCAAAGCACAGTGGGAATTCACACGAGACAAATGATGATCTCAGGTCGACAGACTAACCTGTACTCATGTCACCTGAGAACTGCTATCTGACAATAGGTATAATACCAACTAGCATGTTCCCGGCGAGTCCGTCCAGTGTACTCATAACCCAATGAGCACCTGTATACTATCTTAGGTGACTAACTGACACCAATGGCTTGTGAGACCAGCCACCGCCCCTCGTCGGTGTCTCGATAAGTATATACTAGTCTACTCCGGAGTATCGATGCCCAGTCTCGATACTCTCACGACTAGGGACATTTAAGGATATGCTTATAGACCACCCAGGTCCCACGTATATGATCGCCATCATAATGCTGGTAGTCAAGCAAGAATTCTATAGGCTCTATCAACATGTAATAGTGATTTGTAATGCCACCTAATACTGTACATGATGATAAAAACAAACCAGATAGCATACTATCATCTCGAGTAAGACCGTTCTCTCCGTATAGGTCCTCCCTCAATCATCACAATCGCGTGCCTGCGATTCAATAATTAACTTGAGGGCACTATAGCCAACAGGGTTAACCCATAAACTTGTCAGTGGTACTAGCTGCACGTAACAGCTACCCAGGTATGATCAAGATAAAAGCAAGTCGACGAGCAAACTCATCGGGACCCGATAAGGCCTATAAGCAACGAATACTATATAGTCCTGTCTCTTCGTCAAAGAGTATCGCATATCGGGCATGGGAGGTGGAATCTGTCAGCCCCCCAATAGCCCAATAAGTCATGCAGACATCGGGCTACTAACCATCCGAGATATAACTGATAATATTTATCAGTTTATCTTATCTGATCTGGCCAGGAACTTCTGGTTATAGTCATGTCCTGCACATCGCGATATTGACTCCCTATACCGGGGGAGACGAATCCTCTCGACCGCTCACTGCCTCCATATGCTTCGAGACTATACCCAACTAAAACCTGTTTGCACGACTCAGTAAAGCCGTGGTAAGATAGTAATCAAAGTATAGTGGGAACACACACAAGAAACTAAGGCGATCTCAGATCAAGGGACTACCCTGTATTATCGTTACTAGAGAACTGCTATCTGACAATAGGTATAATATCATCCAAGAGTTCTCAGTGAGTCCATACAGTGTAACTCATTCCCAATGAGCACCTGTATACAATCTTTGGTTTCAAACACCAATGGCTATGGAATCAACCATCGTCCTGGTCGGGGTTAAGAAACATGTACACTAGTCTAAACTGGAGCACCGATACCTAATTTCAATACTCTTACGACTAGGAACATTTAAGGATGTGCTTATGGACTACCCATGCCCCACTAGTATGATCCCTATCATAATCCTGGCAGTCAAGCTTCAAGCAAAGATCTTATTGTTAGTGTATATGCCCTAGGGGCCATTATTATATCATATTGGCTTGTATATTACTTAATGGAAGCTTGGGATATTCACAGTTATATTAACAGTCTTGCTAAACATGGTAGTATGCTACTTGGTTATATCTATCTTAATATGTGTGTGCGTATTGACAGAGCCCTTAGGATCTTGCTTGACTATCGGCGTTGTGATGGCAGTCACACTAGTGGGGGCTGGGTAGTCTACAAGCACATCCTTTTTCAGGTCCCTAGTCGTAGGATTATCGAGACAGGGCATCGATACTCCGGAGTAGACTAGTGTGTACGCTTCTCATCCCAGTTGGGGAGATGGTCTGTCCCACAGCCATCAGTACGTCGTACAGGAGATAGTATACAGGTGCTCGTTAGGTTACGGGTACACCCGACAGGACTCGCGGGGAACTGTTGGTTGATATTATAC
This sequence comes from Agapanthus africanus, assembly GCA_030015575.1. Classification (NCBI taxonomy): domain Eukaryota; kingdom Viridiplantae; phylum Streptophyta; class Magnoliopsida; order Asparagales; family Amaryllidaceae; genus Agapanthus; species Agapanthus africanus. The sequence continues at coordinate 318,338,441 of CM057338.1, read as the reverse complement.
CCGTCGTCAGTTAACAGTTCCCAGGTGACATGAGTACAGCATAGTCCGCAGACTTGACACTGCTTCTTCGTCTTGAGTGTGTTCCCACTGTTCTGAGATTGCTACCCTACCACGGCTTAAAGGAGTCATGCAAACAGGTAGCAGTTGGGTGCAGTCCCGAAGCACTTCGAGGCAGTGACGGTTAGACAAGATTCGTCTCTCCCGGTATTGGGAGTTGATATCGCGCTGTGTCTGAGAGCCATTACGCAAAGTCCCTGTTTTCCGCCGAATGGCGGAGTGACGCAGAAAGACATCTTGCCTGAGATTCGGGGAAGATACTATTTGGTTTTATCCGTCCACCTCTCCGAAGATGCCAAGTTGATTTATGGCACCGTGTATCGAAGGTTTAGACGGATGCGGCCAATTTAGCAGACTTCGTCAGATTCCCCCTCGTTAGAGGGGTTTTTGATTATGGGGACGCTCTTCCCTGCAGGCGCAAGCCCCTGCAGTTAATTACGCTACCGCATCGCGGTAACAACTTTCTCCTTCTCCAGAATTTCACTTCGTGTCGTGGGTGTTTGTTTTGTTTCTGGTTGCCCATGGATTGTATACGGAGACTAATTTATGCCGTCGCCTATAGGACGTTGATTAGTCCAAATCCGTATTTTCTTAGATTAGGTTTTGGGGTTTTGGTTTAAGGATACGTTAGCCATTTTTGAGGCTAAGATCAACTTAAACGTTTGTTAAGGACACGTTAGTCTGATTTGAGACTAAGATCAACTTAACAGGATCGTTTAGATCCGACAAAAGAGCATTTGGAGGCTCTATTGTTCCAGTTTAGGGACATAGTGGTCCATCGCCAGTTTAGGGACATGGTGGTCCAATGTTCCCATTTTGAGGACGCATATTGGTTTAAGGACGCATTAATCCATGAGTTTAAAGACCCCACAGTCCGTATTGTTGGTTTAAAAACGCATTAGTCCATGAGTTTAAGGACCCCACAGTCCGTATTGTTGGTTTAAGGACGCATTAGTTCATGAGTTTAAGGACCCCACAGTCCAAATTGTTGGTTTAAGGACGCACTAGTCCATGAGTTTAAGGACCTCACGGTCCGTATTATGTGTGGTTGTCGGGACCCGTCACCTCTCTGACGACGTTGAAGGATTACAACGACAAATATCAGAGGAGTTCAGAGATGTACCCTTGAACCGGGTGTAAATTGATTTAGGAGGCCAGTCTTGCTCAGTTCAATTTAGTTTGAGGACTTATGGCCAGAATTGGGTTAAGTCCAGTTGAAAATATTCAACATTTTATTTGCATTTGGCCTGTTAGGCCTTTACTAGGGCTCTGCCCTTTTTAATAATGCACTGCATTTTTTACTTGGTCTGTTGGACCTTTTAATTGGGCTCTGCACCGCATTTAATAATGCACCGCATTTAATAATGCACTGCATTTTTATTAGGCCTGTTCGTCCTTTTAATTGGGCTCTGCCCTTTCTTAATAATGCGCAGCATTTAATAGTCTGACAGTGCGCCACGCGGCCTGTCAGGTGCTTTGCGCTGATTGAGGAGCGCAAGGCACAAACTGATGTGGAGGTGACACGTGTCGCGCTCTGGTGAGTGCAAGCGCAATGCGCTGCGCCATTGCGTTGCGCTAGCGCGCTGCTGACACGTGGCGCGCTCTGACGACTTGTGCCAATTCAAGAGCGCAGTGCTCATTTTTTTAAAGCGCAAGGCGCAGATTATTCTGGGGTTGACACGTGGCGTGTTCTGGTGACTTTGGCCAACCCAAGAGCGCAGAAGCTCATTTCAGAAGTGCAAGGCACTGTTCAAAAGCGCAGAGTGCATCTTGATCTATTTTAGATCAAAGAACAGAATCCTTTTGATTCTAAAGAGGTTCTACCTCAAGTTTTAAGAACCAGTGGTTCATCAAAAGGCAATGCCTTTATATATAGATTAAAATGATCTAATAGCGAAGTATATTACTTCTCTTCTTTTTTTTATTATTATTGGATCTTGTATTGATCTTTCTCTTTTTATTGAAGATCTTGATTTTGTTCTTAGATCATTGATCTTTTCAGAAGAAATTCTTCTCTTTTCAAAGGTTTACCTTTTTTTGGAGTTCTTCTCAAAGTTTTAAAGGAATTCTCTGGTTTCTCTATTATGTCCCCTTTTAGACTTGGGGTCTAGGGGCCTTTATATAGGGCCAATTAGTTTGTTAGGTTGGTTACAGAGATATTTCTCTGATTGATCTGGGGATATTTCCCCACCGTCGGATCTTTGATCCAAGGGCTCTGTTTTACAGAAGAGAATCTTCTTGTTTTTAACAAGATTGGAAAGATCTTTCTGGAATTTTAATTCTGTTTTAGTGCTGGCACAGTTGGCGCGAGCGCACCTGCGCTTGACACATGTCGCGCTAGCGCAACTGCGCTGACACGTGTCGCGCAGCGCAGAGCGCAAGTCAGCTGAAGCGTTGTTTCCTTTATTAAAATTTGAATTTTAAACAGAGCCTTGCTCTGATTGGGTGCGCTGCCTTAAGCGCTGCGCTCCTTGCGCTGGCGTGTCTGATTTTGATACATGGCGTTCTGCGCGCAGCGCAAGGGATCTGAAGCGTTGCTTCACCTCTTGAATTTGAAATTCAAACAGAGTTTTGCTCTGATTGGGGGAAACAGTCCCTGGCCAGGGCAAGCGAGATTTACTGGTAGGTTTTCCAGTAGTTTCTCAAGATGTAATGGGCTTCACTCCGACACGACTTATACCGCTTTTAGGGACTGACGCTTGCCGCCCCCTAGGCCCGATATGTGGTAGTCCTAGACGAACAGACCGGACTGTACGGAGATTGTCATATCAGGCTCAGTAGGAGTTCGGATGGGTTTCCTCATCGGCCTTCTTATCGACATCTACCTAGGGACCGTTACGTACAGCTAGTGCCGCTTGCGGTCTGTGGTTAAATCCACTGCCAGCGTAGTAGTCGAGTCTTTAGAGTCCCACACAGAGATTTTCCCTGCTTCGGACGAAACGATATAGAGGTCGTATGGTTTTACGACAAGGGTTCGGACGCATACATGTTTTTACGCACGTACGATGTTCGGACAGTTTTTACTAGCCGGCTTTGGTTTAAGCCAGATTCTAGTATCGGATTATTGGATTTATACAGTCTAAAGTTTTTCCGTGTTTTCACGGATAGGAGGGGCGTTTTCGTAATTTGGCGAGAAGCTTCTAGAAGGATGATGACTTGGGGGCTAAGGTGGCATTTGCATTTATTGATTTAGTGACTCATTTGTGTGATTCATTCATATAGTTAATGGTGCATTTAATGACTAATGACTCATGAGATGAATCACTCATAATGAATAAATGAAGCATGGTTGATAAATCATTTTGATTTATTCATTTGATAAATCATTATGCTTCATATATTCAAATGAGATATTATTTCATTTCATTCTCACTCTCACCTTCGCTCTCCTCAAGCTCTCTCTCTCTTCAAACCCTAACCCTAACCTCTCATGTGTTGAGATCAAGGGTTAGCTAGACTTATTAATTCCTAATCACACTCTATATTACCTAGGTTGCTTTGATTAGCACTTTGAGTAACCTAGTTTCCTCAAGTTAGAGGCAAAGCTTGGAGTAATAGCTTTCGGGTGGATCGTCTATTACAAAGAGGAGGTCGACGAGGAGGTGGTTAACGAGAAGAAGAAGGACTTGGTTCATTAGGTATAATCTTCTTTCATAGTAGCTAATTACTCCTATGTTAGTGTTACTTAGTGTTTAACAAAGATCCTTTCGGTTAGTCGATGTTGTTTTAAACAAAATGATTGTTTTACCTATTCCGCCTCCCCGCAATTCGTGGGGTGTACAACGTCGACTTACAGTGGTATCAGAGCCTTGCTAAACCATAACTAACTTGTTAGCAAAGTCGTTAGAAATTCGATCACGAAACGAACCGGAAAAAACATCAATTTCACCAAGTTTCTGTCGATTTTAAAACAGGGTCTAAAAATTTTTCAGGGACCCTTAAAATTACAAGCAGGGAAATTTAAGAATACTGGAGAAATTTGGGTTCCTGAATCGGCCAAACAGCAGCGGAACCGCGGCCGATCCAAGCGATCCGCCGCGGATCCGCGGCCGAGTTGAAACCGATTCACCCCAAAATTCTCCAGAAACTCTTCTGTGTTAATTTTGTTCTTTCTGGAATATTTTGTTTCTGCTCAAGTCTCGGGTGAACAGAGAAGTTTTTGGATTAGAATCAATTATGTTTGCTCGATCGAAATTCTACGATGTTTGGCTAAATAGATTATATCTGTGATTTGTATAATGTGTTCGTAAACCTCTCTTAATTGCTAGTATGTCGGTTGGCAGGGGGTTGCACATTCTGTAATGATTTTACTGTTTGTGTTTATGAACTTGATTGGATCGTTGTGATGATTAGCCGGGGTTTGAGATGGGTTTTAATATTCATTCATTCGATGTAAATTGTAATATGTTGTAATATTCTTTTGCGGGGCACATCCAGATTGCGGTTGTAGCCACCATTGTATTATTTCATTTTACTGATTTTTGCTCCTATGATAGACCCAAGGTGGGGTGCACAAACTACCGGGTACTTTGAAGTGTTTAGTGCCCTACTCACGTTGTTGAGGAAGACTGCTTCACTTCGAGTACTTGGCGAGTAGTTTGCCGTACCCGTAGGGGTCTAGGGTGGGGTAATGGCTATTCATCACAACTGTGTAATCCGTCTTTCGTTGCAGACTCAAAGGAAACGCGGATTGTTTGTATATCCAATAATGTTCATCTGTGATCTGGAATGCCTATTATTGCGTCTGACAAATGTACAATATCTATATATGATAGCTATTTAGACGTCACTTATGTTTTACACCCGCGTTAGCCCAGCCTCCGCTCTGTCGTTAGTTAAGTAACCTAACGGATGATGACGGGACCCCGTGGCGAATGCGGATGGCATAAGAGGACGTTGTATTTTCGTTGTTTTCTGCAATGATAGGTTAATGATGGGACGCATTATTATTAATGCAAAGAAAATAAACCAAAGTTGAATCGTTGGAACAGTTTAAAAGAAACCACTCAGTTATTTTTAAAACAGAAGATATTTTTAATTGCGGAGCTTTAACCACTCCTTTTAAAAGCTATCAGGTTCCTTCGGTCATATCAAGCTCACTACGTTCACGGTTTCGCCAAAACCATTCGTAGCCCTCCGTCATTTCATTTGGGTATTCAGTAGTATTCAAGCTATGTATTTTGACCAAAGTTAAGGCATGGTGTTTGGTAGCTGCTGGGTATTCATTTGTTGCAAAGATAGATGAGTTAGTTTGGGACAGTCGTATTATCATTTGACCAAAGTCAGGGGTATGTACGGATGGGTTCAAATTAACAAGATAATGATGGGTAGAACTTGACATGTGACTTATGACATTTTGACCAAAGCCAAGGTCATAAGAGCAAGGGGCAAAAATTTATATCGGGAATTTCTAAAGAAACTGAAATTTGCAAAGAGATGCATACCATTTGAAGTGCGATGAATGTTGGTAGGATTCCTTCAGCATTATCACACGATGATATTTGGATCCCGATCCTACTGTGAGTATATGCTACTCATCAGGAGATTCGTCACTTATCGATCAATGCTATAAACCAAGTAGGTGTCGAGAAAGGTGTCAGCGGGGCTACGCCCCCAGAGAAAAGAGGTTATTTAATTAAGGAACTTTGCGAAAGCGTTGGAAAACCTCCCTCGAAGTACCGACACTGGCCTGGCTGAACGGTTAAGCAAGTATTGTACGGTGAGAATAGTCCTGGCTAGTTCTTCCTTTTTGGTTTGAGGAGGGATTCGAGAAACAGTGGGAGCCATCCAGTTTAGATAAACTAAAAACCACTCTAAACTTGCAAGAGCATCATGCTAAAGTGTTCTCTCTCTCTCTCTCTCCTAATTGCAGCGACCCAGAAAATGACAGGACTTAAGTTACTACTAGAAAAAAATATATTGACAGGGCCAAACTATAAAGATTGGCTGCGGAATGTCAAGATGGTTTTGACTTATGACAAATTGGGGTATGTCCTTACCACTAAGGCACCTGCAGTCCCTGGTCCTAAATCCAGTAATGCGGATAAGGAAATCCACAAAACCTGGGAGTTAGATTGTGCGAAGGCCAAGTGCATCGTGCTTGCCTCGATGAATAATGAACATCAGAGGAGGCACGAGGATATGAATCTTGAATCCATATTTCTCCATACAAAGGATCTGTATGGGGAGCAATCTCGTATAGCAAGATACGAGACCTCAAAGAACCTGTTTCAGGCGAGGTTGGCCGTCGGATCATCGGTAGGAGAACAAGTCCTAAAGATGATTGGCTATATAGAAGAGCTCGCAGACCTTGGGACGACTTTGGAGAACGAGCTCTATACAGACTTGATTCTCCAGTCCATTCCTTCCACCTACGCCCAGTTTATTCTGAATTTTAACATTCAAAGAAAAGAAGTTGAACTTCCAGAACTCCTTAACATGTTGAACAGTGCAGAGGGCACCTTGCAGAAGGAAAGGGAAACACCCGCTATGTTTGTTCGCGGTGCTTCTTCTTCCGGGTCCAAGGCTAGGGCCAAAGGAAGGAAGAATAAGGCCGCCGCCAAACCAAGAGGTGGTGTTAGTAAGGTGGGAGTGAAGGGAAAGAAAAAGATTGCGGTGCCAGTAGTAGCAAAGGATGAGTGCTTCCACTGTCATAGGAAAGGACACTGGAAGAAAGATTGCAAGGCTTGGATTGGCAAGAACCAGGAACCGAAGCAAGTTGTGGCTTCGACTTCAGGTGTGTTTGTAATTGAGAATTGTCTGTCAATCAACACCACTTCCTGGGTATTGGATACCGGATCAGGATCTCATATATGCAATTCATTGCAGGCACTGAGAAACCGTAGAGTGCTGAAAGTTGGTGATATGACCTTGAAGGTTACTAACGGAGCTAGCGTGGGAGCTGTGTCCGTAGGGGATTATCACCTTGGATTGACGAGTAGACATATTTTGGTTTTGCATAACTGTTTTTGTGTATCTAGTTTAACATGTAATATCATATCACTTTCCTTGTTATCGAAAGAAGGTTATGATTTCACGTTTGTAAGCGATGTTGTTAACATCCACCTTAATCATGGTTTGATTGGGTCCGGTACACTGGATAACGGTATATATGTCTTAAACCAATTACAGATTTTCAATGTCCAGAACACACTACAAAGGAAGTCTCCAGATTTAAATAAGGCTTTTTTATGGCATTGTAGACTGGGTCACATCAATGAGACAAGATTAACTAAGTTACATAGAGAAAGATATTTGAATCCGTTCGAATATCAATCTTATGCCACTTGTTAATCATGTCTCAAAGGAAAGATGACAAAGACTCCATTCACTGGACATGGAGTAAGAGCAAGCGAGCTCTTAGGACTCATACACAGCTATGTATGTGGTCCAATGTCTACGCATGCAAGAGGTGGTTTTTCCTATTTCATTACTTTTACGGATGATTACTCTAGGTACGGATTCATTTTCTTAATGAAATATAAATCCGAGGCTTTTGAGAAATTCCAAGAATATAAGAATGAAGTAGAAAACCAGACCGGCAAAAATATCAAGACACTGAGATCTGATCGAGGTGGTGAATACTTAAGTGCCGAGTTCCTAGGTTACCTAAAAGAGAAAGGAATTCTCTCTCAGCTTACTCCTCCATACACTCCACAGCATAACGGTGTATCGGAGAGACGGAATCGAACCCTATTGGATATGGTACGTTCCATGATGAGTAATGTTGAGTTACCGCGATCTTTCTGGGGTTATGCGCTAGAATCAGCGACATATCTTCTGAACATGGCTCCTACCAAGACTGTGCCTACCACGCCATATCAGATGTGGAGTGGAAAGAAACCCCATCTTCAGCATATGAAGATATGGGGATGTCCAGCTTTTGTTAAAAAGCAGCATGCGGACAAACTCGAGGCACGATCAGTACAGTATAAGTTTGTGGGATATCCAAAGAACTCCAATGGGTATTATTTCTATTACGCAGAGGAACAAAAGGTTTTTGTTTCTCGTAATGCCCATTTTCTAGAGCAACAGTTTTTAGAAAAGGAAACAAGTGGGAGCGAAATAGAATTGGAAGAAATTCCAAAACCACAAACTACTACTGAAAGTTTGGTAGAACCAGTAGTTCAAGAAGAACAGGACATTTCCGCACCCCTCCGAAGGAGTAGCAGGCCGTCTCATCCGCCTGAGAGATACTACGGTTTTCTCATAGATGGGGATAGAGAGGATTGCGTCATTGATGATGATGAACCTACTAGCTTCCAGCAGGCCATCCAGAGCGGCGACTCGGTACAATGGCTAGATGCAATGCGGACCGAAATGGAGTCCATGTACACCAACAAAGTATGGACTTTGGACTTTGCTCCAGATGGGGTAAAACCCATAGGATGCAAATGGATCTTCAAGAAAAAGATTGGTGTAGATGGACAGGTGGAAACCTATAAGGCTAGACTTGTTGCAAAGGGTTTTCGGCAAAGACCTGGTTTGGACTATGACGAAACTTTTTTCTCCCGTGGCTATGCTCAAATCCATTCGGATCCTTCTTGCCATTGCTGCCTTCCATGATTATGAAATCTTGCAAATGGACGTAAAGACGACTTTTCTGAATGGTAATTTAGAAGGGTGCGTCTATATGGATCAGCCAGAAGGTTTCAATCTGAGTGGGAGCAGCGGGAAAGTGTGCAAGTTGCTTAAGTCCATTTATGGACTGAAGCAGGCATCGCGGAGTTGGAACATCTGTTTTGATGAAACGGTCAAAGAATATGACTTTATCAAAAATCCAGATGAACCATGTATATATAGTAAAATTGTAGCACGAACTGTCGTATTCCTCGTTTTATACGTGGATGACATTCTATTGATAGGAAATGACATTCCTATGCTACAATCTGTCAAAGGATTTTTGTCACACAGGTTCTCCATGAAAGACCTGGGTGATGCCTCTTACATTCTGGGGATCCGGATCTATCGTGATAGATCCAAGAGGATGTTGGGACTTTCGCAGTCCAGGTATATCAACACTATACTGAAAAGATTCAGTATGGAAGATTCTAAGCGCGGTAATTTACCGGCTTGTCATGGAATCACCCTATCCAAAGAGATGTCTCCCAAGACTGATTTGGAAAGGGATCGCATGTCTATTATACCCTACGCTTCTGCGGTAGGCTCTATAATGTATGCGATATTGTGCACCAGACCAGATGTAGCTTACGCACTGAGTGTGGTAAGCAGGTATCAGTCAGACCAAGGGGAGAAGCACTGGATAGCGGTAAAGAACATTCTCAAGTACCTGAGAAGGACTAAGGAGATGTTCTTGATTTACGGCGGAAAAGACCTCAAGATTGACGCCTTTGCTGATTTCGGCTTCCAGAGTGATAAGGATGACTCCAAGTCCATGTCAGGTTATGTCTTTACCCTCAATGGAGGGACGGTATGCTGGAAGAGCTCCAAGCAGGACACCGTTGCAGACTCGACGATGGAAGCGGAGTATATTACTGCTTGCGATGCCGCAAAAGAAGCAGTCTGGATGAAGAAGTTCCTAACAGAACTTCAGGTGGTTCCTACCATTGTTGATCTAATACCGCTGTATTGCGACAACAACGGAGCTATAGATTTAGCGAAGGAACCCAGGTCCCATCAGAAGTCCAGACACATCTTAAGGCGGTATCACCTAATCAGGGAGATCATAGATCGCCGGGAGATCGAGGTCCGGAGAGTTGCTACAGAGGAGAACATTGCTGATCCATTCACAAAGGCCTTACATCAGATTCAGTTCGAGAGGCTACTCGAGATGACCGGTCTTCGATATGCCAGTACATGGCCCTAGTGCAAGTGGGAGATTGTTAGTGTATATGCCCTAGGGGCCATTATTGTATCATACTGGCTTGTATATTACTTAATGGAAGCTTGGGATATTCACAGTTATATTAACAGTCTTGCTAAACATGGTAGTATGCTACTTGGTTATATATATCTTAATATGTGTGTACGTATTGATAGAGCCCTTAGGATCTTGCTTGACTACCGGCGTTGTGATGGCAGTCACACTAGTGGGGGCTGGGTAGTCTACAAGCACATCCTTTTTCAGGTCCCTAGTCATAGGATTATCGAGACAGGGCATCGATACTCCGGAGTAGACTAGTGTGTACGCTTCTCATCCCAGTTGGGGAGATGGTCTGTCCCACAGCCATCAGTACGCCGTACTGGAGATAGTATACAGGTGCTCGTTGGGTTACGGGTACACCGGACAGGACTCGCGGGGAACTGTTGGTTGGTATTATACCCGTCGTCAGTTAACAGTTCCCAGGTGACATGAGTACAGCATAGTCCGCAGACTTGACACTGCTGCTTCGCCTCGAGTGTGTTCCCACTGTTCTTAGATTGCTACCCTACCACGGCTCAAAGGAGTCGTGCAAACAGGTAGCAGTTGGGTGCAGTCCCGAAGCACTTGGAGGCAGTGGCGGTTAGACAGGATTCGTCTCTCCCGGTATTGGGAGTTGATATCGCGCTGTGTCTGAGAGCCATTACGCAAAGTCCCTGACCAGGGCAAGCGAGATTTACTGGTAGGTTTTCCAGTAGTTTCTCAAGGTGTAATGAGCTTCGCTCCGACACGACTTATACCGCTTTTAGGGGACTGACGTTTGCCGCCCCCTAGGCCCGATATGCGATAGTCCTAGACGAACAGACCGGACTGTATGGAGATTGTTATATCAGGCTCAGTAGGAGTTCGAATGGGTTTCCTCATCGGCCTTCTTATCGACATCTACCTTGGGACCGTTACGTACAGCTAGTGTCGCTTGCGGTCTGTGGTTAAACCCACTGCCAGCATAGTAGTCGAGTCTTTAGAGTCCCACACAGAGAGTTTCCCTGCTTCGGGCGAAACGATATATAGATCGTATGGTTTTATGACAAAGGTTCGGACGCATACATGTTTTTACGCACGTACGGTGTTCAGACAGTTTTTACTAGCCGGCTTTGGTTTAAGCCAGATTCTAGTATCGGATTATTGGATTTATACAGTCTAAAGTTTTTCCGTGTTTTCACGGATAGGAGGGGCGTTCTCGTAATTTGGCGAGAAGCTTCTAGAAGGATGATGACTTGGGGGCTAAGGTGGCATTTGCATTTATTGATTTAGTGACTCATTTGTGTGATTCATTCATATAGTTAATGGTGCATTTAATGACTAATGACTCATGAAATGAATCACTCATAATGAATAAATGAAGCATGGTTGATAAATCATTTTGATTTATTCATTTGATAAATCATTATGCTTCATATATTCAAATGAGATATTATTTCATTTCATTCTCACTCTCACTTTCTTTCTCCTCAAGCTCTCTCTCTCTTCAAACCTTAACCCTAACCTCTCATGTGTTGAGATCAAGGGTTAGCTAGACTTATTAATCCCTAATCACACTCTATATTACCTAGGTTGCTTTGATTAGCACTTTGAGTAACCTAGTCTCCTCAAGTTAGAGGCAAAACTTGGAGTAGTAGCTTTCGGGTGGATCGTCTATTACAAAGAGGAGGTCGACGAGGAGGTGGTTAACGAGAAGAAGAAGGACTTGGTTAATTAGGTATAATCTTCTTTCATAGTAGCTAATTACTCCTATATTAGTGTTAGTTAGTGTTTAACAAAGATCCTTTCGGTTAGTCGATGTTGTTTTAAACAAAATGATTGGTTTACCTATTCCGCCTCCCCGCAATTCGTGGGGTGTACAACGTCGACTTACACTTATGGACTTTATCAGCATGTATTAACGATACATAATAGCAAGTAAAATATATACACATGATGATAAAGACAATCCAGATAGCTTACTATCATCTCGAGTAAGACCGTTCTATCCGTATAGGTCCTCCTTCAACTACAGTAATTGACTTCCTGCAATTACAATAATTGTCTTGAGGGTGCTATATCCAACAAATACCTATATTTCAAAATGTGCCACTTTAATATCTCAAATTTTTTTTGCACTTTGCTACCTAGCTGTTCTCCAGAATGTGTTTCTTGAGAACCAGTAAATAAAAAAAATGCTAAAAGGCAAAACTTTAGGTATTAAAGTGTCACAATTTGAAATATATGTATTTATCTGCTATTTGGATAAATTAATGTGTATTTATATGCTATTTAGCCATTATTATAATTTCCTCAGGTGTAAATGTTACGTTTCTTTTATTTTGCCCAACAACATTTTTCATATTTATGAAAAACACACCAAATTCTTTGTATTTTAAAAGCAACACCAAGTTCTTCTCCTGTATCTAAATTAGACACATCCGTTAACTTTCCATCCACTTCTAGCTAAGCATCCGTCAATATTAGCCGTTAGGAGCTTAAAAAGACGAAAATGCCCCTGAAACAATTACATAGGTTCGTTTAATGGGTCGGACTCCCTCTTTCTTCTCCATTCATAATTTTTTTTTGCTTCTCTCTCTCTTTTCATGTTGTCTCTCTTTCTCTCCTCCCCCCTCCTCCCTCCTCTATCTCTCTCCTTACTCTCTCTCCTCCCCCACCTTGATCGGTAGAACAGTGAGTTTCGACGCCTCCCCTCAATTAGAAAGGTCTTGCCTCATCCATCTCCAATCCTTCAGCCAGTGTCCTCCTTCTCCTCACATCCAATGACGACAACGACACAGAAGACGCAGAAGATAGAAGACGCAGAAGTGGCTGGGGACTTGATGAGGAAGCACAGAAGAAGGGATTGGAATAAGATGAAGACTCGAAAGAGAGACTTAAGGAAAATACCATCTTTCTATGCCCTACTAAAAAGAAACTTAGCTGATCTGGATGGAAAGCAAATAGACATGTCCTTCTTAAATAACTTGAGAAAATTTGGTGATGTTTTCATAAATAGAAGTATATTATGTGATTTTGAAAATATTAAAAAATTGCAAAATCGGCAAATAAAAAACCACCCTAATATAAAAATATATAAAACTATATGAGTTATCAATATGATAATATGTAAAATTACTGATTCAGAGTACGGAACAATTCCTGAGTTTATTACAATTCTTAAAGGCTTGGATTTATTTATTTTCTATTAAAAGTTATCCATATAAAAAAATATAGCAATCATCCACATGGATAAAAATAAAACAAGAGGAAATTAGCCATGTCACTAAACTTATTATATGAACTCCATTCAAGGTAAGATGCAGAATACAAGGTTACTATACAGACTCAATATAACATATCCCCACACCGATTTAACTTTGAACCAAATTTTTATGGGTAAATTCCATAGTACTCAGAAAATCACCAAAGCAAAATGGCATAAAATCACTTCGAATTATAATAACATCAAACACAGGCTGCTAAGCACCGCTTAAAGTGAATCTTATGGCTACAAAGTCCATGGCATGACTTTAGGGTAGGAAAAAAAGATTAATTTCAAATGCCAAATAAAGCTGAGAGCACATAGATGAATACAAATATTTGTACATATCAGAGGAGTTCCACATTTTCTCCTGCCCTGAAGTAGGAGCATACATCACTGCTGGACAAAATTACTCGACTTCTGCCAAATAATCATCGATCTCAGAAGGAGTCAATACCCTGCAACATAAAATTAAAGGGATCGGTCACTGTATAAGTTCAATTTAATGATCCTATCAAAATTTCATATAAAGAGGTAAAAACAATCAGTGGCATCATATATGCAAAGGCAGCATGGCTAGATAAAACAATTAAACCACAATTGTTGGTGGCAAGCACCCTTAGACCTTTATTTCCTTCATGTTTTGAAGGAATACCTTTATACGCTTCGTTATCCCATCGAAAACAGTGTATGGCATTAAATTGAAGGACATGGGAACTTCATATGGTATTTATTTGCAAAGTTAAATGGTTGCGAGAATCTTCTCAGGGAAAATTTTCCAAACTATTTTTCCGGATAATCTAGACCGTTCAACTTGTTTTTCATGGCCTAATGCATGGACCCCCCAACTTTCATGTGCTTTTGGATGCTATTTGCTTGTTGATCTAAAATTGTAAAATGTTGTATAGCATAAAAACCGTTAACTTTACAACCATCCTATACAAAAGCAAAAAGTATTGAAAACACAATAAAATTGGTGTATATATCCATTAGCCAATGGAGATCAAGATGAATGGCTCCGATTATCCAAATAAAAAAGAGGTTGATATTGATTAATCGACACATTCCTGAAAATTCTCAAGAAATAACATTCTCGGAACCATTTTTCTCTTATTTGCAAGCCACTAAAGTAATTAATCGCAATGTATTAAAGTATATGGTTATTATCTCGAAATGCTGAAAGGTCATGGTATTTAGTGATTAACCTACATACAATTTTAACATATCATTTTACAATATTGAACAGGTTCAACTATATGACAAAAAGATTTCTCAAAGCTGCATGTTCATTATATTGCAAAGCTCCATTTGAACGTTCAACGGGATACAGTGGATAAAGCTGAAAACAAAACACACACCTGAATTTGCGATCAGCTTCAATAACTCCAATTTCAATGTTCTTGCTTGAAATTTGCCCTTCAAACCTACGTATTTGCAATACAATTAATTAAAGAGCAATCAAGCAGATTTGTTTCAGTACATGCCAACCCATAAACAGCTAATTACCCTTCTTTCAGAGTCAAAATTGCAGTGTGAACCGCATCATCAAGCTCCATATCATCAGTGTACCTGCAAATGGAGGAAACTGACAATTTTTATACACAAATGGGGCATTATATTTCCCACAAAAGATGAGCTCAGTAGGGGAAAAAATGAAAAGAGACGATTGATGAGAAATCATGCAACCTTCTCTTGATACTTTTAAGAGCAATACTTTTCCTACCCATTGACCAAAATTAATGTGAAGAAAAAGTATTACTCTTACAATAATTATACTCAGATATCCCTGACTTCAATTACCTCTTTTCAAGAAAAGTCTTCGCGTTTGAGACATTTTTCCCCATTGCCGAAGCTTTCCATGAGAAGTATGAACCAGATGGGTCAACCTATGAAAAAACACAGTTAGAAAAGGTAGACATGTCCTGTAGTTTCAAACACTATTATTGTGTTAAGCACAACCTCTGCTAAGAGAAAGGAATAATACCTAATTGATTCTCAATTACCATTACGAACATATCTGTTGATTCAGAAAACCAATCCCCATGTATGAAAGGCCAAGATGAATAAATATTTATCATCCAATATGCAATCTATCAGATTCTAGAACTAGTTTTACATAATGTATTAGTGGTCCTTGTGTGTTCAAGAATACCCTGGTCCTATGTACCAACAGAAAAATACGAATCGCTGGTTTGATCTCCTAAGTAGGCATCGAATCAGATACATATATGGGACACAATACGAGGAGTTGTCGATTCGTTATATTTAAAATAAAAAATAAAGGTATGATTTGTATGGAAACGTCAACTTTTTGTGGCTTAAATGTATATACATAATAACAATATCTATAATTTTCAAAAAATAACAAAAGAGATCATTTAGCAAATCTAAATTAATAATAAATAATTTCACTACTCTAAGATTGCAATAGTAAGATTGTTAGTGACTTGGTTACTAATGCTTGCTCAATATATCTATAATAAAATATACGTTCTAGGATAGGCTAAGAAGAGTCTCACAAGTATCCTTGATGAATATGAACGCGAATTCGTCACCTCTATGAAGAATCCATGCAACATAGTTGATATCAAAGTTGTTGCTTAACTAGTATCTTTATGGTAGAGAAAGAAAAGACATGATTCTTGTACCTGAAATAATTGTGGTCCATTATCATCATAGCCAGCTATCAGTAACGAAACTCCGAAGGGCCTCACACCACTGTAATAGGCAACGGGAAAAAAACTGAGTAAAAAACGGTGAACTATGATTTAGATAGAAAAGCAATAGGAATAAAGGCTTTATTAATTGTCATGAAAATCATTACTTAGACATAATTTCAACAAGCTTGTTGAATAGCTTAAGAGTATGAGACACGAGTGAGTCAAGATTGTTGTTTGCAAAAAGTAGTAGCTAATATCTACAACAACATCATTTAGAAGGGAAAAAGGCTTGATCATAATCATACTGCCTAACGGGGAATAAACTAACTTTGACAAAGCATTGTTACAGATATCATGTTACCACAAGGTTAAGCGTGCATAAGGTTAAACCGTAGGATCATTTTAAGAAATAAAGTAAAACATAATCACTGATAAGCATACCCAGATTGAGTGAACTCTTGCATAACGGCTGCAGTTTCCCTTACAAGTTGTGTTACAGGAATAGGTTCCTGCATCCATGTACAACGATAACAATCAGGATATATACAGGTCTAAAGGTCTTGAAATAAAAAATATATAAATATTTGATCAAGTGAAGACAACTGCAAAACCCCTTATACCTTATCCTATGCGTTAAAAGTCCATAAAGTGCATAAGCAATGGACTTCAGAAACTTCAGGCCCCAAAAGTACCATGATTATATCGAAAAGGAAATGCAGTTCATCAGGCACCAGACAAGGTACATGAAGCAGATATCAAACAGAAAATTTGGAACTGCTAGCAAACCACAATATGCATATGATAGTGTTCTCTAGAGGTGGTAACCTAGACTCGACCTTCAAATTGACCAAACTTGACCGGATCTATTGGGTATAGCTAGAGTATAATTAAGTGCTGGTCACATTTGGATCAACCACCTGAAACATTATCAAATAGGTCGGGATAGGGTCATAACCTAATATCCAAAATGATCCATAATTACAACAAAACTCAAATGAAATCTTCCTTAGATGGAGGGACAATAAGGCTTTGGTGTGCTTCGACGGAAAGGTAGAGTTTGAATGTTGCTTTTTGTATGACATACATACCACAAATAAGATAGTTATTGGGTTAAATGGACTGGGTCATGAGTCACGTGCCCGCAAAGTAGGCAGGCCAGGTTTGGATGGCCATCCTGACCAGTTTAATATATGAGATGGGTTTGGGTAAAAAGGAATTATGTCACCTCGAAATTGACCGAGGGATAAGTGACCTGACCCGTTTTCCACTGCTGGCCTCCTCCAATTCTCCTACATCATTAGAAGACCTTTGACTTTTGCAAAAAGAAGTCACGGTCAAGCGGTCAACCATCTTTTGGAAATCCGGAGCCATGTGTTGGACACATAAAAATAATAGCATGTGCTAGATGTGTATAAAATCAAATAAAAACATGCGTGGATGTGCGTAAAATCATGTTGCTTGAAAAATAAGGTTTTTTTTTGTTTTGTTGATGTGACCCTTACAGAAAAGGAACTAGTGACCTCCCTCTTTGGTAGCAAAGTTTACCACAAGGCTATGCTCCTTTGGTTTGAAAAAAATATATAGTTCCTCATACAAGAGAGATAAAATTAGGTCTAAAGACAATAATACTAAGTGGAACTCGGTTAACGGTCTGTGGTCGGTGCAAGAAGCAACGTGGAGAGACTCAAATTGGATTATTGCATGGAAATTGGAAAGATGACAACAACACTTAAAGTAATGACTTAATGGGATACAACATCGTCACGTAGAGGTCATTACTCTACATCCATAGCATACCCGAAAGGGAGGCTGAACTGTGACAGACAAATATCATGGAAACACAGCCGCTTTGAAGAAAAAAGGACAATAAGTTCAAGGCAGTAACAGTGTGCAACAAAAAAAAACAGTTACTGGATTGCCTTGGTTGTTATAATTCAATTTTAACAAGAGGACATAGCTATGACCCAACAATCAACGCCAGGATAACATAATTTGCAGGCATGAATCTTGATACAATCAGGGTATAAGATGGCTTCATTTAAAGAGGCTCAGAGAATTTTCATTTTATTTTTAAAATAAAGGTGCACCAAACTAGACAAGCCCCCTCCATCACTCTCACCACCACATATTCAAGGCAGAGAGAGACTGGTGCAGTTTGAACAATGTAGGAGCCGTTGGATGGAATGCTATGCAAAGATAACTTAACTGTTGATACATGTATGGAAATAATGCACCTTTGGTGCTGGAAACATCCATCAAATAATAATTCAGAACAAAAAATTGACGTAAAACGTAAACTTCCAGTTGACAGGCTATATCACATATTCGGATACACACATAGGACACAATAACGAGATTCACAATTTTCCAAATGTCTAGGATATGAATCATGGGGATACACTAATGCTTGTTGATAATGTTTGTAAAACTCGGTTTGAGCCCACAACGCATGTGTGTGCCCACATATGGATGCATATGGGCTTTTAATATAGTGACTCCATCCAAAAGACTCAAAACCTTATGGAGGTTTGTCCATCTTATATCTTATACCCATATGCATCCCACAATTTTCCCGATGTGTGACTATGTTAACCATATTCTCAACACTCCCCCTCACGTGCAACACACGTGGACAAAGAGGACTTCACGTGCGAGGGCTCAAACCTCATGTGCAACGTGGACAAACAAAAACCCGCACTTTGATACCATGAAATAATATGAGGGAGAAAGAGAGGGTTAGAAGAGAATTTGTTTAGGGGAAGATAATGGACATCAAGTTGAAAGGGAATCGAGACAAGTATAGAACAGAAGTCGAGGGTAATTGTGATGTAGCCAGAACTGAACCCACTCTCTCTATCAGCTGTAATACCATTTGCTAAAATTACCGGGATGGTTCCATGTCTCATCTTATAGAAAGACAATATATTTTACTCCCTGTCATGTGATCAGTACCTCCAGAATCGATAACCCACGTGAAGCATGTGTCGGCAAGAGGCAAGATATATGATTGCTTCTTGCCTTGATTCAAATCCGAAGTGAGTGAGGATAAAAAAAAGACAAAGTCTTTGTATTTCATCATTTATCAATGCTCCTTCTGAAATAGAAGACAATGTAGTTGTCGTCATCGTCATGTCTATTCGCAAATACCAAAAGATGAAAGATGCTTCTCAGCAAGATGATGAGGACAACACAAACAAGGATAATAATGGAAGGGATAACTTGTATCGTAGATGAGAAAATCCAAATGGATTGAATTCACTCCTTGAGGCAACTCTCAAGATCTAGGCAAAATCTCTCTAGATCATAACAGTATGAGGCAACAACTCTCAGAATAATGCCCGTATCTTCAAACAAGCTTGAATTCACTCACCAAAAGAAAGATCTTCTAAGATCTCACCCAAATATAACCAAGAATGCCAACCACCCAACAGAAAGGAATCAAGCAAGATTCCACCCAAAATTGTCGTGATTGGTCTCCCAATATCCGATTCCACGATCAATCAACCACATATCAATTCAATCGGATCCGAACACGGACTCCAAAGACTTCAAAACTCCAACAACGCAATCAATACGAATCCACACTTTCATATAAAAAATAGCTTGAACTTGAACAATTTGAAAGGAAAATACCTTCATGTTTACTGTAGCAGTCAAGAAATCCTCAAATTCAGACAAGAATTCCAGCCAAAAGAACTCCAACCCCGAGCTCAAAACCCAAAATCTTAGAGAGTCGACTTCAAATTGCACCAAGAACCGGAACAATCGACTCTAGAAGCTCCAAGTCTTCAAGAATGAACTCGTGGATGGCTCGATTCAAGAGAAATCACCTTGAATTCAATGTATAAGGCTCGGACTACTGTAGCAACAGGTAAATCCAGCCCGAAAACAACCTGACCAAGCTCCAACAGCCACAATCCGGCCCCAAAACCACCTGATCAATCAAGATTCCATCTAATCGAGCTCCGACAACCAAGTCTAGGCAGTTCTTCACCAAGTCGAGCTCTAATCGAGCTCCAACAGTTAACTCGAAGAGGAAAAGGGATCGATTGAAGAAAGGTGGTAGCTGGTCGAGATTGATAGCCAAGCTTCAAGATCGAGGTAGTTGCTCGAGGTCGATGAAGGTCCTAATGTTCAGATCGACGGCTACCAAAGCGAGATCAAGCATCTTCAAGTTTGGATCTAGACAATGGCAGCCATCGAGTGAAGAACAGCTTCGACGAGCCTTGAGGAGAGACGGCAAGGCTTCGGTGATGGCCGGCGAGCTCTGCGAGGTGGCAACGGTGGTGGGTTGGTGTTGATGATGACGATAACAGGCAACGACAGTGGGTTGTTAGGGTTTTGGGTTGTGTTATTTGATGGATCGCTAGGATTAAATCTCAGGAAACTGAGTGGCTCTGATACCATGTAAAACTCGGTTTGAACCCACAACACATGGGCCACACATGCTTCCGCCGCGCATGGGCTTTTAATATAGTGAGGACTCTATCCAAAAGATTCAAGACTTATGGTGGTTTATCTCTTCATATATCTTATACCCATATGCATCCCACAATTTTTCCGTTGTGGGACAATGTTAACCACATTCTCAACAGTGTTGATGCATATATTGTTGGTGTATTAGCAATTTATACGTGTACATCTAGAGTAAGATATAAATTGTATGATGTCCAAAAAAAAGAGTTCCTCAAGTTTCCTCAACGAATCCAAAGGGTTCCAATATGGATACAAATCTAATATGGATGCATCTCCTTGAAGACAAATCCATGCAACACAAGAACATATAAACATAAACCAAGGGTCCTAGCATGAATCCGTTAAAGGGGCTCTTATTAGCTGCCCGTACATTTACAGTGAATGGGATGCCATTTACCCAATTCACAGGTAAAAGAAAATCAACGAGGCATGTTCGCTTAAAGATAGTTAAATGGATTATAATTTGAATGAAATGGACAAAGATGAGAGATGTGAACTTACTTTATATAGTCTGTAATACTGTTGTGCTTGCTTTCTGCTTTTTCTCACTAACACACGGGAATCTGGGCCCATTCCACTGTTTAAAAAATAGAGAGAAAAGGGGTATCAAACCATAAGACGAAAAAACATAAGTGAAATCAACAGACAAATTGCAAGTCCAAAAAGCAACCAAAATCAGAAATCAAAAAATGAGGTTGCACAACCATGGAATGATAGAAACAAGCATAGAGAAAATGATTAAAACCGACATCAACTTTAATCTTATCATAGCAATAAAATTTTGGGCAACTGTCGTGTGTTCCTAGAAATACGTAATAAATTGTTGTGTGTTCCTTGAAATACATGATATAGGGGATAAACATCCAAAATTCTCAAGTCTCATTATATGATGATCAACTGTTACATCATTCCTCCTGTCAACAAAAAAAAACTATTTCTTCATCCTTTGTTGCACTTATATACTGCCTCAGAAATGAATGTGATCTAGGAAGTATGGACACTTCTTCTTGCTCACCGTGTCCGTGTCCGACATGTATCGCGGTGCCCAACACGTATTGGACACTCCGCCTGATAACGTATCTGACACGGTTGGGCCGAGTTCTTCCAAATTAGACGTGTCCGACACTTCTACATAACAGGGTGTCGAAAAATAAGAATGTGTGTATGTGTGGACATCTTTAATACTTTTGAGGATACAAATATATTAAATATTTTGAATCTTTCATTCAGGCTCTAGAAGTAGGGGTTCTTGATGCAAATGATAAAGTCCGGCCTATGAAAGTCGGCTCCGATTAAAAAAAATTCATATTTTGTTTGTTATAATTTTAATGATTGTATTCTTGCACGTTCATTTTAGTTTCATGCATGCATACATACATACATACATACATATTCGTTCGTGCCCATGTTCGTGCCCATGAATACTTATAGTTATTGAGGAAAGATGTACCGTACTATAATGCTATACTAGTACATGTTTTTCTCGTAATTATTTATATATATTTTTAATACATATAATTAAATACATATACAAAATAATATAACCGTGTCCCATGTCCTCCATTTTACAAATTTGCCGTGTCCCGTGTCCATGTTCATAGCCATGTCCGTGTCGGTGATTCATAGAATGTGATGCATCTGTCAGCATATTTATCAATTTCATGCTTCTAATTCAAGTCTTTTGTAGCCAAAAGTAGATTTTCAAGCAGTTTTTCCCTCTTGCAAGGCCAAAACTGCATCTCTTTTCCACCCCTGACCCCGACCCCCCACCCACCCAAAAAAAAAATCCATTTCCAACCCAACTGAACAAGGTTCTATGACAAAATCCTGACTTCCTTGACCAGGAACTGAAGCAAATATCAGTTGATTGACATCAGCTTGACAGTAGACCAAAATTTTTTGTCAAACCTTCAAAGCTATGGAGTTTTACTCCTTAGACAACTCCATTTTGATAGGAAAATAATTCATTTATTTTATACAGTTTCAACTTTATAATAGTAATATTATCATAAATATCTTCAATTTATCATATTATTTTCCAGTGTTTCTATAGCTGAGTTGACACAAAACCATTAAACAGAATTTAGAAGATGCATAAATCAAAGTCGGATGAGAAAGTTATAGTTCATGTCATCTTCCATTTTTCAAACACTATATGTTACTGACAGTAAACTGTTTTAGCTGTCTAAATTAAGTGAATGGGGAATAAAACTACCTGTAAACAACTCCAATGTCTGTCGTCATCAGCTGAATTTTTTGCACCTGCAATAAAAAAAATCATTAAAATCGTTTACATTCAGAAAAGCATGCGATGCACTCCATGCTGTCCCATAACAAATACAAAACTTAATTCAGCAAAAACGCCAATAGCAAGCACTGAAAGCAGAATTACGGACAGAAAGCAAGTTAAATGATGCAATCGAATAAAAAATACAAGATAATTGACATGACGAAAACCTACTGCGCAAAAACTTGGAGAAGCATTTTTTTAAATGTAAGTATTAAAATTGCTATCATCCGGATCCGGAGAGGAACAAAAGGAAAATAAAGAAAAAAGAATTTTTAAAATAAGGCGACAGCGTAGACAATTAACATTTCCAGACAACCAACCAACTATAAGGCTATTACATTACATAATATTAGGCCTAAGCCAGATATTTTAAAAAGCAATGCCATCATAATGCTTCCAATAAAACAACCTATATACAACAAACATAAATCATTTCTCACCAAAACTGGAAACAACATAACAGTAATGACCCGTATAAGAGAATAAACAAGAGAAAGAATTGCTAAAATCATATGGAACTGCAGCTAGTTTATGTATAACGATTTGACTTGATTACAAAATAGAATATAATTAGCAAATAGTAGAACAGACTCAAAATCCATGTACTTACAGATGTCTCGTCCACTAAAATGGAAGGTAATTTCTTCTCGGTTGCAATAACAACGCCATTAGCAGCTGTCATCAAGGAAACATATAAAGTGTAATCACGGAAATGATAACGTTAATTACAGGTATAGATTTCTGGTAAGGGGAAAAAACCAATTAACAAATAAAAAGCATTTCAGCGTGATCTCAAATAACTACGAGAGTTAAATACTTAAACTACATGATTGCATGCTATCTCAACCAAGTCATGGAAAATATCATTTCAAAAATTATGTCAACAAAAACTTAATTATAGCATCTCAATATATAATTAGTTTTTCACAGCTATTTGATCAATAGGCATAGTCTCAATCCAAATTCTTATTGAAGAAATAACCATCTTTTATTCCTCCCCCTCCCCCCAAAATCTGTTTAAAAGGTAATGGAATTAAAGGCCAAATATATAGTATGTCGCCTGCCAAATAAACACATGAAAATTGCATCCCTATACTCACTTCTCCACAAGCATACAGAAATATAAAGTTTCAGATGATTTGTGCTTCTCCAATTTTGTCAACTATATAGTTTATTGGAAAATGGAATATGCTAAAATTGGTGATAGATGATAGCACTCAGTTTTCTACTTATGAGCCTCAAATAATAGCACATCCTAATAGGCCCAAAACTTCAGGTCAGTTATACTTTCTCAAATAGGGGGTTGAAACTTGCGATCTTTCTATCAATAGAGAGAGAGAGAGAGGATCAGGTTGTATAACAACTAACAAACTACAAAGCAGATACAATCCTAAGCAATCCTAAGCAGAAAGTTTAGCACCAAACAAGTCAACCAAAAATGTGTTGAAGGCCAACCGACAATATGGCAATCATCTCTATATGCTAAACATGTCGGATCTAAAATGGATCTCGCTAAGCTATCAGAGATGAATTTGTTAATCTGTGGGGCTTGGTGAACTTGTAAATTGCAATACAAATTGATGAGCAATATAAACAATGGAATAATCATTTTCATAACTAAGGATCAATAATTTATTGTGATGGTGAGATCAATAATGGTCCAATTCAAATAATCAAAGCGAACATAGTTGAAGTGGAGAAGTGCTTTGTGAGTAGTTTTTTGATTGTAGAATATCAAAAAAACTGAGGGGAAATCCTTTAAGACAGGTAGACGGCTATAAGACCAGCATTGCTTAATACACTTTGACCGGGCTGAACATAAGGTTAAAGATTTTTGTAGTCAATTTTAGAAGTTTGGGATAATTGCTTGTCGTTACTGCTATTGTATCGGTGCTATTGTTGTGGGAAAGGTAACAAACAGATTTTCATATTATAAAGAAAAACTATGGAGAAAATAAAACTAAGCATAACAAGGATGTAGTAGAAAATCCACATGCATAGAATATCTTTAATCAAGCACATGAATTTATTGTACTTTTTTTATAATGCATACATAGGTGAAATTTCCAAACAACGGAGATTTTCTCAGAGCAGAATAAGGAAAACACATCTTTCTCCTATCAAGACTTTTCCATGGACTAGAAAATTTTTAAGATGGTCAAATGGTCATTTAAAGCTAGGGTGATCCTTTCTCTTAAGAGCAGTTTCTCAGCCAGATATTTGACACTAAGAGAGTATCGACATAAAGTAGACATTATGGTTGTAAGACATTGCCAGATCTTTTTATGGGTTGTTGCTTCAAAAATGAAACTATCATGAAGGCCAAAAACCTAATGATGATGAGTATGTGAAAGTAAAAAGGAAGTCCATTGATAGATCCTTGCTACATAGAGCCTAACTTCTTTCCGTATATCTTTCAATATATGTTCCCCTTCACAAAGGTTCTAAAGGAGTATGATTCAAAATGCAAGGCACTTCAACTGTGCCTCAAAGTGGAGTCATGAATGCAATTACTTACATAAAAATCTATCATCTTCATAATGAATGTAATTTCTTATAGATTGATGCACAGTGATTTCTCATTTTCCCGACTACATTTTGGTGGGGGGAAAAGCATAAATAACGCAGTAAGATAAAAAAAATTGTGTCTTTATGCTACAAAATTTCACATTTTCCCTAGATCAATAGATCAAATACAAATGTCAATCAAAGCGATTTCATAGATCGATCGCATACCTTTGATCCCGAGAGAAGTTTGCCCCGATCCAACGGCGGTGAGGGCGTGCTCGATCTGGACGAGCTTTCCTGAGGGGCTTTCGATCGCGATCAGATCCAAGGAGAAGAGGAGGAGGAGGAGGAGGAGGAAAACTAAGGTTAGAGCTTTCGAAAATAGTGGAACGAATGAGGGGAAAAAATGAAGGGAAAGGGGTGAGAATTGAACCTGAAGGTAGTGAGCGAGAACGAGTACTGGCTGTCTCCCATGGCGATTCCTAGGGCTTTTGGTGTGTTTGAATGAGGAGGAGCGCAACGAGGGGAGAGAGAAAGAAGAAGAGGAAGCCTGCTGCCCAAGAAAGCCTTTTTATTAGGGTTTTGCACTTTGTAGTGATTTTAGGTATTTTGCATCATCGTCCTCCTTGGTCTCTTTGCATATACCCGCTTGTTATTTCTTGTTTCGGATGGACTTTCTATTTTTCCCATTTATTTTCACATATTCCCTTATATAAACCGGTGTCAAAATAACATTTTAGAATACAATTACACCAAGAGGCGGGCTTCATACCCATGGTGGCATGACGCGAGATGATAAACTACCAGGACTAATCATTTATGACTTGTGAGTAGGGGAATAAAAAATACTCCAACCAGACAACTCGGCCTAAATTTACTAGATTCAACCTTCTCTGAATCCGGAAGTTTTGCAATCGGATCAATTTGCCCCACAGGTTAACTGATACAGGTTAACTGATTGGGTTGGGTTAGGGTTATGTATCGAAACACTATTGGACACATCAAACGCGAAACCCACTGATTAACTCATCCGCCCAAGCCCATTACAACAACACCAACTCATCAATGATGGGTATTAAAGAGCAGAATAACATTGATCAGCCTCCAAAATGACTGTCCATAATTGGTTCCAGTCCATTACAACAACGCCTTCTCATCATCAACGATGTAACTTCTTGTATCTCAACCGCTCAAAACTCAACTCTTTACCATCAGAAAATCCCCACTCTAAAGCTCGAAGCTCGAATTTAGGGTTTCTTCTTCTCTCTGATGAAACCCCTAACCTCCTCTTTCCCTCTCACTAGAACCCGCCCCTCTCACCACCGCCCCAAAAACCATAACCCTAATCCCATCTGACGCGAGCTAGATCGCGCCAAGATGTTGCCTTCCGTTGATCTGCTGATGGCGGTGACGGATGACTGATATTGGATCTGGAGGCAGGCTCCTGAAGCGTGTGGATCTCAATGGGTTTGAGGTTAGTTGTCGCCGAGGTACCTGCAAAGAAGTCCCGGGGTGGTTGTACCACCGAGGACCCTCCGACGGTCAAGTTAGAGAGGAAATCCGAGCAGAGTAACGGCTTGGTGGAGTAAAAATAATTTACTTGAACCGTCTGAAGAAGGGGTTTAAATAGCGGTGGCAGCAGGCAGGGCAGGCGCGAGAATCACGCCGGCAGTTACACTCCCGACGTCACGCCCGCGTGATGAATGGGATCTCCCATTAATGGTGAGACAGGCTCGTTAATGGGGGATCGTGGTGGCGTAGAACGTAGGATGTGGCCGGCGGATATCTCGCGCATGGCGAGATTCGCGGGATGGCGGTTGCGCCTGTGAGCGGTGCCGTTGGTCGGTCGATGAGACCGAGGAAGATGACCTCGGCGGGAGAGCTCGCGGACGAGCGGGGGAGCCGAGGTATCTTGGTTCTGCGGTAGCCCGGAGACGAGTTGTGAGGCCAAGGAGGCCAATTGTGCTGGGGGCTCGGAGGCGAGCCAGGTTTGTTTGTAGAACGGATATAGGAGTGGTCTGGTCGGCCACTGTAGGTCCTTTCTTGCATGCTTTGGGACACGTCATCTGCCACGTGTCATGATCTGGGAGATCACCGATATTGAGCATCATCATTAGCCCCCCACTCTTGTCCCGACCAGCTTACGGGTCGGGTCGAGAGTGGTCTGCCGGGTCACCCGAGGTGAGCTCCTTTTCGAAGATATCGTCGGGCGTTTTCCCGGGTAATCCGTTGTATTTTCTGGATGATGCCGGCGAATCAGGGCGAGATCTTTTGCATTAAAGAGGGTGCGTCGGATCGTGCGTACTTTCGCTGAAGCGACAGCCCACGTGTCTGGAGCTGGTTGGATGATGTGACGAGCCGCAGACTTCTGGCGTCTGATGGGATCCGGCCAATGTGCGTGCAGCAGGTGGAGCGATCATGGCCGTTGAATGCGAAGAGTTGTTTTTGGCGGGAGCCGACCGTCGCCGTTGGATGAGGACGCCGGTAGCTATAAATAGAGGTGGGTCCTCTTCAGGGCCCATCTCTCTTCATATTTTCCTCGTTCTTGATCTTGTAAGCTCGGCGCTCTCTTCTTTAGGTCGGATCTCTGGGTTCCCGAGGACTTCTCTCCATCAGGTTAGATGTCTTCTTTTGAGGAGTCCGTAGATGTCGTCGGGGTAGATTCTAAGGATTCCTCCGCTGAGTCGGAGTCTTCCTGGGAAGCTAGGGTCAGATCCTCTTCCCGGGGGCGCACGTCAGGGGCGGATCCCAGAGTGGAGGTGGCGGACGCCCCTGGTGTGCCTTCCTTGATGAGGTACGAGGGCGAGCTTGTCACCGCTCGGGCTCGTTTCCATATCCCTCCTGGTTATACTCTACGTTTGGCCGAGGAAGGACAGAGGGCGGATCAGGTGCGGGGTAAAGAGATTGCCTTATACCTGGAATCTTTTTGGGCCGGAATGCCCATGCCCTTCTCTCCTGAGGTCGTTAGAGCACTAAATTATTTTGGGTTAGCCCCGGGCCAGCTAGTGCCGAGCTCATGGAGGATTCTCCTTGGGTTCCTGATCTGTTTGAAGCTGCAGATGATCTCTTTCAGTCTGTCCATCCCTGCCTCCTCTCTCATTTACAAAGGTCACCCCAGCAGTCGCGCGGACGACCCGAGGTGGGTTTACCTCTCCTTTAGAAAATGACGAGGGAGTGCAGCCGGGTCGGGTGTCATTGTCTTGCCTTCTTCCATCCACAATTGGAAGAAGAAGTTTTTCTTTGTTGGGCCGCCAGAAGGTGAGGACTGGCCCGTGCCCACCCAGTGGTCTAGGGATAGGTGCTGGCAGGGAAGCCCATCCAACGACCCTGACGCGGTGAGAGTGGCGGAGTGTGAGTCCATTCCCCGGGCTGACGTGTTACTTTCTAAGCGGGCCCTTAGTTGGGCCGGGCTCAGCCCCGCCCAGTTCGTTGGTAAGTTAGGGGCTCGTAGGCGTTCTGTTGGGTTCGTGTTTATTTTTATTTTTGTTTGTGTTGCTGACTTCATTGTATCTTGCCCTGTGCAGAACCCATAGACTTGAGCTGCCTTCGAGCGGCCATGCGCAAGCCTAAGAAGGGGCCGAAGGCTGGAGGGGCCAACTCTTCTCGTCAGACGTCGATCCTGGCTCCCCCAGCAGCCGTTCCGCCCCAGCGCTCGAGTGCGGATCGTGCCCCGGAGCACAGCAAGGCGCCGAGCCGAAAGCGGGTTCAGGGGCAGGAGGCCCCGGCTTCGGAGGCAGAGGCCAGCCCTCCGCTGCCGGCCCTCAAGATGTTCACCCGCGCAGTCCCGCGGACCCCGGCCTCCCCGATCTTGGTGGACGAGGGGGAGCTCTGCTTTAAGGTGCCCTCGGGGCTCTCCATCACTGACAGCGTGCTGTCCGACATGGAGAGGTCGGCCGGGGGCAAGATCCCTGATTGGTAGGGATTCTGCGTGTTCAAGTTTAGTTAATTACCGCAATCAAAATGGTTTCACTTGTAGCTAGCCGGTTGAGTACGGGTCGTCCGCAGGGAGATGGGAATCTTTTTCTATGTGTCTTAACGAGTTAAGTCCGAAAGTCCAGATTTGTTTGTGATTAACTAAGTGTTAAAATGATTGTAAAGAGAGCTTGTTAGGGTTAGGATTAGGTTAGTTTGAGTTAGGAATCGCTCACTTCTTTCGTTACCACTCTTAATATCGGTGTTACGGTAATCGGCAACAACGGGGATTAGCACGACTAGGAAGGAACTTGTGAGTATAAACTAGGCTTTCCAACGCTTAAGTTCTTCCTTTTGGTGCTTGTCCGTCCGTTCTTGGCTCTTAGCCATAACCTCCGGTTAATTCAACCACAATCGGTCTCACTACGGAATCACCGCTATCATGTAGGATAGGGTGCCGTAAGGAGCGGATTGTGGTTCAATTAACGGGAGTCGATTTAAGATGTTGGGCAAGGCAAGAGTGAGAGAGATTTCCTTCTCTCAAACTTCCCTTATCCTACCCTAACAAGTATGGAAATTACTCACCCATTACAAGAAGAACGAAAAATAAAACAAAGGAGGAAGATAGAAAGAAAGAGATTAGAAGATAACAACTAGCTATTTGCGACCTCACCTTGGCAAGGATCAAGCGTAAGCATCATGGTTGTTTAAGGATAAAGGAAAAGAGAAAAGAAAGAAACAACAATAAATAACAACAACTAAATTATCAATTAAAGATTACAAGCAATTAACATAACAAGAGCAAGACAAGTATAACAACAAAATAAACTTCTTTATTCATCATTCTTCACTCACAAAAGCTCACTACAAGTTTTTCAATGGAGAAGAGATGAGAAGAGGAAGAAGAACAACAAGTATTCTAAAACCTAAAATACAAGATTAAGCACCCTTGGCTTCACAAGATTCTGGGCTATTTATAGGCTGGAAAATGAAAACCTAGGGCAACAATCAGAACTAAAATGGAACGACCAATCTGCCCCTAAAAAATCTTCAAATGCGGCGCCTGTACGGCCGCGGAACCGCGGCCTAGACCCCTTATTGGCCGCGGTTCCGCGGCCTTATAGATGAGTTGGGCCCTCCGGTTTTTTGTGCTTCCCTGGTCCTCTTTTGTCTGTAGTTTGGCATATGTCTTTTCTGATAATATTTCCATATTTCTTCCAGAATTTCTGTTGATCAAAAGGTGATTGGATATGGATCTTTTTGTCATGATTTTCTTGAGCTCCGCGTAGATTTCTTGGACTTGGTGTTGCCATTGTGCTTTGTGCATGAAGATGACAATCGATTTGCCATCTTGTCTCTTAAACCGGTGTGTGGCAACATACGGATAGAGAGCGGAGACCCGTGTTTTCTCTGTGGTTGGCAGGAACCCGGATTTTGTCGTGCTTTTCCATGAATTTCACCGTTTAGAGCCGAGAACCTGTATCCTGCAATTGACTAGCAAACACGGCTCAAGAGTACCTACCGATATGCAATGTGATAAAAATTGGGCGGTATGAAAATGCAAAAATCTGATATGAACAAATACCCCCAAACTTATCATTTGCTTGTCCCGAGCAAAGCCAATTTATTCACAAAAAATTTCCTAACCTCACTTTCGCAGGGAACGCGATTGCACTGAGCATGTGTAACAAGCCGTTGAACCTCTAGGTGTCCCTAGTAGGAGGAGTGTTGTCTCCTGAGGGTTTTCAGCGGATACTACCCACAAAATCCGGTCAAGCTAGTTTTGTAAAATAACTATGATTCAAACCCCTAAAGTTTTGTTTCAGAAAATAACAATTCTATGATCCTAAGTCTAGACTATCGAACTTTTATTTTTCATATCTCGCTTCTTATTTAACTTAAGATTTTATACGTCTTTACGTGCAGTGCAAAGAGTTTCGTTAAGTTCCAGAAGAATCGAATAAAGTCATCATGTCATATAATAAAGCCCAGATAAAATTTTTAAAAGGATCACATAAGTTTTATAAAGAGTTAAGCATTTTTCAAGTTTCGTTTTCCAGTAAGGTTTCAACTTCAGAATTTCTATCTTCCTTAACAGGAAACTAGATCTTATTTTTCACTCCACCTTTTTCTTGTTTTCATTTCATACACACCTTTGTGAACGTGCAATGGTTTTTATCATAGAATAAAACCTTCATATCTCCGCTAAAAATATTTTTTATAAAAATCTGTCTTTTGTCAAGATTATTCTCACACAAAGAACCGTTAGGAATTTTAACTCAGAGAGAACACTTGCTTAACTTTGTTGTAATCTGGACTTTCTAGGCTTCTTAGCGAGTTTTGGGCCAATGCACCCAAACCAGTTGGCTTTAGGGCATTAGGTGTAGAAACACTCCAGCGGACTTAATTACTCAAGTTACCTAGGTCCAAAAACAAAAGACAGTTTGACGTGAAATTCATGATGATTCAATACGAACGGAGACATAACCAGCAGTTAATTATTTTTTTGGATAAAAGACGTGTTTAGTGGGTTCGGTGTGTAATCATTCCAATCAAGTTCCAGATGGGTTATTTTTCAGACTTAGATCCAATTAAGGCATCAATAACATTCCTTCATATTCACTTTACTTCATAAACTATTCTTGATATTACTTATTTCAGAACAAATCTATTTGATCCTCAGAAAATCATTTATCCATTTAAAAGTTTTTTAGATATAAAAGACTTGTCATCTAATTTCCAAAACTCACAACACGTGTAGTGTGATGTAAAAACGTATATCAGCTATAGTTAACTTCAAAGGAGAGTTATCTTTCAGGTTTTCAAAATCTAAAAATAAGATTTAGTTATTCTTATCTCATCAAACAAAACCGTCAAAATGTTGAATCAGAGTTTTCCCACTAGCTAACTTGACAGAAAAGTTTTTATATTTTTAGAAAATTTTCAGATTTTTATGGATTTTATGGATTTTAATATGCAGATGCAAAATATACATATGAATGCGAAGCTTAGAAATGCATACCAAGCGTACCCCCAAACTTAAACTGGACAGTGTCCTCACTGTCTTTGCATGAAGAGATCATTGAAGGGTCAAAATTGTCGGTTAGCTACACACAATTTTTTTTGTTTTTGTTTTTAAAGAAGAGAAAAAAGCAAAAATGGAAAAGAATATCCACAAAAATGTACAAAATGGTATATACATACCCCCAAACTTATTTGGAACAGTGTCCACTGTTCTTGGCTGGATAACCGAAGTTTGGTGGTAGGC
Source organism: Agapanthus africanus (assembly GCA_030015575.1). Taxonomy (NCBI): domain Eukaryota; kingdom Viridiplantae; phylum Streptophyta; class Magnoliopsida; order Asparagales; family Amaryllidaceae; genus Agapanthus; species Agapanthus africanus. The sequence continues at coordinate 318,306,164 of CM057338.1, read as the reverse complement.
AGAGGAAGATTATGCAGGGTAAACCGGCTCCTGTAAGACCAGGAGCTCCTCTGTTGGATCGGCGCTAAGGTACGGTTTTAGTCGGTGTCCATTTACTTTGAAAAATGAACCGTCCTTTAGATTCTCCAAATCCACAGCGCCATGCGGATAGACATTCCGCACAAAATACGACCCTTTCCAGCGAGATCTGAGCTTTCCTGGATGGAAGTGTAGCCGGGTGTCGTAAAGCAGTACCTGTTGACCAGGTACGAAAGTTTTGCGCAAAAGGTGTTTATCGTAAAACACCTTCGTTCGGTTCTTAACAACAACCGCGTTATCGTAAGCCTCATCCCTAAGCTTGCTTAATTCGTTCAACTGCAGCTTCCGATGGCTGCCCGCATCTTCGAGAGACAGATTCAGCTCCTTTATCGCCCAAAATGCGCGATACTCTATTTCGACAGGTAGGTGACAAGCCTTTCCGTACACAAGCCGATAGAGAGACATGCCAAGATCGGTCTTATAAGCGGTTCGAAATGCCCAAAGGGCATCAGTGAATTTCAGCGACCAATCTTTTCGGTTCTTGGAAACCGTCTTCTCCAGTATCAGCTTGATTTGCCGATTTGAAACTTTGGCCTGCCCGCAGGTTTGGGGGTGGTAGGGCGTAGATAGCTTATGATTAATGGAATATTTCCGCATCAAGGCCTCGAAAGTCTTCTTGCAGAAATGAGTTCCATTGTCGCTAATGATCGCTCGGGGGTGCCCAAACCGGGAGAAAATGTTTTTTTTAAGAAACCTAACGACAACCTTGTTGTCATTAGTCCGGCTGGGCACAGCCTCGACCCACTTAGAGACGTAATCAACAGCGAGAAGGATGTACAAGTTCCCAAAAGAGCTGGAAACGGCCCCATGAAATCGATCCCCCAAACATCGAAAATCTCCACAACCAAGATTGGTTGGAGCGGCATCTCGTTCCTCCGGGATATCCGGCCCAAGTGTTGGCACCGGGAGCAAGCCTTGCAATAGTCATGAGCGTCTTTGAAGAGTTGTGGCCAGTAGAAACCACATTGCAAGATCTTCTCAGCTGTCTTTCTGGGGCCAAAATGCCCGCCACATGCTTGATCGTGGCAAAACGACAGCACACTCTTGAATTCATCGTCAGGGACACACCGACGAATAATCTGGTCGGGACAGTACTTGAACAGATAGGGTTCGTCCCAGTAAAAGTGTTTTACTTGGGATAAGAAGCGAAGTCTGTCCTGACTTGACCATTCAGTCGGTAGTAATCCTGTGGCCAAATAGTTCACAATATCTGCGAACCAGGGTTCGCAAGATACTGTCAAGAGCTGTTCATCCGGGAAAACGTCGTTGATCGGAATTGGAAGCGAAGGCGAAGAAGGAAGTCATGAGAGATGGTCGGCAACTACGTTTTCACATCCTCGTTTGTCCTTAATGACAAGGTCAAACTCTTGAAGCAAGAGGATCCAACGTATTAGCCGAGATTTTGCATCTTTCTTCGCAAAAAGATGGCGCAGAGCAGAATGGTCAGTGTAGACAATGACTGGAGAGCCAATGAGGTAGGGCCTGAACTTTTCTAAAGCAAATACAACAGCCAAGAATTCCTTCTCAGTTGTTGTATAATTGAGTTGGGCGTCGTTCAGGGTTCGGCTCGCATAATAGATTACGTGCGGCATCTTGTTGATGTGTTGTCCAAGGACATCACCAATGGCAAAGTCGGATGCATCGCACATAATCTCAAATGGGTGCGTCCAGTCAGGTGAAGAAAGAACGGGAGCAGAAGTGAGTGAGCTTTTCAATGACTCGAACGCAGTCACACAGCTCGAGTTGAAGTCGAATGGCGTGTCCTTGGCTAGCAAAAGAGTCAAGGGCCTAGCAATCTTGCTAAAGTCCTTGATGAACCGTCTATAGAAACCGGCATGGCCAAGGAAGGCTCGGATGTCTCTGACGCATCTGGGAGGAGGGAGATTGGAAATGACCTCAATCTTTGCTTTGTCAACCTCTATGCCATTTTGCGAGATGATATCTCCTAAGACAATACCTTCGCGCACCATGAAGTGGCACTTCTCCCAATTCAAAGTGAGGTTCTTATCCTTACATCGGGTAAGGACAGCGTCAAGATGCAGCAAACACTCGTTGAAGGAATCGCCGAAGATGGAGAAATCGTCCATGAAGATCTCCAGAAATTTTTCCACCATGTCTGAGAAGATTCCCATCATACACCGCTGGAAGGTAGCGGGCGCATTGCATAACCCAAAGGGCATGCGACGATATGCAAACGTGCCGAAAGGACAAGTGAATGTGGTCTTGTCCTGGTCTTTTTCGGCGATGGGAATTTGATTATAGCCGGAGTAGCCATCAAGAAAGCAGTAGTACTCGTGTCCGGCCAATCGTTCAAGCATTTGGTCAATGAAAGGTAGCGGAAAGTGGTCTTTCCACGTTGCGGCGTTGAGTTTTCTGTAATCGATGCATACTCGCCACCCAGTTTGGGTGCGAGTAGGGATTAACTCGTTCGCCTCGTTGGTTATGACTGTGATGCCTGACTTCTTGGGGACAACATGAATGGAGCTAACCCACTGGCTATCAGAGATAGGGTAAATGATACCACTATCCAGACATTTTACGATCTCCTTCTTCACAGCCTCTTTCATGACTGGGTTGAGACGTCTTGGTGAATCCCTGGCTGGTTTGGCGTCATCCATCAGATGAATGTGATGTTCAACGATCAGGGGACTAATCCTCTTGATGTATGCTATAGACCAGCCAAAAGCTTGCCTATTGCTGTGCAAGACCGCAAGAAGGGCTTTCTCTTGCTCTGGAGCTAGAGAAGCCGAGATGATGACAGGGAGGGTCTCGTTCTCACCTAAGTAAGCATACTTAAGGTGAGACGGCAAAGGCTTGAGTTCGAGCGTTGGAGGTGAAACGATTGAAGGCAAGATTGGTGCAAAGGTCTCGAACTCAAAAGATTCCAGCAAAGGTTCAAAACGAGTGTAAGCGACCGAGTTGGATGGTTCAGGTAACTCATCCGGAAATTCGAAGGATTCAAACTCGGGTGGTGAGTGGCTAAGATCGTTCGAGAACGTGAAACACTCGTAGTCGTTGTCGGGCGCAGAAACAGCAGCAGGTTCGAAGAGGAACGCACTAGTGGCGTCAAGGTTATCGTGATCGAACAGAAACTCCTCGAATTCACACTTTTCTGGGGTGATCTCCTGGATCGAGCAAACGTCCAGTATATGAGAATTAGGTTCGGAGGGCTGATTCCCCAACCTAAAAATGTTGAGTTCAATTGTTATGTTTCCAAAAGAGAGGTTCATCGAACCATTGCGACAATTGATCACAGCATTTGAGGTTGCAAGGAATGGGCGACCGAGTATCACCGGAATTTGATTCCGGGGGTTAGCTACAGGCTGTGTGTCTAATACAATGAAGTCAACGGGGAATATGAAGTCCCCGACTTTGATTAACACATCCTCTAGCTCACCCCTAGGATGGGTGATCGATCGGTCGGCCATTTGGAGAGTACAGTGTGTGGGTTTCAGCTCTCCTACGCCTAATTGCTCGTATACTGAGTACGGAAGCAGGTTAACACTGACACCAAGATCTAATAGTACGCGGTTGATGTTCTTATCCCCAATGGTAATAGAAATCGTAGGACAGCCAGGGTCCTTCCGTTTTTGTGGTAAAGATTGGGTAAGGGCATCACTCACAGCATTAGCCAAGAAAACTTTCTTGGGTACCTGAGACTTCCTCTTTTTCGTGCACAAGTCCTTTAAGATTTTCGCGTAGGACGGGACTTGTTGGACAGCATCTAAAAAAGGAATGTTAATGTTAACCTGCTTAAATAACTCCAGAATCTTCTCCATTTGTGGATTTTGTTTATTGGACCTCAACCGGTTTGGAAATGGAACGTTTTTAAAATTAGTTGAGTCCATTGCTTATGGAGGAGATTGTGGAGCTGGAGCGGATCCCAGAACTGGTGTTTTCGTGGAGTGAGAAGTGGGTCCGTTCAGAGCAGAAGAAGAAGAAGAAGAAGAAGAAGAAAAAGAAGAAGAAGAGCCTTTTGAAGAATGGAGAATAGGCTCAGAAGACGAAGAAGAAGAAGAAGAAGAAGAAGTGGCCGGGGTGTCATCGTTGATCCGTGTGCCAATGTTGTTTTGCAGCATCCTTCCCGATCTCAATGTGGTCACGGCACTCACATTATGGTTCTGTTGTTCAAGAGCAACATGTACATTATGTGGGTGACCGGGATTAGGGAGTGGCTGGGACGGGAGCTTCCCCTTCTCTCGCTCGCTTAAGGCCGCATTCAGCTGTGTAATTTGGGCCTCGATGGTCTTGATGCTTTGCCCGTGAGCGGCAGTGTGTTGCACTAAGGACTGAATGGAAGACTGGATGTTTGCGGTGGATTGTGTCGATTGTTTAACGGATGCCTCCAGACTTCGTTCGAGCGAGGAAACCTTATCGTTATTTGACGGAACAAAGTTGTTTTGGGGAAAAGAATTGTTGGGTGCAAAGTTGTTCGTCTGATTTTGAAAAGGTTGGGGTTGGAAGGGCTGCTGAAACTGATGTTGAGTTTGTTGTTGCGCTTGTTGTTGCGGGGGAGGTGGCCTCTGGAAATTGTTGCCTTGGAATTGATTCTGATTCTGATTCCAGGCGAAATTGGGGTGGTTCCTCCAACCGGGATTGTAGGTGGAAGAGTATGGATCATTCCTCGGTCTTTGCTGAAATACAGCATTAACCTGATCCTGTCCTTGAGATGGTGGATTGTAAGGACACTCTTCGGTTAAGTGAGAAGGATCGGAACAACAAGCGTAAATGGTACGAAGGGGAAGAACAGGGGCAGGAGCAGGAGAAGAAAATTTGCTCTCTATCGCTTCAAGCTTTCTCGTTATTGCAGCCATTTCAGCTTTCATCGCAATAGAGATATCAAGTTGGTGAATTCCTACCTTAGACTGAACGGTAGAAGTGGAGGTAGAAGAAGAAGTCGGTCTGGTGCTCTCCCATTGTAGCGTCTGTTCCGCAAGGTCGTCGAAGAATTGCCACGCTTCCTCGTCAGATTTCGATAGTAAGTGGCCCTGACAAATGGTTTCCAACAACTGCTTGGTTGCTGGGTTCAGGCCCTCGTATAAGGTTTGGCAAAGTTGCCATTTCTCGATACCATGGTGAGGGCACTGAACAAGAAGGTCTTTATACCGGTCAAAGCACTTCCAGAAGGGTTCAGAAGGAAGCTGAGAGAATTGGTTGATTTCGTTACGGATCCTTGCGGTTTTATGATTCGGATAGAATTTTTTGAGAAACGCTTTAACAAACTCGTCCCAACTGGTTATGGAGTGGGAAGCGGTGCTATACAGCCATTTTTCAGCAAGATCGCATAAACTGAACGTAATGACCCGTAGCCGTATAGCATCGTCCGACAGCTGGGTGGTTTTCATCATGGCACAAACGTTTTGAAATTTGTTGATGAAGATATAGGCATCTTCAGATTCAAGCCCATGAAATCGTGGAAGCATGTTAATGAAGTGGGGCTTAATTTCAAATTATCCCCATTGGCCGGTGGAAGAGAAAGACAAGTGGGAAGTGCAGAACGGGTGGGATAGAAACGATCCTGGAGCGCGATTCGCTGCGGCGCTACAACAGGTGGTGGTGGTGGGTTATTTGCCTCCATAGGAGGTGGAGTCAATCCAGGGGTAGTCAAAGAGATGTTTGGATTAAATCCTGATATCGCGGAAGAAGAGGTTGGTGATGGTGAAGGTGAAGATGTATGAACAGAATTCCAGTCAACGTCGGTGTTGGCCGGCAAAGGTAAAGGTGAAAGAGGCGTGGACGAAGTTTCGAAGTCTGAGTCGATCGCGTAGTCGGTAGCGACTAACGTAACGCGGACTAAGCGGGCGCTGGTGTCCCGAGTCCAAACGGACATACACAAAACGAGTTTAGTATAGTCAAAGCGGAGAAGGTGAGGGTAAGAAAACGTCAATGGAGGAGTGCGATGGGTGGTGGGTGAGAAAATGGATTTTGGCGACAAAGGGCAAGTTTTTATAAAAGTTTTTGATTTTTTCCTTTTTTTTCCTTTTTTTTAGAAAGAGCTTTACAGAAATATGTACGGACTTACGGGTTTAAGCAATCACAAACAAGATATGCACAATCACACCTAGATCTAGGGTCACCTAGTGTAAGTCGATGTACAACACCCCACGACTTGCGGGGAGGCGGAAATATGAAAAACGATCTTGTTTATATGCTAAACATCGACTAACCGCATGAATCGAAGCTAAACGATAACTAACAACAAACATAGAAGTTAACAACTACTATGTAAAGGGATTATACCTAAAGAACCGTGTCCTTCGTCTTTACGAACTCCACCTCCTCCTCGGCCTTCTCCAAGTAGTAGACGATCCACCACGAGAGCTAAACTCCAAGCTTTGCCTCTAAACTTGAGGCAACTAGGTATCTTTAAGTGCTAATCAAAGTACCTAGATGAAATAGAGTATGGTTATGGATTAAGTAGTCTAACTAATCCTTGTACTCAACACATGAGAGGGGAGGATTAGGGTTTGAAGAGAGAGAGAGAGCTTGAGGAGAGAGAAGATGAACATAATAATGAGAAGAGAAAATGAGTTATCATAATATATATCAAGCATTTTTATTTATCAAGAAAAGAAAAGAAAATGATTTACAACCATGCTTGATAAATATCTAATGGTGATTCATCTCCATGAGTCATTAAGCAATTATGAAGCATTAATGACATGGATGAATCATCCATATGACTCACTAATCTCATTCAATGTATATGCCACCTAAACCTCCTCAATCACCATCTTCTAGAAGCTTCTCGCGCAATTACGAGAATGCCCCTCCTATCCGTGAAAACACGGAAAAACTTTAGACTGTATAAATCCAATAACCGAATACTAGTAACTGGCTTAAACCAAAGCCGACTAGTAAAACTGTCCGAAAGTCGTACGTGCGAAAACACACGTATGCGTCCGAACCCTTGTCGTAAAACCATACGACCTCTATATCGTTTCGCCTGGATTAGGGAAACTCTCTGCGTGGGACTCTAGAGACTCGACTACTACGCTGGCAGTGGGTTTAACCACAGATCGCAAGCGGCACTAGCTGTACGTAACGGTCCCCAGGTAGATGTCGATAAGAAGGCCGATGAGGAAACCCATCCGAACTCCTACTGGGTCTGATGTGACAATCTCCGTACAGTCCGGTCTGTTCGTCTAAGACTATCGCATATCGGGCCTAGGGGGCGGCAAGCGTCAGTCCCCTAATAGCGGTATAAGTCGTGTCGGAGCGAAGCCCATTACACCCTGAGAAACTACCGGAACCTACCAGCAAATCTCGCTTGCCCTGGCCAGGGACTTTGCGTAATGGCTCTCTGACACAGAGCGATATCAACCCCCAATACCGGGAGAGACGAATCCTGTCTAACCGCCACTGCCTCCAAGTGCTCGGGACTGCACTCAACTGCTACCTGTTTGCACGACTCCTTTGAGCCGTGGTAGGGTAGCAATCTAAGAATAGTGGGACACACTCGAGGCGAAGTAGCAGTGTCAAGTCTGCGGACTATGCTGTACTCATGTCACCTGGGAACTGTTCACCGACGACTGGCATAAAACCAACCAACAGTTCCCTGTGAGTCCTGTCCGGTGTACCCGTAACCCAACGAGCACCTGCATACTATCTCCAGTACGACGTACTGAAGGCTGTGGGACAGACCATCTCCCCAACTGGGATGAGAAGCGTACACACTAGTCTACTCCGGAGTATCGATGTTCTGTCTCGATAATCCAACGACTAGGGACCTGAATAAGGATGTGCTTGTGGACTACCCGGCCCCCACTAGTGTGACTGCCATCACAACGCTGGTAGTCAAGCAAGTGTAAGTCTACGGTAGCGCCCCGGCCGTCTACAGACGCCAAATGCGGAACAAAAAACTTTTAACTGGCGCTATCGTATACTTTAACCCGGATCTGCCATTATTGCTAAACTAACAAACTGTAAAGAGTGTAGAAAGGTTATACCGAACGATCTGAGTCCTTCGTTCTTTAACCATCATCCCACGCTCCGTTGCGGCTGCTCCGATCTCGTCGATCTCCGATCTGCTCGTCCATGTGGCACCACGTCGACGATTCTTTAAACGGGCTCCCGCCTCTGACTCAAGGCAACTCGGTCGTCAAGTTTGCTAAAAGAGACGACCAAGATTGATGTAGAGAATGAGTGGAAGACTTTGTCTCGTTCCGTCCAAAGCTATGGACGAACGGTTAATGAAGTTGCCGTGGGAATCGGGTGATGGAATGAAATGAGCTGTGAAATTCCATGCACCCCAAAATCTATCATATCTTTTTCAACCATATTTTTCAAGTGAGAGAGAGCAAGAGAGGAGGGGAAAGGGGCCGGCCATATATAGGGAGGGGGGGTGAGTGTAGGAGAGAAGAGGGTGACCTTAAGAAAGAAATATCATGTGTGAACACAAGAAAAATATCCTTAAGCAAACAAAACCTCATTAATGCAAATGGTGATTCATTAACCTAGTCACCATTGCATTAATGGCTCCATTAAAGCACTAATGACTCACCATGTCAAGTCACCCTTTCTAGAACCTTCTAGAAGCATGACTCACCCTCATCCAAGAAAAGATAAATCCGTCTTTAACCGAATGTTAAAAGACGGCTGATAGAAAACTGGAAACTGGCAACTTCCAAAAGTGATCCTGAAACGACTTTCAGGATAACCCCGTAACTGTATAAATATACCCGCATTTGTATTACGACCGAATACAAATGCAACTGAGACAAAGATATTATATCTACTCAATACAATACTCGGATCCGGCTTAAACCAAAACCGACCAGTATCATCTGCCCGAAAAATAACACGTGCGTAAACGCACGTGCATTTTCCGAACCCTGCCATAAAACCATACGGCCTCTACAACGTTTCGCCCGAACTTGGGAAACTGTCTGTGGGGGACTCTAATGACTCGTCAGTACCCTGGCAGTGGGTTTAACCACAAACCGTCAGCGGCACTAGCAATGCATAACGGCTGCCCATGGACTGACCTCAAGGGAGGCCGATGAGCGAACTCATCCGGAAACCCTACTGAGCCTAACAGTGACAATGTATATACAGTCCGGTCCGTTCGTCTATGAGTATCGCATATCTGCCTAGGGGGCTAGTAACGTCAGACCCCCAATAGCAGTATAAGTCGTGTCGGAGTGTAGCCCAATAACACCCTGAGATACTACTGGAGTACCTACCAGTAAATCTCCTGCCACGGCCGTGGGCTTTGTGTAATGGCTCTCCTAGACACAGCACGATCTTACCCCCAATACCGGGAGAGACGAATCCCCTGCCGATCCGCTTACGTGCCTCCATATGGCTCGGGACTGTACCCAAAAGCTACCTGTTTGCACGACTCTTTTGAGCCGTGGTAGGGTAGAAATCAAAGCACAGTGGGAACTCACACGAGACAAATGACAACCTCAGGTCGATGAACTAACCTGTACACATGTCACCAGGGAACTGCTATCTGACGATAGGTATAGTACTAACTAGCAGATTCCCGGCGAGTCCTGTCCGGTGTACTCATAACCCAATGAGCACCTGTATACATCTTAGGTGATCCAACTGACACCAATGGCTTGTGAGACCGGCCACCACCCCTCGTCGGGGTCTCGACTGTATACACTAGTCTACTCCGGAGTATCGATGCCCTGTCTCGAAACTCCCACGACTAGGGACCACAATTAAGGATATGCATATAAACTACCCAACTCTCACGTATATGATCGCCGTCATACAGTTGGTAGTAAAGCAAGATCCTAAGGGCTCTATCAAAGTGTAACATGTAATCAGTCACCTGAACATGTACACGACTGATAAAGGCAAACCAGATAGCATACTATCATCTCGAGTAAGACTGTCTTGCCGGTATAGGTCCTCCGCAATCATTGCAATCACGTACCTGCGATCCAATAATTGACTATGAGGGCACTATCTCCAACAATCTCCCACTTGCACTCAAGGCTAATTATTGCGATGTCGACTACTCACAGCCCGTGTGAAACCGAACATCCAACTCCTCTACTAATCAGTTTCACAAAGCCCGTTTGTAAAAACTATTGTGTTCGAGAAATAGCCTCAGTGAGTGGATCCGCCTAGATGTTTCTTTCTATATCTCTCTAAATCTCAAGTTCGCGGAGAAAACTATCTCCCGAATCGAGTAATACCTGTCTTAGAATATGTCCGGATATCTGATGGGACCTAGTTCATAAATGAACTCCAAATCCAAACTTCTTAGACTGTATCGATTACTGAACCTAATCAGTAACCGGCACCAAGCCACCCACAGTATCCTTTTGGACCACATGTCCATAATACTGTCCCTCGTCAGAGGGAAAACTAAAACTCTGACAATCACTCTGTCATCCATGTCACCTTTGAAGCTTGGAATGATAACCGTCTCCCGAAGGAGGCTGCCGTCATCAAATCCGTAGAACATGTACTTATGTTCTAAAACTGCTTCCTTATGTTTCTCCAGGATTGGATTAATACAAACTTATTGCATCTAGTGCAAAAACAACATCTGGTGAGGTACTTGACATCTCATGATTGACTCAATTGCCTAAGCAAGTGATCTGCCAATCATGCCCATCCCTCTCCCCTTTAGTCTGTAAGACACCTTTAGAGAGGGCGACTCCATCACCTGCAGGTACACCACCATGCTAGGAGTCATCTATTCTAAAAACCATTAGAATACTGTCAAAGTACCCACATTGGGAAACTACCCAAATCCAGATCTAAAACCATAGATCTAGAAACCATAATGTCTGATATTATATCCATATCCTGTCTGGAGAAACAACTGTGTGACGACCACAGTACAACCGATCGTAGTATAGGAATTTTACTTCCTACTCTGTGTATGTCATCCAGATACCATGACATCACACCCTACTACCTTCTTAACAGATCCATCCCCTATTCTGATGAAGTCAAACCTATGACTGTCACATCAAAATTAGATGATCTTTCTCCGCTATAACTGCTCTAGTCTATAAATAGACATAAGCAACTTGCCCACTACGCTTCCGCTGCTCCCACTGACTACGACAACCCTCTGGCAGAATAATATACACGTGCACTTCTAAAACTAGTTTAGAACGACGCTATACTTATCCTCCTGCCTGGTCTCATAGTCTGGAACAACAGTAGTGTCAAGTCTGGGTAGATAAGAACCTCCCTGTCACCGTCCTTGAGGCTACCGAAGTACCTCTCGGGTGTCTGAGGTTACCCACCAAATCTGCGGAGTGGCTAATGGAATGTCAAACCTGATTGAATATATGTCCTATTAAATTTTCCGTAATTGTTCGCGGTTCTGGAATCACTTCCAGTTCTACCATACTCCCACTACTGTTTTCTGAAAAAATCCATTTTACTAAAACTGTGGCGAGTCAAGAACAATATCACTATTGATCTTGCAAATGGTAGAATATCAACCCTCGACATAGCCAGGGTCAACCCACAAACAGCCATTACAGAAACGTGCCCTGAGTTATCCAGTGTCTGGTTTTAAGCATAAGCTGGACAACTCCCCGTACCTTAACATCTTTTAAGGTACGAACTATTCTATATCCAATATAGAAACTATGGCACTTATTTAATTGGAACCATATTCAATCATGCAGCTGTCTCCAGTGCATATCAACTTAATGAAAAGAGACTAATCAGCATTACTCAACTTAGGAATCCTTCCAATTATGAGTAACCTGAAAGAGAAACTAGTTTCTCAAAATCATTACTATCATCTGAATACCAAAACACAAGAATCTACATCTTCGATCTCTTTGAAGAATCCCGATACTTGTGACACCTGGTTCTCTACTTTATTCTTATACCCACAACTTCTCAAAATTTAGACCTTGTATTTCTACGAAACACTTGTCTAAATACTAGAGAAGTTATAAGTAAATAGAACATAGTACGAGGACCTACCCCTTTGTCCTGATGGACACTGGACAACATACAATACTCTGTATAAGTCCGCTGAGTTGAATAACTCAAAACCTGTGCGTCGTAGGTGGAAAACTGTACCCTGGCGATTTCCTCAAATATCACCAATTACAACGAATTCTGATATAATGAGGATAATTACCTAATTCCCAATAACTTACTCCCACTCATCATCTGTAAAACCATACAGATATGAGAATGAAACCTGGTAAATACATACCCTTGGAGTAAGTATCAAATCGGGAAAACAGTTTTCTTTTAACAATGCACTGAAACATGAAAATGTTTCGTAGGGGTATCCTGGTATTCCTAGCAATGCCTCTTCCATAATCCAATTCATGACTTCAACCGTATGTTTTATTGCCAGCTCTCCAAATCCCTTTATTTGTCTTCAGTCGTTACCTTCTGTACACCTTCGTTAGGCTAAATGGTTTTCTTCCTTCCCTACCGTTCGGCACCAGCCTATGGTTTGGAAGAAGACTATCCAGTAAGCATAATAGGTGTACCCTCCTAAACCAAGGAGTACTCACATCTTGAGAGAAGGTGATGATAAAAGACAACTGAATAATACCTTATTCTTTCAAAGGTGAAATAGGAGTGGCGATGAAGTACGCGGTTTTGGTCGTGAATGATAACAGTCGCAATTTACTTTGCCCTCTTTCTAATCCCTTTATTTTGTCTTTAGTTATTGCCTTCTGCACACCCTACTTAGGCTAATTGGTTTTCTTCATTCCCTACCTTTCGGCACCTGCCTATGGTTTGGAATAAGACTATCCAATAAGCGTAATAGATGTACTCTCCTAAACCAAGGAGCCCTCGCAACCTGAGAGAAGGTGATAATAAAAGACAACTGAATAAACCAATTCTATTTCTCCTGAACCTGGATCCATCCTCGAAGAAGTCCCTTCGAGTTCGTATATAACCATACGATGGATCTATCCAATGGAAGTGGATATCCGTAGTAATACGGGTGTTCTGAGAAATTCAAAGGGTAGAAGAAGGAGTGGCAATGACTTATGCAACTCGGACAATCCAAAAGCCAGTATTTTAAGAAGGTTCGGTCAACTTGGTCACTGAGTCATAGTCCAGGGTCGGTCAAAGGTCGCTGCCAAAGAGAGAGAGAAAAGAAACACTCTGCGTGCACTCTAACCTAGATTAGAATGGTTATCACTTTATCTAATCCGGAAACCTCCCACTGTCCTGTCAAATTCTCCTCCAAACCTAAAGAAGAATCAATCGGGATCACCCGAAGAGTAAACCAACTCATCAGTGGGAATCGGGATCCAACTCTCATCGCATGATAACGTGACGGAATCCACTCGCGTTATCACACTCTAGAAGGTATGCGCATGCCTGGCAAGTTTCAGTTTCTTTAGAAACTCCCGATATGATTTTTACCCCATGTTCTTATGACCTTGGCGAAAGTCAACAAATCATAAGTCACATGTCAAGTTCTGCCCGTCATTATCTTGTTAATTTGAACCCACCCGTACATACTCTTGACGAAAGCCAACAAGGTAATACGACTGTCCCAAACCAACACATCTATCTATGCAACAAATGAATACCCCAGCAACTACCAAACACTATGCCTTGACGAAAGCCAACAAACATAGCTTGAATATTACTGACCATCCATAAGAAACGACGGAGGGCTACGGCTGGTTTTTGGCGAAAAACCTTTAACGTAATGAACTTGATCTCGTTGAAGGAACCTGATAGCTTTTTATAAATATAGTGGCGAAAACCTTTGCTAAAGAGGTCACTCCCGGTGAAGGGATCTTGGCTCTTTCCTCGTGGAATGAGGTGCAGGATATTCCACTGAATACCGCGATGCAAAGCAACATGTAATTGACTATAGTGAAGTTATTACCCTGACGCAAACTTCTGCCCAAGGGGTCAGTCCCGGTGAAGGGATATCGGCCCTTGCCCCGTCGAATGAGGTGCAGGATATTCCACTGAATACCGCTATGCAAAACAAAAGGAAACGTCTTTGCAATAACACTTTTTAAATTTGTTCCAACAACTGTAAACAGGTTTGCTTTACTTTGCATTGATCAAAATCAATGCAGTCCCATCAATCAATCACACCAGAAAAGAACGAAAATAAAATGTATGTATATGCCATCCGTATTCGTCACTGGGTCCCGTCATCACCCGTTAGGTTACTTAACTAACGACAGAGCGGGGATTGGACTAGCGCGAGTGTAAAACATATACAACATCTAATAGTATATAAACCAATATACAATAATCGCTCCAGGCGTGATAATATGCAACATTACAGAAAAGTAATAAGCATCACAGAACAATACAGATAATCTGGGATCCCCGGGTTTCACAGAGCCGCTGCTGAAACCCGACGTTCCCCTGTCGTGTGGATAGCCTGTGCAATGAAACCTAGACCCCTACGGGTGCGGCAAGTTACCCGCCAAAACCTGAAGCGAGGCAGCCCCCCTACAGCATAGTGAATGGACCACCCAGCACTTCACGGAATCCGGTAATCTTGGGCACCCCTCCTTGGGTCAACCTGTACCCCATACGAGTGCGGCGAATAGTCTGCCAATTCTAGAGTGAGGCCCCTCTGCCTCTCAAAGCCATGAGATGCGGACCCGTTGCCCCTCAGAACCCGGCTATCCGTGCACTCCGTCGCGGGGAAAAACCTAGTACAGTAATAAATAATAGTACAACAGGTACATCGACCGCAACCTGGTCGTGCCCCAAAAGAATATTATACAACAGGCAGTGACGGCAGTCTACATGTTGGACGCTCGCCCCACAATAACAAATGTACAAATAAATCCAAACTGCACTACCATTGCACACTGCTATCCACCACGACAAATCCGCAACATCACAGCACAACACAGAACATCAACGCGAATGTCACGTTCTCAAACCCGTCTAAAAGAACTATAGCAATTGGACGCGGTTACCGATCAAATGACATTCCCGGTCGGAGATATAATGTAAGCACTGTAAACTAACATGTTTAAATTTCGATCGACTAAATATCACGAAGTGGGCCCCACGAACAACTGGTGAACAGTAACAAAATCTGGGCCCAAAAGATATATACCAAAACCCCCAAATTCCAACAGAGAAGACACA
Organism: Agapanthus africanus; assembly: GCA_030015575.1. NCBI lineage: Eukaryota > Viridiplantae > Streptophyta > Magnoliopsida > Asparagales > Amaryllidaceae > Agapanthus > Agapanthus africanus. The sequence continues at coordinate 318,291,035 of CM057338.1, read as the reverse complement.
GAGAAAATTTGGTGCACTGATCCCATAGAACGGCCGCGGATGCGCGGCCAAACCATGCGTTTGGCCGCGATTCCGCGGCTGTTTGGTAGAATCACGTGCTCAAATTTTGTCGTTGTACTTCTGAAACCCTGCACAACTTTCTGTGATATGTGGAATATTTTTAGGACACCATTTAAAATCGACAGAAACTGTGAAAATGTAATTTTGCGGTTTTTGATTTCCGGTTCGATCGATGTTTTAAACGCGTTAGCACAAGTTAGTATAGCAAAATGGTGAGGCTCTGATACCACTGTAAGTCTACGGTAGCGCCCCGGCCGTCTACAGACGCCAAATGCGGAACAAAAAACTTTTAACTGGCGCTATCGTATACTTTAACCCGGATCTGCCATTATTGCTAAACTAACAAACTGTAAAGAGTGTAGAAAGGTTATACCGAACGATCCGAGTCCTTCGTTCTTTAACCATCATCCCACGCTCCATTGCGGCTGCTCCGATCTCGTCGATCTCCGATCTGCTCGTCCATGTGGCACCACGTCGACGATTCTTTAAACGGGCTCCCGCCTCTGACTCGAGGCAACTCGGTCGTCAAGTTTGCTAAAAGAGACGACCAAGATTGATGTAGAGAATGAGTGGAAGACTTTGTCTCGTTCCGTCCAAAGCTATAGACGAACGGTTAATGAAGTTGCCGTGGGAATCGGGTGATGGAATGAAATGAGCTGTGAAATTCCATGCACCCCAAAATCTATCATATCTTTTTCAACCATATTTTTCAAGTGAGAGAGAGCAAGAGAGGAGGGGAAAGGGGCCGGCCATATATAGGGAGGGAGGGTGAGTGTAGGAGAGAAGAGGGTGACCTTAAGAAAGAAATATCATGTGTGAACACAAGAAAAATATCCTTAAGCAAACAAAACCTCATTAATGCAAATAGTGATTCATTAACCTAGTCACCATTGCATTAATGGCTCCATTAAAGCACTAATGACTCACCATGTCAAGTCACCCTTTCTAGAACCTTCTAGAAGCATGACTCACCCTCATCCAAGAAAAGATAAATCCGTCTTTAACCGAATGTTAAAAGACGGCTGATAGAAAACTGGAAACTGGCAACTTCCAAAAGTGATCCTGAAACGACTTTCAGGATAACCCCGTAACTGTATAAATATACCCGCATTTGTATTACGACCGAATACAAATGCAACTGAGACAAAGATATTATATCTACTCAATACAATACTCGGATCCGGCTTAAACCAAAACCGACCAGTATCATCTGCCCGAAAAATAACACGTGCGTAAACGCACGTGCATTTTCCGAACCCTGCCATAAAACCATACGGCCTCTACAACGTTTCGCCCGAACTTGGGAAACTGTCTGTGGGGGACTCTAATGACTCGTCAGTACCCTGGCAGTGGGTTTAACCACAAACCGTCAGCGGCACTAGCAATGCATAACGGCTGCCCATGGACTGACCTCAAGGGAGGCCGATGAGCGAACTCATCCAGAAACCCTACTGAGCCTAATAGTGACAATGTATATACAGTCCGGTCCGTTCGTCTATGAGTATCGCATATCTGCCTAGGGGGCTAGTAACGTCAGACCCCCAATAGCAGTATAAGTCGTGTCGGAGTGTAGCCCAATAACATCCTGAGATACTACTGGAGTACCTACCAGTAAATCTCCTGCCACGGCCGTGGGCTTTGTGTAATGGCTCTCCTAGACACAGCACGATCTCACCCCCAATACCGGGAGAGACAAATCCCCTGCCGATCCGCTCACGTGCCTCCATATGGCTCGGGACTGTACCCAAAAGCTACCTGTTTGCACGACTCCTTTGAGCCGTGGTAGGGTAGAAATCAAAGCACAGTGGGAACTCACACGAGACAAATGACGACCTCAGGTCGATGAACTAACCTGCATACATGTCACCAGGGAACTGCTATCTGACGATAGGTATAGTACTAACTAGCAGATTCCCGGCGAGTCCTGTCCGGTGTACTCATAACCCAATGAGCACCTGTATACATCTTAGGTGATCCAACTGACACCAATGGCTTGTGAGACCGGCCACCGCCCCTCGTCGGGGTCTCGACTGTATACACTAGTCTACTCCGGAGTATCGATGCCCTGTCTCGAAACTCCCACGACTAGGGACCACAATTAAGGATATGCATATAAACTACCCAACTCTCACGTATATGATCGCCGTCATACAGTTGGTAGTAAAGCAAGATCCTAAGGGCTCTATCAAAGTGTAACATGTAATCAGTCACCTGAACATGTACACGACTGATAAAGGCAAACCAGATAGCATACTATCATCTCGAGTAAGACTGTCCTGCCGGTATAGGTCCTCCGCAATCATTGCAATCACGTACCTGCGATCCAATAATTGACTATGAGGGCACTATCTCCAACAGCAAGATCCTAAGAGCTCTATCAATACGTATACTCACATATTAAGATAGAAAAACCAAGTAGCATACTACCATGTTTAGCAAGACTGTTATATACATGTGAATATCCCAAGCTTCCATTAAGTAATATACAAACTAGTATGATACAATAATGGCCCCTAGGGCATATACACTAACAATCTCCCACTTGCACTAGGGCCATGTACTGGCATATCGAAGACCGATGATCTCGAGTAGCCTCTCGAACTGAATCTGAGGTAGGGCCTTCGTGAATGGATCAACAATATTCTCTTCAGAAGCAACTCTCCGAACCTCGATCTCCCGACGATCAATGATCTCCCTGATCAGGTGATACCGCCTTAAGATGTGTCTGGACTTATGATGGGACCTTGGTTCCTTCGCTAAAGCTATAGCTCCGTTGTTGTCGCAATACAGAGGTATTGGATCAACTATGGTAGGAACCACCTGGAGTTCTGTTAGGAACTTCTTCATCCAGACTGCTTCTTTTGCGGCATCGCAAGCAGCTATATACTCCGCTTCCATCGTTGAGTCAGCAACGGTGTCCTGCTTGGAGCTCTTCCAGCACACCGCCCCTCCATTGAGGGTAAAGACAGAACCCGACATGGACTTGGAATCGTCCTTATCACTCTGGAAGCTGGAATCAGCAAAGCCCTCCAACCTAAGGTCTTTTCCGCCGTAAACCAAGAACATCTCCTTAGTCCTTCTCAGGTACTTGAGAATGTTCTTTACTGCTATCCAGTGCTTCTCCCTGGGTCTGACTGATACCGGCTTACCACGCTTAGTGCGTAAGCTACATCTGGTCTGGTGCACAACATCGCATACATTATAGAGCCTACTGCAGAAGCGTAGGGTATAATAGACATGCGTTCCCTTTCCAAATTAGTCTTGGGAGACATCTCTTTGGAGAGGGTGATTCCGTCACAAGCCGGTAGATTACCGCGCTTAGAATCTTCTATACTGAATCTTTTCAGTACAGTGTTGATATACCTGGACTGTGAAAGTCCCAACATCCTCTTAGATCTATCACGATAGATTCGGATCCCCAGAATGTAAGAGGCATCACCCAGGTCTTTCATGGAGAACCTGTGTGACAAGAATCCTTTGACAGATTGTAGCATAGGAATGTCATTTCCTATCAATAGAATGTCATCCACGTACAAGACGAGGAATACGACACTTCTGGCTACAACTTTACTATATATGCACGGTTCATCTGGATTTTTGATACAGTTATATTCTTTGACTGTCTCATCAAAACAGATGTTCCAACTCCGCGATGCCTGCTTTAGTCCATAAATGGACTTAAGCAGCTTGCATACTTTCCCGCTGCTCCCACTCTGATTGAAACCCTCTGGCTGATCCATATAGACGCACTCTTCTAAATTTCCATTCAGAAAAGCCGTCTTTACGTCCATCTGCCAGATTTCATAATCATGGAAGGCAGCAATAGCAAGAAGGACCCGAATGGATTTGAGCATAGCCACTGGAGAAAAAGTTTCGTCATAGTCCAAACCAGGTCTTTGACGAAAACCCTTTGCAACAAGTCTAGCCTTATAGGTTTCCACCTGTCCATCTACACCAATCTTTTTCTTGAAGATCCATTTGCATCCTATGGGTTTTACCCCATCTAGAGCAAAGTCCAAACTCCATACTTTGTTGGTGTACATGGACTCCATTTCGGTCCGTATTGCATCTAGCCATCGTACCGAGTCGTCGCTCTGGATGGCCTGCTGGAAGTCAGTAGGTTCATCATCATCTATGATGCAATCCTCTCTATCCCCATCTATGAGAAAACCGTAGTATCTCTCAGGCGGATGAGACGGCCTACTACTCCTGTGGAGGGGTGCGGGAATGTGCTGTTCTTCTTGAACTACTGGTTCTACCAAACTTTCAGTAGCAGTTTGTGGTTCTGGAATTTCTTCGAGTTCTATTTCGCTCCCACTTATTTCCTTTTCTAAAAACTGATGTTCCAGAAAATGGGCATTACGAGAAACAAAAACCTTTTGTTCCTCTGCGTAATAGAAACAATATCCCTTGGAGTTCTTTGGATATCCCACAAACTTACATTTTACTGATCGTGCCTCGAGCTTGTCCACATGCTGCTTTTTAACAAAAGCTGGACATCCCCAAATCTTCATATGATGAAGATGGGTTTTTTTTCAGTCCACATCTGATATGGAGTGGTAGGCACAGTCTTGGTAGGAGCCCTGTTCAGAAGATATGCTGCTGATTCTAGCGCATAACCCCAAAAAGATTGCGGTAACTCAGCATTACTCATCATGGATCGTACCATATCCAATAGGGTTCGATTCCGTCTCTCCGATACACCGTTATGTTGTGGAGTGTATGGAGGAGTAAGCTGAGAGAGAATTCCTTTCTCTTTCAGGTAACCTAGGAACTCGGCACTCAAGTATTCACCACCTCAATCAGATCTAAGTGTCTTGATACTTTTGCCGGTTTGGTTTTCTACTTCATTCTTATACTCTTGGAATTTCTCAAAAGCCTCGGATTTATGTTTCATCAGATAAATGAATCCGTATCTTTAGTAATCATCCGTGAAAGTAATGAAATAGGAAAAACCACCTCTTGCATGCGTAGACATTGGACCACATACATCGCTGTGTATGAGTCCTAAGAGCTCGCTCGCTCTTACTCCATGTCCAGTAAATGGAGTCTTTGTCATCTTTCCTTTGAGACAAGATTGACAAGTATCATAAGTTTGATATTCGAACGAGTCCAAATATCCTTCTCTATGTAACTTAGTCAACCTTCTCTCATTGATGTGACCCAGTCTACAATGCCATAAGAAAGCTTTATTTAAATCTGGAGACTTTCTTTTTAATGTGTTCTGGACATTGAAAATTTGGAGTTGGTTTAAAACATATATACCGTTATTTAGTGTACCGGACCCAATCAAACGATGATTAAGGTGGATGTTAACAACATCTCTTACAAACGTGAAATCATAACCTTTATTTGATAACAAGGAAACTGATATGATATTACACGTTAAGCTTGGTACAAAAAAACAGTTATGTAAAACCAAAATGTGTCCACTCGTCAATCCTAGGTGATAATCCCCGACGGACGCAGCTCCCACGCTAGCTCCGTTAGCAACCTTTAGGGTCATATCACCTTCCTTCAGCACTCTACGGTTTCTCAGTGCCTGCAATGAATTGCAAATATGAGATCCTGATCCGGTATCCAATACCCAGGAAGTAGAGTTAATTGACAGACAATTCTCAATTACAAACACACCTGAAGTCGAAGCCACAGCTTGCTTCGGTTCCTGGTTCTTGGCGTTCCACGCCTTGCAATCTTTCTTCCAGTGCCCTTTCCTGTGACAATGGAAGCACTCATCCTGGCCCACTACCGGTACCGCAAACTTTTTCTTTCCCTTCCCTCCCACCTTACTAACACCTCCTCTAGGTTTGGTGGCGGCCTTCTTCCTCCTTCCTTTGGCCCTAGCCTTGGACCCGGAAGAAGATGCACCGCCAACAAACATAGCGGGTGTTTCCCTTGTCTTCTGCAAGGTGCCCTCTGCACTCCTTAACATGTTCAGGAGTTCCGGAAGTTCAACTTCTTTTCTTTGAATGTTGAAGTTCAGGATAAATTGGGCGTAGGTGTGAGGAAGGGACTGGAGAATAAGGTCTGTATAGAGCTCATTATCCAAAGTCGTCCCAAGGTCTGCGAGCTCTTCAATATAGCCGATCATCTTTAGGACATGTTCTCCTACCGATGACCCGACAGTCAACCTCGCTCGAAACAAGTTCTTAGAGGTCTCGTATCTTGCTATACGAGATTGCTCTCCATAAAGTTCCTTTGTATGGAGAAATATGCCATCTAATTCCATATCCTCGTGCCTCCTCTGATGTTCATTGTTCATCGAGGCAAGCACAATACACTTGGCTTTCGCGCAATCTAAATCCCAGGTTTTGCGGATTTCCTTATCCGCATTACTGGATTTGGGACCAGGGACAGCAGGTGCCGTAGCGGTGAGGACGTACCCCAATTTGTCATAGGTCAAAGCCATTTTGACATTCCGCAGCCAATCTTTATAGTTTGGCCCTGTCAGTATATTTTTCTCTAAAAGTAACTTAAGTCCAGTCATATTCAGGGTCGCTGCAAATAGGAGAGAGAGAAGAAAACTCTTTAGCATGATGCTCTTGCAAGTTTAGAGTGGTTTTTAGTTTATCTAAACTGGATGGCTCCCACTGTTTCTCGAATCCTTCCTCAAACCATAAAAGAAGAATTAGCCAGGACTATTCTCACCGTACAATACTTGCTTAACCGTTCAGCCAGGCTAGTGTCGATACTTCGAGGGAGGTTTTCCAACGCTTTCGCGAAGTTCCTTAATTAAATAACCTCTTTTCTCTGGGAGCGTAACCCCGCAGACACCTTTGTTGACACCTACTTGGTTTATAGCATTGATCGTTAAGTGACGAATCTCTTGATAAGTAGCATATACTCACAGTAGGATCGGGATCCAAATATCATCGTATGATAATGTTGAAGGAATGCTACCAACATTCATCAAACTCCAAATAGTATGCATCACTTTGCAAATTTCAGTTTCTTTAGAAATTCCCGATATAAGTTTTTGCCCCATGCTCTTATGACCTTGGCTTTGGTCAAAATGTCATAAGTCACATGTCAAGTTCTACTCGTCATTATCTTGTCAATTTGAAACCATCCGTATATACCCCTGACTTTGGTCAAATGATAATACGACTGTCCCAAACTAACTCATCTATCTTATGCAACAAATGAAAACCCAGCAGCTACCAAACACTATGCCTTGACTTTGGCCAAAATGCATTGCTTGAATACTACTGAATACCCAAATGAAATGACGGGGGCTACGAATGGTTTTGGCGAAACCGTGAACGTAGTGAACTTGATATAACCTGAAGGAACCTGATAGCTTTTAAAAGGAGTGGTTAAAGCTCCGCATTTAAAAATATCTGTTTTTAAAATTAACCGAGTGGTTTCTTTTAAATTGTTCCAACGATTAACTTTTGGTTTATTTTCTTTGCATTATAAATAATGCGTCCCATCATTAACCTATCATTGCAGAAAACAACGAAAATACAACGTCCTCTTATGCCATCCGCATTCGCCACGGGGTCCCGTCATCACCCGTCAGGTTACTTAACTAACGGCAGAGCGGGGGCTGGGCTAGCGCGGGTGTGAAACATAAGTGACGTCTAAATAGCTATCATATATATAGATATTTTACATTCGTCGGACGCAATAATATTCATTCCAGATCACAGATGAACTTTATTGGATTTGCAAGCAATCCGTATTTGTTTTGAGCCTGCAACAAAAGACGGATTACACAGTTGTGATGAATAGCCATTACCCCACCCAAGACCCCAACGGGTACGGCAAACTACCCGCACCGGCAGTTTGTGTACCCCACCTTGGGTCTGTCCTAGGAGCAAAAACAGTAAAATGAAATAATACAACGGTGGCTACAACCGCAACCTGGATGTGCCCCGTAAAATAATATTACAACAAATTACATTTACATCAAATGAATTAAATAATAACCCATCACATAACCCCGACTATACATCACAACAGTCCAACACAGTTCATATACACAAACAGATAAAATCCATTACAGAAATGTGCAACCCCCTGCCAACCGACATACTAGCAGTTAGGGGAGGTTTACGAACACATTATACAAACACAGATATAATCCAACAAGCAAATACCGTATAATTTCGATCGATTAAACACATTTAATTTTGCTCCAATACTTCTCTGTAAATCTGAAACCTGAGCAAAAATAAAAAAATTCCAGAAAATACCAAATATCACAGAGAACCAGCACAGGAAAATTGGGCTTGTGAATCGGCAACTCGGCGGCGGAATCACGGCGGATCGGGGGGATTCGCCGCGGTTCCGCGGCGGTTTAGTCGATTCGTGAGCCCAGTTTTCTTGGGTGTTCTAATACTATCATTTTGGGCTTTCTGAACCTCCCTGAAAAATTTTTGGACTTCATTTAAAAATCGACAGAAACCATGATATCGGGGTTTTCCGGTTTTGGTTTTTTCCGTTCGAAATTCATACAATTTTGCAAGTGAGTTATTTATTGTTTAGCGAGGCTCTGATACCACTGTAAGTCGATGTACAACACCCCACGACTTGCGGGGAGGCGGAAATATGAAAAACGATCTTGTTTATATGCTAAACATCGACTAACCGCATGAATCGAAGCTAAACGATAACTAACAACAAACATAGAAGTTAACAACTACTATGTAAAGGGATTATACCTAAAGAACCGTGTCCTTCGTCTTTACGAACTCCACCTCCTCCTCGGCCTTCTCCAAGTAGTAGACGATCCACCACGAGAGCTAAACTCCAAGCTTTGCCTCTAAACTTGAGGCAACTAGGTATCTTTAAGTGCTAATCAAAGTACCTAGATGAAATAGAGTATGGTTATGGATTAAGTAGTCTAACTAATCCTTGTACTCAACACATGAGAGGGGAGGATTAGGGTTTGAAGAGAGAGAGCTTGAGGAGAGAGAAGATGAATACAATAATGAGAAGAGAAAATGAGTTATCATAATATATATCAAGCATTTTTATTTATCAAGAAAAGAAAAGAAAATGATTTACAACCATGCTTGATAAATATCTAATGGTGATTCATCTCCATGAGTCATTAAGCAATTATGAAGCATTAATGACATGGATGAATCATCCATATGACTCACTAATCTCATTCAATGTATATGCCACCTAAACCTCCTCAGTCACCATCTTCTAGAAGCTTCTCGCGCAATTACGAGAATGCCCCTCCTATCCGTGAAAACACGGAAAAACTTTAGACTGTATAAATCCAATAACCGGATACTAGTAACTGGCTTAAACCAAAGCCGACTAGTAAAACTGTCCGAAAGTCGTACGTGCGAAAACACACATATGCGTCCGAACCCTTGTCGTAAAACCATACGACCTCTATATCGTTTCGCCTGGATTAGGGAAACTCTCTGCGTGAGACTCTAGAGACTCGACTACTACGCTGGCAGTGGGTTTAACCACAGACCGCAAGCGGCACTAGCTGTACGTAACGGTCCCCAGGTAGATGTCGATAAGAAGGCCGATGAGGAAACCCATCCGAACTTCTACTGGGTCTGATGTGACAATCTCCGTACAGTCCGGTCTGTTCGTCTAAGACTATCGCATATCGGGCCTAGGGGGCGGCAAGCGTCATTCCCCTAATAGCGGTATAAGTCGTGTCGGAGCAAAGCCCATTACACCCTGAGAAACTACTGGAACCTACCAGCAAATCTCGCTTGCCCTGGCCAGGGACTTTGCGTAATGGCTCTCTGACACAGCGCGATATCAACCCCCAATACCGGGAGAGACGAATCCTGTCTAACCGCCACTGCCTCCAAGTGCTCGGGACTGCACTCAACTGCTACCTGTTTGCACGACTCCTTTGAGCCGTGGTAGGGTAGCAATCTAAGAATAGTGGGACACACTCAAGGCGAAGTAGTAGTGTCAAGTCTGTGGACTATGCTGTACTCATGTCACCTGGGAACTGTTCACTGACGACTGTTCACATCATAATATTGCAATTCATACGCCCCACTTTTGTGCATTTTATAAGTAAACAGATACTTTTGACGATCGTTTTTTGCATATTACAGGATACAAGTTTCTGGAGCAAATACAGTGAAAAAGACACAAAACAACAGAAAAAGGGACTTTTGACCAACTATTGGACGGATCCTAGTCAAGCCTAGACGAAGAACAGTACAAGGTCCAAAAAATGTCAAGTGAACGGTCAAAAGATACGAACAAGTTTTCACTGAAGATCTGGAGAAGACCCAGAAGCCCAACAGAGAAAATACATATAAAGATACAGAGCCCAAGAACCCCTGAAGAAAGCCCAAAAGTTTGGCGGCCCAAGACCACCAAAGGGCCGCAAATCCGCGGCCCAAGCCAACAATTGCCGCGGATCCGCGGCCATTATGTGCCCGTGTCGGTGCATTTTTTCTGTGCCGGTGCGTCGGTGTGGGTGTTGGGATTTTCAGTGGGCAAATCTGTAATTGCGCATGTGCGAGACTCTGAAACCCTAATTCTCCTGTTTGCTTATAAATTGTAATCTAAAACTGTAAAACCCTATGCCTCTTTTCAATCAATAAAAGTGAGATTTGTTGGAGAATTCAGAGCATCATCTCTTCTTGTAAGTTTTTAAATTCCTGCCTTAATATAATTATTCTACTTGCCCTAGTTATCCATTGTTTGCTGTAGTTCACTAGTTAGCTATTTTTAATCTGTCGTAAGGTAACTCTTTAAAACATAAACATAAAAAATGTCTCGTTGTAATAATTCCCTAATGAGCGAGTAAAATCCTCGCTCGTTAGGGTTAGGAACAAGGGAGTGAGTGAGAGATGGATGTCTCTCACCTCCTTCAATGCCAACTTATTTTTAAAATGAAATCTTCATGCACGCATATATGATCCGCCCCCTACGGCACCCTACCTACAAGGTAACGGTGAACCGTAGTATAAAAGGCCGGACACATATGACGTCCATGAACATCACATCAATTAATAGGAAAGGACGGACAAGGATCTAGAGGAAGAAACTTTGTTTCTTCCCGATCATCCTAATCCCTTTTGCTAATGATTGTTGTGATTTTTCTAAAAAGCTTAAGTCACGGCATTGAAAGAGGTGAAAACATTGATCTCAACACCCCTACTTTCGACCTAACCCTAACGAGTCCTTTCATATCACATAAGTTCATCTTTAATTCAATCGACAAAAACCAAACAACAATTTGAATCAACTCGTTATAACACAAAAACAGAAACTAACACATCCCTGCGGATCGACCCGTACTCACCGGCTAGCTGCGAAGCGACGCCGTTTCTGATTACGGTAAACTACAATTTTTGGATTAATCAAATGGCGCCGTTGCCGGGGATGGCGTAATTTTCTCGTTTTTTGTATGATTTCGGGTTGATATAAAATTTAAAAAAAAAAAATTATAAAAATCAGAAAATACAAAATACAAAAATTATCTTTTCATTATTTTTATCTGTTTGAAGGGTTTCTCTTTGGAATCTTGCAGGAACAGCAAAGACTTTTTGGATCTGGAGTTTTACAGAAGGTCAAAACAGAAAAGGTAACATAGGAACAGGGAGAGATTGAAAGCACAGAGCAGCACAATTTTTTTCAGAGCCTGATCTGCTCAGCTGACCGCGTTTCCGCCGCCAAAGAGCCTCGAAAACCGCGGTTCCGCCGCTCTTTTGACACGTCAGCCCTTCAAAATTTCATGGTAAGCTCTCTATTTCTCCCCTCTGCAACCTCCATATCTCCACTGTAAAATTTTCTGCAGGTTTCTTTGCGCTAAAAAAAAATTCTTCTTCCCCCTTCTAAATAACAGATTTGCTGCAGGTTTCTTTGCGCCGCGCTAAAATTAATTACAAGTGAATTTTTGTTTTGCATAATTTAATTGGACTTAAGGGGCTATTTGACCAAACTCAGATTGGGTGGGGATTTCATCACCCTTCCCAGGACCCCAGAAAACACCTAAAGCATTTTGCATCGACCAACTTTAATTAAAAAAAGATTAGACTCAGACCTAAGGACAGCGAGCTCAATAGGAAAAGGACTAGGGTAGGCATCGGCCGTTTATCCTAACCGACATTGCGGTGTCTAGGCTAGTGGTTATTAATTAGGCCCACTGTAGTGGTGGTTCCTTCCCACTTACCTGGCCGTACTTGTCCGTGAAGAGGCGGTTCGAGGTCCTATTTCTAGCCCTAGTTAGGAGCTGTCTAGTAGACCTAGGCAACCCTAGATCTAGGCCTGATTGTGCATGTGTGGTTGATACTGTTGTGTCATGAGTCTTTTTTCAAAAACCTCTTTGCAAAACGTCCACATAAAAAAAAAAAATAAATAAAACTTTTCAAAACTTGCAACTTGTCGCAAAAAGAAAACCTGCAAAAATTCACCACACCACTTCCCCTCACTGACGTTATCTTACCCCCACATTCTGTTTTTTCTTTTTTCTGACTGCACTACCCTTTAGTGTATGTCACTTTGGACTAGGGATACAGACGCCCGATTAGTCCGTGTTTCGTTGGTACCGACCAGCGAACCCTTCGACACCGAAGTCGAAAATCCGTCCACTTTCTTACCTTCACCTTCAACTTCTTTCACCGAAGGTATGTCGGGATTCAACCCCAACAATACCTTGCCGACGGGAATGATTCCACCTCCACCAGGTGCGAATAGCCCGAACCAGCCGCCTGTTGAAGCGCCCGCACGAGTTGCGCTCCAGGATCTCTTCTACCCCATCCGCACTTCTTTACCCACCTGTCTTTCACCCCCACCGGCAAATGGGGACAATTTTGAGATTAAACCACATTTCATCAATATGCTGTCGAAATTTCACGGTTTGGAAACTGAAGACGCATATATCTTTATTAATAAATTCCAAAATGTGTGCGCTATGATGAAAACGACCTAATTGAGTGATGACGCTATAAGGCTAAGGGTCATTCCTTTCACCTTATGTGACCTAGCCGAGAAGTGGTTATATAGCACCGCATCACATTCTATTAGGAATTGGGATGAGTTTGTGAAAGCTTTTCTAAAAAATTTTTATCCTCACCATAAAACTGCCAGAATCCGCAATGAAATAATTCAATTCTCACAACTTCCATCTGAACCATTTTGGAAGTGCTTCGAGAGATTCAAGGACCTATTAGTTCAATACCCTCATCATGGGATAGAAAGTTGGCAACTTTGCCAAACATTATACGAGGGATTGAACTCGGCAACGAAGCAGTTGCTAGAAACCATCTGTCAAGGTCATTTTCTCTCTAAGTCTAGTGATGAAGCATGGCAGTTTCTCGAGGATCTTAGTGAACAGACAATACAGTAGGAGAGTACCAAGACCACATCATCTTCTAGTGGTCAATCTAGGGCAGGCATACATCAAGTAGAGATGTCGATTGCTATGAAGGCCGAGATGGCCGCTCTTAAGAAAAAGCTAGAAGCGATCGAGACCAAAATCTCATCGTCTTCTCCTGCCCCTGCTATGCCCCCACGAACTGTCTGTGCTTGTTGTGCGGATCCATCGCACCTGACCGAAGAGTGTCCTTATAATGCATTTACATAAGGACAGGATCAAGTCAATGCTGCATTTCAGCAACGACAAAGAAACGATCCGTACTCTTCGACGTATAATCCGGGGTGGAGGAGTCACCCAAATTTCGCTTGGAACCAAAATCAACAATTCCAAGGAAATAATAATAATTTTCAAAGACCTCCTCCTCCACAACAACAACAAGCACCCTCGCAAACTCAATATCAACCGCAACAATTTCAACAACCTTACCCTAATCAGGTGAACAATTTTGTGCCGAACAATGCTTACCAGCCAAACAATTATGTTCAACCTAATAATGATAAGGTTAGCTCGCTCGAAAGAAGTCTAGATGCGTTCCTTAAGCAATCTACACAGTCTACAGCAAGACTTGAGACTTCTATTCAATCTTTAGGGCAAAATAGTGCCTCACACGATCAAAGCATCAAATCTATTGAGGCAAAAATTGCACAACTCAATGCAGCTTTGAGCGAGCGTGAAAAAGGAAAACTCCCGTCTCAACCGTTGCCCAACCCCGGTCACGCACATGCTACACACAATCAGCAAAATCATAACGTAAATGCTGTGACCACGTTGAGATCGGGAAAAGTGTTGCCAAACAATGTGGGCATTAACAATGACTCCCCTGCCGGTGGGCCTTCTTCATCTTCTTCACCATCTTCTTCTTCTTTAGAGCCTATTCTCCACCCTTCACATGGCTCTACCTCTTCTAGCTTGAACGGACCTAATTCTCACGACACGAACACATCTACACGAGGTACCGTCCCAACTCGACAATCTGATCCACAAAAATTGGAATCAACCACTTTTCAAAATGTTCCTTTTCCTAATCCGTTGAGATCCAATAAACCAACTCCTCAAATGGAGAAGATTGTCGAGTTGTTCAAACATGTTAGCATAAACATCCCTCTTTTGGATGCAATTCAGCAAGTTCCTTCATATGCTAAAATTTTAAAGGACTTGTGCACCAAAAAGAGGAAGTCGCAAGTGCCAAAGAAAGTTTTTGTGGCTAGTGCTATTAGTGATGCTCTTGTAAATTCCCTTCCCCCAAAACAAAAGGACCCCGGGTGTCCTACCATTTCGATAACAATTGGGGACAAGAACATCAATAGAGCACTATTAGATCTTGGCGCGAGCGTCAATTTGCTACCCTATTCTGTGTACGAGCAATTGGGCGTTGGAGAGCTTAAGCCCACTCACTGTACTCTCCAAATGGCTGACCGGTCAATAACCCATCCTAGGGGAGAGCTGGAGGATGTGTTAATAAGAGTAGGGGATTTCATTTTCCCCGTTGACTTTATTGTGATGGACACACAACCTGTCGCTAACCTCCGGAACCAAATTCCGGTTATACTAGGTCGACCATTTTTGGCAACTTCCAACGCAGTGATCAATTGTCGTAATGGTTCAATGAACCTATCTTTCGGCAATATGACAATTGAGCTCAATATTTTCAAGTTAGGAAGTCAGCCTGCTGAGCCCAATGCTAGTGTACTCGATGTTTGCTCGATCAATGAGATCGCGAAGGAGGACTGTGAATTCGAGAATTTTTTGTTCGACCACAGCAATGTTAACGCCACTACTGCGTTCCTCCTAGAATCCGACGCAGGTTTCACCACGGATAATGATTTTGAGTGTTTTACATTCGTCGACGACTTTGAAGACTCATCACCTGAATTGGAGTCTTTTGCTTTTTCGGATGAGTTAGTTAAACCATCCGACACAGTTGCGTACACTCGGTTCGAACCTTTGATGGAATCATTCGAGTTTGAAACAACTACCCCATTGTTACCATCTATTGTTTCACCTCCTAAACTCGAATTAAAGCTTTTGCCAACACACCTAAAATATGCATATCTAGGTGATAATGAGACCTTACCCGTCATTATATCAGCCTCTCTAGCTCTTGAGCAAGAGAAGGCTCTCTTGATGGTCTTACATAATAATCGGCAAGCTTTCGGCTGGTCTATGGCGGACATTAAGGGGATTAGTCCCCTCATAGTCGAACATCATATACACTTAATGGATGATGCCAAGCCAGCACGAGATCCACAAAGGCGCCTCAACCCTATCATGAAAGAGGCTGTTAAGAAGGAAATTGTCAAATGTCTGGATAGCGGTATCATTTACCCTATCTCGGATAGCCAATGGGTTAGCCCAATCCACGTTGTGCCAAAGAAATCGGGCATTACGGTCATTACAAACGAGGCAAATGAGTTGATTCCCACTCGCACCCAAACTGGGTGGCGAGTCTGCATAGACTATAGGAAACTCAATGCCGCAACAGGGAAGGACCACTTTCCTTTACCTTTCATTGACCAAATGCTCGAGCGATTAGCAGGGCACGAGTTCTACTGCTTTCTCGATGGCTATTCCGGTTACAATCAAGTCCCCATCACCAAAGAGGATCAAGACAAGACAACATTCACTTGTCCCTTTGGCACCTTTGCTTATCGTCGCATGCCCTTTGGGTTATGCAACGCGCCCGCTACATTTCAGCGGTGTATGATGGAGATCTTTTCAGACATGGTTGAAAAGTTCTTGGAGATCTTTATGGACGATTTCTCCATCTTTGGCGACTCCTTCGACGAGTGTTTACGTCATCTTGACGCTGTTCTTACCCGCTGCAGGGATAAGAACCTAACATTGAATTGGGAGAAGTGCCATTTCATGGTGCGAGAGGGCATCGTCTTAGGACATGTCATCTCGCAAAACGGCAATGAGGTTGACAGGGCTAAAATAGAAGTGATTTCTAACCTACCTCCCCCAAAATGCGTCAAAGACATCAGAGCCTTCCTTGGCCACGCTGGTTTTTACAGACGGTTTATCAAGGACTTTAGCAAGATTGCTAGACCCTTGACTCTATTACTGGCCAAGGACACAACTTTTGCTTTCGACTCCACATGCACTGAAGCATTCAAGTCTTTAAAACATTCACTCATTACTGCGCCCATCCTCTCATCTCCAGACTGGACGCACCCTTTTGAAATCATGTGCGACGCATCAGACTTTGCAATTGGCGCTGTTCTTGGACAGCACATTAATAAGATGCCGCACGTGATTTATTATGCTAGCCGAACACTAAATGAGGCCCAACTTAATTACACAACAACAGAGAAAGAATTTTTAGCTGTTGTGTTTGCACTCGAAAAATTTCGGCCTTATTTAATCGGCCCTCCAGTCGTTGTTTATACTGATCACTTGGCTCTTCGCCACCTTTTTGCGAAGAAGGATGCTAAGTCAAGTCTAATACGTTGGATCCTTTTATTGCAAGAGTTTGATCTTGTCATTAAGGACAAAAAGGGATGTGAAAACGTAGTAGCTGATCACCTATCACGACTTCCTTCTTCGCCCACGCTCGATCTTCCAATCACTGACGTTTTTCCCGACGAGCAACTCTTGACCATTTCTTGCGAACCATGGTTCGCCGATATTGTAAACTATTTAGCCACCGGCCTGATTCCTAATGATTGGTCGAAACAGGATAAGCTTCGATTTTTGTCCCAAGTAAAGCATTTTTACTGGGATGAACCCTATCTTTTTAAATACTGTTTCGACCAAATCATTCGTCGGTGTGTGCCTGAGAGTGAGGTCAAGAGCGTGCTGTCTTTCTGCCACGATCAAGCATGTGGCGGGCATTTTGGCCCAAAGAAGACAGCCGAAAAAGTTTTGCAGTATGGTTTCTATTGGCCACGACTCTTCAAGGATGCATTTGAATACTGCAAAACTTGCTCCCGGTGCCAACACTTGGGCCGGATTTCGCGGAGAAACGAAATGCCACTCCAACCCATTTTGGTAGTGGACATTTTTGATGTTTGGGTATAGATTTCATGGGACCATTTCCTAACTCTTTTGGAAATGTGTATATTCTGTTGGCGGTTGACTACGTTTCTAAGTGGGTCGAGGCTGTGCCCAGCCGAACGAACGATAATAAAGTTGTCGTTCGATTCCTTAAAGAACACATATTTTCTCGATTCGGGCACCCTCGGGCGATAATAAGTGATAATGGTTCTCACTTCTGCAATAGGACTTTCGAGTCCTTAATGCGTAAATATTCTATCACCCACAAATTGTCAACGCCATATCACCCCCAAACATGTGGGCAAGCCGAGGTTTCAAATCGGCAGATAAAGCAAATTTTGGAGAAAACGGTTTCCAAAAACCGTAAGGATTGGTCACTAAAACTGATAGATGCACTATGGGCTTTCCGTACTGCATATAAGACCGATCTTGGTATGTCTCCATACCGGCTTGTGTATGGGAAGGCTTGCCACCTCCCAGTGGAGATCGAGCACAAAGCATTTTGGGCTATCAAAGAGCTGAATTTGTCTTTAGGAGATGCGGGCAGTAATAGAAGGCTGCAATTGAATGAGTTAGAGGAGCTAAGGGATGAGGCATATGATAATGCCATAACTGCTAAAAACCGAGCCAAGGTGTTCCACGACAAACACCTTTTACGAAAAACTTTTGAACCTGGTCAACAGGTTTTATTTTATGACACTCGGTTACATTTTCATCCTGGTAAGCTCAGGTCCAGATGGAGAGGACCTTTTGTAGTCCGCACCGTTTATCCGCACGGTGCGGTTGATCTTGAGAACCCCGAAAACGGTACCTTATTCAAGGTAAATGGGCATCGACTAAAACCGTTCTTCACAGCGGATCCTTCGGAGGAGCTCCTGTTTTTGCAGGAGCCGATTTACACTGATTGATCTTTCTCCGCTTTCACCCCCAAACTTCGTTTCCCGAAGACACTATTTCAAATAAGTTTGGGGGTGTGTATATTGTTTGTATATTTCCCAAATACTATAAAAAATAATAAAAAAATAAAATAAAATAAAAATAATTTTTGGACCTAATTGCAAATTTGCAGATTACAAGCTGTTTTTACAAATAAAACCCTCGTTTTAGAGGGAGTTTTATGTAAATCACCCTCTCACCACCCTATTTAAAGGATCCGAGCCCTCTGTTTGTTTACCCTAAAACATTTTCTTCTCATCAAACCCTAGCCACCACCACCAAGCCCCTGCAGAAAGATCTCGCCGCAACCCCACTAGACGACCGCGCTTCCGCCGCCGCTGCCGTTCCCCGCCGCGGATCCGCCGCCCTTCTGAGTCTTTACCCCCTGAATTTTTCAGGGGAGGTAATCCTGAACCCATACTCTCTGTTACTGCATAATTTCTTTACTGTAAAATCGTGATGGCACACAAATTGCAATATGAAAGGGATTTTTCCCCTGTCTTCGCACACGAGATTTACGGTACATATTTTCCACAAGAAATCGCACAAAGGGGCTGGAATTTCCTCCTCTATAATCATGCTGCTGCATTTGCTCTACCGACCCTAGTTGCTCTATTTTACGAATCCATGGAAGATAATAGCTTAGACAACTTAGGGTACATTAAACTGAATTAGGGAAACCGTGAAATCCGCATCGATAGGGACATGGTACACGAGGTTACACTCATACCGCGTGTACCTGCACATGAACACCCACTTCGCTTTGAAGATTATATGCCATTAATGGGTAATGACTGTGCGCGAGAACCGCGTAAGGGGATCTAAGCACGGACCCTTTTCGCAAATGTTTTAACTGTGTGCCGGTGGGCACAAAACAATATTTTTGGAAGTTCTCACAACACGACCTTTTTCACCCCATCGTTACATGTCGTCCACACTTTAATGACGAAAAATCCTAGGTTCGACATGTGCACGGTTTTGCTGCAATCCATAGGTACGGGGAAACGAGGTAGTGTATACCCATGTCCCATGCTCGTTACCCAACTCTGCCGTTATTTCCTCCCAGCCGAGGAATTTGACTCAATTATGATAGACGATGTCCCGGTTCGACCACTGTTAGAGGGCGTTTCGTCGTCCTACTCTAGACTTACAGATATTTGGACACGAATAGAACCGGCAGAGAATGTACCTGCACACACCCCTAGCTCGAGCTCGACTTCGAGTGGGGAAGAGCTAACTCCCCAGGAGCATGCGCGATTAATGCGAAGAGCAGTGAGAAGAATAGACTCTTTGAGAGATGAGTTTCGGGTAACTGCACGAGAGCACGACCGTCGGTTGACGGAAATTGAGCGGGGGATCCAAACACTTTTGGCTAGAGGGGAGAGATCACTTTCACGCTCACGAGCGCAACGTGGGGCCGGGCAGTGAGGGCACTGCTTTGCTCAAGTTTGGGGGTATTAGAGGGTGATATATATAGTTATCCTTCGCATTGCATATTGTATATATCTTTGTTTTCCTTTTGCATATTTAATTTCTGCATTGCATTTTTATATAAAAATTATAAAAATTTAAAAATTTGAAAAATAAAAAAATTAGAAAACTGAAAAACCCATAAAAATTGAGAAAATTTCAAAAATTATAAAAAATTATTGTATTCAATTTTGGTTAATTGACTTGAGTTGATAAAAATGTTAACTAGCTAGGAAAAACTAGATCGTAGACTTAGTAAATTAAAAACCCTAAAAATAACATTCCTTAAAGTTTAACGTTAGAAAGTATATGCCTTGTAGTTTATTTAGAAATAGGCAAATTTTGGGTTCACTTCTTGGGCTAAGTCGAAACAAGGGAAGAGTATTTATGTTCTTATTAGAGTATAAGTTTGAAAGATAGTTCCTAGCTTGAGTTTAGATTCTGAAAACATGTACCCTACAAAATGCACAATCACGCACCTTGAAACTTGGATTAGTAGATGAGACCTTGAATTACTCTTGTCTAAAGTCCTTAGCACAATGAGAAAAAAAAGAAAAAAAAGAGTGAATAAAATAAAAATGGACACTGGTTTTCGTGATTACTTAGGGCTAGAAAATTAATTAGCGAGGGTGCTTCATCACCTAGTGCCTTAGACCAACTGGTTTGGGAGTCACTGCTAAAAGCCTTGGGTGTTGCAAAAATTAGGAAATACGCTTTAAAGGCCTAACGCATCTTGTAATCGGCTATTGGTACCTCAAGAAGTATTAACGGTCGCATGAAGGATGTGTAAGCGAAAGTTAAGTGCTTTGGACAATGGACGAGAGTACGATTGCTTGATTTGAATTTCCAAGTGTAGGGGTGAAAATTACACACACGTGGGGATATGTGATTAGAGTTTAGATAAGAGAAAGGAATGAAAAATACAACTTGTATCTTTAATAGAGTTGATAGAAATTCCTAAGTGGAGATGAAACTCTAGAAGAAAAACTTAAGAAATGCTGAATTCTAAGTAATTCTATAGAACATGTACAATCTTAAGTTACATAATAAGGAAGTGTGAAGAATATGGGTGGATAATTTGCGGGGCGACGATAATAGAATTCCTTATTAGAAAACCTGATTGGAAAACAAAAGTCGAAAAACCAAGTTGATAGGATTTTGTGGGTGTAATCCGCTGAAAACCCTCAGGAGACAACACTCCTCCTACTAGGGACACCTAGAGGTTTAACGGCTTGTTGCACGTGCTCAGTGCAATCGCGTTTCCCTGCGAAAGTGTGGCTAGGTTAGAATAAAATAATAAGTTTGCTCGAGGACGAGCAAAAGGTAAGTTTGGGGGTATTTGTTCACATCATAATATTGCAATTCATACGCCCCACTTTTGTGCATTTTATAAGTAAACAGATACTTTTGACGATCGTTTGTTGCATATTACAGGATACAGGTTTCTGGAGCAAATACAGTGAAAAAGACACAAAACAACAGAAAAAGGGACTTTTGACCAACTATTGGACGGATCCTAGTCAAGCCTAGACGAAGAACAGTACAAGGTCCAAAAAATGTCAAGTGAACGGTCAAAAGATACGAACAAGTTTTCACTGAAGATCTGGAGAAGACCCAGAAGCCCAACAGAGAAAATACATATAAAGATACAGAGCCCAAGAACCCCTGAAGAAAGCCCAAAAGTTTGGCGGCCCAAGACCACCAAAGGGCCGCGGATCCGCGGCCCAAGCCAACAATTACCGCGGATCCGCGGCCATTATGTGCCCGTGTCGGTGCATTTTTTCTGTGCCGGTGCGTCGGTGTGGGTGTTGGGATTTTCAGTGGGCAAATCTGTAATTGCGCATGTGCGAGACTCTGAAACCCTAATTCTCCTGTTTGCTTATAAATTGTAATCTAAAATTGTAAAACCCTATGCCTCTTTTCAATCAATAAAAGTGAGATTTGTTGGAGAATTCAGAGCATCATCTCTTCTTGTAAGTTTTTAAATTCCTGCCTTAGTATAATTATTCTACTTGCCCTAGTTATCCATTGTTTGCTGTAGTTCACTAGTTAGCTATTTTTAATCTGTCGTAAGGTAACTCTTTAAAACATAAACATAAAAAATGTCTTATTGTAATAATTCCCTAATGAGCGAGTAAAATCCTCGCTCGTTAGGGTTAGGAACAAGGGAGTGAGTGAGAGATGGATGTCTCTCACCTCCTTCAATGCCAACTTATTTTTAAAACGAAATCTTCATGCACGCATATATGATCCGCCCCCTACGGCACCCTACCTACAAGGTAACGGTGAACCGTAGTATAAAAGGCCGGACATATATGACGTCCATGAATATCACATCAATTAATAGGAAAGGACGGACAAGGATCTAGAGGAAGAAACTTTGTTTCTTCCCGATCATCCTAATCCCTTTTGCTAATGATTGTTGTGATTTTTCTAAAAAGCTTAAGTCACGGCATTGAAAGAGGTGAAAACATTGATCTCAACACCCCTACCTTCGACCTAACCCTAATGAGTCCTTTCATATCACATAAGTTCATCTTTAATTCAATCGACAAAAACCAAACAACAATTTGAATCAACTCGTTATAACACAAAAACAGAAACTAACACATCCCTGCGGATCGACCCGTACTCACCGGCTAGCTGCGAAGCGACGCCGTTTCTGATTACGGTAAACTACAATTTTTGGATTAATCAACGACTGGTATAAAACCAACCAACAGTTCCCTGTGAGTCCTGTCCGGTGTACCCGTAACCCAACGAGCACCTGCATACTATCTCCAGTACGACGTACTGACGGCTGTGGGACAGACCATCTCCCCAACTGGGATGAGAAGCGTACACACTAGTCTACTCCGGAGTATCGATACTCTGTCTCGATAATCCAACGACTAGGGACCTGAATAAGGATGTGCTTGTGGACTACCCGGCCCCCACTAGTGTGACTGCCATCACAACGCTGGTAGTCAAGCAAGATCCTAAGAGCTCTATCAATACGTATACTTACATATTAAGATAGAAAAACCAAGTAGCATACAACCATGTTTAGCAAGACTGTTATATACATGTGAATATCCCAAGCTTCCATTAAGTAATATACAAACTAGTATGATACAATAATGGCCCCTAGGGCATATACACTAACACCTAGGTCAGCTAGACAGCTCCTAACCGTTCCAAAGGGTTAGAAACAGGACCTCAAACCGGCTCTTCTCCAACAATTGCGGCCAGGTAAGTGCCAGGTAAGTGGGAGGCTCCCCACTACGTAAGTAGTAGTCCTAATTAAGTAACCACTTGCCTTCGACACACTTGCCTAGACACCGCAAAAGTCAGGATAGGATAAACGGCCGATGCCTGTAACTAGTCCTCTGTCCTATTGAGCGAGAAGTCCTTAGGGCTGAGTCTAGTATTTTTTAATTAACAATGGTCAATGCATATACTTTTTGTGATTTCTGGGGTCATGGGAAGGGTGATGAAATCCCCACCCAATCTGAATTGGTTTCAAGCCCCTTAAAGTCCGTATTAATAAATGCAAAGCAGTAACAAATCAACTGCAATCAATTTTTATTTTTTTAGCCCGGCGCAAAGAATCCTGCACAAAAACAGTTTATTGGAAGGGGGAAGAGAATTTGCACAAAGAATGCTGCAGAAAACACAGTTCAGTGGAGTTCTGAGGAGTGGGGGAGAGAAGAGAAAGACTTACAGAAATTTTGAGATGCAGAGGGCACCAAGTGGCCGCGGTTCCGCGGCCTAAGCCTTCTTATGCCGCGGTTCCGCTGCAGGAACATGGAGTTGGGCCTTCAAATTTTGTGTAGGTGCTGGTCTGGGTCTCCTCTGCTTGTCTGAATGTCCTGAATTTTTATTTACTCACTGTATCTGCTCCAGATTTTGCAGTAGACCGTTGGCTCCGTCTTGATCCGTCGCGGTGTAGCCGCGAGATATGGGTCTAACTTCCCACGTCTTTTGCACTGAACTTGAAATTCGTATATCCCACGTCTTTGGCACTGAACTTGAACTTCGTATATCCCACGTCTTTGGCACTGAACTCGAACTTCGTATTATCCTGCACACTTGCACAAAAACTAATCAAAAACAACAAGATGGTTTTTTACAATGTATATTTTTTTTTCGGTTAGCTTTATATTCACAAATTAACCCGAAATTACACAAAGAAATAAACTACCGTCTCCCCGGCAACGACGCCATTTGATTGGTAGGGATTCTGCGTGTTCAAGTTTAGTTAATTACCGCAATCAAAACGGTTTCGCTTGTAGCTAGCCGGTTGAGTACGGGTCGTCCGCAGGGAGATGGGAATCTTTTTCTATGTGTCTTAACGAGTTAAGTCCGAAAGTCCAGATTTGTTTGTGATTAACTAAGTGTTAAAATGATTGTAAAGAGAGCTTGTTAGGGTTAGGATTAGGTTAGTTTGAGTTAGGAGTCGCTCACTTCTTTCGTTACCACTTTTAATATCGGTGTTACGGTAATCAGCAACAACGGGGATTAGCACGACTAGGAAGGAACTTGCGAGTATAAGCTAGGCTTTCCAACGCTTAAGTTCTTCCTTTTGGTGCTTGTCCGTCCGTTCTTGGCTCTTAGCCATAACCTCCGGTTAATTCAACCACAACCGGTCTCACTACGGAATCACCGCTATCATGTAGGATAGGGTGCCGTAAGGAGCGGATTGTGGTTCAATTAACGGGAGTCGATTTAAGATGTTGGGCAAGGAAAGAGTGAGAGAGATTTCCTTCTCTCAAACTTCCCTTATCCTACCCTAACAAGTATGGAAATTACTCACCCATTACAAGAAGAACGAAAAATAAAACAAAGGAGGAAGATAGAAAGAAAGAGATTAGAAGATAACAACTAGCTATTTGCGACCTCACCTTGGCAAGGATCAAGCGTAAGCATCATGGTTGTTTAAGGATAAAGGAAAAGAGAAAAGAAAGAAACAACAATAAATAACAACAACTAAATTATCAATTAAAGATTACAAGCAATTAACATAACAAGAGCAAGACAAGTATAACAACAAAATAAACTTCTTTATTCATCATTCTTCACTCACAAAAGCTCACTACAAGTTTTTCAATGGAGAAGAGATGAGAAGAGGAAGAAGAACAACAAGTATTCTAAAACCTAAAATACAAGATTAAGCACCCTTGGCTTCACAAGGTTCTGGGCTATTTATAGGCTGGAAAATGAAAACCTAGGGCAACAATCAGAACTAAAATGGAACGACCAATCTGCCCCCAAAAATTCTTCAAATGCGGCGTCTGTACGGCCGCGGAACCGCGGCCTAGACCCCTTATAGGCCGCGGTTCCGCGGCCTTATAGATGAGTTGGGCCCTCCGGTTTTTTGTGCTTCCATGGTCCTCTTTTGTCTGTAGTTTGGCATATGTCTTTTCTGATAATATTTCCATATTTTTTCCAGAATTTCTGTTGATCAAAAGGTGATTGGATATGGATCTTTTTGTCATGATTTTCTTGAGCTCCACGTAGATTTCTTGGACTTGGTGTTGCCATTGTGCTTTGTGCATGAAGATGACAATCGATTTGCCATCTTGTCTCTTAAACTGGTGTGTGGTAACATACGGATAGAGAGCGGAGACCCGTGTTTTCTCTGTGGTTGGCAGGAACCCGGATTTTGTCGTGCTTTTCCATGAATTTCACCATTTAGAGCCGAGAACCTGTATCCTGCAATTGACTAGAAAACACGGCTCAAGAGTACCTACCGATATGCAATGTGATAAAAATTGGGCGGTATGAAAATGCAAAAATCTGATATGAACAGTCCCTGGGGGGACTCTGAAGGCGCAAATGGCGTCCATCGCCCAAGAGGTCGTGCAGGTTAGTGCTCGTATCTCGCTCGATTTTTCACTCAGCGTCTCATCATTCGCGAGATTTGGGGCTTCTTTTTCTTTCTGACCCCCTCTGATTTCTTCAGGTCCTCCAGCATGTCGCTCTCGTCGTCCGGATGGAGGAGGAAATAGCCCCGGCGATGCGAGCCGCGGGGGAGCTCTCCTTGCTGGAGGAGAGCTCGAAGCGGGAGCTAGAGGCGGCAATGGCGAGGGTCGCTGCCCTTGAGTGCGAGGTGGCGGCCGCGAAGCAGGAGGTGGCGACCGGGAAGCAGGAAGTGGCGGCCTCGAAGCAGGAGGTTTCCAAGTTCCGTGAGGCTGCCCAGGCCAAGCTTCAGGACTCTAAGTTGCTCGTTGGCACCATGAAAAAGTCGGCGAGCACCCTCTGGAAGGAGTTGGGGTGGCGGTAGAGGCGGCGAAGCGAGCCGACCTCAGAGCGGTGAAGGTGGTGGAGAATTTCCAGAAGTCAGAATATTTTTACACCGTCCTAACCTCGGCCACTACCGCCATCTGGCATGAGGCCCTCGACGCCGTCAAGGCTCGGATGCCGGAGTTCGCTGACGAGGAGCTCCGAACCGAATATCCTTGCGGGGATGACGAGCAGGGGTCGACCCCGGGGCGAGACCGGGGAAGAGATTCCTGGCGAGGGCGACGCCGAGGCCCCTGTGGTTGGCGCTGAGCTTCTCGAGGTTGCGCCTGGCCCTAAGGCCTGAAGCCCGTCGTCTTCTTGTTTCATTTCTTTTTATTTGTTTCATCTGGAATTTTGTAGGCCTCCGGGCATTTTATAAGGCTGGGGAGCCCACAATACCCTTGTAAAAGCTTTAACTTGTGAATAAAGGTTTTTTTCTTGCAGTCATGCTTGCACGCATATTTTCCTTTTGTCGGTAAACACTTGTATCTGCATAGTACTACCTTCGTGTTGTGTCGTTTCTTTGTCTAGCGATTACGCGTCGGCTTGAATCTGTTCACTTGCCAAGTGTTCAAAGACCGGCGGGAAGACGGTATCTCTATGGCCCCGAAGTCGAGGTGGAGATCGTGCAGATGTAGATAGACCGGATGCCTCTTGGTGAGGTCATGTTGATGATGGACCAAGCAGTGTAGCTGCCCGGTGCCTCTAGGCGAGGGCTTCGATCCCTGGCGTTATGGGGTAGTGAATTACCAGCCGGGGATGACCGAGCAGGGTAGCAGCTCGGTTGCCTCTTGGTGAGGGCTTCGATCTTTAGCGCGGGAAGGGCCGTGCAAGGCCTGCTAAGGATGGACCTAGCAGTGAAGCTGCTCGATTGCCTCTTGGCGATGGCTTTGATCCCTGGTGTGCTGGGGTAGGTAGCTACCATCCAGGGATAGCCGGACAAGGGCGGGCCCGGCTGCCTCTTGTGAGGGCTTTTGATCCTTAGCGTGGGAGGGGCCGTAAGGGGCCTACTAAGGACGGGGCCGAGCATGGTTGCTGCCCGGTGCCTCTTGGCGAGGGCTTTGATCCCTGGTGTGTTGGGGTAGGGTGCTACCAGCCAGGGATAATCGAACAAGGGCGGGCCCGGTTGCCTCTTGCGAGGGCTTTTGATCCTTAAGGGTGGGCCGGGCAGGGTTGCTGCCCGGTGCCTCTTGGCGAGGGATTTGATCCCTGGCGTGTTGGAGTAGGGAGCTACCAGCCAGGGATAGCCGGGCAAGGGCGGGCCCAGCTGCCTCTTGCGAGGGCTTTTGATCCTTAGCGTGGGAGGGGCCGTAAGTGGCCTACTAAGGATAGGCCGAGCAGGGTTACTGCCCGGTGCCTCTTGGCGAGGGCTTTTGATCCTTAAGGATGGCCGAGCAGGGTTGCTGCCCGGTGCCTCTTGGCGAGGGCTTCGATCCCTGGCGTTATGGGGTAGGGAGCTATCAGTCAGGGATAGCCGAGCGGGGTAGCCGCTCGGCTGCCTCTTAGTGAGGGCTTAGATCTTTAGCACGGGAGGGGCTGTAAGTGGCCTACTAAGGATTGACCAAGCAGTGAAGCTGCTCGGTTGCTTCTTGGTGAGAGCTTCGATCCCTGGCGTTGTGGGGGTAGGGAACTACCCGCCAGGGATAGTCGAGCAGGGTAGCCGCTCGGCTGCCTCCTAGTGAAGGCTTCGATCCCTGGCGTTGTGGGGTAGGGAAGCTACCGGCCAGGGATAGCCGAGCGGGATAGCCGCTCGGCTTCCTCTTGGTGAGGGCTTCGATCTCTAAAGACGGCCAAGCAGGGTAGCTACAGGGCCGGCTCTTGTGCGAGGTTATGTCTGTCCTTTCTGGTGTGAGTACCGGGAAGAGGGACAGTCGCTGGCGATACGTGTCATGATCGTGTGGGGAACGCGAACCGTCGGAGGGACGTCGTTTCGATTGCGCATCGGGCGGCGAAGACGGGCGGTCGCTGGCGACACATGTCATGATTACATGGGGGACGCGAAGCGCCAAGGTAGTGTTGTTTCGGTTTCGCGTCGAGCCGCGAGATGCCTGCCGCGTGGCGGCCCAGTTGCGGGTGAAACGGGCGACCGTTGAATTCCGGGGGCGTTGTGGGCTGTAAAATGGAGGGAGTGTTGATTATCCCCTTCCTTGCCCCGAAACGTGAGAATGGAGGACTTCCCTTTCACTATCCCCGACATCATGAACTTCGAAGACGTGTACCTCTATGACCAGTACTGCACTGATGACATGGAGTAATTGGTGATAGGCCCCATCGAGGATCGCTTCGGCCGATTGCCCTCTCGGCGCTCCCCCCTAATTCAGCTGTTGATGTACTCCATTTGGAGGGCGTCGCCGGGGCTCTATAACCCCTTGTCCGAACAGCTGAAGGACGAGGCCGTTGGCAGGCTACGGTCTCCGAGGCGCTTTGGCCTGATTTCTGCGAGTCGGCTACACCACTCGGAGGCGCTCGTCCTTGAGTGCTACCAGTTGAGGCACGACGCCGATGCTCGCGGGGGGTCGAAGGCAGAGGTTAGACGCCGCGAGGGCTCGACTGGAGGAAATATGTTCAGAGTACCACGAGCAGTGCTCTCTGTATCCCATTCCCCCGCTGTTGTAAATTTTTTTTTGTACGGCTGAGGAGCTGTTCATACCATAATATTGCATTATTATATTCCCCATTCTTATTCTTTTTATAAATAAACATGTGCTTTTGACGCATGTCTGCTACATATTACAGGTTACAGGTTCTTGGATCTAAAACAGTGAAAAAGATATAAAGACGATACAAAAGTGGACTTTGATCAACAAACAGAAGACTCTTGATCAAGCCTACATCAAAGATAAAATTCACAAAGTACAAGGTGTAGGGTGTTTTTCGTCACCCCATTGAGATGGGAATACGGGCGCGCTTGTCAGGCGCATTACAGATTCCCCCGGCTTAGGGTAGGCTGGGGTTTAATGATTGTGGGGATCCGAATCTCCGGTAGCCGCGAACTAAGCTGCCGTTAATTACCCCTCGCATTTGGAGCGAAGGAACCTCCGATTGACGGGTTAAACTGGTCATGCGAACTCAATATGCAGTGTGTTGGTGTGTGTGTATTTTTTTTGTTTTATTCCACTTGTAAAAAGAGATATATACATATATATATATATATTTTCTATATATAAAAACGAAAATAAATAAGTAAATAAATATTTGGAGAAATTTTTTAAAAAATTTTTTAAATTTTTTTTAAATTTAAAAATATTATTTATAATTTATTTTTATTTATTTAATATTTATTTATTTTTATTTTAAATAATAAAAAAAGGAGGAAGAAAGAAGAAAAGAAGAAAAGAGAATTTTGTATATATATTTTTTTAAAAAGTGGGGTCACATGTTAGCATGTGACCCCTCATATGAGGGGGGTCACATGCTAGCATGTGACATGGAGGGTCATATGTTAGCATGTGACCCCTCATGTGAGGGGGGGTCACATGCTAGCATGTGCCCCTCACATGCTAAGGGGGAGTCACATGCTCAGCATGTGACCCGTCACATGCTCAGCATGTGACCCGTCACATGAAGGCCATCACATGTTGAGCATGTGACCCGTCACATGCTTAGCATGTGACCCACATCACATGTTAAACATGTGATGGGGCTGCTTTAGCATGTGACCCCGTCACATGCTTAGCATGTGACCCATCACATGCTTTGCATGTGACATCTTTTTTTTAACTAACGTAGAGTTCAACTCCAAAAGAATTTTATATGACTAAAAAAAGTAATGTGGAGTTAGACTCCCCAAAAAAAAGGTATTTTTTTTGGAGTTAAACTCCAAAAGAATTTCTGTAGTGGAGTTAAACTCCAAAAGAATTTTATTTGTGGAGTTGAACTCCAAAGGAATTTTATTGATGGAGTTGAACTCCAAAGGAATTTTATTTGTGGAGTTGAACTCCAAAAGATTTTTACTGTGGAGTTAAACTCCAAAAGAATTTTCCTGATGGTGGAGTTGAACTCCAAAAGAATTTTATTTGTGGAGTTGAACTCCAAAAGATTTTTATTTGTGGAGTTAAACTCCAACAGATTTTCTCCTTTCTCCTTTGAGAAGAAACCCAAAATGGGCTCTCTTGAAACTCCAAGATCTAGATCTTGGATGATAAAAAAAGAGAGACCCTTTTTCTTCTCTTGATGGAGTTTTGGGAGATGGGTTTATGGTAAAACTTTATTTAGTTTTTAAAAAAAAAAAGAGAGCTAAGCTCTTGATTTATTTAGAAAATAAAAATGAAGAGGAAGAACTTGAAGAAGAGAGAGTGGAGGCACAAACCCTAGTTTTTTTTTTGGGAGAATGAAAAAGTGTATATTTTATTCATCATCATGTTACCTTATATAGGCTTACATATTTACATATAGCCCCTTGGGCTTTCCAAAAATGGCATTTTAGCCATCCCATGGCTCATGTGCCATTTCATTTTTGCACATAAGCCATGAGCTTACAAAATATTGGCTTTATGCCCATTTTGTTTACATTCATGCATAAACAATTACATAAAAATTATTTATTACATGATTTTGTTGTTGGCATGGGGAGGCTGGCTGCGGGCTCAACTTGGGCATGGGCCCGCTTGACCTTGGCTTGGGCCCACCTGGCTTGGGGTTGACTTTGATTTTGACTTGGTCAACCGGGGTGTAAATTTTTACCCCAACAAATTGCCCCCATCAATAAATGCACACAACATATGTGGGTCGTGTGCATGAAATTGATGGATCTTCCTTTGTATGGAGGCGACTTGCTTTGGTTCCCACTTTTTGGGATGCACTGCCCTTTTCACGACATGGACGGTCGGCGCTTGACGCGTCTCCGAGATAGAGTGTCCGTGGTAGACGTTTCCCTAGCCCGAAGTGATTTCGTTGACGTGCCCCCGGCGCGGAGTGTCGCTGGTCGACGTTTCCCCGATGCGGAGTATCGGCTGGTTGACGTGTCCCCGAGACGGAGTGTATGCTTGACGTTTCCCCGAGACGGAGTGTCGCTGGTTGACGTGTCCCCGGCGCGGAGTGTCTACTGGTTGACGTATCCCCGAGACGGAGTGTCGCTTGTTGACGTGTCCCCGGCACGGAGTGTCGCTGATCGACTTTTTCCCCGCGCGGAGTGTCGCTGGTCGACTTTTCCCCGGCACGGAGTGTCCCTGATCGACTTTTCCCCGGCGCGGAGTGTCGGTGGTTGACTTTTCCCCGAGACAGAATGTCTGCTATTGGACGTTTCCCCGGTACGGAGTGTCTGTGTTGGACGTTTCCCCGATGCGGAGTGTCGCTGGTTGACGTTTCCCCGAGACGGAGTGCCTGTGGTAGGACGTTTCCCCGAGACGGAGTGCCTGTGGTAGGACGTTTCCCCGAGACGGAGTGGTAGGACGTATCCCCGAGACGGAGTGCCTGCTGTAGGACGTTTCCCCGTGACGGAGTGCCTGTGGTAGGACGTTTCCCCGAGACGGAGTGCCTGTGGTAGGACGTTTCCCCGAGACGGAGTGCCTGTTGTAGGACGTTTCCCCGAGACGGAGTGCCTGTGGTAGGACGTTTCCTCGAGACGGAGTGACTGTTGTAGGACGTATCCCCGAGACGGAGTGCCTGTGGTAGGACGTTTCCCCGAGACGGAGTGCCTGTTGTAGGACGTATCCCCGAGACGGAGTGCCTGTTGTAGGACATATCCCCGAGACGGAGTGCCTGTGGTTGGACGTTTTCCCGAGACGGAGTGCCTGTTGTAGGACGTATCCCCGAGACGGAGTGCCTACTGTAGGACGTATCCCCGAGACGGAGTGCCTGTGGTAGGATGTTTCCCCGAGACGGAATGCCTGAGGTAGGACGTTTCCCCGAGACGGAGTGCCTGTGGTAGGACGTTTCCCCGAGATGGAGTGCCTGTGGTTGTAGGACGTATCCCCGAGACGGAGTGCCTATGGTAGGACGTTTCCCCGAGACGAAGTGCCTGTGGTTGGACGTTTCCCCGAGACGGAATGCCTGTGGTAGGACGTTTCCCTGAGACGGAGTGCCTGTTGTAGGACGTATCCCCGAGACGGAGTGCCTGCTGTAGGACGTTTTCCCGATGCGGGGTGTCGCTGGTTGACGCAGAGGTCGATGTTGGAATTGGTTGGTTTAATTTGTTTGATTTGAGTTGACATCAGCATCGCTATACTGGAATATGGTACCAGGAGCGAATCATCATCTGTCTTTGAGAGGATTTGGGAACTGGTTTTCTGTCAGCATCTGCATTGCTGCACTGGAATAATGCCAGGAGCAACTCATCATGTGCCCCGGGAGGATTTGGATTTGATTTTTTTCGTTTGGCATCTGCATTGCTGCACTGGAATAATGCCAGGAGCAACTCATCATGTGCCCCGAGAGGATTTGGATTGGGTTTGTTTGGTATCTGCATTGCTGCACTGGAATAATGCCAGGAGCAACTCATCATTTGCCCTGGAAGGATTTGGGAATTGGTTTTGTTTGGCATCTGCATTGCTGCACTGGAATAATGCCAGGAGCAACTCATCATTTGCCCTGAGAGGATTTGGGAATTGATGGCTTAGGAGACATGTTTAGCTCCCTATCACCTAAGGCTTTTCCATTTTGTGAGTCGTAAGGGTCTCACAAAGCATTTTCTCTCTACGGGTCGTAAGGATCCCGCAGGTGTATTTTCTCTTTAGGAGTCGTGGGAACTCCTAAGTGTGTTGCTCCTTTGTGAGTCGTAGGGATCTCACGCGGGAATTTTCTCCTCACAAAGTCGAGAGGACTTTGCGAGTGCATTTCATTTCTTTTTTTTTTTACGAGTTTGCGCCCTTTCAGGTTTTCACAAACTCGTCGGCAGTCCTGCTGTTTTTACTCACGGAGCCCTTTCGGGTTTTCATCCGTGCCCGTTTTGCTTGTGGACATACCGTTCTTTTTTTTTCATTTTTTTTGGAGAGATCGGGATTGTTTTACGCCCGTGGATTGTATACGGTTTTGCAGGATGTATGATCCAGACCGTAGGGCCAGAAAAATTTCAGGACTTTGTTGGTGTCTGCATCGCTGCACTGGAATGTGGTACCAGGAGCGACTCATCATTCGCCGTTGGGGTATGGGATTTGGAATTTGGTTGGCATCTGCATCGCTGCACTGGAATATGGTACCAGGAGCGACTCATCATTCGCCACTTGGGGATTGGGGAGCGATGGCGTAGGAGACAGGTTTAGATCCCTATCACCTAAGGCTTTTCAATTTTATGGGCCGTGAGGGTCCCATAAAAGCATTTTCTCCCTACGAGTCGTAAGGATCCCGCAGGTGTATTTTCTCCTTAGGAGTCGTGAGGACTCCTAAGTGTGTTTTTCCTTTGTGAGTCGTAAGGATCCCACAAAGATTTGTTCTCCTCATGTATCGTTAGGACACTATTCCCCTCCGAACGGCGGGCGACGACGTGAGGACGTCTTGCCTGAGATTCGGGGCAGATGCTATTTGGTTTTATCCGTCTACCTCTCCAAAGCTGCCAAGTTGATTTATGGCACCGTGTATCGGAGGTTTAGACGGATGCGGCCGATGTAGCAGACTTCGTCAGAGTCCCCCTCGATTGAGGGGTTTTTGATTGTGGGGACGCTCTTCCGTGCAGGCGTAAGCCCCTGCAGTTAATTACGCTACCGCATCGCGGTAACAACTTTCTCCTTCTCCAGAATTTCACTTCGTGTCGTGGGTGTTTGTTTTGTTTGTGGTTGCCCGTGGATTGTATACGGAGACTGAGTAATGCCGTCGCCCGTAGGACGTGGATTAGTCCAAATCCGTATTTACTTAGATTTGGGTTTGGTGTTTTTAGTTTAAGGATGCATTAGTCGCGTTGCGGCTAAGATCAACTTAAACGTTCGTTAAGGATACGATAGTCCTGTTTGAGACTAAGATCAACTTAACGTGATAATCCATTTAATATCTGGCCATCGGGACTCATCACCTCTCTGACGTCGTTGAAGGATTACAACGATAGATGTCAGAGGAGTTCAGAGATGTACCCTTGAACCAAAGTTGATTTGGTGTTTTATAATCCATTTTAAGGATACGTTAGCCGTGTTTGGAGCTAAGATCAATTTAAACGGGACCGTTTAGATCCGGCAAAAGAGCGTTTGGAGGCTCTATCGTTCCAGTTTAGGGACGTAGTGGTCCATTGGTAGTTTAAGGACATTGCGGTCCATATTCCAGTTTAGGGACATGGTGGTCCACTATTAGTTTAAGGACGTTTCGGTCCGATATTAGTTTAGGGACGTTTCGGTCCGATATTAGTTTAGGGACGTTTCGGTCCACGAGTTTAAGGACCCCGCAGTCCGTATTCATGTGTGGTCGTTGGGACCCGTCGCCTCTCTGACGTCGTTGAAGGATTACAACGATGGGTGTCAGAGGAGTTCGGAGATGTACCCTCGAACCGGTTGTAAATTGATTTAAGAGAGCAATCTTGCTCAATCAATTTAATTTGAGGACTTACGGCCATGATTGGGCTAAATCCAGTTGAGAATATTCAACGTTTTTTCATCTTTGGCCTATTAGGCCTGTGTTAGGGCTTTGCCCATGCACAGCATTTTACTGCCTGTTAGACCTGCTAGGCCTTTCTAATTTGGGCCCTGTCCATTTATGTTTGATGCAGAGCATCTGTCTTTGCTTGGGCTCTGCTTTCTTTTAAAATAATGCAAAGCATTTAGTTCAGCCTGTTGGGTCTTTTTTAATTGGGCTAGGCCCTTCTGCAAATAATGCAATGCATTAATTATTTGGTAGTGGCTTGTCAGACGTTTTGCGCCAAATAATGAGCGCAAGCGCTCGTGGAAGTGACACGTGTCGCATTCTGGTGGGCGCAAACATAACAGCGCAGTGCGCTGTGTCAGTGCGCCGTGCTGTTGCGCTGCTGACACGTAGCGCTCCCTGGTGGCTTGCGCCAACAAAGGAGCGCAATAGTGCAATTTTTCAAGTGCAAAGCACTGTTTTATATTTTGATCTATTTTAAATCAAAGAAAAACAAGTTTTTCTTGTATTCAAAAAACCAATGGTTCATAAGAAAGTGCAAGGCACTATTATTATTTATT
The DNA here is from genome assembly GCA_030015575.1 of Agapanthus africanus. Classification (NCBI taxonomy): domain Eukaryota; kingdom Viridiplantae; phylum Streptophyta; class Magnoliopsida; order Asparagales; family Amaryllidaceae; genus Agapanthus; species Agapanthus africanus. The sequence continues at coordinate 318,255,923 of CM057338.1, read as the reverse complement.
TTTCTTATATATTTAAGATTATTGATCTTGTTCTTAGATCAATAATCTGTTCATGAGAGAATTTTCTCTTTTTCCTAAACGTTTTACCTTTTCTTCTTTGGAAATTTCTTCAGAGTTTTCTCTGTATGAAGTTCTTAATCTCTCCCAAAATGTTAATCCCTTTGAATTGAGGTCTAGGGTCCTTTTTATAGTGCCCATAAATTAGTTAAATTTGTTAAAGAGATCTTTCTCTGAGTGATTTGGGGAATTTTCCCCACCGTTGGATCTTTGATCCAAAGGCCTCTGTTTTTTCAGAAGAAAATCTTCTTGTTTTAACAAGAACAGAAAAGATTTCTTTAAATCTCCATTCTATTTTGCGCAACTCCCTAGCGCCAGACACGTGTCGCTTGCGCAGCGCTTGCGCAGCTGTGCTTGCGCAACTGCGCAGACACGTGTCGCGCAGCGCAGCGCTTGCGCAGCTGTGCTTGCGCAGCTGTGCTTGCGCAACTGCGCAGACACGTGTCGCGCAGCGCAGCGTTTGCGCATCTGAAACGTTGCTTCCTTTACTTTTTTATTTTAAACAGAGCTTCGCTCTGGTTGGGTGCGCTGCCTTGGACGCTGTGCTGCCGTATCAGCTTTTGACACGTGGCGCATTGCGCGCAGCGCACGGGATTTGAAGCGTTGCTTCAAAATTTGAATTTTTGAAATTCAAACAGAGCCTTGCTCTGATTGGGGGAAACAGACACATGAGTGGATTTCCCTCGTTCCCAGTTTAACGACTTAGAGGTCGACTGTTTCCAGTTTAACGACTTAGAGGTCGACTGTTTCCAGTTTAACGACGTGGTGGTCATCTATTTCCAGTTTAACGACATAGTGGTCATCTGTTTCCAGTTTAACGACATAGTGGTCATCTGTTTCCAGTTTAACGACTTAGAGGTCATCTGTGTCCAGTTTAACGACGTAGAGGTCATCTGTTTCCAGTTTAACGACTTGGAGGTCATATGTTTCCATTTTAACGACTTGGAGGTCATCTGTTTCCAGTTTAACGACTTGGTGGTCATCTGTTTCCAGTTTAACGACGTAGAGGTCGTCTATTTCCAGTTTAACGACATAGAGGTCATCTGTTTCCAGTTTAAAAACTTAGAGGTCTAATGTTTCCAGTTTAACGACTTAGAGGTCATCTGTTTCCAGTTTAACGACTTGGTGGTCATCTGTTTCAAGTTTAACGACTTGGAGGTCATCTGTTTCCAGTTTAACGATGTAGAGGTCGATTGTTCCCAGTTTAATGACGTGGCGGTTGATTGTTCCCAGTTTAACGACGTAGTGATCATCTGTTTCCAGTTTAACGAATTGGAGGTCATCTGTTTCCAGTTTAACGACTTGGTGGTCATCTGTTTCCAGTTTAGAGACTTAGAGGTCTACTGTTTCCAGTTTAAAGACTTAGAGGTCATCTGTTTCCAGTTTAACGACTTAGAGGTCATCTGTTTCCAGTTTAACGACTTGGAGGTCATCTGTTTCCAGTTTAACGACGTAGAGGTCATCTGTTTCCAGTTTAACGACTTGGAGGTCATCTGTTTCCAGTTTAACGACGTAGAGGTCATCTGTTTCCAGTTTAAAGACTTAGAGGTCATCTGTTTCCAGTTTAAAGACTTAGAGGTCTATTGTTTCCAGTTTAACGACGTAGAGGTCATCTGTTTCCAGTTTAAAGACTTAGAGGTCATTTGTTTCCAGTTTAAAGACTTAGAGGTCTATTGTTTCCAGCTTAACGACTTAGAGGTCATCTGTTTCCAGTTTAAAGACGTAGAGGTCATCTGTTTCCAGTTTAACGACTTAGAGGTCTGTTGTTTCCAGTTTAACGACTTAAAGGTCATCTGTTTCCAGTTTAACGACTTGGAGGTCATCTGTTTCCAGTTTAACGACTTGGAGGTCATCTGTTTCCAGTTTAACGACGTAGAGGTCATGTGACGAGGAGCTCAGAGAAGATACCTGATTGAGTAGCTGTAAGGGGCACCGCTGGAGTTTGCCCGATGCCTTATTACTTTGTCAGTGTTGATGGCCTTGCCCCCAGCTGGGGCCAAGAAAAATCGTTCAAATACCGACTTGCATCGAATATGGCAATTGGAAATTGTTAACCTGCAAATAGAAACATTATTTCAGTATAGGCAATCGATATGTATATTGATTGAGTTCGCATGAACATTTAACCCGAAATATGGGAGGAGAGGTGGTCCCACCGGGCGTGCCAGAACCTGTAGGGTGTTTTTCGTCACCCCATTGAGATGGGAATACGCGCGCGCTTGTCAGGCGCATTACAGATTCCCCCGGCTTAGGGTAGGCCGGGGTTTAATGATTGTGCGGATCCGAATCTCCGGCAGCCGCGAACTAAGCTGCCGTTAATTACCCCTCGCATTTGGAGCGAAGGAATCTCCGATTGACGGGTTAAACTGGTCATGCGAACTCAATATGCAGTGTGTTGGTGTGTGTGTATTTTTTTTGTTTTATTCCACTTGTAAAAAGAGATATATACATATATATATATATTTTCTATATATAAAAACGAAAATAAATAAGTAAATAAATATTTGGAGAATTTTTTTAAAAATTTTTTAAAATTTTTTTAATTTAAAAATATTATTTATAATTTATTTTTATTTATTTAATATTTATTTATTTTTATTTTAAATAATAAAAAAAATGAGGAAGAAAGAAGAAAAGAAGAAAAGAGAATTTTGTATATATATTTTTAAAAAGTGGGGTCACATGTTAGCATGTGACCCCTCATATGAGGGGGGTCACATGCTAGCATGTGACATGGAGGGTCACATGTTAGCATGTGACCCCTCATGTGAGGGGGGGAGGGTCCCCCCCTCACATGAGGGGTCACATGCTAACATGTGACCCTCCATGTCACATGCTAGCATGTGACCCCCCTCATGCTAAGGGGGAGTCACATGCTCAGCATGTGACCCGTCACATGTTAAACATGTGATGGGGCTGCTTTAGCATGTGACCCCGTCACATGCTTACCCGTCACATGCTTTGCATGTGACATCTTTTTTTTTTTAACTAACGTAGAGTTCAACGCCAAAAGAATTTTATATGACTAAAAAAAAGTAATGTGGAGTTAGACTCCCCAAAAAAAAGGTATTTTTTTATGGAGTTAAACTCCAAAAGAATTTCTGTAGTGGAGTTAAACTCCAAAAAAATTTATTTGTGGAGTTGAACTCCAAAGGAATTTTATTTGTGGAGTTGAACTCCAAAAGATTTTCTCCTTTCTCCTTTGAGAAGAAACCCAAAATGGGTTCTTTTGAAACTCCAAGATCTAGATCTTGGATGATAAAAAAAGAAAGACCCTTTTTCTTCTCTTGATGGAGTTTTGGGAGATGGGTTTATGGTAAAACTTTATTTAGTTTTTAAAAAAAAAGAGAGCTAAGCTCTTGATTTATTTAGAAAATAAAAAGGAAGAGGAAGAACTTGAAGAAGAGAGAGTGGAGGCACAAACCCTAGTTTTTTTTTTTGGGGAGAATGAAAAAGTGTATATTTTATTCATCATCATGTTGCCTTATATAGGCTTACATATTTACATATAACCTCTTGGGCTTTACAAAAATGGCATTTTAGCCATCTCATGGCTCATGTGCCATTTCATTTTTGCACATAAGCCATGGGCTTACAAAATATTGGCTTTATGCCCATTTTGTTTACATTCATGCATAAACAATTACATAAAAATTATTTATTACATGATTTTGTTGTTGGCATGGGGAGGCTGGCTGCGGGCTTAACTTGGGCATGGGCCCGCTTGACCTAGCTTGGGCCCACCTGGCTTAGGCTTGACTTTGATTTTGACTTGGTCAACCGGGGTGTAAATTTTTACCCCAACACAAGGCAATGCAAGGTCCAAGATTACAAAGCGAACGGTTAAAAGTCCACCACAATTATTCACTGGAGATCTGGAAGAAACATAGAAGCTATTTTAATAAAAGAACCAAATAATAAGGAAGCCCAAAGACAGAAGAGCCAACAAAGGAAATTTCAAGGCCCAATACTTCCTTTTAAAGAGACAGAGACATAAATTTTTACCAAAGCTTGGAGTCTACTTTGACTAGGTCTTCCTAAGGATATTTTGGTAAATGTAGACGTGCGAATCAATTGTAACCTAGGGTTTCCTATCCTCTATAAATAAGAACTCTAAATCATTATATTAGCCATGCCTCCCTGTGCCTCTTTTTATCAATAAAATTTAGATTTCTTTTGGAGAGCATCGATGCCTCTTTTCATTTCAGAAATTCAGATCTGACAAGTCTTGTGTTGATGTTTGGAGAGAGCCATCTGTAAAGTAAGTAATTAATTTCAATTCTTGCCCTAGATAATTTTTCATTCTCTGCCCTAGTATAAATTTAATTCCTTACCCTAGTTAGATAGTTAGATCTTTAATTCAATTGCCCTAGATTAATTTAGTTTTTAGATTTAATCAATCCGGCTCCCATCGGAATTAACTCGTTAGAGCGATTAGGAGATTCACAATATCCCTGTGGACCGACCCGTACTCACCGGCTAGCTACCAAGCGACGCCGTTCTTGATTGCGGTTAATAAATAGTTTTTGAGATCAATCAAATGGCGCCGTTGCCGGGGATAGCGTGTTATTTTCTTTTTGCAATTTCGGGTTAATCAAAGTTAAAAAAATCATAAAAATCTGAAAAATAAAAAAATATAAAAATATATCATCTGTTATTTTTGAGAAGGGTATTTTTGTGTGAATTTTGCAGGATCTACGAAAAAATTCGGATCTGGAAATCTACAGAGATCAAAACAGCAAATATCAAATCCGAACAAATAGAGAAATATCACAATAGACAACAGAAGAAATTTGGAGGACTGAGTCAACAAGTCAACCGCGCGATCTGGTGAAGAAAAAAAAAATTCGCCCGCTGACGTCATCGCCTTGCGGCGGATCCGTGGTCTTTGGTGGGTTCGGGCGGCGGTTCCGCGGTTATCTCAGCGGATCAAATCCCCAAACTTCCTCTGCGGTACAAAAAAAAAAAAAAACTCTGCAAGTCTTCTGATCTCCTCCTCTGCAAATCTCGATATATCTTCAGTAAAATCTCCTGCAGGATTCTTTGCGCTTAAAAAATCTTCCCCTTCCAATAACAAATCTTGTGCAGGATTCTTTGCGCCGCGCATAAAATAAAAAGATTTGATTGCAAGTGATTTACTGTTTTGCATATCTTTAATCGGATTTTAAAGGGCTTTTGACCAATTCAGATTGGGTGGGGATTTCATCACCCATCCCAGGACCCCAGAAATCACATAAGGCATTTGCATTGACCATTCTTAATTAAAAAAATACTAGACTCAGCCCTAAGGACTTCGAGCTCAATAGGACAGAGGACTAGTTATAGGCATCGGCCGTTTATCCTAACCTGACTTTGCGGTGTCTAGACAAGTGTGTCAAGGCAAGTGGTTACTTAATTAGGACCGCTACTTATAGCGGGGAGCCTCCCACTTACCTGGCACTTACCTGGCCGCAATTGGCGGTGAAGAGGCGGTTTGAGGTCCTATTTCTAGCCCTTTGGAACAGTTAGGAGCTGTCTAGCTGACCTAGGTGACCCTAGATCTAGGCCTGATTGTGCATTTTTGGTTGATCGAAAGTGTGTTTTAGCTCTGTTCTCGAAAATCTTTTTGCAAACAGTTCTAAATAAAGAGAAAAAAGAAAAAGGAAATTTTTATTAAAAAAAAAGACTTGCAATTTTTGTCGTTAAGAAATCCTTGCACCACCCAACCTTCTTTCTTTTCCCCTTTCTTCTATCATGGGTACCCTACATCATAAATCTTTTGCCGAACTTTGGTATCCTGAACCTAACTTTGCTTCGTACGTCAATTGTTTCGGTCGATTTAAGAAAGATCCCTCCATGCCCAAAATTTCTTTGAAAGATCAAATAGAAGCGTCTAGGAGAAACAGTTTGACTTTACAACCCACTTTGTGTCAACCATGTCAACCTTCACTACCTTCGTACGTTGATACTACTTTTTCACGTCCTGCTGTAACTCCTAAACCGATGTCCATTGCTGAGCATATTGCTCAATCTCGTAGCCGATCTTTCACCCCTCTCCCCTCATCTAGTTCTAGGAATCAACAAGTCCATCCACCTTTTCATCCACATGTTGATCCTACTCCTGTCCAACCATCCAATTTCTACCAGTCCTACCCGACTTTCACACTTTCACTAGACACTGTTTCTATACAGCCATTATGGAGTTTCACGTATCCAAACAGTTTCGAATCTTTTACCGAAACCCCTCCACAACCCATGTCTGGTTTGGAACAGTCGTTGGAAGCTTATATTTCAGCAACAAACAAAATGGTTAGGAGTGTGGAAGCATCCATTACCGCCCCTTAGACAACCTTGTGAACCGGCAGCTAGTTTTCAACTAGTTCCAAATTTTTTAATGTATGAGGAGGCGGTTGGACAGAGTGCGAATTTGAGAAGATTTCCAAATCAAACCTACCCATACCCAATTGAATCCAACAACTCCAATTTTCAAACTTGTGTCCAAAATAACGAGTTGTGCGACTCTGTAGTGCTTGATTTGCCAGATTGTGAAGAACTCCTTTCGAGTGAAACCACACCTAATCCGTTTGACCTTTACACCTCCAATCTAGAACCTAAATCGATAAATATCCATATTTTTAATGGGGTGTTAGAAAAAATTGATTTTCACTTGATTAAGGATATAGACGCCGGGAAAATTTCGGATGATGAACCTGTCGATTTGATTGAAATTTTATGTCCAAGTCATCATCCCGAGTCATTAAATGTTTCTCCCGAACTTCATATGCGTCTTGATTTTGATGATAATAGCATGGATGAGATAAATATTGAGGAGAATTATGAGGATAGTATTGAGGAGAGTATTGAGGATAATATTGAGGTTGAACCATTCTTGTTTGATGTGTCGGATTTTCCAATTCAGCCTCCTGAACCTTTAACTGTTATATCACCCTCCATCCTTTCCATCGTTCCGACAACGCATAAGATCACGCTTGACGACTGTGAGCTTGAAAACTTTTCCTTTGAATCTGACACAGTTCTCACAGCCGATGACACTTACGAGTGTTTCACTTTTTCGGACGATATTGATGACTCACCGTCCGAGTTTGAGTCCTTTACATTTTCAGATGGGTTAGTTGAACCATCAGACTCGGTTGCTTACAGTCATTTTGAACCATTGTTGGAATTTTTCCAGTTCGAGACAGTTTACTACGGTGAGAATGAGACTATCCCTAATTCACTCCCTTTCGTCCTTCCTATCGTTCCGACCGTGCAAGAGACTGTTACGCTTTCATCTCCTATACCAAGTTCGACGTACCCATGCTTTCTTGCGAATCTTGAGGGATTTGACCCCATTTCTCGACGGGTTGATAGATTAGCACAATCACTTTTAACACATCGGTCAGCATAAATTGCGCTAATTTATTCACTCGATTTACACCCTCAAGATCGTACTCCACTTCTTTCTCTTTTCCGCCATTCTTCTCCTCCATCGAGACCGTATACCGTTTCTATCTCCACACAGTCTCGTGTGCTTCTCATTTCTTTTCTTTCCACTCCATTCTTTCACCAACTCTACCATTACCATGATAGAATTTTTGAATGGTTGGTGCTAACATTTGGTTTGTGTAAGGCCTTGCTTAAGTTTGGTGGGTACCTTGTTGTATATATATTTTTTGTTTTTCTTTTAACAATAAAAAAATTAAAAAAAATTGCAAATAAATAAACAGGGGAGTGCCGACATTCTTAACCCTATTGGTATTGCATGACAGTGAGGACACTGTCAAGTTTAAGTTTGTGGGTATGCTCGGTACGTCTTCTTCCTTCGCATTCATATGTATATTTTTGCATTTGCATATTTATTTGAAAACCCATAAAAATTGAAAATTTTCAAAAATCATAAAAATTATTGTATTCAATTTTGACCATATTTGACTTGAGTTTGACAAATAGGTTAACTGGCTAGGAACAACTAGATCTTAGACTTAGTAAATTAAAAACCCTAAAAATAACCTTCCTTAAAGTTTAATGGTAGAAAGTTTATGCCTTTGTAGTTTATTTAGAAATAGGCAAATTTTGGGTTCACTTCTTGGGCTAAGTCGAAACGAAGGAAAAGTATTGATATTTTTATTAAAGTATAAGTTTGAAAAATAGTTCCTAGCTTAAGTCTAAATTCTGAAAATGTATACCCTACAAATTGCACAAACACGCACCTTGAAACTTGGAATAGTAGAGGAGACCTTGAAATGCTCTTGTCTAAAGTCCTTAGTACGAAGAAAATAAAATAAAAATTCAAGTGTGAATAAAGAAAAAAATGAACACTGGTTTTTGTGATTACTTAAGGCTAAAAAATAGAAAAATATTTAGCGAGGGTGCTTCATCACCTAGTGCCTTAGACCAACTGGTTTGGGAGTCACTGCTAAAGCCTTGGGTGTTGCAAAAGTAGGAATTACGCTTTAAAGTGCAAACGTATTTTGTAATCGGTCGTTGGTACCTCAAGAAGTATTAACGGTCGCATGAAGGATGTGTAAGCAAAATTCAATTAAAAATTCACCAATTAAAAAGTGCTTTGGACAACGGACAAGAGTATGATTGCTTGATTTGAATTTCCAAGTGTAGGGATGATATATACACACACGTGGGAATATATGATTGGAGTTTAGATAATAGATAGGAGTGAAGAATAGAACTTGTATCTTTAGTAAGAGTTGATAAAAATTCCTAAGTGAAGATGGAATCCTAGAAGGAAAACTTAAGAAATGCCGAAAGCTAAGTAAGTCTATAGAACATATATAATCTTAAGTTAAATGATGAGGAAGTGTGAAGAATTTGGGTGGATAATTTACGAGTCGACGATAATAGAATTCCTCGTTAGAAAACCTAATTGGAGAACAAAAGTCGATAGGCCGAATTGATAGGATTTTGTGGGTAGTATCCGCTGAAAACCCTCAGGAGACAACACTCCTTCTACTAGGGACACCTAGAGATTTAACGGCTTGTTGCACGTGCTCAGTGCAATCGCGTTTCCCTGCGAAAGTGCGGCTAGGTTTTTTGTAGAGAATAAAAAAATAAGTTTCCTCGAGGACGAGCAAAAGATAAGTTTGGGGGTATTTGTTCATACCATAATATTGCATTATTATATTCCCCATTCTTATTCTTTTTATAAATAAATATGTGCTTTTGACGCATGTCTGCTACATATTACAGGTTACAGGTTCTTGGATCTAAAACAGTGAAAAAGATATAAAGACGATGCGAAAGTGGACTTTGACCAACAAACAGAAGACTCTTGATCAAGCCTACATCAAAGATAAAATTCATAAAGTACAAGGCAATGCAAGGTCCAAGATTACAAAGCGAACGGTTAAAAGTCCACCGCAATTATTCACTGGAGATCTGGAAGAAACATAGAAGCTATTTTAATAAAAGAACCAAATAATAAGGAAGCCCAAAGACAGAAGAGCCAACAAAGAAAATTTCAAGGCCCAATACTTCCTTTTAAAGAGACAGAGACATAAAATTTTACCAAAGCTTGGAGTCTACTTTGACTAGGTCTTCCTAAGGATATTTCGGTAAATGTAGACGTGCGAATCAATTGTAACCTAGGGTTTCCTATCCTCTATAAATAGGAACTCTAAATCATTGTATTAGCCATGCCTCCCTGTGCCTCTTTTTATCAATAAAATTTAGATTTCTTTTCGAGAGCATCGATGCCTCTTTTCATTTCAGAAATTCAGATCTGACAAGTCTTGTGTTGATATTTGGAGAGAGCCATCTGTAAAGTAAGTAATTAATTTCAATTCTTACCCTAGGTAATTTTTCATTCTCTGCCCTAGTATAAATTTAATTTCTTGCCCTAGTTAGATAGTTAGATCTTTAATTCAATTGCCCTAAATTAATTTAGTTTTTAGATTTAATCAATTCGGCTCCCATCGGAATTAACTCGTTAGAGCGATTAGGAGATTCACAACATCCCTGTGGACCGACCCGTATTCACCGGCTAGCTACCAAGCGACGCCGTTCTTGATTGCGGTTAATAGATAATTTTTGAGATCAATCAGGAGCCCATAGTACCCTTTGAATGAATAAGATTCTTTTTCTTTCATTGCAATGCTTTATTGATCTCTTTTATTATATAAACAAAAAGATCTCAAGAAAGGTGTACATTGCTTTGGAAAGGAAATACATGCTAGTAGATGCTCTTATTCGTGCAGCTTAAGCCCCTCGGATGTCTGTTGGCATCTATGCCCGGCATAAGGTATTGAGTTTCGTGGGTGCCAGATGTATCTACCGCTGACACGACCATGATTTGGCCGATGGTCAGTTCGGCGGGAGGGGGACGCTGCTCCTGCTCGCGGTCGGCCTGCCGCTTGTCCCTCAAGTACGCTGCGAGGTGCCCTGAATGGATGAGCTCCTCGATGTAGTCTCGGAGTTGCTTACAGCTCTCCGTAGAGTGGCCTAGCGACCTGTAGAAACCGCAGTAGGGGCCCCGGGTTCGCTTTAAGGCCATGCGCGAGATCGGGGGAAGCTTGAAGAACCCCTCGCCCTTAGCCTCTTCTAGTAGCACTATTTGGGAGACGTTGAGCGGGGTGTGTTCTCCTCCGAACACAGAGACGCGACCGCGCAGGTTCGTCTTGCCTGAAATTCGGGGCAGATGCTAATTGGTGCTATCCATCCACCTCTCCGAAGATACCAAGTTGATTTATGGCACCATGTATCGAAGGTTTAAACAGATGCGACCGATATAGCAGACTTCGTCAGATTCCCCCTCGTTTAAGGGGTTTTTGATTGTGGGGACGCTCTTCTCTGCAGGCGCAATCCCCTGCAGTTAATTACGCTACCGCATCGCGGTAACAACTTTCTCCTTCTTCAGATGGTCACTTCGTGTCGTGTGTGTTTGTTTTGTTTGTGGTTGACCGTGGATTGTATACGGAGACTAATTTATGTTGTCGCCCGTATGGCGTGGATTAGTCCAAATCCGTATCTTCTTAGATTTGGGTTTGGGGGTTAGGTTTAAGGATACGTTAGCCTCATTTGAGACTAAGATCAACTTAAACATTTGTTAATGATACGTTAGTTTAATTTTTTTTTAGACTAAGATCAACTTAACGGGATCGTTTAGATCTAACAAAAGAGCATTTGGACTCTATTGTTTAGTTTAGGGACATTGCGGTCGATTAGTTTAAGGACATTACGGTCTATTGTTAGTTTAAGGACATCTCGGTCCACTGTTAGTTTAAGGACGTTTCGGTCCTTTGTTAGTTTAAGGACGTTTCGGTCCGCTGGCCGTTTACTACTTATAGAGTTTGGGCTTAGGAAGATAGCGAGCGGACATAGTCGTCGTCATCTATCATTAACCTAGGCCGTGACTCGTCAGGCGTAGTATTTCTTTAGGAAGCGACCATTTATTGGCCTGAAAGGTCTTTCACCATGCATGTCCATGAGTAGATAAGCTCCACCCTGGTAGACCTTGTCTATGATATACGCGCCTTCATAATTCAACTCGAATTTCCCTTGCTTGGCGTGATTAGGGATCATAGGTCTTTTGACCACTAGCACGAGTTCGTCTTGGCGGAATGTCCTCGGCCTAGTCAATCTTTCGTATGAGTGCAGCATCTTTGCTTTATAAGCCTCCAGATTTTGTTGCGCTATGAGCCGGGTTTCATCAAGGGCATCGAGTTCCTCAAGCCGAAGGTGAACATTCTCTTCGTCCGTTAGCTCTTATTGAACTGCTACTCGTAGAGAGGGTAACTCTATCTCGAGGGGTAGTACCGCCTCTGTACTGAATACCAATGCGTACGGAGTTGTGTTTGTGGCCGTTTTGAACGTAGTTCGATACACCCAGAGAGCTTCATGCAGTCTCCCATGCCAGTCCTTCTTATTTCGAGACACCGTCTTTTTCACGATCTTCGTCAAGGTCTTGTTAAAAGCCTTAACAAGACCGTTAACTCGGGGATTATAGACTGAGGAGTATCTCCAGTCTATGTAATGCTGTTGTGTGAAGCGGCAGATCTTGTGGTTTCTATAGGCTGGCCCGTTATCGGAGATGATCCGTCGTGGAGTTCTAAACCGATAAATGACGTGTGTCTTGAAGAAATGGAGGATATTCTCCGTCTTCACTTCTCTCAGCGGTACTGTTTCTGCCCATTTGGAGAAATAATCAGTTGTCGCCAAAATGAATCGATGTCCTCTGGACGATACTGGTTCGATGGGGCCGATTATGCCAGTCCCCCACATTTCGAATGGCCAGCTAGCCACTGTTGGATGTAGTGGATTTGGATGCTGATAGATAAAGTCCCCGTGAATCTGGCATGAATGGCACTGCTTCGCGTATTCGAGGCAGTCTTGGATCATCGTGGGCCAATAATAACCCATCTGTTTGATCTTCAGCTTCATCTTTGGCCCAGTTTGGTGAGAACCGCAAAGTCCGTCGTGAGTTTCTTGGACGACTCTCTTTGCCTCTTCAGGCCCCAGGCATCTTAACCACAGAGAATCAAATGATCTTTTATACAGAGTATCATTGACGAAAGCAAAAGATAGAGCTCATTTTATAAGCTGATGTCTTGAGGACGCATCTTCAGGTGTTCGACGGGATTTAAAATAATCTATAAAGACTTCTCTCCAATCCGCAACCTTTTCTTGGTCTTTTATTTGCAGACTCATTCGCTCGGTCGCTTCCTTTTCTTCGGACAACTCCGGTGATATTTCTGCCGGTGCGAGAACCCGACGGCTTTGCACAACGATCCTCACGTCATCAAGGTTTTCGTCAGCCAGTTCTTTAGCGAGCTTGGCTAATGCGTCCGCTTTGCTATTTTCCGCACGCGGTATGCTTTCCAAGGTGTAGGAAGGAATTTGAGTCAGCAGTCGCTGTACTCTTTCGCCGTATTTCACCAACTCAGGCTTGCACGTCTGATAGTCGCCGTTTACTTGACTAACGACCAGTTGGGAGTCTCCGTATATGAGAAGCTTTTCAATTCGCAAGTCGATGGCGATTTCGAGACCTGCTATCAAAGCTTCGTATTCGACTTCATTGTTCGTCCTCGGCTCTGTTAAGGAGAAGGCAAACCGCATTATCCCTCCTTGTGGAGTCACGAAGATGAGGCATATCCCTGATTTGATTATGGGGGTGCTTTGTTTGCGCTTCTTCATGGAAGACGCTCCATCAAAATAGAGTTCCCACCGGGTATCATTCCCGTCGATCGTGTCAAATGCATGTTCGTCAGGCAATTCGCAGTTCAAAGGAGAATCGGCGGGTATCGGGTGCTCAGCAAGGAAGTCGGCGATGGCCTGGCCTTTCACTGCCTTGAGAGGACGATAAGTTATCGAGAACTCCATCAAGAGGAGGGCCCATTTAGCGAGTCGTCCTGTTATTATGGCCTTTGACATCAAATATTTGAGGGGATCCACCTTTGATATGAGATGGACCTCATGTGCCAACGCATAGTGTCTGAGCTTCGTTATTGCAAAGATCAATGCCAGGCAGTGTTTTTCGATGGGGGAGTAATTGCTTTCTGCCTCCAGGAGAACTCGACTCAGATAATAAAGGGCTCTCTCATTCCCTTGGTCGTTCTCTTGTGCCCATAATGCGCCTAAGGAACCTTCAAGGGCGGTTGTATACAGAATGAGAGGTTTTCCTTTAACGGGAGCGGCCAGTACTGGCGGATTCTGCAGGTATTTCTTGATTTCGTCCAGTGCATTTTGGCATTTGCAATCCCAGACGAAAGGGGTTCCCTTCTTCATCAAGTGATTGTAAGGACGACACTTGCCTGAGAGATTGGCTATAAATCACCGGATATACGTGAGCTTTCCTTGGAGAGACCGCAGTTGTTTGAGAGTCCTTGGCGGAGGCATTTCCATAATCGCCTTGATCTTTGACGGATCTATCTCGATGCCTCGGTGTCGGACGATGAATCCTAGGAATTTGCCCGATGAAACTCCGAATGCACATTTGAGAGAGTTCATCTTCAAGTTGTATTGCCGAAGGCGCCGAAACACGATCTTCAGATGCTCTAAATGTTCCTCGTATGAATTGCTTTTAACCACGAGATCGTCGATATAGCATTCAACAATTTCATGTATGAGGTCATCGAAGATCTTCGTCATGGCCCTCTGGTAGGTGGCACCGGCGTTCTTTAGACCGAAAGGCATCACCTTGTAGCAGAATATGCCCAAAGGGGTCCGGAAAGTAGTATGTTTCTGGTCTTCGGGATGCATCTTTATCTGATTATATCCTTATGAGCCATCCATGAAGGAGAAAACTTCATGAGTGGACGTGTTATCTATCATCAGCTCAGTGACTGGTACTGGGAAATCGTCCTTCGGGCATGCTTTATTGAGATCCTGAAAGTCCACACATATACGCACCGTCCCATTTTTCTTCATCACTGGGACGATGTTGGTGATCCAGTCAGGATATTGGACCTCCTGGATGAAGCCGGAGTCGATTAGCTTCTTAACCTCGGCGTTGATGCTCATCTCAAGCTCGAGCTGCATTCTCCTCGGTGCCTGTTTGATTGGCTTGACGTCCGGGGATATCGCCAATTTGTGTACAGCAATCTCTAGATCTAGTCCTGGCATCTCAGAATAGTTCCATGCGAAACAATCTTTATGCTGCATGAGCACGTCCTTTAGCGTAGCCACCCTTTCTTCAGACAACAGCTCACTGACGAACGTCGGCCGCAGGTCACTTGCCGTCCCCAAATCAATTTTCTTGAGGTTATCTGCAGTGGTATGTATTCCATATTCCAGCTCTTTTGGCGCCGGTGGAAACTCTGAGATGACCTCGCCATCATCGTTTTCGAAGCACCAGGAGAGGTCATCCACATTCTCGGGCTCTTCTTCTGACAGCGTTATCACGTGGCAGGTATGAGATTGCTTCCAAGACCGATGTTGATCTGGTTCTGCTCTCGTGGTCTTCGATTCATACTTCTGCGGCGGGGTTATTCTCTAACTGCTAGATAGAGCGAACCTGCCTTATTGATATTGGTCTTCGACCCAATTCTTGAATGTGAAGCAGTCTTCGAGAGGATGTCCTATTGCCCTGTGATAGGACCAATAGTCCGGGTGAGAGACTTCGCCTGCTTGCTCGGGGTGCTTGGACTCCGGGAGGGTAATCATTCGATGTTTTATGGCAAAGTCAAGTATCTTCTGTGTTTTATCCTGGGGAAAAGAGTATGCTCGACCCATCTTTTTTATAAGAGACAAATCCGGACTGCTCGATTCCTGATCGCGTGGCTTCTTGGACCCGATTTGTCGCTGTCGAATGCCTTTCACATTCTTTAGTTTGTTTCTGCCTCTGCGTCAGGCCTTTTGTACAATGGGTTGACAAGGAGGAGCACTTTTATTTTTCACAGCCTGCTGAAGGAGGCGTTGCGTTATGGCTTTCTCGTAGATGGCCATTTCGCGATTATGGTCATCTCGAACCTTTTGACCTGCTTCCCTTATAAGCTTGTCCATTTGTTCTTCGAACGACGGACTGGGCATTTTCACGGCGGGAGCTCTTTCTGGTTCAGGGTCAGCATCTTCCCACAGAGCATCTCTTTCTTCATCAAAGTCATGTATGGCGTAGCAGTCGCGGAGTAGCTCCCGTTTCTTGGATTGAACATACCCAAGCCCGGTCGTTTCCATTCTTCCGTTGGGCAACTTTCGTTGAGTTCCGGGAACGTTCCAGATCCTGTTATAGAACCGTGCTTGTCGCGCAGTTTGCTTAAGGGGTACACATTGGCATCTCAAGAGTCTCTTTAGTCCGTTCATGTAATATCTGGGCAAACGGCTGGGCTGGAGCCTGTCAAGTGTAGAATCCGTGCCATGCCAGATTTCTTTCTCCACTTTGGTTTCCCCGGATCGGTAGAATAGGTTCGCCTTTTCGTGTGGGAGGGACATAGAATGTCTGCAGTTCTTCCACACTGTAGGTATTAAGCGCGTCTAGCTCTTTATGATGCTTTGGTGGAACCATGGCAACTTGCAAACTTTGATCTTCATCAGTGAAGGCTTGTATTGAGGGCCGAGCAGAAAATATGGCATTGACCTCATCTTCCGAGTCGCTGCTGAAGATCAACATAGGAGTGGACGGTCCCGGCTTATTGTACTGTGGCGGACCTGAGTAAACTATCTCTTCCTCCTCCTCGGTATCACTCCCGAAGACCGGAATGGTGGTGATAGCTTTGTTCTTCGGTTTGTGACATCTTTCCGTGTCCTCAAAGTCTGGTAAGAAGTATTTTGCATCTTCGTACTTGCGAACTTCGTTCATGGAGAACGGGTTTAGTTCCCCTGTCACAGTGTGCTCGAGACCATCTTTGAAATACTTCATACATTGATGTTGTGTAGAGGGGATGATGTTGTACTCGTGTAACCAAGGCCGGCCGAGCAAAGCGTTATATCATGTCTTGGCGTCAATGACGTGGAACTTGATATCAGTGACGAGCAGCCCAAAGCGTAACGTCAATATTATGGACCCAAGTGTCCGTGACGACTGAGAGTCGAACCCGGATATGGTGATTTTGTCGCGAGCGAGGTGCTGAACGCTCATGCAGATTTCCTTTAGCACCCTTACGTTAAGGAGGTTGACGGAGGACTCATTGTCGACCAGGATTTTACCTATCTTGATGTCATGACAGTATCCGGAGACATATAGGGGACGATTGTGCTCGCATGTCCCAAGGAGGAGATCTTCATCACCGAAGGTGATATCGGCTGTTTGTACTTCTTCCAGCTCATCCTTCATCTTTTGTTCGGCGAGGAAAGCTTGGAATTGTTCTGGCTCTTGTAATGCCTTGATCAGCGAATCTCTCGCCTCTTTAGATAGCAGAAGGGCCTCGAGAATGCTTAGCTGTGAAGGCAAGTTTCTCAAGTGTGCCAGAACGTTGTAGTCCACCTTGTTTTTCTTTGGCGGGTCCTTGGCTGTCAGCTCTTTGATGGCTTGGTCATCAAGGATGATATCCTCAGGGACTTTCTTTTCTCTTATCTTTTCTATTTGACCCACTGTTTGAGGGCCCAAGATTCTTTTTGGGCAGCGTACGATTGCGCAGCTGAATATTTTCACAGGTCTTCGGTTCTTCCTCTTTTCTTAAGGTGGACTCTTTAAAGAGAGGGTCAAGAGTCATTTCTTCGTCAGAGTCGCTCCCGAAGGTGAGAATCTGCGATCCCCCAACGTTGACCATGCGACAGTTGCTGGCAGTTCTTTTGTGTTCCTCGGTCGTATTTCTTTGGTCCCGACGGGTTTTGCGTTTCATCCGCTTGAAATGTTGCCGGTGAGCAATATATCCTTGCCACCATCTTTTAAAAGCGTTGCACTCTTCAGCGGGATGCGCAATCTTTCGATGATATAAGCAGTAGTTAGGATGTGTTTCTGATTCACCAAGAATATTTTCTTCGGAGGGTGGCAGCTTCATTCCCATCGATATAGCTTTGGCGAACCTTTTCCTCGTCTTGAACCTGTTTTTATTTGCAACGGAGGTACTTTGATCTGGTGAGAGTGTTTCGACCCTTTCATCCAGTCGTCGGCGTTTGGCCTTTTCAAATATGGCCATCTCACGCTCCCGATCAGCTTTAATTTTTGAAAGAGCTTCGTTGAGGAATGCGTCGATCATTTCGTCTGATGGCTCCGGAAGTTCCGGCTAAGGATCTGCCCCCAGTTTCTCGGTGCAAGGAGCTTCTTCATAGTCTATCTTCGAGTGAGAGATTACATGGCAACTTTCCACGTAATCTTCAGATTCATCCGACGAGTCTCCTCCATCATTTCCGTCCTTAAGGACGTGGCTGAGGAACTCTTGGAGCATGATTGGAGTCCGCACCTTCTGGTTATACTCTTCCAGCGCGTTAATCTGTTTTTGCAGGTCCGTGTGCTTGTCGCCAGGCTTCACAAGCTTTTTGGTCTTCTTCTTCTTTTTCGAAGATTTTGACGGCTGGATGTGAGCGCTTTGGTTATCACCACCAATCTTTGGAGTTGGGCGCGGCTTCAGCATCACCTCGATGATCTCAGGTTCCAGTGGATTCTTCCACCTAATTGCTGGACATGTGTGTAGATCCTTCAGCATTCTTTTTGTCTTGGCTGAAAGAGCGACCTCCCATGGAGCTTCTTCTACGAAAGAGCGTGATGCCCCCGGTGTATCCGTATTCTTGGGAGTATGTGGCCGAGGCGGGTTCACCTTCCAATTCTCGGATAATACGAATTTGCCCTGCAGGTACTGATCTTCTATCCAGCTTTTGAAGATGTAACAATTCTCGATCGGATGGCCCAACATTTGGTGATAAGGGCAATAGTTAGGATTGCTAATGTCGCCGGGTTGCGCTGGGCGCCTTGGCTCCGGCAGATTGATGAGCCTGTTCACAGTGCAAGCTCGAATAACCTCTTCGTCTTGTCTAGAGAGAACGAGTAAGGGCATCTCATTTTATCCTCGAGAGATCGAGTTCTGTTATTTTGGCGATCAACTGGTCTCGGGCCACCGGGCTGCTGTTGAGCATTGGCGGCGACGATCGCTTTCCCTTTTCCCTTCTCATTTCGAGAGTCTGGCTTTGGAGGAGACGGTCTATGACCCATTTGGTTCATTTGGGCCAACTTGTCAATCAAGGTCTGGAAAGTAGTCGGCTTGAAAAACATCATGAACTGAGAGATGGTTGCCTGCGGATCAAGAGTGCCCACGAACATGCCCACCGCCGGTAGTTCTTCGATGCGCTGCTCGCATTTTGACCACAGATTCCACTATCGTATTGCGTATTGAACCCATGTCTCTCCAGGTTTCACCCTGGCATTGATCAATGCCATTATTGGGGTGCGTTCACTAGCACTCGCGAATCGCTGGGTGAATAATAGCTCCATTTCTGCGAAAGTCTTGACGGAGTCGTTTGGAAGTTCAGAGTACCATTCAAACGCTGTCTCCGACAAGCTGCCAACAAACTGACGGAGCAAAAGTTTATCATCACCCCCCGGTGTTGCCGCAAAGAGCCCTGAACTGAGCGACATGTTGATGGGGATTGCATGTCCCCTTGTACACATGGAATTTGGGGATCGTGTATCCCGATGGGTACTTTATTTGGTCATACCAGCCTGGATACGGTCGCCCAGTTTTAACAACTTGGCCAGCCGCTTCATTCGCTTGGTGAGCTCGTATTTGCTGAGCAATATAGTCATCCAGAGCTGCTTTGGAAATGGTTTCCTCTTTGGTTGCTGAAAGAGCCGGAGGAGGGTTCGATGTCTCCCCTCTGTCGTCTTCAATAATGATCGGAGGGTCTTCAGCTGGAGGATCCGGCTGTAATATCATCCCGACCATGTCTTGGAAGAGAAGTGCCATTCGTTTTATATTAGCCGCTTGTTCTGCTGCTTCTCTGTCTTTCTTTTCGAGGACTCTGCGAAGAAAGTCAGCATCGGTTTCTTGTTCATGACGCTGCTCTGATGACGCCTCCGGGTTTTCTTTTGACCCGGTGAGTGTGTCCATTTGCGTTAGAATTTCCCGAAGCTTCTGTTGATGCTTCTGAGCTTTTGTCACGGATCGGGTGAGCGGTCAGTGACCCGTCGAAGCGCGGCTTTCCTCTTTTCCGGAAGCCATGTAAACAGTATGCTCCATTATGCCCCCAGACTTGGGGCGTTTGGGCTCAGCGTCTTTGTGGTCTGCCGTAGTCACAGGGGCTTTCTCTGGCCTTCTTCTCTTTTGAGCAGTTGACGTT
The DNA here is from genome assembly GCA_030015575.1 of Agapanthus africanus. Taxonomy (NCBI): domain Eukaryota; kingdom Viridiplantae; phylum Streptophyta; class Magnoliopsida; order Asparagales; family Amaryllidaceae; genus Agapanthus; species Agapanthus africanus. The sequence goes on along the minus strand of CM057338.1, from coordinate 318,236,228 downwards.
GAGGGGGCCGTTGCAGCGGGCACCCAGGTAGTTGTCGTCCTTTGTGGCTTGACAGGACGGTTCTCTTCCTGTTGAACCTTCACCTTTTTCTGTCGGCGAGGGTAATCTTGATCAATCACCGACTCCTGAACCTGTCGCCAGACTTTGTAGATTTTGGAGGATAGCCGCTGAGAGGGCTGTTCCGGCTTCGCCTTCGGCTCATTCTCCACGGGTGGAGGAGATCTTTTCAGTACGGCAGTAGGAGAGTTCCTGCGCACCTTATTCAGCAATTCAAAGCTGTTCCCAGTTGGAACAGTAGCATTGACTTCCACCGTTGGGGCTGATGGAGTTAGCCCAGAGGGTGAGTTGCCCCCAGCTTTCCTTACTCGGCGCCAGTGGCGACGTCAAGCGTGCCGAGCTGCTGGGATTGGTTCAGCGATGGGGATGGCTTCGCCGTGCCCCCTGTTTTGGAGAAAGGCTGTAGCCGGCGTCACCCTCTTGAAGACTAATGTCCGTTGAGAAGCAATATCCAATCTGTCAAAGACAGACCTTTGGGCAGGGGAAGCATCTTTGAGGACTTCGCCTGGCGTGGGAACCGGAGTGGGAGTTGTAACAGTCAGTCTTGAGAAGACCGACCCTTTGGCAGGAGAAGCCGCCTTGACGACTTCGGGAGCAGGGATGGCTATCCTTTTCGGAATAACCTTTTCTGGAATTGCAGGCTTCATCATGGTCCCACATGAGCTTTGGCCTAATCTGGCGAAGACTGAGGCGCTGGAGTTGGATGACCTATCGAGGGGGGCCGCTGTAGTTGCAAGCCGATCAAAGACCGACTTCTTGGGAGCTTCTTGTGTTGGTATAGGAGCGCTGAAGCTCATTGGCGGGAGTATGGTCCCAAAAAACAATCCAGTGGTGGCCTGAGTGACCTATTCCACCGGCATCGTGAACAGGGAGGCCGCTTGGGGCCCATAAGTTATACTTCCAGATGAGGCGGAACGTGAGTTGCAGTTGCAGCTGGAACACTTCACGCAAGTAGACGCCATTGATGTTTCGTTTTCTGCGCCAAGCAAGAAACCAAATCTTAGTACCTCGAACCCAAGGGCAACCATATTAAACCGCGATTCGTTCGCGAACACGACACATGAAGTGTGGAGTGGAAAGAGGAAAAGGTCCCACCGGGCGTGCCAGAATCTGTTCCCCTCCGAACACAGAGACGCGACCGTGCAGGTTCGTCTTGCCTGAAATTCGGGGTAGATGCTAATTGGTGCTATCCGTCCACCTCTCCGAAGATGCCAAGTTGATTTATGGCACCGTGTATCGAAGGTTTAAACGGATGCGGCCGATATAGCAGACTTCGTCAGATTCCCCCTCGTTTGAGGGGTTTTTGATTGTGGGGACGCTCTTCCCTGCAGGCGCAAGCCCCTGCAGTTAATTACGCTACCGCGTCGCGGTAACAACTTTCTCCTTCTCCAGATGGTCACTTCATGTCGTGTGTGTTTGTTTTGTTTGTGGTTGCCCATGGATTGTATACGGAGACTAATTTATGTTGTCTCCCGTAGGGCGTGGATTAATCCAAATCCGTATCTTCTTAGATTTGGGTTTGGGGGTTAGGTTTAAGGATACGTTAGCCTCATTTGAGACTAAGATCAACTTAAACATTTGTTAAGGATACGTTAGTCTAATTTTTTTTAGACTAAGATCAACTTAACGGGATCGTTTAGATCCAACAAAAGAGCATTTGGACTCTATTGTTTAATTTAGGGAAATTGCGGTCGATTAGTTTAAGGACATTACGGTCTATTGTTAGTTTAAGGACATCTCGGTCTAGGTTAAGGATATCGTAGTCCGTGGGTTTAAAGGGACCCCACAGTCTGAGGTTAGGGACATCGTAGTCCATGAGTTTAAGGACCCCACAGTCCGTAGTTTAAAGATATCGTAGTCTATGAAGTTTAAGGACATCGTAGTCTATGAGTTTAAGAACCACACAGTCCGTAGTTTAAAGACATCATAGTCTATGAAGTTTAAGGACATCGTAGTCCGTGAAATGTGTGGTTGTCGGGACCCGTCACCTCTCTGAAGTCGTTGAAGGATTACAACGATAGATATCAGAGGAGTAAAGAGATGTACCCTTGAACCGGTGTGAGTTGGTTGAAAGATCTGTAGTCCAGTTTGGGACTGAGATCTGTTAAATATTCGTGAGCAGATGGACTCAGTTCAATATAAGTTGAGGACTTATGGCCAATATTGGGCTAAGTCCAATAAGATTAAAATGTTTAACATTTTATTGTTCTGGGCTGTTGAGCCTTTATTTGGGCTTGGCCCTTTTAATAATGCTGAGCATTAGATCCTGACATTTTTTTGTCTTGTATTGAATGCATAGCATTCATCAGAACAATGTGTGTTCTGACAGCGCGCCACGTGGCGCGCCAGGTGCTTTGCGCCAATTAAAGAGCGCATTGCGCTACTGCCAAGTAGCGCACACGAAAAGGACACGTGTCGCGCTTGGCGCTAAGCGTCAGATGATGGGCGCATTGCACCAATTTATGAGCGCATTGCGCTTCCAATTTATGAGCGCGTTGCGCTAGTTTAGTGGCGCACATGTGAGTGACACGTGGCGCGCTTGGCGCTGAGCGCCAGCCCATGAGCGCAGTGCGCTATTTTAAAAGCGCAAAGCGCAAGTTGCATACGTGGTTAACACGTGGCACATTTTGGCGCTGAGCGCCGGTCCAAGGAGCGCAGAAGCACAGTTCAAGAGTGCAAGGCACTTTTCAATAGCGCAAAGCACATTTGATCAAATTTATGATCTGTGAACAAATTTATGTTCTTTTTAAACGGGGCTTTGCCTCAACATTCAAGAACAACAGTTCTTATTTTTGAAAGGGCTTTACCTTTGCAGATCAATGATCTGTGAATGAAGTAAATACTTCTTTTGTTATTATGATGAGATCTTTTGATCTCTTTTTATAAAAGACCTTGGTCTTTTGTAGATCTATGATCTTTTAAGAAGATAATTTTTCAGTTTTAATGAGTTGATTTCATCTCTTTGTTCAAGAATCATTCTTTTTACCTTGAAGAAATGATCTTCTTTCAAGAGCTTGCTCTCTTTCTTTTGAGTCTTCTCAAATTTTGTAGGGGGGTTCCTCTATATCAGACTTGAAGTCTTGGGACCTTTATATAGGGCAAATTGATTTGTTGAATCAGTTAAAAAGATCTTTCTCTGATTGATTTGGGGATGTTTCCCCACCGTTGGATCTTTGATCCTAGAGTTTCTGTTTTACAGAAGGCAATCTTTTTGTTTTTAACAAGATTGGAAAGATCTTTCCATAACAGAATTTTAATTCTGATTAATTAATGATTTATCATTATTATTAGATCTTTTGATCTAACGGTGGGGAATTTTAGCGCTGGCGCACCCGTGCTTTGCACGTGGTGCACTGCTCAGAGCGCAGTGCACTTTGTGCTAGCGCACCTACGTTTGACACGTGGCGCGCAGCACAGAGCGCAGCGTAGCCTGCGCTAGCGCACCCGTGTTTGACACGTGGCGTGCAGCGCGCCCAACGCTAGCGCACACATGGTGCACTGCCTAGGGCGCAGCGCACTTGGCGCTAGCGCATCCGTGTTTGACACGTGGAGCGCAGCGCGCTTAGCGCTGGATCTGAAGCGTTGCTTCAATTTTTAAATTTTGAATTTTAAAACAAAGCTTTGCTCTGATTGGGGGTGCGTTGCCTAGGGCGCAGCGTACCTGACGCTAGCGCATCTGTGTTTGGCACGTGGCGCGCAGCGCGCCTTGCGCTGAATCTGAGGCGTTGCTTCAATTTTTAAATTTTGAATTTTAAAACATAGCTTTGCTCTGATTGGGGGAAACAGGGTGTACTCCTGAAACTTCAGGAGATAGGGCTTTGACCGCTCAGGTCCCCTTCCCTCTTTCCTTGCCCTCTTCTTTTGGTCGGCTTGATCTGCTAGGGGGAGATTTGCGTTCATCTCGGATTCGAACTGGACCTCGCGCTCAATCCAGGCCTTTACCTCGGCCATGGTCTTAGGTTGCGCCAATGCAAAGGAGCGTAACCACTCCTTGTGCCTAAGACTAGACCTCAGTGTCGTGATGACCGTCTCGTCCCGGTGCTCTAGGATCTCGAGAAGGGCGTTGTAGAAGCGGGTGACGTATGCTTTGAACGTATCCTTGTCCCCGCTCTTGATCGTGAAGAGATGGTCAACTGTGCATTTTTGCCGCCTGTTCCTGACGAAGTGGACGAGGAATTAGATGGACAGCTCATCGAAAGTTGAGATCGAGCATGGCTCGAGTCCTCGGAACCAGTCTCGTCCCGATCGGATGAGAGTGGTTGGGAAGGCTCGGCACTGGGTGACATCGGAGTTGTCTTGGAAGCTCATTCCCGCGGTGAATGCATCCAAGTGGTCCTTCGGGTCAGATTTGTCGTCGAAGAGGGAGACCTTCGGGGGCTTGTTGCGAGAGGAGACGTGTACAGCGAGCAGCTCCTCGGTGAACGGTTTGGTGAGCGAGTCAGCGGCGTACTTAGCCCCGTCACTCGAGTGGTGACCTTCCCGATGCATACCCTCGATCTTCTTCTCAAGGTCGTCGAGTCGGCCGTGGTACCCCGACGATTCGGCACATTCTGATCCCTGGCCTCTGCTGTTGGAGGCCTGCGTCTGGCTGCGGCCCCGGTTCCTCTCAATGAAGTTCCTTTGATCCCCCGACGAGGTAGTCTTCAAGCCGCCGTGGCGAGTCCCGTCTGCGCGACCCTGTCGAGGGAGGGGGTGTCGGTCAAGCCTTGTAACAGGCGAGCTGACCGACATCTTCTTGGGAGGGACAGGCGTGCGAAGGATCTCGGGGCGAGGTGCTCTGGCAACGGACCTCAGTGTGGAACTGTGAGGCGCCCAGCGGGTTTCAGAATGTATTGGCCCGGGAAATCTGCGGCTGTGGGATGTAGCGAGACGGTGGTCGGCAGTGCCGACGCGGACGGAGTCCTGTCTCCCTATGTAGGGGTCCCGATCCTGAGGTGGTGGAGCAGCGACCTGGGGTCTTGCCCTGCCATTTGGACACGGATGAGCGCCTTTGATGGAGGTCCTTTTCGGGTCTCCGTCAGATGTTGTCTTCCGTCGATCTCCCGGTGGATTTTGGAGGCGATCTCCTATTGTGTGTGGGTCTCATTGGGTTTTGAGGAGATTGGTGGTTTTGAGGAGTTTAGCGCCGAATACCTGCAAAGAAGTCCCGGGGTGGTTTGGTACTACCGAGGACCCTCTGACGATCAAGTTAGCATGAGATCCGAGTAGAGTAACGGCTAAGTGGGGTCAGGAGTTTAGCGCCGAATACCTACCACGTGTCCTGATCTTAGAGATCGTCAATACTGAGCATCATCAATATCCCCCCACTCTTGTCCCGACCAGCTAGCGGGTCGGGTCGGGAGTGGACTGTCGGGCCGCCTGGGGTGAGCTCCCTCCTAAGGTTTCGTCCGGACGCATCCCCGGGCTGTCAGCTGTCTTTTCTGCCAGCGAATCAGAGCGAGATCTCTGCATTTAAGGAAGGTGCGCCGGTTCGTGCATTCTGCCACTGAAGCGATGGTCCACGTGTCGAGCGTCGGTTGGCCGACGCAACGTGTGCAGACCTGCGACGTCTGATGGGGTGCGGTCCAGTGTGGGAACGACAAGTGGAGCAATCGGAGTCGTTAAATGCGAAGAGACGTTTTGGCGGGAGATGAAGGGGAGCCGTTGGATGAGGTCGTTTGCGGCGATAAGTTGCGGTGGGGCCCACTCTAGGGCCCCTACTCTTTCATACTTCCTTTCTTCTAAGCCTTGGCTGCTCGGCGTTCTTCTCCTTTCTTCTGCTTTCGTTTCCCGAGGATCCATCTTCTTCAGGTTAGATGTCTTCTTTCAGGGAATCTGTAGATGTGGTAGGAGTAAGTTCTAGGGTCCCTTTAGTTGAGCCTGGGTCTTCACGGGATCGTGCGGCGGGGGCAGCCCCCAGGAAGGAGACGGTAGATGCTGCCCCTGGCGCCTCGTGTTGGGTGAGGCATGAGGACGAGCTCGCCAATGCTCGGGCTCGCTTCCACATCCCCTCACGCTATACGCTTCCAAAGAGGGAGAGAGGGCGGACCAAGTACGGGGTAGGGAGATCGCCCTGTACTTGGAAGCTTTTTGGGGTGGAATGCGCCTGCCCTTCTCTCCCGAGGTCGTCGAAGCGCTGAACTTCTTCGGGTTAGCCCCTGGCCAGTTAGTGCCGAACTCATGGAGGATCCTCCTCGGGTTCCTGATCCACCTGAAGTTACAGGCGGTTCCTTTCAGCCTCTCCCTCCTCGATTCTTCCCTCGTTTTCAAAAATCATCCTGGGGGTCGAGCAGGCGACCCGAGGTGGGTCTACCTCTCCTTTAGAAAGTGACAGGGGGTGTCGCCGGGTCAGGGGTTGTGGCTCTGCCTTCTTCCATTCACGACTGGAATAAGAAGTTCTTCTTCATTTCCCCTCCCGAGGGCGAGGACTGGCCCGTGCCTACCAAGTGGTCGAGGGAAAAATGCTTGCCGGGGAATCAGTCCAATGACCCCGCCGCAGTGAGAGTGGCGTCGTGGGAGCCCATCCCCTGGTTCGACGTGCTGCTGTCTGAGAGGGTTCTGAGTTGGACCGGGCTCAGCCCCGTTGAGTTCATTGGTAAGTTGGGCTTGCTTTTTGGTTTGTATATTGTTTGTGTCGTTGACTTCTATGCATTTGGTTTTGTGCAGGACCCATGGATATGGATGAGCTCAAAGCCTCCATGTGCCGGCCGAGGAAGGTCACAAAAGCTGGGGGTGCCAGCTCTTCCCGCTCAAAGCCTGCCCCGGCTACTTCTCCTCCGGTGATCGCGTCCCGAGAGCGTTCGGGGGCGGATCCCGCCCCGGGGCCTAGCAGAGTGTCGGGCCGGAAGCGGGCTCGGATTCTGGAGGACCCGGTCTTGGAGGAGGAGATCGGCTCTCCCTCGGAGCCGCTCAAGAGGAGTTCCCGGAGATCATCCCGGGGCCCGTCCTCACCGATCATGGTGGAGGAAGGGGGCCTCCAGTTCGCAGTGCCTTCGGGGCTATCTGTTGCGGATAGCCTGCTGCATGAAATAGAGACATCGGCCGGAGGTAGAGTCCCCCGGGGGACCTTCAGGGCTCAGATGGCGTCCATCGCCCAGGAGTCCGTGCAGGTAAGTGTTTAGTCTTTTGTGAGATTCGGTGCCTCCTTCGTTTTTCTGATCTCTTTCCTATCTTTCAGGTTCTTCAGCACGTTGCCCTCGCTTTACGCATGGAGCCGAGGTGATATCCCCGGTGATGAAGGCTGCGGGCCAGCTCGCCTCACTGGAGGAGAGCTCTAAGCGGGAGCTGGAGGCGGTGATGGCGAGGGTTGCCGCCCTGGAGGGCGAGGTGGAGGCCGGGAAACGGGAGGTTGCCCGGTACCGCGAGGCCACCGTGGCTGCCGAGGCCAAGCTTGAGGATGCTCAGGTACTCGCCGACAACCTGAAGAAGATGGTGAAGACCCTCCGGAAGGAGCTGGGGGTGGCGGCTGAGTCGGCGAAGTCGGCCGACCTGAGAGCGGCGAGGTTGGCCGACCTTTCGGCGGCAAAGGCGGTGGAGGGCTACAAGAAGTCGAAGGAATTCTATGATGACCTAGCCGTGGCCACAACCCTCGTCTGGCATGAGGCCCTCGACGCCGTTAAGGCCCGGATGCCGGAGTTCACTGACGAAGAGCTCTGGGCCGAATACCCCCTCACGGACGCCGAGGAGCAGGGGAAAGAGACTCCTGACGAGGAAGTCGCTGAGGACCCTGCTCGTCTCGTGGCGGATGTCGAGGGTCCCGAGGTCGCGCCCGGCCCTGAGGCCTAAAGCCCCCGTCTTTCTCCTTCTTTTATTTTGTTGCTTTCGGAATTTTTGCAAGCCTCCGGGCAGTTTGTAAGGCTGGGGAGCCCAAAAAATACCCTTTGTAAAGACTTTGTCTTTGGTAATAAAACTTTTTTTCCTTTGGTTTACACTTTATCTTCTATTCTTAAAAAAATGCTTGTAAAATTTCTCTTCTTGCACTGTTGGGCTTCCCTGTCAGGTCGGCTATTTCTCTAGCGATCGTTCGTCGAGTTGATTTCGATCACTTGCCAAGTGTGCCAAGCGCGGCTAAGAAGGGGGCGTCTCCATGGCCCCGAAGTCGAAGGGGATTGCTTGAGACTTGGATAGACCTGATGCCCCTTGTTGGTGCCTCGGATTCTCTGCATGTGATGGGCAGAGGGCTGTCCGCCGTATTTGTGCCGAGGATGAATGGGAAGCTGCTCGGTTGCCCCTTGGCGAGGGCTTCTGATTTCTGGCGCTGCGAGCAGCGACCACTAGCTGGGGGTGGTCGAGCGCGGGTTGGGCTCGACTGCCTCTGGGAGGACTTTGGGTCCTTAGCGTTGGAGGGGCTGTAAGAAGCCCACTAAGGATGACCGGGCAGTGAAGCTGCGCGGTTGCATTTTGGCGAGGGCTTTGATCTCTGGCGTCGTGGGCAGGTAACTACTAGCCTGGGATGACCGAGCGGGGTAGCCGCCCGGATGCCTCTTGCGAGGGCTTCGATCCCTGGCGTCATGGGTAGGGAGCTACCGGCCGGAGATAGCTGAGCAGGGGAGCTGCTGAGCCGCCTCTAAGGAGGACTTTGATCCTTAGTGTTGGGGGCTGTAAGAAACCCACTAAGGATGACCGGGCAGTGAAGCTGCGCGGTTGCCTCTTGGTGAGGGTTTTGATCTCTGGCGTCGTGGGTAGGCAACTACCAGTCTGGGACGACCGAGCGGGGTAGCCGCTCGGATGCCTCTTGCGAGGGCTTCGATCACTGGCGCCATGGGTAAGGAGCTACCAGCCGGAGTTGACCAAGCAGGGCAGCTGCTCGGTTGCCTCTTGCGAGGGTATTGATCCTTCAAGACGGGGACCGAGCAGGGTTACTGCCCAGTGCCTCTTGGCGAGGACTTTGATCCCTGTCGGTTGTGGTAGGAAGCTACCAGCCGGGAATAGCCGAGCAAGGACTCGACTGGCTCTGGGAGGACTTTGGTCCTTAGCGCGGGAGGGGCTGTAAGAAGCCTGCCAAGGACCCTTGGCCGGGCGGGGTTACCGCCCGGTGCCTCTTGGCGAGGGCTTTTGTCCTGAAGGATAGCCGAGCGAGGGATCCTCGGGCTTGACTGCCTCTGGGAGGGCTTTTGATCCCTGTCGGTTGTGGTAGGAAGCTACCAGCCGGGGATAGCCAAGCAGGGTAGCTGCTGAGCTGCCTCTAAGGAGGACTTGGACCCTTCACGTTGGAAGGGCCGTATGAGGCCGGGTAAGGATGACCGGGCAGTAAAGCCGTGCGGTTGCCTCTTGGCGAGGGCTTTGATCCCTGGCGTTGCGTGTAGGGAAGCTTCTGGCCGGGGATAGCTGAGCAGGGAAGCCGCTCGGCTGCCTCTACGGAGGACTTGGACCCTTAGCGTTGGAGGGGCCGTATGAGGCCTGCTAAGGATAACCGGGCAGTGGAGCTGCGTGGTTGCTTCTTGGCGAGGGCTTTGATCCCTGGCGTTGCGAGTAGGAAAGCTACCAGCCAGGGATAACCGAGCAGGGTAGTTGCTCGGCTTATTCTTCATGAGGTTTCGCCTGTCCGTCCAGTTGTAGGTGTGGGGAACAGGAACGGTCGCGGCGAACGTGCGCGTAGCATGCACATTGAATGTGGGGGGAGGCGAAGCGCCAGGGTCGCGTCGTTCCGATTCCGCCAGAGAAGGCTCGATGATCGCCGTGTGGCAGCGACTTTTTGGGCGAGAGCGGGCGACCGTTGAGTTCCGTTGGGGCGCAGCGGGCTATATAAGGCAAAAGGAGCACTAGTCCTTCCTTTCCTCGCAAACAGAGCGTCGAGAATGCAGGACTTCTCCTTTACCATCCCCGAGATCATCCACTTCGAAAACGTATACCTCTATGACCAGAACTGCACCGAGGACACGGTGCAGTTGGTATATGGGAGCATCGATGACCACTTCGGCCGGCTGCTCCCCCGACGCTCCTCCCTGCTATAGCTGCTGATGTACTCCATTTGGAGGGCGTAGCCGGGGCTTTACAACCCCTGTCTGAGCAACTCTATGACGAGGCCGTGGGCAAGCTGCGGTCTCTGAGGCGCTTCGGCCTGATCTCCATGAACCGGCTGGCTCGCTCAGAGGCGCTCGTCCGCGATTGCTATGAGCTGAGGCTCGGGGTCAACACGCGCACGGGGGAACCGAGGGCAGAGGTTGGATCTCGCGAGGCCTCGGCTGGCAGAGATCTTTACCGAATATCATGAGCAGTGCTCTCTGCACCCCCTTCCCCCGCTGTTGTAATTTTCTTTTTCTTTTTGTATGTATGGCTGATGAGCCCATAATACCTTTCTTGAATAAATGAGATCTTTCCTTCTTTTTCGTAATGTTCTATTGATCTTTATTAAATTAACAATAGACCCTAGAAAGAGTTTACATTGCCCCAAAAGAAAAGTACATGCTAATAGATGACCTTATTAGCATGGCCCGGGCTCCCCGGAGGCTTGTTGGTCTCCGTGCTCGGCACCGAGTACGGGGCTTGTTTCCCCCAATCAAAGCGAAGCTCTATTTTGAATTTCAAAATTCAAAAATTGAAGCAAGGCTTCAGATCCCTTGCGCAGCGCTCTGCGCGCCACGTGTCAAAAGCAGACACGCCGGCGCTAGGAGCGCTGCGCCCCAGGCAGCGCACCCCCAATCAGAGCAAAGCTCTGTTTCAAAATTCAAATTTTAAAAATTGAAGCAACGCTTCAGATCCCTTACGCTCTGCGCTGCACGCCACGTGTCAAACACAGACGCGCTAGCGCAGTTGCGCTGCGCTCTGCGCTGCGCGCCAGCGTCAAGTGCGCTAGCGCTGGAATTAAAAGAATTCCCCACCGTTAGATCAAAAGATCTAATAATAATAATAAATTATTAATTAATCAGAATTAAAATTCTGTTCTGGAAAGATCTTTCTAATCTTGTTAAAAACAAGAAGATTGCCTTCTGTAAAACAGAAGCTCTAGGATCAAAAGATCCAACGGTGGGGAAATATCCCCAAATCAATTAGAGAAAGATCTCTTCAACTAATTTAACAAATTAATTGGCCCTATATAAAGGCCCCAAGACTTCAAGTCTGATATAGAAAAAACTCTCCGCAAACTTTGAGAAGAACTCAAAAAAAAGGCAAGCCTTTGAAGAAAAAAGATCATTTCTTCATCTTTAAAGGTAAAAAACAAGTAATTCTTGAACAATAGAGATGAAAACATCTTATAAAAAGAAGAATCCTTTTCTAAAAAGATCATAGATCTAAAAACAAAGAAAAAAGACCAAGATCTTTGATTAAACATAAAAGATTAAAGATCCAATCCTTAAAATAAAGAAGTACTTTACTTCATTCACAGATCTTTTGATCTATAAAAGCAGAGCCTTTTGATAAGAACAAGAACTTTGGTTCTTGGATCTTGAGGCAAGGCCTCCTTTGAAGAACAAAATAACCTGTTCTTTGATTTTAAATTTGATCTGATGCGCTTTGCGCTACTGGACAGTGCTTTGCACTCTTGAATTATTCTTTTACGCTTATTGGACTGGCGCACAGCGCCAAAACGCGCCACGTGTTAACCACAGAACAGTTTGCGCTTTGCGCTTCTAAAAATAGCGCACTGCGCTCTTGGGTTGGAACTCAGTGCCAAGCGCGCCACATGTCACTCAATGGCGCACCCATAAACTGGCGCAGCGCACTCATAAAGCGCAGTGCGCTAACAAACCAGCGCTTAGCGCTAAGCGACACGTGTCACCCTTATGTGCGCTAGCGCAATGCGCTCTTTAATTGGTGCAAAGCGCCTGACGCGCCACATGGCGCGTTGTCAGAACATACCCTGTTCTAATAAATGCTATGCATTTAATTCCAGACGAAATGTCAGAACCCAATTAAAAAGGTAGAGCCCAAACAAAGGCATAATAGGCAAAACAAAAATAAAATATTCTTTAACTGGACTTAGCCCAATTTTGGCCATAAGTCCTTAATTTAAATTGAACTGAGCTCATCTGCTCTTCCAATCAATTAACACCCGGTCCGAGGGTACATCTCTTCACTCCTCTGATATCTGTCGTTGTAATCCTTCAACGTCGTCAGAGAGGTGACAGGTCCCGATAACCACACATTGCTACGGACTGTGGGGTCCTTAAACTCATGGACTATGCTGTCCTTAATCTTGACCGTGATGTCTTAAAACTAATATCGGACTGTGGAGTCCTTAAATCCACGGACTATGATGACCTTAACCTCGACCGTGATGTCTTAAAACTAATATCGGACTGTGGAGTCCTTAAACTCATGGACTATGATGTCCTTAACCTCGACCGTGATGTCTTAAAACCAACGTCGGACTGTGGAGTCCTTAAATCCACGGACTATGATGTCCTTAACCTCGACCGCGATGTCTTAAAACTAACATTGGACCGTAATGTCCTTAAACTAATTATCGACCGCAATGTCATTAAACTAAACAATAGAGCCCAATTGCTCTCTTGTCGGATCTAAACGATCCCGTTAAGTTGATCTTAGTCTAAAATTAGACTAACGTGTCCTTAACTAACGTTTAAGTTGATCTTACCCTCAAATAAGGATAACGTATCCTTAAACACAACCCCTCCAAACCCAAATCTAAGAAAGATACGGATTTGGACTAATCCACGTCCTACGGGCGACAACATAACTTAGTCTCCGTATACAATCCACGGGCAACCGAACGCATAACAATCACCCACGACACGAAGTGACCATCTGGAGAAGGATAAAGTTGTTACCGCGATGCGGCAGCATAATTAACTGCAGGGGCTTGCGCCTGCAGGGAAGAGCATCCCCACAATCAAAAACCCCTCGAACGAGGGGGAATCTGACGAAGTCTGCTACATCGGCCGTATCCGTTTAAACCTTCGATACATGATGCCATAAATCAACTTTTCATCTTCGGAGAGGTGGATGGATAGCACCAATTAGCATCTGCCCCGAATTTCAGGCAAGACGGACCTGTGAGGTCGCGTCTCCGTGATTCGGCGGGGAACAGATTCTGGCACGCCCGGTGGGACCTTTTCCTCTTTCCACTCCACACTTCGTGTGCCGTGTTCGCGAACCAATCGCGGTTTGCTAATGATTGCCCTTAGGTTTCAAGGTACTAAGATTTGGCGTTTTGCTTGGTGCAGAAAGCAAAAGATTAATGGCGTTCACCTGCTCAAAGTGTTCCACATGCAACTGCAACCCACGTCCTGCCTCAACTGGGGGCATATCATACGGGCCTCAAGCAGCCTCTCTGTTCACGATGCCCATGGAACAGGTCACTCAAGCCACCACAGGACTGTTCTTCGGGACCATGCTCCCGCCAACGAGCTTCACCGCTCCCGTGCCTGTACCGAAGGCCTGCGAAGAACCGAAGGCCTGCGAAAACATTCAGCTGCGCAATCGCACGCTTCCAAAGAAGAATCTCAAAACAACGAGTAGAAAAGATAGGGGAAAAGAAAAGGTCTCTGAGGATATCGCCCTGGATGACCAAGTCATGAAAGAGCTAACCGCCAAGGACCCGCCAAAGAAGAGTAAGGTGGACTACAACGTGCTGACGCACTTGAGGAAGTTACCCTCGCAACTCAGCATTCTCGACGCTCTTTTACTATCCAAAGAAGCGAGAGATTCATTGATCAAGGCGCTGCAAGAGCCAGAGCAATTCCAAACTTTCCTCGCCGAAGAAAAGATGAAGGACGAGCTGGAAGAAGTACATATAGCCGATATTACCTTCGGCGATGAAGATCTCCTCCTTGGGATGTGCGAGCACAACCGTCCCCTCTATGTCTCAGGATACTGCCACGATATAAAGATAAGCAAAATCCTGGTCGACAATGGGTCTTCCGTCAATCTCCTCAACGTGCGAGTGTTGAAGGAAATCTGCAAGAGCGTCCAGCATCTCGCTCGTGATAAAATCACCATCTTTGGTTTTGACTCCCAGTCATCGCGGACTCTCGGGTCTGTGATATTGACATTACGATTCGGGCTACTTGTCACGGATATTAAATTTCATGTCATTGACGCCAAGACATGCTATAACGCTTTGCTCGGCCTGCCTTGGTTACACGAGTACAACATCATCCCTTCTATACAACATCAGTGTATGAAATACTTTAAGGATGGTCTCGAGTATACCGTAACGGGAGAGCTGAACCCACTCTCCGTGAACGAAGTCCGCAAGTACGAAGATGCAAAATACTTTTTGCCAGATTTCGAGGACACAGAGAGATGTCGCAAGCCGGAGAACAAAGCCATCACCACCATTCCTGTCTTCGGGAGTGATACTGAGGAAGAGGAAGAGATAGTTTATCCAGGCCCGCCCCAGTACAACAAGCCAGGACCGTCCACTCCCATGTTGGTCTTCGGCAGTGATTCGGAAGATGAGGTCCATACTATATTCTCCGCTCGGCCTTCAATACAAACATTTACTGATGAAGAGCAAAGTTTGCAAGTTGCTATGGTTCCGCCCAAACATCATAAAGAACTAGACGCGCTTGATACCTACAGTATGGAAGAGCTGCAGACGTTCTATGTCCCTCCTAGGCGAGAAGGTGAAAAGGCGATCCTATTCTACCACTCCGGGGAAACCAAAGTGGAGAAAGAAATCTGGCACGGCGCGGATTCTACACTTGACAGGCTCCAGCCCATCCGTCTGCCTAGATATTATACAGAAGGCTTGAAAAGGCTGTTGAAGCGCCAAGCGATACCCTTCAAACAGACCGCTCGAGAAGCTAAGTTCTATGACAGGATCTGGAACGTCCCTGGAACTTAGCGGAAATTGCCCAACGGGAGAATCGAAGCAATCGGGCTTGGATACGTTCGGTCCAAGAAACGGGAGCTACTCTGCGACTGCTATGTCGTACATGACTTTGATGAAGAAGGAGATGCTCAATGGGAGAATGCTAACCCTGAACCAGAAAGAACCCCTGACGTGAAAGTGCCCAGTCCGTCGTTCGAAGAACAAATGGACAAGCTTATAAGGGAAGCTGGTCAAAAAGTTCGAGACGACCATAATCGCGAAATGGCCATCTACGAGAAAGCCAGGACACGACGCCTTCTTCAATAGGCTGCGAAAGATGAAAATGCTCCTCCTTGTCAACCTGTTGTGCAAAAGGCCCGACGCAGAGGCAGAAACAAGTCAAAGAGCGGAAAAGGCGTTCGACAGCGACAAAGCAGGACCAAGAAGTCACGCAATCATGAATCGAGCGGTCCGGATTTGTCTCTTATGAAGAAGATGAGTCGAGCATACTCTTTTCCTCAAGACAAGATAAAGAAGATACTTGATCTTGCCATAAGACGTCAAATTCTTACACTTCCGGAGTCCAAACACCCCGAGCAAGCTAACGAGGCCTCTCATCTAGACTATTGCTCTTATCACCGAGCAATAGGACACCCTCTCGAAGACTGCTTCACCTTCAAGAACTGGGTCGAAGACCAATATCAGTTCGGCAAGTTCGCTCTATCCGACAGTTGGAGGATAACTCTGCCATAGAAGCATGAACCCAAATCCACGAGGGTAGACCCAGATCCACATCGGTCTTGGAAGCGAGCTCGTACTTGTCATATGATAACGATATCAAAAGAAGAACCCGAGAATATGGACGACCCCCCCTGGTGCTTCGAAAACAATGATGACGAGGTAATCTCAGAGTTTCCACCGGCACCGAAAGAGCCGGAGGATGGAATACACACTACTGCAGATAACCTCAAGAAAATTGATTTGGGGACGACAAATGACCCGCGACCGACATTCATCAGTAAGCTGTTGTCTGAAGAGAGGGTGGCTATGATGAAGGACGTGCTTATGCAGCATAGGGATTGTTTTGCATGGAACTATTCCGGAATGCCAGGATTAGATCTAGAGATTGCTGTGCACCAATTGGCAATATCCTCGGACGTTAAGCCAATCAAACAAGCACCAAGGAGAATGCGGCTTGAGCTTGAGACGAGTATCAACGCCGAGGTCAAGAAGCTAATCGACTCCGGCTTCATCCAAGAGGTTCAGTATCCTGACTGGATCGCCGACATCGTCCCAGTAATGAAGAAGAATGGGACGGTGCGCATCTGCGTAGACTTTCGGGATCTCAATGAAGCCTTCCCGAAGGATGATTTCCCAGTACCGGTCACTGAGCTGATGATAGATAACACGTACACTCACGAAGTTTTCTCCTTCATGGACAGCTCATCAGGATACAATCAGATAAAGATTCATCCCGAGGACCAGAAGCACACCGCTTTCTGGACCCCTTTGGGTATATTTTGCTACAAGGTTATGCCTTTCGGTCTAAAGAACGCCGGTGCCACCTATCAGAGGGCCATGACAAAGATCTTTGATGACCTTATACATGAAATCGTCGAATGCTATATCGACGACCTCTTGGTAAAAACCAAATCATATGAGGAACATCTCAAGCATTTGAAGATCATGTTTCAACGCCTTCGGCAATACAACTTGAAGATGAACCCTCTGAAATGCGCGTTCGGGGTGTCCTCAGGTAAATTCCTAGGATTCATCGTCCGACACCGAGGTATCGAGATAGATCCGTCAAAGATCAAGGCGATCATGGAAATGCCTCCGCCAAGGACTCTCAAACAATTGCGGTCTCTCCAAGGGAAGCTCGCGTACATCCGGCGGTTTATAGCCAATCTCTCTGAGAAATGCCGTCCCTACAATCACTTGATGAAGAAAGGGACCCCATTCGTCTGGGATCGTAAATGCCAAGGTGCACTGGACGAAATCAAGCAGTATCTGCAGAACCCGCCAGTGCTGGCCGCTCCGGTCAAAGGAAAGCCCCTTATTCTTTATACAACGGCCCTTGAAGGTTCCTTAGGCGCATTATGGGCACAAGAAAACGACCAAGGGAAGGAGAGAGCCCTCTACTATTTGAGTCGAGTTCTACTGGGGGCAGAAAGCAATTATTCTCCCATCGAAAAACACTGCCTGGCGTTGATCTTCGCAATAACGAAACTCAGGCACTATGCATTGGTGCATGAAGTCCGTCTCATATCGAAGGTCGACCCTCTCAAATATTTGATGTCAAAGGCCATATTGACATGTTGGCTCGCTAAATGGGCCCTGCTCTTGATGGAGTTCTCAATAACTTATCAACCTCTTAAGGCAGTGAAAGGCCAGGCCATCGCCGACTTCCTCGCTGAGCATCCAATACTGGCCGATTCCCCTTTGAATTGCGAACTGCCAGACGAACATGCGTTTGATACGATCGACGGAAGTGGTACCCGGTGGGAAATTTATTTCGATGGAGCATCCTCCGTGAAGAAGCGCAAACAAAATACGCCCATAATCAAATCAGGGGTAGGCCTTATATTCGTGACCCCACAAGGAGGGATAATGCGCTTTGCTTTCTCCTTAACAAAGCCGAGAACGAACAACGAAGCCGAGTATGAAACTTTGATAGCGGGACTTGAGATCGCCATCGACATGGGAATTGAAAACCTCCTTATATACGGAGACTCCCAACTGGTCGTTAGTCAAGTAAACGGCAACTATCAAACGTGCAAACCAGAACTGGTAAAGTACGGCGAGAGGGTACAGCAACTGCTGACCCAAATACCTTCCTACATCTTAGAAAGCATACCGCGTGCAGAAAATAGCAAAGCGGATGCACTAGCTAAGCTCGCTAAAGAACTGGCCGACGAGAACCTCGATGACGTGAGAATCGTTGTGCAAAGCCGTCGGGTTCTTGCACCGGCGGAAATATCTCCGGAGTCGTCCGAAGAAAAAGGAACGACTGAGCAAATGGCTATGCAAATAAAAGACCAAGAAAAGGTTGAGGATTGGAGAGAAGTCTTTATAGACTACTTCAAATCCTGTCGAACGCCTGAAGATGCGTCCTCAAAACATCAGCTCATGAAGCAAGCCCTATCTTTCTCCTTCGTCAATGATACTCTGTACAAGAGATCGTTTGATTCTTTGTGGTTGAGATGCCTGGGACCTGAAGAGGCTAAAAGGGTCGTTCAAGAAACTCACGACGGACTCTACGGTTCTCACCAAGCAGGCCCGAAGATGAAGTTGAAGATTAAACGGATGGGCTACTACTGGCCCACGATGATTCAGGACTGCCTCGAATATGCGAAGCAATGCCACTCATGCCAGATCCATGGGGACTTTATCCATCAGCATCCAAATCCACTACACCCAACGGTGGCTAGCTGGCCGTTCGAAATGTGGGGAACTAACATAATCGGCCCCATCGAGCCAGCATCGTCCAGAGGACATTGATTCATTTTGGCGACAACTGATTACTTCTCCAAATGGGCAGAAGCAGTACCGCTGAGGGAAGTGAATACAGAGAATATCCTCCATTTCTTTAAGACGCACGTCATTTATCGTTTTGGAACTCCGCGACGGATCATCTCCGATAACGGGCTAGCCTACAGAAGCTACAAGATCAGCCGCTTCGCACGACAGCACAACATAGACTGGAGATACTCCTCAGTTTATAATCCCCGAGCCAACGGTCTAGCGGAGGCTTTCAACAAGACCTTGACGAAGATCGTGAAGAAGACGGTGTCCCGAAATAAGAAGGACTGGCACGAGAGACTGCAAGAAACTTTCTGGGCATATCGAACTACGTTCAAGACGACCACGAACACAACGCCGTACGCGTTGGTATTCGGTACAGAAGCGGTACTCCCCCTCGAGATAGAGTTACCCTCTCTACGATTGGCAGTTCATTATGAGCTGACGGACGAGGTGAACGCTCACATTCGGCTTGAGGAACTCGATGCCCTTGATGAAACCCGGCTCTTGACGCAGCAAAATCTGGAAGCTTATAAAGCAAAGATGACGCGCTCATATGAAAGATTAACCAGGCCGAGGACATTCCTCCAAGGCGAACTCGTGCTAGTGGTCAAAAGACCTATGATCCCCAATCGCGCCAAGCGGGGAAAATTCGAGCCGAACTATGAAGGCACATACATCATAGACAAGGTCTACCAGGGTGGAGCCTATCTACTCATGGACATGCATGGTGAAAGACCTTTCAGGCCAATAAACGGTCGCTTCCTGAAGAAGTACTACGCTTGACGAGTCACGGCCTAGGTCAATGATAGATGACGACGACTATGTCCGCTCGCTATCTTCCTAAGCCCAAACTCTACAGGTAGTAACCGGCTTACTTTACAACGGATCAAAACGTTCTTAAACTAACAACGAACCGAAACGTCTTTAAACTACCAATGGACCACTATGTCTTAAAACTAGCCGTTGACCGAGATGTCGGGAAACTATGGTGGATTGCAGCGTCTCAAAGCTGATATATAAAAAAAAGAAGAAAAAAAGAGAAAAAAGAAAACGGTATGTCCATAAGCAAAATGGGCACGGATGAAAACCCGAAAGGGCTCCGTGAGTAAAAACAGCAGGGCTACCGGCGAGTTTTGTGAAAACCCGAAAGGGCGCAACCTCGTTAGAAAAAAAAGAATAAAAAAAAGAGAAAAAAGAAAACGGTATGTCCATAAGCAAAATGGACACGGATGAAAACCCGAAAGGACTCCGTGAGTAAAAACAGCAGGGCTACCAGCGAGTTTTGTGAAAACCCAAAAGGGCGCAATCTCGTTAGAATAAAAAAAAAAGAAAAAAAAGAAAACGGTATGTCCACAAGCAAAATGGGCACGGATGAAAACCCGAAAGGGCTCCGTGAGTAAAAACAGCAGGGCTACCGGCGAGTTTTATGAAAACCCGTAAGGGCACAATCTCGTTAAAAGACACTTTCAAGGTCCTCTTGACTTTGTAAGGAGAAACCACCTGCGTGAGATCCTTACGACTCACAGGGGAGCAACGCACTTAGGGATCCCCACGATTCCTAAGGAGAAATTACACTTGCGAGATCCTCACGACTCGTAAGGAGAATCCTCTTATGAGACCCTCACGGCTCATAAAATTTGAAAGTCTTAAGATACAGAGACCTAAACCTGTTCTTAAGCAACCCCCACAACCTCCGATACTGCCCTACAAGCAGTGCAACACTGACCCTTGTATACAATCCACGGGCGCGAATAAACATTCCCCGAACCAAGTGTTAGTGTATATGCCCTAGAGGCCATTACTGTATCATACTAGTTTGTATATTACTTAATGGAAGCTTGGGATATTCACAGTTGTATATACAATCTTGCTCGAAATGGCAGTATGCTACTTGGTTTGTCTCTGCTTTAATATGTGCATGTGTTTCTTTTAGCATATTGCTGGTATACATATTAGTAGAGCCCTTAGGATCTTTGCTTGATTACCAGCGTTGTGATGGCGCTCGCACTCGTGGGAGCTGGGTAATCTATAAGCACATCCTTATACAGGTCCCTGGTCGTTGGACTATCGAGACAGGGCATCGATACTCCAGAGTAGACTAGCGTATGCGCTTCTCATCCCAGTGTGGGAGACGGTCTGTCCCACAGCCGTCAGTACGTCGTACTTGGGATAGTATGCGGGTGCTCGTTAGGTTACGAGTACACTGGACAGGACTCGTCGGGAACTGTTGGTTGGTAATATACCTATCGTCAGTTATCAGTTCCCAGGTGACATGAGTACAGCTTAGTCCGTTGACTTGACACTGTCACTTCGCCTCGAGTGTGTTCCCACTGCACTTTGATTACTACCCTACCACGGCTCAAAGGAGTCGTGCAAACAGGTAGTTTTTGGGTGAAGTCCCGAAGCACTTGGAGGCAGTGACGGTTAGACATGATTCGTCTCTCCCGGTATTGGGGGTTGACATCGCGCTGTGTCCAGGAGAGCCATTACACGAGTAGTCCCTGGCCAGGGCAAGCGAGATATACTGGTAGGTTTCCAGTGTTATCTCAGGGTGTTCTGGGCTACACTCCGACACGACTTGTACCGCTATTAGGGGACTGACGTTCACCGCCCCCCTAGGCCCGCCATACGATGTATCAGACGAACAGACCGGACTGTACGGAGACTGTTACATACAGGCTCAGTAGGAGTGCAGATGGGGTTCACCTCGTCAGTCTTCTTATCGACATCTACCTGGGGACCGTTACGTACAGCTAGTGCCGCTTGCGGTCTGTGGTTAAACCCACTGCCAGCGTAGTGTCGAGTCTTTAGAGTCCCATACAGAGAGCTATTCGCCTTTAGGCAAAATGAGTAGAGGTCGCATGGTTTTGCGACAGGGTTCGTTCGCATCCGCGCACTTGTGCACGTTTGCTGTCCGGACAGTTTATACTAGCGGGCTTTGGTTTAAGCCGGATCCTAGTATATGATTTGAGATTGGTTTTTCTCAGTGTATTCGTGTTCCTCGGATCACGAATGCGGGTGCGTATGCACAGTTGCTTGAGATTGGGGGAGAGGACCTTGTTTAGGGTTAATGGCTATTGTCATTTTATTAACCCTATTGATTTTGTGTGTATTATAGTTAATTGATAATTAGCTTAATAATTGTGCATGGTTGTTGTTGACCATTTGACTTCATTGACTTGTTGACCTTGTTGACAACTTGACCATAATCATTTCATTTGGAAGATGCTCTTTGATCTTTGCAAAATTGAAATGATAATGGTCATGTCATGATTTACCATGACAATTTTCAAGCTAATTATTCAATTAAAATTATTCACATATATTAGTGAGAATGGCTCAATTATTTCTCATTCTCTCATATCATTTCTCTCTCTTGCTCATCCTCTCCCTCAAGCTCTCTCCCTCTCATGTGTTGAGAAACAAAAAGCTTGAGAAAAACCTTCACTTGATCTTCTCTACTCTCTTCTAGGGTTCAAGTCTTAGCATTTCTTGCACTCTAGTTACTCCTAGCTTGGAGTCGAAGCTAAAGGTCGAGGCTTTCGGGTGGATCCTTCTTTGACGAGAGAAGACAAGCAAGGTGAACTCTTTCTACCATTCCAAGGAGCAAGGAGAGAAGGACTTTGAGCTCAAGGTATAACCTTTCCATCACTTAGCTACTTTGTAGTTAGCTTTAGCAAGTTTATGTTTAGCAAAGATCCTTAAAGCTTGGTCCATGTTGCCTATAGTTGATAAAAATCCAATTTTTATTATGTTTTCCGCCTCCCCGTAAGCACCGGGGTGGGCAACGTGGACTTACAGTGGTATCAGAGCCTAACTAAACCTAAACTAGCTAAGTAGTTAAGTGTAACGAAGTTTCGAAACCGGAAAATCGAAAAACCAAACTCGCAAAACCCTAAGTTTCTGTTAATTTTTTTTCTGGTCAAAATGAAATTTATTATACACCAAAAATTATCTCAGGGTTTTGTTAAGAACACCACCAAAAACGAGACAGAGAGTCGACCAAATGGGCGCGGATCCGCGGCGCTAGGAAGCTATTGCGCCGCGCATCCGCGGCCGTCTTGTCTCTTCTCTGCCTCGATTTTGGTGCAGTGTGTTTCTGTGTTGGTTTTGGGATTTTTAGAATATGTTATATGTGCCCAGATTTTCCAGAACTAAAATTTACTTTTGGGTGCCTATAAATCCGTATTTTTTCGGAACTTCACTACACTTTAACTATATCGATTATATCTGTGATGCTTGTATGTATTGAACGTCGGCTAATCGCTATAAGTCGATTAGTCGGGGTTATACATCTCTGTGATATGTGATTGTTATTGGTTTGTGGATATGAATGGATTGGATTGTCGCGGGTGAATAGCCGGGGTGGATGTGAGATGAGCGTTATTTTTCTTTCATTCATTTGTAACATGTAAATTGATGTAATAATATTATTTGTATGGCCGCACAACCGGGTCGGGGTTGTAGCCGTCATTGTATAATTCTTTTTACTGTTTTTGCTCCTAGGATAGACCCACGGAGGGGGTGCACAAACTACCGGGTATCTCGAAGTGCCGAGTGGCCTACTCACGGTGGTGAGGGAGGTTGCTTCGCTTCGGGTGCTTAGCGGGTAGTTTGCCGCACCCGTAGGGGTCTTGGGTGGGGTATTGGCTATTCACCGCGACCGTGTAATCCGCTTTACGTTGAAGGCTCGAACGCATTGCGGATTCCTAGTATATCCAATGTATTCATCTGTGATCTGTAATGTCTATCATTGCTATATATATATAATAACTATTTAAGCGTTGCTTATGTTTTACAGCCGCGCTAGCCCAGCCCCCGCTCTGTCGTTAGTTAAGTAACCTAACGGGTGATGACGGGGCCCCGTGGCGAATGCGAATGGCATAAGCGTACGTCATATTTTGGTTGTTTTCTGCAATGGTAGGATTAAATGATGGGACGCATTAAAAGAACTAATGCAAGAAATAAACCAAGTAAAAGTCGATTGGAACACTTTGAAAACCACTCGGTTCTTTTCAAAACTAAACTTTTAAACGCGGAGCTTGAACCACTCCTTTTAAAAGCTATCTCGTTCCATCGATTATATCAAGTTCACTACGTTCACGGTTTCGCCAAAACCATCCGTAGCCCTCCGTCGTTTCGTATGAATATTCAATAGTATTCAAGCTATGTTTGTTGACCTTCGTCAAGGCATAGTGATTGGTAGCTGTTGGGTGTTCATATGTAGCATAGATAGATGCGTTGGTTTGGGACAGTCGTACTACCTTGTTGACCTTCGTCAAGGGTATGTACGGGTGGGTTCAAATTAACCTGGATAATGACGGGTAGAACTTGACATGTGATTTATGATTTGTTGACCTTCGTCAAGGTCATAAGAGCATGGGGCAAAAATCCACATCGGGAGTTTCAAAAGTACTGGAACTTGCTAGCGCTGCATACCATTTGGAGTGTGATGATTCTGGTAGGATTCCTTCGGTTTTATCATGCGATGATATTTGGATCCCGATCCTACTGTGAGTATATGCTACTCCTCGGGAAAACTCTCACTTAACGATCAATGCTATAAACCTAGTAGGTGTCTAGAAAGGTGTTAGCAGGGCTACGCCCACAGGGAAAAGAGGTTACTTAATTAAGGAACTTCGCGAAAGCGTTGGAAAACCTCCCTCGAAGTACCGACACTGGCCTGGCTGAACGGTTAAGCAAGTATTGTACGGTGAGAAAGATCCCGACTAATTCTTCCTTTGTGGTTTGAGGAGGGATTCGAGAGACAGTGGGAGCCATCCAGTTTAGACAAATTAAAAACCACTCTAAACTTGCAAGAGCATCATGCTAAGTGTTTTCTTCTCTCTCTCTTAATTGCAGCGACCCAGTGACCGCACCTAGGTTACATCTAGATAATAAGATGACTGAATCTGACTGTTATGACTGGCAAAGGTCTGTCCAGATGTCCATTGCCCAGGACAAGCTGGGACACCTCTTAACTGATCCAACCCCTGCCGTCTCAGGTCCAGTTTCCCCTGTCACGGATATTGATATTCGTAGGACATCGGAAGAAGACTGTGCGAAAGCCAAGTGCCTCGTGTTAGCCTCAGTTGATAGTATATACCAGAGGCAGCACGAGAAGATGGACTCTGCTTCTATCTTCCTCCATAACAAAGTTTTATATGGAGAGCAATCTCGTATCGCAAGATATGAGACCTCGAACGAATTGCTTCCAGCGAGGTTGGCTATCGGGTCATCTGTAGGGGGCAACGTCCTTACAGAGACCAGCTCTTTTGAGCTCTCGGACCTGAAGACCACGTTGAAGAACAGGTCAGATGCTGACTCAGTTCAACAGTCTCTGCCTACTACCCTAAAGGAAACTAGGGAAGTAGAAAGAAAGGGAAGGGCAGAAGTTTCAGGAACAGATGTAGTAAAAGAAGGATGTTCCTATTGTTACGGGAATGAACATGGACAGAAGGATTGCAGGGCTTGTAAAGCCAGTAGCCAGAATTCGAAGCATGTTGTGGCTTCGGCTTCGGGTGTGTTTGTGATTGAGAACTGTATGTCAGTTAACCCTACTTCCTGGGTATTGGATACCGGATCAGGATCTCATATCTGTAATTCGTTACAGGCTTTGAGAAACCGTAGGGTTATCAGGAAAGGTGATATGACTCTCAGGGTTGCTAACGGAATGAGCATGTATGCTGAATCCGTAGGGGAATATCATCTAGGACTGACAACTGGGCAGATATTGATTCTGCGTAACTGTTTTTATGTACCAGGTGCGACATGTAATATCATATCTGTATCCTTAATTTCTAAGGAAGGATATGATTTTACTTTTGTAAGCGATGTAGTTAACATCCACCTAAATCAAGTTCTGATTGGGTCAGGTACATTACAAAACGGGATATACGTATTGAATCAAGCTCAGATCTTCAGTGTCCAGAACACACTTAAAAGAAAGTCTCCGGAAACAAATCAGGCTTTCTTATAGTATTGTAGACTGGGTCACATTAATGAGACACGGTTAACAAAGTTACATAAAGAGGGATACTTGAATCCGTTTGAGTATCAGTCTTATGCCACTTGTGAATCTTGTCTCATGGGAAAGATGACAAAGACTCCGTTCACTGGACATGGAGAAAGAGCGAGCGAGCTCATGGGACTCATACACAGTGATGTGTGTGGTCCAATGTCTACACATGCGCGAAGTGGTTATTCATACTTCATTACTTTCACCGATGATTTCTCTAGGTATGGGCATGTCTTCTTGATGAAGCACAAATCCGAGGCCTTTGAGAAATTTCAAGAATACAAGAATGAAGTTGAAAAACAAACAGGCAAAAGTATCAAGATCCTAAGATCGGATCGAGGAGGAGAATACTTAAGTGCCGAGTTTCTGGGCTTCTTAAAAGAGAATGGAATTCTCTCTCAACTTACTCCCCCATACACACCACAACACAACGGTGTATCGGAAAGGAGGAATCGAACCCTATTGGATATGGTTCGTTCCATGATGAGTAAGGCTGAGTTGCCGCGATCCTTCTGGAGTTATGCACTAGAAACAGCTGCATATCTCTTGAACAAGGCTCCAACCAAGACTGTGCCTACCACCCTATATCAGATGTGGAGTGGGAAGAAACCCTGTCTCAAGTACCTTAAGACATGGGGATGTCCAGCTTTTGTAAAAAAGTAGC
The DNA here is from genome assembly GCA_030015575.1 of Agapanthus africanus. Taxonomy (NCBI): domain Eukaryota; kingdom Viridiplantae; phylum Streptophyta; class Magnoliopsida; order Asparagales; family Amaryllidaceae; genus Agapanthus; species Agapanthus africanus. The sequence continues at coordinate 318,210,266 of CM057338.1, read as the reverse complement.
ATGCGGACAAGCTCGAGGCACGTTCAGTACTGTGTAAGTTTGTGGGATACCCGAAGAACTCCAGGGGGTATCTTTTCTATTCCGCAGAGGAACAAAAGGTTTTTGTTTCTCAGCATGCCCACTTCTTGGAAACTGAATTTTTAGAAAATCAGATAAGTGGGAGCGCAATAGAACTGGAAGAAATTCCAGAACCACAAGCTATTACTGAAAGCTTGGAAGAACCAGAAGTTTCAAGAGAACCAGACATCCCAGCGCCACTCCGCAGGAGTAGTAGGCAGTCTCATCCGCCCGAGAGATACTACGGTTTTCTCATAGACGGGGATAGAGAGGATTGCACCATGGATTATGGTGAGCCTACTAGCTTCCAGCAAGCCATCCAGAACGGCGACTCGGTAAAATGGCTGGATGCAATGCTGGCCGAGATGGAGTCCATGTACACCAACAAAGTTTGGACTTTGGACTTTGCACCAGAAGGGGTAAAACCCGTAGGCTGCAAATGGATCTTCAGAAAGAAGATTGGTGTAGATGGGCAGGTTGAGACCTATAAAGCTAGACTTGTTGCAAAGGGTTTTCGTCAAAGACCTGGCTTGGACTATGACGAGACCTTTTCTCCAGTGGCTATGCCGAAATCCATTCGGATCCTTCTTGCCATTGCTGCCTTCCACGATTATGAAATCTGGCAGATGGACGTAAAGACGGCTTTCCTAAATGGAAATTTGGAAGAGTGCGTCTATATGGATCAGCCGGAGGGATTCAATCAGAGTGGGAGCAGCGGTAGAGTGTGCAAGTTGCTAAAGTCCATCTATGGACTTAAGCAGGCATCGCGGAGTTGGAACATCTGCTTTGATGATACTGTCAAAGAATTCGACTTTATCAAAAACCCAGATGAACCATGCATTTACAGTAAGATTGTAGGGAGAACTGTGGTATTCCTCGTCTTGTACGTGGATGACATTCTCCTAATAGGAAATGATATTCCTATGCTACAGTCAGTCAAAGGATTCTTGTCGCAGAGGTTCTCCATGAAGGACCTGGGCGATGCCAACTACATTCTGGGGATTCAGATCTATCGTGATAGATCTAAGAGGATGTTGGGACTTTCATAGTCAAGGTACATTGACACCATACTGAAAAGGTTCAGTATGGAAGATTCCAAGCGCGGTAATCTACCGGCTTGTCACGGGATCACCCTCTCCAAAGAGATGTCTCCCAAGACTGATTTGGAAAGGGATCGCATGTCCATTATACCCTACGCTTCTGCAGTAGGCTCTATAATGTATGCGATGTTGTGTACCAGACCAGATGTAGCATACGCATTGAGCGTTGTAAGCCGGTATCAGTCAAACCCAGGGTAGAAACACTGGATAGCGGTAAAGAACATTCTCAAGTACCTGAGAAGGACTAAGGAGATGTTCTTGGTGTATGGCGGAAAAGACCTCCAGCTCGAGGCCTTTGCTGACTCCAGCTTCCAGAGTGACAAGGATGACTCCAAGTCCATGTCGGGTTATGTCTTTACCCTCAATGGAGGGACGGTTTGCTGGAAGAGTTCCAAGCAGGAGACCGTTGCAGACTCAACAATGGAAGCGGAGTACATAGCTGCTTGCGATGCCGCAAAGGAAGCTGTCTGGATGAAGAAGTTCCTCACGGAGCTTCAGGTGGTTCCTACCATTGTTGATCCAATACCGCTGTATTGCGACAACAACGGAGCTATAGCTTTAGCGAAGGAACCCAGGTCCCATCAGAAGTCCAGGCACATTTTGAGGCGGTACCACCTGATCAGGGAGATCATAGATCGCCAGGAGATCGAGGTGAAGAGAGTTAATACGGAGAATAACACTGCAGATCCACTCACGAAGGCCCGACCCCAGACTCAGTTCGAGCGGCTGATCAAGATGATAGGTCTTCGATACGCCAGTACATGGCCTTAGTGCAAGTGCGAGATTGTTAGTGTATATGCCCTAGAGGCCATTACTGTATCATACTAGTTTGTATATTACTTAATGGAAGCTTGGGATATTCACAGTTGTATATACAATCTTGCTCGAAATGGTAGTATGCTACTTGGTTTGTCTCTGCTTTAATATGTGCATGTGTTTCTTTTAGCATATTACTGGTATACATATTAGTAGAGCCCTTAGGATCTTTGCTTGATTACCAGCGTTGTGATGGCGCTCGCACTCGTGGGAGCTGGGTAATCTATAAGCACATCCTTATACAGGTCCCTGGACGTTAGACTATCGAGACAGGGCATCGATACTCCGGAGTAGACTAGCGTATGCGCTTCTCATCCCAGTGTGGGAGACGGTCTGTCCCACAGCCGTCAGTACGTCGTACTTGGGATAGTATGCGGGTGCTCGTTAGGTTACGAGTACACTGGACAGGACTCGTCGGGAACTGTTGGTTGGTAATATACCTATCGTCAGTTATCAGTTCCCAGGTGACATGAGTACAGCTTAGTCCGTTGACTTGACACTGTCACTTCGCCTCGAGTGTGTTCCCACTGCACTTTGATTACTACCCTACCACGGCTCAAAGGAGTCGTGCAAACAGGTAGTTTTTGGGTGAAGTCCCGAAGCACTTGGAGGCAGTGACGGTTAGACAGGATTCGTCTCTCCCGGTATTGGGGGTTGACATCGCGCTGTGTCCAGGAGAGCCATTACACGAGTAGTCCCTGGCCAGGGCAAGCAAGATATACTGGTAGGTTTCCAGTGTTATCTCAGGGTGTTCTGGGCTACACTCCGACACGACTTGTACCGCTATTAGGGGACTGACGTTCACCGCCCCCCTAGGCCCGCCATGCGATGTATCAGACGAACAGACCGGACTGTACGGAGACTGTCACATACAGGCTCAGTAGGAGTGCAGATGGGGTTCACCTCGTCAGTCTTCTTATCGACATCTACCTGGGGACCGTTACGTACAGCTAGTGCCGCTTGCGGTCTGTGGTTAAACCCACTGCCAGCGTAGTGTCGAGTCTTTAGAGTCCCACACAGAGAGCTATTCGCCTTTAGGCAAAATGAGTAGAGGTCGCATGGTTTTGCGACAGGGTTCGTTCGCATCCGCGCACTTGTGCACGTTTGCTGTCCATACAGTTTATACTAGCGGGCTTTGGTTTAAGCCGGATCCTAGTATATGATTTGAGATTGGTTTTTCTTAGTGTATTCGTGTTCCTCGGATCACGAATGCGGGTGCGTATGCACAGTTGCTTGAGATTGGGGGAGAGGACCTTGTTTAGGGTTAATGGCTATTGTCATTTTATTAACCCTATTGATTTTGTGTGTATTATAGTTAATTGATAATTAGCTTAATAATTGTGCATGGTTGTTGTTGACCATTTGACTTCATTGACTTGTTGACCTTGTTGACAACTTGACCATAATCATTTCATTTGGAAGATGCTCTTTGATCTTTGCAAAATTGAAATGATAATGGTCATGTCATGATTTACCATGACAATTTTCAAGCTAATTATTCAATTAAAATTCTTCACACATATTAGTGAGAATGGCTCAATTATTTCTCATTCTCTCATATCATTTCTCTCTCTTGCTCATCCTCTCCCTCAAGCTCTCTCCCTCTCATGTGTTGAGAAACAAAAAGCTTGAGAAAAACCTTCACTTGATCTTCTCTACTCTCTTCTAGGGTTCAAGTCTTAGCATTTCTTGCACTCTAGTTACTCCTAGCTTGGAGTCGAAGCTAAAGGTCGAGGCTTTCGGGTGGATCCTTCTTTGACGGGAGAAGACAAGCAAGGTGAACTCTTTCTACCATTCCAAGGAGCAAGGAGAGAAAGACTTTGAGCTCAAGGTATAACCTTTCCATCACTTAGCTATTTTGTAGTTAGCTTTAGCAAGTTTATGTTTAGCAAAGATCCTTAAAGCTTGGTCCATGTTGCCTATAGTTGATAAAAATCCAATTTTTATTATGTTTTTCGCCTCCCCGTAAGCACCGGGGTGGGCAACGTGGACTTACACCAAGTCCCACCTGTGACTAGGGATATATTCACACGGTGAACAACCCTTGTGAGTCCTCTCGACTTATAAGGAGAAAACTCTCTTGTAAGATCCTTACGACTTACAGGAGAACATGCACTTAAGAATCCTCACGACTCCTAAGGAGAAAACACACCTACGAGATCCTCACGACTCGCAGGGAGAAATACCTTTGTGAGACCCTTACGGCTCATGAAGTAAAAAGCCTTAGTCGACAGAATCCTAACCCTGTTTACTAAGCCACCTTTGTTCGATATCGACGAAGATAAATGATGATTCACTCCTGGCAATATCCCAGTTGTAGCGATACTGATGCCGAAATCGGTGTCTAATTCCAAGCTTGCAGCAAAAAGCTTGCGAGCCACACATGCATACGAAATAGCCGAAATGATGGGGCAACTTGCAACGAAATCAGCAAGTAAAAAAATGTATGCATGCAAAATAGCCGAAATGATTGGGCAACTCGCAATAAAAAGCAGCGAGTAAGAATAAAATAAATAGCCGAAATGATTGGGCACCACGCAAAATAGCCGAAATGAATGGGCAATCACGGCCTTCGCGATATAAAAGCTGAAATGATAGAGCATCGCAGAAAGAAATAAAATAAAAATGAAATTTATGCCCTACAGGTGATATTACATCAATCCCTGTATACAATCCAGGGGCGCAAACAAAGAAGGAATCACACTCCTCCCCCCCAGGTTTCATCAGAAGAAGAAGCCAAATCTCTATGGGTCACAGATAGCCTGGAGATCATCTCAACATTCGTCTCAGCAGACACAACATCAAGTAAAGCGGAACAGCGGCAACTCCCAGTTCCATGACTCGGCGGTGTACAGATGACCGAGAGTCAAATCCCAACTCCATGAAATGCGGATATAATCAACAAATTCCTGGTCATGTGGAACGCGGATAACGTCACTTCTGACCCCATGAAAAACGTCCAGAGCGGATCCTGGTCCTCGCAGAGCACGGCAGTGAACCCATGTGAAGCATCCAGAGCGGAGCCTAGTCCTCGCCGAACACGGCAGTGAACCCGTGGGAAGCATCTAGAGCAAAATTCCTGATCACGTGGAACGCGGATGTCACTTCTGACCCCGTGGAAAACGTCCAGAGCGGATCCTGGTTCTCGCAGAGCACGGCAGTGAACCCGTGTGAAGCATCCAGAGCGGAGCCTAGTCCTCGCCGAACACGGCAGTGAACCCGTGGGAAGCATCTAGAGCAAAATTCCTGGTCATGTGGAACACGGATAACGTCACTTCTGACCCCGTGGAAAACGTCCAGAGCGGATCCTGGTCCTCGCAGAGCACGGCAGTGAACCCGTGTGAAGCATCCAGAGCGGAGCCTAGTCCTCGCCGAACACGGCAGTAAACCCGTGGGAAGCATCTAGAGCAAAATTCCTGGTCATGTGGAACGCGGATAACATCACTTCTGACCCCGTGGAAAACGTCCAGAGCGGATCCTGGTCCTCGCAGAGCACGGGAGTGAACCCGTGTGAAGCATCCAGAGCGGAGCCCAGTCCTCGCCGAACACGGCAGTGAACCCGTGGGAAGCATCTAGAGCAAAATTTCTGGTCACGTGGAACGTGGATAACGTCACTTCTGACCCCGTGAAAAATGTCCAGAGCGGATCCTGGTCCTCGCAGAGCACGACAGTGAACCCGTGTGAAGCATCCAGAGCGGAGCCTAGTCCTCGCCGAACACGGCAGTGAACCCGTAGGAAGCATCTAGAGCAAAATTCCTGGTCACGTGGAACGCGGATAACGTCACTTCTGACCCCGTAGAAAACGTCCAGAGCGGATCTTGGTCCTCACAGAGCACGGCAGTGAAACCATGTGAAGCATCCAAAGTGGAGCCTGGTCCTCACCAAACACGGCAGTGAACCCGTGGGAAGCATCCAGAGCAAACATCGGACTGTGAGGTCCTTAAACTCACGGACTATGATGTCCTTAACCTCGATCGTGATGTCTTAAAACTAACAATCAACCATAAGGATTTCAAATTAATTTTACCTTGGTTCAGGGGTACATCTCTTCACTCCTTTGATATTTGTCGTTGTAATTCCTCAACGTCTTCAAAGAGGTGACGGGTCCAACAACCACACATTTCATGGACTGTGAAGTCCTTAAACTCATGGACTATGATGTCCTTAACCTCGACCGTGATGTCTTAAAACTAACAACGGACTGTGGAGTCCTTAAATCCACGGACTATGATGTCCTTAACCTCGACCGTGATGTCTTAAAACTAACATTGGACTATGAGGTCCCTAAACTCATGGACTACGATGTCCTTAACCTCAACCGTGATGTCTTAAAACTAACATTGGACTGTGAGGTCTTTAAACTCACGGACTATGATGTCCTTAACCTCGACCGCGATGTCTTTAAACTACGGTATCCTGGAAAACGTCCAAAGCGGAGCCTGGTCCCGCCAAACACGGCAGTGAACCCGTGGGAAGCACCCAGAGCAACCCCTGACTCCATGAAATGCGGATAAGGACAACTTCACCCATCACTTGCGGGTCCTCATGACTCATAAGGAAGAAAATTCTCTTGTGAGATCCTTACGACTTTCAAGAGAAAACACACTTAGGAATCCTCACGATTCTTAAGGAGAAATTACACCTACGGGATCCTGTCGACCGATAGGGAGAAAATTCTTTATGAGACCCTCACGACTCATAAAGTTGAAAAGTCTTAGATGACAGACCCTAACCCGGTTTTCTAAGCCATCGCCACTCTAAAACGAGCCCAAGACTGACAGCTATACGCTATCTACAGACCGCACTTGCTAAAGTCACATGGCAAACAACACAGCAAGAAAGAAGAAAGCAAAGAAATGAGACAAGACATTAAGAAGAACGTGTATCTTTTATTCATGAATTCGATTGGGTACAAAATACATCATATGAAAGAATAAAAGAACAAATACACTTTATTCAAAATTACAAATGGTACAAATTTTTTCTTTATTAAGAGAAAAGCGCTTTCAATAATCCAATCAGCCGCTCGCGCACTTCCCTCAGCCCCTCTTCCTGATCAGCTGCCACGGCCAATTCTGCTTCGACCTGGGCTCGCTGCTGCAAGTAGGATGAGAGTTGTTCCTCGACGGCTCGCTGAGCTGCTTCACGATCTTGTGCATCACGCTCAACGACATCGAGCTTTTGCTTCAATGTTAACCCATCAGAGATACATTGCAAAAGGCCCTCGAAGATAACTTTCACCTGGGCAGCGTTCGCGTCGACCTCAGCGTGCAGTCGAGCAGAATCGCTTGAAGTTTCTTTGCATTCCCTTCGCTTTAAAGCCACTTCTTGTTCAATGGCGGAAGTAAGAAGCGCTCTGCTCGATCCATGCCGCCCGTTGAGTGCCCATAGCCAGAATCTCAGGTGCCGGACGCTTAAGCTCAAGCTCATGCAAGCAAGCTTCGATCTCCCGGCAGCGATTAACCCAAAACTCAACGACGCCCTCACCATGAAAGTTCATGAGCGCCTGGGCTTAACCTCTGTTGCAAAATCCGCAGCAGACGTGGGAGTCTCTACGTTGAACTCCTCGATATACTTGCTCAGCATGCGTAGGCTGGTCACAGCACCTTTGGATGATGGACGCCTGGAGAAGGTCCCGGCCGGCATTATAATGCGAGACTCGAACGGGGCTGGAGTCGATGTGATTGCTGCAAAATAGATCATAATCAGAGGTCGGTTCAAGAAGTAAAGAAAACACATAAAAAGTAGAGTCTATTATACCGGCTGCAGCAGGGGGCAGAGCTGGGAGTACTGGTGGCGCAACGACAGCCTCGTCCCCTCCTTCGATTCGTAAGGCTACACGCAATATAAAGAAGAGTTAGCAATAATGCGACTGGCCGTTAAAGAAGAGGACGTCGTTTAAAGAAAACACTCACCGACACCAGCAGGCGGACTCGTCTTGGACAAGAAGGAGAAGTGTGGGTGCAGCATCTGGTACAGGTGGTCAAAAAGGACTCCTGCAAAGACGCAATAGTACAACGTCAGTACATAAATTATGTAGCCTAAAGATAAGACTGATGAGTCACAAATCCATACTTTCCAGCATCTGCGAAGGTGCGAGAGAAGGAAGAGAAGTGGTCACCGTCAGAGCAGTAACTGACGGCGCTCCCTCGGGTAACGCGGCATCAGCACTAACCGCACCTGCGTTAGAAATAAGATAAACCCTGTCAGGAAAGATTGCAGAATAAAGAAAGAAGGACGGTGACCCAAAATTTACCTGATGAGTCGCAAGCCGGAGCCATGACGAGGGCGTCGCTTGATGCAATGGTGGCGTCCCCCTCCTCCATTGGGGTGGTCTCACCTCCCGTTGCCTCATCCCCTGACTCCACAGGAACCGTCGTTACGCTAGCAACGCCGGGAAACAACAAGGAACCGTAGGCAGGGAGAGCGATAATCGGAGCGGTGCCCGACTCTTGAGAAAGAGCGGCCATCTCGTGCTCAGCGATCTTGCCCGTTTCACTCGCTACCACCTCGGGCGCAGTGGTCGCAACCGTCTCGTCCATCGTTGCCTTAGGATCATCTGTAGCAGCCGTTTCGTCCACTGCTGCCTCAGGCTCGGCTGTAGCAGCCGTCTCACCCGCCGCCACCTCGGGCCCGGCATTGGTAGCCATCTCGGGCATAGCAGTCGTGACTGTCTCGTCAGCCACTATCTCGGGCCCGGCAACTATGGTTACATCGGCTACCGTCGCCTCGGGTTCAGCAGCTACCTTCTCCACCATCCCCTCAGGTTCGACGATCGCCGCCACTCCTTCAGTAAGACTCGACCCTGCAGGACAAGATATATAAGATCTGATAGTTTAAAACTTTGACAACAAAACCTCAAAAACACATTACCTGAGGCGGATTTACCGTTGGCTTCCCGAGCTGCACGTGCCGCCCGTCTATGAGCAGTAGACAAGGCGACCGGGAGCTCCTCTGAAGGAGTAGCAACGGGAGTAACGGCGCTTGAGCCTGCTCCCGCAGCCAAAGCAGTGCTACGCTCCCTTGCTGCGCGCCTCAGACGCTTCCTTTCCTTCCGGGCCGTCACGACAGACCTTTTGGAAGCCTCCTTCAGCAAGGCGTCGTCGTCCGAATTCAGGGTTGCCTCCAGAGCCGTCAAGGCTTCCATCATCGGCTTTTTAAGTAGGGCCTTTTGCGGCAATCCCGAAGAGGCCGGGACTTCGGTAGCTGGCCCAGGGAGAATTCCCGTATCGGCTTGCGAGGTAGGTTTTGTGGTCCCTGCAACGAGATAATGAAAGGGTTAGATTGGCCATAAAAAGGAGAATGAAGACTCAATGAGTCGAGACGTACCAATGCCCAATAGAGCGCGATTCTTCTCTTCCTCCTCGAAAGTCCTGAGGGAAGCCGCCAGAGCTTCCTCAGTAGTGAAGCCTGTTACAAAAGGAAGAATGTCAGTCAAGACATGATAATAAAAATAAAGATATAACGCAATGACAAAAGTGCGACTAATGTTTACTTGATTGCATGAGGACGGCTATTTTCACTTGGTGGCTCGCAAGATGCGCAGAAGCAACAATAGCAGCGTCGAGATCAGTGTCTTCTGGCGCTATGAAGAAACCCTCATTGGTTCCATATTCACTTAAGCCTTCGGTAAGAGGAGCCTGAGGCTCTAGGCCGAGTACGGCATCAAGGGAAAGGATCGACTTCTTCTTCCTCTTCTACGCGCAAACCCCGGTCGCACCCAAAATCAGCTTACGCTTCGTGGGCACCTTGGGACGGCGGGTCCCGATGTCCGAGCCCACGCCGGATTCGGGCGAAACCACGTTTACCGTCTCCACGGGAGCACGGGGCATTGAGGGCACGTCCACAGGATCATGGGGCAATCCACGCGTGGGGCTTAGCATACGTGGAGGCTCAACTCCAGCATCTCCTCTTAGTAGAGGAGGGACAAGGGTCCTTTGCTTTAAGAGGACGTTGCGATCGCTGGCGGGGGGCGCACCCTTGTGATCAAGCAGTAGCCGCTTCTCTTCCCTGATAACAGTGCCAATCGCTTGCTGATACCAAGCCCCGTATACATTGAGGGCCCTTGGAATGCAACTCGGCTCGCTAATGAAAAAGTGGGAGCCCGTGTTTAACCGCATAAAGTGATGCAGTGCGCTCCGTATTCCCTCTCTAGTGGCCGCAAGCTCTTCCAAAAACGCTTCCAGTGGGACCCCCTGGTTACAACTTAGTTGCTGGGCGAAACGATGGGGGTTGTACCTCATAAAAAGCGCCGCCTCATTCTGCCTGAACACGAGGAAGCCCGGCCTAAAGGAGTATAGATGTAGAATCTCTCGAACTTTCAACACGGAGGCCCCGTCCTTCAAATTATCGCGCAACGCCAACACCGCCTTGGAGGTTTCCGGGCCGATTGTTAGGACCTTGTCTGTGAAAGAAATACCCGCTCCAACCGTGCGCGGATGAAGAAGCAACCCCCTAGCCACCCGCGGAAGCGGATTCACAATAGAAGCGCCGATCAGCAGCATAACTCTCGGGAATCTGTAATTCTCGTAAAACGAGGGTCTTTTATGAATACCAAATACCCCGAGCATGTGCATTTCCATCCACGAAGTAAAGTAGTGCATCAGGAAATTAGCGGCTTGCACCCCCGGTTCAGTTGCGTCCGCCGCCACGTAAGACCATGGTACAGGTGGGCCAACCCGGCAATCCCGATGGCCAATTGTATGCCAGCCACCATTCGATGTGCTGGGTAGAAGACGGACGGCCTCATATAGCGAGGGCGCATGGGGAGCGCAAACCAGCTCAACCATAGCCCCAGAAACCCTAGAAAGAAAGTCTCTTCGTCGATGCCCGGAGCAGCGATTTCCAATAAAGGGATGATTGCAGTATCGGGGAGGTAAAAACCTTTTTGATCGGCTTCCAGTGCTAGTCAACGATCTAAGCCAAGGCGCAAAGCGTCCACGTGCCGACACGTGGCGCGCTTGCGCTCAAGCACCCAGCGCTCGAGCGCAAAGCGCCCACGTGCCGACACGTGGCGCGCTTGCGCCTAGGCGCACAGCACCTAAGCGCACAGCGCTCAAAGCGCTGGCCCCACGCATCCTTCGGATGCCTTTCCCCCCTCCTTTTTTTTTATATATATACATATATATATATATATATATATATACATATGCATACATATATACACACACATATACACCATGAAACTGTCCCTGTCAGAAAAAAATTTCTAATGGGGCGCTGCCCCGCATCCCGCAAGGGGGCTGCTAGCCTCCTTGACCCCCAGCCCGCTATCCGGGTAGCGGGACCCCCGTAAAAACTCTTTGTGGCTCCCGATATATCCAAACCCCTCCCTCCAAAATAAAACACATGTACACTGCACATTGAGTTCGCATGACCAGTTTAACCCGTCAATCGGAGGTTCTCTCGCTCCAAAGGCGAGGGGTAATTAACGGCAGTTTAGTCCACGGCTGCCGAAGATTCGAATCCCCACAATCAATAAACCCCGACCTACCCTAGGCAGGGGGAATCTGTAGTATGCCTGACAAGCGCGCGCGTATTCCCATCTCAATGGGGTGACGAAAAACACCCTACAGATGCTGGCACACCCGGTGGGACCTATCTCTCCTCCCATATCTCGGGTTAAACGTTCATGCGAACTCAATCAATATACATGTCTATATTTATACTAAAATAACGCTTTTTCATGCAGGTTTTCAAGCAATCACTTTCCAACAATGTCTCCAAAGATAAACTCAGCTCTCGATACAGCTCCCATCTCCTACACGATGAAGATAGACTCCAGGACGGTCCTTCCGGCCAGTCTCGGGCTACAATGGGAGGAGGAGCCATTACCATTTGGCTCTATTATGTTTGTGTCAGCTAACGCCGTCCCAGCTCCTCAAGCTCTGGTAACAGACAAACCGGTCTCAAAGGGGAAGAGGCCAAATGTGGTGGTCTCGAAGGCGCCCCAACTCAAACGCAAGTAGGTGTTTGAACGACTTTCCTTGGCCCCAGCTGGGGACAAGGCCATCAACACCAACAAAGCAACATGGCGTCTCGAGAAAGTTCCAGCGGTACCCTGACAACCGCTCGATCGGGTGTCTTCTCTAAGCTCCCCGCCGATCGACTCACGATGGCTTCCTAGGAAACAGATGCCCGCCAAGCCCTTAAAATTGAGAAGCTAAGGCAGAAAAGGCTCAAATATAGAGTCAACAAAAGGGCTAGGGCTCCTGCTAGGCTAAACCTCATGAGGTTCGAGGAACAGGGTTACCCCACCGAAGACGAGGAAATGGCTGGATATGTGGTCCACACTGTCTACATGGTGGGCACGCCAAGCAAGAGCAAGGACGGGGCCACCACATCTCAAATCCAATCTGGCTTGAATGTGGTTGCCACTTCCCAAGAACAGCCGCCTCCGCTGGATGATGAAAACCCTCTCGATGAGGCTGATAGGCAGAGAGAGCCCTCAATTCATGAGGAGTCAGGCTCGGAAAGCGAAGATGAGCCAACTTTCCGTCCTAAGACCGCAGAGCAGCAACTTCTCCAAGAGCTCCGAAAGCAGCTCAGAAGTAAAGACAAAAAGATGGCCAAGCTCTACTCAAAGATCGACGACTTGACAAACGTCGTCTTACAGCTCACGGCCCAACTTGCCTCTCAGCCGCCCAATCAGGCGCAGGACTCTCATGAACCGGGAAACGGTGTCCGGAAACAGCCGACGCCCGTTCCCCCAAATCCAAAGGTAGGCGGACCGCACGAAAGCCAGTCGCATCCTATCTCAAGAAATGTCTTGGCTACCGATGACAGTAGCCCGCTAACTCAAGATCAAATCATGGATTTGGTTGCCAACAAAGTCAAATCATTGGTAGCTGAAGCAGAAGCGCAAAAAGATATCAGTAGTAGTGGGAGACCATATCCTACTCAGTATGATCTGGTAGAATTTCCTAGCGGCTATGTCATCCCCAAATTTGGAAGATTCGATGGGACGGGAAATGCGAATCAGCACATCACCCACTTTAAAGCCTCATGCGGAAATACTGGGGGCAATGACGCGCTTCTCCTCCGCTAGTTCGTTAATAGCTTGGCCGATGTTCCTTTCGACTGGTACGCAAGCATACCGGATGGCTCCGTCACAACTTTCGTCCAAATAGAGTCTCTGTTTCGGCAGAGGTTCATGAGCGTTAGCGATAAGATCACCATCGCCAACCTCGTAAGGACCAATCCAAAGAATAACGAAAACGGCACGGATTTTATAACCCGATGGCGCAATCTCTCCGTCAAATGTGAACCGCCGATAGAGCAGGACCAATCTGTCAGCCTCCTCGTCGGAAATCTCAACAATTGGATGGCCCCGTTTCTATGCACCGCGGGTCTCAAAACATTCCAAGAGCTGACCAGGAAAGTTCAAATGCTGGAGCGCTCAAAGAAGAAGTCTTCCTCGGATTTCCAAAATAACAATAGGTCCTGGAGGAACCGAAAGGACGATAATCGCAAAAGCGGAAATTCCGACGATTCAGAATCTTTTAACACTTCGGCTAACCGAAATAAGCAAGGGTTAAGCGGGCCTAATGCCAACCAGCTTCGGAAGCCAAGGTTCGGAGAGGGAGGAGAATCTCCACTCAAAGAGAAGCTAGATAAGGTGTATTCCTTCAGAAGGGACAAAATCCGTAAAATATTCAAAAACGCCCTGAGGAACGGTCTACAACTGCCAGAGTCAAAAAGACCGCAGGAAGCGAATAAGACCGACGACCCCAAATACTTCCCCTATCACAGAGTGATAGGTCATGCCATTGAGGACTGCTTTGTCTTCAAAGATTGGGTCGAAAAGCAATACAAGGCAGGAGAGATAGAACTGTCTAAGGGCGTGTTAACAAACAGTCCTACTGCGACCGCCAATTTCATACAAACGGAGACTGAAGTTCTTCATGAAACCGATTCTCTCAGACCTCTAAGTCGTTAAAATGGGAATGTAAAAAAACATGTAAATAAACAAAAAAATGTGTAAATAAAAGAAAAATAAAGAAAAGCCGAAATGATGGGGCAACTCGCAATAAAAATCAGCGAGTAAAAATGAAAATGAAAATAAAGCCGAAATGATGGGGCAACCGCGAATAAATAGCCGAAATGATAGGGCAATCGTGACCTTCGCAATAAGAAAAGCTGAAATGATAGAGCAATCGCGGTAAAACAAAAACAAAAACCAAAAAAAAAAACAACGGCGAATGATGAGTCGCTCCTGATACCATATTCCAGTGCAGCGATGCAGACACCAACCAAAATCCAATTTCCAAAATTCTCCCAGCCCTATGGTTGGTCCCAAAGTTGACCATCGTATACAATCCACGAGCTCAAATAATTCTCATCATACCGGTGCCCCACCGCAATCACCAGTTACGCGGCTAGTCTCCGCCTTTGGAATTATGCTCCACTGAGAAGACCCACTCATGTGTCCTCACGATACATGAGGAGAACAAGCCTTTGTGGGATCCTTACGACTCACGAAGGAAAAACACACTTAGGAGTCCCCACGACTCTTAAGGAGAAAATACACCTGCGAGATCCTTACGACTCGTAGGGAGAAAATGCTTTTATGAGACCCTTACGACCCATAAAATTGAAAAGCCTTAGGTGATAGGGATCTAAACCTGTCACTTAAGCCATCGCTCCCCAACCTCCAAGTGGCAAATGATGAGTCGCTCCCGGTACCATATTCCAGTGTAGCGATGCAGACGCCAATTAAATTCCAAATCCTCAGTCCCCAAGTGGCGAATGATGAGTCGCTCCTGGTACCATATTCCAGTGTAGCGATGCAGACGTCAACCAAATTCCAAATCCCAAACCCCAACGGCGAATGATGAGTCGCTCCTGGTACCATATTCCAGTGCAGCGATGCAGACGCCAACAAAGTCCCAAAATTTTTCCGGCCCTACGGTCTGGATCATACATCCTACAAAACCGTATACAATCCACGGGCGTAAAACGATCCCAACCTCTCCCAAGTCCTACTGGTGAGACCGCATTCAAAGTCCAAAAAAAATGATGAAAAATGAAAAATAAAATAAAATAAAATAAAATAAATAAAATGGTATGTCCACAAGCAAAATGGGCACGGATGAAAACCCGAAAGGGCTCCGTGAGTAAAAACATTAGGACTGCCGGCGAGTTTGTGAAAACCCGAAAGGGCGCAAACTTGTGAAAAAGAGATGAAATGCACTCGCAAAGTCCTCTCGACTTTGTGAGGAGAAAATTCCCACGTGAGATCCTTACGACTCACAAAAGAGCAACACACTTAGGAGTCCCCACGACTCCTAAGGAGAAAATACACCTACGGGATCCTTACGACTCGTAGGGAGAAAATGCTTTGTGAGACCCTTACGGCTCACAAAATTGAAAAGTCTTAGGTGATAGGGACCTAAAACCTTTCTTCTAAGCCATCGCTTCCTGATAAGCAAGCGCAAATGATGATTCGCTCCTGGTACCATATTCCAGTGTAGCGATACTGATGCCAAGAAAAAACCAATTCCCAAATCCTCCCGGGGTAGATGATGAGTTGCTCCTGGCATTATTCCAGTGTAGCGATACTGATGCCAAGCAAACACCAATTCCCATCCTCCCAGGGCAGATGATGGGTTGCTCCTGGCATTATTCTAGGGCAGCAATGCAGATGCCAAACTAAAACAAATTCCCAAATCCTCTTATGACAAATGATGATTCGCTTCTGGTACCATATTCCAGTATAGCGATGCTGATGTCAACCCAAATCAAATCAAACCAACAAGCTCTGCGGCGGAATCATGCTCCGCCCCAGAATTTACCCCGTGTCAAAATCATGCTTTGCCTCAGGATATCTACCTTCCTTGCTGGAATTATGCTCCGCCTCGGAATCAAATCAACCAACCAGCTCTGCGTTGGAGTCATGCTCCATCTCAGAGTGTACCCCGCGTCGAAATCAAGCTTCGTCTCGGTGCATCTGCCTTCCCTGTCGTAATTATGCTTCTGCTCGGAATCAACCAACGACCTCCTCATCGGAATTATGCTCCGCCTCGGAATCAAGTCGACCAACAAGCTCTGCGCCGGAATCATGCTTCGTCTCAGAATGTGCACCCTGTATCGAAATCACGCTTCGCCTCGGTGTATCTGCCTTCCCTGTCGGAATTATGCTTCGGCTCGGAATCAACCAGCGACCTCCTCGTCGGAATTAAGCCCCTCCTCGGAATCAAGTCGACCAACAAGCTCTGCGCCGGAGTCATGCTTCGTCTCGGAGTGTCCCCCGCGTCGAAATCAATCTTCGCCTCGGTGTATCTGCCTTCCCTGTCGAAATTATGCTTCGTCTCGGAATCAAGTCACCAACAAGCTCTGTGCCGGAATCACGCTCCGTCTCAGAAGGTACCCCGTGTCGAAATCATGCTTCGCCTTGGAGTATTCGCCTTCCCTGTCGGAATTATGCTTCGCCTGGGAATCAACCTCTGCATCGAAATTATGCTTCGGTCAGAATATCTGCCGCTTTTCGGAATGATGCTCCAAACCCTGGAATCATGCTCCGCTCATCGGAATGATGCTCCGATCCCCTGGAATCATGCTCCGCTCATCGGAATGATGCTCCGATCCCCTGGAATCATGCTCCGCTCTTCGGAATGATGCTCCGAATCCTGGAATCATGCTCCGCTCTTCGGGATGATGCTCCGAATCCTGGAATTATGCTCAGCACTTCGGGATGATGCTCCGAATCCTGGAATCATGCTCCGCTCTTCGAAATGATGCTCCGAATCCTTGAATCATGCTCCGGCATTCGGAATGATGCTCCGAATCCTGGAATCATGCTCCGCTCTTCGGAATGATGCTCTGAATCCTCAGAATTATGCTCCGACCCCCGGAATCATGCTCCGCGCTTCGGAAGGATGCTCCGACTCCTGGAATCATGCTCCGCTCTTCAGGAATGATGCTCCGATCTCGGAATTATGCTCCAATCCTCGGAATTATACTCCGATCCCCGGAATTATGCTCCCGGGATGATTCTCCGCCACTGGAATGATGTTCCACCTCGAAATCCAACTTCAAGATCCATCAATTTCATGCACACAACTCATGCATGTGGTGTGCATTTATTGATGGGGGGCATTTTGTTGGGGTAAAAATTTGCACCTCGGTTGACTAAGTCAAAGTCAAGGTCAACCCCAAACCAGGTGGGCCCAAGCCCAGATCAAGCGGGCCCATGCCCAAGTCAAGCCCGCGACCAGCCTCCCTATGCCGACATAAAAAATCATGTAACAAATAATTTTTATGTAATTTTTTTATACATGAATGTATGCAAAATGGGCATAAAGCCAATATTTTGTAAGCCCATGGCTTATGTGCAAAAATGAAATGGCACATGAGCTATGGGATATGCAAAATGCCATTTTGTGAAGCCCAAGGGACTATATGTAAATATGTAAGCCTATATAAGGCAAAATGATGATGAATAAAATATAACACTTTTCATTCTCTCAAAAACCTAGGGTTTGTGCCTCTTTCCCCTTTCTGAAGGTTTCAAACCTTCTTCTTTTTTGTGTGGATTAAATCAAGAGTTTTACTCTCCCTTTTCCAAAACTGAATAGTTTTTCACCACAAAACCCACAAGTGGGAACTTTGATCTGTCATTATATCTCAAAAAGAAGAGATTTTTAGATCTCACATCTCTTGATCCAGCCAACAGAGAAGGAAGAAGAAGAACCCATTTTCTCAACCAAAACATTTTTAGGAGTTTAACTCCACTCTAAACCCTATTTCTGGGACTAAAAGTCCCTTTTTCTCGCCAGCGCCCTGCGCTCGGGCGCTTTCGCAAAGCGCCCACGTGCCGACATGTGGCGCTCTTGAGCTCAAGCGCCCAGCGCTCGAGCGCAAAGCGCCCACGTGCCGACACGTGGCGCGCTTGCGCTCAAGCTCCCAGCGCTCGAGCGCAAAACGCCCACATGTCGACATGTGGCGCGCTTGCGCCTAGGCGCATAACACCTAAGCGCACAGCGCTCAAGGGGCTGGCCCCACGCATCCTTTGGATGCCTTTTCCCCCTCCTTTTTATACACACACACACACACACACACACATGCATACATATGTACACACACATATACACAACGACACTGTCCCTGTTAGAAAAAAATTTCTAACGGGGCGTTGCCCCACACCCCGTAAGGAGGCTGCTAGCCCCCTTGACCCCCAGCCCGCTATCCGGGTAGCGAGACCCCCGTAAAAACTCTGCGTGGCTCCCGATATATCCAAACCCCTCTCTCCAAAACAAAACACACGTACACTGCACATTGAGTTCGCATGACCAGTTTAACCCGTCAATCGGAGGTTCCCTCGCTCCAAAGGCGAGGGGTAATTAACGGCAGTTTAATCCGCGGCTGCCGGAGATTCGAATCCCCACAATCAATAAACCCCGGCCTACCCTAGGCAGGGGGAATCTGTAGTATGCCTGACAAGCGCAGGCGTATTCCCATCTCAATGGGGTGACGAAAAACACCCCACAGAACTGAGCTTATCTGCTCTTCCAATCAATTTACAACCGGTTTGAGGGTACATTTCTTCACTCCTCTGATATCTGTCGTTGTGATCCTTCAACGTCGTCATAGAGGTGACGGGTCCCGACAACCACACATTGCTACAGACTGTGGGGTCCTTAAACTCATGGACTATGATGTCCTTAACCTCGACCGTGATGTCTTAAAACTAATATCGGACTGTGGAGTCCTTAAATCCACGGACTATGATGTCCTTAACCTCGACCGTGATGTCTTAAAACTAATATCGGACTGTGGAGTCCTTAAACTCACGGACTATGATGTCCTTAACCTCGACCGTGATGTCTTAAAACCAACGTCGGACTGTGGAGTCCTTAAATCCACGGACTATGATGTCCTTAACCTCGACCGCGATGTCTTAAAACTAACATTGGACCGTAATGTTCTTAAACTAATTATCGACCGCAATGTCATTAAACTAAACAATAGAGCCCAATTGCTCTCTTTTCGGATCTAAACGATCCCGTTAAGTTCATCTTAGTCTAAAATTAGACTAACGTGTCCTTAACAAACGTTTAAGTTGATCTTAGCCTCAAATAAGGCTAACGTATCCTTAAACAAAACCCCCCCAAACCCAAATCTAAGAAAGATACGGATTTGGACTAATCCACGTCCTACGGGCGACAACATAACTTAGTCTCCGTATACAATCCACGGACAACCGAACGCATAACAAACACCCACGACACGAAGTGACCATCTGGAGAAGGAGAAAGTTGTTACCGCGATGCGGTAGCGTAATTAACTGTAGAGGCTTGCGCCTGCAGGGAAGAGCGTCCCCACAATCAAAAACCCCTCGAACGAGGGGGAATCTGACGAAGTCTGCTACATCGGCCGCATCCGTTTAAACCTTCGATATATAGTGCCATAAATCAACTTGGCATCTTCGGAGAGGTGGACGGATAGCACCAATTAGCATCTGCCCTGAATTTCAGGCAAGACGGACCTGCGAGGTTGCGTCTCCATGATTCGGTGGGGAACAGGGCTTCCAAAGCGCCGGACTGGTCATTTGCCGAAACGAGCATGATCTGGCCAATGGTCAGCTCAGCGGGAGGGGGACGCTCCTCCTGCTCGCGGTCGGCCTGCCGTTTGTCTCTTAAGTAGGCGGCGAGGTACCCCGATCGGATGAGCTCCTCAATATAGTCCCGGAGTTGCTTACAATCCTCCGTGGCGTGGCCCAGCGTCCGGTGGAAGGCGCAGTAAGGGCCCCGGGTTCGCTTCGAGCTTGACGCGGGATTGGAGGGAACTTGAAGAACCCCTCGCCTTGGGCCTCCTCTAGTAACACTGCGAGGGAGACGTTGAGCGGGGTGTACTTCTGGAACTTCAGGTGATAGGGCTGCTGACGCTCCGACCTTTCTTCCCGAACCCTCTTCTTCTGGTCAGACCGTTCTGCTCGGGGGAGGTTCGCGTTCACCTCGGGCTCCAGCTAAACCTCGCGCTCGGTCCACGCCTTGACCTCGGCCATGGTCTTAGGCTGTGCCAACGCAAAGAAGCGCAACCACTCCTTATGCCTAAGACTAGATCTGAGCGCCATGATGATGGTCTTGTCCCGGTGCTCGGGGACCTCGAGGAGGGCGTTGTAGAAGCGGGTGATGTAAGCTTTGAACGTCTCCTTGTCCCCGCTCTTAATTGTGAAGAGGTAGTCGACCGTGCGCTTCTGCCGACGGTTCCCAACGAAGTGGCTGAGGAACTGAGTGCTTCTCACTTTAAACAGTTAGCAATAATCTTTCTGTGGACGTCCGGAAATCTGTTTCATGTAGCTTGGCAAGGAAATTTTGAGTCATGGATACAGGACCCTTTACATGTAAGACCTATTGCTCATGCAATTTTGGATCCTCATTTTGGTCAACCAGCTGTAGAAGCCTTTACTCGAGGGGGTGCTATCGGCCCAGTGAATATCGCTTATTCCGGTGTTTATCAGTGGTGGTATACAATCGGATTACGCACCAATGAAGATCTTTATACTGGAGCTCTTTTTTTATTATTTCTTTCTGCTATATCCTTAATAGCGAGTTGGTTACACCTACAACCCAAATGGAAACCGAAGCTCGTCGAAGGTCGAGATTGAGTGAGGCTCGAGTCCTCGGAACCAGTCCCGACCAGAGCGGATGAGGGTGGCTGGGAAGTCCCTGCACTGGGCGGCGTCGGAGTAGTCCTGGAAGCTCATCCCCGTGGGTGAAAGCATCCAAATGGTCTTTGGGGTCGGTTTTCTCATCGAACAGAGAGGCCTTCGAGGGCTTGTTGCGTGAGGAGACATAGACAGCGAGCAGTCCCTCGGTAAACGGCTTGGTGAGCGAGTCGGTGGCGTACTTAGTTCCGTCGCCCGAGAGGTTACCTTCCCGGCGCATGCCCTCGATCTTCTTTTCGAGGGCATCGAGTCGGCCACGGTACCCCGAGGATTCGGCGCCTTATGATCCCTGGCCTCTACTGTGGGAGACCTGCGTCTGGGCGCGACCCCGGTTCCTCTCGATGAGGTCCCTCAGATCCCCGGGCGAGGTGGCTCTCGAGCCGTCGTGGTGAGCCCCTTCTGTGCGACCCCGTAGAGGGAGGGGGTGTCGATCATGCCTGTTGACAGGCGAGGTGACCGACATCTCCTCAGGGGGATAAGGGTCGCGAGGAGGCTCGAGGTGAGGCGCTCTGGCGGCGGATCTTGGCATGGAGCCGTGGGGCGCCCAGCGGGTGTTTCCCCCAATCAGAGCAAAGCTCTGCTGGAAATTCAAAATTCAAATTTTGAAGCAACGCTTCAGATTCTTTGCGCTGCGCGCAACGCGCCACGTGTCAGACGCAGATGCATCAGCGCAGCGCCCAAGGCAGCACACCCAATCAGAGCAAAGCTTCGATGCGCAAGCACTGCGCTGCGCGACACGTGTCAGCGCAGTTGCGTTGCGCTGTGCGCTGCGCGACACGTGTCACGCTCTGGGGCGTCTGCACCAAACAGAATTAAGATTTCAAAGAAATCTTTCTGTTCTTGTTAAAACAAGAAGATTTTCTTCTGTAAAACAGAAGCCCTTGGATCAAAGATCCAACGGTGGAGGAAATTCCCCAAATCACTCAGAGAAAGATCTCTTTAACAAATTTATGGGCACTATAAAAAGGACCCTAGACCTCAATTCAAAGGCATCAACATTTTGTGAGAAATTAAACAGAGAGAACTCTGAAGAATTGGAGAGAAATCCTCAAGAACAAAAAGGTAAAAAGCCTTTAGAAAAAGAGAAAATTCTCTTATAAACAGATCATTGATCTAAAAAATAAAAAAGTGCTTCGCACTTTTTATGAACCTCTAGTTCGTAAAATAAGAAAAAACTTATTTTTTTTCTCTGATCTAAATTAGATCAAGAAATCAAATAGTGCTTTGCACTTCTTTCATGAACCATTGGTTCTGGAATCTAAAAAAAATTCTCAAGTTAACAGTGCTTTGCACTAGAAAAATTGCACTGTTGCGCTCCTGTGTTGGCGCAAGCCACCAGGGAGCGCCACGTGTCAGCAGCGCAACAGCGCAGTGCACTGACACAGCACACTGCGCTGTTGCGCTTGCGCTCCTCAGAACGTGACACGTGTCAGCAGCGCAGCAGCACAGCGCACTAGCGCAGCGCACTGCGCTTACATGACACGTGTCCTCACCATCAGCGCTTGCGCTTTTTGATTGGTGCAAAGCGCCTGAAAAATGCAATGCATTTCTTTTATTAAAGGGCCAGGCCCAAGTCAAAAAGACCTAGCAGGCCAAAATAGATTGCAAAGCAATAAAAAGGGGCAGAGCCCAAGTGAAATTGATGCTCTGCATCATTTGTAAATGGGCAGAGCCTCAAAACAAATTGATGCTCTGCATCCTTTATGGGCAGAGCCCAGATCAAAATAAAAAGAAATGCAAAGCAAAAACAAATAAAAACGATGAGTATTTTTTAACTGGACTTAGCCTAATTTTGGCCGTAAACTAAATTGACTGAGCACAGCTGCTCTCCTAAATCAATTTACACCCGGTTCGAGGGTATATCTCCGAACTCCTCTGACTCCTATCGTTGTAATCCTTCAACGACATCAGAGAGGTGACGGGTCCCGACAGCCACACATCAACACGGACTGTGTGGTCCTTAAACTCATGGACTTAAGCGTCCTTAAACCAAAAGACGGATTGTGGGATCCTTAAACCCGCGGACTTATGCATCCTTAAACTAAAACACGGACTGCGGGGTCCTTAAACTCGTGGACCGAAACGTCCTTAAACTAATATCGGACCGAAACGTCCTTAAACTAATGTTGGACCGAAACGTCCTTAAACTAATAGTGGACCACTACGTCCCTAAACTGGCGATGGACCACCACGTCCCTAAACTGGAACACGGACCACCACGTTCTTAAACTGGCGATGGACCACCACGTCCCTAAACTAAAACATGGACCACCACGTCTCTAAACTGCAATATGGACCGCAATGTCCTTTAAACTACCTATGGACCAGTATGTCCCTAAACTGGAACAATAGAGCCCCCAAATGCTCTTTTGCCAGATCCAAACGATCCTGTTTAAGTCGATCTTAGCCCCAAACACGGCTAACGTATCCTTAAACATTCAAATGGACTATAAAACTCCAAATCAACTTTGGTTCAAGGGTACATCTCTGAACTCCTCTGACACCTGTCGTTGTAATCCTTCAACGACGTCAGAGAGGTGACGAGTCCCGATGGACATATATTAAATGGATCACCACGTTAAGTTGATCTTAGTCTCAAACAGGACTAACGTATCCTTAACAAACGTTTAAGTTGATCTTAGTGTCAACACGGCTAATGTATCCTTAAACTAAAAACACCAAACCCAAATCTAAGTAAATACGGATTTGGACTAATCCACGTCCTACGGGCGACGGCATTACTCAGTCTCCGTATACAATCCACGGGCAACCACAAACAAAACAAACACACACGACACGAAGTGAAATTCTGGAGAAAGAGAAAGTTGTTACCGCGATGCGGTAGCGTAATTAACTGCAGAGGCTTACGCCTGCAGGGAAGAGCGTCCCCACAATCAAAAACCCCTCACCCTGAGGGGGAATCTGACGAAGTCTGCTACATCGGCCGCATCCGTCTAAACCTCCGATACACGGTGCCATAAATCAACTTGACATCTTCGGAGAGGTGGACGGATAAAACCATATAGTATCTGCCCCGAATCTCAGGCAAGACGTCCTCACGCGTCGGCCGCCATTCGGAGGGGAACAGATTCTGGCATGCCCGGTGAGACCTTTTCCTCTTTCCACTCCACACTTCGTGTGTCGTCCTCGCGAACCAATCGCGGTTTGTTAGATGGTTGCCTTTGGATTTCAAATTACTAAGATTTGGTCTTTTGCCTGGCGCAAAACTCAAGCATCAATGGCCTCTAACTGCACCAACTGCTCGAAGTGCCACTGCAACGGACGTTCCACCTCCCCCGGAGGTGTAGCATATGGGCCCCAAGCGGCTTCCTTCCTCGCTCTACCGGTAGACCAGGTGACCCAGGCCACCACCGGCCTGTTTTTCGGGACCATGATCCCGCCTACAAGCTTCTCTATGCCAATACCTGCACCGGAAGTGAACAAGAAGTCGGTCTTCGACCGGCTCACTGCTACGACGACCCCTGTCAACGGGTCGCCAACTACCAAACCAACGGCCTCTGTTTTCGCCAGGCTGGATCAGAATTCTAAATTGGCTGTCCTAAGGAAGGCAATAACTGCTGCTCCAGAAGTCGTCAAGGCGGCTTTCCCTGTCAAAGAATCAGTCTTTTCAAGACTGACGATTCCTGCTCCTGCCCTTGCTCGAGGATCCGTCTTCGACAGGTTGAATATCACCCCTCAAAAAACAACCTCAGTCTTTAAGTGGTTAACACCGGCAGCGCCTCATTCAGACAGGGGGCAAAAAGAAGCTATCTCTATCTCCGAACCAGTCCCAACGGCTCGCCGTGCTCGACGTCGCCATTGGCGACGAGTGAGGAAGGCAGGGGGCAACTCCCCCTCAGGGCTAACTCCACCAGCTCCAGTGGTAGAAGTCAATGCTGCTGTTCCAACTGGGAACAACTTTGAGCTGTTAAGGAGGGTACGTAAGAACTCTCCAACCGCTACACTGAAAAGATCTCCGCCCGCGGAGAGAGTTCCGGAACAAAGCAAGAACAGCCCCCTCAACGGCTGTCCTAAAAAATATACAAGGTTTGGCGAAGGGTTCAAGACTCCGTGATCGACCCAGATCACTCTCGTCAACAAAAGAAGACGAGGGTGCATAAAGAAAAAGACCGTCCCGTTAAACAGCAGGGGACAACGATCGCTAGGGTGCCCACTGCAACGGCCCCTTCAACTTCAACGGCCCACAAAAAAAAGAGGCCGGAGAAAACCCCCGCGCCGACGACAAATATCAGAGGTGGTGCACCCAAACGCCCTAAGTCAGGGGGCATTGTAGTTCATACCGTCTACGTGGCGTCTGGTAAAGAGGACAGTCGCATATCTACGGGTCATCGACCGCTTACGCGATCAGTGACCAAAGCGCAGGAGCAGCAGCAGAAGCTCCAAGAGATGATGAACGCTATAGCCGCACTTACAGGGCCAAAAGAAAACCCTGAAACGTCCTCGGATGAACGCCAGGAGGAAGAAACCGATGCCGAATTCCTTCGTCGGATATTGGAGAAGAAGGACAAAGAGGCTGCTGAACAAGCAGCCAACATACAGCGTATGGGCCTTCTCTTCCAAGACATGATAGGGATGATGATACAACAAGATCCTCCGGCTGAAGAGCCCCCGATCGTCCTTAGAGACGATAGGGGATAGACATCAAATCCTCCGCCAGCTCTATCAACGGCTAAAGAGGATACAATCTCTAAAGCTGATTTGGACGAGTACATAGCCCAGCAAATACGGGTTCATCATGCAACCGAAGCAACCGGCCAGGTCGTAAAAACAGGGCGTCCATATCTAAGTTGGTATGATCAAATCAAGTACCCGCCGGGTTACACAATTCCCAAGTTCCATGTCTACAAGGGGACGGGCAATCCTCACCGGCATGTTGCCCAGTTCAGGGCACTCTACGGCAACACCGGCGGTGATGACAAGCTTTTGCTTCGCCAGTTTGTCGGAAGCTTATCAGATACAGCGTTCGAGTGGTACTCTGAGCTCCCGAACGACTCTATTAAGACCTTCGCGGAGATGGAGCTGCTGTTTACTCAGCGTTTTGCAAGCGCCAGTAAACGCACCCCGATGACGGCACTGATTAACGCCAGGGTAAAGCCAGGCAAGACATGGGTTCAATACGCTATACGATGGCGGTACTTATGGTCGAAGTATGAGCAGCGCATTGAAGAAGCTCCCGCGGTGGGTATGTTTGTGGGAACCCTTGATCCGCAAGCAACCATCTCACAATTTATGATGTTTTTCAAGCCAACTACCTTCCAGACCTTGATTGACAAGCTGGCACAAATGGATCAGATGGGCAATAAACCCCCTCTTCCAAAACCGGACTCCCGAAATGACAAAGGGAAGGGAAAAGCGATCGTTGTCACTAATGCTCAACAACAACCGAGCGACTCGAAGCCGGTTGCTCGTCAAAATAATATGCGTCTGTACGTAGCCCTTGAGGAGAGGCTAGGACGTTCTTACTCCTTTCCCCGAGATAAAATGAGGAGGTTATTCGAGCTGGCGCTACGCAACCGACTCATAAATCTGCCGGATCCAAAACGCCCGTTACAACCAAGTGACGTCAACGAGCCCAACTACTGTCCTTATCATCGACTACTGGGTCATCCGATCGAGGATTGCTACGTTTTCAAAAATTGGCTTGAAAACCAGTACCGACAGGGCAAATTCGCGTTATCTGACAAATGGAAGGTGAATCCCTCGCAGCCCCACACCTCTAAGGGGACGAATACGCCGGGGGCAACATGCTCCGTCGTTGAAGAAGCTTCTTGGGAGGTTGTATTATCAGCCAAGACAAAAAGGATGCTAAACGATCTTCAGGCATGTCCAGCGATTAGGTGGAAGAACCCGTTGGAACCGCAGGTCATTGAGGGGATGTTGAAGCCACGTACAACTCCAAAGATCGACGGTGGTGGCCCAAGCACACACAACCAGCCGTCAAAATCTTCGAAGAAGAAGAAGAAGAAATCAAAGAAGCCCGTGAAGCCTAGCGACAAGCGCATGGACTTGCAAAAACAAATTGACGCGCTGGAGGAATACAACCAGAAAGCACGGACTCCCATTACACTCCAAGAGTTTCTCAACCACGTCTTTCAAGAGGAAGGTGAGGGAGAAAGTTCGTCAGATGAATCTAAAGAATGCGTGGCGAGCTGTCATGTGATTTCCTATTCGCTCACGAACAATGAGGAGACTTCTTGTACTGAAACGCTGGGGGCAGATCCTGAACCAAAAATTCTGGGGCCATCAGATGAAGTAATTGACGCATTCCTTAATGAAGCTCGGTTGAAAAGTAAAGCTGATCGAGAACGCGAGACGGCTATATTTGAAAGGGCCAAGCGCCAGCGACTTGATGAAAGAGCTGAGAAAATCCTGCTGGATCAAAACACCTCCACTACCGACAAAAGCCAATTCAAGATGAGGAAGAGGTTTGCTAAGGTCATATCAATAGGCATGAAGCTACCATCCTCCGAAGGAAACATCACCGGTGGAATAGAAATGCACCCCTCCTATTGCTTATATCATCAGAAGGTTTCGCACCCCACTCAAGAGTGCAAAGTTTTCGATAGATGGTGGCAGGGATACGTTGCTCATCGGCAACGCTTCAAGCGGGAAAAGCGTAAAACTCGTCGGGAGCAAAGAAATACGACCGAAGGGCTTAAAAGAACTACCGGCGATTGTCGCATGGTTAGCACCGGCGGGTCACAAGTGCCTACATTCGGGAGCGATTCTGATGAGGAGCTAGAGCTTGGCCTTCTCTTTAAAGAGTCCACCTCGGGAAAAGAAGAAGAGCCGAAGGTTTGCGAAAATATTCGGCTGCGGAATCGGACACTGCCTGAAAAGAATCTCGGACCCTCAAACAGAAAAGATAAAGGGAAAGAAAAGGTCTTTGAAGATATCGTCTTAGATGACCAAGTGGTGGAGGAGCTAAGCGCCAAGGACCCGCCAAAGAAAATAAAGGTGGATTACAACGTCTTAGCACATCTGAGGAAGCTGCCCTCACAGCTCAGCACTTCGTGTGTGAGGGCATCTAAGACGAAGGTCCGCAAATACGAAGATTGTTAGTTATATGTATGCCCTAGAGGCCATTACTGTACATAAGATGTACATTGTAGTAGATGCTGGGACATATATAGGGAGGACTTTCTTGCTCGACATGATAGTATGCTATCTGGTTACTCTTTACCTTAACGTGTATACTGATTGTCTCTCTGTTACATGTTGGTAAAGCCCTTAGGATGTGTACTTGACTACCTGGACTATGATGCGGATCATACTAGTGGGGACATGGTAGTCCACAAGTACATCCTTCAAGGTCCCTAGTCGTGGGTGTATCGAGACGGGGCATCGATATACCAGAGTAGACTAGCGTATACCTTCTCGACCCATACAGATGGGCGATGGATGATCCCATATCCATTGGTGTTTGACATCAGAGATGATATACGGGTGCTCAGTGGAGACTGGGTACACTGGACGGACTCGCCGAGAACTCCCAGATGGTATTATACCTTACGTCAGATGGCAGTTCTCTGGTGACACTGGTACAGAGTAGTCTGTTGACCCGAGATCGTCATAGAGTCTTGTGTAATTCCCATTGTGCTTTGATTTCCACCTTACCACGTCCAAGAAGGCGTGCAAAACGGTGGTTTTTGGGTACAGTCCCGAATCACATGGAGGCAATGAGCGATAGGAGGGGATTCGTCTCTACCGGTATAGGGAGTTGATGTTGCACTGTGTTCGATTGGCTATAACCGGAAATCCCTGGCCAGGGTTGCTGAGATTTACTGATAAGTGTTACCAGTAGTTTCTCAAACTGTTATAGACCTCATATCGACACGACTTATCGAGCTATTGGGGTCTGACGTTTACCACCCCTAGGCGAGATATGCGACATATCAGACGACGAGACCGGACTGTACGGTAAGTGTTACTGGTTGGATTCACAGGAGTGTGAGCGGGCTTGCTCGTTGATCTTCTGATCGCTCAATACCCGGGTGGCCGTTACGTTTAGCAGACCGCTTGCGGCTTGTGGGTGTTTGATGTGATCATCACCTGCTGCCGGCGTGTTGACGAGTCTTTAGAATCCTACATAGAGGTTTCCTGGCTCAAGCGAAACGAAATAGGAGCGCATATGAGATATGTGCGGGACCGAGAATAATGGGTGTATGTGATACCGTATTCTATTCTCACAATGAATGTATCGATTGGTTGTTTGCGATATAACCTAGTTATCGAATCGAGGATTGATTCGATAAGTCGATACATTGGATATTAGTCGGTCATATGCAATATGACCGGATCGTTAAATCAAGTGTTGATTTAATGATTTAATGTATAATTATATATTTGATATATTAATTTGCATTAACTAGTATTGGTTCACTTAAAATGGATTTTCTCACTTGATGTGCACATTGTATATATGATATAGTTTTGTGCACTAGTTTGTATCATGTTTGATGATACATGCAAACTTGGGTGTGTATGATTAAACCATGATTAGGTTAATGGTTAGAGTTTGATTTACTTATTTATTTCTTTCTTTTCATTTATTTTTGGCAAGAAAGAAAATGGTTGCTTCTTTTGTTTTCACTTGAAGCTTCATGAAGCTTTGAAAAAGGTTTGACCATTTTGTTTCTTTCCTTAACCCTAACCATTTACTTTAACCCTAGTTTATTCTCTACACTTGTTAACTCACCCATGGTTGCTAAATGATAACCATCACTTCATTTTCTTTTTGGAAAATTAATTCATTCTTTTCTTCTTCTTCATCTTCTTTTTCAAGATGAAGAAAGAAAAAGCTTGCTTGAAAAATGTCAAGTGATGATTCCAAGTGAGAAATCCAAATCCAAAGTGAACCCACTTCCTATTTCTTCATCCTCTACCACTTGCCAAGTAGTATAGGGTGTTTTCTTCACAAGTTTCATGACTTGGTGAAGTTGGAGTTCGAGTTAGAGTTGCCTCGACGTAGATCATCTTCGGCATTGAAGTCAACGACCTAGCCCGATCTTTTCTCCGATGAAACCACCGCGAGAGTCCAGGATTCCGATGATTGCAGCGGAGGGATGTCATCACGGAGCTATGGAGGTGGAGGACCGGATCTACAAAGGTTGTATTTCCGTTCACTTAGTGGTTAAGTTGTTAACTTGCTCGTAGTTTCGCCTATCCTCTAGTTAACGATCGCATTAGGGTTTCTTGGCACTAGAAAAATTTGATTTTGGCATGGTTGATGCCTTGTGGAACTTCTTGAGTGTGCCTAGGAACCCTACAGTAGTATCAGAGTCTAGCTAGAACTTTAGGCGAAGTGTAGACGAAGTTAGAAGTCCGATCGAACCCGTAAACCCCGACAAAACCCTTCTCTGTACATTTTTCAAAACAGTGGATTTTTATGAATTAAAAATTCTCAGAATAACAAGCAGGAAAAACTAATAATTACCGTGAAGTACGGTCCACTAAGTCAATAATTTGACCGTGGAACCGCGGCTAAAACAGGGGTTTTGCGGCGGTTCCGCGGCCAAAATTTGACTTAGTCCCTGAAATTTCATATATTTATTATTAGGTCCTTTCTTGGCAATTTTTTATGGGAATTTTTTAATTCCACTCAAGTGTTGAGTTTTCTAGGGTTTTATTGGGGACTCGTTAATTCGATAGGATAATTTAACTTCATTTATGTTTTTCCGGATAATTTAGAATATGTTAAAAAGTTCGACTGGATATAAATACGCAATTTTTCCCCTGCCGGAAAATTTCCAAGTGTTGGATTTTTCCGTTGTTTAAGAACGTTCTAAGTAGTGCAAGTAACGCGATGGACTCTCTAGAAGACAACAAATCTTAACTCGATTATGTGACCGTCTTGAACTGCCCTTTGAACCTTAGGGTTTGGGGCAGTACGGCGTGCCACATATGAGGCGTTGGCTTGACCCTTCTACGGCTGGACCGTTGGTATTGAGGCATGAAGTGAATGTTTTTAAACTTATTTCATGTGTTGATCTGTATCTGGAAAACATGGGTGTTTGAATGTTCGATCGGAAAGTTTAACATTTTCTATTTATCTGGAATGAGATACAATACTTGGAATCCACAAGTAGTTATGAGATAATTGATATGAATGTTATAAACATAGCACTGTAGTCTCAAATAATCGGTTGCCACGGAATTTTGATGCGATCAAAAGTCCGTCGCAATCACGTAGCGTACGTGGATACTCGCCGGGTAAACTTAATAAACAGCTATACCCCATAGCCCCGACCAAGTGACTGTAGGAGAACCCCGTCGCCGAAAGCATCCGTTCGGGTGCTCGCGGCAGCGGTGTTCCGCCTTGGTGCACTTTGTCGACGGCATCGGGGGTGCGGCCGTCTACTGAAGTTTGCGACGAGCATTCGATCAGGATGTCGGGAATCTTGTTGAATTGCCCGACTTGATATTGAAAAGAGTTTTTGATAATGAGGCTAAAATGTGGGGTTTATAATTGTTAGGCATGCGATGTCTAAGGAATTCATTTGATTGGGCATGTGATGTTTAAAGAGGTTGAGGATTCCAACTGTTGTAGTTTTACACTTTCTTTTCTGCGACCGTAAATGTAATATGTGATATCGTCGGTTTCGTTGCTATATGTCAACGACAATTGGGATGCGCATATTTACTTATGTTGATGACATGTGATGTTATGTGTTGCTGGATATGTTATATTGGATCGTCGTGTTTGAATAGCCGGGGTTTTTTTTATGTGAGATGGGTGTTTTTCATTTTCATTCATGTAAAAACTTGTATTTAATATTCTTTTATTGGGGCACTTCCAGGTTGCGGAAGATGTCACCATTTGTATATTATTTACTTTTCCGCACTAGGATAGACCCAAGGAGGAGGGCACAAGTAACCGGTTTCTGGAGTCCAGTGGGAGACCAACTCGAGGAGTCGAGTCCGGGTTTCCTAACTCTAGAATTGGTAGGGTTACTTGTCGCTCTCGTAGGGGTCTAGGGGTGTGGGTTTGGCTATTCATCGCGACCTTGGAATCCGTGTTTTATACTGGCTCGTATTGAAAACACGGACGTCCTAGTATATCCAATGTTTCATATGTTTCTTCTGCTGCGATATCTGTGATGTGATCATTTGATATTCTGTGATAAATACGCATATAGTATATATGATATATTATATAGACGTTACTTATGTTTTACACCCGCGCTAGCCCTGTCCCGCTCTGTCGTTAGTTACCTAACCTAACGGTGCACGAGGGGACATCGAGGCGAATGCGGATGGCATAAGCGTACGTCGTATTTATCTGTGATGTTTAGGTGCTTAAATGATGGGACTTCACTTATGTGATTAATGAAAATAAAAAAAACCTAAAAGATGTTGTGGAATCGAATTTTCAAAAACAGGTAGCTACAGTTCTTGCTTTGCATCGCGGTGTTCCTTGTAGAATATCCTGCACCTCATTCGACGAGGAAAGGGCCGAGATCCCTTCACCGGGAGTGACCCCTTTAGCAATAACTGGCAGATGCTACAAACCTCGGTTTGTCTTTTGATTGCTTCTATAGTTTTTGCTTTGCACAGCGGTATATTTGATATATCCTGCACCTTATTCGATGAGGAAAAGGCCGACGATCCCTTCACCGGGAGTGACCTCTTAGCAAAACTAGAAAAGCCTCAAAAACACTCCATTTCAAAATCATTCGATCCTACAACGATATCAAGTTCATTACGCAATAGGTTTTCAGAAAAACCTGTCATAGCCCTCCGTCATTTCAGATAAGTACTAGTTAGTATTCGTGCTGCGGTAGTTTGGCATTCGTCAAGGCGTAGTGTACGGTAGCTAACTAGTATTTATCTGCTTATGCATATGATGCAGATTGGATTAGGGTATTCGTACGGCGTTGTTTGGCATTCGTCAAGGGTCGTGCGGATGGGTTTAATTCAATCATGAAATGTACGGGTTGAACTTGACTAGTGGACTATGGGTTGTTTGGCATTCGTCAAGGTCATAGAACACTAGGGGTAAAATATTATCGGGAATTTCAAGTGTTGAAATTTGCAATGAGATTGCATACCTTCTATGAGATAGTTGGATCCCGATACCCGCTGCGAGTAAGAGTTACTCCTAGGAGAGTTTTACACATTACAATTAGCCGATCAAGTAGGTGTCTAGAAAGGTGTTAACGAGGTTACGCCTCTGGGAAAACGAGGTTTACATTAATTAGGTTCGTGCGAAAGCACGGGGGACCTCCCTCAAAGTACCGACACTGGCCTGGCTGAAAGATTGGCGAACTTGTAGCGTGTAATTAATCCCGGCTAGTCTTTCATTTTAGGGTTTGAAGGAAGATTTGATAAAAACAGTGGGAGCCATCCTGATTAGATAAAATAATAACCAATCTGATCTTGCAAGAGCGCACACAGAGTGTTTTCTTCTCTCTCTCTCTCCAGGTAGCAACCATGTCACGCTTTAATCAAGATAATAATACGGATATTGACCAAACCCGCTTGTTATACTGAGCTGGGGAACGTTGGTCCCGCTCCAACTTATAATTGTTATAGGACAGAGCAGGAAATAGGGGATTACCAGAATTCCTATGCCGCCCAAACGTAGAAAGTGCATGATGATGCATCTTCTTCGGGTGTGTTCATTACAAAGAACTGTTTTTCAGTATCCTCTGCGTCCTGGGTATTTGATACCGGATCAGGATCCCAGATATGTAATCTGTTACATAGGGCTACAGAAAGGTAGAGAACTGAGAACGGGTGATAGTTTCATGAGGCAGAAAACGGTGCAAGTGTTGCAGCCAAGTCTGTTGGTCACTGTCACCCTGTATTACTAGAATACATTGATTCTGAACAAATGTTATTAGATACCGAACCTGATATACAAAATCATATCAGTCTCTTTATTAGTAAAGAAGGATATAATTTTGTATTGTTGGATAATGTTTTGAACATTTTCTATATCAAAAGTTGATCAGTTCAGGCACGTTATCTAAAAACATTGATATTCTAAATCAAACTACAGTTCTTAGTATATAGAACACACACAAGAGGAAGAGTTCAGAAATGAACGAATCCTTCTTGACGTATTGTAGACTAGGTCAGATCAATGTGACCCGACTAGCTAAAGTTGCATTTAGATGTATATTTAAATCAGTTTGAATTTACATCTTATGAAACTTGCCAGTCATGTCACAAAGATAAGATGACCATAGCTCTATTTACTGGAAACAGAGAAAGAGTTTGTGAACTCTTGGGACTGATACATGATGATGTATGTAAGGTCCCCTGTCTACACATGCCAGGACCGGTTCTTTGTACTTCATTACATTCTCTGATGAACTCTCAAGATTCAGTCATATGTTCCTGTTGAAACATAAGTCCGAACCTTTTGAGATATTCACAGAATATAAGTTAGAAGTAGAGAACCAAAATACGGGTATAAGTATTATGTCCTATGATAAGATCGGGGAGGAGAATACTTGTGCATAGAATTCCTGGACTATTCTAAAGGAGAATGAGATTCTCTCTCGGTATTACTCCTCTGAATATACCACAGCACAATGGTGTATCGGGGCGGAGCGATCGCACCATATTGGATATGGTGTACTCTATGATGAGTATTACTGAGTTACCTATTTCCTTTTAGGGAGTTATGCACTTATGAAGTTGCATACCTATTGAATAGGGTTCAAATCAAATCAGTTGCCTATCATTTCATATGAGATATGGAAAGGGAAGAGCCCATATCTTAAGTTAGTTAAGATTTGGGGTTGTCCGGCCTATGTCAAAAGTACAATCCAGACAAGATCGAGGCAAGGTCAGTTCTGTAGAACTGGAAAGGTTCCAGCTATACAAACTGCAGCTGATGATTTAACAGAACCAAAGGATTCAATAGTCCCCGACGAACCTTAGCCTCTCCGCCGATCTGGTAGGGTTCCTCATCCGCCTGAGAGATACTTCGGTTTCTCGATGACAGTGGGAGTGAGGAATGCATCATAAGATGATGACCCAACTAGTTTCGAGATGGCCATCAGGAGTGGGACTCTGTAAGAATGGCTGGATGCTTAACGATCTGAAATGGAATCCATGTACACCAATAAAGTATGGACTTTGGTTGCTTTATCTGAAGGGTTAAATCCCCATCAGGAGCAAGTATATCTTGAGAAGATTACTTGATGCACATGGAAAAGTTGAGACTTTCAAAGCTAGACTTGTTAAAGGTTTGCATCATTGACCAGGTATGGATTATGTTGAAACCTTTTCTAAGGATCTATGCTTAAGTCCATCCAGATCCTACTTGCCACGGCTACATACCATGACTACGATATCTGGTGGTTGGGTGTCATGACAGCTCTTCTAAAATGATGCTTTAGAAGAGAGTGTCTATAAGTACACAGCCAGAGGGCTTCGTAAACAGTGGGAGCAGCGGAAACGTGTGCAAGTTGCTTTACAGGATGAAGCAGGCATCGCGGAGTTGGAACATCTGTTTTGATGAGTTAGTCAAACAGTTTGACATCATCAAAATGGTAGATGAACCTTGTATATACAAAAAGGTAGTAGGGAGTATGGTAGTGATCCTCATAGAGTACGTGGATGACATACTCTTGATAGGGAAGGAGTTTCCTATGCTACGCTCGGTCAATCTCCGCTTATCACAAGGATTCTCCATATAGGATCAAAGTGATACCTCCTAAATCATGAGTTTTCATCTATAAGATAGATATAATTGGATGTTAGGATACTCACTACATGTAGTGAGAAGGTATCAATTGATCTTGGGGAGAATCACTGAAAAGGTTCCAGGGTGATAAGGATGACTGAATGTCAGTCACAGGCATTATCTTTACCCTCAGTAAAGGGACGGTATGTTGGAAGAGTTCCAAGATAGATACCGTGGCATACTAGACGATAAAGGCTGGATACATCGCTACTTAAGATGCTACCAAAGAGGCAGTCTGGGTGTATATTAGTTCATGAGATGAACTTCGTTCCTCCCATTGTGTGACAATAGAGTTGTGGCTTATGCCAGGAACGTCCGTCCCATCAGTGATCCAGACATATTCTAAGGAAGTATCACCTGATCATGGAGATGGTTGATCTCCAGGCTGATCGAGGTTAGGAGAGCAGACTCAGAGGACAACACGGCGGATCCACTCATAAAGGCCTTTTCACAGAGAGTGATTTTTATGGGATGGTTGAGTATGAGATACTACAACCACTGCTATAGATGGCCCTAGTGCAAGTGGGAGATTGTTAGTTATATGTATGCCCTAGAGGCCATTACTGTACATAAGATGTATATTGTAGTGGATGCTGGGACATATATAGGGAGGACTTTCTTGCTCGACATGATAGTATGCTATCTGGTTACTCTTTACCTTAACGTGTATACTGATTGTCTCTCTGTTACATGTTGGTAAAGCCCTTAGGATGTATACTTGACTACCTGGACTATGATGCGGATCATACTAGTGGGGACATGGTAGTCCACAAGTACATCCTTCAAGGTTCCTAGTCGTGGGTGTATCGAGACGGGGCATGATATACCAGAGTAGACTAGCGTATATCTTCTCGACCCATACAGATGGGCGATGGATGATCCCATATCCATTGGTGTTTGACATCAGAGATGATATACAGGTGCTCAGTGGAGACTGGGTACACTGGACGGACTCGCCGAGAACTCCCAGATGGTATTATACCTTACGTCAGATGGCAGTTCTTTGGTGACACTGGTACAGAGTAGTCTGTTGACCCGAGATCGTCATAGAGTCTTGTGTGATTCCCACTGTGCTTTGATTTCCACCTTACCACGTCCAAGAGGGCATGCAAAATGGTGGTTTTTGGGTACAGTCCCGAATCACATGGAGGCAATGAGCGATAGGAGGGGATTCGTCTCTCCCGGTATAGGGAGTTGATGTTGCACTGTGTTCGATTGGCTATAACCGGAAATCCCTGGCCAGGGTTGCTGAGATTTACTGGTAAGTGTTACCAGTAGTTTCTCGAATTGTTAAAGACCTCATATCGACACGACTTATCGAGCTATTGGGGTCTGACGTTTACCACCCTTAGGCGAGATATGCGACATATCAGACGACGAGACCGGACTGTACGGTAAGTGTTACTGGTTGGATTCACAGGAGTGTGAGCGGGCTTACTCGTTGATCTTCTGATCGCTCAATACCCGGGTGGCCGTTACGTTTAGCAGACCGCTTGCGGCTTGTGGGTGTTTGATGTGATCATCACCTGCTGCCGGCGTATTGACGAGTCTTTAGAGTCCTACACAGAGGTTTCCTGGCTCAAGCGAAACGAAATAGGAGCGCATATGAGATATGTGCGGGACCGAGAATAATGCGTGTATGTGATACCGTATTCTATTCTCGCGATGAATGTATCGATTGGTTGTATGCGATATAACCTAGTTATCGAATCGAGGATTGATTCGATAAGTCGATACATTGGATAATAGTCGGTCATATGCGATATGACCGGATCGTTAAATCAAGTGTTGATTTAATGTATAATTATATATTTGATATATTACTTTGCATTAACTAGTATTGGTTCACTTAAGATAGATTTTCTCACTTGATGTGCACATTGTATATATGATATAGTTTTGTGCACTAGTTTGTATCATGTTTGATGATACATGCAAACTTGGGTGTGTATGATTAAACCATGATTAGGTTAATGGTTAGGCTTTGATTTACTTATTTGTTTATTTCTTTTCATTTATTTTTGGCAAGAAAGAAAATGGTTGCTTCTTTTGTTTTCACTTGAAGCTTCATGAAGCTTTGAAAAAGGTTTGACCATTTTGTTTATTTCCTTAACCCTAACCATTTACTTTAACCCTAGTTTATTCTCTGCACTTGTTAACTCACCCATGGTTGCTAAATGATAACCATCACTTCATTTTCTTTTTGGAAAATTAATTCATTCTTTTCTTCTTCTTCATCTTCTTCTTCAAGATGAAGAAAGAAAGAGCTTGCTTGAAAAATATCAAGTGATGATTCCAAGTGAGAAATCCAAATCCAAAGTGAACCCACTTCCTATTTCTTCATCCTCTACCACTTGCCAAGTAGTATAGGGTGTTTTCTTCACAAGTTTCATGACTTGGTGAAGTTGGAGTTCGAGTTAGAGTTGCCTCGACGTAGATCATCTTCGGCATCGAAGTCAACGACCTAGCCCGATCTTTTCTCCGATGAAACCACCGCGAGAGTCCAGGATTCCGATGATTGCAGCGGAGGGACGTCATCACGGAGCTATGGAGGTGGAGGACCGGATCTACAAAGGTTGTATTTCCGTTCACTTAGTGGTTAAGTTGTTAACTTGCTCGTAGTTTCGCCTATCCTCAACGTCGCATTAGGGTTTCTTGGCACTAGAAAAATTTGATTTTGGCATGGTTGATGCCTTGTGGAACTTCTTGAGTGTGCCTAGGAACCCTACAAAGATGCCAAATACTTCTTACCGGATTTCGAAGATATGGAGAAGTGTCACAAGCCGGAGAATAAAGCTAACGCCACCATCCCTGTCTTCGGGAGTGACACCGAGGAGGAAGAGGAGATAGTTTATTCGGGTCCGCCCTAATATAACAAGTCGGGACCATCTGCTCCTAAGTTGATCTTTGGTAGTGACTCGGAAGATGAGGTCCATGCTATATTCTCTTCTCGGCCTTCAATACGAATGTCCGCTAACGAAGAACAAAGTATACAAGTCGCCATGGTGCCGCTTAAACACCGAAAAGAACTGGATGCACTTGATATTTACAATGAAGAAAAGCTGCAAACGTTCTATATCCCTCCCAGGCGAGAAAGCGAAAAAGCAATTCTATTCTACCGCTCTGAAGAAACCGGAGTGGAGAAAGAAATCTGGCATGGCACGGATCCTACGCTTGACAGGCTTCAACCCATTCGTCTCCCCAGATATTATACAGAAGGCTTGAAGAGGCTACTGAAGCGCCAGAGGATATTCTTCAAGCACACCGTTCGAAAAGCCAAATTCTATGACAAAGTCTGGAACGTTCCCGGGACTCAATACAAATTGCCTAATGGGAGAATGGAAACAATTAGGCTTGGATACATCCGGTCAAAGAAACGAGAGCCACTACACGGCTGCTATGTCGTGTATGACTTCGATGAAGAAGCGGATGCTCATTGGGAAGACGCTAATCCTGAGCCAGTGAAAGTTCCAGATGCAAAAGAGCCCAGTCCGTCGTTCGAAGAACAAATGGACAAATTTATAAGGAAAGCTGGTCAAAAAGTCCGAGACAACTATAACCGCGAAATGGTCGTTTACGAGAAAGCCAAAACGCAACGCCTCCTCCAACGGGTCGTGAAAGATGAAAATGTCGCTGCTTATCAACCTGTTATAAAGAAGGCTCGACGCAGAGGCAGAAACAAGTCGAAACGCGAAAAAGGCGCTCAAAAGCAACAAAGCGGGGCTAAGAGGCCACGCGAGCGAAAATCGAGCGGTTCTGATCTATCCCTCATAAGAAAAAAATGGGTCGGGCGTACTCTTTTCCTCAGGACAAGACAAAGAAAATACTTGACCTCGCTCTAAAACATCAGATGCTTACACTGCCGGAGTCTAAGCACCCCGAACAACCGGGCGAAGTCTCACACCCGGACTATTGCTCTTACCATCGAGTAATAGGGCATCCTCTTGAAGATTGCTTCACCTTCAAGAATTGGGTTGAAGATCAGTATCAGCTTGGCAAATTCACTCTGTCTGACAACTGGAAGGTAGCGCCGCCACAGAAGCACGAGCCCAAGGCCATGAAAGAAGAACCAGTTCCGCATTGGGATTGGAAGCGAATCCGTACTTGTCACGTGATAACGATATCAAAAGAAGAGCCCGAGGACATGGATGACCTTCCCTGGTGCTTCGAAAACAGCAACGATGAGGTAATCTCAGAATTCCCACCAGCGCCAAAAGAGCTGGAAGATGGAATCCATACCACTGCAGATAACCTTAAGAAAATTAAGTTGGGAACGGCGAATGACCCGCGACCGACATTCATCAGCAAGCTGCTATCTGAAGAAAGGGTGGCTGCGTTAAAGGACGTGCTTCTATAGCATAGGGATTGCTTCGCGTGGAACTATTCCAAAATGCCGGGATTAGATCCAGAAATTGCTGTGCACAGGTTGGCAATATCTCCGGACGTCAAACCGGTAAAACAGGCGCCGAGAAGAATGCGGCTCGAGCTTGAGATGAGTATCAACACCGAGGTCAAGAAGCTGATCGACTCCGGCTTCATCCAAGAAGTTCAATACCCTGAATGGATCGCCAACATTGTCCCGGTGATGAAGAAAAATGGGACAGTACGCATATGTGTAGACTTCCGGGATCTTAATAAAGCTTGCCCGAAGGACGATTTCCCAGTGCTAGTCACCAAACTGATGATAGACAATACGTCCACTCACGAGGTTTTCTCCTTCATGGACGGCACGTCAGGATATAATCAGATAAAAATGCATTCAGAAGACCAGAGGCATGATTATTCCAAAAATTTGTAGTTTACCGTAATCATAAAAGGCGTCGCTTCGCAGCTAGCCGGTGAATACGGGTCGATCCGCAGGGATGTGTGAGTTTCTGTTTTTGTGTTATAACGAGTTGATTACGTGGGTTGTTTGGTTTTTATCGATTGAATTAAAGACGAAGTTATGTGATAAGAAAGGACTCGTTAGGGTTAGGTCGAAGGTAGGGGTGTTGAGATCTATGTTTTCACCTCTTTCAATGCTGTGATTTAAGCTTTTTAGAAAAATCACAACAATTATTAGCAAAGGGGATTAGGATGATCGGGAAGAAACTTTGTTTCTTCCTCTAGATCCTTGTCCGTCCTTTCCTATTAATTGCTGTGATCTTCATGGACGTCATATATGTCCGGCCTTTTATACTACGGTTCACCGTTACCTTGTAGGTAGGGTGCCGTAGGGGGCGGATCATATATGCGTGCATGAAGATTTCGTTTTAAAAATATGTTGGCATTGAAGGAGATGAGAGACATCCATCTCTCACTCCCTCCCTTGTTCCTAACCCTAACGAGCGAGGATTTTACTCGCTCATTAGGGAATTATTACAAAGAGACATTTTTTTGTGTTTATGTTTTAAAGGGTGACTACTTAGTGCAGATTGAAGAGGATTACACTAAAGCAAAAATTAGATAACTAGGGCAAGTAAAAGATTATACTAAGGCAGGAATTAAATAAAACTAAAGACTTACAAGAAAAGATGATGCTCTGAATTCTCCAACAAATCTCACTTTTTATTGATTGAAAAGAGGCATCCGGTTTTACAATTTTAGATTACAATTTATAAGCAAACAGGAGAATTAGGGTTTCAGAGTCTCGCACATGCGCAATTACAGATTTGCCCACTGAAAATCCCAACACCCACACCGACGCACCGGCACAGAAAAAATGCACCGACACGGGCACACAATTGCCGCGGATCCGCGGCAATTGTTGGCTTGGGCCACGGATCCGCGGCCCTTTGGTGGTCTTGGGCCGCCAAACTTTTGGGCTTTCTTCAGGGGTTCTTGGGCTCTGTAATTTTATATGTATTTTCTCTGTTGGGCTTCTGGGTCTTCTCCAGATCTTCAGTGAAAACTTGTTCGTATCTTTTGACCGTTCACTTGACATTTTGGACCTTGTACTGTTCTTCGTCTAGGCTTGACTAGGATCCGTCCAATAGTTGGTCAAAAGTCCCTTTTTCTGTTGTTTTGTGTCTTTTTCACTGTATTTGCTCCAGAAACCTGTATCCTGTAATATGCAACAAACGTGCGTCAAGAGTACCTGTTTATTTATAAAAAGGATAAGAAAAGGGGAATGAAAAATGCAGTATTATGATCTGAACAAATACCCCCAAACTTACCTTTTGCTCGTCCTCGAGCAAACTTATTATTTTATTCTAACCTAGCCACACTTTCGCAGGGAAACGCGATTGCACTGAGCACGTGCAACAAACCGTTAAACCTCTAGGTGTCCCTAGTAGGAGGAGTGTTGTCTCCTGAGGGTTTTCAGCGGATTACACCCACAAAATCCTATCAATTTGGTTTTTCGACTTTTGTTTTCCAATCAGGTTTTCTAATAAGGAATTCTATTATCGTCGCCCCGCAAATTATCCACCCATATTCTTCACACTTCCTTATTATGTAACTTAAGATTGTACATGTTCTATAGAATTACTTAGAATTCAGCATTTCTTAAGTTTTTCTTCTAGAGTTTCATCTCCACTTAGGAATTTCTATCAACTCTATTAAAGATACAAGTTGTATTTTTCATTCCTTTCTCTTATATAAACTCTAATCACATATCCCCACGTGTGTGTAATTTTCACCCCTACACTTGGAAATTCAAATCAAGCAATCGTACTCTCGTCCATTGTCCAAAGCACTTAACTTTCGCTTACACATCTTTCATGCGACCGTTAATACTTCTTGAGGTACCAATAGCCGATTACAAGATGCGTTAGGCCTTTAAAGCGTATTTCCTAATTTTTTGCAACACCCAAGGCTTTTAGCAGTGACTCCCAAACCAGTTGGTCTAAGGCACTAGGTGATCAAGCACCCTCGCTAATTAATTTTCTAGCCCTAAGTAATCACAAAAACCAGTGTCCATTTTTTTTTATTCACCCCTTTTTTTTTCTTTTATTTTCATTGTGCTAAGGACTTTAGACAAGAGTAATTCAAGGTCTCTTCTACTAATCCAAGTTTCAAGGTGCGTGATTGTGCATTTTGTAGGGTACATGTTTTCAGAATCTAAACTCAAGCTAGGAACTATCTTTCGAACTTATACTTTAATAAGAGCATTAATACTCTTCCCTCGTTTTGGCTTAACCCACAAAGTGAACCCAAAATTTGCCTATTCCTAAATAACCTATAAAGACATACACTTTCTACCGTTAAACTTTAAGCAAGGTTAATTTTAGGGTTTTTAATTTACTAAGTCTAAGATCTAGTTTTTCCTAGCTAGTTAACCTTTTTATCAACTCAAGTCAATTAACCAAAATTGAATACAATAATTTTTATAATTTTTGAAATTTTCTCAATTTTTATGGGTTTTTCAGTTTTCTAATTTTTTTATTTTTCAAATTTTTAAATTTTTATGATTTTTATATAAAAATGCAATGCAGAAATTAAATATGCAAAAGGAAAACAAAGATATATACAATATGCAATGCGAAGGATAACTATATACATCACCCTCTAATACCCCCATACTTGAGCAAAGCAGTGCCCTCACTGCCCGGCCCCACGTCGCGCTCGTGAGCGTGAACATGATCTCTCCCCTCTAGCCAAAAGTGTTTGGATCCCTCGCTCAATTTCCGTCAACCGACGGTCGTGCTCTCGTGCAGTTGCCCGAAACTCATCTCTCAAAGAGTCTATTCTTCTCACTGCTCTTCGCATTAATCGCGCATGCTCCTGGGGAGTTAGCTCTTCCCCACTCGAAGTCGAGCTCGAGCTAGGGGTGTGTGCAGGTACATTCTCTGCCGGTTCTGTTCGTGTCCAGATATCCGTAAGTCTAGAGTAGGACGACGAAACGCCCTCTAACAGTGGTCGAACCGGGACATCGTCTATCATAATTGAGTCAAATTCCTCGGCTGGGAGGAAATAACGGCAGAGTTGGGTAACGAGCATGGGACATGGATATACACTACCTCGTTTCCCCGTACCTATGGATTGCAGCAAAACCGTGCACATGTCGAACCTAGGATTTTTTGTCATTAAAGTGTGGACGACATGTAACGATGGGGTGAAAAAGGTCGTGTTGTGAGAACTTCCAAAAATATTGTTTTGTGCCCACCGGCACACAGTTAAAACATTTGCGAAAAGGGTCCGTACTTGGATCCCCTTACGCGGTTCTCGTGCACAGTCATTACCCATTAATGGCATATAATCTTCAAAGCGAAGTGGGTGTTCATGTGCAGGTACACGTGGTATGAGTGTAACCTCGTGTATCGTGTCCCTATCGATGCGAATTTCACGGTTTCCCCAATTCAGTTTAATGTACCCTAAGTTGTCTAGGCTATTGTCTTCCATGAATTCGTAAAATAGAGCAACTAGGTTTGGTAAAGCAAATGCAGATGCATGATTATAGAGGAGGAAATTCCAGCCCCTTTGTGCGATTTCGTGTGGGAAATATGTACCGTAAATCTCGTGTGCGAAAACAGAGGAAAAATCCCTTTCATACTGCATTTTGTGTGCCATCACGATTTTACAGAGAAAATATATGCAGAAACAGAGACTAAAGGGTCAGATTTACCTCCCCTGAAAAATTCAGGGGGTGAAGAAGCAGGACGGCGGCGGATGCGCGGCGGGAGGCGGCGGATGCGGCGGTTCAGCGGCGATCTGGTGGCGGCGCGTCTGGAAATTTCTGCAGAGGGCAGGGGCGGCGGCTAGGGTTTTATGAGGAGGAAATTTTTTTAGGGTAAACACAGAGGGGGGGTCGGGTCCTTTAAATAGGGGATGGGAGGGTGATTTACACAAAACACCCTTTAAGGCGAGGGTTTTATTTGTAAAAACAGCTTGTAATCTGCAAATTTGCAATTAGGTCCAAAAATTATTATTATTTATTATTTTTTTTTATTGATTTTTTTATTTTTTATTTTTTTATGGTATTTTGGAAATATACATACAAATGATATACACACCCCCAAACTTATTTGAAATAGTGTCTTCGGGAAACGAAGTTTGGGGGTGAAAGCGGAGGAAGATCAATCAGTGTAAATCGGCTCCTGCAAAAACAGGAGCTCCTCCGAAAGATCCGCTGTGAAGAACGGTTTCAGTCGATGCCCATTTACCTTGAATAAGGTACCGTCTTCAGGGTTCTCAAGATCAACCGCACCGTGCGGATAAACGGTGCGGACTACAAAAGATCCTCTCCATCTGGACCTGAGCTTACCAGG
This sequence comes from Agapanthus africanus, assembly GCA_030015575.1. Lineage (NCBI taxonomy): Eukaryota > Viridiplantae > Streptophyta > Magnoliopsida > Asparagales > Amaryllidaceae > Agapanthus > Agapanthus africanus. The sequence goes on along the minus strand of CM057338.1, from coordinate 318,165,716 downwards.
ATGAAAATGTAACCGAGTGTCATAAAGTAGAACCTGTTGACCAGGTTCAAAAGTTTTTCGTAAAAGGTGTTTATCGTGGAACACCTTAGCTCGGTTCTTAGCAGTTATGGCATTATCATATGCCTCATCCCTCAGCTCCTCCAACTCATTCAATTGCAGCTTTCTGTTGCTGCCCGCATCTCCTAAAGACAAATTTAGCTCTTTGATAGCCCAGAAAGCTTTATGCTCGATCTCCACTGGAAGGTGGCACGCCTTCCCGTACACAAGCCGGTATGGAGACATACCAAGATCGGTCTTATATGCAGTACGGAAAGCCCATAGTGCATCTATCAATTTAAGCGACCAATCCTTACGGTTTTTGGAAACCGTTTTCTCCAAAATTTGCTTTATTTGCCGATTTGAAACCTCGGCTTGCCCACATGTTTGGGGGTGATACGGCGTTGACAATTTGTGGATGATAGAGTATTTACGCATTAAGGACTCGAAAGTCCTATTGCAGAAGTGAGAACCATTATCACTTATTATCGTCCAAGGGTGCCCGAATCGAGAAAATATGTGTTCTTTAAGGAATCGAACGACAACTTTATTATCGTTCGTTCGGTTGGGCACAGCCTCGACCCACTTAGACACGTAGTCCACCGCCAACAGAATATACATATTTCCAAAAGAGTTAGGAAATGGTCCCATGAAATCTATACCCCAAACATCAAAAATGTCCACTACCAAAATGGGTTGGAGTGGCATTTCGTTTCTCCGGGAAATCCGGCCCAAGTGTTGGCACCGGGAGCAAGTTTTGCAGTATTCAAATGCATCCTTGAAGAGTCGTGGCCAATAGAAACCACACTGCAAAACTTTTTCGGCTGTCTTCTTTGGGCCAAAGTGCCCACCACATGCTTGATCGTGGCAGAAAGACAGCACGCTCTTGACCTCACGCTCGGGCACACACCGACGAATGATTTGGTCGGAACAGTATTTAAAAAGGTAGGGTTCATCCCAGTAAAAATGCTTTACTTGGGACAAAAATCGAAGTTTATCCTGTTTCGACCAATCATTAGGAATCAGGCCGGTGGCTAAATAATTTACAATATCGGCGAACCATGGTTCGCAAGAAACGGTCAAGAGCTGCTCGTCGGGAAAAACGTCAGTGATTGGAAGATCGAGCGTGGGCGAAGAAGGAAGTCGTGATAGGTGATCAGCTACTACGTTTTCACATCCCCTTTTGTCCTTAATGACAAGATCAAACTCTTGCAATAAAAGGATCCAACGTATTAACCTAGACTTAGCATCTTTCTTCGCAAAGAGGTGGCGAAGAGCCGAATGATCAGTATAAACAACGACTGGAGAGCCGATTAAATAAGGCCGAAATTTTTCGAGTGCGAACACAACAGCTAAAAATTCTTTCTCTGTTGTTGTGTAATTAAGTTAGGCCTCATTTAGTGTTCGGCTAGCATAATAAATCACGTGCGGCATCTTATTAATGTGCTGTCCAAGAACAGCACCAATAGCAAAGTCTGATGCATCGCACATGATTTCAAAAGGGTGCGTCCAGTCGGGAGATGAGAGGATGGGCGCAGTGATGAGTGAATGTTTTAAAGACTTGAATGCTTCAGTGCACGTGGAGTCAAAAGCGAAGGTCGTGTCCTTGGCCAGTAAGAGAGTCAAGGGTCTAGCAATCTTGCTAAAGTCCTTGATAAACCGTCTGTAAAAACCGGCGTGGCCAAGGAAGGCTCTAATATCTTTGACGCATTTTGGGGGAGGTAGGTTAGAAATCACTTCGATTTTAGCCCTGTCAACCTCGATGCCGTTTTGCGAGATGACATGTCCTAAGACGATGCCCTCTCGCACCATGAAATGGCACTTCTCCCAATTCAATGTTAGGTTCTTAACCCTGCAGCGGGTAAGAACAGCGTCAAGATGGCGTAAACACTCGTCGAAGGAGTCGCCAAAGATGGAGAAATCGTCCATAAAGATCTCCAAGAACTTTTCAACCATGTCTGAAAAGATTCCCATCATACACCGCTGAAATGTAGCGGGCGCGTTGCATAACCCAAAGGGCATGCGACGATAAGCAAAAGTGCCAAAGGAACAAGTGAATGTTGTCTTGTCTTGATCCTCTTTGGCGATGGGGACTTGATTGTAACCGGAATAGCCATCGAGAAAGCAGTAGAACTCGTGCCCTGCCAATCGCTCGAGCATTTGGTCAATGAAAGGTAAAGGAAAGTGGTCCTTCCTTGTTGCGGCATTGAGTTTCCTATAGTCTATGCAGACTCGCCACCCAGTTTGGGTGCGAGTGGGAATCAACTCATTTGCCTCGTTTGTAATGACCGTAATGCCTGATTTCTTTGGCACAACGTGAATTGGGCTAACCCATTGGCTATCCGAGATAGGGTAAATGATACCGCTATCCAGACATTTGACAATTTCCTTCTTAACAGCCTCTTTCATGATGGGGTTGAGGCGCCTTTGTGGATCTCGTGCTGGCTTGGCATCATCCATTAAGTGTATATGATGTTCGACTATCAGAGGACTAATCCCCTTAATGTCCGCCATAGACCAGCCGAAAGCTTGCCGATTATTAAGTAAGACCGTTAAGAGAGCCTTCTCTTGCTCAAGAGCTAGAGAAGCTGATATAATGACAGGTAAGGTCTCATTATCACCTAGATATGCATATTTTAGGTGTGTCGGCAAAAACTTTAATTCGAGTTTAGGAGGTGAAACAATAGATGGCAACAATGGGGTAGTTGTTTCAAACTCGAATGATTCCATCAAAGGTTCGAACCGAGTGTACGCAACAGTGTCGGACGGTTCAACTAACTTATCCGAAAAAGCAAAAGACTCCAATTCAGGTGATGAGTCTTCAAAGTCGTCGACGAATGTAAAACATTCAAAATCGTTATCCGCCGTGAAAGCTGTGTCGGATTCTAGGAGGAACGCACTAGTGGCGTTAATATTGCTGTGGTCGAACAAAAAATTCTCGAACTCACAGTCCTCCTCCGCGATCTCATTGATCGAGCAAACATCAAGTACGCTAGCATTGGGCTCAGCAGGCTGACTTCCTAACTTGAAAATATTGAGCTCAATTGTCATATTGCCGAAAGATAGATTCATTGAACCATTACGACAATTGATCACTGCGTTGGAAGTAGCCAGAAATGGTCGACCAAGTATTACCGGAATTTGGTTCCGGGGGTTAGCAACAGGTTGTGTGTCCATCACAATAAAGTCAACGGGGAAAATGAAATCCCCTACTCTTATTAACACATCCTCCAGCTCTCCCCTAGGATGGGTTATTGACCGGTCAGCCATTTGGAGAGTACAGTGAGTGGGCTTAAGCTCTCCAACGCCCAATTGCTCGTACACAGAATAGGGTAGCAAATTGACACTAGCACCAAGATCTAATAGTGCTCTATTGATGTTCTTGTCCCCAATTGTTATCGAAATGGTAGGACACCCGGGGTCCTTTTGCTTTGGGGGTAAGGAATTTACAAGAGCATCGCTAATAGCACTAGCCACAAAAACTTTCTTTGGTACTTGCGACTTCCTCTTTTTGGTGCACAAGTCCTTTAAAATTTTGGCATATGAAGAAACTTGCTGAATTGCATCCAAAAGAGGGATGTTTATGCTAACCTGTTTAAACAACTCAACAATTTTCTCCATTTGAGGAGTTGGTTTATTGGATCTCAAATGATTAGGAAAAGGAACATTTTGAAAAGTGGTTGAGTCCAATTTTTGTGGATCAGATTGTCGAGTTGGAACGGTACCTCGTGTAGATGTGTTCGTGTCGTAAGAATTAGGTCCGTTCAAGCTAGAAGAGGTAGAGCCATGTGAAGGGTGGAGAATAGTCTCTAAAGAAGAAGAAGAAGAAGAAGACCCACCGGCAGGGGTGTCATTGTTAATGCCCACATTGTTCCGCAACACTTTTCCCGATCTCAACGTGGTCACAGCATTCACATTATGATTTTGCTGATTGTGTGCAGCATGTGCGTGACCGGGGTTGGGCAACGGTTGAGACGGGAGTTTTCCTTTTTCGCGCTCGCTCAAAGCTGCATTGAGTTGTGCAATTTGTGCCTCAATAGATTTGATACTCTGATCGTGGGAGGCACTATTTTGCACTAAAGATTGAATAGAAGTCTCAAGTCTTACTGTAGACTGTGTAGATTGCTTAAGGAACGCTTCTAGACTTCTTTCGAGCGAGCTAACCTTATCATTATTAGGTTGAACATAATTGTTTGGCTGGTAAGCATTGTTCGGCACAAAATTGTTCACCTGATTAGGGTAAGGTTGTTGTTGAAATTGTTGCGGTTGATATTGAGTTTGCGAGGGTGCTTGTTGTTGTTGTTGTGGAGGAGGAGGTCTTTAAAAATTATTATTATTTTCTTGGAATTGTTGATTTTGGTTCCAAGCGAAATTTGGGTGACTCCTCCACCCCGGATTATACGTCGAAGAGTACGGATCGTTTCTTTGTCGTTGCTGAAATGCAGCATTGACTTGATCCTGTCCTTGTGTAGATGCATTATACAGACACTCTTCGGTCAGGTGCGATGGATCCGCACAACAAGCACAGACAGTTCGTGGGGGCATAGCAGGGGCAGGAGAAGACGACGAGATTTTGGTCTCGATCGCTTCTAGCTTTTTCGTAAGAGCGGCCATCTCGGCCTTCATAGCAATCGACATCTCTACTTGATGTATGCCTGCCCTAGATTGACCACTAGAAGATGACGTGGTCTTGGTACTCTCCCACTGTATTGTCTGCTCACTGAGATCCTCGAGAAACTGCCACGCTTCATCACTAGACTTAGAGAGAAAATGACCTTGACAGATGGTTTCTAGCAACTGCTTCGTTGCCGAGTTCAATCCCTCGTATAATGTTTGGCAAAGTTGCCAACTTTCTATCCCATGATGAGGGCATTGAACTAATAGGTCCTTGAATCTCTCGAAGCACTTCCAAAATGGTTCAGACGGAAGTTGTGAGAATTGAATTATTTCATTGCGGATTCTGGCAGTTTTATGGTGAGGATAAAAATTTTTTAGAAAAGCTTTCACAAACTCATCCCAATTCCTAATAGAATGTGATGCGGTGCTATATAGCCACTTCTCGACTAGGTCACATAAGGTGAAAGGAATGACCCTTAGCCTTATAGCGTCATCACTCAATTGGGTCGTTTTCATCATAGCGCACACATTTTGGAATTTATTAATAAAGATATATGCGTCTTCAGTTTCCAAACCGTGAAATTTCGGCAGCATATTGATGAAATGTGGTTTAATCTCAAAATTGTCCCCATTTGCCGGTGGGGGTGAAAGACAGGTGGGTAAAGAAGTGCAGATGGGGTAAAAGAGGTCCTGGAGCGCAACTCGTGCGGGCGCTTCAACAGGAGGCTGGTTCGGGTTATTCGCACCTGGTGGAGGCGGAATCATTCCCGTCGGCAAGGTATTATTGGGGTTGAATCCCGACATACCTTCGGTGAAAGAAGTTGAAGGTGAAGGTTGTAGGGTTCCTAGGCACTCTCAAGAGGTCTCACAAGGCATCAACCATGCCAATTTAAAATTTAACGGTGCCGAGAAACCCTAAACTACGGATCGTTGGCTAGAAATCTAGGCGAAAATGAAACTAGTTAACAACTTAACTAAAGTTTAAACGGAAATACAACCTTTGTAGATCCGGTGCTCCACCTCCATAGCTCCGCAACGAAGTCCCCTCGCTGTCCAAATGAATTCCCGGGCTCTAGCGTCGGCTTCGTCGGAGAAATGGCGAGCTAGGTCGTCGATGTCCATGCCGAAGATGATCTACGTCGAGGCATCGCTAGATCAAGCTCCACCTTCACCAAGCCATGAAAACTTGTGAAGGAAACACCCTATACTACTTGGCAAGAGGTAGAGAATGAAGAAATAGGAAGTGGGTTCACTTTAGAATTGGATTTCTCACTCTTTATCATCACTTGCCATTAATGGAGCAAGCTTTCTTCCATGAAGAAAAAATGAAGAAGAAGAAGAAGAATGTTATGATAAGAATTAATTAAAATAGAAAAGAAAATCCATTATTATCATAACTCTTACCATGGTTAAGTGTAGAGAGAGAACTATAGTTAAGTGGAGTGGTTAGGTTTTAACATGAGACAAAATGGTGACTTAATGAAAGCTTCATGAAGCTTCATTTACAAATAAAGAAAAGCCACCATTTTCTCACTCTTTTTCTTTTTCCAAATGAATAACTAAATAAAATAAATGAATAAGAAAAAAATAAACCCTAACCACTCATAAAACCATGGTTCAATCTTTACACAAACCCAAGTTTGCATGCATCATCAAACATGATACAAGCAAGTGCACAAAATCATATCGCATATGCAATGCGCACATCCGAGCGAGAAAATCCATTTAAAGTGAACCGATATTAGTTAATGCAAAGTAATATATCAAATATATAATTATACATTAAATCATTAAATCAACACTTGATTTAACGATCCGGTCATATCACATATAACCGACTAATATCCAATGTATCGGCTTATCGAATCAATCCATGATTCGATAACTAGGTTATATCGCATACAACCATTCGACACATTCATCGCGAGAATATAACACGGTATCACATACACGCATTATTCTCGGTCCCGCACATATCTCATATGCGCTCCTATTTCATTTCGCTTGAGCCAGGAAACCTCTGTGTAGGACTCTAAAGACTCGTCAATACGCCGGCAGCAGGTGATGATCATATCAAACACCCACAAGCCGCAAGCGGTCTGCTAAACGTAACGGCCACCCGGGTATTGAGCGATCTGAAGATCGACGAGCAAGCCCGCTCACACTCCAGTGAATCCAACCAGTAACACTATCGTACAGTCCGGTCTGATCGTCTGATATGTCGCATATCTCGCCTAGGGGTGGTAAACGTCAGACTCCAATAGCTCGATAAGTCGTGTCGATATGAGGTCTATAACAATTCGAGAAACTACTAGTAACACTTACCAGTAAATCTCTGCAACCCTGGCCAGGGATTTCCGGTTATAGCCAATCGAACACATCGCAACATCAACCCCCTATACCGGGAGAGACGAATCCCCTCCTATCGCTCATTGCCTCCATGTGACTCGGGACTGTATCCAAAAACCACCGTTTTGCACGCCCTCTTGGACGTGGTAAGATGGAAATCAAAGCACAGTGGGAACCACACAAGACTCTATGACGATCTCGGGTCAACAGACTACTCTGTACCAGTGTCACCAGAGAACTGCCATCTGACGTAAGGTATAATACCATCTGGGAGTTCTCGGCGAGTCCGTCCAGTATACCCAGTCTCTACTGAGCACCCGTATATCATCTCTGATGTCAAACACCAACGGATATGGGATCATCCATCGCCCATCTGTATGGGTTGAGAAGGTATACGCTAGTCTACTCTGGTGTATCGATGCCCCGTCTCGATACACCCACGACTAGGGACTTTGAAGGATGTACTTATAGACTATCTGTCCCCACTAGTATGATCTGCATCATAGTCCAGGTAGTCAAGTACACATCCTAAGGGCTTTACCAACATGTAACAGAGAGACAATCAGTATACACGTTAAGGTAAAGAGCAACCAGATAGCATACTATCATGTCGAGCAAGAAAGTCCTCCCTATATATGTCCCAGCATCCACTACAATATACATCCTATGTATAGTAATGGCCTCTAGGGCATACATATAACTAACAAAGGTAAGAAAGTGGACGGATTTTCGACTTCGGTGTCGAAGGGTTCGTTGGTCGGTACCAACGAAATGCGGACTAATCGGGCGTCTGTATCCCTAGTCCAAATTGACATACACTAAAAGGGATAGTGCAGTCAGAAAAAACAGAATGTGGGGGTAAGATAACGTCAGTGAGGGAAAGTGGTGTGGTGAATTTGCAGGTTTTCTTTTTGCGACAAGTTGCAAGTTTTGAAAAGTTTTATTTGTTTTTTTTTTTAGTTTTATGTGGGAGTTTTGCAAAGAGGTTTTTGAAAAAGACTCGTGACACAACTGTATCAACCACACATGCACAATCAGGCCTAGATCTAGGGTCGCCTAGGTCTACTAGACAGCTCCTAACTAGGGCTAGAAATAGGACCTCGAACCGCCTCTTCACGGACAAGTACGGCCAGGTAAGTGGGAAGGAACCACCACTACAGTGGACCTAATTAATAACCACTAGCCTAGACACCGCAATGTCGGTTAGGATAAACGGCCGATGCCTACCCTAGTCCTTTTCCTATTGAGCTCGCTGTCCTTAGGTCTGAGTCTAATCTTTTTTAATTAAAGGTGGTCGATGCAAGATGCTTTAGGTGTTTTCTGGGGTCCTGGGAAGGGTGATGAAATCCCCACCCAATCTGAGTTTGGTCAAATAGCCCCTTAAGTCCGATTAAATTATGCAAAACAAAAATCCACTTGCAATCAATTTTAGCGCGGCGTAAAGAAACCTGCAGCAAATCTGTTATTTAGAAGGGGGAAGAAGAAATTTTTTAGCGCAAAGAAACCTGCAGAAAATTTTACTGTGGAGATATGGAGGTTGCAGAGGGGAAGAAAAGAGAGCAAACCGTGCAAAAATGATGTGCTGACGTGGCAAGAGGAGCGCAGAACCGCGGCAGATGGCCTAGTTGTGCGGCGGAAGCGCGGCACCTTGGTGGATCAGCCTCTGGAAAATTTGGTGCTGTTCTGTGCTTGCAATTCCTCTCTGTTCTTATGTTCCTTTTTCTGTTTTGACCTTCTGTAAAACTCCAGATCCAAAAGTCTTTGCTGTTCCTGCAAGATTCCAACGAAAAACCCTTCAAACAGATAAGGATAATGAAAAGAATATTTTTGTATTTTGTATTTTCTGATTTTTATAATTTTTCAAAATTTATATCAACCCGAAATCATACAAAAACGAGAAAATTAAGCCATCCCCGGCAACGGCGCCATTTGATTATTCCAAAAATTTGTAGTTTACCGTAATCAGAAACGGCGTCGCTTCGCAGCTAGCCGGTGAATACGGGTCGATCCGCAGGGATGTGTGAGTTTCTGTTTTTGTGTTATAACGAGTTGATTACGTGGGTTGTTTGGTTTTTATCGATTGAATTAAAGACGAAGTTATGTGATAAGAAAGGACTCGTTAGGGTTAGGTCGAAGGTAGGGGTGTTGAGATCTATGTTTTCACCTCTTTCAATGCCGTGATTTAAGCTTTTTAGAAAAATCACAACAATTATTTGCAAAGGGGATTAGGATGATCAGGAAGAAACAAAGTTTCTTCCTCTAGATCCTTGTCCGTCCTTTCCTATTAATTGCTGTGATCTTCATGGACGTCATATATGTTCGGCCTTTTATACTACGGTTCACCGTTACCTTGTATGTAGAGTGCCGTAGGGGGCGGATCATATATGCGTGCATGAAGATTTCGTTTTAAAAATATGTTGGTATTGAAGGAGATGAGAGACATCCATCTCTCACTCCCTCCCTTGTTCCTAACCCTAACGAGCGAGGATTTTACTCGCTCATTAGGGAATTATTACAAAGAAACATTTTTTTGTGTTTATGTTTTAAAGGGTGACTACTTAGTGCAGATTGAAGAGGATTACACTAAAGCAAAAATTAGATAACTAGGGCAAGTAAAAGATTATACTAAGGCAGGAATTAAATAAAACTAAAGACTTACAAGAAAAGATGATGCTCTGAATTCTCCAACAAATCTCACTTTTTATTGATTGAAAAGAGGCATCCGGTTTTACAATTTTAGATTACAATTTATAAGCAAACAGGAGAATTAGGATTTCAGAGTCTCGCACATGCGCAATTACAGATTTGCCCACTGAAAATCCCAACACCCACACCGACGCACCGGCACAGAAAAAATGCACCGACACGGGCACATAATGGCCGCGGATCCGCGGCAATTGTTGGCTTGGGCCGCGGATCTGCGGCCCTTTGGTGGTCTTGGGCCGCCAAACTTTTGGTCTTTCTTCAGGGGTTCTTGGGCTCTGTAATTTTATATGTATTTTCTTTGTTGGGCTTCTGGGTCTTCTCCAGATCTTCAGTGAAAACTTGTTCGTATCTTTTGACCGTTCACTTGACATTTTGGACCTTGTACTGTTCTTCGTCTAGGCTTGACTAGGATCCGTCCAATAGTTGGTCAAAAGTCCCTTTTTCTGTTGTTTTGTGTCTTTTTCACTGTATTTGCTCCAGAAACCTGTATCCTGTAATATGGAACAAACGTGCGTCAAGAGTACCTGTTTATTTATAAAAAGGATAAGAAAAGGGGAATGAAAAATGCAGTATTATGATCTGAACAAGGCACACCGCCTTCAGGACTCCGTTAAGTATATTCTGTTATAAAGTGATGCCCTTCGATTTAAAGAACGCCGGTGCCACCTACCAAAGGGCCATGACGAAGATCTTCGATGACCTTATACACAAAATCGTCGAATGTTATATCGACGACCTCGTGGTTAAAAGCAAATCATACGAGGAACATCTCGAGCATTTGAAGACCGTATTTCAACGCCTTCGACAATACAACTTGAAGATGAACCCCCTCAAATGTGCATTCGGAGTTTCCTCGGGCAAATTCCTGGGATTCATTGTCCGACACCGGGGCATCGAGATAGATCCATCGAAGATCAAGGCGATCATGGAAATGCCTCCGCCAAGGACTCTCAAACAGCTGCGGTCTCTCCAAGGGAAACTCGAGTATATACGGCGATTTATAGCCAACCTTTCAGGAAAGTGCCGTCCTTACAGCCACCTGATGAAGAAGGGAACCCCGTTTGTCTGGGACCAAAAATGCCAAAGCGTGCTAGACGAGATCAAACAATACCTGCAGAACCCACCAATGTTGGCTGCTCCGGTTAAGGGAAAACCTCTCATTCTTTATACAACTGCTCTCGAAGGCTCTTTAGGCGCATTATGGGCACAAGAGAACGATTAAGGGAAAGAAAGAGCACTCTACTACTTAAGTCGAGTTCTGCTGGGGGCAGAAAACAACTACTCCCCCATTGAAAAACATTGCCTGGCGTTGATTTTTGCGATAACAAAGCTTAGACACTATGCGTTGGCGCATGAAGTCCGTCTTATTTCAAAGGTGGACCCTCTTAAGTATTTAATGTCAAAGGCCATATTGACGGGACGGCTTGCTAAATGGGCCCTGCTCTTGATGGAGTTTTCGATAACGTATCAACCTCTCAAGGCAGTGAAAGGCCAGGCCATCGCCGACTTCCTTGCTGAGCACCCGATACCTGCCGACTCTCCTCTGAATTGCGATTTGCCAGACGAACATGCGTTCGACGCGATCGACGGTGGTGATACCCAATGGGAGCTTTATTTCGATGGAGCATCTTCCATGAAAAAGCGCAAACAAAGTACCCCTCTAATCAAATCGGGGGTAGGCCTCAGCTTCGTGACTCCACAAGAAGGGATAATGCGCTTCGCTTTCTCCTTAACAGAGCCGAGGACGAATAACGAAGCCGAATATGAAGCCTTGATAGCAGGTCTTGAGATCGCCATCGACATGGGAATTGAAAACCTCCTCATATATGGAGATTCCCAGCTAGTCGTTAGTCAAGTAAACGGCGACTACCAAACGTGCAAACCGGAGTTGGTGCAGTACGGTGAAAAGGTGCAACAGCTGTTGACCCAAATTCCCTCCTATACTTTGGAAAGCATACCGCGCGCGGAAAACAGCAAAGCAGACGCGTTGGCCAAACTTGCTAAAGAACTGGCTGACGAGAACCTCGATGACGTTAGAATCGTGGTACAAAGCCGTCGGGTGCTCACCCCAGCGGAAATATTTCCGGAATCATCTGAGGAAAAAGGAGTGACTGAGCAGATGACCTTACAAATAAAAGAACGAGAAAAGGCCGAGGACTGGAGGGAAGTCTTCATAGACTACTTTAAGTCCCATCGAATGCCCGAAGATGCATCCTCAAGACATCAGCTCATGAAACGAGCTTTGTTTTTCGCCTTCGTCAATGATACTCTGTACAAGAGGTCATTTGATTCTCTGTGGCTGAGATGTCTCGGGCCTGACGAAGCGGAAAGAGTCGTTCAGGAAGTTCATGACGGAGTCTGTGGTTCTCTCCAAGTGGGCCCAAAGATGAAGTTGAATATAAAACGGATGGGATACTACTGACCCACGATGATTCAGGATTGCCTCGAATATGCGAAGCAATGCCACTCATGCCAGATCCATGGGGACTTCATCCACCAGCATCCAAATCCACTCCATCCAACGGTGGCTAGCTGGCCGTTCGAGATGTGGGGAACTGACATAGTCGGCCCCATCGAACAAGCATCGTCTAGAGGACATCGTTTTATCCTGGCGACGACTGATTACTTCTCCAAATGGGCAGAAGCAGTACCGTTGAGAGAAGTGCAGACGGAGAATATCCTCCATTTCTTCAAGACGCACGTCATATATCGGTTTGGAACGCCCAGACGGATCATCTCCGATAACGGGCCAGCTTACAGAAGCCACAAGATCAGTCGCTTCGCGCGACAGCACAATATAGATTGGAGATATTCTTCAGTTTATAATCCGCGAGCTAATGGTCTAGCTGAAGCCTTCAACAAGACCCTGACAAACATCATGAAAAAGACGGTGTCCCGAAATAAGAAAGACTGGCACGAGAGACTGCAAGAGGCTCTCTGGGCGTACCGAACTACGTTCAAGACGGCCACGAACACAACGCCATACGCGTTGGTATTCGGTACGGAAGCAGTACTCCTCCTCGAGATAGAGTTACCCTCTCTACGAGTGGCAGTCCACTACGAGCTGACGGACGAAGAAAATGCTCACCTTTGGCTTGAGGAGATAGACGCCCTTGATGAAACCCGGCTCATAGCGCAACAAAATCTGGAAGCTTATAAAGCAAAGATGACACGCTCATATGAAAAATTGACCCAACCGAAGACATCCCGCCAAGGCGAACTTGTGCTAGTGGTCAAAAGGCCTATGATCCCTAATCGCGCCAAGCGTGGAAAGTTCGAGCCAAACTATGAAGGCCCGTACATCATAGATAAGGTCTACCAGGGTGGGGCCTATCTACTCATGGACATGCACGGTGAAAGGCCTTTCAGGCCAATAAACGGTCGCTTCCTAAAGAGATACTACGCTTAATGAGCCACAGCCTAGGTCAATGGTAGATGACGACGACTATGTCCGCTCGCTATCTTCCTAACCTCAAGCTTTATAAGCAGTAGCCAGCCTTCTCCATGACGGACCGAAACGTCCTTAAACTAATGACGGACCGAAACGTCCTTAAACTAATAACGGACCGAAATGTCTTTAAACTAATACCGCAGCATCCGTAGGCTGACAAAAAAAATATATAAAAAAAATATTTAAAAAATATAAATAAATAAAAACGGTATGTCCATAAGCAAAAAGGGCACAGATGAAAACCCGAAAGGGCGTCGTGAGTAAAAACAGCAGGACTACCGGCGAGTGTTCGTGAAAACCCGAAAGGGCGCGACCTCGTAAAAAAAATGGAAGAAGAAAATAAATAAAAATAAAATAAAATAAAATAAAATAAAAAACGGTATGTCCATAAGCAAAAATGGGCACGGATGAAAACCCGAAAGGGCTCCGTGAGTAAAAACAGCAGGACTACCGGCGAGTGTTTGTGAAAACCTGAAAGGGCGCAACCTCGTTAAAGGACACTTATAGGGTTCTCTTGACCTTGTAAGGAGAAACCACCCGCGTGAGATCCTTACGACTCACAAGGGAGCAGCACACTTAGGGATCCCCACGATTCCTAAGGAGAAAATACACTTGCGAGATTCTCACGACTCGTAAGGAAAACTCTCTTATGGGACCCTCACGGCTCATAAAACTTGAAAGTCTTAAGTTACAGAGACCTAAACCTGTACTTAAGCAACTCCCACAACTTCCGATATTGCCCTACAAGTTGGTCCAATACTGGCTCTTGTATACAATCCACGGGTGCGAATAAACATTTCCCCAACCAAGTCCCATCCGTGACTGGGGATATGTTCGCATGGTGAACAACCCTTGTAAATCCTCTCGATTTACAAAGAGAAAACCCTCCTGTAGGATCCTTACGACTTACAGAGGAACAAACACTTAGGAATCCTCATGATTCCTAAGGAGAAAATACACCTACAAGATCCTCACGACTTGTAGAGAGAAATACCTTTGTGAGACCCTTACGGCTCATGACGTTAAAAGCCTTAGTCGACAGGACTCTAACCCTGTTCGCTAAGCCACCTTTTTTCGACATCGACAGAGGCAAATGATGATTCGCTCCTGGCAATACCCCAGTTGTAGCGGTGCTGATGCCGAAATCGGTGTCTAATTTCAGGTTTACGGCGGAAAGCCAGTAGGCCGCACATGCATACGAAATAGCCGAAATGATGGGGCAGCTTGCAATAAAAAGCAGCAAGTAAAAATGTATGCATGCAAAATAGCCAAAATGATTGGGCAACTCGCAATAAAAAGCAGCGAGTGAAGACAAAATAAACAGCCGAAATGATTGGGCACCGCGAAAAATAGCCGAAATGATTGGGCAACTTGCAATAAAAAGCAGCGAGTGAAAACAAAATAAACAGCCGAAATGATTGGGCACCGCGAAAAATAGCCGAAATGATTGGGCAATCGGGACCTTCGTGATATAAAAGCTGAAATGACAGAGCATCGCGGAAATAAAACAAAAAAATGATAAAACTTTGGCCCTACAGTTAAGATCACATCGATCCCTGTATACAATCCAAGGGCGCAAACAAAGAGGGAACCATACTTTCCCAACAGGCTCCGCTAGAAAACGAAGCCAAATCTCGACGGTTCATCCCAACTCCGAAGAAACCAGTGTCTTCGGCAAATACCTCAACTCAGGGAAACAAACAATCCTTGATGAGAGCCTCCTGATTCGCATCGACTCGCAGAGCAACCAGTGTCTCCGTGGGAAATTCTTGATCTGTGTCAACACCAAGGAAACAAATAATCTTTGGCGCTAGGGAAACAAATAATCCTTAGCAAATCCTTCGACTCAGGGAAACAAACAATCCTTGACGAGAGCCTCCTGATCCGTGTCGACTCGCAGAGCAACCAGTACCTCTGTGGGAAATTCTCGACTCGTTTCAACCCCAGGGAAACAAATAATCCTTGGCGCTAGGGAAACAAATAATCCTTAGCAAATCCTTCGACTCAGGGAAACAAACAATCCTTGACGAGAGCCTCCTGATCCGCGTCGACTCGCAGAGCAACCATTGCCTCCGTGGGAAATTCTTGACTCGTTTCAACCCCAGGGAAACAAATAATCCTTGGCGCTAGGGAAACAAATAATCCTTAGCAAATCCTTCGACTCAGGGAAACAAACAATCCTTGACGAGAGCCTCCTGATCCGCGTCGACTCGCAGAGCAACCAGTGCCTCCGTGGGAAATTCTCGACTCGTTTAAACACCAGGGAAACAAATAATCCTTGGCGCTAGGGAAACAAATAATCCTTAGCAAATCCTTCGACTCAGGGAAACAAACAATCCTTGACGAGAGCCTCCTGATCCGCGTCGACTCGCAGAGCAACCAGTGCCTCCGTGGGAAATTCTCGACTCGTTTCAACCCCAAGGAAACAAATAATCCTTGGCGCTAGGGAAACAAATAATCCTTAGCAAAATCCTTCGACTCAGGGAAACAAACAATCCTTGACGAGAGCCTCCTGATCCGCGTCGACTCGTAGAGCAACCAGTGCCTCCGTGGGAAATTCTCGACTCGTTTCAACCCCAAGGAAACAAATAATCCTTGGCGCTAGGGAAACAAATAATCCTTAGCAAAATCCTTCGACCCAGGGAAACAAATAATCCTTGATGAGAGCCTCCTGATTTGCGTCTGCTCGCAGAGAAACCAGTGTCTTCACGGGAAAATTCCCAATCCGTCTCAAACTGCAAGATGAAGCCTCAGGCAGCAGGAATTAAAAAACTTGCTTCTTGAACAATGGGACCCTGCAAGTCGATCTAAAATGGTCTCTTGCATACTATTCACGGGTCTCACTCTCCAAAGTCGAGTTTCGACAAGGAGGGAAACAACCGCTTACGGGCCCTCTCGACTCGTAAGAGGGAAAAATTCTCTTATAGAATCCTTACGACTTATAAGAGAAAACCACACTTAGGAATCCTCACGATTCCTAAGGAGAAAAACCCACCTACGAGATCCTCTCGATTCGTAGGGAGAAAAATCTCTACGAGACCCTCACGGCTCATGGAGTTGAAAAGTCTTAGGCAGCAGATCTGAACCTGCGGCCTAAGCCATCGCTATTTCTTAAGAAAGTCAAGATGCATGCTCTATTATCCGTTGACCATGTTTACTAAGGTGGCATGCTGATAATAAAAGAAAGAAAAGACGGAGAAATGACACAAGACATTACAGAAAATGTGTATCTTTTATTCATAAACTTGATTGAGTACATGATACATTGTGCTAAAGAATAAAAAATATATATACACATTTTTTATTTACAAGTACAAACGATACAAGGAGAATTACTGAGAAGGAAGCATCTTGCATAGATCTAGCAATTGTCCGCGCAATTCCTTCCCCACTTTCTCCTGATCTGCTGCCACCGCCATCTCCGCCTCCACTTGGGCCCGTTGCTGCAAGACAGACACAAGCTGCTTCCTGACGGCCTGATAAGCAGCTTCCCAACTTGGGGTATCGCGCTCAGCTACATCAAGCTTTCGCTTCAAGTTTAGCCCATGGGAGATGCGCTCCAGGAGACCCTCAAAGATAGTCTTCACTTGGGCAGCATTCGCTTCAACCTCAGCACGCAGACGGGCCATCTCGCTCGAGGTCTCTTGGCATTCCCTTAGCCTTAAAGCTGCTTCTTGTTCCAAGTGGTGGACGTAAGAAGCGCTTCCCTCGATCCATGCTGCTCTTTCGTTGCTCGCGGCTAAAGTCTCGGGGGCGGGACGCATCGACTCCAGCTGATGCAGGCGAGCCTCGATCTCCATACAATGATTAACCCAAGATGCGATGATGCCCTCGTCATGGAAATTCACGAGTATCACCAGCATCAGGTTAACCACTGTAGCGAAATCCGCAGCAGAAGTAGGGGTCTCGACGTCGAGCTCCTCAATGTAGTCGCTCAACATACGCAAGCTGTTCGCGGCGCCTTTCGAAGATGGACATCTCAGGAAAAGACCTGCCGGCATTATGATGCGAGACTCGAAGGGCGCCGAGACCGGAACGACCGCTGAAAAGAAACAAGATGTGATCAGATAACAATTCAGGAAATAAAAAAAGGGGGAGTTATCAATGTGATAGTCGCTGTACCAGCTGAGACAGGTGGCAAGACCGGAAGGGTCGGCGGCGCAGCCGATCTTTCATCCCCTCCTTCGATTTGTAGCACTGCAGTCGAGATGAGAAAAAAGGGTTTAGAAGTAATTCCATCAATAAAGAAAGAAGGATATCAATGGAAATCATACTCACCAACGCCACCAGAGGAAGAGGCAAGTTCGGATGGGAAGGAGAAGTGTGGGAGCAACACCTAATAAAGATGGTCAAAAAGCACTCCTGAAAGACACAACAGTATGACTTTAGTATACGGATTATACATCTGAAAGTGAGATTAATAAGTTGCAAACTCATACCTTCCAACATCTTTGACGGTATGAGAAAGGGCTGAGAGGTGACCACCGCCAAAGCAGTAGTTGAAAGTGCTCCCTCGAGCAGTGGGGCATCAGCGCTGGCTGCACCTGCGTTATGAAAAAAGGTGAACTTATCAGAAAGGATTGTAAGGTAAAGAAAGACAGCAACTTGGGATTTATCTGATGAGCTGCCGGCTGAAACGGAGGCGACTCCCTCCTCCATTGACATGAGGCCGCCGCCCGTGGCCGCATCACCCGACTCGATAGGGACCGTTGTCGTACTCGCAAGACCTGGAGACGGCGGAAGATCGTACATGGGGAGGGCAATGATTGGAGCATTGCCGGACTCTTGGGAGGGAGCGGCTAACTCTTCCCCAAGAGTCATACCCATCTCACCCGCTACTTCTGCGGGCTCCTCGGTCTCCATCGGCTCATCCGCCGTCACCACGAGATCGCCGGCCTCAAGCGCCTCGTCCGCCACCACCCTGGGCTCAGTTGTAATGATCATTTCATCTGCCGCCACTTCAGGCTGGGCATTAATGACCTTCTCGGCTGCAGACCCCTCAACCTCCATCTCAGGCCCTGAAGCCTCAGCGACGTTGCCCACCGTCGGCTCAGGTTCGGTAGGTGCCGCCTCCTCTGTTTCCTTGGGTTCAACGGTCTCCGCCTCCCCCTCGGTCGGACTTGGCCCTATAAGATAAAATATATAAGAACCGATGGCATTATAACTCTTACAACAAAATCTTGGGAGAAATATTACCTGAAGTGGATTTATCATTTGCGCTCCAAGCTGCGCGCGCCACTTGTCTGCGAGCAGTGGATAGGAGGGCGACAGGGGCCTCTTCAGAAGGAGTATCAGCACGAGGGACGGTGCTGGGACCCGCTCCCATAGCCAAGGCAGCCCTGCGTGCCTTTGCTTCGCGCCTCGACCGCTTCCGTTCCTCCCGGGCTGTTGCGATGGACCTCTGTGATGCTTCCTTCAAGGCGGCGTCGTCCTCGTTCAGAGATGCCTCCAGAGCCTTTAAGGCATCTCTCATCGGCTCTTCGAGACGGACCTCCTGCGGTGGCCCAGAAGGAGTAGGAACATCGACAGCTGGCAGAGCAGTTGCGTCACTAGGCGGGAACGGCATTGAGGTTTCTGCTATAAAAAGGGAGAGGTTAGATCGACCATAACACAAGGGAAATGAAAATTTGATGAATCGAAACTTACTAAGGCCCATGGACGCTCTAAGACGTTCCTCCTCCTGGAAAGTCTTCAGAGAAGCGGCAATGGCTTCTTCATCAGTGATGCCTGTTGGAAGAAAGGAAAGAAAAGCGTTAGTCAAAGGCAATGAGGAGGATATGTTGCAATAAAGAAAATGCGACTAGTAGTTACCTAATTGCGCAAGCTTAGCTAGCCATGCGTCACACCTTGCCAACCACGCTGAAGCTTCGAGAGCGGCCTCCAAGTCTGTATCGTCCGGCGGCGGCATGACTAATCCTTCGTTAGTCCCGTATTCACTCAGGCCCTCGGCATAAGGAGCGTGGGGTTCCTGGCCGAACGCTACGTTCGCAGCGAAGAGCGACTTCTTTTTCTTCTGCCCTCCGACCCTAGGTGCACGTGGGATCGACTTCCGTTTAGCAGCCACCTTGGGACGGCGGGTCCCGATGTCTGCACCCATGCCAGACTCCGGTGAGGCTATAACCACTGTCTCCACTAGAGCACAGGGCACTGGTGGTGCATCCGCAATATCAGGGAGCGGCAATCCGCGTGGAGGACTCTGCTCACGCGAGGGTCCGTCTCTGGCATCTTTAAAGGGGGGATTACCGGGGTCCTTGGCACCAAAGGAGCGTTGCGATCGCTACCTGGAGGTGCACCCTTACGGTCGATCAGCAACCGCCTTTCCTCCTTTATGATCGCTCCCGTCGAATGACTGTACCATTCTGTATATACCCTAAGAAGTCGTGGGGCGCAAGCCGGCTCACTGATAAAGAAGTGAGAGCCCGTGTTTAGACGCATGAAATAATGCAGCGCTCTCTCCATCCCTTCTTCGGTCGCAGCAGGTTCCGATAAGAAAGCCTCCAGCGGTACCCCTTGATTATAGCTCAGCTGCTCGGCGAAACGATGCGGGTTATATCTCATGAAGATCGCTGCCCCGTTCTGCCTAAACACCAAGAAGCCCGGTTTGATGGAATATAAGTGAAGGGTCTCCCGGGCCGTTAAAACCGAAGCTCCATCCTTGAAAGTGTCTTGCAATGGCCGCACTGCAGTGGTAGACACTTTTCCAATAGTCAACACTTTGTCGACGAAAGACACACCGGCTCCAACGGTGTGGGAACGAAGGAGTAAACCCCTGGCATTTCGTGGCGATGGATTCACAATTGATGTGCCAATCAGCTGTATGAGGCGATGGAAGCTGCACCTTTCGTAGAATGAGGACCTTTTGTGCATGCCGAAGACACCCGCCGTATGTAGCTCGAGCCACGACATAAAGTAGTGCATCGGGAAGGACACGTGCAATACCCCGGGCTCGTTAGCATCCACTGCTCGGCTGAGGCCATGATATAGGCGTGCCAAGCCAGCGATCCCAACGGCCACCTTTACCCCGATGGTCATCCGGTGGGCTGGGTAAAAGACGGAAGGCCGCATACGGTGAGAGTGCATTGGGAGCGCAAACCAACTCAGCCAAAGCCCAAGAAATCCTAAAAAGAAGGCCTCCTCGTCCATCTCGGGGGCTGCGACTTCTGCAAAAGACATGGTTGGGGAGTTAGGAAGAAAAAAATCCTTTTAGTCTATTTCCTTCACCGGCAGGTTATCCAAACCTAAACCGAAAGGGTCCTCAAGAGTGGTAAACTTGGCAGCTTCTGCCGAGAGGACGTTTGGGTGAAGGAACCGAGCAATGAAATCCTCAAAACTAACTCCGCGGCTCCCACGCTCAATGAAAAGGGCCTCGTAGATGTTCAACACCTTAACCAGACTTGGAAATTGGTGTTGAACAGCGTTCTCCGGCGTAAGCCCCCTTATCACCGGCTTAGCACCAAAGACGTACTCATCCGTCGGGAGCAACTCCACATAATGTTCCCCCATGACCGGTAAACCGGATACCTCCGTAAACTCTTCCAAAAAGATTGACACTTCCCGATCCATGGCGAGGAAAATGTGGGTAGGAATGTTCCACTGCTCCAGGAAGGCCTTGAACCACCAGGTGGGAAGCGTGGGATACTGGAAGAGGGAGACGTAGACTGCGGTATACAATCCTAATCTTATCAACTGCGACTTCTTCGTCGACAGGATATACCGGGTCCACGGCAGATAGCTGATTGGGTGGCGGGGGATCAGACCGATATTATATGATTGCCCCCAAGGTCGCACCTCGCCTTGACAGATACGGCGTCCTAGGATATCCAAAACCATGGGACGCTGGACCGGGATTGCATCTATAGCCGGATGAAGAAAGCCCTTCGATGTCCAATCAACCATCTCTACGGCGTACTGCACCGGGGGTAGGCTGGCGTAATGAATCGCCGTGATGGGTTCTGACGGCACTGAGCATGTGAAGCTGCGTCGACCCATAATGATCTGGTTATACCATGACCCCCAAAGGTGGAGACTCTTATATTCCGGGTCGTAGTCCCTAATCATAGCTAAGACGTCACGATCCAAGGGCGCTTCAGGAAACCCTTCCTCCGAGCGGACGAACGGGAATGAGGTGTCGAGAGACATGATCGCTGCAAGTGAACAGAAATTAGCCATTAGTGTTGCAATTCCAACGCTTTGCGTTTAAAAGAAAAAAAATGCATTAACCAATCAATTAAATTAAAAAAATTAATTAAATTAAAACTAATTAATTACACCGCACAGCAGTGCAGTGGGTAGGGGACCCAATGGGGACCCACAAAATCTGGATGAAAATGACTCTTTTAATAAGACAGCCTCATCACTGGGTGAGACTGTCAGTTAAAGAAAAGATCCCCAAGAGAATATTATCATCAGTAGGGAATCCCTAGAGATAAGGAGAAAATCTCCTCTTTCAGAGCAAAACTCTGTCACAGAATGACACTTGTCAAATTCTGGTCTCAAAGGAATAAAATTCCTTAAAGGAGCATAGCTCTGTGGTAATAATGGAAAAGGTCCATCAGAAAAAAATTTACACTTAAAAGAATTAAAAATTTTGGAATCTTGAAAGATTCATGAAAAACTTATAAAAAGATTCTTCATTTTTCAAATCTAAAAGATCTACAGTTGATTCAAGAGCAAAGCTCTGTTCATGGGTTAGAACCCATGAACAAGATCTCTGCAGATCTATAAGTTCTTGAGAGTAAAGCTCTGTTTATGAAACCCCAATGGGGATCTCTTTAGATCAAAAGATCTGTGAGAGCAAAGCTCTATGGTTGAGATTAAGTTAAATTAATTTGATTTAAATAATTTTTACCTAAAGTTTTTGACTTTAGAAATGAGCAAAGCTCTGAAGTTCTTGAGTGAGAGCAAAGCTCTGGAAAATCAAAATCTTGAAACGGTGAGATTTTTCTAAGGGCCGGAGGTCCTATTTATAATGCGCTTGCGCCTCTCGAGCTCACCCCTTGATCCAACGGTCAAGAGCTTGCCACCGCTGCACTCACGTGCGCGCCACGTGAGCGCAACGGTGGGGGGGCATTTGTTTCCCCCAATCAGAGCAAAGCTCTGCTGGAAATTCAAAATTCAAATTTTGAAGCAATGCTTCAGATTCTTTGCGCTGCGCGCAACGCGCCACGTGTCAGACGCAGATGCATCAGCGCAGCGCCCAAGGCAGCGCACCCAATCAGAGCAAAGCTCTGTTGCGCAAGCACTGCGCTGCGCGACTGTACGCTACATGACACGTGTCACGCTCTGGGGCGTCTGCGCCAAACAGAATTAAGATTTCAAAGAAATCTTTCTGTTCTTGTTAAAACAAAAAGATTTTCTTCTGTAAAACAGAAGCCCTTTGATCAAAGATCCAACGGTGGGGGAAATTCCCCAAATCACTCAGAGAAAGATCTCTTTAACAAATTTATGGGCACTATAAAAAGGACCCTAGACCTCAATTCAAAGGCATCAATATTTTGTGAGAAATTAAACAGAGAGAACTCTGAAGAATTGGAGAGAAATCCTCAAGAACAAAAAGGTAAAAAGCCTTTAGAAAAAGAGAAAATTCTCTTATGAACAGATCATTGATCTAAAAACAAGATCAATGATCTTTAATAAAAAAAAACAAAAAATAAAAATAGTGCTTCGCACTTTTTATGAACCTCTAGTTCCTAAAATAAGACAAAACTTATTTTTTTCTCTGATCTAAATTAGATCAAGAAATCAAATAGTGCTTTGCACTTCTTTCATGAACCATTGGTTCTGGAATCTAAAAAAAATTCTCAAGTTAACAGTGCTTTGCCCTTGAAAAATTGCACTGTTGCGCTCCTGTGTTGGCGCAAGCCACCAGGGAGCGCCACGTGTCAGCAACGCAACAGCGCAGTGCACTGACACAGCGCACTGCGCTGTTGCGCTTGCGCTCCTCAGAACGTGACACGTGTCAGCAGCACAGCAGCACAGCGCACTAGCGCGGCGCACTGCGCTTACAAGACACGTGTCCTCACCATCAGCGCTTGCTCTCTTTGATTGGCGCAAAGCACCTGAAAAATGCAATGCATTTCTTTTATTAAAGGGCCAGGCCCAAGTCAAAAAGACCTAGCAGGCCAAAATAGATTGCAAAGCAATAAAAAGGGGCAGAGCCCAAGTGAAATTGATGCTCTGCATCATTTATAAATGGGCAGAGCCTCAAAACAAATTGATGCTCTGCATCCTTTATGGGCAGAGCCCAGATCAAAATAAAAAGAAATGCAATGCAAAAACAAATAAAAACGATAAGTATTTTTTAACTGGACTTAGCCTAATTTTGGCCGTAAACTAAATTGACTGAGCACAGCTGCTCTCCTAAATCAATTTACACCCGGTTTGAGGGTACATCTCCGAACTCCTCTGACTCCTATCGTTGTAATCCTTCAACGACGTCAGAGAGGTGACGGGTCCCGACAGCCACACATCAACACGGACTGTGGGGTCCTTAAACTCATGGACTTAAGCGTCCTTAAACCAAAAGACGGATTGTGGGATCCTTAAACCCGCGGACTTATGCGTCCTTAAACTAAAACACGGACTGCGGGGTCCTTAAACTCGTGGACCGAAACGCCCTTAAACTAATATCGGACCGAAACGTCCTTAAACTAATGTTGAACCGAAACGTCCTTAAACTAATAGTGGACCACTACGTCCCTAAACTGGCGATGGACCACCACGTCCCTAAACTGGAACATGGACCACCACGTCCCTAAACTGGCGATGGACCACCACGTCCCTAAACTGGAATATGGACCACTACGTCCCTAAACTGGAATATGGACCGCAATGTCCTTTAAACTACCTATGGACCAGTATGTCCCTAAACTGGAACAATAGAGCCCCCAAATGCTCTTTTGCCGGATCCAAACGATCCTGTTTAAGTCGATCTTAGCCCCAAACACGGCTAACGTATCCTTAAACATTCAAATGGACTATAAAACTCCAAATCAACTTTGGTTCAAGGATACATCTCTGAACTCCTCTGACACATGTCGTTGTAATCCTTCAACGACGTCAGAGAGGTGACGAGTCCCGATGGACATATATTAAATGGATCACCACGTTAAGTTGATCTTAGTCTCAAACAGGACTAACGTATCCTTAACGAACGTTTAAGTTGATCTTAGCCTCAACACGGCTAATGTATCCTTAAACTAAAAACAACAAACCCAAATCTAAGTAAATACGGATTTGGACTAATCCACGTCCTACGGGCGACGGCATTACTCAGTCTCCGTATACAATCCATGGGCAACCACAAACAAAACAAACACACACGACACGAAGTGAAATTCTGGAGAAGGAGAAAGTTGTTACCGCGATGCGGTAGCGTAATTAACTGCAGGGGCTTGTGCCTGCAGGGAAGAGCGTCCCCACAATAAAAAACCCCTCACCCTGAGGGGGAATCTGACGAAGTCTGTTACATCGGCCGCATCCGTCTAAACCTCCGATACACGGTGCCATAAATCAACTTGAAATCTTCGGAGAGGTGGACAGATAAAACCATATAGCATCTGCCCCGAATCTCAGGCAAGACGTCCTCACGCGTCAGCCACCATTCGGAGGGGAACAGCGGGCCTCAGGGAGTATCGGCCCGTGGGATCTGTGGCCAGGGGTCGTAGCCTGCTGATGGTCAGCCGTGCCGACGAGGGCAGAGCCTTCTGGAGGCGGAGGAGCGGCGATCTGGGGCCCTGGCCTGGCCGTATGGACGCGGACGAGCGCCTCCATGAGGGACTGTAGCCGATCTATTCGGCTGGCGAGGTCGTTGATGATGGTCGCCGGGGGAGGTTCATCCGCGCCTCCGGTGAAGGGGAGGCGTGTAAGTGCACGGCGGCGCCCCGGCCGTCGATCCGATGCCGGAAACGCGGAAACGAAAAACTTTGCGAAACTTGCAAACCGGCACCACCGTGCACTATCAACCCGGATCGGGCCATTAACCTAACTACTAGCAAACTAAAAGATAGGTAGAGAGATATACCGAGCGATCCGTGTCCTTCGGTCTTCGTCTCCACTCCGATCTCCTCGCGGAATCTCCGGTCGTCGCCTCCTCGTCAGAAAGGGCACCACGTCGCCAGATTCTTTTACGGGCTCCCATCTCTGGACCGAGGCAACTCGGGCGCGAAGTTGGCTAGCCGACGCGTCCAAGGAATGCTGTAGACTAGTGTAGTAACCATTGTCTCATTTGGGGTGTGAAGTTGCCATGATGGAGGAAGGAAACATGAGCTTTTGGAGATGTGTTAGGAATTTTGCAAGCAAGCTAAAATGAGATGATAGATTTTCACTCATGCAAAATGAAGCCTCTCCTTTTCCTCAAAGTGGCCGGCCCTTTTTAAGTTAGAATGAGGAGAGAAAAACTCAAACAATGAAGGGAGGTGATGGTAGTAAAAGCAAAGGGGTGACCACACCAAATATGATGATAACAATGTCATTTTCATTTCAAATCTAATCTAATCTCATTAAAGCAAGCCATCATGAAAAAGCAAAGATGCTTAACCTTTCATAATGCCACAAATACAAATAACACCCTCCACAAAGATAATTTGCACAACTGCAAATAACCCCCTCCATCGGAAAAATCCGGCCGTGAAGGAACAAAGGAAAACTGGCCGGAACGGAATGCAAACTGGAAACTTCAGAAAACTGATCCCGTAATAAATTACAGGAAAACCCCGCGACTGCATATACATGCCCGCATTTCTATTCTCACTGAACACAAATGCAAAGAGACAAAACTATACTGTCTAATACTAGGATCCGGCTTAAACCAAAGCCGGCTGGTAAAAATCGTCCGATCACGATCCGTGCAATACCGCACGTATCTGATCGAACCCTGCCATATCTCCATACGGCCTCTACAGCGTTTCGCCCGAAACTTGAGAAACTGGTCTGTGGGAGACTCTAAAAACTCATCAATACTTTGGTTGTGGATTTAACCACTAGCACGTCAGAGGTATTAGCCAATACGTAACGGGCTACCAGGTACTGACTAAAAGGGATGTCGATGAGCGAACTCATCCTGACACCCTACTGAGCCTGTCAGTGACAATATCCGTACAGTCCGGTCCGTTCGTCTATAAGCATCGCATGGCGGGCCTAGGGGGTTGGTAAAAGTCAGACCCCAAAAGCAGTACAAGTCGTGTCGGAGTGCAGCCCAGAACACCCTGAGATATTACTGGAATACCTACTAGTAAATCTCCTGCCTTGACCAAGAACTTTTCATGAACTGGCTCTCCCAGACACAGTGCGACCTCACCCCCAATACCGAGAGAGACGAACCCCTGCAGATCCGCTCACTGCCTCTATGTGGTTCGGGACTGTACCCAACTAAAACCTGTTTGCACGTCTCCTTTGAGCGTGGTAGGGTAGTAATCAAAGCACAGTGGGAACTCACACGAGACAAATGACGATCTCAGGTCGATGAACTAACCTGTACACATGTCACCAGGGAACTACTATCTGACATTAGGTATAATCCCAACTAGTAGGTTCCCGGCGAGTCCTGTCCGGTGTACTCATAACCCAATGAGCACCTGTATACATCTTAGGTGAACCAGCTGACACCAGTGGCTTGTGAGACCGGCCACCGTCCCTCATCGGGGTCTCGACTGTATACACTAGTCTACTCTGGAGTATCGATGCCCTGTCTCGAAACTCCCATGACTAAAGACCTTTTAAGGATGTGCTTATAGACCCCAGCTCCCACGTATATGATCGCCCTCATACTGCTGGTAGTCAAGCAAGAATCCTAGGGGCTCTATCAACGCGCAATAGTGACCTGTAAGGTCACCTAAAGCAGTACATGATGATAAAGATAAACCAGATAGCATACTATCATCTTGAGTAAGACTGTCCTACCGGGATAGGTCCTCCCTCAATCATTGCAATCACGTGCCTGTGATCCAATAATTGACTCTGAGGGCACTATCTCCAACAATCTCCCACTTGCACTCAAGGCTAATTATTGCGATGTCGCATACTCACAGCCCGTGTGATACCGAACACCCAACTCCTCTACTAGTCAGTCTCACAAAGCTCGTTTGCGAAACTATTGCGTTCGAGGAATAGCCTCAGTGAGTGGATCCGCTGTGATGTTTCTTTCTATATCTCTCTTTATCTCAAGTTCGCGGAGAAACCCATCTCCCGAAATGAGCAATACCTGTCTTAGAATATGATTGGATGTCTGATGGGACCTAGCTCATAAATGAACTCCAAATCGAAACTTCTTAGACTGTATCGTCAACTGAACTTAATCAGTATCCTGCGCCATCCTTCCCTCAGTATCCACCTGGACCAGCTGTCCAGATACTGCCCCTCGTCAGAAGGGAAACTATAACTCTGACAGCCACTCTGCCATCCAGGTCAACTTGGAAGCCTGGAATGATAACCGTCTCCCGAATGAGGCTGCCGTTATCAAATCCCTAGAACATCCACTTATGTTCTAAAACTGCTTTCGACTGTTTCTCCAGGATTGGATCAATATCAACTTATTGCATCTACTGCAAGAACAACATCTGGTGTGGTACTTGACATCTCATGATTGACTCAATTGCCTAAGCAAGTGATCTGCCAATCATACACATCCCTCTCCCCTTTAGTCTGTAAGACACCTTTAGAGAGGGTGACTCAATTACCTGTAGGTACACCACCATGCCAGGAGTCGTCCATTCTAAATACTCTTAGAATGCTGTCTAAGTACCCTGATTGGGAAACCACCCAAATCTAGATCTAAAACCATAGATCTAGTAACCAGAATGTACGATATAAGATCCAATTCCTATGTGGAGAAACTACTGTGTGACAACCAAAGTATAACCGATCGTAGTATAGGAATATCACTTCCTACTCTGTGTATGTCATCAAATACCAGGACATCACACCCTACTACCTTCTTAACAGATCCATCCCCTATTCTGATGAAATCAAACCTATGACTGTCACATCAGAAATAGATGATCTATCTCCGCTATATCTGTTTTAGTCTATAAATAGACATAAGCTACTTGTCCACTATGCTTTCGCTGCTCCCATTGACTACGACAACCCTCTGGCAGAGTCATATAGACGTACACTTCTAAAGCTAGTTCAGAACGACGCTATACTCATCCTCCTGCCGGGTCTCACAGTCTGGAACAACAGCAATGGCAAATCTGGGTAAACAAGAACCTCCCTGCCACCGTCCTTGAGCATACCGAAGTACCTCTCGGGTGCCTGAGGTTACCCACCATATCTGTGGAGTGGCTAATGGAATGTTAAATCAGATTGAATCTTTAGGTTCTTATCAAATCCTAAGTAATCGTTTGTGGTTTTGGAATCACTTCCAGTTCTACCATACTCCTACTACTGTTTTCTGAAAAAATCCATTTTTGTTAAAACTGTGGCGAGTCAAGAACAATATCACTATTGATCTTCCGGATGGTAGAAAATCAACCCTCGTCATAGCCCGAGTCAACCCACAAACAGCCATTACAGAAACGTGCCTTGAGTTATCCAGAGTCTGGTTTTAAGCATAAGCCGGACAACTCCCCGTACCTTAACATCGTTAAGATATAAACTGTTCTATATCCAATATAGAAACAGAGGCACTGATTTAATTGAACCAGATTCAAATCATGCAGCTGTCTCCAGTGCATATCAACTAAATGGAAGGAGGCCGATCAGCGTTACTCAACTTAGGAGTACTTCCAATTATAAGTAACCTGAAAGAGAAGCAAGTTCTCTTTACCATTACTATCAACTGAATACCGTACACAAGTATCTACATCTTCGATCACCTTGAAGAATCCTGATACTTGCAACATCTGGTTCTCTACTTTATTCTTATACCTATAACTCCATAAAACTTAGACCTTGCATTTCTACGAAACACATGTCTAAGAACTAGAGAAGTCATAAGTAAACAGAATATAGTACGAGGACCAACCCCTCTGTCCTAATGGACGCTGGACAATATACAATAATACTCTGTATAAGTCCCTTGAGTCTAATATCTCATTCCCTGTGTGTCGTAGGTTGAAAACTGTACTTATGGCTAAGAAGAATTACACCGCCGTTTAATGCTCCTTACCTAACCATCCACTGATATAGGTAAATGTCATAGACATAATTTCAAAAAAATACATCTCACTCTATAAAAATAGACGTACAGATATATCAATTTGAAATTGGTGCATAACAACGGATATTCAAAACCAAATATTTGTCGTCCGGCAAACAACCTAGGTGACTTCCTCAAATATCACCAATTACAACGAATTCCGATATAATGAGGATGATCACCTAATTCCCAATAACTTATTCCCACTCATCATCTATAAAACCATACAGATGTGAGAATTATACCTGGTAAATACATACCCTGGAGCAAGTGTTTAATCGGGAAATCAGTTTTCTTTTAACAGTACACAGTGAAACTGAAACATTGAAATATTTCGATGGGGTATCCTGGTATTCCTAGTAATGCCTCTTCCATTATCCAGATTCACAACTGTAACCGTATAATTCTTTGCCATCTCTCCAAATCCCTTTATATGTCTTTAGTCATTACCTTCTGCACACCCCTTTAGGCCAAATGGTTTTCTTCCTTCCCTACCGTTCGGCACCAGCCTATAGTTTGGAAGAAGACTATCCAATAAGCATAATGGGTGTACTGTCCTAATCGTAGGAGCACTCGCAATGCGAGAGAAGGTGAGGATAAAAGACAACCGAATAAACCTTATTCCTATTTCTCCTGAACCAGAATCCATCCCCGAACTGGAACGAGTTCCTTTCGAGTTCGTATATAACCATACGATAGAGTATCCAATAAACTGTGGATCTTCGTGGTGATACGGAGTGTCCTGGAGAAATACAAAGGTGATTTAGGATAGGCGAAGAAATAGTTGGTTTGGTCGTGAATAGCAGTCGCAATTTACTTTGCCCTCTTACTAATCCCTTGCTTTGTCTTAACTTAATACCTTCTGTACACCGTTTAGGCTAATTGGCTTTCTTCATTCCCTACCGGTCGGCACCAGCCTATAGCTTGGAAGAAGACTATCTAATTTGCGTAATAGGTGTACTATCTCCTAAACCAAAGAGTACTCGCAACTTGAGAGAAGGTAAAAGGAAAAGACAACTGAATAGTCCTATTCGTTTTCTCCAAAACCGGAAACCATCCTCGAATTCCTTCGAGTTCGTATATAACCATACGATGGTTTTGTCCAATAGAAGTGGACGTTCGTAGTAATACGGGGTGTCCTGGAGAAAAGGGTAAAAGTAGGAGTGGCAATGAGGTTTGCAACTCTGACAATCCAAAAGCCAGTGTTTAAGAAGGTTCAGTTAATCTTGGTCACTGAGTCATAGTCTAGGGTCGGGTCAATGGTCGCTGCCAAAGAGAGAGAGAAAAGAAACACTCAGCGTGCACTCTAACCTAGATCAGAATGGTTATCACTTTATCTAATCTGGAAATCTCCCACTGTAACGTCAAATTCTTCCCCAAACCTGAAAGAAAAATTAGCCGGGATCACCCGAGGAGTAAACTAACTCATCAGTGGGAATCGGGATCCAACTATCATCGCATGATAACGTGACGGAATCCGCTCACGTTATCACACTCCAGAAGGTATGCGCATATCTGGCAAGTTTCAGTTTCTTTAGAAACTCCCGATGTAGATTTTTGCCCCATGCTCTTATGACATTGACGAAGGTCAACAAATCATAAGTCACATGTCAAGTTCTACCCGTCATTGTCCAGGTTAATTTGAACCCACCCGTACAAGCCCTTGACGAAGGTCAACAAGGCTATACGACTGTCCCAATCCAACGCATCTATCTATGCAGCAGAAAGGCAACAAGCAGCTACCATACACTATGCCTTGACGAAGGCCAACAAACATAGCATGAATACTACGTGCTACCCGTCTGAAACGACGGAGGGCTACGAATGGTTTCTGGCGAAAACCTTTAACATAATGAACTTGATATCGTTGAAGGAACCGGATAGCTTTTTAAAAATATAGTGACGAAAACCTTTGCTAAAGAGGTCACTCCCGGTGAAGGGATCTCGGCTCTTTCCCTGTAGAATGAGGTGCAGAATATTCCAACCGAATACCACGATGCAAAGCAAAAGTAATCGGCTATAGTGAAGTTATTGCCCTGACGCAAACTTCTGTCCAAGGGGTCACTCCCGGTGAAGGGATCTCGGCCCTTGCCTCGTCGACTGAGGTGCTGGATATTCATAACCGAATACCACTGTGCAAAACAAAATAGAACGTCCTTGCAATAACAGCTTTTTTGAAAAATTGTTCCAACAACATCAGAATATGTTTGTTTAGCTTGCATTGATCCGAATCAATGCATTCCCATCAATTGATCACACCACAAAAGAACGAAAATAATGATGTACGTATATGCCATCCGCATTCGCCACTGGATCCCGTCATCACCCGTTAGGTTACTTAACTAACGACAGAGCGGGGACTGGACTAGCGCGGATGCAAAACATATACAACATCTACTAGTATATATATCAATATATAATATCGCTCAAGGCGTGATAAAATGCAACATCACAGAAATGTACAGCATCACAGAACAATACAGATATCTGGGATCCCTGGGTTTCATAGAGCCGCTACTGAAACCCGACGTTCCCCTGGTCGTGTGGATAGCCTGTGCAATGAAATCCTAGACCCCTACGGGCGCGGCAAGTTACCCGCCAAAACGTGAAGCGAGGCAGCCCCCTTCAGCAACGTGAATGGACCACCCGGCACTTCACAGAATCCGGTAACTTGGGCACCCCTCCTGGGTCAACCTATACCCCCTACGAGTGCGGCGAACAGCCCGCCAATTCTAGAGTGAAGCCCCCTCCGTCTCAATGCCATGAGATGCGGGCCCGTTGCCCTCTAGAACCCGGCTATCCGTGCACCCCTCCGCGGGGTAAACCTAGTACAGAAAGTAAAATATATATACAACGGGTATATCGACCTCGACCCGGTCGTGCCCCAAAAGAATAATACAAACAGGCAGTGACGGCAGTCCACATGTCGGACGCTCGCCCCGCAATATCAAATGTACATATAAAACAAAACTGTACTAATATTACAACCAGGCTATCCCCTACGACCAATCCGCAACATCACAGCACAACACAGAATATCAACGTGAATGTCACGTTCGCAAATCCGTCTAACCGGGCTATAGCAGTTAGACAGGATTTACCGATCAAATGACATTCACGGTCGCAGATATAATGTAAATACTGTGAACTAACATGTTTAAAATGTTCGATCGATCAAATTTAGCCAAGTGGGCCCCAAGCACTACTGTAGCACTCACAGAAAATCTGGGCCCAAAAAGAATATTCCAAAAACCCCATTTCTCAGTCTAAGACCCTCTGGAAAAATTTAGTGCAGCAAGGACTCAACATGGCCGCGGAATCGTGGCCAATGCATGGGTTTGGCCGCGGTTCCGCGGTAGAACAGTGAAGTTATGCCACCAAATTTTTGCAGAACTCTTATAATTCTCTGCATGTCATTCTGCAACAACCTGAAAAAAATTTCGAGCCCAAAAAACTTTCGACAGAAACACATGCAAATGGAAACGCGGTTTTTGAAAATTCGTTCGATCGAACTTGTAAACACATTAGAGCAAGCTAGACTAGGTTAATGGCGTGGCTCTGATACCAATGTAAGTGCACGGCGGCGCCCCGGCCGTCGATCCGACGCCAGAAACGCGGAAACGAAAAACTTTGCGAAACTTGCAAACCGGCACCACCGTGCACTATCAACCCGGATCGGGCCATTAACCTAACTACTAGCAAACTAAAATATGGGTAGAGAGATATACCGAGCGATCCATGTCCTTCGGTCTTCGTCTCCACTCCGATCTCCTCGCGGAATCTCCGGTCGTCGCCTCCTCGTCGGAAAGGGCACCACATCGCCGGATTCTTTTACGGGCTTCCACCTCTGGACCGAGGCAACTCGGGCGCGAAGTTGGCTAGCCGACGCGTCCAAGGAATGCTGTAGACTAGTGTAGTAACCATTGTCTCATTTGGGGTGTGAAGTTGCCATGATGGAGGAATGAAACAATGAGCTTTTGGAGATGTGTTAGGAATTTTGCAAGCAAGCTAAAATGAGATGATAGATTTTCACTCATGCAAAATGAAGCCTCTCCTTTTCCTCAAAGTGGCCGGCCCCTTTTAAGTTAGAATGAGGAGAGAAAAACTCAAATAATGAAGGGAGGTGATGGTGGTAAAAGCAAATGGGTGACCATACCAAATATGATGATAACAATGTCATTTTCATTTCAAATCTAATCTAATCTCATTAAAGCAAGCCATCATGAAAAAGCAAAGATGCTTAACCTTTCATAATGCCACAAATACAAATAACACCCTCCACAAAGATAATTTGCACAACTGCAAATAACCCCCTCCATCAGAAAAATCCGGCCGTGAAGGAACAAAGGAAAACTGGCCGGAACGGAATGCAAACTGGCAACTTCAGAAAACTGATCCCGTAATAAATTACAGGAAAACCCCGCGACTGCATATACATGCTCGCATTTGTATTCCCACTGAACACAAATGCAAAAAGACAAAACTACACTGTCTAATACTAGGATCCGGGTTAAACCAAAGCCGGCTAGTAAAAACCGTCCAATCACGATCCGTGCAATACCGCACGTATCTGATCGAACCCTGCCATATCTCCATACGGCCTCTACAGCGTTACGCCCGAAACTTGAGAAACCGGTCTGTGGGGGACTCTAAAGACTCGTCAATACTTTAGTTGTGGATTTAACCACTAGCACGTCAGAGGTATTAGCCAATACGTAACGGGCTACCAGGTACTGACTAAAAGGGATGTCGATGAGCGAACTCATCCTGACACCCTACTGAGCCTGTCAGTGACAATATCCGTACAGTCCGGTCCGTTTGTCTATGAGCATCGCATGGCGGGCCTAGGGGGTTGGTAAAAGTCAGACCCCCAAAAACGGTACAAGTCGTGTCGGAGTGCAGCCCAGAACACCCTGAGATATTACTGGAATACCTACCAGTAAATCTCCTGCCTTGGCCAAGGACTTTTCATGTACTGGCTCTCCTAGACACAGCGCGACCTCACCCCCAATACCGGGAGAGACGAACCCCTGCAGATCTGCTCACTGCCTCCATGTGGCTCAGGACTGTACCCAACTAAAACCTGTTTGTACGTCTCCTTTGAGCGTGGTAGGGTAGTAATCAAAGCACAGTGGGAACTCACACGAGACAAATGATGATCTCAGGTCGATGAATTAACCTGTACACATGTCACCAGGGAACTGCTATCTGACATCAGGTATAATCCCAACTAGCAGGTTCCCGGCGAGTCCTGTCCGGTGTACTCATAACCCAATGAGCACCTGTATACATCTTAGGTGAACCAACTGACACTAGTGGCTTGTGAGACCAGCCACCGCCTCTCGTCGGGGTCTCGACTGTATACACTAGTCTACTCTGGAGTATCGATGCCCTGTCTCGAAACTCCTACGACTAGGGACCTTTTAAGAATGTGCTTATAGACCCCAGCTCCCACGTATATGATCGCCCTCATACTGCTGGTAGTCAAGCAAGAATCCTAGGGGCTCTATCAACGCGCAATAGTGACCTGTAAGGTCACCTAAAGCAGTACACGATGATAAAGATAAACCAGATAGCATACTATCATCTTGAGTAAGACTGTCCTACCGGGATAGGTCCTCCCTCAATCATTGCAATTACGTGCCTGTGATCCAATAATTGACTCTAAGGACACTATCTCCAACAAGGCAGCGGCTGGTACCCGGATCTTCAGGGTGGTCGCTCGCCATGTGGATGGAGATCGGAAGTCCAACTTTGTTTTTTGTGGAGTTTCTTTCCCACAGACGGCGCCAACTGATGGAGGTCCTTTTCGGGTCTCCGTCAGATGTTGTCTTCCGTCGATCTTCCGGTGGATTTTGGAGGCGATCTCCTGTTGCGTGTGGGTCTCAATGGGTTTTGAGGAGATTGGTGGTTTTGAGGAGTTTAGCGCCAAATACCTGTAAAGAAGTCCCGGGATGGTTTGGTACCATCTAAGACCCTCTGATGATCAAGTTAGCACGAGATCCGAGCAGAGTAACGGCTAAGTGGAGTAAAAATGGCTTACTTGACCCCTCTGTGATGGGGGTTTATATAGTGGCGGTAGTTTGCAGCAGCAGGCGTGAGAATCTCGCCGGCAGTTATGCTCCCGACGTCACGCCTGCGTAATGAGCGGATCGCCCATTAATGAGGATCGTGATGGCGTGGAACATGGGATGTTGCTGGCGGAGAATCTGTGCATGGAGAGATTTGTGGAGTGGCGATTACGCCTGTGAGTAGTGGAGTCGGTTGGTCGGAGGACCGAGAAAGACGGTCTCGGCTGGGGAGCTTGGGAACGAGCGAGAGGGCCGAGGAATCTTGGTCCTGTGGCAGCTCGGGGTGAGATGAGAGGCCGAGGAGGCCAATTTCCAGGGGGCTATGAGGTGAGCCAGCTTGTGCTTGCAGGTCGGGTATAGGGGTGGCCTCGTCGGCCCCTGCGTCTCTTTCTTTTGGGCTCTACGACACGTCATCTGCTACGTGTCCTGATCTTGGAGATCACCAATACTGAGCATCATCATTGAGGTCCTTTTCGGGTCTCCGTCAGATGTTGTCTTCTGTCGATCTCCCGGTGGATTTTGGAGGCGATCTCCTGTTGCGTGTGGATCTCAATGAGTATTGAGGAGATTGGTGGTTTTGAGGAGTTTAGCGCCGAATACCTGCAAAGAAGTCCCGGGGTAGTTTGGTACCACCGAGGACCCTCCAACGATCAAGTTAGCACGAGATCCGAGCAAAGTAACGGCTAAGTGGGGGTAAAAATGGCTTACTTGAACTCTCTGTGATGGGGGTTTATATAGTGGCGGTAGCACACAGCAGCAGGCGCGAGGATCTCGCCGGCAGTTACGCTCCCGACGTCACGCCTGCATAATGAGCGGATCGCCCATTAATGGGGATCGTGATGGCGTGGAACGTGGGATGTTGCTGGCGGAGAATCTGCGCATGGCGAGATTTACGGAGCGGCGGTTATGCCTGTGAATAGTGGAGTCGGTCAGTCGGAGGACCGAGGAAGACGGCCTCGGCTGGGGAGCTCGGGAACAAGCGAGAGGGCCTAGGAATCTTGGTCCTGTGGCAACTCGGGGCGAGCTGAGAGGCCGAGGAGGCCAATTTCCAGGGGGCTCTGGGGTGAGCCAGCTTGTGCTTGCAGGTCGGGTACAGGGTGGCCTGGTCGGCCCCTGCGGCCTTTTCTTCTGGGCTCTGGGACATGTCATCTGCCACGTGTCCTGATCTTGAAGATCGCCAATACTGAGCATCATCAGCCTCCACGACGGACGCGAGTTGGTCTATCCGGCCGGCAAGGGCGTTGATGGCAATCGGCGGAGGAGGTTCGTCCGCGTCTCCGTTGAGGAGGAGGCGGTGGCTAGTGCTTGGATTGTCGTGATGATCGCTTGCCATTGGATTGGGATTGGAAGACGAACTTTTGTTTTTGTGCAATCAAGGTGTTCCCACAGACGGCGCCTGCTGACGCGACCTAGATCGCGTCAAGATGTTGCCTTCCGTTGATCTGCTGATGGCGGCGATGGATGAATGATATTGGATCTGGAGGCAGGCTCCTGAAGCATGTGGATCTCAATGGGTTTGAGGTTAGTTGTCGCCGAGCTACATGCAAGGTAGTCCCGGGGTCCGACGGTCAAGTTAGAGAGGAAATCCGAGCAGAGTAACGGCTTGGTGGAGTAAAAATGGCTTACTTGAACCGTCTGAAAAAGGGGTTTAAATAGCGGTGGCAGCAGGCAGAGCAGGCTCGAGAATCACGCCGGCAGTTACGCTCCTGATGTCACGCCCGCGTGATGAGCGGGATCTCCCATTAATGGCGAGACAGGCTCGTTAATGCGGGATCGTGATGGCGTGGAATGTGGGATGCGGCCGGCGGATATCTCGCGCATGGCGAGATTCACGGGATGGCAGTTGCGCATGTGAGCGATGCCGTTGGTCGGTCGATGAGACCGAAGAAGATGACCTCGGCGGGAGAGCTCGCGGACGAGCGGGAGAGCCGAGGTATCTTGGTTCTGCGGTAGCCCGGAGACGAGCTGTGAGGCCTAGGAGGCCAATTGTGCTGGGGCTCGAAGGCGAGCCAGCTTTGTTTGTAGGACGGGCATAGGAGTGGTTTGGTCGGCCACTGTAGGTCCTTTCTTGCATGCTTTAGGACACGTCATCTGCCACGTGTCATGATCTGGGAGATCACCGATATCGAGCATCATCACCATCCGAATCTCAATCTGCTCCCCTCCTCATGTATCCTACTACCGGAACTTACCCGATATTCTTGAAGATTCTCAATCGGCGGAGGCGGAGTTGAAGCCGGAGCTCGCCGATTTGGTCAAAGATGGCAGCTTGGCGATGGTCAAGAAGGAGCGGTTCGGGTCCGTGCCGATTTGGCAATGGGAGTTCGTCGAGCCCCAAGAGATTTGGCTGATCGGTACGTCGCACATATCGGAGAGGTCAGTGGAGGACGTGGAGAGAGTTGTGAGGGCCGTGAGGCCTGTGGACGTCGTGGTGGAGCTCTGCAGGAGCAGACAAGTATAGGGTTTTTGTTTTAAATATCGCCGTTTTATGTTGATAGTGCAATGTGTAGCTGGAACATTACTAGAATTTTGATGTGAATGGTCAATATGAAAGAGGTCCTTGTATACAACTACACTCTCACTGAATGAAGAAACTTGATTAGCTTTAGTGCACCAATCGAATGGAGAAGTTAAATCTTCCTAAATTCCGAAACTTAATTAGCTATCTTTTGCATCACAAGATTTGCATATTCAGCCATAGAAATGGTAGTCGTTGGATCAAAGATTGAGAGTTTGGAAGAAAGCATTGAAATCGGGAAGCGGTATGTGCTACAGTGAAGAAACTAATCAATTTGTTCTTGGAACCGAAGAAATTAACAATCCACACATAGATCACGGACCACACGGTTGTCGATCTTGATGTGTATGGGGCTCTCATGGAATAGACTCCTTTATGTTTGAAGTCCTTACAAATCCTCCTCTTCTTATATTTACTAGAATTTATGCACGTGGGATGCACGTGAAAGATAAAAAGAATTGGGTTATTAGATAGAATATGTACAGATTAATAAATATTGATAGTGTTATCTGGTTATGTATAAAATTTTCATTTCGAGTTTGAAGGTACATGGATACCCTTTTTTTGTTTTTGGGTGGGAGAGGGGCGGGGGGATGATGATGATGATGACGTGGCACCTTTATAATTTACAATTGATTGTAAAAATTTTGATACCTTTTTCAGTTTCTCCTTGAAAAAGGACAAAATTTCATACGGCCTTCTTGTGTTCTATTTATAATAGTATAGATGTATCTTGTACCATGTTTTTGTTCCCTTCTCAATCTTATAGGCTTTTTAACTTTGACATCAATCTTGGGCCTTACTTTTGCATATGCAGAGTTCACTTTCAGAGCTGGGATTATGTACACATCCAATGAAGCTGAGGATGCCCCACTACTGAAATCAAATATGTTCTCCTTAAGTGGTGCAAAGTTTTTTGGAGCCATCAATCGGAGCATAAATTTGGGTATGTTACATTCTTCAGCGACCTTCTACCTATGCGGCATTTTGGTATTGCTTAACCTATTAATCGTCTGCTGAGAAGACAAACTTAATATCTTATTTTCCTGTCTCAAAATCTGCACCTTCTCAATGAACACAATTCCTAGAATTGAACATGGGCTGGATTTCTTCTTTCTTTGGCTTGCAGTTTATTCCATAACTGCAAAGGCAGTTCGTTGCGGCGGTAATCCTCCTAGGATTAAAATTTTAAGCAGTGATAGAAATGCAAGCTTAGAACTAGGAACGCATTTAGCCTATCTTGTATTGTCTGACGATAGCAAAGTGATGCATGACTTAGAAATTTTATAATATGAGATTATTTGTTTCACCTTTATACAATATACAATGTCTCCAGGCTCTGGTGGCATCCATACCCTTCCAATTCCTTTCGCTTTTACGCTTTCATGTCCTAACGTGCTATATATTGTTATAAAACAAAATGCCTTGAATCTAATCCATTTTTATGTACATATTTCTTTTTGCATGTGTACTTGGTAACAAAGACCGAGGCAGGGGCGGGTGGACC
Organism: Agapanthus africanus; assembly: GCA_030015575.1. Classification (NCBI taxonomy): domain Eukaryota; kingdom Viridiplantae; phylum Streptophyta; class Magnoliopsida; order Asparagales; family Amaryllidaceae; genus Agapanthus; species Agapanthus africanus. The sequence goes on along the minus strand of CM057338.1, from coordinate 318,126,323 downwards.
CCATGCCGAAGAAAGAAAAACAATATCCTGTACTGCGGAACTTTCTCCCTTGCAAATATTCTCGCCAAAATTATCACTATATCCACACAAAACTTTGTTGAATGTGAATCTTTATCCCTTGATTGATTAGTTATGATTGATTTATTGTGTTTTCAGATATTTCCTTTTAGCATCTCTTAATCTAATTAACTGGTTGATATTAAGCATCTTTTACTTTCTATTTATTTCTAGGCCTCACTATGAAAATTATCATACCTAATTTCCAATACTTAAATGAAAGCCAATCAATTTTCATTAAATTTTCTTTCTTATTTCCAATAATAACCATCAATTTTTCTTTATGAAAGTAATTTTTCATTAAAAGTTCATTTAAATTTATCCATGATTGATTTTGTCCATAACCTAATTTCCTTTCCTTTTTCTTTCTCTTTTGTATGAATTGACTTAGAAAGTTGAAAGTTGTTTTTTAGTTTATCCCTGCACCCTGAAAATCAATTCCTGAATCCACCCCTTCTTGGTGATGCTATAACAGCAGGATACCCTTCCAATTCTTACTATAACTGCAGGATACCCTCCAATTCTTTTTCTTAAAACTTCAATGCCTCTACATGCTATACATATTGTTATAAATTATAATTACCTGAATCTCATCGAATTATTTGTATTTAATTTCTTTTTGCACGTGTACTTGGTAATACTTGAATGCAGGATATTTCTATAGGTGCATGTGTACCTGGTAATTCTTAAATGCGAGATATTTTTAGAGGTGGATAGAACCATAAAAACTATGGGCTTCTGACGTTGATGTTTGTAAATAGGAATGGCAGGGGGCCAAAGTGCTCTTGCCTTGCGGTTGCTCCTAGCACTTTTTTCTTTGAAGATCTCTGTTGGTGCAAACCGACCTTTTGGAGATGAGGTTATAACTTATAATTATATACTTATTCAAAAAAAAAAATCATGTAATCTAACAGTTGTTTGGACTAGAATTACATTTTTCCTTACTCTACTTCCTGCAGTTTTGTGCTGTTCGGAAAGCTTCCGAAGAAATTGGGGCTTGGCTCGCTTTCGGAGATCACCCAATTGAGATTTACCGTAAGTATTTCGATCATGTCAAGTCATGAGCTATAAGTTTTTTAATTTTACTGGAAGGAAACCTTACAACATATTTTTTACCCCCTTTCAGCTCCAAAGGGCGTGGAGTTCTCTAAAATGGAACGAGAAGTTCAAATTCCTTAATACATTTTTTCGTGGTACAAGTTCATCATCTAGTCCAACTGAGAGTAATTTGAGGGGTTTTTTCCCTGATCCAAGATTTTTTTTTTGAAGTTATAAACTTCAAGTATATATGAGTTTGAATCTTTGTTGTTGAGAATGTTGAGATGAATGAGTGGTAAATACCCTAGAAGATAAGATAAAACATGGATGTATTGGTAACAAGTTGGAGGTCGCTCCCGTAGAAGATAAGCGTAGAAAAAACCAATTAAGACGGTTTGGACATGAGACCACGGAGACCAATATATGTCCCATTTCGGAGAAGTGACCAAATTGTAGTTAATAGAGAAGCCAGGGCTAGAGGTAGACCTAAATGAACATAGAAGCAATTATACATGATATGCTAATTGGTAATTTAACTGAGGCTGCCCTTAACAACACAGAATAGAAGAAACAGATTCTTATAGCCGACCTTAAAATTTTGGGATAAAGGCTCGTTGTTGTTGTTGGACTATGTGCCCGTGTATGAATGAGATGTATATAACTGGCCCATATCCCATGCTTCTACACATTACCATTGGAATTAATTGACCCTTTGAGTGTTTTTTTCCTTCCCTTTTTTCCCTTTTTTGCTTCCTGCTTACAATGATAAGCTACTTGTAAGAAGTATATAATATTGTTAGTGGTGCAAATTACACTGCAACTCTTGTAGTTGTAATACTTGTACTTGGGTAGTCTGACTTATAATCCCTGTCATAACTGACACACAGATTTCTTAGGTAATTAAGTTATTAAGCTCCTCTTATGTAACTCACTTTTATTTCAAAGTTGTCTTTGCTCTAGTTTGTTAGATTAAGTTTAAAGCTATAACTTCATATCTGCATAGTTTAGCCATATATCCATAGCTAGCAATCGGAAGAATAGCATGACATTTACATTTCTACTGTGATGTAGGATCAAAAAATGGATGTAAGCCCATTCGAGCTGTATAAACAGCTGAGCATTTCATATCCTACCCTGCTGCAGCCTCTTATACATGAGCGTGATACGGTATGCATTTCCAATACGCTGACTCGTAACTGCCGAATATATATCGTTACTCTATGTATGGTGGTCCTTTAGATCAAGCAACTTCTCAGTCAATGGTGAATTGCATATAACACACTACACCTACACCTCATCCAGAACTCCTAAGCCCCTCAACTAACTTGTCATCACCCAACTCTTCTGGAGTTAGCCAGCTGTTAACAAGCAGGTATCCGAATATACATGTTGGATGAGGTATAGATGAAGGGAGTTATATGTGATCAATCCTTCGATTAATATCTGGAAATGGTATAAGCCTTTTTTTTTTGTAAGAACAAGTCAATAATTGTTGCCTTTGTGTTTGTAAGAGGAGTAAAGCAGTGAATAACTGCAAAACCGTGGTTGGGATTATCGGTAAGGGTCACATGAATGGTGTGATTTACGCATTGATATCTGATCAAGGGGACCTGAGATTTCGTGATGTTGCCGGAACGACTTCTAATGGTTCGGGCACTTGGATAAGTTTGTTTGCAAAGGGTTTGGTTCGCGACACGGTAATAGATGCTGTTCTGTGGGCACTTTATGAACAGCTGAAGGTCATACTGCCATACACGTGATCAGAGCTTAGTTTTCTGCTGATTACTCTGTGTGATGATTCTGCATCAGAGATCATGCATACAAGTTTATGTGTATGTTGATGGGAGATATGTACAATCCATGTCTCTAATATACCAGTTCTGTGAACAACAGTTATTAGAGAATTATTGCCTGCCTCTGCATTGGCTGTACAGTATGCATTACATTACAGTTTTGTGAGGAAAGTTGTGTATATACTTTCGCTTGTGATGGTATACAGAAATACCATCGCCTTCGATCCATAGGCTGGAGGCAGAACTCTGCTATTAAAATACTTTCTCTCTCATGCTGCAATTTTGTTTATTCAAATTGCGGGACTGCTCACTCATTTTTGGTGTAAAAATGCTTCCAAGAAATCCAACCATCCGTTGTCTCATAGAAACCAAAATGTCTGTTGCATGCATTTTTTTATGAGATCAACCCCTTTTGAGGATTGAACTTACGTCCTCTCATATTGAAGAGGAAATTGGTACTAACTGAGCTAAGCCCAGTTGGTATTGCATGCATTGTATGATGTTGTGAGGTGTTTGATTTTGTCAATGCAAGTTACGATAAAATACCTTAAATTATGGTTATTGTGGTTTTTAAGGGATTTTTTCCTCTATTTATCTTCAAAAGTTGCACTTTAGATGCTACTGTAAGTACTTTAAGGAAAAGAAAGCACCATAGTTTAGGGTATTTCAGTGTAATTTACCCTTTATTTGTTTCACTGACCACGGTGAAAAAATAAGACAGAGAAATTAGATTCAATAGTAGAGAAGAAGAAAAGGTATTAAATTAGGTTATTGTGACGAGAGCGGCCTCACATTTGAATATTAGTACAAGGGCTAAAAGCTCTTGGTTTTGTTACCGTCTGCTACCATGGTTGTTGCTCCTAAGTAACGAGATTTGAAAATGCGCCTCAAAATCACTACATTTATAACCAGAAGTCAAATATGTCACATGTCATCTTCGTCAGTTTTAAGAAAAATTTGAAATAGAAATGAAGATTTTATATATCGTATGGATATTTTAAAAAAAACCACGTGAGGTTTCACACTTTTACAAAAAACCATCATACGGTTTATTTTTTAACACAACCACAGTGTGGTTTTACATTTTTACGAAAAATCACCCTGTGGTTTCGGAAAAAAACCCAATGCTGTTAAATTTTTTGGGCCGTTATTGAAATATACCCATATACGACCTGCACATTCATGACTTACAGACGGGACGTCTGGAACCGAGTTGATAAGAACTTCATCTTCCTTTTATTAGAATAAACACGGTCAGATCCGTCTCTAAGATGATAAGATGTCCGTAACGACACACCAACGTCTTTAAAGAAAAGACGAAAGTGCTCACAAAGCGGAACTCTTTCAAACTTTTTCAGATCTGGATGCTCGCGTTGTTGTGGAATAAGAAGCTTTCTTATCTTTTCCTTCTAAACCAGAAAGATTAAAGTATTTTTATACCCAAAATACATCCCGTGATTTCGAAAAGTTATTTGTTTTGTTTGGTTGCTAACATAAAGAAGATAAGAAAGTTATTTCGGGTATAAAAATACTTTTACGGGTCACATGCATGTCGCATATGGGTATATTTCAAGGATATCCCAGAAAATTAACAGCATTTGGTTTCTTCCAAATTACAGGGTGATTTTTCGTAAAAGTGTGAAACGAACGGTGATTTTTTGAACCACACGGTGATTTTTTTAAAGGGATGCAACTACACGTTGGTTTTTGGTAAATATCCCTATAGTGTATTTTTAACAAAAGATTCCAACTCACCTCTCTCCCCCTCTTCCTCTCTGCTCAAGTCTCTAGCTCGCACAAGTCTTAATATTCATATATATGCATCATACGAGCAAAAGAATCAAGTAAAAAGTAATTGCAATAATTTAGGGATTTCTTGCAAGTTCTTGGAATTAAACGGCTCCTTTGACTTTTATTGGAATAACGATGAGGATGGGCTTTGACCATTAAATCCGAAGTCTCAAGGTTGGTATGGATAATGAGTTAGAATAATCGGAGTTGGTTTTCAAGTGTAAGGTATAGATTATGTAAATTCATATTTGGAAGGTACTATCTATCTTGTTTAACATTTAACTTTGATTGCTTGATTGGTTTGGAGCTATCTGAAATTCCACGGTTTTGTTTTTCATAAATAAATATCACATACCAGCATTGTTTTTAGGATAAATTTCATTTTCAACAGATTATATCAAAAACTCCGCTAGTGAAAGACTAAGATCAAAGCCTATAAATTTACAGCTATATTAATCCCATGTCATTACTTGTTAGCCAATGCCTATCATTAACGCCACAAGGCAAAGAAAAAAAAATGGCGCTGCTGCTGTCTCCACCCTCATCCTCTCTTTCCTCACTCCCAATCCTTCAACCTCGCCGCCGCAAAACCCCCCACCTCATAATCGCCTCCGCCAATGCAAGCAACAAGAAACCAAGACCCGACGACGACTACCACTCCACTCTCAAAGCCCTCAACTCCCGCGGCCGCCGAAACCCTAGAAAGTCCCTCGGCCAGGTACCCCAACCCCAGCCCACAAACCCTACAAAGAAACGAAATTTGATCTAGGTTTCGGTTCATCGATTTGTTATGCAGCATTACATGTTGAATTCTGCCATCAACGAGCAGCTGGCGAGTGTGGCCAACCTTGGAGATGGGGATGTGGTTCTTGAGATTGGGCCTGGCACTGGTTCCCTCACGAACGTCCTCATCGACGCCGGTGCCACCGTGCTTGCTGTTGAGAAGGTGAGGATGAAGTTTTGATTTCGTTGGATTGGATTTGATTGAGTTTAGCTTGCTTGGTTGTCGTGAGTTGTAATGTAATTGCGTGAGCAATTCATGGGGTTGGGAATCGTGAAACTTCGATTCAAATGCTACGTTTGTGACTTAATGTCTTATTTGCAAAGCTAAGCTGCTAAGGTCCCGATCGGGAATGGAGTTAAGTTTAGAAAACTAGAGTTTCATAAACCAGAGCTTGGCTTTCGTTCTAGAACTCTGGTTATCTAGAGTCCAAAGTCGAGATAGCCGGAGTTTACTAAATTACAACACAGCCAAAGTTTTCTAAACTACTAAAGAACGAGAACAAAACACTCATTTCACAGTTTAGATAACTCCAACACAGAACTTCAGAGTTATATAACACCAAAGCCAAACACCCCATCAAAGCTAAAAACTTAAGTGGAGGTAGGGCCTTGCAAACTATAGTTTGCATCCTCTCTACCTCCGCTTAAAAAACAAACTCATGTTATCCTAACTTGAGAGGGTAGAGAAACAAGAAATCATACAAGAAAAGAGATAACAAGATACTCCAGGGGCCTAGCTATAGTTCAAAGTTCAAACCAACCAAATCCAAGAATGCAATTCATGGAATCTATCATTATGATCATAGCTATGCAACATTTAGAACTTTACTGTCTTTTAATTAGATATAAGAATATACCTAGCAACCACATTTTGGTGTGAACAAAATATATTTTTTTCTTTGCACTTGTTATATAATCTGCTAATGGACCATCTTTATTCATTTTCAAAGGTGTTTACAGAGTGTTTATAATTAAATCATACTGTGTTCGAAAGGAACTATTTGGCCTTTCACAGTGAACCTTGTGCCCAGAGATCAAATGCAATTTTTTATAGCAAAGTTTTTGCAACCCTTATAATGTTATTCTTTCTAATTTTTTGGAGAACTTAGAGAGTTATTCCTGGTTTCATGAAGCACATTGCATGTAAATAGTGACTGCTAAGCACCAACCAGCCTCCTTGTCATATTTGTCTAATTGCCTGGCCTTTCTTTCCAATCCTTAACATAAGTATGGGCTTTGGCCTGAATTATAAGGGACAATGTCACATGTAATAAGCTGGTTCGTCCCAACTAGAGATATTCTATTTAGCCTCAACCTCATTTGTAATGAGTTTTGTTTTATATTTAATTCTATATAATATTACATAACCGCTATTGATTTCAGGATCCCCACATGGCCATTCTTGTGAAGGACAGGTTTGGCTGTACAGAGCAATTGACGGTAATCGTTTTGTCTAAATAATTTATCTTATCCCAAATCTTTAACTTTCTATTCGAATTATTTATCACTGCTGATTTATGTGATGCTTAATGTCATTAGGTTTAGTATGATATTTCATTCATGTTATTTATTACTTTAAACCATCAATTAAAATAAATGTTTTAGCGTTTGCTTGTTGTTTATATTTCAGTGTTTAAGATTAAGATCAAAATTGTCAAATCGTGATATGTATCATATATCATTTTTCTTATACATTTTATCGTATATCATAAGATTTAAGCGCTTGTGCAACAGCTAACCAATTAAGCATGTAAGACTAAGTATTTATTTCATAAAATATGATTCAATTAGCAACATAAAACAATACATAATAAGAAATATAATATTTTAAAGCATCAGTCGCAGAAATGACACAATAAACACGTGTGCAAATTCAAGATAATTAAATCTACAGAAGTCATGTGAAATTTTTTAATAAATGACCCAAGAGCATTCAAATATTCAAAAACGAACCACAACAACCCAAGGGTGATGACCAAAAGAATTTTGGGTGAATATATGTTATTTTTTGGTAAATATGAATTGATTATATTTGTTTCCCAATAATTTATTTATAAACAAGCCAAGATCAGCAGGGAAAAATTGGGAAGCTCTCATGGACTAGTTCTCATGGAGGAGCTCCCATGGAGTTCTCGTCTGGGCAATTGATATATGAAGAAGTTCTTGTGGTGAGGCTATGCTTTGAAGGAGATCCCACACGAGGATGGCATCGAAAGGGAAATCTCGTGAGGGAGGTGTAGAAGGGAAATTAGGGCTTTAAGAAAGAAAATGGAAAGAAATCTCGTGGATCTTTATCTATTAATGGATATTAGCCTATAAAACCTGACCTAATAAAGTGAATATTCGACCCAGTTCTATATCACAAATTGCATTTTTCGTATTGTATCCAATCGTACGATTCAAATCGTAAATCGTAAGATACATTAAAAATTCAATATTACCCTCTGATATGTATCAAAATCTCTCCATATTGTATCAAAGCGTAGTATTTGAATCTTAAACCATACGATATTAACTACTATGATAAAGATGCAACATGAAAATCGGTGTATTTCTGTTTTAGACTGTTGAGAGCAAGGTGGATGTGCCGATTGTTCTAACAAAAGGCAGATTATTATTTTTTCTTTGATCGCCCCTAATGGTGGTTTTTTTCTCTTGATCACCCTCTAAAATTTCCTAGAGTTCCCACATAAACACACATGATGTAAAGAGCATACTTCTATTTATTCATAAAATTAGCTGCGAACTCACCTTTCCCTATTGATCATGTGGACATGGTTTGGTCAAAAAATCTATAGCATATTAGTGGACAATAAAGTAATAGGAAATAATGGAAAATGCTTACCTCCATACTCTCACAGCTGAAGCGAATGAGAAGTTTGTTGTCCTCATGCATATTCACATGCTTGAATTTATTTGTACATATGTATAATACTTATACATACATACATACATGCATGCATGCATACATTATCCTGCAAAAAACAACTCCTAATATATGCTTCCTAAGAGCACCAAGCTGGTCCGTTACCATTTACCTTGATGGCATGATCTATACAGTTTAACCAGTCTTTAAATGAGGGACTAAGTGGTCTAAGAACATCTCATTCACTAATTAATTGGACGCAATAATACGCAGTTTCGGTCATTGAAAAAATCCATCAATATAATATATTATTCCAATGGTTAGAAAAGATACCACCGTGCATGGGCAGAAGGCCTCTAACCATTTGATTTCACACTAATAGATTAATTGAGGGTGAAAATCAAGGATAAATATGCAAATCATCTGTGGGATGAGCTCACATGAAATTTTCACAAAGCTTATTTTAATCGCTATCATAAGAGTGGCTCCTATGCATAATCACAGTAAAGAGAATGCAGAGGTAAATTCATATATAAGCATGTGCACATGCACTGATGTTTACACAACTTTCCAACAACAGGAATGTTAACATATTTTATAGTTATCCATCACACGTTGTATGGCATTTCGGCCTTGGGTGCGTTCATCTTTATATAAAAGTGTGATCTTTCTTCTTAAACTTATAGTTATTGCCAATTTATAGTATGTTATGCAAGTGCATACCGTCAGTAAATAGTTTTTAAATGTAACATATCTCAGTGCGTAATGCTACCAAAGAATTATTTAGGTATCAAGAATAAGCCAGAAGTGTCGGAAAGTGGCTAACAAGCCTCTATAATTAAAACATATGATAAAACTGAGGACAAATTTGAGAAGCGTCTGGAACGTGTCCAACGATATTCCAATAAGTCTTTGGGCTTTACAAGAACATTGACATCACTGGATAGGCTGCTTAAAAAGATGTAGCCATGCACCATAGGGAATGCACTCCTCCGCCTACACTTTAAGATGGGGAGTATATGCTAATGTATGCACCTTTGGTTGAGTCTCTGTAGTCCTAAGGCAACTAAAATAGGGAAAAGAGACTAGAGCTATTTTATGTGTATAAAGAGCAGGTGGCACGTTGTTGTGGAAAATAATATTATATAAGCATGCTTTGACGAACTAAATACATATGTACAATTAATCTGGCAAAGAGAACTCATATACCATAAAGGTTAAGGTCACTTTCTTTCCAGCAGCTTAATTCCATGCATATTGGTATTACGTTTCAAACTTTGTTAGAATGATTGGTTTTACTTTAATTCTTTATGTTCATGTAGCATAAATATGTACAAGATTTTAGTTAACTATATGATGGTACCAATTAAGAACTTTCAAACTATCAATGCAGGTATTGCAAGAAGATTTTGTTAGATGTGACATTCGTTCTCATTTGAGCCCTCTGTTGGAAAACAAGAAACACATGGGAAGAGGATCGGATTATGCGAAGGTTAGAAATTGAACATCACAAAATTATATTTCTATTCTATGTATGGACAATATGAATGCTCGTTTTCCTCTAAATTTTTTATTTTTATTGATGTAATAAGCTGAAATTGTTTCATTTTATTACTAGTGTTAGTTCAGTTATGCTACTTATAAACCGTCTAAAGTTTATTTGCAGACATATTTGTGATTCTCCACTATCTAGTTTGATTTATATCAGGAAAAATCTTCTCAAATTTGCAAAAGACATGCTCCTTTAGTTTAACCAATTGTCAGAACCTTCGTGTCATGTTAAATGATGATTCATATTTGTTACTAATAGGCCATCTGAAGTTTATTTGCAGACATGTTTGTGGTTGTCTACCGTCTAGTTTGATTTATATCAGGAAAAATCATCTCAGATTTGCAAAAGACATGCTCTTTTTGTTTAACCAATTGTCAGAACCTTCTTGTCATGTTAAATTATGATCGCTCAATGCTTTTCCCCAAGCTCAGCCTTACCATTGTCAAACTATAATACATGCCATTGTCAATATCACCTTACATTCTGTTAAGTAATTTATTTGTAATCTGCTAATGGCCATGCTTCATTTTTAATCACTATGTCTGTATCAAGTTTAAGTAGTCATGTTTTGACAGTATGCCCGGACTTATCAGAACCCGTGCAGATCCTTGGAATTTTATTTCGCATGATATAACGAAAACTAAAATGACAAAGAGGGGTATGAAGCTTTAAGATTTAGCCTAAGATAAATCAACAGTACTAAAACAAAGATATGAAAAAACAGGATTGCATTTTATCCTGTTTGGTTATGTTTTTGGAAGTCTGATCAAAATCTTGAATTAGATTATGTTGGCAAATGAGAGTTATATCGACATCCAGAGTCTGACCAGTATGTTGGGTTAAAGAATATTGAAATACGGCTTCGGTTCCTAAGTTTTCTAGTTTGTCTGCTTCTAGTTATTGTCACAAAACAAGGGAGATTTAGCATTTAAATCTCATAAATTTAAATAATCAAATCGTTAATGTGCCACGAAGTTCAGTATTGAGGCTGTTACAACTTGAAGTCTTGAACACCTCTAAATTTTATCTGTATTAGAGTCCAAGTAATTTAAGTAGATCCTAGCCATTTTTTCTACCCAACAAGTCAATCAGTTCATCAAATTCTAATCCGCTTTGCTACTCAGATAAACATTTGTAATAGATTGTGTTCCTTGTCTGTCTGAAGATCTGACATAAATTTATACCCAGTCTTTGTCCATTCAATCTTAAATTTCTCTTGGCTAGTGTTTATATTATATATTAATTTTGTCATTATATCACTGCTTTCTTTTTCCTTGATTAAATGCTAATCCATGCCCTTAAACAAACCGAAAGTTTTCAAAATATTCAAGACCTTCAAGGGAATTAAATAATAGGTTAGATTTTGAAAACTTTAATTAATCTAGAACCTATGCTTTTTTAGTCTTTATATTGTTTTACCAAATGCAGTGATCACTTGCTGTTATCACTAAAAGGAAACTGTTATAGTTCACATAGAAATCATGAAAATGGATTACAAAGTACAAAAGGTATTATATATGGATTGCTGATTTTGGCATTTAGATGTACCTTGGAATATGTAAAATTGTGGTTAGCTGGTTAACCGTACCAAGCTTAAAGACATGGAGCATAGAAATGAACTCACACATCTCAGATTCAGGACATGTAAAATTACCGTGTGCCGTTTCTTGTGGAGCTTTCCTTCGTTCCATCTGTCTGCATTTCATGCAGTAGAATCATGCTCCTCATTTCAACCATTTCCCATCCAAAAGGGGCCAGCCTTGGAGCCAGGCTCTATATTAGATTGGCAAGGTTTTACAACCGTCTATGAACGTGATGCCAACTCTTTCTTAATTGGTGCTAGAAAAGAAAACTATGGACAGAAAAAGTTGGGTTTGCCAGTCTTAAAAGACCAAGTCATCCTCCTCCAAACTCTCTTAGACCAGGGAGGAAAATCTCAGAGGGAAAGATGATAGATTTGTTATATGAAATTTCATCGAACCCTGAGGCACGTGTAAAGTCAAGAGACAAACAAAATTCAGACTGTTCTTTAATATTAAATTTACCGGTAACTACTTATTTCTATTTCTTCCAAAAAAAAAACCCTGTACTTTGTATCTTCCTCTTTTTTCTTTTTCTTTTTCTTCCATTTAGGATGTTGCAGTTAATTCAATAATAGCCTAATAGGTTATTCCGATAATGCAGCTAACATCCTATAAAGATTTTGATAAAATAATCTAACTTAAAACTATTCTGCTTTTCTAAACATGCTTTTAAAAAAACAATCAAAACCTAATATTTGATAAGATATGTTTTGAGGATTGAATATGCTACAGTGATTGAGTTGTGAATTTTTTCAGGTGGTTGCTAATATACCCTTCAATATAAGTACTGATGTTGTAAAGCAAGTTCTCCCAATGGGTGACATCTTTTCTGAAGTAGTGTTGTTGCTTCAGGTTAGTGCTACCTTTATACCTTCCAAATGCTTTAAAATTGTTGTATTTTCCCACCATTGATTATGATATTGTTGATTGTATTTGGAACATCTTAATTCGCAAAGATTAAGTTTAACTCCAATATTTTTAGATTGTGTTCGACTATTTGATGTGCATGAATCCGTCTAGAATGCTAAGATTCCCATGTACATTCCTTTGTGTGGCATAAGCACAGCTCAGCATTCCCTGAAATATTGGATTCATGTGGATATCACATTTTCACATTTCCATTGTGTCTCCATGATAGGTGGGTTAGTTACATTTTCTCTATGGCGATCTCCAAAAGATCTCATTTTTCCTCTTCAACTTTCTCATGTATTCCCTTCTTTTATCCACCACCACCACCACCATAGGTGTCACCACCACTGCCTCACTATCGTTATCGTTCCAATTGCTGCTATCATTACTGTAGGTATGGCACTTTCCCTCCTGTGGAGAGTGCGGGTTTCAATCCTCAGGAGGGGAAGTGGCCACAATTTAATGCTCTCGGGGCAAATTCGTGGGTCCCCTGGGTGCGTGCGTGTGTTGTGTGCTTGTGTATACTGTGTGTGTGGGTGTGTTGTGTGCATGGGTCAGGCTTACGGGCCAGTTCCAAATAAATAAATAAAATTGCTTCTATCACGACTGTCATTGTCACTTCCAGAACCATCATTGTTGTATCCACTACCGACATAATGAAAGTAGACTATAATATATAATCATAGATCACATGTTCGCTGTTCAATACAAGCTATCCATAAATGTACATATAATCTTTTCTCATGCAAGCTGTCTAGTTCTGGGACAAATATAGTTCTTCGGATATTTGACCTTTCAAATTTTGCATCATATTGTAGGCACATTTCTCCCTAAGAAATCCATGTTGGTTAATAGATTACCGACTTCCAAATAGTAATTTTGTATTTATTTTTGATAGCTGTGATTGGAACTTCTTCTGCATATTGTTGTTAGATCTTTGTCATCTGGGTTAGAAGACATTTTGCAGGTTTAATTTTGTGCAAAGTATTTATTGATATGTTACTGTCTACCCATTGTAGTATCGGTCTTGAAGCTGTGATTTACTCTTTTCCTTGTATTTTCTTTAGTTTTTCTCATGATCCTTTGTTTTGGATACTTTTTAAATTTATGATCTGTAGTGTTGTTAATTGCTGCTGCTGATGGTGGTGCATATGTGTGCATGTTTTGGTGTGTTTACATGCAGCTGTATATAATATTATGGTGACTGTAGTTGTCAGCAGCTGAATATGATATTCAATAAAACATTAAAAAGATGCGAGATTATGAATGTAATATTCAAGCAATAGAACCATAGGATATTGTCTCACTGCAAATACAACCATGCGAGATTATGAACTGCTCTATGAAGCAACTGCAAATAAAAGACTTCATCATGGTTCAACCCAATTTCCTGCCTACGTTATAGGATATTGTCTCACTGCTCCAAATAGAAATCTGTACAATCTGAGATCTTTTCTTTGTCAAAGATCTCTAATCTTTCTCAAGGGCACTTGAGCTTTCCTTGGTTCTTATCTAAGAATTGATCTTACAATAGGGTTTTTTCTAAAAGAATTAATTTAAAAATTGGGGCTCTAATGGAACTTAGATAAGAATACGGAAGGAAGAATTTTAAATGCACTGGTTGCTTGAATGTTTCTTGTGTTCAAATCTATTTAAACTGCCATAGAAACCTAGTTTTGAACTTTCAGTCTTGAGCTTGAATCCTCAGCATTCTCAGCTCTATTCATGCCTAGTCATGTTTATCTAATCTTGCTTCATGTTTATACATTATATGATTGACTATCTTCAATAAGCCTCCTTGTATCTGAACTGTTCAACACTTGATGAAAGATGCCAATTCTCAAATATTTTGGTACTTCCATCAAAACTTAAATAATTAGCAGCAAAAGTTATCATATAAACAATTTGATCACTGAAGTAAAATTGTCATTAAGGATATACTCTACATGTGAATCTAATAAATCAACAAAAATAGCATGATTTATAAATTTATGTGGAGTTTTTTTTTTGATGCATAAATGTGATCTCTGTCTCACCTTATACATCTCACAGGTTTCTAATTTTGTTCACAATGCAGAACTGTTTCTTTATCCATTTTGCTAATTATTATGTTTAAAGATCCGTGATATTTGTTCTTGGGTTCAGTACAAACGGCATGATAGGAGCAGTTCTCACTCTTTTTCCTGTTCTTATTAATATGATTTATAGTTAAAAAGTTGAACATTTAATCATTATCATAATGATTAATTGAACTTATTGGAGGATTCTACCCTATAGTGACATAGTAGTCCTCTTCATACTATTCATCTTATCATTTTATTATTCAACTTTTTTGTCCTGGGACATAACATAAATTTTCTAGATATCCAACCCCTATTTATTAATCGCCAAACCAAAGTATTCCTACTTCCCCGTTGTAAAAAGTGGTTATTAATTATTTATGGTTGATGCTTATTGAATTCTCAAGGAGTTGGCTGTTTCAGGACGAGACAGCTTTACGCCTGGTAGATGCTCCCTTGCGCACATCAGAGTACCGGCCCATCAACATCTTTGTCAATTTCTATTCAGGTAATTAAATTACTCCTGATTTCTTTCCATAAATGTCATGTACCATTCTGTTCGTACAAGTGCATATCTCCAGATATTTTTTTTGCCAAACATATCTCCAGATATCGTGTGTTAAAGTTGAAGAGAGGAGAGAAGAATTGATGATGCTCGATATTGGCGAAGATCTCCAATGTCAAGGACACTTGGCAGATGACGTGTCCCAGAACTCAGAAGAAAGGGCCCACAGGGGCCGACCAGGCCGCTCCTGTGCCCGACCAGCAAGCGCATACTGGCTCTCCTCAGAGCCCCTGGAAATTGGCCTCCTCGGCCTCTCAGCTCGCCCCGAGCTGCCACAGGACCAAGACTCCTCGGCCCTCCTGCTCGTTCCCGAGCTCCCCTGCCGAGGCCATCTTCCTCGGTCCCTCCGACCGACCAACTCCACTACTCACAAGCGTAACCGACGCTCCGCAAATCTCGCCATGCGCGGATTCTCCGCCAGCAACATCCCACGTTCCACGCCATCACGATCCCCATTAACGGGCGATCCGCTCATTACGCGGGCGTGACGTCGGGAGCGTAACTGCCGGCGAAATTCTCGCGTCTGCTGCGTGCTGCAGCCACTATATAAAACCCCCATCACAGAGGGGTCAAGTAAGCCATTCTTATTCCACTTAGCCGTTACTCTGCTCGGATCTAGCACTAACTTGATAGTTGGAGGGTCCTCGGTGGTACCAAACCATCCCAGGACTTCCCTGCAGGTACTCGGTGCTAAACTCCTCAAATCACCAATCTCCTCAAAACCCATTGAGACTCACACACAACAGAAGATCACCACCAAAATCCACCGGGAGATCAACGGAAGACAACATCTGACGGAGACCCGAAAAGGACCTCCATCAGTTGGCGCCGTTTGTGGGAACATGAAACTCCACAAAAAACAAAGTTGGCCTTCCGATCTCCATCCACATGGCAAGCGATCACCCTAAAGATCCAGATACCAGCCGCTGCCTCCCCCTCACCGGAGGCGCGGATGAACCTCCTCCGGCGACCGTCTTGAACGCCCTCGCCGGCCGAATAGACCGACTACAGTCCATCGCGGAGGCGTTTGTCCGCGTCCAAATGGCCGGGCCAGGGCCCCAGATCGCTGCTCGCCCGCCTCCAGGAGACTCTGCCCTCATCGGCGCGGCTGACCACCGACAGGCTGCGTCCCATGGCCACAGGTCTCACGGGCCGATCTCTCTGAGGCTGTGCGCCCCACAGCTCCACGCCAAGATCCTCCGCCAGGGCGCCTCGCCTCGAGCCTCCTCGCGACCCTCACCCCCTGAGGAGATGTCGGTCACCTCGCCTGTCCTCAGGCATGACCGACACCCCCTCCCTTGACGGGGTCGCACAGAAGGGGCTCGCCACGGCGGCTCGAGGGCCACCTCGCCCAAGGATCTAAGCCCTCACTAAAAGGCAGCCCAGCAGCTACCCTGCTCGGTTATCCCTGGCGGATAGCTTCCCTACTGCAACGCCAGGGATCAGAAAGTCCTTCCAGAGGCAGTCGAGCCCGAGGATCCCTCGCTCGGCTATCTCTGGCGGGTAGCTTCCCTACCGCGACGCCAGGGATCAGAAAGTCCTCCCAGAGGCAGTCGATCCCGAGAATCCCTCGCTCGGCTATCCCTGGCGGGTAGCTTCCCTACCGCGACGCCAGGGATTAGAAAGTCCTCCCAGAGACAGTCGAGCCCGAGGATCCTTCGCTCGGCTATCCCTGACGGGTAGCTTCCCTACCGCAACGCCAGGGATCAGAAAGTCCTTCCAGAGGCAGTCGAGCCCATCCCTCGCTCAGCTATCCCTGATGGGTAGCTTCCCTATCGCAACGCCAGGGATCAGAAAGTCCTCCCAGAGGCAGTCGAGCCCGAGGATCCCTCGCTCGGCTATCCATGGCGGGTAGCTTCCCTACCGCAACGCCAGGGATCAGAAAGTCCTCCCAGAGGCAGTCAAGCCCGAGGATCCCTCGCTCGGCTATCCCTGGCGGGTAGCTTTCCTACCGCAACGCTAGGGATCAGAAAGCCCTCCTAAAGGTAGTCGAGCCCGAGGATCCCTCGCTCGGCTATCCTTCAGGACAAAAGCCCTCGCTAAGAGGCACCGGGCAGTAACCCTGCCCGGCCAAGGGTCCTTGGTAGGCTTCTTACAGCCCCTCCCGCGCTAAGGACCAAAGTCCTCTCAGAGGCAGTCGAGTCCTTACTCGGCTATCCCCCGATGGTAGCTTCCTACCACAACCGACAGGGATCAAAGTCCTCGCCAAGAGGCACTGGGCAGTAACCCTGCTCGGTCCTTGTCCTGAAGGATCAAAAGCTCTCGCAAGAGGCAACCGATCCCGGCCCTTGCTCGGTCATCTCAGGCTGGTAGTTGCCTACCCACGACGCCAGAGATCAAAGCCCTCGCCAAGAGGCAACCGCGCAGCTTCATTGCCTGGTCATCCTTCGCAGGCCTCTCACGACCCCTCCAAAAGCGTCAAGGATCAAAGCCCTCGCCAAGAGGCACCGAGCAGCTACCCTGCTCGGCCATCCTTGCCCCTCCAGTGCTGCTCGGCCATCCTTCGCAGGCCTCTCATGGCCCCTCCAGTGTCAAGGATCAAAGTCCTCGCCAGGAGGCACCGAGCAGCTACCCTGCTCGGCGCATCCCAGCGGGCATCCTCCTGCCCATCAGACGCTGAGGATCTCAAGCCCTCATCGTGAGGCCGCCGAGTTTCTTCCTGTTCGGCGCATCTCCAGCGGGTATCCTCTTGCCCGTCAGACGCGGATGGTCTGAAGCCCTCATCGCGAGGCCGTCGAGTTCCTTCATGCTCGGCGCATCCTCAGCGGGCATCCTCCTGCCCATCAGATGCTGAGGATCTCAAGCCCTCATCGTGAGGCCGCCGAGTTCCTTCCTGCTCGGTGCATCCCAGCGGGCATCCTCCTGCCCATCAGACGCTGAGGATTTCAAGCCCTCATCGTGAGGCCGCCGAGTTCCTTCCTGTTCGGCGCATCCCCAGCGGGCATCCTCCTGCCCACCAGACGCTGAAGATTTGAAGACCTCTTCGCGAGGCCGCCGAGTCCCTTCCAGCTCGGCGCATCCCCAGCGGGTAACTTCCTACCCTACCAAGACACGGATCCAAGACCCGCCGAATAAACTCATACTCGATACGCAACCACAAGGAATTACCCGCGCCAAGCCGCGCAGAGAGAACCGAGCAGTCCACTCTCGACCCGACCCACAAAATAGATCGGAACGAGAGTGGGGGGCTAATGATGATGCTCGATATTGGCGATCTCCAATGTCAAGGACACGTGGCAGATGATGTGTCCCAGAACTCAGAAGAAAGGGCCCACAGGGGCCGACCAGGCCGCCCCTGTGCCCGACCTGCAAGCGCAAGCTGGCTCTCCTCAGAGCCCCTGGAAATTGGCCTCCTCGGTCTCTCAGCTCGTCCCGAGCTGCCACAGGACCAAGACTCCTCGGCCTTCCCGCTCGTTCCCGAGCTCCTCTGCCGAGGCCATCTTCCTCGGTCCCTCCGACCGACCAACTCCACCACTCACAAGCGTAACCGACGCTCCGCAAATCTCGCCATGCGCGGATTCTCCGCCAGCAACATCCTACGTTCCACGCCATCACGATCCCCATTAACGGGCGATCCGCTCATTACGAGGGCGTGACGTCGGGAGCGTAACTGCCGACGAAATTCTCGCGCCTGCTGCTGCGTGCTGCAGCCACTATATAAACCCACATCACAGAGGGGTCAAGTAAGCCATTCTTATTCCACTTAGCCGTTACTCTGCTCGGATCTAGCACTAACTTGATCGTCGGAGGGTCCTCGGTGGTACCAAACCACCCCGGGGCTTTTTTGCAGGTACTCGGCGCTAAACTCCTCAAATCACCCATCTCCTCAAAACCCATTGAGACCCACACGCAACAGAAGATCACCACCAAAATCCACCGGGAGATCAACGGTAGACAACATCTAACGGAGACCCGAAAAGGACCTCCTTCAAGAATTAACTAATTTTAATTCTCTTTTTATAATATAGATAAAGTGATAGGATAAAGTGGGACACTTTTTTGGGGGTGCTGATCCTACACTATATTTGAGAACGCTCTTCATGTCCATGAATCAAAATTATTGACGACTTTACTATATTACAAACTTCTAACATTGAATTTTTCACTGATTAGTAGTATGCAACTTGTTTAATTTGATTGATAACGATGTCCAGAAAATGATTTATACAGTTTTTTTATCCTTTTTGTTTTTTCCCCTTTTTGCTCTAGTATTTGACATGTGCTCAAATATTATAACCCACAGAATATCATAACTCGGAATGAACGCAAATGGTTTTCCTTGGGTTTATGTATTTTCCCACTCTTTTTAGTCATACCGATTAGAGTTGAAAGATCCCAAATGCATTCTTATAGCTCCAGATAGTAAGATGTTTCCTTTGTGACATTTCAGATCCCGAATACAAGTTTAGGGTTGAAAGATCAAATTTTTTCCCTCAACCAAATGTAAGCAAAATTTCTATTTACTGTTTTGAATCATTTTTTGGCTAATATGAGTACATTTAACATATGTATACGTCTGGTAGGTATTTATTCTTGTTCCTGTTGCTGCTGAGCAGCAGCAGCAAACATTTCTGTAATATGTGAATGAGACCATTATGCAACTAGATATCACTTCCACTTTCTTTGTTTTTACTTTATCTTGTAGTTAGCAAAAAAGTGGCACTACTGAAGGGAGTCATTCTATTATTTTGTCCCTCTTCATAACCTGCTTTGGTATTGTTTAAGAAAATTCTAGCGATGAAAAATTCTAATATTTTGCAAGTATTTGTACCAATGGTTGGTCAATGGCTTAAAAGTAAAAGGCTAGGACTTATTTTTGTATGGCAACAGGGTTAGAAGAAAATTGGGATGAATGATGAAGGAAAAGAACAACAATGCTATATAACCTATTATTTTCGGGATCATCAACATCTCCTTTGTCCATCAAAGTTACATGTGCTATAATACACAACTCTGTGTGGAAAAGGATCCAGTGAAAAATTTGCCACTTATGACCAGGTGCCAGTCTGACATCATCATTATAATTTGGAGGTTAAATTCCTCTTTGGGGCAACTCGGCTAATAATGGGATTTGTGAAAAAACCAAGCAGGCTAGTCAGATGACAATAATGTGTACCTTATTGGTTATGGGTTTAAGCTCATGAAAGGGAGGATGGTCCCTTGAAAATTGTTATTGTTCTTTTGGGGCATGGTAATGAGAATAACCAAAAAAAAAACTTCAGGTCCTGGATTGGATGGATTCATTGCCTCATTTAGGCATTAGATATGCTCACATTTGTTTATGTATTTGCAACCTTTTAGTGGTAAGATATGCTCTCTGTTTTTATCTCAATGTTGATTTGGTGGATGGTAGCGCCTGTATCTTCATACTTCAGTTGCATATAATCAGTGAGTGTAATAACATATAAGATGTGTAAATGATACAGTTAGCATTGGTGCATGCCATTTTGCAAGTTGTGGTAACAGTCTATTTGATTTAAAGATTTAGTGATGTTTGGTGATTGCCATTTTGCAGGTTGACGCAGCTGTTGTCAGATTTAAGTTGAAGCGAAGTACAGAATATCCGCCAGTTCCTTCTACGAAAAGCTTCTTTTCAATGGTACTTTTTGCATCCTTTCATAGAAGAAAGGGAAACAGAAATTACACTGGGCTGTGCAATTTATTTGATCTAAGCTTCTAAGGTCATGTACAGCAAACTACTCTTTATAAGTTGTCTGACTGATCTGTAGAGCTTGTGGTTGATTACCAGTGAAAAACCTACAACGAGACAAGTTCAAGTTCGAAACTGAGCTACCAACAAACTCTATGACCCCTCCGTTATCTTGTTCCAAAATGTTGAACTGTTTTACTTCAAAACACAATATCTGATTTTCCCAAATAAATAAATAAAAATGAAAAAAATGGCTTTCCAAATAACAATTACAACATATTAAAAATCAGCTGTTTAATTTTTAATAGCTATCCAATAATGATCTACTACGGCGTAGACATATGCACATTACATTATAATGAAGATAATTGTATAAGTTTTGAAAATATAACGTACAGAGTCCTTACTCTTTGATGTAGCTTGACATTCTTCCCTTTAGGTAACCTTGGTTTGGTATTACTTCAGATAGTTAGGCACTTAAATTAGTGAGCCTTAATCTATAATCATTACTCAGAAGTATTCTACGTGAAGATTTTTTTTCCAGATGTTGTTCAAGTGTTTTGTTGTAATAGGCAGTCCTGTGTGGAAACTACCAATATATGTGTGTGTGTGTTTTCAAGTATTTTACATGTTTCCCTATTGATATGGTCACCGTTTTTCCTTATCGTTAAGGTGAATTCTGCATTTAATGGAAAGCGTAAAATGCTACGAAAATCACTTCAGCATCTATGCTCATCTCATGATATCGAATCTGCGCTCAAGGATGTGGATCTTCCAGTTACAGTAAGTTGCTTTGTGTGATTTCGTCAGCTCCTGTTCAGAATGTTACTTCTCACCTTGAATGATTTATCATTGCAGGCTAGACCTGAAGAGCTGACAATGGATGATTTTGTTAGGCTCCATAATATAATTTCACAAGTTAGTGGTTTGGGCGTTGAAGAGTAGGTTTTGGAGCACTCTTTTTTTATGGTATTATAGAAGATCTGAGAATTGCATGCACTTCTTAGATGTGGAAAAGGTAAATTACATAACAACTCTCTATTATTTGAACTGCACCAACGAGAGGGTCAAAGAAAGGATAAATCACAGAAACTCATTAGCAATTTCTGCCAAACATCCGACAGCTACCTCCAAATTCAGCCTTCTTTACTTGAATTCCCTCGGAAGGCTTACTGCATACAAGAAGAACAACCTTCTCCTGTTATTGTGTCCCAGGGGAAAAACGAGAAGGAAAATTCAAAGACATATAACATGATCCTGGAGTTAAGCCTACAGAAGGTATTCAAGTGAAAGTTGGTCAATATTCCAACAGTTGGAGGGAGCATTAGGAAGACCCAAATGGTACATGAAAACCACTCGAAATTTGGGTGCAAGTTGAGGCAGTTGCTCTGTAATTTATGCCCAAATGAGTTTTGGTTTTTTGTGAAATATGTGACCATAGTATCTGCAAACATTGCCATTCATTTTAACTTTTGTTTCCTTTTTCTTTTCTTTTTTATCTTTATCTTGGTTTTCACTTTAAAGTAATTCTGTTTGCTTATTATCAACACTTTCTGCTCAAAACCTTGATTTTACAGATTGCAAACAGCATAATATGCAAAGTGAATTTCATTATATGGTCTCATCACTAAAAGGTGGAAACTTATAAGAGGAAACAATTTATGAAGTGATACTAAATCGCGTCATGACCCTAAAGGAAATATGAAAAAGCAAGCTATCCTCGGTGAAAGTGAAATGAGACCGCCTCATGAAAATGGCAAACAATTCAATTGTCTTGCATAGCTGAGACTTCTACAACCTATTTCGTTTCGAGCGAATATAGGCGCACTTGCCAAACAAAATGTGGCTTACCTAACATAGATGTCCAAGGTAATGTTTATGATGTTTCTAGTATTAGTAAATGATGTGTTAGTTGATTGTATCGCTGCATATGTACTTAACAATTCATCCATCTATTTTAATTAGCTGACAACTTATCCAATTCATCCAATGACAGATATAACTTTTCAGCAGTAT
Source organism: Agapanthus africanus (assembly GCA_030015575.1). NCBI lineage: Eukaryota > Viridiplantae > Streptophyta > Magnoliopsida > Asparagales > Amaryllidaceae > Agapanthus > Agapanthus africanus. Next base: position 318,103,660 of record CM057338.1, on the reverse strand, counting down.
CATATTTTACATTCGTTTGCATTGATTGTATTTTCAACCTATAGAGTTGATGCTCCATATAGTTTATGAATGCAGCTGGAAAGCTATATATTCAATGGTCTTAGCATATGCCAGATTGATCCCGAGCTATATTTACTAAGTTGCTATCTTTAAATATGAGATTATGGGAAAGCTAATATAATGAATAGTACAAAGTAATCCATTATGAAGAATGTGAAAGCTAAATAAATATGAGTGGTTGTGAAGTAGCCTTCCCCTTTTTATGATATATCTTTCTGTCCCTCCCTAGTTAAAGAGAAACGTGGGTGTCAAAAGGCATGGGGGAGAGTTTCATATAATTGCGATCTTGATCTTTGAGCACAGATCCATTTGATTGTATTACTCTTTAACAGTTGAATTGGTATGGAAAATGTTCGATTATCGGTAAACCGTTATATTTGCAACTCTCCGAAGCAAGCGTAATAAGTATTGCAATTACGTTATTTTTTTATTTTTTATTTTTGTGTGTTGATCAAGATGATCGGTGTTGAGTAATAAAGGAGGAGAGCCTTTGACCCGCCATATTCCTGGAAAGAGTATTGTGAAGTATTGCAGATGCTTTTCTATTCGGCTTGACATCTTTCTTGGCATCACTTTCCTGGAATTAAATACAGCCTCGGAGAAAGCTCCAATTATAAAGATGCTAGTTTCAATAGGACTGGGAGTCCTTGCTATTCTTAAATAACAATATTGGTGTTCTAATTAAATCATTGCCGCACATCACACACGTGTAAAGCACGTGCAATACATATGAACCCAAGCACTCATGTTTTGCACAAATCCTCATCATTGATTTTGATAAGGAGAAAATCCTGACCGTTACTTAGATAGAAAGGAATAGCAGGAAGCCAGAATAGCAGGGATTCTGGATCCGTTTGATGTGGGGGTCATTTTCATCTTTTATGCTGGTTGCTCCATACTTTTAAAGCGCTCCAGATTAATATGGAGTATCATCTCTTTTTCTGCTTGTAGCTCTTAATTATGCGAAGGTATAAAAGAAACAGGGGCCGCTCACAAAAAAAGCACTTGAAAACCTTTTTGTCATCTTTATCAACTACAAAAGTTGGCCTTGTCCTTGGGATAGGATTCAAGCACCAAGTAAATAATCATCCAGTGAAGGTTCCTCAAAGCTTTTAGCTAGGTTACTAACATTAACTTTGTGTTCTTTTATTTTAGTCCAATAAAAAAATTTATCCACATCTGGGTGCTTCACAATAGATATATTTTGCTCTTTTTACGTAAAAATAAAGTAAACAAAATTGACCGTACAGGAATACTAGTTGGTATATCAGTATACAAAGAATTTCGGTAGCGATATGGGCTAAGATGCCAGCATAGCCCTTAAAACCGGAATGCAAAGATTTCGATAGTGTTATGGGCTAATATACAAGAGCAAACCTTAAATCCAGTAGACGAAGAATTTCAATAGTGTTATGGGCTAATATATCAGCCTTGAATCCAATATGTAACTGATGTGCCGACATTATTTCCTTTTCTAAGAATTTCAATAGTGTTATGGGTTAATATATCAGCCTTGAATCCGATATATTAATTTATTCCTTAAAATCCTTTCCGAATATTTCCCGAATACTTGCTGAATCTTTGCCGAATACTTACTGATTTTCTCCGAATAGTTCTCTGAATCCAAATTTTTGATCTCGCCGAATTAATCCTGAATGCCGAATTTGTTACCATGCCTGTATCCACTTAAAACCTCATCTCATCTCAAACTAAGTTGATGACATGTCTTTTAACCTTTTTATTAAGTAAATACAATTCTTAGTAATATTCATTCTAAAAATATGGTGAAGTAAAAATATTTATGCATAAATACTATGATGATAATTTGATATAGTTTTGATCCTTTACTGGTAATAAGATGAATGCAGATTTTAAAATATGTCAATCCAGCCAAGAATTAAGATGATAACTCCCAAGAAAAGGGAAAATACAAAAATAACATCAAAAACAACAAAAAGGAATTATTACAATATCATACCTTAAAGCAATCCTTTCTTTTATCTTTTACATCTATCTTTGACATAATTCGGTTTGATTATTAATAACGGAAAGGATTATTGCTTTTTGTTGGTGGGTCAAAAGATTCTATTAATGTGTCTATGTGGTTTTCCTTAACTCCATTTGAAATGAGCTATCCTTTCATTTAGTTTGAAATGAGTTGGGTTGGTTTAGTGATGTAAAGAGGAAGGTAGATCTTACTGTATGCAGCTCCTAAGTACTTTTTATGCAAAAGTTTGATTGTGATTAATGAATATTAATTAGGAATGCTCTTAAAATTATGGCACAGGAATGATATTTGATACTAAATTGGATATTATCCATACTTACCTGTGCATTTAACAAAAACCTAAATTGCAACCCACATGACAGATTTTATTTCGGATACATGCAATTACGAAAACGGGCGGGTCTAACATAAATGAAAAACCCGACCACACAAACAAACTTGGATGCTAAAAAGGTCAGAAGTGAACTAATCCTATCCGTTAACAGCTGAAATCATCTCTAAACAATTTACTCCAATATCTCTACGTAAAGAATACAAAATACTGCTAGAATTGAAATTGAAATGATTATGTAATAGCCCGAATCAAATCTGAAAACTCATGATTATAGAGGAAACTTCATGCCTTTTTCGAGTTCTATCTAAACAAGTTATATACACATAAGGTTCAATTCATAGATTTCACATGAACACAAAAATGTGTTTTCCATGCCCACAGCCGTTCCCTCACAAAGGAAGTAAAGCTAAAACATACTTTTTTTCACACCAAACGAGAATAAAATAATGTGGTATATTCTATTTCCTCAACGTAAAATAATGTACTCACTGAAAACATCCTAACATGATTCTAATCAATTGATTTGACTTCAAAAGTGTAGCTCATGGCAAATTTGTGCTTCTAACGACAAACTCCAAATGTATAGATCATATAGTCGATTAATGATCTCTCATTTATAATTAAACAATTCAAAATTTAAGAAAACTCCAATCTATTCATCGTTTTAAGCTATCAAGATCATCATTCATTTAGGACATTTTAGTCAACTCTTTAAAATTCAAATTACATAGATCCTAATCTCTTACCCTAGCTTCCCGTGTAGACACCAATTTATAAGTTATTTTTCTTTCCTATAGCTGAAGACATTTCTACACATGCAAATGATATAGAATTTATTTTAACCATATATTATGACTTTACATTCATGTGTATTACAGGAACAAAAAAACTAGCATTACGCATACAAACTTCGAACATGCCCCCAAAGTTACGATCAATCACCTCAGAGAATGAGCAAGGCAGTGATTTTACACGCTCGAAGGAGCAAACAGGTGGCAAAAATATGTGGCTAAATTGCAGAAGACGTCCGTAGCTTTCTAGAGTGTGATTATCATGTCTGAGATGATCCAATAAATCATTTCATTAGTTCATTATTACAGGAGGAAATTGTTGAAAAGCCTCTGCCCTTTTAAAACTTGTGAAAAAATCTCTGAGCTTTTTCAATAAATAGAATACGGCCTAAACCCATCAAGGATTCTCTCAAATACAAAAGACTATTTGTATTTTGGTATATCTCAGAAATGCCCTTTTAAAACTTGTGAAAATATCTAAGCACTTGTCTGTAATTTCTAAACATTTTCCTGTAATATCTAAAGATTTGCTTGTAACTTCTAAGCAGTTACTTATAACATTTAAGCAGTTGCTTGTAGTATCTAAAAACTTGTCTATAATTTCTAAGCAGTTGCATGTGATATCTATAAAAGTTGCATGTAACATCTAAGCAGTTATCTGTAACATCTAAAATGTTACATGTCCTAATCTCTAAGAAGATTTGCCTGTAATATCTAATAAGATGCCTGAAATACCTATATTGATTCAAGTAATAATATATTAACATATGAGTTTTCCATGTAACAGTCAACACGCATCATTGTCTTCCACTCTGGCAATTGCGTACGACCGAGGACATGACTTGGAGTTAAGCTTACCACCGGTGATGAAAGATGTTCAATTAATACGGAATAATATCCCAGTTGCTTGGCATGACGCAATTGAGAGAATATCTCAAATATTGAAGGGTTTTTACGAAATTAGGATGGCTCTTTACCAATCTGCTATCGCGAAACAATTCAACTTTGTGTTGTTTAAAATAGCTTTATGTTTAAAATAACTTCATGCAGTTTGATATTTTGTTTTATATTTAAGTATCCATCGTCAAGTTCCGTGGACTTTTGTACTAAAACATTATGATCACCACTAGAAAACGTAAGTATCTGGGATGTGATATTTGCGGCCTTTTAGTTTTAAACGGTCGCAAATAATGTATCAGAGACCGTACAAAATACACGGTCACCAATAAACGATCGCTAAAGTATTAGAGACCGTTTATTTTTTATTAGCGACCGTATAAAACGGTCGCTAATATACCCTGCATTTTAACCCGCGAGAGAGCTTACTCTCTTCCATTCCTACCCAAAAATTTTCACAGAGCCGCGAAAAAGTTTAGCCAAGATAATTTTTTCCCCAATTCTTCCCAAAAACTTCTCAATTCTTTTCTAATTTTTTTCTAAGCTGCTGCTGCTGCTCGCAATAACCTTCCTCGTTCAACTTCCGGTCGGTTTTCCCCCTCCAACCATTATTTTTTTCAATTAAATCTTGCAATTGTGATGTTGGGTTATAAAAATCTTTGATTTTCATTGCAACATATTATGGAGAATTAAATGTGGAATTGAAAATTGGATTGGTTTTGAGATAATATGGAAAATGAGGAATTGAAAATAAGTTAGGTGTTGGGTTTTAGGTTGATGCATTGAAGAATTAATGTGTTTGGTGTTGGGTTATAGGAATTGAAGAATCTAAAACCCTAATAACAACTAATAAACAGTAATTACAAATTATAAACTCTAATTACATATTAAGATATTGAAGAATTTATAAATCCTAAAAACCCTAATAACAATTAACTTATAAACACTAATTATAAATTAAGGTATTGAAGAATCTATAAACTCTAAAAAAAAACCCTAATAACAACTTATAAACCCTAATTACAAATTATAAACCCTAATTACAAATTAAGGTATTGAAGAATCTATAAACCCTAAAAAACCTAATAACAACTTACAAACCCTAATTACAAATTAAGAAAATCTTAAGTACAAACTATTAAAATCGTAATTAGAGAACGAAAAAACCTAATTATAAAAAAATCCAATATTAACACTAATTAAGATATAACATTAACTACACTAATTAAGAAACCTTAATTAAAACCAGATATTAGTGAACCGGGACCGTAATTAAAAAACGATTAAATAGAAAGTTTTAAAGGAAGACCTAAAAGTTTGATTAGAAACTTAAGTATGTTTTACTTTTTCATTTAATTAGTAAGTTTAATATTGAAAGGTCTTAAACTTATTTAGGATCGACCTATAGTTTCTCGTCTAACAATTAGTGTATGTTAATTTTTTTTCCCGTCGAATAAGATCACAAATGTTTATAAGAATTAAGCTTCCTGTTCAATAGTTTCAAACGTATGTGTAGTATTCGACGATAAAATTTGACATACAGTAATTGTTGGATTTGTTCAGTGTAGACAAGTTACGTATGCAACAAGACTCACGTCTCACTTCCTTGTGTATTTTCATCCATTTCAAAAAATTTCGATGGTGCTTTCCACTTGTTCCTTATGCACAAGTTTATGTACAAACACGGGGAACATGAGGAAGTACTGCCGAAATTTTCTAGAAATGGACTAAAACATAGGAGGAAGTGAGAAATGAGTGTTGCATTCGTAATGGGAATTAGGACGTTTAACCCTGACAGTAACTATCCGTCCCGACCTTTTGCCTTGACTTACGCCAACCTTAAATGATTTTAAATGTTTTGACGCGTCGACATCATGAAATCTAATTTAAGACTTGAAAATTTATTCAATGATGATCTTGTAATAAACTCCTACGATATGTTAAACTCATATTATTATCTGTGTGATAACATATGAGAATTCTTCTGAATAAATCATTTATGCACATGGGGGAAAAATAGGTATAGTTTGAGAGACCCGATTTAAAGATGGATTTAAAGATTTTTTAGATTACGTAGAGATGAACCCAAAGCGTAATCGAGATGGACTCTTGTTCTGTTCTTATAATGTAAGAACAGAAGCCGATTTCGATGTGAAGTGATAGAAAAACATGTGTTTGTAGACGGTTTTGAGCCAACCTACATATATTGGAATTACCATGGTAAAGGAATACGAGACAAGAAAGTGAGGATGAATAATGAGACCGCAGCTTCACAAGCTGAATTGTCGACGGGTGATAGGATATATGACACGCATGAGATATTGGAAGATTTATTTGCCGGCAAGGAAATGAGTGATATTGAACCGTTTGAAGGAACCGGTGAAGCAGAGGAATTGAAGAAACATCTGGAGAAAAATGAACAAGATCTGTACAAAGGCTATATGGAATTTAGTAGGCTGTCATTTGTAATAAGGCTCCTCCATCTGAAGATGATTAGCGGGATGGCTAACGAGCACTTTGACGTGCTTCTTCATCCTCTACGTAAGGTAATTTTTGAAAGAAAGAAAATCATTTTAGAGAATCATTATTAGGAAAAAAAGATTGTTAAAATACTTGGTTTCTCGTATGATAAGATCGATGCATGTCCCAACGACTGTGTGCTATATCACAAGGATTATACTTCTCTCGATAAGTGTCCCACTTGCAACATGTCTAGGTGAAAAAATGTTCAGTGAAATTCAATCATAATAACGTCCGATGTCAGCAAAAAGAGTAAGAAAACTGCAGCTAAAGTCCTTCATTATTTTTCCCAGACTAAGAGATTGCAAAATTTATATATTTCAAAGGACATGGCGAAGAGCATGCAATGGCATTCCGATCGTCGGATCAAAGACGGAAAGCTGAGGCATTCTGCTGATGCAGTAGTATGGAAGCAATTAGACAGTGTTGATCATTTTAGGGATGAGCCGAGAAATGAACGTCTAGATTTGGCAATCGATGGTTTCATGTCTTACAGACTCATGAGCTCTAATTGGTCCACTGCAGGGTTATCTAGCACGACAGTAAGGTTTCGGGAGGCATCGCCCATGCCATTTAAAAAAAATTGCCGTATTAGTTAACCCTAACCCTAGAATCGTTACTAGAAAACCCGACGAAACATAATGTAAACACTTTACATCTAAAGTGAACAAGGAATACAACCTTTGTAGACCGGTCCTTCACTTCAATAGCTCCGTGTAGTAGTCCCTTCGCTGCGATCACGAACTCCCGGACTCTAGAGAGGCTCCCATGAAGAAACGAACAAGCTTGCATCGAAGTTTTCGAGGCCGAAGATGATCTACGTCGAGGAGACATTAACCCAAGCTATCTCTTCACTAATAGTGAGATTAATGAAGCAAACACCCTAAACTAAATGGCTAATAGTAGAGAATGATAAAGTAGGTAGTGGACCCACTTTAGTTTTATTTTTCTCACACTAATTCTTCACTTAGAAAAAACCTAGTGAGCTTTTTCTTTTGATGAAGAAGAAGAACAATGAACTCATGAGAGAGTGGGGTTAGAATTGCAACCATGGGTGAGTTAGTGTCATGCCTAACTCATGTAGAGAATAAACCATAGTCTAAAATTAAGGGTTGGGTTAACAAATATCTTAAGCTAGACAAACAAGTTGAATAAGTTAATGTATTCATAAGCTTCTACAAGCTTATCCATGACTAATTCCAAATGTTTTGTGAATTACTTAATGATAAATAAAACCCAAACATAAACCCTAGCATGGTATAATTCTCATACACCCTTGTTGCATATGTAACCTAGCATGACACATGAATATATATCATACATATATTTATGTGTCAAAAGAAAACAATACATATATCACATATATGTAAAGTGCATCAAATGTGAGAAAAAGAATTACTTAAGTGAGCTAATATTAGTTAATATAATGTAATATATCAAACATATAATTATACATTAAATTATTAAATCAACTCTTGATTTAATAATCCGGCTATATCATATACAACCGACTAATATCAAATGCAACAACTTATCGAATCAACACTTGATCCGATAACCCGGCTATATCACATATAACCGACCAATGTTACATGTCGCGAGAATAGAATACGGTATCACATACACGCATTAATCTCGGTCCCGCATATATCACATATGTGCTTCTACTCCATTTCGTATGAACCAGGAAACCTCTGTGTAGGACTCTAAAGACCCGTCAATACGCAGGTAGTAGGTGATGATCATATCAAACACCCATAAGCCGCAAGCGGTCTGCCAAACGTAACAGCCACCCGGGTATTGAGCGATCAGAAGATCAATAAGTAAGCCTGCTCGTACTCCTATGAATCCAATCAGTAACATTACCGTACAGTCCAGTCTCTTCATCTGATATGTCGCATATCATAGCCTGGGGGTGGTATAACGTCAGACCCCAATAGCCTGATAAGTCATGCCGATACAAGGTCCATAACGGTTCGAGAAATTACTGATAACACTTACCAGTAAATCTCAGCAACCCTGGCCAGGGATTTCCTGTTATAGCCAATCGAGCATAGCGCAAAATCAACTCCCAATACCGGGAGAGGCGAAACCCCTCCTATCGCTCATTGCCTCCATGTGACTCGGGACTATACCCAAAAACCACCTTTTTGCACGATCTCTTGACCGTGGTATGGTGGAAATCAAAGCACAGTGGGAATCACACAAGACTCTATGACGATCTCGGGTCTACAGACTAACCTGTACCAGTATCACCAGAGAACTGCTATCCGACGATAGGTATAATACCATCTAGGATTTTTCGGCGAGTCCGTCCTGTGTACCCAGTCTCCACTGAGCACCCGTATATCTTCTCTGATGTCAAACACTAATGGATATGGGATCATCCATCGTCCATCATATGGGTCGAGAAGCGTATACGCTAGTCTACTCTGGAGTATCGATGCCCTGTCTCGATACTCCCACGACTAGGAACATTTGAAGGATGTACTTACCGACTATCCTGTCCCCACTAGTATGATCTGCATCATAATCCTGGTAACCAAGTACTCATCCTAAGGGTTTTATCAACATGTAATAGAGAGACAATAAGTGTACATGTTAAGATAAAATGCAACCAGATATCATACTATCATGTCGAGCAAGAAAGTCCTCCCTATATGTGTCCAAGCATCCACTACAATATACATCACATGTACAGTAATGGCCTCTAGGGCATACATATAACTAACAGTCCACATGGCCGGTATTGCTTATGCCTTACAATCTGCCTCCCTGGATGTATATGAAGCAACCGTATATGATTCTTTCCTTATTAATTCCTGAAAAATATTCATATAGCCAGAACATCGACGTTTATATAGAACCTTTAATTGAAGAGCTGATAGAACTCTGAGAACATAGAGTAGAGACATATGATGCGTACGCCGTGAAGACGTTTAGAATGCGAGCAGCTGTTATTTATACAATCAACGATTTTCCAATATATATACGACATGTTATCTGGATGGTCTACCTACGCAAAGCATGCATGTCCATCATGTGGTCTTGATTACAGTGCCATACAGCTTAAGACACGTGGTAAGTTTTGCTACTTGTTTCATCGTAGGTGGCTATCGGCGAATCATCCGTACAGAAAGATGGTAAATAAGTTTAATAGAACAGCGGAGAAGGGTGAAGCACCAAAATAGTTGTCAGGGATAGAAATTTTTGAGCAGATATCGGTTCGTCAATTCTAGCAAGGATCTAATCGTTTTAACTTAGATGGTTTCTTGAATAAACAAAAAAAATTGGAAGCGATCCGAAAATAATGAATTGTTGAATGTATGGAAGAAGAAAAGTATATTATGGAATCTTCTTTACTGGAAACATCTGTTGATTCGACACAATATTGATGTCATGCATGTAGAGAAGAATGTGTTTGATAATATTTCTGGCACATTGTTACAGGACAATTCTAAGTTCAAGGATAAGATGAGTGTATTGGTTATAGTGCCCTCAGGACAATTATTGTAATTGCAGGCAGGCGATTATGATAATGAGGGAGGACCTATACAGGTAGAACGGTCTTACTCAAGATGATAGTATGCTATCTGGTTTGTCTTTATCATCATGTACATGCATTATGTGGTATTACGGATTGTTATTACATGTTGATAGAGCCCATGGGATTTTTTCTTGACTACCAGGGTTATGATGGCGATTATACTAGTGATGGATGGGTAGTCCATAAGCACATCCTTAAATGTCCCTGGTCGTTGGATTATCGAGACAGGGCGTTGATACTCCGGAGTAGACTGGTGTATACGTTTCTTTTTCCTGAGTGGGGCGGTGGACGGTCTCGTGACCATCGGTGTACGGCATCAAAAATTGTATACAGTTGCTCATTTGGGTATAAGTTACATTGGATGGACTCGCAGGGAACATGCTGGATAATATTATACACATCGTTAGGTAGCAGTTTTCTGGTGACATAAGTACAGGTTAGTCTGTCGACTTGAGATCGTCATTTGTCTCGTGTGAGTTCCCACTGTGCTTTGATTAATACTCTACCACGGCTCTACTGAGTTGTGCAAACAGGTTTTAGTTGGGTACAGTCCCGAGCTACATGGAGGTAGTGAGCGGATTAAGGGGATTCAACTCTCCTGATATTGGGAGTTGATGTCTGATTGGTCTTTAGTCGTGTGTTATATGAAGTTCTATTTACCGTAATCAGGACGATGTCACTTGTAGTTAGCTGTGATGAGTACGGGTTGTCCATAGGGAGAAGATATGTTTTTCGTTCTTGTTTTAGACGAGTTAAGTCAAAATGTCCACGGGTGTTTGTTCTATCCCATGTGATATATTATGTCCAAAGAGAGTTTGTTAAGAGTGTAGAGTGTTTTTCGTCATCCTATTGAGATGGGAATACGTGTCGCTTGTCAGACATGTATAGATTCCCTCTGCTTGGGGCAGGCCAGGGTTTAATGATTGTGGGGATCCGAATTTCCGGCAGCCGCGGACTAAGTTTCCGTTAATTACCCATCGCCTTTAGAGCGAGAGAACCTCCGATTGACAAGTCAAACTGGTTATGCGAACTCAATATGAGGTGTTAGTATTTGAAAGTAATGCAAAAGGGTGTGTTCATTTAATGTTTTTTTTTATTTATTCTATTCGCCACAAAAGATTTCTTTTATTTAATTTTTTTTTTTACAAGTGTGGAGGTAAAGCGCGTGCGCAGTGTGCTTACGCATGCATGCACGCGCCGCGCGTTGCGTTGGGCACGCCTACGCGCACAAGCGCGGCACGCAAGCACGGGCGCGGACACGGGTGTGGGTGAAGGCCCAGGTTGCGTGGACAGGATTTGGAGTTGAACTCCCTAAAGGATTTTAATGGAGTTGAACTCGAAAAGATTTTATTTTGGAGTTAAACTCCCAAAAAGAATTTTAAATGGAGTCAAACTCCTAAATGTTTTATTTTGGAGTTAAAACTCCCAAAATAATTTTAAATGGAGTTAAAATTCCAAATAATTTTAGATGGAATTAAACTCCATAAAAGAATTTTAGTGGAGTTAAACTCCAAAAGATTTTCCCCCTTTCTCTTTTGAGAAAAAACCCAAACTGGTTCTCTTAAAATTCCAACATTTGGATCTTGGATGATGAAAATATATTTCTTTTCTTCTCTTGATGGAAGTTTGGGAGGTGGGTTCCTTTCTTTCCCTTCTCTCAAATTAGATCTTGAGGAGGAGAAAGATGATAGTAAAAATCTTTCTTTTTTGGATTTGATGTGAGTGTTAAACTCTCCTCCAATGTGTTTATGGTGAAAATTTATTTAGTTTGGAGAAAAAGAAAGCTAAGCTCTTGATTTAATTGGAAATGAAGAGGAAGATGAAGAACTTGAGAGAGAGAGAAGAGATGGAGGCACAAACCGGAATATTTTTTAGGGGAATTGAATTCTTTTTTCATTTCATCATAATGTTGCTTTTATATAGGCTTACAAGTTTACATATAGCCCTTTGGGCTTTACAAAATGACATTTTGCTCATCCTATACCTCATGTGCTTATTTCTTTTTGCACATGAGCCATGGTCTTTACAAAAATTTGGGGTTTTGCCCATTTATTTCACATTTTGCATATTTATTTAAATATTACATTTATTTATTATATTTTCTTGGCATGGGGTCGGTCTGGGCTTGGGCCCACCTGCCTGGACTTGGGTTCGGGCGTGGGCCTGGCTTGATTCAACAGTCGGGTCCGTTTGTTTTGGCTTGAGCATACTTGTCCGCGATTTGACCTTGACCTTGACCTTTAGTCAATGGAGTGTAAATTTTAACCCCAACAAAGTACCCCATCAATGAATGCACACTACATATATGAATCTTGTGCATGAATTGATGGATCTTCTTTCGCGTAGTGTGACTTGATTTGGTTCCCGCCTTTGGGAGGCTGTCACTGCCCTTTTTACGACATGGACGGTCGATGCTTGACGTATATCCGAGATGGAGTGTCTGTTGTTTGACGTTTCCCTGAGACGGAGTGTCTGTTTGATGTTTCTCCGAGATGGAGTGTCGGTGTATGACGTGTCCCCGGCACGGAGTGTCGCTGGTTGACGTGTCCCCTGCACAGAGTGTCGCTGGTTGACATATCCTTGAGATGGAGTGTTTGTTTGACGTTTCCCTAAGACGGAGTGTCTTGGTTTGACGTTTCCCTGAAACGGAGGGTCTGTATATGACGTATCCCTGAGACGGAGTGTCTGTATATGACGTTTCCTCGAGATGGAGTGTCCGTGTATGATGTATCCCCGACACGGAGTGTCACTGGTTGATGTATCCCTGAGACGGAGTGTCTATTTGACGTTTCCCTGAAACGGAGCATCTGTATATGACGTATCCCCGAGACGGAGTGTCTGTATATGACGTTTTCTCGAAACTGAGTGTCTGTTTTTGATGTTTCCTCGAGACGTAGTGTCGTTGGTTGATATTTCCCCGGCACGGAGTGTCTGCTTGAATTTTTCCCTTGCCCGGAGTGTCACTGTTTTTGACGTAGAGGCCGTTGTTAGAATTGGTTGGTTTGATTTGTTTTTGGGAGGTACCAATCTGTCCAAAGGGACTTTTGAGCTTGGAAGCGCTTCCGGGTCGAAATTTAGTTTGATTTGTCCGATTCTTGCCTTATTTGGCGGGACCTTTGAATTTGAGGCATTGCAGTGTGGGATGTTAAATTTGGGATTTGGATTTTTGTTTGGCATTAGGATCACTACACTGGAATGTGGTACCAGGAGCAAATCATCATTTGCCATGTGAGAATTTGGGGATTTTGGTTTTGGTTTGGCATCAGCATCGCTACACTGGAATATGGTACCACGAGCGAATCATCATTTTCCATGGGAGGATTTAGGGATTTTGATTTTGGTTTGGCATCAGCATTTCTACACTGGAATATGGTACCAGGAGAGAATCATCACTTGCCTTTGCCTGTTGGATAGCGACGGCCTAGGAGACATGTTTAGATCCCTATCTTCTAAGGATTTTCAATTTTATGAGTCATAAGGGCCTCATAAAAACATTTTCCCCCTACGAGTCGAAAGAATCTCATAGGAGTATTTTCCTCTTAGGAGTCATGTCACGCCCCGCTTCCCAGAGTGCGCTAAAATCGGCACGTGACAGATCCAACCATGCTACCTGTGGTTAGGAAATATCCTTCCACAGTCACATTACGGCTGTCTAGAAGATATCAAGAACAGGAAAATGCAGTAAACTATCTAGTACATGTCCAAATGCCAGAATAAACGAGTCAAGAAATAATATGCGGAAGCAATAGATCTAATAAACAATAACAATCTGAAATGTACGTCCCATAATACGGGCTCACATCAGGAATGAAAATGTGGAATAAAACTAAACTAACTAGCAACTAACAAGATCTTCACTGCTCGGCTTGTTGGTAAAAATACTCCTGAACTTCCTGCGAAAGAGATAGGGGATCTGGGCCATGCAAAACCCAGACGTCAGTGCGTCGTGATATCAAACAATATTAAATGAACATGATACACGAGATATGCAGGCATGAATCATAAATAGTAACATGAATGTAATAAGTAATACGGATATAGAACAATGAAGTGTACCAATATATGTGACGTGCAGTGATCAATCTAGACTGTGCTACTGGGTTATCTATTCTAAAGTTGTTCGAAATCAATTAATGTAATCCTCCATATAACTCAAAGGATATGTCCCGTTACCCCCTGGGACCACGGATCAGGAATATGTGAACCAAGAGCGGTTCTGTCCCGTTACCCCCCGGGACCACGGATCAAGAATATGCAAGAGTCACGAATGGCTCTGTCCCGTTACCCCCGGGACCACGGATCAAGTAATACCCTTTTAAGTTACACTTTAGTTTACACTTTTGATTTCCCCATACCCCCAAGGTTATGTGTTCAAGTCAGGTATTGATAAATCTGGAGCTAATGCCAACACAGGATCAAGCTGGTTTAGGTTTGTCTATACAGACAACAGGATGTGTCCATCGGGACAACAGGTAAAGATTGTCGGCATTAGTAACAAGATCATGTATCAAGTCAAGCGGTGGTATATCAGGTCATGACAGGTAGTGCACATGTGTCAAGCGGACACTCATAATAAAACTGTAGCAGGTATGGATGCATAAAGAAAAGCATGGATGCACAAACATTCATCAGGGGTTACATCATGACTATGTTGGATGCACAATATCAAGCATGGGGTACTAATAAAACAATAATATGTAATAATGTGACATGGAATGCAAATAGGTATACAATTAATGGTATGGATGCACAAATAAACATGGATGCAAAACTAACTATTAGAGATTGCAACTATAGCTCCATTACTAAGTAGGATGCACATTATTAAGCATGGGGTGTTACTACAATAATAATATGAATTAATGTGATCTATAAATTCAGTTATATATATTTTAAATGATATGGATGCAAACGGGTATCCGAAAACTGTAAAATTGTAATATGGATGCACAATGTGATAAACAGATAACACTTTACTCATATGGATGCACAATACTATACCTAGCATGTAGCAAGATGAATTAGCATGCATCTAAATATGTAAATAACGATATGGATGCATACGGATGTCGTAAAACAGTAAAACAAAACATGGGATGCATGATTTAAAATACAAGTATTATATTTGTTCAAATAGATGTAAATACAGTAACATAGCATGTAGCAAGATAAAGTTGCCTCGATGGATCACGATACGGATATGCACGGCACGTCCGATGTCGGTAGAACGTCGCAACGCGCGCACGGCACGCGGGATGGGTCCAAGCAATGCAAGAGGGTGATCACCAGGTAAGGTATGTCCACGGGGTCGTTTGGAACGGCAGCGACGCGACTTCCGGCGACGCTAAAACAAGATTCAGGAAAAATAAAGAAAAAGAAAAGAAGAAGAGGAAGAAGAAGAGGGAAGGGTGAGGCTTACTGGGTTTTAGGTGTTCTGTGGTTTCAGAAAGGAGGTGCTGGTGTTGCGGAGAGGTGGTCGTCGGCGGTGGAGGGAGTTTGAGGAGCTAGGGTTAGGTTAGGGTTCGGGCTCTGGTGTTGTTGTTGGCTAGGGTTTGGGTGCAGGGGTTTGGTGTAGGAGGGAGAAGGGAAGAAGAGAAAGAGAAGGCGATGAAGGTGGAGGCAAGAAGAGGAGGTGATCGGCGGCGATGGAGGTGTATAGGGTGGTGATAGGTTCTCGGGTGGTGCAGGGTGCTCGGGAAGAAGAAGAAGGAGAAGATGAGGAGGAGGAGAAGAAAAGAATGGAGAAGCTCGGCTGAGTTTTGAGGAGGTAGAGATGTTTTAGGGTTAGGGTTTGAGGAGGCCGCAGTGGGTTGATGGGTTTCCTCGTCGTGGGCTCGGGGTTTTAAATAGAGAGAAGAAGGAGGGAAAGGATTTGTGAAGGGAGGTGACCATAAGCGTGCGGGCGGTGACGCAACTCGAGGAATGAATAGTGAATGCGAGAGGGGAGAGAGAGAGAGAGGGCGCGAGAGGAGAGAGAAAGAAGAGAGAGAGACAACGAGGGGGAAGAGAAAGAGAGAGAGAAAGAGAAGGAGAGAGGAGAGAGAAAGAGTGGGTCTGGGTTTGTTAAAAATAGGTTAGGATTTTATTTAAAAAAATTATGTTAGTTAATTTAAATTTTAAACTGTCGATTTTATTAAAGATATTCAATTTAATAAGATTAGTTTTTCTGGTAAATACAAATTTAGTCCAAAACACCCCTGGGTCGGGTCTAAAATTTAGTTTCAAAATATGAAAAATATATGTGACGACCAAAACCAAAAATGAATGTCCGGATAACGAAAATGCATACCCCCAAGAACGGATGCACGTACGTGCGCGTAGCCATCCAAACAAGTCCGTTTCACCGAACGGGGCGAGAACAAGATGCGCGGATGCTACCACAGGGTTGTGGTATCATGCAGGCCATGCAATATATTTTTAAAATAATTTATGTGACTTAAAATGTTATAATGTAAATGCCAGATAAAATGCCAGTATGCAGTATTCATGAAAGTGCACAAGTTTACGTAACAAGTCAGGATAAATCATAAACTTGAATCAAGACAAGTTTCAAGCAAGCGGGTCAGGTCGGATGCAAATACAAATATCAAAATACTATTCGCACCCGAAGCACAGTAAATCAGGAAAATACCATAATTAAAGAAATACTAGAATTGGTATAAATGAACTAGGGCGTTACATTATACCCAACTACAAAAAGAATTTCGTCATCGAAATTCCAAAAACAAGGAAAGATAAATAATCAAGAATCTATAAGAATAGGTGTGGAAACTTCTGTCGAATCTCATGTTCTCGTTCCTAAGTCGATTCTCCGTGCGAGCGATTTCCCCAAGAAACAAGTATGAGAGAGATAATCTTGTTCTTAAGGACCTGTTCTCTTCGATCAACAATCGACATTGGTCGTTCCTCAAAGGTCAAATCCTCTCTTACAGTCAGCTCCAAATGATCCAGCATGCGTGTTTCATCTTGAACATACTTACGGAGTTGAGATACATGAAACACGTCATGAACATTCACCAAAGATTGTGGTAAAGCGAATCGATAAGCCACTTCCCCAACACGCTCCAAAATCTCGAAAGGCCCCACGAATCGAGGACTAAGCTTGTCTCAACTCCCAAAACGAATCACTCCTCTAGTCGGTGATATCTTTAAGAACACAAGATCACCAACAGCGAACTCTAAAGGTCTTCTCGATATATCGGCCCAACTCTTCTTCCTATCTTGTGTTGCCTTTATATGATTCCGGATAGTATTAACCTTCTCAACTGTTTACACGATCAAATCCGGTCCCAACAATCTTCGCTCTCCAATATCGTCCCAACAAACAGGTGAACGACACTTGCGACCATACAAAGCTTCGAATGGAGCCATCTGAATAGTCGCCTGAAAGCTGTTGTTGTACGAAAACTCCACCAAGTGTAGGTGATCCTCCCACGAACCCTTGAAGTCCAATATGCAAGCTCTCAACATATCTTTAAGAGTTTGGATCGTTCTCTCTGACTGGCCATCTGTCTGAGGATGATAAGCTGTGCTAAACTTCAATTGTGTCCCCAAACTTTCCTGTAAACTTCTCCAGAAGTGCAATAAGAATCGGGTGTCATGGTCGGACACGATGCTCACAGGTACTCCATGCAATCTCACAATCTCCTGCATGTACCGTTTTGCCAACGCTTCCGTTGATTGACCAACTCGAAAGGGTATGAAATGAGCTTCCTTGGTCAATCGATCAACAATCACCCAAACTGCATTGTTGCCCTTTGGACTCCGTGGTAAATCTGTCACGAAATCCATGGTTATATGTTCCCACTTCCATTGAGGAATCGGAAGTGCTTGCAATAAACCAGCAACCCTTTGATGTTCAGCCTTAACTTGCTGACACACCAAGCACTTCGCTACAAAGCGAGCAATCTCCCTTTTCATGCCTTCCCACCAGAAATGCTGTCTTAGATCGCGGTACATCTTCGTGCCTCCTGGATGTACGGAATATGCGGAACTGTGCGCCTCCTTCATAACTTCTTTGTGAACATCTCCTTTTGGCACACACAAACGGCTACCATAACGCAACGAACCATCTTCATGAATCAACAAGTCCGTTCGAAGTCCAGCTTCAACCTGTTCTCGAAACTTCTGCAATCTTGGGTCCTATGACTGCGCTGCTTTAATATTATCGATCAATGACGACTGTACTTGCAGCTGCATCAACTGTCCCGAAGAATGCGGTAGCACGATCTCCAACTCGAATCTCCGAAAATCTTTGATAAGCTCCTTCTGTGCAGTCAACATCCGAATTACTGGCAACTGACTAAGCGCATCCAACACAACATTAACTTTCCCCGGATGGTACTTAAGATCAAGATCGTAGTCAGCCATTAGCTCCAACCATCTACGCTGCCTTATGTTAAGCTCTTTCTGTGTGAACACATACTTCAGGATTTTGTGATCGGTGAATACTTCGACTCTTCCGCCCAATAAGTAGTGTCTCCAAATTTTCAAAGCGAAAATCACTGCTGCAAGCTCCAAATCATGAGTTGGGTAATTCTTCTCATGGATCTTCAATTGTCTCGATGCGTAAGCTATAACCTTCCCATGCTGCATCAAAACACATCCCAAACCTTTCCCAGATGCATCGCTGTGAATCACCAATCCTCCGAAACTGTCTGGTACGGTCAAAATAGGAGCGGTTATCAATCTCTGCTTCAACGCCTCAAAAGCTGATGCACATTTATCCGTCCATACGAACGGTACTTCTTTTCGCGTAATCTTGGTCAAAGGCTCAGCCGATCGAGCAAAATTCTCCACGAACCTTCTGTAATATCCGGCAAGTCCAAGAAAACTTTTGATCTCTGCTACGTTCTTCGGAATCGGCCAATTTCGAACTGCTGCAATCTTCTCGGGATCAACGGCGATTCCTTCTCCGGACACGACATGCCCCAAAAACTTCACTTCTTGAAGCCAAAACTCGCACTTGCTCATCTTTGCATACAATCTTTCTTGCCTCAATGTCTGCAGTGCGATCTTCAAGTGTTCCGCATGCTCTTCAAGGCTCCTTGAGTTGACCAGAATATCATCAATAAACACCACAATAAACTGGTCCAAGAATGCTGAAAAGATTCGGTTCATCAAGTCTATAAATATCGCCGGTGCATTCGTGACTCCGAATGGCATCACTAAATACTCGTAGGGTCCATACCGAGTTCGGAATGCAGTCTTGCAAATATCTTCTGATTTAACTTGGACCTGATGATATCCGGATCGCAAATCCAGCTTCGAGAATACCCTCGCGCCACTGAGTTGCTCGAATAATTCTCCAATGCGAGGGATCGGGTACTTGTTCTTAATAGTCACCTGGTTTAATTCTCGATAATCGATGCACATCCTCCTTGTGCCATCTTTCTTCTTGACTAGAAGAACTGGAGCTTCCCAAGGTGAATTGCTGCTGCGAATCCAACCCTTCTCAAGCAATTCGGTAACCTGCTTCTTGACTTCTTCCAACTCCACTGGTGCCATTGGATAGTACGCCTTTGAGATTGGCGCTGCACCAGGAACAAGATCGATCGCGAACTCCACATCTCGTTTTGGCGGTAAACCCGAGATGTCCACGAATACGTCCATGAACTCTCAAACTACAGCTGGCGCTTCCTCCTTGTCAACTTCCATCGACGAAAGAACATTGGTTGTCGGCCTAGCCCTAAACTCGACTGGCCCGACAGAACTTCTTCCTCCAGCAAAAACAAACTCCGAATGTCCGGGAATCTGGAAAATCACTTTCTTTGCCCTACAATCAATGTGAGCATGGAAAGTGCCGAGAAAATCCATTCCCAAGACAACTTCATAACTGCCGGTATCAATCACCAAGAAATCTGCAAATAACTCCCGTCCACAAACAACAGCTGAACAATCCTTACATTCTCTACCAGCTATGATCTTCCCATTCCCAGTATGTATGTCCCAACGACTAGATAGGGTCATGCAAGGAATCGAGTATGCAGCAATAAACTTGGACGACATAAAATAATGGGATGCACCAGAATCGAATAATACTAATGCGGGAAAATCATGAACAAGTAGGATACCTGAAACAACTTCCTCTGAAACCTTGGCTTCTTCAGCCGTCAAGGTAAAGGCTCGAGCTTGATTGGGTCCCTGAGTTAACTGCTTCTGCCCCTGAAACTGCTTCTGCGGCTATGAACATCATCCTTCAAACGAAGCTTCGACTGGCAAACACTAATAGTATGATCAGCTGATCTGCAAACCAAACAAAGTCCAAGCTTCCTCCGACAATCCTTCTGTTGATGTCCGAGTAAATGGCAGTAATCATAAATCACGCTCCTTCTTTGATCAGCAACGACGGGCTTCTTCATCGGTGCTACGCCACGTCGGTTCACCGGAATACCTCTGCGTATAGGCACTCGGTTTGGCGCAAATGCCGGCTTCCGCACTGCAACTGCCTGCTGCTGCGTACCCCCAGTCTTCACCGATAAACTCTGTTGCTCTCGGGCCGCTTTAAGCACTTGCGAAAAAGTGGTCAATCCCAGAGATATGACATGCCTCTGGATTTCCACGTCTAAACTGTGCATGAACCTCCTTACCCTATCAGCATCGTTGGTAACCAAAGGTCCAGCGAATCTACTGAGCCGTGTCTACTCAGCCGCATACACATCCACGGGTACGCCGTTCTGCTTCAAACTGATAAACTTTTCTTCCATTTCCTCCCGTGAAATCTGCGGGAAGAACTTCTCCAAGAAACTCTTCGAAAAATCTGCCCAACTGATCGGCTTAGGTAAGCGGGTCTCTTCCACAAGCCACCATTCACGGGCATAGTCTACCAATTGGATGCGTACAACATCTACTCTCCTGTCCTCTGGAATATGTGCCGCAACGAGCAAATTCTCCGTATCAACCAGCTACTGCTCCGCTGGCAACGGTTCTTCCAGACCAGTGAAGACGGACGGACCAAGTCCCCTGAAATCCGCCATGGTACCCCCACGTTCTACTGGTTTGGCCACAACATTGTTTACGGATTGCTGGACGGTCTGCAAACCTTCTTGAAAAGCTTCGGCTTGCCGCTGGTTCAGCTCGGTCTGCCGCTTATGGTTCTCCAGCATGCCACGAATTACTCCAAGCAAAGTGGCGTCATCAACACGCCTCTGGTACGTTCTCAGATTTCTGTCCGTTATGATTCTGAAGCCAAAACACCGAAGAGGATTAGCAAGGCGAACAAGATTCAATAAACAGGATACAAGAAGCAAGATAGTTATGGATTCAAGGATGGCAAGATAGCAATAAGGCAGGACATGCTCCTAGTTACGAGTATTCTGATTCGTGTATTGGGTCCAATACCCAACTACAAAAGAATTAAACCCGATTAACCTATATCCTATGGCTCTGATACTAAACAAACTCTGTCACGCCCCGCTTCCCAGAGTGCGCTAAAATCGGCACGTGACAGAGCCAACCATGCTACCTATGGTTAGGAAACATCCTTCCACAGTCACATTACGGCTGTCTAGAAGATATCAAGAACATGAAAATGTAGTAAACTATCTAGTACATGTCCAAATGCCAGAATAAACGAGCCAAGAAATAATATGCGGAAGCAATAGATCCAATAAACAATAACAATCTGGAATGTACGTCCCATAATACGGGCTCACATCAGGAATGAAAATGCGGAATAAAACTAAACTAACTAGTAACTAACAAGATCTTCACTGCTCGGCTTGTTGGTCAAAATACTCCTGAACTGCCTGCGAAAGAGATAGGGGATCTGGGCCATGCAAAACCCAGACGTCAGTGCGTCGTGATATCAAACAATAATAAATGAACAGGATACACGAGATATGCAGGCATGAATCATAAACAGTAACATGAATGTAATAAGTAAACACGGATATAGAACAGTGAAGTGTACCAATATATGTGACGTGCAGTGATCAATCTAAATTGTGCTACTGGGTTATCTATTCTAAAGTTATTCGAAATCAATTAATGTAATCCTCCATGTAACTCAAAAGATATGTCCCGTTACCCTCCGAGACCATGGATCAGGAATATGTGAACCAAGAGCGGTTCTGTCCCGTTACCCCCGGGACCACGAATCAAGAATATGTAAGAGTCACGAATGGCTCTGTCCCGTTACCCCCCGGGACCACGGATCAAGTAATACCCTTTTAAGTTACACTTTAGTTTACACTTTTGATTTCCCCATACCCCCAAGGTTATGTGTTCAAGTCAAGTATTGATAAATCTGGAGCTAATGCCAACACAGGATCAAGCTGGTACATGTTTGTCTATACAGACAACAGGATGTGTCCATCGGGACAACAGGTAAAGATTGTCGGCATTAGTAACAAGATCAGGTATCAAGTCAAGCAGTGGTATATCAGGTCATGACAGGTAGTGCACATGTATCAAGCGGATGCTCATAATAAAACTGTAGCAGGTACGGATGCACAAACATTCATCAGGGGTTACATCATGATTATGTAGGATGCACAATATCAAGCATGGGGTACTAATAAAACAATAATATGTAATAATGTGACATGGAATGCAAATAGGTATACAATTAATGGTATGGATGCACAAATAAACATGGATGTAAAACTAACTATTAGGGATTACAACTATAGCTCCATTACTAAGTAGGATACATATTATTAAGCATGGGGTGTCACTACAATAATAATATGAATTAATGTGATCTATAAATGCAGTTATATACATTTTAAATGATATGGATGCAAACAGGTATCCGAAAACTGTAAAATTGTAATATAGATGCACAATGTGATAAACGGGTAACACTTTACTCATATGGATGCACAATACTATACCTAGCATGTAGCAAGATGAATTAGCATGCATCTAGATATGTAAATAACGATATGGATGCATACGGATGTCGTAAAACAGTAAAACTAAACATGGGATGCATGATTTAAAATACAAGTATTATATTTGTTCAAATAGATGTAAATATTGTAACATAGCATGTAGCAAAATAAACTTGCCTCGATGGATCACGATACGGATACGCACGGCACGTCCGACGTTGGTAAAACGTCGCAACGCGTGCACGGCACGCGGGACAGGTCCAAGCAATGCAATAGGGTGATCACGCATGTAAGGTACGTCCATGGGGTCATCTGGAACGGCAGCGACGTGACTTCCGGCGACGCTAAAACAAGATTCAAGAAAAATAAAGAAAAAGAAAAGAAAAGGAGGAAGAAGAAGAGGGAAGGGTGAGGCTTACTGGGTTTTAGGTGTTCTGTGGTTTCAGAAAGGAGGTGCTGGTGTTGCGGAGAGGTGGTCGTTGGCGGTGGAGAGAGTTTGAGGAGCTAGGGTTAGGTTAGGGTTCGGGCTCTGGTGTTTTTGTTGGCTGGGGTTTGGGTGCAGGGGTTTGGTGTAGGAGGGAGAAGGGAAGAAGAGAAAGAGAAGGTGATGAAGGTGGAGGTAAAGGAGGAGGTGATCGGTGGCGATGGAGGTGTGTAGGGTGGTGATGGGTTCTCGGGTGGTGCAGGGTGCTCGGGAAGAAGAAGAAGGAGAAGACGAGGAGGAGGAGAAGAAAAGAATGGAGAAGCTCGGCTGAGTTTTGAGGAGGTAGAGAAGTTTTAGGGTTTGGGTTTGAGGAGGCCGCAGTGGGTTGATGGGTTTCCTCGTCGTGGGCTCGCGGTTTTAAATAGAGAGAAGAAGGAGGGAAGGAAGGGATCTGTGAAGGGAGGTGACCGTAAGCGCGCGGGCGGTGACGCGACTCGAGGAATGAACAGTGAATGCGAGAGGAGCGAGAGAGGGCACGAGAGGAGAGAGAAAGAAGAGAGAGAGAGAGACAGCGAGGGGGAAAGAGAAAGAGAGAGAGAAAGAGAAGGAGAGAGGAGAGAGAAAGAGTAGGGCTGGGTTTGTTAAAAATAGGTTAGGATTTTTAAAAAAAAAATTCTGTTAGTTAATTTAAATTTTAAACTGGCGATTTTATTAAAGATATTCTATTTAATAAGATTAGTTTTTCTGGTAAATACAAATTTAGTCCAAAACACGTCCGGGTCGGTTCTAAAATTTAGTTTCAAAATATGAAAAATATATGCGATGACCAAAACCAAAAATGAATGTCCGGATAACGAAAATGCATACCCCTAAGAACGGATGCACGTACGTGCGTGTAGCTATTCAAGCAAGTCCGTTTCACCGAACGGGACGAGAACAAGATGCGCGGATGCTACCACAGGGTTGTGGTATCATGCAGGCCATGCAATGTATTTTTAAAATATTTTATGTGACTTAAAATGTTATATTGTAAAAATGCAAATGCTAGATAAAATGCCAGTATGCAGTATTCATGAAAATGCACAAGTTTACGTAACAAGTCAGGATAAATCATAAACTTGAATCAAGACAAGTTTCAAGCAAGCGGGTCGGGTCGGATGCAAATACAAATGTCAAAATACTATTCTCACCCAAAGCACAGTAAATCAGGAAAATACCATAATTAAAGAAATACTAGAATTGGTATAAATGAACTAGGGCGTTACAAGTCTTGAGGACCCCCAAGTGTGTTTTTTCCTTATGAGTCATAAGGATCCCACGAAGGTTTTTCTTACGAGTTGAGAGGATCTCATAAGCTCTGTTCCCCTCATATATCGTGTGGTCATATGAGTGGGTCTTCCCAAATAGAGCATAATTCTGATGGTGGAGATCGACCGCGGGGCTAGTGATTGCTATGGGGCATGGGTGTGATGAGGATTATTTGAGCCCATGGATTGTATACGGTAGTCAATTTGGGGACTGGTCGTAGGGCTGGGAGAATTTAGTGGATTTTGATTTTGGATTGGCATCAGCACTGCTAATATTGAAGCGTAACGCCAGGAGCGAGTCATCATTTGCCTTTGCCCGTTGGGGAGCAATGACTTAGGAGACAGGTTTAGATCCCTATCATCTAAGACTTTTCAATTTTATGAGCCGTAAGGGTCTCATAAATGTATTTTCTTCCTACGAGTCGAGAGGATCCTGCAGGTGTATATTCTCTTTAGGAATCATGAGGACTCCTAAGTGTGTTGCTCCTTTGTGAGTCGTAAGGATCTCACGCGGGAATATTCCCCTCACAAGGTCAAGAGGACTTTGCAAGTGTATTTTTGTCTCCTTTTCATGAGTTTGCGCCATTTCGGGTTTTCACAAACTCGCTGGCAGTCCTGCTGTTTTTACTTACGGAGCCCTTGAGGGTTTTCATCCGTGCCCGTTTTGCTTGTGGACATAGCATTTTTCTGTATTGTTTTGTTTTGTTTTTCTTACATTATTTTTCTTTTATTTCCCAGTTTAACGACTTAGAGGTCATAGCTGTGCGCTTATTCAAAATCTTTGGACTTTGATCTCATGGTGCTTCAATTCTCTCTTTGTCTTTTTGGAGAGACGTGTATGCGTGTCCCGTAGAAACTACAGTGGATCGGGTCATTTTCTGGAGCGGACGATTGAGCCGTTTGTCCCCAGAGGGCTTTGGTCTTCGTTCGAATGGAGCAGATGATCGTAACTTGGTTTTCTGCTATCGCGTTTTTGGCCAATGAGACCACTCCCTCATTGTATTGTTTTTCAACCCAATTCTAGAAAACAAAGCAGTCTTCGATGGTATAACTCACCATTCTGTGATACGGGCAGTACAAGGGATCATCAGTCATGTTTGCTTCATGTAGTCTTTTTGATTTAGGCAATTGCAAACCCTTTCTCAGGGAATCCTTGAATATTTTACGGACTCTGTCCCTTCTGAAAGAATATACCTTATTCAATTTCTCTACCAGGGGCGATTCCCATCCCCTCCCAACACTGTTTTTCGAGGCTGGTCAGCATTAGGCCTGCCTGTTCCTCGCCTACTTTGGTTGGCAGATGCATTAGAGGATTTAGTGTCTTTGGGAGGCCCACCTTTGTGGTTGTTGATCTCCGGATATTTGGACTTGTTATATTGGTAGTTTGGACGAGATTCGGGGCCCGCATGTTCCAATATCTGGACTCTTTTAAGTAAGTCATAGAGAGCTTCGGGATCCGCTGATGACTTTCCCTTGATTCTATTCCGTGCGGGTTGCAGTCATGTGTCAGGACTTTCCTTGGGGCTAGCCGCCGTCGACTTTCATGAAGGTATTATGCTCTTAGACTGGAGGGAATAGCTGGTGGTTGCTTTGGAACATCAATCCCTGGTTCATGGACCGTATTTTGATTTTGTTGTGATTGCACTTGAAGGACTCGGGTTGCGAGATTTGCCACAACATTCACTAAATCGTTGACTTTGGAACGGATCTTGGCTAACTCCCTATCACGGTCCTGATATTGCTCTTGAAGCCATTAGAATAACGCTTGTTCTGTAGTTTTGGGGATGATGACTGGGTTATCCTCATCGCCTAAGCTTGATTCTCCAATAACCTTGTGCTCTTTTTGCTTAGCAGCTCGAGCAGGGAGCTCATCATTATCTGAACCGAGCCAATATTGGGCAGCGTCAACCATATCATCGCCATGGCTGTGAAGCGTATGAGGGTTCGTTTCTCCAGGTCTGACCTTGTAGACCGTATGGATCGCGCATCTGTTCGTTGCCCCCTCATTGCCATCGTTACTCGCTGGACCTTTGGGTTATCGCTGTGGTTTGCTCCTTTCAGAGAAGGGTAAACAATTGAGAGCGACCAGTTCACGAAATACCCCGGTCTCTGTTTGTATAAATTTGGCTGTCGTGGATTGATCTTTTGTCAACACGCCAGGAGACAATGAGATTTCTCCCACCTTGTATTGTTTCTCGACCCAATCCTTGAAAATGCAACAATTTTCAATAGTGTGTCCCAACACCCGGTGGTATGGGCAAAAATTGGGATGATCAGTCCTGTTTGCTTCACTCGGCCTTTTTGGTTCCGGTAGCCGCAGGCCATTCTTCAGAGCATCTTTAAATATTTTTTGAACCTTATATCTTCTGAAAGAGTAGACCTTATTTCCCCTTACCTCCAAATTTGGCTCTGGGAGTTTGTTAGTCTTCGCTCCGCCCGCTCTCCGCTTATTGAGAGAATCGGTGCTGTTGGAACTTTTGCCTTTCCGGTTGTCGTTCCTACGATGTCTCGGTCTGTTTGTGAATTGGAGATCCTGAGTGGACTCGGTCTTTGAGCATTCCAACATTTGAACCTTCTTGGTTAGCTCTTGGAATGTTTTGAGGCCTACGGTGCACATGAAAGTGTTGGGGTCAAAAATTATACCCTACAGTCGAGGTCAACAAGCCAATAAGTCAAAGTCAAGTCCCGAAAAATGGGCTCGGGCCTAAGCCCGAATCCAAATCAAGTGGGCCCAAGCCCGAACCCAAGTCCAAGCAAGCGGGCCCAAGCTTAGGTCAAGTGGGACCATGTCCAAGTAGAGCCCGAACATGAAGAGGCCGGCCTGTTTCCCCTAATCAGAGCGAAACTCCATCTCTAAGACTGAAAAGTAAAGCACTGCTTCATAAAAAAGGCTAAACACCAAAGGCAATTTATCCTTGCAAGAATCACATGTACCTAATAATAGCAAATTAAATCATGCGATGCACAAACATAACAGAGAGTTAAAATAAAAGAACCCTTAACAGATAATAAAATACTTGATTAAAAAGAAAACACTTGTTCATTATTATTATTATTACATTTAAAAAAGATCACCAAATATGGGATCGGAAAGACAAGGGTTCGCAAAGATAAGAAGAAGATTCCCCAGTTCCCTTTCTGTCTTTTCCACCACGTTGAAGCGGCGGTCCTCCCGAGAGGTAGACACCCAACGATCATCGCCACATTCGTCAGAAAAGATGGCGATGACAACCCGGTGAGCCCGTATCTGGCTCAGCAAGTGGAAGGAACAGTCCCTCAGGGCTTTGGTGATCAAGTGCGCTTCAAAGAAGCACTCGATCTTATCCTCGGCGGCGTCAAGCATTGCCGAGAACATCTCTATTGGAGGAGGGGAAGATCGGCGAGCACCGAGGCAAGGATCATCCGAAGCCAAATGGAGCGCAGAGGGAGAGGAGACCCCACACGAGTCAAAAGCTTGTACATTGCAGCATCGCACTGCTCATCCGTAAGAGAAGGGTCCACCAAGTGCGCAGCAAAATGGGGAACGATGTCTCGAATAGGCACTTCCCATGGTTGTCGGCGGGCATGAGGACGGTTGCAAGCCACGATCGAAAAAGTTCTCTGAAGATGAGAGAAGAAAAGGCTCGGCTTTAAGTTATATAGACCAAGGACAGAAAATTCTGTGCACAGTGGAATTATTTCCAAGACCCGGGAAATGAAAATTTTGGGAAATACAAGTCCGACTTGAAAAAGGAAGATGAAAAGATATCTCAGGTGAAGCAACGCTTCCGATTCCCCCAATCAGAGCAAAGCTTTACTTTGAAAATTTAAATTTTAATAAATGAAGCAACGCTTCAGATCTTCTGCGCTGTGCGCAGGATGCCACGTGTCAAAATCTGGCACGCCAGCGCGGAGAGCGCAGCGCCCAATCAGAGCAAAGCTCTATTTAAAACAAAATTAAAGGAAGCAACGCTTCAGTTTGCGCAAGCGCTGTGCTGCGCGACACGTGTCAGCGCAGATGCGCAAGCGCAGTTGCGCTGCGCCGTGCGCTGCGCGACACGTGTCAGCGCAGGTGCGCAAGCGCAGTGCGCTGCGTGACACGTGTCACGCGCTGGGGCATTTGCGCCATACAGAATTAAAATTTTAAAGAAATCTTTCTGTTCTTGCTAAAACAAGAAGATTTTCTTTTGTAAAACAGGAGCTCTTGGATCAAAGATCCAACGGTGGGGAAAATTCTCCAAATCACTCAGAGAAAGATCTCTTTAACAAATTTAACAAATTTATGGGCACTATATAAAGGCCCCTAGACCCCAAATCAAAGGGATCAACATTTGTGAGAAATCAAGAACTTCAAACAGAGAGAACTCTGAAGAAATTTCAAGAAGAAAAAGGTAAAAACCTTTAAGATAGAAGAATTTCTTCTAATAGATCATTGATCTAAGAACAAGATCAATGATCTTCAATAAAAAAAAAGAGAAAGAAAAAAGTGCTTTGCACTTATGAACCATTTGTTCTTTGAGATCAAGAAAAAACAAGAAATACTTGTTTTCTTTGATCTAAATTAGATCAAAAAAAAAAACAGTGCTTTGCACTTTTTTGTGAACCATTGGTTCTGGAATCTAAAAGATTCTCAAGTTAATAGTGCCTTGCACTTGCAAAACTGCACTATTGCGCCTTTGGGTTGGCGCAAGCCACCAGAGAGTGCCACGTATCAGCATCTGAACCACTTGCGCTATGCGCTCTAAGATAGAGCTTTGCTCTCTGAAACTGGCGCAACTCACCAGAGCGCGCCACATGTCAGCAGCGTAACCGTAGCGCACTAGCGCAATGCACTGCGCTTGCGTGACACGTGTCATCACCACAAGCACTTGCGCTCAGTGATTGGCGCAAAGCGCCTGACAAATGCAATGCATTTCTTTTACTAAAGGGCCAAGCCCAAATCAAAAAGGCCCAGTAGGCCAAAATAAATTGCAAAGCAATAAATGGGCAGAGCCCAGCTAAAATTGATGCTCTGCATCATTTATAAATGGGCAGAGCCCAAGTAAAATTGATGCTCTGCATCATTTATAAATGGGCAGAGCCCAAACAAAATTGATGTTCTGCATCCTTCATGGGCAGAGCCCAAACAAAAATAATGCAATGCATTACTTAAATCAGGGCATAGCCTTTAGCACAGGTCTAACAGGCCAAAAACAAATAAAAGCGTTGAATATTTTTCAACTGGACTTAGCCCAATCATGGCCGTAAGTCCTCAAATTAAATTGACTGAGCACAGCAGCTCTCTTAAAAATCAATTTACATCTGGTTCGAGGGTACATCTCCGAACTCCTTTGACTCCTATCGTTGTAATCCTTCAACGACGTCAGAGAGTGTAAGTGCACGGCGGCGCCCCGGCCGTCAATCCGACGCCGGAAATGCGGAAACGAAAAACTTTGCAAAACATGCAAACCGGCACCACCGCGCACTATCAACCCGGATCGGGCCATTAACCTAGCTACTAGCAAACTAAAGAACGGGGTAAAGAGATATACCGAGCGATCCGTGTCCTTCGGTCTTCTCGTCGTCGTCCCGATCTTCCGCGGAATCTCCGTTCGTCACCTCCTCGTCGGAAAGGGCACCACGTAGCCGTTTTCTTTTACGGGCTCCCACCTCTAGACCGAGGCAACTCAGGCGCGAAGTTGGCAAGCCGATGCGTCCAAGGATACTGTAGGTGTAGTGTAGAATCTATGTCTCTTTGGGGTAGTGAAGTTGCCATGGATGTGGAAGTGGAGAAATCAACAAAGGAAAAGAGCTATGGAATTTTGGTGGCTATCAAAATGAGAGTGATAAATTTCCCCACACAAATGAAACCTCATCCTCTCTCCTCTCTAAGTGGCCGGCCCCTCATTCCAAATGCGAGTGGAAAGAGCATGGAATAATGCAAGAAAGAATAAGCATGATAAAAGAGAAAAAAAATGGTCACACTCACTTCTAATCTCATCATATCATAAACCATCACATTTAATGCAAAGGAAGAGACCAAAATGGAATCTCATGATGCATGAACCATCATGAAGCCACAAAATGCAAGAACCCCTCCACAATAAGTTATTTGCAAACTTGCAAATAACCCCCTCCATCACAAAAGTCTGGCCATGAAGGAACAAAGAAAAACTGGCCGGAACGGAATGCAAACTAGCAACTTCAGAAAACTGATCCCGTAATAAATTACAGGAAAACCCCGCTACTGTACATACATACGCGCATTTGTATTCCCACTGAATACGAATGCAAAGAGACAAAACTACACTGTCTAACACTAGGATCCGGCTTAAACCAAAGCCGGCTAGTAAAATCCGTCCGATCACGATTCGTGCAATACCGCACGTATCTGATCGAACCCTGCCATATCTCCATACGGCCTCTACAGCGTTTCGCCCGAAACTTGAGTAACTGTGTGCGGGGGACTCTAAAGACTCGTCAATACTATGGCTGTGGATTTAACCACTAGCACGTCAGATGTATCAGCCATACGTAACGAGCTACCAGCTATTGACCAACAGGACGTCGATGAGCGAACTCATCCTGACACCCTACTGAGCCTGTCAGTGACAATATCCGTACAGTCCGGTCCGTTCGTCTATGAGCATCGCATGGCGGGCCTAGGGGGTTGGTAAAAGTCAGACACCCAATAGCGGTACAAGTCGTGTCGGAGTGTAGCCCAGGACACCCTGAGGTACTACTGGAATACCTACCAGTAAATCTCCTGCCTCGGCCGAGGGCTTTGTGTAATGGCTCTCCTAGACACAGCGCGATCTCACCCCCAATACCGGGAGAGACGAACCCCTGCAGATCCGCTCACCGCCTCCATGTGGCTCGGGACTGTACCCAACTAAAACCTGTTTGCACGTCTCCTTTGAGCGTGGTAGGGTAGTAATCAAAGCACAGTGGGAACTCACACGAGACAAATGACGATCTCAGGTCGATGAACTAACCTGTACACATGTCACCTGGGAACTGCTATCTGACGTCTGGTATAATCCCAGCTAGCAGGTTCCCGGCGAGTCCTGTCCGGTGTACTCATAACCCAATGAGCACCTGTATACATCTTAGGTGAACCAACTGACACCAGTGGCTTGTGAGACCGGCCACCGCCCCTCGTCGGGGTCTCGACTGTATACACCAGTCTACTCTGGAGAATCGATGCCCTGTCTCAAAACTCCCACGACTAGGGACCTTTTAAGGATTTGCTTATAGACTCCAGCTCCCACGTATATGATCGCCCTCATACTGCTGGTAGTCAAGCAAGAATCCTAGGGGCTCTATCAACGTGCAATATTGACCTGTAAGGTCACTTAAATCAGTACACGATGATAAAGATAAACCAGATAGCATACTATCATCTCGAGTAAGACTGTCCTACCGGCATAGGTCCTCCCTCAATCATTGCAATCACGTGCCTGTGATCCAATAATTGACTCTGAGGGCACTATATCCAACAATCTCCCACTTGCACTCAAGGCTAATTATTGCGATATCGCATACTCACAGCCCGTGTGATACCGAACACCCAAGGCTAATTATTGCGATGTCGCATACTCACAGCCCGTGTGATACCGAACACCCAACTCCTCTACTAGTCAGTTTCACAAAGCTCGTTTGCGAAACTATTGCATTCGAGGAATAGCCTCAGTGAGTGGATCCGCTTTGATGTTTCTTTCTATGTCTTTCTATATCTCAAGTTCGCGGAGAAAGCTATCTCCCGAAATGAGCAATACCTGTCTTAGAATGTCTGGATGTCTGATGGGACCTAGTTCATGAATGAACTCCAAATCCAAACTTCTTAGACTGTATCGTCAACTGAACTTAATCAGTATCCTGCGCCATGCCTCCCTCAGTAGCTGCTTGGATCACCTGTCTAAAATACCGCCCCTCGTCGGAGGGAAAACTATAACTCTGACGGCCACCCTGTCGTCCAGGTCACCTTGGAAGCCTGGAATGATAACCGTCTCCTGAAGGAGGTTGCCGTTATCAAATCCCTAGAACACGCACTTATGTCCTAAAACTGCTTCCGATCGTTTCTCCAGGATTGTATTAATATCAACTTATTACATCTACTGCAAGAACAACATCTGGTGTGGTACTTGACATCTCATGATTGACTCAATTGCCTAAGCAAGTGATCTGCCAATCATGCACATCCCTCTCTACTTTAGTTTATAAGACACCTTTAGAGAGGGTGACTCCATCACCTGCAGGTACACTACCGTGCCAGGAGTCGTCCATTCTAAATACTCATAGAATGCTGTCTAAGTGTCCAGATTGGAAAACCACCCAAATCTAGATCTAAAACCATAGATCTAGTAACCAGAATGTCTGATATAATATCCAAGTCCTTTGTGGAGAAACCACTGTGTGACAACCAAAGTTTAACCGATCGTAGTATAGGAACTTCACTTCCTACTCTGTATATGTCATCTAAATACCAGGACATCACACCCTACTACCTTCTTAACAGATCCATCCCCTATTCTGATGAAGTCAAACCTATGACTGTCACATCAGAAATAGATGATCTATCTCCGCTATATCTGCTTTAGTCTATAAATAGACATAAGCCACCTGTCCACCAATGCTTCCGCTGCTCCCACTGACCATGACAACCCTCTGGAAGAGTCATATAGACGTACACTTCTAAAGCTAGTTTAGAACGACGCTATGCTCATCCTCCTGCCGGGTCTTACAGCCTGGAACAATAGCAATGACAAGTCTGGGTAAACAAGAACCTCCCCGCTACCGTCCTTGAGGCTACCGGAGTACCTCTCGGGTGCCTGAGGTTACCCACCATATCTGCGGTGTGGCTAATAGAATGTCAATACAGATTGAATCTTTAGGTTCTTATCAAATCTTCAGTAATCGTTTGCGGTTCTGGAATCACTTCCAGTTCTACCATACTCCCACTACTGTTTTCTGAAAAAATCTATTTCTTTTAAAATTGTGGCGAGTCAAGAACAATATCACTATTGATCTTCCAGATGGTAGAAAGTCAACCCTCGTTATAGCCTGGGTCAACCCACAAACAGCCATTACAGAAACATGCCTTGAGTTATTCAGAGTCTGGTTTTAAGCATGAGCCAGACAACTCCCCGTACCTTAATATCGTTAAGATATGAACTGTTCTATATCCAATACAGAAACAGAGGCACTGATTTAATTGAACCAGATTCAAATCATGCAGCTGTCTCCAGTGCATGTCAACTAAATGGAAGGAGGCCAATCATCGTTACTCAACTTAGGAATGCTTCCAATTATGAGTAACCTGAAAGAGAAGCAAGTTCTCTTAATCATTACTATCAACTGAATACCCTTCACAAGTATCTACATCTTCAATCACCTTGAAGAATCCCGATACTTGCAACACCTGGTTCTCTACTTTACTCTTATACCTATAACTTCTCAAAACTTGGACCCTGTGTTTCTACGAAACACATGTCTAAGAACTAGAGAAGTCACAAGTAAACAGAATATAGTGCGAGGACCAACCCCTCTGTCCTAATGGACACTGGACAATATACAATACTCTGTATAAGTCCCCTGAGTTTAATAACTCATTCCCTGTGTGTCGTAGGTTAAAAACTGTATTTATGGTTAAGAAGAATTACACCGCTGTTCAATACTCCTTACCTAACCATCCACTGATATAGGTAAATGTCATAGACATAATTTCAAAAAGGTATATCTCACTCTATAAAAATAGACGTACAGATATATCAATTTGAAATTGGTGCATAACAACGGATATTCAAAACCAAATATTTGTCGTCCGGTAAACAGCCCAGGCGATTTCCTCAAATATCACCAATTACAACGAATTCCGATATAATGAGGATAATCACCTAATTCCCAATAACTTACTCCCACTCATCATCTGTATAACCATACAGATGTGAGAATCAAACCTGGTAAATACATACCCTGGAGCAAGTGTCTAATTGGGAAATCAGTTTTCCTTTAACAGTACACAGTGAAACTGAAATATTAAAATGTTTCGATGGGGTATTCTGGTATTCCTAGTAATGCCTCTTCCATTGTCCAGATTCACAACTGTAACCTTATAATTCTTTGCCAACTCTCCAAATCCCTTTATATGTCTTTAGTCATTACCTTCTGCACACCCCTTTAGGCCAAGTGGTTTTGTTCCTTCCCTACCTTTCGGCACCAGCCTATGGTTTGGAAGAAGACTATCCAATAAGCATAATGGGTGTACTGTCCTAATCCTAGGAGCACTCGCAATGCGAGAGAAGGTGAAGATAAAAGATAACCGAATAAACCTTATTCCTATTTCTCCTGAACCAGAATCCATCCCCGAACTGGAATAAGTTCCTTTCGAGTTCGTATATAACCATACGATGGAATATCCAATAAACTGTGGATCTTCGTAGTGATACGGAGTGTCCTGGAGAAATACAAAGGTGAAGTGGGAGTGGTAACGAAATACTTGGTTTGGTCGTGAATATCAGTCGCAATTCACTTTGCCCTCCTTCTAATCCCTTTCTTTGTCTTAACTTAATACCTTCTGTACACCATTTAGGCTAATTGGTTTTCTTCATTCCCTACCGGTCGGCACCTGCCTATGGTTTGGAAGAAGACTATCCAATTTGCGTAATGGGTATACTATCCCCTAATCTAAGGGGCACTCGCAACCTGAGAGAAGGTAAAAGGAAAAGACAACTGAATAGTCCTATTCGTTTTCTCCAGAACCGGAAACCATCCTCGAATAAATTCCTTCGAGTTCGTATATAACCATACGATGGTTTTGTCCAATGGAAGTGGACGTTCGTAGTAATACGTGGTGTCCTGGAGAAAAGGGTAAAAGTAGGAGTGGCATGAGGTTTGCAACTCTGACAATCCAAAAGCCAGTCTTATAAGAAGGTTCGGTTAACTTGGTTACTGAGTCATAGTCTAGGGTCGGGTCATGGTCGCTGCCAAAGAGAGAGAGAAAAGAAACACTCAGCATGCACTCTAACCTAGATCAGAATGGTTATCACTTTATCTAATCAGGAAACCTCCCATTGTAACGTCAAATTCTTCCCCAAACCTGAAAGAAGAATTAGTCGGGATAACCCGAGGAGTAAACCAACTCATCAGTGGGAATCGGGATCCAACTATCATCGCATGATAATGTGACGGAATCCGCTCACGTTATCACACTCCAGAAGGTATGCGCATATCTGGCAAGTTTCAGTTTCTTTAGAAACTCCCGATGTGATTTTTGCCCCATGCTCTTATGACCTTGACGAAGGCCAACATATCATAAGTCACATGTCAAGTTCTACCCGTCATTGTCCAGGTTAATTTGAACCCACCCGTACATACCCTTGACGAAAGCCAAAATAGTAGTATGACTGTCCCAAACCAACGCATCTATGTATGCTGCAGAAAAGTAACAAATAGCTACCATACACTGTGCCTTGACGAAGGCCAACATACATAGCATGAATACTAAGTGCTACCTTCCTGAAATGACGGAGGGCTACGAATGGTTTCTAGCGAAAAACCTTTAACGTAATGAACTTGATATCGTTGAAGGAACGGATAGCTTTATAAAAATATAGTAACGAAAACCTTTGCTAAAGAGGTCACTCCCGGTGAAGGGATCTCGGCTCTTTCCCCGTAGGATGGGGTGCAGGATATTCCAACTGAATACCACGATGCAAAGCAAAAGTAATCGGCTATAGTGAAGTTATTGTCCTGACGCAAACTTCTGTCCAAGGGGTCACTCCTGGTGAAGGGATCTCGGCCCTTGCCTCGTCGACTGAGGAGCAGGATATTCCAACTGAATACCACTGTGCAAAATAAAAGAGAATGCCCTTGCAATAACAGCTTTTGGAAAAATGTTCCAACAACATCAGAATAGGTTTGTTTATCTTGCATTGATCCGAATCAATGCAGTCCCATCAATTGATCACACCACAAAAGAACGAAAATAATGATGTACGTATATGCCATCCGCATTCGCCACTGGGTCCCGTCATCACCCGTTAGGTTACTTAACTAACGACAGAGCGGGGACTGGACTAGCGCGGATGCAAAACATATACAACATCTACTAGTATATATATCAATATATAATATTCGCTCAAGGCGTGATAAAATGCAACATCACAGAAATGTAATAAGCATCACAGATCAATACAGATATCTGGGATCCCCGGGTTTCATAGAGCCGCTACTGAAACCCGACGTTCCCCTGGTCATATGGATAGCCTGTGCAATAAAAATCCTAGACCCCTACGGGCGCGGCAAGTCACCCGCCAAAACCTGAAGCGAGGCAGCCCCCTTCAGCAACGTGAATGGACCACCCAGCACTTCACGGAATCCGGTAACTTGGGCACCCCTCCTGGGTCAACCTATACCCCCTATGAGTGCGGCGAATAGCCCGCCAATTCTAGAGTGAAGCCCCCTCCGTCTTAATGCCATGAGATGCGAGCCCGTTGCCCTCTAGAACCCGGCTATCCGTGCACCCCTCCGCAGGGTAATCCCAGTACAGAAAGTAAAATATACATACAACGGGTACATCGACCTCGACCCGGTCATGCCCCAAAAGAATAATACAAACAGGCAGTGACGGCAGTCCACATGTCGGACGCTCGCCCCGCAATATCAAATGTGCATATAAAACAAAACTGTACTAACATTGCAACCAGGCTATCCCCCACGACCAATCCGCAACATCACAGCACAACACAGAACATCAACGTGAATGTCACGTTCGCAAATCCGTCTAAAAGAGCTATAGCAGTTAGACAGGATTTACCGATCAAATGACATTCATGGTCGCAGATATAATGTAAATACTGTGAACTAACATGTTTAAAATATTCGATCGATCAAATTTACCGAAGTGGGCCCCAAGCACAACTGTAGCTCTCACAGAAAATCTGGGCCCAAAAAGAATATCCCAAAACCCCTATTTCCTAGTCAAAAGCCCACTGTAAAAATTTGGTCAAATGAACAGTCTACCTTGCGGCGGAACCGCGGCCAATGCGTGGGTTTGGACGTGGTTCCGCGGTGGAAAGGTGACATCACACGACGAAATTTTCTCAGATTGCTTGAATTACCAGCATGTGTTTCTGAAACAACCTGAAAAATTTTTAGAGCCCAAAAAAATTTCGACAGAAACTCATGCAATGAAAATCGGGTTTTCGGAAATTTGTTTGATCGAACTTGTAAACACATTAGAGCAAGCTAGACTAGGCTAATGGCATGGCTCTGATACCAATGTAAGTGCACGGCGGCACCCCGGCCGTCGATCCGACGCCGGAAATGCGGAAACGAAAAACTTTGCGAAACTTGCAAACCGGCACCACCGCGCACTATCAACCCGGATCGGGCCATTAACCTAGCTACTAGCAAACTAAAGAACGGGGTAGAGAGATATACCGAGCGATCCGTGTCCTTCGGTCTTCTCGTCGTCGTCCCGATCTCCCTCGGAATCTCCGTTCGTCACCTCCTCGTCGGAAAGGGCACCATGTAGCCGTTTTCTTTTACGGGCTCCCACCTCTAGACCGAGGCAACTCGGGCGCGAAGTTGGCAAGCCGACGCGCCCAAGGGTATTGTAAATGTAGTGTAGAATCTATGTCTCTTTGGGGTAGTGAAGTTAACATGGATGTGGAAGTGGAGAAATCAACAAAGGAAAAGAGCTATGGAATTTTGGTGGCTATCAAAATAAGAGTGATAAATTTCCCCACACAAATGAAACCTCATCCTCTCTCCCCTCTAAGTGGCCGGCCCCTCATTCCAAATAGGAGTGGGAAGAGCATGGAATAATGCAAGAAAGAATAAGCATGATAAAAGAGAAGAAAAATGGTCACACTCACTTCTAATCTCATCATATCACAAACCAATACATTTAATGCAAAGGAAGAGACCAAAATGGAATCTCATGATGCATGAACCATCATGAAGCCACAAAATGCAAGAAACCCCCTCCATAATAAGTTATTTGCAAACTTGCAAATAACCCCCTCCATCACAAAAGTCCGGCCGTGAAGGAACAAAGGAAAACTGGCCGGAACGGAATGCAAACTAGCAACTTCAGAAAACTGATCCCGTAATAAATTACAGGAAAACCCCGCTACTGTACATACATACGCGCATTTGTATTCCCACTGAATACGAATGCAAAGAGACAAAACTACACTGTCTAACACTAGGATCCGGCTTAAACCAAAGCCGGCTAGTAAAATCCGTCCGATCACGATTCGTGCAATACCGCACGTATCTGATCGAACCCTGCTATATCTCCATACGGCCTCTACAGCGTTTCGCCCGAAACTTGAGTAACTGTGTGCGGGGGACTCTAAAGACTCGTCAATACTATGGCTGTGGATTTAACCACTAGCACGTCAGATGTATCAGCCATACGTAACGAGCTACCAGCTATTGACCAACAGGACGTCGATGAGCGAACTCATCCTGACACCCTACTGAGCCTGTCAGTGACAATATCCGTACAGTCCGGTCCGTTCGTCTATGAGCATCGCATGGCGGGCCTAGGGGTTGGTAAAAGTCAGACACCCAATAGCGGTACAAGTCGTGTCGGAGTGTAGCCCAGGACACCCTGAGGTACTACTGGAATACCTACCAGTAAATCTCCTGCCTCGGCCGAGGGCTTTGTGTAATGGCTCTCCTAGACACAGCGCGATCTCACCCCCAATACCGGGAGAGACGAACCCCTGCAGATCCGCTCACCGCCTCCATGTGGCTCGGGACTGTACCCAACTAAAACCTGTTTGCACGTCTCCTTTGAGCGTGGTAGGGTAGTAATCAAAGCACAGTGGGAACTCACACGAGACAAATGACGATCTCAGGTCGATGAACTAACCTGTACACATGTCACCTGGGAACTGCTATCTGACGTCTGGTATAATCCCAGCTAGTAGGTTCCCGGCGAGTCCTGTCCGGTGTACTCATAACCCAATGAGCACCTGTATACATCTTAGGTGAACCAACTGACACCAGTGGCTTGTGAGACCGGCCACCGCCCCTCGTCGGGGTCTCGACTGTATACACCAGTCTACTCTGGAGAATCGATGCCCTGTCTCAAAACTCCCACGACTAGGGACCTTTTAAGGATTTGCTTATAGACTCCAGCTCCCACGTATATGATCGCCCTCATACTGCTGGTAGTCAAGCAAGAATTCTAGGGGCTCTATCAACGTGCAATAGTGACCTGTAAGGTCACTTAAATCAGTACACGATGATAAAGATAAACCAGATTGCATACTATCATCTCGAGTAAGACTGTCCTACCGGCATAGGTCCTCCCTCAATCATTGCAATCACGTGCCTGTGATCCAATAATTGACTCTGAGGGCACTATATCCAACCGAGAGGTGACGAGTCCCGACAACCACTCATCAATACGGACTGTGGGGTCCTTAAACTCATGGACTTAAGCGTCCTTAAACCAAGATACGGATTGTGGGATCCTTAAACCCACGGATTTAAGCGTCCTTAAACCAAGATACGGACTGTGGGGTCCTTAAACCCACGGACTTAAGCGTCCTTAAACTAAATGATGGACCACCATGTCCCTAAACTGGAATATGGACCGCAACGTGCTTAAACTACTTATTGACCGTAACGTCATTAAACTAAACAATAGAGCTCCCAAATGCTTTTTTGTCGGATCTAAACAATCCCGTTAAGTCGATCTTAGTCTC
The DNA here is from genome assembly GCA_030015575.1 of Agapanthus africanus. Classification (NCBI taxonomy): domain Eukaryota; kingdom Viridiplantae; phylum Streptophyta; class Magnoliopsida; order Asparagales; family Amaryllidaceae; genus Agapanthus; species Agapanthus africanus. The sequence continues at coordinate 318,063,250 of CM057338.1, read as the reverse complement.
AAATCAGACTAATGTATCCTTAACAAATGTTTAAGTCGATCTTAGCCTCAAATACGGCTAACGTATCCTTAAACTAAAACACCAAACCCAAATCTAAGTAAATACGGATTTGGACTAATCCACGTCCTACGGGCGACGGCATCACTTAGTCTCCGTATACAATCCACGGGCAATCACAAACAAAACAAACACACATGACACGAAGTGAAATTCTGGAGACGGAGAAAGTTGTTACTGCGACGCGGTAGCGTAATTAACTGCAGGGGCTTGCGCCTGCAGGGAAGTGCGTCCCCACAATCAAAAACCCTCAAACGAGGGAGATTCTGACGAAGTTTGCTACATCGGCCGCATCCGTCTAAACCTCCGATACATGGTGCCATAAATCAACTTGGTATCTTCAGAGAGGTGGATGGATAAAACCATATAGCATCTGCCCCCGAATCTCAGGCAAGACGTCCTAATGTCTCGGCCGCTGTTCGGAGGGGAACAGATTCTGGCACGCTCGGTGGGACCTTTTCCTCTTTCCACTCCACACTTCGTGTGTCGTCTTCGCGAACGAATCGCGGTTTGTTAATGGTTGCCTCCGGATTTTAAGTTACTAAGATTTGGTCTTTTGCCTGGTGCAGAAATCAAGCATCGATGGCCTCTACCTGTTCGAAGTGCTCCAACTGCAGCTGCAGCTCGCGTCCGGCCTCAACTGGGGGCATAGCTTATGGGCCCCAAGCGGCCTCTTTGTTCACCATGCCCGTGGAGCAGATTACTCAAGCCACCACGGGGTTGTTTTTCGGAACTATGCTTCCGCCAACAAGCTTCAGCACCCCCGTGCCCGTACAAGAAGCTCCTAAGAAGTCGGTCTTCGATCGACTTTCATTTACTGCGGCCCCTCTTAACGGGTCGCCCAACACCAGCGCCTTGGTCTTCTCCATACTCGGCCAAAACTCCTGCGGGCCCACAATGAAGCTTGCGGTCCCAGAAAAGGTTATTCCAAAAAGAGTAACCAAACCTGCTCCTAAGGTCGTCGAGGCAGCTTCTCCTGCTAAGAGATCGGTCTTTACAAGACTGACCATCCCAACTCCCACTCCTGCTCCTGCTGCTCAAAAGACATCAGTCTTCAATAGGTTGACGCCGGCAACAGCCCCACACCTGAACAGGGGGCAAGAAGAAGCTGTTTCTGTCTCTGAGCCAATACCGACAACTCGTCGCGCCCGACGATGCCACTGGCGCCGGGTAAGGAAGACCGGAGGCAACTCCCCTTCTGGGATGACTCCGCCAGCTCCAACAGTGGAAGTAAACGCTGCTGTTCCAACCGGGAACAACTTCGAGCTACTGAACAGAGTACGCAGAAACTCGCCAACTGCGGTGCTCAAAAGATCTCCTCCACCAGTAGAGACTACCGTGGAAGCAGAAAAGCCGGAGCAGCCTCCTCAATCGCTGTCCTCCAGGATTTACAAGACATGGCGACGAGTCCGGGAATCCGTGATCGATCCTAATTTCTTTCGCCAACAAAAGAAGTTGAAAGGTCAACAAGAAGAAAATCCCCCGGTCAAACAACGAAAGGCGACGACCGCTTGGGTGCCCAAAGCAACGGCCCCCTCAACTTCTACGGCCCATAAGAGAAGAAGGCCAGAAAAAGTCCCTACACCTACGGCGGATATCAAAGGTGGTGAACCCAAACGCCCTAAGTCTGGGGGCATAGTAGTTCATACCGTCTATATGGCATCCGGTAAAGAGGATAGCCGCATATCAACAGGTCATAGACCGCTCACGCGATCGGTGACTAAAGCACAGGAGCAGCAGCAGAAGCTCCAAGAGATGATGAACGCGATGGCCGCACTTACTGGGCCAAAAGAAAGCCCTGAGACGTCTTCAGATGAACGCCGGGAGCAAGAAATCGACGCCGAATTCCTTCGATGAATATTGAAGAAGAAGGATAAAGAGGCTGCTGAACAAGCAGCCAACATAAAGCGTATGGGCCTCCTGTTCCAAGACATGGTAGGGATGATGATCCAGCAAGATCCTCCGGCCGAAGATCCCCCGATCGTCCTCGAAGACGATAGGGGAGAGACGTCGAATCCTACACCAGTTCTATCGACAGCTAAGGAGGATACAATCTCCAAAGCTGATTTGGACGAGTACATAGCCCAACAAATACGGGTTCATCATGCGACTGAAGCAGCTGGCCAGGTCGTAAAAACAGGACGGCCGTATCCGAGTTGGTACGACCAGATCAAGTACCCGCCGGGCTACACAATTCCCAAGTTCCATGTCTACAAGGGGACGGGCAATCCTCACCAGCATGTTGCCCAGTTCAGGGCACTCTGCGGCAACACCGGCGGTGATGACAAGCTGTTGCTTCGCCAGTTTGTTGGAAGCTTATCAGATACAGCGTTCGAGTGGTACTCTGAGCTCGCGAACGACTCTATCAAGACATTCGCGGAGATGGAGCTGCTGTTTACCCAGCGTTTTGCAAGCGCCAGTGAATGCACCCCGATGACGGCACTGATTAACGCTAGGGTGAATCCAGGCGAGACATGGATTCAATATGCTATACAGTGGAGGAACTTATGGTCAAAGTGCGAGCAGCGCATTGAAGAAGCTCCCGCAGTGGGTATGTTTGTGGGAACCCTTGATCCGCAAGCAACCATCTCACAATTTATGATGTTTTTCAAGCCGACTACCTTCCAGGCCTTGATTGACAAGCTAGCGCAAATGGATCAGATGGGCCATAAACCCCCTCTTCCAAAGTCGGACTCCCGAAATGACAAGGGGAAGGGAAAAGCGATCGTTGTCGCTAATGCTCAACAACAACCGAGCAATTCGAAGCCAGTTGTTCGTCAAAATAATATGCGCCCGTACGTAGCCCTTGAGGAGAGGCTAGGGCGTCCTTACTCATTTCCCCGAGATAAAACGAGAAGGTTATTCGAGCTGGCGTTGCGCAACCGACTCATAAATTTGCCGGATCCAAAACGTCCGTCGCAACCAAATGATGTCAATGAGCCCAACTACTGTCCTTATCATCGAGTACTGAGTCATTCGATCGAAGATTGCTACGTCTTCAAAAATTGGCTTGAAGACCAGTACCAACAGGGCAAGTTCACGTTATCTGACAAATGGAAGGTGAATCCCCCGCAGCCCCACACCTCTAAGAGGATGAATACGCCGGGGGCAACATGCTCTGTCGTTGAAGAAGCTCCTTGGGAGGTTGTATTATCAGCCAGGACAAAGAGGATGCTAAACGATCTTCAAACATGCCCAGCAATTAGGTGGAAGAACCTGTTGGAACCTCAAATCATTGAAGGAATGTTGAAGCCGCGTCCAACTCAAATGATCAATGGAGGTGGCCCAAGCATTCACAACCAGCCGTCGAAATTTTCAAAGAAGAAGAAAAAGAAATCAAAGAAGCCCGTGAAGCCTGGCGACAAGCGCACGGACTTGCAAAAACAAATTGACGCGCTGGAAGAATACAACCAGAAGGCACGGACTCCCATTACATTCCAAGAGTTCCTCAATCACGTCTTTCAAGAGGAAGATGAGGGAGAAAGTTCATCCGATGAATCTGAAGAATACATGGCGAGCTGTCATGTGATTTCCCATTCGTTCATGGACGATGAGGAGACTCCTTGTACTGAAACGCTGGGGGCGGATCTTGAACCAAAAATTCTGGGGCCATCGGATGAAGTAATTGACGCATTCCTCAATGGAGCTCTCTTAAAAAGTAAAGCTGATCGGGAACGCGAGGCGGTCATATTTGAAAGGGCCAAGCGCCATCGACTTGATGAAAGAGCTGAGACGCTCCCGTTGGAGCAAAATACATCCACTACCGACAAAAGCAAATTCAAAATGAGGAAAAGGTTTGCTAAGACCATATCAATGGGTATGAAGCTACCATCCTCCGAAAGAAACATTACTGGTGAAATGGAAATGCACCCCTCCTATTGCTTATATCATCAGAAGGTTTCACACCCCACTCAAGAGTGCAAAGCTTTCGATAGATGGTGGCAAGGATATGTTGCTCATCGACAACATTTTAAGCGGGAGAAACGTAAAACTCGTCGGGAGCGGAAAAATATGACCGAAGGGTTTAACAGAACTACCGGTGATTGTCCAATGGTTAACGCCGGGGGATCACTAGTGCCTACATTCGGGAGCGATTCTGATGAAGAGCTGGAGCTTGCCCCTCTCTTTAAAGAGTCCACCTCGGGAAAAGAAGAAGAGCCGAAGGTCTGCGAAAATATCCGGCTACGTAATCGCACGCTCCCCGAAAAGAATCTCGGACCCTAAAATAAAAAAGATAAGGGAAAAGAGAAGGTCCCTGAAGATATCGTCTTAGATGACCAAGTTGTGGAGGAACTAAGTGCCAAGGACCCTCCGAAGAGAAATAAGGTGGATTACAACGTCTTAGCGCATCTGAGGAAACTACCCTCACAGCTCAGCATTCTTGACGCCCTTTTGTTATCAAAGGAGGCGAGAGATTCGTTAATCAAGGCACTACAGGATCCGGAGCAATTCCAAGCTTTCCTGGCCAAGGAAAAGATGAAAGATGAATTGGAGGAAGTGCACATGGCCGATGTCGCTTTTGGTGATGAAGACCTTCTCCTTGGGACGTGCGAACACAATCGCCCCCTTTATGTCTCAGGATATTGTCATGATATAAAAATAGGCAAAATCCTGATCGACAATGGATCCTCCGTTAACCTCCTCAATGTGCGGGTGTTAAAAGAAATCTGCATGAGCATCCAGCACCTTGCTCGAGACAAGATCACTATCTCCGGGTTCGACTCCCAGTCATCAAGAACTCTTGGGTCTGTGATACTGACGCTCCGCTTCAGGTTACTCGTCATGGACATTAAGTTCCACGTCATAGACGCCAAGACATGCTACAACGCTCGGCTCGGCCGACCGTGGCTACACAAGTACAACATCATCCCTTCTACACAACATCAGTATATGAAGTATTCTAAGGATGGTCTCGAGTATACCGTGACAGGAGAACTGAACCCGTTCTCCATGAACGAAGTCCGTAAATATGAAGATGCCAAATACTTCTTACCGGATTTCAAAGATACGGAGAGGTGTCACAAGCCGGAGAATAAAGCTAATGCCACCTTCCCTATCTTCGACAGTGATACCGAGGAGGAAGAGGAGATAGTTTATTCGGGTCCGTCCCGACATAGCAAGCCGAGACCATCCACTCCTACATTGATCTTTGGTAGTGACTCGGAAGATGAGGTCCATGCTGTATTCTCTGCTCGGCCTTCAATACGAACGTCCGCTGACGAAGAACTAAGTCTACAAGTCGCCATGGTGCCGCTTAAACACCATAAGGAACTAGATGCACTTGATGTTTACAGTGTAGAAGAGCTGCAAACGTTCTATATCCCTCCCAGGCGAGAAAGTGAAAAAGCAATTCTATTCTACCGCTCTGAAGAAACCAGAGTGGAGAAAGAAATCTGGCATGGCGCGGATCCTATGCTTGATAGGCTTTAGCCCATCCGTCTCCCCAGATATTATACAGAAGGCTTGAAAATGTTGCTAAAACGACAAGGGATATCCTTCAAGCAGACCGTTCGAAAAGCCAAGTTCTATGACAAAGTCTGGAACGTCCCCGGGACTCAACGCAAACTGCCTAATGGGAGAATGGAAACAAAAGGGCTTGGATACATCCGGTCAAAGAAACGAGAGCTACTACACGGTTGCTACGTCGTGTATGACTTCGATGAAGAAGCGGATGCTCAATGGGAGGACGCTAATCCTGAACCAGTAAAAGTTCCAGATGCAAAAGTGCCCAGTTCGTCGTTCGAAGAAAAAATGGACAAGCTTATAAGGGAAGCTGGTCAAAAAGTCCGAGACGACCATAACCGCGAAATGGCCATCTATGAGAAAGCCAAAACGCAACGCCTCCTCCAACAGGCTGTGAAAAATGAAGATGCCGCTCCTTGTCAACCCGTTATAAAAAAGGCTCGACGCAGAGGCAGAAATAAGTCGAAAGGAGAAAAAGGCGCTCAACAGCAACAAAGCGGGACTAAGAAGCCACGCAAGCGGGAAATGAGCGGTTCCGATCTATCCCTCATAAGAAAAATGGGTCGAGCATACTCTTTTCCTCGGGACAAGACGAAGAGAATACTTGATCTTGCTCTAAAACATCAAATGCTTACACTGCCGGAGTCCAAAAACCCCGAACAAGCAAGCGAAGTCTCTGACCCAAATTATTGCTCTTACCATCGAGTAATAGGGCACCCTCTCGAAGACTGCTTCACCTTCAAGAATTGGGTTGAAGATCAGTATCAGCTTGACAAGTTCGCTCTGTCCGACAACTGGAGGGTAGCGCCGCCACAGAAGCACGAACCCAAGGCCACGGAAGAAGAACCAGTCCCACATTAGGATTGGAAGCGAATTCGTACTTGTCACATGATAACAATATCAAAAGAAAAGCCCGAGAACATTGATGACCTTCCCTGGTGCTTCGAAAATAGCAACGATGAGGTAATCTCAGAATTCCCACCAGCGCCACAAGAGATGGAAGGTGGAATTCATACCACCGCAGATAAGCTCAAGAAAATTGAGTTGGGAATGGCGAACGATCCGCGACCAACATTCATTAGTGAGCTGCTGTCTGAAGAGAAGGTGGCTTCATTAAAAGACCTGCTTATGCAGCATAAAGATTGCTTCGCATGGAACTATTCCGAAATGCCGGGACTAGATCCAGAAATTGCTGTGCACAAATTGGCAATATCCCCAGAAGTCAAGCCGGTCAAGCAGGCACCAAGAAGAATGCGGCTCGAGCTTGAGATGAGCATCAACGCCGAGGTCAAGAAGCTGATCGACTCCGGCTTTATCCAGGAGGTTCAATATCCTGAATGGATCGCCAACATCGTCCCGGTGATGAAGAAAAATGGGACAGTGCGCATATGCGTAGACTTCCGGGATCTCAATAAAGCCTGCCCGAAGGACGATTTCCCAGTGCCAGTCACCGAACTGATGATAGATAACACGTCCACGCACAAGGTTTTCTCCTTCATGGATGGCTCGTCAGGGTATAATCAGATCAAGATGCATCCCGAAGACCAGAAGCACACCGCCTTTAGGACTCTTTTAGGTATATTCTGCTACAAGGTGATGCCCTTCGGTCTAAAGAACGCCGGTGCCACCTATCAGAGGGCCATGACGAAGATCTTCGATGACCTCATACATGAAATCGTTGAGTGCTATATCGACGACCTCGTGGTGAAAAGCAAATCATACGAGGAGCATCTCGAGCATCTGAAGACCGTATTTCAACGCCTTCGACGATACAACTTGAAGATGAACCCTCTCAAGTGTGCATTCGGAGTTTCCTCGGGCAAATTCCTAGGACTCATCATCCGACACCGAGGTATCGAAATAGATCCGTCAAAGATCAAGGCGATCATGGAAATGCCTCCGCCAAGGACTCTCAAACAGCTGCGGTCTCTCCAAGGGAAGCTCGCGTATATACGGCGATTTATAGCCAACCTTTCAGGCAAGTGCCGTCCTTACAGCCACCTGATGAAGAAGGGAACCCCGTTCGTCTGGGACCAAAAATGCCAAAGCGCGCTAGACGAGATCAAGCAATACCTGCAGAACCCGCCGGTATTGGCTGCTCCGGTCAAGGGAAAACCTCTCATCCTCTATACAACCGCCCTCAAAGGTTCCTTAGGCGCATTATGGGCATAAAAGAACGATCAAGGGAAGGAGAGAGCTCTCTATTACTTAAGTCGAGTTCTACTGGGGGTAGAAAGCAACTACTCCCCCATTGAAAAACACTGCCTGGTGTTGATCTTTGCGATAACAAAGCTCAGACACTACGCGTTGGCGCATGAGGTCCGTCTCATTTCGAAGGTGGACCCTCTTAAATATTTAATGTCAAAGGCCATATTGACGGGACGGCTTGCTAAATGGGCCCTGCTCTTGATGGAGTTCTCGATAACATATCAACCTCTCAAGGCAGTGAAAGGTCAGGCCATCGCCGATTTCCTCGCTGAGCATCCGATATCCGCCGATTCTCCTTTGAATTGCGATCTTCCAGATGAACATGCGTTTGATGCGATCGACAGGAGTGATACCCGATGGGAGCTTTATTTCGACGGAGCATCCTCCGTGAAGAAGCGCAAACAAAGTACCCCTATAATCAAATCGGGGGTAGGACTCATCTTTGTAACTCCACAAGGAGGGATAATACGTTTTGCTTTCTCCCTAACAGAGCCGAGGACAAACAATGAAGCCGAATACGAGGCTCTGATAGCAGGTCTCGAGATCGCCATCGACATGGGAATTGAAAACCTCCTCATATACGGAGACTCCCAGCTGGTCGTTAGTCAAGTAAACGGCGACTATCAAACGTGCAAACCAGAGCTGGTGAAGTACGGAGAGAAGGTGCAGCAACTGTTGACCCAAATTCCCTCCTATACTTTGGAAAACATACTGCGCGCGGAAAACAGCAAAGCGGACGCATTGGCCAAACTTGTTTTTGCCTGAGTACAAGTTAAAAATTTGTTTTGCTTTTTAATAGCAAGAAGGAGCTTGTAGTTCATTGGTAAGACCTTGCACTGCTGAACCAAAGCACCAGAGTTCAAATCCCATCCCCCACATTATTTTTAATATTGTTTTCTTTTAATATTTTTAGAATTCCAAGAGTCTACACGTGTTAAACCCGTAAAACCAAAAGTCACAAATAAAACAAACTGGACCAGTGGGTAGACGACTCGACGATGGACCCACGGCAACCGACCTCGGCCCGACTCGGCCGCCGGATCGGCCGACTCGGCCGCCGCCGCCGGCCGATCTCGGCCGGATCGCCGAGTCGTCAACATAAAACTTGTGCCTCTTGGTCTTCTTAACTCCCCTGTATACTTTAAATTTCCTGCAATTTAACAGAGCTCTTTAAAATCCCATTAAGCCATATTTTTAATACAATTTTTAATATATTTTCAATATAACTTTTTACCTACCCTAACCCTAGTTTTATCCTATAAATACCACCCCTAAACACATCCCCCTCACTCACAAATTCTATCCAAACTCTCAAGAAATTCCTCTAGAACTTTTGTGTGCATTTGGAGTTAGCAAAGGGCGAAAATCAGGCGATCTTTCGACGACGACCCTAGGAGCTCCTGGCGACAAAACGACGCACCGGCGCCTCCTACCGCTTCCTCTCCCTCTTCTCTTGACTCTAAACCCGTGAGTTCCACCTCCCTCTTCCCCCTTCTCTTTTCTAATCTAAAAACTTGTATGTCTAAAACCCGACGGAAGCGGAGTTAATCCGACTTCCGATTCGGTTTTCTTTAAAAAGTTCAACTTTCCTTAAATAAAACAATACCAAACTCTCACAACATGACTATTAATCATTAAAAAAATATATTGAGCAGGTTCCATATCAAAAGAATTCATATTTCAATTTTTATTGCACTTTTTCAGAAAAATACCATGTAGTTTAGTTTTGACATTAAACATCATAATTCCTTGCTATATCTTTAAATAGATCACGAGGTAATGACCTACCTCCTCACAACACTCATATACAACATAGCACAATGCCTTTTGGGAACATAGAATACGGGAATACAAATTTACAATTAAATACCTTTAAATTATAAAAACCATTTTCTACAAGATTACGTATTTTTAAACAAATCTTTGCAAAGTGCCGCTACAGCCCATTTGGGGAACCCGTTCGGGATGGTGCGGATTATCACACATCCTCGAAATTAGTAGTGCGAGATGCAGACCTCCGCAAGGAGCATTCGGTCTCGAAAGATTTAAAATACAAATATTTTAAGAAAATGAGATTTCTAGAAAAATAATAAAATTAAAATTATTATATATATATATATATATATGTATGTATATATGTATGTATGTATGCATGTATTATAAAAATATCTAATTTTTGATATAATATAAATATTCCAACTTTTCTAAATCAAAAGAATCACTTTACATGAAAATACCATGCAATTCCATACAAGTTCAATACTTTACAATTAAATACCATATATTATGAAAGTAGGTTTATTCACTAGAAATGTCACAAATATAAAATTTACAGATATGAAAACTTTAAAGACGATAATTAAATACTTGAGATGTATTTTCTAAATTATAAAAAATTATTTTTATATAAAACCCCCTCAAGTTCTATAAATTACAATAAGGACCCTAGTAAACATAGGTTTAAGAGGGACCAATATCTTGAGCCTCAGGGAGCCAGAGAAGTGAGTGCTTGCCTATTTAAGGTTGACAACTTAACAAACGGTGTTATCAACACGGTAATCGTCTTTGAAAAAAACGCAAATCCTGCCGCCCATGTGTAGCGGTTACCGATAATATCAAAACTTAATTCAGGATTCAATTTCTTTTCTAATTGTTTGACTCAGACCGAGTTTGATTATAATCAATTTGCCTTGAATGTGATTCAAGTACAATCTACAATATAACAATTCAACATGAAGTTATATATTCAATCTGTTCGATCTATCAATCTATACCGCTTGACTGAACCGGACCATGGATATACATCCATTTACATGATTCTCCAGTTACATCCATTTACATGATTCTCCAGTTACATCCATTTACTGATATCATGGTTTCGGCAAGTTATCCATTTATACAATCTATATTACAAGACAATACAAGTTGCAATACAATTCAAACAATACAACAATGCAATCAAGACATCGTGGGGTTTAAGGGGTAGATTGGTACGGAAGGTGTTAGAAGTGGCACGAGACTGCAATACTTAAGACACCTAACCTGTATTCAATTGCCGTTGTTCCGGGTTGTATAACGGAACCTTGTACTTCCATTTGACTTTAGTCTCTGGCATATAGAGACTCCTCTCGTATACACTGGTATCCTTCTGTACCAAGGTACAAACAACAGCGTTAACACTAAATACAACAGTATAACAAAATAATACAACTTTAAAAGCTATACTCTCTCTCTGTCTATTCTACGTCTCCCTTATCTTTGGGACTTACCGAGCGATTTGTTCGCTGACGACATTCTTTTTCTTCTTCTTTGAATGTCGTCAGGTGATTCGGACCTTCCAGAGATCGAGCGTAGCACTGAAGACTTGGACCAGTTTATTGAAGATCCCGAGCTGTAGTTACACTTGTACACATTTCATTTCAGTACTTTCCATTTCTGTTATGCCATTGTTTAGGCATTGTTTTCATTCAGATGTATTTACTTTTCCATGTATTGTACTGTAAAAGAATGTTAATAAATAAAGTTGTTGTTCAATTATATCTTTTGTCTCTTGTGCATTTTCATTTATATTGCTTAGATACGCTTAGCGTATTTACTTTAGAGTAAATACGTAGCAGCCTCGTCGCGTCCCTTTCGCCGTACACTGAGAAGCGGGGTGTGACAGATAAGATCACCATTGTCGACCTCATAAGGACCAGGCCAAAGAACAACGAAAGAAGCACGAATTTTATAACCCGATGGCATAATCTCTCCGTCAAATATGAGCCACCATTGGAACAAGACCAATCCGTCAATCTCCTCATTGGAAATCTTGGCACCTGGATGAATCCTTTTCTATGCACCGTGGGTCTTAAGACATTCCAAGAGCTGACCAAGAAAGTTCAAATGTTGGAACGCTCAAAGCAGGAATCTTCCTCGGATTTCTAAAATAATAATAAATCCTGGAGAAACCGAAAGGATGATAATTGCAAAGGTGGAAATTCCGACGATGCTGAATCTTTTAACACTTTGGCTAACCGAAATAAGAAAGGGATGAACGGGCCTAATGCCAACCAGCCTCGGATGCCAGTGTATGGAGAGGGAGGAGAATCTCCCCTAAAAGAGACGCTCGATAAGGTCTATTCCTTCAGAAGGGACAAAGTCCGTAAAATATTCAAAAATGCTCTAAGAAACGGTCTACAATTTCCAGAATAAAAAAGACCGCAAGATGAGAATATGACCGACAACCCCAAATATTACCCCTATCACAGAGTGATAGGTCATGTCATTGAGGACTGCTTTGTCTTTAAAGATTGGGTCGAAAAACAATACAAGGTAGAAGGATAGAACTGTCTAAAGGCGTGTTAACAAACAGTCAAACCGCGACCGCCAATTTCATACAAACAGAGACCGAAGCCCTTCGGGAACCTGCTTCTCTCAGTCGTCTACCCTTCTTTGAAAAGAGCAGACCATGGAAACAATCCATAAGCCAAACGAATAATATTGCCAATGAAGAAGCATTACACAGGTACACAACCCATACGGTCTGCATAGTGGAGCCCAGAGGAACAAGTCCTCCTACGCCTTATAGCCATGATAATGACGTGGTTGTTGCCATCCAATACCGGCTCAAACCAGATGATGAAGATCCTGCTCAGGCCATTAAGCAAAAGTAGCTCGTGGTTCCTGCGGAATAAAGCTCAAGCAGAAAGGATGACCCAGTTATCATACCCGGAACTATAGAGCAAGTATTATTCTAATGAATTCAAAAGCAGCTTCAAGACAGAGACGAGAAGTTGGCCAATATCCATTCCAAAGTTGATGAGCTGGCAAACGTCATGGCATATCTCATGACCCAAGTTGCCCGATTACAATTACAACAAAACCAATATTCGGTTCATGAGCCAGGGATTGATATCCTGAAACAGCCAACCGATACTCCCTCCAGCCCAAGAGCGGAACACCTTTGCGAAAAACGGCCGCGATCATCCTACAGTCCCTCCGATACGTACACTGAACGGGGTGAGCGGACAGCGGGTGAACCAAAGACCGATCGGCATCGAGGACCAGCATCAGGAAAGGCACCAACTCTAATGGAGAGAAGAAAGAAAGTATACTCCTTCAGAAGGGATGAAGTGTACAAAATATTCGAGGACGCCTTGAACAACGGTCTGCAACTACCTATTCTAAAGAGCCCACATGAAATGAATATGACCGACAATCCCATATAATGCCCATATCATAGAATGGTGAGTCATACCATTGAAAACTGCTATGTTTTCAAAGATTGGGCGGAGAACCAGTACAAGGCTGGGAAACATCTGCCGTCCTCGGATATACCAGAAAACCACCAAGTTACGGTCATCAACTCAGCCCCGCCAAGATCAAAATTTCGAGAAGCTCGGATAAGCAAACACATTTGACCACCACGTCGTTAAACTGGAAACATTTGACCACCATGTCGTTAAACTGGGAATATTCGACCCCTAAGTCGTTAAACTGGGAGTGTAATTTTTTTTTGTAAACATAAAAAGAAGCCGAAATGATGGAGCAACTCACAATAAAAATCAGCGAGTAAAATAAAAATGAAAATAAAGCCGAAATGATAGGGCAATCGCGACCTTTGCAATAAAAAAAGCTGAAATAATAGAGCAATCGCGGTAAAAAATGTGTAAATAAATAAATATTTCAAACCTCACCAAAGGCGAATGATGAGTTGCTCCTGAAACCGTACTTCAGTGTTAGTGATGCAGACACCAACAAAATTTCAAATCTCCGAATATCCCAACGGCGAATGATGAGTCTCTCCTGGTACCATTCCAGTGTTAGCGATATAGATGCCAACAAAATTCCAAATCTCCTAAATTCTCCCACCTTATGGCCACTCCCCAAATTGACTACCGTATACAATCCATGGGCTAAAATAATCCTCATCATACCCATGTCTCACCGTAGTCACCAGTCCCGCGGCTGGTCTCCGCCCTTGGAATTATACTCCATTTAGGAAGAACAACTCATGCGTCCTCACGAATCATGAGGAGAACAAAATTTATAAGATCTTCTCGACTCGTAAGAAAACACTTTCGTGGGATCCTTACGACTCACAAAGGAAAAACACACTTGGAGGTCATCACGACTCCTAACGAGAAAATACACATACGAGATCTTTTCAACTCGTAGGGAGAAAATGCTTTTACGGGACCCTTACGACTCATAAAATTGAAAAGCCTTAGATGATAGGGACCTAAACCTGTCTCCTAAGCTATTGCTCCCTAACAGGCAAACGCAAATGATGAATTGCTCCTGGCACCTGTACTCCAGTGTTAACAACGTCGATGCCGACCCCAACCCTAAAATTCTAAACTTTCGATCCAATAGACCCCTAAGTCGTTAAATTGGGAACAAACAATCCCTAAGTCGTTAAACTGAGAATGAGGGAAATCCCCTCACGGAAAATGATGATTCACTTCTGGTACCATATTCCAGTGTAGCGGTGCTGATGACAAACTAAAACCAAAACCCCCAAATCCTCTCATGGAAAATGATGATTCACTCCCGGTACCATATTCTAGTGTAGCGATGCTAATGTCAACCCAAATCCCAAGTTCTCTTTGGCAAATGATGATTCGCTCCTAATACCATATTCCAATGTAGCGATACTAACACCAAACAAAAAACCCAAATTCCAAGTCCCAGGCTCAAAAACCCTGCTGGACGGAAGAAACTCCTAAATCAAATCAAATAAACAACTCAACTGTTTACCATTGAAGAACGGACTGAGACGTTGAGGCGTCTAGCCTGAATTTGGGGCCAGATACTATTTGGACATTTCCACCCACCTCTCCGAAGATACTAAGTTGATTTATAACAACGTATATCGAAAGTTTGGATAGATGAGACCGATGTAGCAGATTTTATCAGATTCCCCCTCATTTGTGAGGGATTTTTGATTGTGGGGACGCTCTTCCTTGCAGGCGCAAGCCCATGCAGTTAATTACATTACCGCGTTGTGATAACAACTTTCTCCTGCTCCAGTAGTTCACTTCGTGTCGTGTTGTGTTTTATTTATTTTGGTTGCCCGTGGATTGTATGCGGAGACTAATTTATGTCGTCGCCCGTAGGGCGCGGATCAGTCCAAATCTCTATATTTTAGATTTGGGGATTGAACTTAGGTTGTATGTATTCTCTTAGTTCAAGGATATTTTGTTTCATTTAAGGATCGTTAATCTGTTTTTAGATTAAGATCAATTTAAATATATGAGCATTTGGGCTCAATTTATTTTAACTAAGGATACGTTAGTTTTATTCGAGACTAAGATCAACTTAGCAGTATTTTCAGGATCATTAAATTTTATTAAGATCCAACAACAAAGCATTTGAGCTCAACTGCAGGAGAACTTTAGAGAGACTTATCCAATTTGGGTTTCGTTTGCTCGTCTTTTATTCAGAAGTGCTAAGCACTTTTTTATGGCTCAGTTTGCTCGGTATTGTGCTTTCTTTCTTTATTTAGAAGTGCTAAGCTCTTATTTGTGGCTCTGGCGCTCATGTGGGAAGCACGGGAGGACTTAGACATGGGCGCTACCCAATCAGTTGTCATGCCCCGCTTCCCAATAGACGGAAACGGTGATGTGGCGGGCAGCAACGTATTTACTAAGAAATAAATACGTTAGGCATAATTAAGCAATATATATAAAATACACAAGAATGACAAGAGATATAAAATAAACAACAACTTTTATTAACATTCATCTTTACAATACAACTGCTTTGAAAAGGAAAGATACAATGATATAAAGCAATGCTTAAACAGTGGCATACAAACTGAAATAAGTACAAGATGAGCTTGAAGTCCGTCTGGGCAGTGAACTGGTCCAAGTCCTCCTGGCCCGGCTCGATCTCCTAAGAGTCCGGTCCTCCTGACGAACATTCCAAAGAGAGAAAATAGATAGGAATGTCATCAGCGAACTAGCGTTCGGTAAGTTCCAAAAGAAAGAATAGAATAGAACAAGTAATGAGAATTGAAACTGGTAAGTTGTACAACTATAAGCTTGTTATTCTAACGTAATTGTTTGTAGCTTGGTACAGAAGGTGTTTGTGTATACGAGAGGAGTCCATCTTACTCCGTGGACTATGCTAACATGTAGTACAAGGCCCCGTCAAAACCCATGGGACAACGGCATGAGAGTTCATGTAGGTGTCTTTTAAGTGACCATCTCATGCTACATTAATACATTTCATACCAATCTACCCCGTTATCCCTGCACAATGTATTGTATAGAGTTATATTTACAATTCTTACCGAAACCATGGATACAAGTTGTTCAAGTAGTCAGGTTCAGAACGTAATCTTATAGTCATGTCAAGTTATAGCTATTCAAGTATGCATGTTAGACTTTGGATTCATATTTGAATTGGACTTTGATTTGAGTTCGGATTCAGGTTTGAGTTAGACTCATACCGAGTCAGACATTTGTAACTGATTTAGATCCTGAATTAGGTTCAGGAGTTATCGGTAACTGCTGCACATGGACGGCATGATTTAAGTCTTTTTCCAAGACAATTACCAATGATAACTCCATTAAATTTTCTATCTTAAATAGGCAAGCACTCACTTTCTCCGGCTCTCTAGGGCTTAAGAGAATTGATCCCGCTTAAACCTATATTTACTAAAGTCCTTAAATATTGTTTTATATAACTCGAGGGGGTTTTATGAAAAATATTTTTAAAAGAAATTCAAAATAAAACTCGAGAAGTTATTTATATTATTTAGGGTTTTCATGGATGTGAATTTTAAGGATTTGAGGTATTTTAGTGATAATTACATAACTTGGAAAGTTCATGGTATTTTATTGTTAAACTTGTCTTTTGTTGGTATCTTGATAGTATTTTGGTGAAACTTGTAATTCTTTTATTTTTAAAAAAATGTAAGTTTATTATATTTTGAAAATATATGGGTTTTTACCTTTTTATATAATTATTAAAAATTAAATTTTATTTAAGTAGAAAAATGCGTTTTTCTTAAAAACCGTATTTAAAACCTTTTAAGACCGAATGCCCCGTAAGAAAGTCTGCATCTCGCTCTACTAGCCTAAGGATGTGCGATAATCTGCATCATCCAATAGCGGGTCCCTAAAGAGGGTTGTAGATGCATATTTGCAAAGAAATTTAAAAATACAATCTAAAAGAAATCCGGTTTTTATAGTAAATGGTATTTTCTTGTAAAGTTATACTCGTAACAAAAATTCAGATTAAGAGGTATCGTGCTATGGAACCATGTGTGTATATGAGGGGTAGGTCATTACCCCGTGAAGTTTTCTAAAGGTAAGGTATTCAAAAAATACTAAAAGAGGTGCTATTTGAAGTTCATGGTATTTAAATGAAAAACTTAAATTAAAGTTATTTTACCTGATATTCTTGACTAAAATTTATTCTAAACATTTAATATTAAGATTACAAGTATTGTGTAAAATATGTATGAACAATATGTAAGGAAACGGTGAATTTTTTTTAGGGTTTAGAAGATCGATATCGGTTTTAACTCCACTTACCGATATTCATTTTAAAAAGAATTTTTAAAGAAGAGGAAGGAAGATTGGAAGGGACTTACAAGTTAGTTAGCCTAAGAAAAGATAGAAGAGGGAGGGTTGAACTTCGTGGCGTCGCGGGGTCGTCGGAATAGCTTCGATTCTTCTGCGGAAGTTGACCGCTTGCTAACTCCTCTTCTACTCCCTTTGTACTTAAGAAATTTTGAGAATTTTGGCTAGAATTTTTAGAATGATGAAGGGTTAGGGCATGGGGTAGTATTTATAGTGTAGAATTAGGGTTTTGGAATTAAAATGGTGAATTAAAATGCATTAGAAAGATGATAAATGGTGAATTGAAGGGTCTTTGTTTGATTGCAGGGCAATCAAACAGTGCAGGGAAGTTAGGGGTAGGGGAAGAGTCGAGCGTGCAAAGCCCGGGCATCATTTGCCACGGTTGAACCGTCGACGCCGGCCCTTATGGGGTTTTGGCCGGTCGATCTAGAGCAAAGGGTGTTGGGATTTGTGCCACGTGTATTTGTCTATGTTTAAACCCTTTTACACATATTTGATTTTTCTGTCTTTTCATTTTTGTGTGTATTGTACGTGTAAACTTTTGGGCTTCCAAAAAGTTTTAAAAAAATAAATGAGAAAAATACTGTATCTGAAGGGATTCGAACACATGGGCTACGTCATAGCAGTGCAAAGGCATTACCAGTGAGCTACAAGTGGCTTCTTGCTGTTATTTAACAAAATTAACTTATAACTCATTCTTAAGCAGTATAACTCTTTTCTGTACATTAAACTGAAAAATTCCGTACAGTAAATTCAGAGTCTTTACAACAGTGCTAAGCACTTAGCCATTTTGACCACATATATATAGTGCTCAACACTTTTATACATCGCTCACGTGTGTTTCCCGTGAGGCACTGAGTCTTCACTTCTAGGCGCTCACGTGGGAAGTACATGAGGCGCTGAGTTAATGTTTTTGGGCGCTCACATGGGAAACACGTGAGACGCTGTGCACTTTTCTTTGTTGAGCACTCACGTGAGAAACGCGTAAGGCACTGAGCTTCCCTTTTATGAGCGCTTACGTGTGTTTCACGTGAGGCACTGGGTTCCTTTAGAGATTTAATCTCTTTTTATAGAAGTTTAACTTCTATTTCATGGCGTTTGGCTATTAATGATCACCAAGATCTATATTTTGAAGATTTAGGATCGATGTTATTTAAGTACTAAGTTCTTCTGTTTTTTATAAGAACCAAGTTCTTTATGTAGAGTTAAACCCTATTATTGTTTTTGAAGGAATTAAGTTCTTGGAATCTGTGTCTTTTCTCTCTTTTCTTTTTATCTAGTTCTTTTCCCTAGATTTTGAGTGTGAAGAACAGAATCTCCCGATGAGAATTAAATTCTCAAATTGTGGGGAAATCTGTCTTACGGATCTTAGACCCACAGAAAGAACTAAGTTCTTTTTATGAAAGGTTAAACCCATGTTTTTTCTTTTTATTTATACTAGGCAAAGGAGATATGTTTATCTCTGCTTTTCTTTAGCTAGGGTTTGAGAGAAAGAGAGAGAGAGAGAGAGAGAGAGAGAGAGAATCTTCTTATTCAAAGAGAATTAAATTCTTGGTTTTTTAGAGAAGCATATGGGATCGATTCTCCATATAAGACTTGAAGTCTCGGATCTTTTATATAGAAGTAGCAAATTGTTAATTAGTTAAAGAAAATTTCTTATTTGAGAGATATCAATTGATTTAATTGACATCAAAAATTGTTCGGGGGATTTTATCCACCGCTGGATTTTTGATCCAGAGAATTTCTATTTTATAAAATATATTCTTGTTTTTAACAAGATTAGGGAAATATTTCCCCATATACAGAATTTAATTCTGTCATACGGTGAGTTTTAATCACCATTGGATTTTTAATCCAATGGTTCTTTATTTAATAGAGCTCATCTTTCTTTGTTTATAAAGATATAGGGAAATATTTTTCCATTTCATTGGATCTTTGATCAACAGCTTTCTGTTTAACAGAAAATATCTTTCTCATTTAGAAAGAGCAGGGAGATATTTTACCCCAATAGAATTTAATTCTATATTTGATGATTTTTAATCACCATTGGATATTTGATCTGAAGGTTCTGTATATAGAATTTAATTCCATGAGAAGCTAAAAAGTATGTTCTCGCGTGTTTAATACGTGACCCCAGTGTGGGTTTTAATTTGGTTATATTTAGGGCTCATATGTTTTGCATATAAGCGCTCATATGTTTAACACGTGAGGCTGGTTTGCCCTCTTTTAGTTGTTTATTCTCAACGCTTATATGCTTTGCATATAAGCGCTCACGTGTTTAACACGTGAGGCTTAAACTGTGAGAATGCTTTGAATATGAGTGCTCACGTGTTTAACATGTGAGGCCTGTTTAGCCTTTTTGGTTATTTCTTTTCAGCATATGTTTTGCATATGAGCGCTCACATGTTTAACACATGAGTCCAAACTGTTGGTTTTAATTCTCCTCAAAGCCAGAACGCTGACGTGCTTTGCACATAGGAGGAATTCGTTTCTTCTTTCTTTTCTCCCCTTTTTTTATAAGGGAACTACAAGCTCTGGGCCAAAATTTTTGGCGGGAACAAATGCCCCCACTATTTTGCCAACATAGGTATGTACGTGGGTTAAGTAGTGTAGAGTTATGCATATTCATAGAATTGATGGCTTAGGAGACATGACTCTGTCGCCTAAGGCTTTGTCCATCTTCATGAGTCGTAAGGGTCTCAAGAAGATTGTTCTCCCTATGAGTCATGGGATCTCATATGTGTATATTCTTTCTAGAAATCGTGAGGATTCCTAAGTGTCCATCGTCTCCATGAGTCGTATGGATCTCACTCAGGTATTTTTTCCTTATGAGTCGTGAGGACCCGTAAATAGCTTCTTCATTTCATTGGCATGTAATTTTGACGAATGTGGCCCGTAGATAGTATACAAGAGTCAGTTTGGACCTACTTGTAGGGCAGCGATGGCTTAAGAAACATGTTTAGATCTGTCGCCTAAGGCTTTTCAATTTTATGAGCCGTGAGGGTCCCATAAAGATATTTCTCCCTACGAGTCGAGAGGATCTCGTAGGTGTATTTTCTCCTTAGAAGTCGTGAGGACCCATAAGTGTATTTTCTCTTGAGATTCGTAAGGATATCACAAGAGAATTTTCCCTTTACGAGTCGAGAGGACCCATAAATGGCTTCTTCTCCTCATTTGATGCAATTTTGGAGAATGTAGCCCGTGGATAGTATACATGAGTCAGTTTGGACGTACTTGTAAGGCAGCAATGGCTTAGAAAATAGGTTTAGATCTATCACCTAAGGCTTTTCAACTTTATGAGCCGTGAGGGTCTGATAAACATGTTTCTCTCTACAAGTCGAGAGGATCTCATAAGTGTATTTTCTCCTTATAAGTCGTGAGGAATCCTAAGTGTGTTTTCTCTTGAGAGTCGTAAGGATCTCACAAGAGTATTTTCCCCTTAAGAGTTGAGAGGACCCGTAAATACCTTCTTCTCCTCAGTGGATGCAACTTTGGAGAATGTGGCCCGTGGATAGTATACAAGAGTCAGTTTGGAATTACTTGTAGGGCAGCGATGTCTTAGGAAACAGGTTTAGATTTGCCGCCTAATGCTTTTCAAATTTATGAGCCGTGAGGTTCTTATAAACATATTTCTCTCTATGAGTCGAGAGGATCTCATAGGTGTATTTTCTCCTTAGAAGTCATGAGGACTCCTAAGTGTGTTTTCTCTTGAGAGTTGTAAGGATCTCACAAGAGTATTTTCCCCTTACTAGTCGAGAGGACCCATAAATGGCTTCTTCTCCTCATTGGATGTAACTTTGGAGAATGTGGCCTATGGATAGTATACAAGAGTCAATCTTGACCTCCTTATAGGGCAATAATGCTTGGGAAACAGGTTGATATCCCCGTCGCCTAAGGCTTTTCACCTTTATGAGCCATGAGGGTCTCATAGAGATATTTTTTCCTACGAGTCGAGACAAGTCGAGAGGATCTAGCAGGTGTATCCTAATGTAAAATGTACATAGCCCTCACTCTTTTATGATAGGGGTACGTTAGGTTTGCGGTACTAGGTTTAAGTCCATCGTACCGTCGCGTTGGCTGATGTATTCCTTAATATGCAGTCCTTTAGGTTGCTGCTCAAGTAGCCCCGCGACTATCGTGTCTCTGATCCCTTCCGAGCCTGGACAAGACGTCTTCAAGAAATCTTCTTAGGTTGGAATATCCATATTACCGTCGGAAGAACAAGCGTTAGGTATTTTCTGTGGCGCTTTTTACTTGAGGTTAGACTTAATTTGAAGCCCCGATGGGTTATAACCGCACCCTTCTGGGGTTGGATGATCTCTAATGATCTTTAGGCTTTGTACGTATTGCTTTCAAGACCTGAACCAAGGATTATGCCGTCACTTCATTTTTGTTTTGATGATGTCACGCCGATATTTTTCTGAAGTCAGGTAGACATCCGTATGGCCTCTAGGCCGTATATATCGCCATCAAGGTCTAGAGCTAGGATTTTACTGTCACTCCACTTTTATTTGACCGTTGCGTCCGCACCATACTGGAATGAAAGGCACGTCGAGTTAGTCTCTAGATTGTATATGTACCGTTAAGACTTGGAGCTAGGATTTAGCTATTGCTCCACTTTTATTTAACCCTGGGGTCTTTGTTGACGTCGCGTATGCACTGAACAGGAACGTCGAGCTGGAGCAAGGATTTGCCATTGCTCCACTTTGATTTGGCTCCTTGGAGCTTTGTCGACACCACGCCTGTACTCCGCTAGAGTAAGAGGGACGTCTAATTGGTCATTAGGCTGCATATATTGCCAATAAGACTTGAAGTTATGAATATGACGTCACTTCAATTTTGTTTGACCCTTGGGTCGCTGTTGATGTCGCATCTGCACACTGCTAGGATGAGAAGAAACGCCGGGATGATCTCCTGGCTCTAGATGTTGCGATTGAGATTTAAAGCTAGGATTTTTCCATTTCTCCATTTTTATTTGGTGATGTCGTGCCAATTCTTCGCTGAAGAGGGATAGACATCTATAAGACCTCTATACTGTATGTATTGCAATTGAGGTCTGGAGCTAGGATTTTGCCGTCACTCCACTTTTGTTTGACCCTTGAGTCCTTATTAACGTCGCGTCGGCATCAAGAAGGGATGTCGAGTTGATCTCTAGACTATAAATGTTGCCATCGAAATTTGGAGTTAGGATTTTACCATTACTCCACTTTTATTCGACCCTTGGGTCCTTATTGACGTTATGTCTGCACCGTATTGGAATGAGAAGAACGTCGGAATAGTCTTTAGATTGTAGATGTACCGTCAAAACTTGACTCTCCCTATGACGGATCCTGGTGGGAAGATATGGTTCCTTTTATTTCGTTTAAGCCTATGGATTGTATACAGGGGTCGGTGTGGACTTACTTGCAGGGAAGAAATTTTTTATTTTATTCATTTTTTTTATATTTCCGCAATGCTCTATCTTTTCAGTTTTTTATATTGCGAAAGTCATTATTGCCTAATCATTTCGGCTATTTTTTCTGCAGTGCCTAATCATTTCGGCTATGTCATTTTTTTTACTCGCTATTTTTTATTGCGAGTTGCCCAAACATTTCGGCTGTTTCATATGCATATATTTTTTGCTTGCTGATTTTTATTGCGAGTTGCCCCATCATTTTGGCTATTTTATATGCATTTTTTTGCTCGCTGATTTTGTTGCGAGTCGGAGACTTGGGTCATGATACCAATTTTGGCATCAACATCGCTACAGCTAGAATATTGACAGGAGCGAATCATCATTTTCCGTGAGAGGACTTAGAGTTTGACACCTGTTTAGGCATCGGAATCGCTACAACTGGGATATTTCCAGGAGCGAATCACCATTTGCCCTTGTCGATTTGGACAAAGGTGGCTTAGCAAATAGGGTTAAGATCCTGTTGACTAAGTCTTTTGATTTTATGAGCTATAAGGGTCTCATAAAGGTATTTCTCCCTACGAGTTGAGAGGATCTCGTAGATGTATTTTCTCCTTAGGAATCATGGGGATTCCTTAGTGATATTTTCACTTGTAAGTCGTAAGGATCTTACAAGAGCATTTTCTCCTTGTAAATCGAGAGGACTTACAAGTGCCGTTCATCATATGAGGATATTTCTTGCCATTAGTGGAACTCGGTTGGAACATATTTTTTTTGTGCCCGTGGATTGTATACAAGAGTCGATATCGAACTACTTATAGGGCAACTTGGGAAATACGATGGTTTAAGAACAGCTTTAGATCCTTGTAACCTAAGACTTTTGAATTCTATGTGCCGTGAGGGTCTCATAGGGAAGAATTTTCCTTATGAGTCATGAGGATCTCGCAAGTGTAATTTCTCCATAAAATCGTATGAATTCTTAAGTGTGTTGATCGTTTGTGAGTCGTAAGGATCCCACGTATGTATTTTCTCCTCACAAGGTCGTGATGGCCTTGGAAGTGCACATTTTTATTTTATTTTATGAGATTGGGCCATTTCAGGTTTTCACAAACTCGCCAGTCCTGCTGTTTTTACTTATGGCGTCCTTTCGGGTTTTTATCCGTGCCCATTTCGCTTGTGGATATACCGTCTCCTTTTTTTTTAATAAGATTGCGCCCTTCAGGTTTTCACAAACTCGCCGGCAGTCCTGTTGTTTTTACTCACGGCGCCCTTTCGGGTTTTCATCCGTGCTCATTTCGCTTATGAACATACCATCTCCTTTTCTTTCTTTCTTTTTTCCTTTTTTTCCTTTTTAAACGAGATTGCGCCCTTTCGGGTTTTCACAAACTCGCTGGCTGTTTTTACTCATGGCGTCCTTTCGGGTTTTCATCCGTGTCTATTTCGCTTGTAGACATATTTATGAACGGTGAAACTCTCGAAAGTAGCTTCGTCACAGATGATCCATCTGTTTGCCGGTAGGACTTGGGGGTGGTTTCATCACCGGAGTAGCTATGTAGCCGGTGGGACTTGAGTTGTAATCTTTGCCGGTAAGACTTCGATTGCAATATAGATCTCAAGGGAGCATATCGCCATATTTAGGGCGACGCGCTAGTTTAGAGACATTTCGGTCCATTATCACCGTGTTTAAGGCGACGCACTAGTTTAGGGATGTTTCGGTCCATTCTTTATCATTCGTTCGGGGAGTTACATAACTCATCTCTTCCGAGGCTTGCTTGCGGAGGCGCTACTGCCTGTCCTTTGTTTGCATGGACACTTCACACCTTAAGCTATTTTCACTCTCTTGGACTGCTTCTTTTACCATCGCAGCAATTGGGTTGTTTTGTGGGAAATACCGGGCATTTTACATGGCACCTGCTCCCTGCTCATCAATGTCTCTTTCTGACGCTGACGGAGTATCTTCTTCATATACGAAAGAACGAGATATCACGTCTGTAGGATATATATTCCCTAGAGGCCATTATTTGTAATGGATACTATTGATATGTATATATGTACAAGACAATCTTACTCGAAATGATAGTATGCTATCTGGTTTGCCTTTATCTTAACATGTGCATATATTTTACTTGTTATTACGTATTGCTTATACATGTTGATAAAGCCCGTAGGATGTACTTGACTACCAGCGTTGTGATGGAGATCATATTTGTGGGGGCTGGATACTTTATAAGCACATCCTTAAAGTGTCCCTAGTCATAAGAATATCGAGACACGACATCGATATTCCAGACTAGACTGGTGTATAAATTTCTAGACCCCGATAAGAGGCAATGGTTAGTCCCACAGCCATTGGTGTGTTTCACCTAAGATTGTATACAGGTGCTCACTGTCGATGGGTACACTGGATGGACTCGCCGGGAACTGCTGGATGGTATTATACCAAGCGTCAGATGGCAGTTCTTATATGGCATGTATACATGTAGTCTATAGACCTGAGATCATCATTTGTCTCGTGTGAGTTCCCACTGTGCTTTGATTACTACCTTGCCACACCTCAAAGGAGTCGTGCAAACAGGTTTTAGTTGGGTACAGTCCCGAGCCATATGGAGGCAGTGAGTGATTGTTAGGGATACGTCTCTCTCGGTATAGGGAGTTGATATCGTACTGTGTTTAGTTGGTCAACACCATAATCCCCTGGCCAGGGCAGTTGAGAATTACTGATAGTTAGATCAGTAGTTTCTCGGATGGTCTTGAGCCACACCAACACGACTTATCAGGTTAGTAGGGGTCTGACGTTAACCACCCTTAGATTATGCGATACTCTTAGATGAACAGACCGAACTATACGGATATTATCACGGTTAGGCTCAGTAGGGGTTCAGATGAGTTTGATCGTCGGCCTTTTTCTCGATAGATACCTGGATAGCCGTTATGTACAGCTAGTGCCGCTGATGTGCTTATGGTTAAACCTATTGCCAGCGTACTGTCGAGTCTTTAAAGTCCCACACAGAGGGTTTTCCTAGTTCAGGAGAAACGATGTGGATGCCATATGTTTATACGTGCAGGGTTCCGGTTAATTATGTGTACTAGTTGCGCAGAATTTGATCGGACGGATTATAATACTAGCGGGCTTAGGATTAAGCCGGTTTGTTAAATCAGATATTGATTTAATACTAGTATTATATTAGTAGTATCATTCTAACTCTCGGGTATTCGTATTTTGATATAAATACGGGTATGTATAGACGGTGGAATGAATTTTGTATTTATACAAAATATCTTCTAGAAGAAGACAACTCATCATGCATTTTTTTCTATTTATTGAAAATAGAAAATGAGGTGGAAAGGTGAGATGGTTTGAAGCATGGCAATTATTTTTATTTATTCATTTGTGAATACTATTGAAGTATGGCTATTATTTTAATAAAGAGAAAAATACTTGATATTATTTTGGAGCTAGCCATTTCTTCAACTCATTCTCATGTTTCCATTCTTTCCTTTCTCTTGATCCCACCTTCATCCTCGACCCTAACCATTCTCATGAGTTGAGAGCCATGGGGCTTTAAGATAGAAGAAATCACTACAATCATCTCCACATATTCTAAACTAACTAGATTAGCAAACTAGCTAGTTTAGTTACTTTCTTTTAAAAGTAGAAACTTGAATCTAGAACCTTCGGATGGATTATCTGGGATTGAGGAGGTCGACAACAAAGCTAGATCAAGGACCCCAAAAGGAGGTTAAGAAGAGGTGTCAAGACCCGAAGGACATAAACTTATCAGTATAACCCTCTTTATATAGTAGCTATAACTCCTTTTAACTAGTTTAGTGTTTGGTTAGATTCTAGTTAGTTGTTTCTAGCGCCAAGTTTATTGAAAAGTTAAAGTTTTTTAGTTTCGCAATGGCCGCGGTTAACGGTTATGGCGCTAGGAATCCTTATATGGCATTAGAGCCACCAAAACATTTTATACTAGTAGTAAACGATGCCTAAGTTTCAAAATCGAAAAACCCGATTTTCAAAACCTACTTTCTGTTTGAAAAGTTTTAGTCTTTGAAATTTTTTTAAACAAGTGCAGAGGCTTACTCATGATATGATAGTGACACACAATGAAAACGAGGAAAATTGGCCAAGAAAAAACCGCCAGAAATCTTCAAAAACCCGTTACCGTCGGTATACTGTTTACATCTGGTCCTCGTTTTCATCCAGTGTTTTGGGTTTTGGAAATTGGTATTTTTGGTCTTATTTGTTTTTCCCCAGATTTCACTTAGTGTTATCTTTGTATTGGGGCAACTTGGACGGTTTTAGAACATGAAACTTTTGCATCGTTGATCTCTGTAATGTTGTGTATGTGTTTTCAAACGTCGTTTAATTGCTATATGTCATTTAAACGGGGTTGCACATACGTGTTTCTGTTGCAGTGATATTTATATCTGTGATGGTCATTCGGATTGTTGTGTTGGATAGCCCCTAGTGCAATGGTAGTTGTACAATTTTGATTCATTTGTATAGTCATTATTGCGGGATGAGCGTCCGACATGTAGACCGCCGTTACCGCCAGTTTGTATATTCTTTTATTAGGGCACAGCCGGGTTGAGGTTGATATCACCATTGTATATATTATTTCTTTTCTGTACTAGGATTACCCCGCGGCGGAGTGCATGAGTAGCCTGGTTCTAGAGGGCAATGGGGCCCCATCTCATGGCGTTAAGACCGGGGTGCCTTACTCTAGAATTGGCGGTCTATTCGCCGCACTCATAGGGGGTATAGGATGACCCACGGAGGAGTGCTCAAGTTACCGGATTTCGTGAAGTGCTGGGTGGCCCCTTCATTTTGTTGATTGGAGTTGTCACGCTTCCGGCATTGGCGGTTAACTTGATGCACTCGTAGGTGTCTTGGTTCTTTATTGCACAGGCTATCCACACGACCGGGAATGTCGAGTTTCATTTATGGCTCAAATGAAACCCGAGGCTTCTAGATTATCCCCTGTTCCATTTTTCTTATCGCTTTTCTGTGATATTGCTTATATCATGCCTGAGACGAATGGTTATATATATACACTAGTAGATATTGTATATGTTTTGCATCCACGCTAGTCCTGCCCCCGCTCTGCCGTTAGTTAAGTAACCAAACGATACATGACGGGGCTCCGAGGCGAATGCGGATGTCATATACGTACATTTTATTTTCGTTCATTTCTGGTGTGATAGGAATTAATTGATGGAACCACATTAATCCTCATTAATTCAAGATAAGAAACCTAAAAGATGTTGGAACAATTTAAAAAACCACACGGTTCTTTTCAAAACACTCGTTTAAAAAGCGGATCTTGAACCACTCCTTTTCAAAGCTATCATTCCTACAATGATATCAAGTTCATTATGTTCAAGGTTTGTGCAAAAACCAGTCGTAGCCCTCCGTCATTTCAAATGGATAGCACATCGTATTTGTTCCCGCCAAATTTTTTGGCTAAGAGCTACTTGTTCCCTTATAAAAAGAGGAAAGAAGAAAGAGAAAAAGAGTCATAATAGTTTGGCATCACGTGTTAAACACGTGGGCGCTTATATGCAAAGTATATAAGCACTGAAAACAAATAACTAAGGGCCAAACTAGCCTCACGTGTTAAACACGTGGGCGCTCATATGCAAAGCATATGAGCGCCGAATAAAATAAACCTAAAGGCCAAACTGGTTTCACGTGTTAAACATGTGAGCGCTCATATGCAAAACTTATGAGCGCTGAATATAAATAACCAAAGGCCAAACATGCCTCACGTGTTAAACACGTGAGCGTGCATATGCAAAGCATATGAGCGCTGAAAATAAATAGGCTAAAACCCACATTAGGGGTCACGTGTTAAACACGTGATTTCTTTTGCCACTTTCTTTAGCAGCGCTCACATGCAAAGCATGTGAGCGCCCCAATTTAAAATGCTCACATCAGATAGAATTAAATTCTATTTGGGAAATATTTTCCCTGATCTTTTTGATACGGAAAGATTCATCTCTAACAGAGAATTTTGGATTTAAAAATCCATTTGTGATAAAATATCACCAATCAAACTACCTGATAGAATTAAATTCTATATGGAAAATATTTCCTTGATCTTTCTCAAACTAGAAAGATCTTCTCTGTTAAACAGAGGACCCTTGGATCAAAGATCCAACGGTGATTATAAAATCACCCCCTGATCATCTGGTAGAATAAAATTCTATCTTAGGGAAATAATTTCCTAATTTTGCTAAATTAACAAGATATTCATAGGAAAATATTTCTTAATCTTGTTAAACAAACAAGAAATCTTCTCTGTTAAACAGAGAGCCTTTGGATTGAAAATCCAACGGTGAATCAAATTCACCAATTAATCTTCATGATCTCTTAATGAGAGATTTTCTTAACACTTTTTTCCCTTCTCCTATAAATAGGAGCAAGGAGATTAAATTGAGAGAGAGAGAACACCCCAAAAGTTTCTGCAAGAAAAATATATACAGTGAGCTCTTGAAAAAGAAAGAGAATTTAATTCTCAAAAGAAGAAGAAGACCTGCCTCATTGAAACCCTAGGTAAAGAAATACAGAGATCATATTACCCCCCTTTGCCTTTCTAAGGGTTTAACCCTTCATATAAGAACTCAGTTCTTTCTCTGGTTGAGATTTGCAGAAGCAGATCTCTCTACAAGTTAAGAATTTAATTCTCATCGGGAAGATTCTATTCTGCAGATTAAAAACTTAGGGGAAAAGAACTAAGTTAAAAAGAAAGAACATGAATATATGGGAATTTAATTCCTCCAAAAATTAGGGTTTAACCCTATATAAAGAACTTAGTTCTTCAAAAAAATGATGACGATCCAAGATCCTCAAAACCGAAATCTTGATGATCATCAATGACTAAAAATATCATTAACAGAAGATCAATATCTCTCAGAAAATCTTGGTGACTCATTAGTGCTTAGCACTATTTTGAAGCCTCACGTGTTTCCCATGTGAGTGTTTCAAACGAACAAAAAGAACAACCAAAAATGCCTCACGTATTTCCCCACGTTATTGCTTAAAAAAAGGAAACAAGCAAAAGAAAAGCCAAAGCTACCCTATGTGATTCTCACGTGGGCGCCTAAATAGCAAAGAAAAACTTCTTTGTTAATTAGGCAGTCACCCCAAAAGGAAGCAGTCACGTGAAATGTCTTGAGCGCTATCCAAATGCTTAGCGCTTCTGTAAAAAGAAGGAAACGAATAAATAAAGCCCAAAGCCCAGCATTCACGTGCTTCCCACCTGAGCATCACGCAGAGTGCTCAACACACCATGATTAGTCAAAAATGACTACAAAAACGCTCACATCTGAGTGCCTTACGTGTTTCACACGTGAGCGCCAATAGGCTCCAGTGTTTTGCACTAATCCAGTGCCTCACGTGTTTCACACGTGAGCGCTGTATGTCTCAGTGCTTAGCACTTTTGGATAATTATGGAAACTCATCTCATCCCAAATCGGCTAAGTTTCCTGAGGTTAAACCTCTTTGATTTTAAATCAACCGAGCTCATATTGCTCATAATTTCCCAAACTGATCTTAGTCTCAAAAATGACTAGTGGTCTCCCATCGATGATATCCAAAATGATATTCATCTTATGTCTCCTAAAGTAATCTTAGTCTCAAATACGACTAATGATTCTTACGTCCACCACAACCCTTTTCCCTCAAATATGGGATTTGGTTCAAGGGTACATCTTTTCACACCTATGATATATGTCGTTGTAATTCATCAACGTCTTTAGAGAGATGGCAGGTCCCGAAGACCAACAATTTCTTTCATTGATGCACTTCTAAACTGACGTGCACGCCTCAAACCAGATCGTGCCCTAAATTGGGTACATTTCATATCAACATCGTTCACTCTGCCACTTAACAAATACACGTGCGCACATGATGAATGATGGACCGAAATGTTCTTAAACTAATATTCGCCTCAAATACGGCGATAATGGACCGAAATGTCCTTAAACTAATATTCGCCCCCAAATACGGCAATAATGGACCGAAATGCCCTTAAACTAATATTCACCCCTAAATACGGCGACAAAGGACCGAAACGTCCTTAAACTAACATTTCTCCTCAAACATGGAGATAATAGACCGTGATGTCCTTGAACTAAAATAATCGAGCCTAAATGCTCATATGTTTAAGTTGATCTTAATCTCAAACCAGATTAACGATCCTTAAATCAACCCAAACCCAAATCTAAAAATATACGGATTTGGACTAATCTACGCCCTACAGGCGATGGCATAAATTAGTCTCCGTATATAATCTACGGGCAACCAAAATAAAACAAATATACACATGACACGAAGTGAACCTCCGGAGCAGGAGAAAGTGGTTATCGCGATGCGGTAACGTAATTAACTGCAAGGGCTTGCGCCTACGGGGAAGAGCGTCCCCACAATCTAAAACCCCCTCGCAAACGAGGGGGAATCTGATAAAGTCTGTTACAACGGTCGCGTCTGTCCAAACCTACGATATACGGTGCCATAAATCAACTTGGCATTTTCGGAGAGGTGTACGGATAAATCCAAATAGCATATGCCCTCAGAATTCAAGCCAAACGTTCCAACACCCCGGTCCGTCTTCCGGCGGTGAACAGTATTCATGCTATATTTGTTGGCCTTTGTCAAGGCATAGTGAAAGGTAGCGGTATGTTGTTTGTTTGTAGCATAGATAAATGCATTAGTTTAGGACAGTCGTACAGCCTTGTTGGCCTTCGTCAAGGATAAGTACGGGTGGGTCTAAATCAATCAGGACAATGATGGGAAGAACTTGACTTGCGTCTTATGATTTTTTGGCTTTCGTCAAGGTCATAAGAGCTTAGGGCAAAAACCACATCTGGAGTTTCAAACATAAAGGAAACTTGTAGATTTAGCATACTTTCTGGAGTGTAGTGACTAGAGTGGCTTCCATCTAGGCCATCACATGATGATAGTTGGATCCCGATCCCAGTGATGAGTAGGATTACTCTTGGGAGATATTTTTTCACTTCGCAATTAGCTAACCTATCAGGTGTCTAGAAAGTGTTAATGAGGCTACGTCTCTGCGGAAATGAGGTTTATTTTAATTAGGTCCGTGCGAGAGCACGGAAAACCTCCCTCGGAGCACCAACACCCACCTGGCTGAAAGGTTAGCAAACTTGTAAAGTGTAAATGATCCCGACTAATTCTCTTTTTAAGGTTTGATGGAGAATTCGAGAAAACAGTGGGAGCCATCCTGGTTAGATAAGATAATAAACCAATCTAATCTTGCAAGAGCATATGCTGAGTGTTTCTTTTCTCTCTCTCTCTGGCAGCAACCATGACAGGACTTAAACTACTACTCAGAAAAAATACACTAACTGGGCCAAACTATAAAAATTGGCTGAAAAACGTCAATATTGCACTTACTTATAACAAAATGGCATATGTCCTCACCAGTATTGCCCCCACTGTCCCAGGGCCAGATTCCACAGTTGCGGACATCGAGGTTCGCAAAACGTGGGATCTGGATTGCGAAAGCTAGGTGCATTGTGCTGGCTTCAATGAATAATGAACTTCAGAAGAAACACGAGAATATGGACATCAAATCCATTTTTCTCCATTTCAAGGGTTTGTATGGAGTGCACTCTCATATCGTAAGGTATGAGAACTCAAAGAAATTATTTTAGATGAGGTTAGCTGTCGGATCACCTATAGGAGAACACGTCCTAAAGATGATCAGTTTCATTGAAGAACTCGCAAACCTGGGATGCGTGTTAGAGAACGAGTTATATATTGAATTAATTCTACAGTCCCTTCCTCACACCTTCTCTTAGTTCATGCTGAACTTTAACACGCATGGGATGGAAGCGGATCTTCCAAAGCTCCTCAATATGTTGAGGGTAGCTGAGAACTCCTTGAAAAAAGAGAAGACACATGTTCTTATTGTCACGCCCCATTTTCCAGTAGACGGAAATGATGATGTGGCAAGCCCACGGCATATTTATTCAGAGAATGTCATTCCCTAAATAAATATACTAAGCGTATTGAAACAATAATGTACAAATGCAAGAATAAATGGAGACTGTAAAATTTTTAACAAATATCTTTATTTACATTCAACTTGAAATATATACAGGTACACGAGTTTCAAATGAAAAGTAATTACAATAAAAGAAATGCCTAAACATGTGGCATACATAAGCTGAAAGAAAAAGAAAGTTAAGCTAATCCTGAGTAGCGATGTTATCGTAATCCTCTTCGGTAGCCTCCACTTCCTCCATCTCGACTGTATCTGATGAACATTCCAAGAAAATAAAGGTGGGTGGAATGCCCGTCGGCGAACTAGCGCTCGGTAAGTCCCAAGGATAGAATAAGAGTGAAAAGTAACAAGTATATAATAAAAGAAATAATGTAAATGACCAGTAAAAGTGTGTAGATCTGAATATGGGTATATATATCTATAAGTCTCTATATAGTCATTATGTTAACGTTAAGTTCCAATGTGAATGTCAACGCAGCCGTAGAAGTATTCACAAGCTCAAGAGTGGGGCCCCAGGAGCAAGAAAACACGGGCCCATTTCATATGTTAGCATTGGGACTCTAAGCTGTGGAGGAGTCGACCCGACTGAGATTCGAGTAAAATAAAAAATAGGTTAATACGGGACTTCTGAAGCTCCGTTGGATTCACACAAGAAACTATCCTAAACACCTCGAGTATAATATCTATTATAACAGTAAGATAGACTTAGTTGATTTCATTGGTTGATTATAACATGACTTGATCGAAACCAGAGATTGCAAAAGGTGAATAATGAAGTCGAGTGAGTCGAGTAAAGTGCGAGTTATGTCAATTGTAATCTTGGGTTGAGTCAAGTTAGTTGAGTAGATTGAGTTCGAGTTCACGCTCAAATTTAGGTTCGGGTTCGAGTTCGAGTTCGAGTTTAGATTCACGTTTGGATTCGAGTTATAGATATTTCTTGTGAATGGATTTTAACTGTTGAAATCTTAAGTTCAGGAGAAATCGGCAACTGTTGCACATGGATGGCAGGATTTGTGTCTTTTTTCAAGACAATTGCCATTTGATAACTCCGTTAATTTGATGTCTAACCTGAATAGGTAAGCACCCACTTTCTCCGACTCCCTGGGGCTCAAGAGAAAGGATACCGCTTAAATCTATATTAATCTAGAGTCCTTGAATATTTGTTATTGTTGTTTACATTGTATTTATATTGTTTGCATTTCTCGATGGGGTTTTATGAAAAATATATTAATATTGTTTAAAAATAAATCTCGAGGGTGATTTATAATATTTAGATTTTTTATGAACATGTATTTGAATTTTAGTGGTATTTTAGCGATGAAACCTAAATTTTAAAAGTTTATGGTATTTTTATGAAAACTACACCTTCTGTAAACTTGGTGGTATTTTCATTTAAATTTTAATCTTTCATTTTAAAAATATTGTTTCATAATTTGTTTTTATTGAAAATACAAATTCATGGTTTTATATAGTTTTCCAAAGTTTAGTTTTGTTTAGAAAAGTCGTTTTCTTAACAACCGTAATTTTATTTACTTTCGAGACCGAATACTCCGTGAGAAGTTCTGCATCTCGCTTTACTATCCCAAAAATATGCGATAATACGCACCATCCGTTAGCAGGTCACCTAACGAGGGTTGTAGAGGCGCAATTGCAAAACGAGAATATATTTAGAACATCGTGCTATGAAACTATAATGTGCGTATGGGGTAGGTCGTTATCCTATGAAGGTTCTAGAGATATATACGCTAGTTATAAAAATAAAGGTTATATTAAAGTTCATGGTATTTTTCTAAAAAAGTTCATTATATGATTATTTCTCATGGAAAATTTTATTACACTAAAACCTAAATGGTGTGAATGATATGTTAAAGTGGTTTTAGAGAATTTGTATGAACTATTAACATAGCAAGTGCGTCAAAAATTGGTTTAAAGAAATAGATTACATGTTAACTCCACTTTTGTCGATATATTTTAAAAATTATATTGAAGTGAAAAGAAAGAGAGATGAAGGGACTTAAGGGTTCTAGATCATTAAGAAAAGAGTAAGGGAGAGGAAAAAGGTCTTCGTGGCGTCGCAGTTTCGGCTGGAAATGCTCCGGTCGTCGAGATTTAGTTTGCTACTCCACTTGGTTGCTTAACTCCACTTGGTACTTTTAGAGTTTTGAGAGAATTTTGATAAAATTTCAGAATGGGGGAGAGTTAGGGCATGGGGTGGTATTTATAGTGAAGAATTTTGGGTTTGGGAATTAAAATTTTGAATAAATAGAATTCAATTGGTGTTAATTAGGGATTTGAAGAGTCTCTATTTGATTGTAAGAAAATCAAACAATGCAAAGGAGTGGAGGGAAGTCAAAGAGGTGTGTCTGCAAAGCACGGAGGTGATTGGAGACGGTCCAACCGTTGGCGGCGGGCAAAGGGAGGAAACAGGCGGTCGGATCTTGGCGCTTTGTCTCGAGATTCGTGCCAGATGTTTTAATTAGTGTTAACTCCTTATTAATCCCGTTTGAGTCTTTCTTAAACTTTTCGATTCTCCGTGTATTGCACATGCAACTCTTGGGCTTCCAAAAAGTTAAGAAGAAAAATATAAAAATAATTAGGATTGAGAGGATTCGAACACACAGGCTATATCACAACAGTGTAGACGCTTTACCAGTGAGCTACAAGTTGCTTCCTGTTTTTATTAAACAAAAATAAATTATAACTCCTAATTAGGCTGAAATATCCTTTCTAAACATTAACCAGTAAATTTTGTACAGGGATTTATGAGTTGTTTCATTCTACCCTCCTTATAAAAATTCCGTCCTCGAAATTTACATAGAGACCAATTTTCAAAAAGGTAAGGGTATTGTGCACGCATATCGTCTTCTCGCTCCCATGTCGAATCTCTTGGCAAATCCTTCCTCCATATCACTTAGACCAAGTTCACTTCCTTATTCTGCAATGTCTTCACCTTTCGATCCAAGATCTCGACTGGCTACTGCTTGCAACTCAGATCGGTTTGTACTGTGAGCTCTGAGTGATCAAGTATGTGGCTGGGGTCGCTCATATATCGTTGTGGCTGGGGTCATTCACATATCGTCATTGCTGGGATATGTGGAACATATTGTGCACTCCTTCCAATGAAGGTGGTAGTGCCATGCAGTATGCCACTTCTCCTACTCGTTCGAGTATGTCGAACGGTCCGATGTATCTTGGACTGAGTTTACCCATCTTTCCAAAATGTATCACTCCTCTATTCGTTGAGATCATTAGAAACACATGCTCTCCGGGTTGGAACTCCAGGTGTCGACGCTTTGCAACTGCCCAATGCTTCTGTCGGTCCTGGGCTATGCTTATCTTTTCCCTGATCATGCGAACTACATCCACAGTTGCCACTATCATCTCTGGTCCAAGGAGTTCACGATCTCCAATGTCGTCCCAACTTAGTAGGGAATGACACTTTAGTCCGTACAGTGCTGCGAATGATGCCATTCCAATGCTTGCCTGGTAGCTGTTGTTATATGAAAACTCCACAAGGTGTAGGTGATCTTCCTACGAACCTCCAAAGTCTAACATACAGGCTCTCAACATATCTTCCAGGATCTGCATTGTTCGCTCAAGCTGTCTGTCTGTGGATGGTACGCCGTGCTGAAATTCAGACTCGTTCTCAGACTAGCTTGCAGACTCTGCCAAAACTATGATCGGAATCTCGTATCACAATCGGAGATGATGCAAACAGGTATCCCATGCAATCTCATGATCTTATGCATGAGTTTATGGGTATCAAGACAAATATGGTACATCATGAAGGTTTAAATCTTACTTTAGATTTCTACTTACCTCCATCTACTTACTTGCCAACGTCTCGGTTGACTGGCCAACTCTGAATGGAATAAAGTGTGCTGACATAGTGAGTCGATCCATAATAACCTAAATTTCTTCATTACCTTTTGTGCTGCGAGGGAGAGCAGTCACGAAGTCCATAGTAATGTGCTGCCATTTCCATTCTGGGATTGGTAACGGTTGAAGTAGACCAGCAGTTCTGTGATGTTCAGCCTTTACTTGCTGACACACTAAACACTTCGCTATGCTCCTTGCTACTTCTCGCTTTATTCCATACCACCAGTAGTGTTGTCGTAGATCCTTGTACATCTTCGTGCCGCCAGGGTGTACAGAATAAAGAGAGCTGCGAGCTTCTTTCATCAACTCTTCTTGAACAGGGCTGACTGGCACGCATAAACGTCTCCATACCGTAAGGATCTATCTTCATGGATAATGAAGTCAGTTCGAAATCCACTTTCTACTTGTTCTCGAATCTTTTGTAGGTTGGCATCATTTGCTTAAGCTTCCTTGATCAGATTGACAAGAGTGGACTGGACTTGTAAGTTCATCAAAGATGAGGCGTTATCTGGTATAACTACTTCAATCTCTAATCCATGCAATTCTTGTTGTAGCTTCCACTGAGCGGTGAGGTTCATTGCTAACGGCTAAAGACTAAGTGCATCAGGAACTACGTTCACCTTTTCAGGATGATACTGTAGATTGATGTTGAAGTCCGCCATGAGCTCAAGCCATCTTCTTTGCCGCATGTTGAGTTCTTTCTGTGTAAATAAATACTTCAGACTTTTGTGGTCGGTGTATATATCAACTCGTTCTCCAAAAAGATAGTGACGCCAAATCTTGAGTGCGAAAATCACGGCTGCCGATTCCAGATCATGTGTTGGATAGTTGCGTTCATGAAATTTTAATTGCCTTGATGCAATAGCCACAACTTTTCCACGCTGATGTAGAACACATCCTAATCCTTTACCGGACGCATCATAATATACATCAAATTGTAAGTCCATGCTACCTCTCCCGGTACTTTCGGGAATGCGGAATTTGGTAAAAAACGATTTTCTTAAAGATGGTAACATGGACCTAAAACCCGGATCTTGGTTAAACTTCTATCTAACATCCTAACTATGAGTTTTAGCTACTCGGTTAGGGGGTTATACCTTGCTTTTCTTGAACTCCTTCATCTTTAAAGCTCCGATGGTGGTCCGATGGCTTCTTCTCGTCGTCTCCGTACGCCGAAGATAGATCCACCTGAAAGCTCCAACCTTTAGCTCCTTCTTCGTTCTTTGAAGAAACTAGTTCACTTGGTTTGCCAAACCTAGTGAACTAGAATGAGTAGAGAAGAAATAGAATGGAATTTTATCTATGGTTCTTGATTCTCAACTCATGAGACAAGAGAACCATAGATCAAGAGAGGGAGGAAGAGGTTGAGGGTGAGAGCAAGAACAAGAGAGCTCAAGAACAAGAGAGAGAGTGAGCAAGAAAGAATGAGCAAGTATTTTGTCTTTCACCCTCTCATAATCCAAAGTGATCATAACTCATCATATCAAAAAAGTCTTATGTGATGTTTAGAAGCAACCATAACCTTATCATGTCATGCACTCATTTTACTCAAATGAGCAAGCAAGTAAAAGTCTTTGGCATGAAATGATAACCATGGTTATCATGATGGTCAACTAGTCAAGCCTAGTCAACCGGTCAACAAGTCAACAAAAATCAACAAGTCAACAAAGTCAACAAGTCAACAAAAGTCAACAAGTCAACAACCATATCACCACAATACTTAATTAATATAATAGTTAATCACATATCATATTCTCATTAGGGTTGAGCACAAAGTCAAATAGTCAACGGTCAACTGTCAACAACCCTAATGAGAATCCGCTGCCTCTGCCTCCCTGTCAACTGTGCATACACACCCGCATCCGCATTCCGAGGAACACGAATGCAAACTGGATAAATCCAATCCCATAAGGTACACTAGGATCTGGCTTAAACCAAAGCCCGCTAGTGTAAACTGTCCGGACGCTGTACGTGCACAAGTGCACGGATGTGACCGAACCCTGTCGTAAAACCATGCGACCTGTCGCAATACCATGCGACCTCTACTCTTTTGCCTAAAGGCGAAAAGCTTTCTGTGTGGGACTCTAAAGACTCGACACTACGCTGGCAGTGGGTTTAACCACAGACCGCAAGCGGCACTAGCTGTGCGTAACGGTCCCCAGGTAATGCCGACAAGAAGACCGACGAGGCGAAACCCATCTGAACTCCTACTGAGCCTGAGTGTGACATTCTCCGTACAGTCCGGTCTGTTCGTCTGATACATCGCATGGCGGGCCTAGGGGGCGGTAAACGTCAGTCCCCCAATAGCGGTACAAGTCGTGCCGGAGCGAAGCCCAAAACACCCTGAGATAACACTGGAAACCTACCAGTATATCTCGTTTGCCCTGGCCAGGGACTACTCGTGTAATGGCTCTCCTAGACACAGCGCGATGTCAACCCCCAATACCGGGAGAGACGAATCCTGTCTAACCGTCACTGCCTCCAAGTGCTTCGGGACTGCACCCAACCACTACCTGTTTGCACGACTCCTTTGAGCCGTGGTAGGGTAGTGATCAAAGTACAGTGGGAACACACTCGAGGCGGAGTGACAGTGTCAAGTCAGCGGACTAAGCTGTACTCATGTCACCTGGGAACTGATAACTGACGATAGGTATAATACCAACTAGTCAGTTCCCGACGAGTCCTGTCCAGTGTACCCGTAACCTAACGAGCACCCGCATACTATCTCAAGTACGACGTACTGACGGCTGTGGGACAGACCGTCTCCCACACTGGGATGAGAAGCGCATGCGCTGGTCTACTCCGGAGTATCGATGCCCTGTCTCGATAGTCCTGCGACCAGGGACCTGCATAAGGATGTGCTTATAGATTACCCAGCCCCACTAGTGTGACGGCCATCACATCGCTGGTAATCAAGCAAAGATCCTAAGGGCTCTACTAATGTGTATAGGCGATATACAAAATAAACACATGTACACATTGAAGTAGAAACAAACCAAGTAGCATACTACTATTTTGAGCAAGATTGTCAATACAAGGTGAATATCCCAAGCTTCCATTAAGTAATATACATACTAGTATGATACAGTAATGGCCTCTAGGGCATATACACTAACAATCTCCCACTTGCACTAAGGCCATGTACTGGCGTATCGAAGACCTATCATCTCGATCAGCCGCTCGAACTGTGTCTGGGGCAAGGCCTTGGTGAATGGATCTGCAGTGTTATCTTCTGATTTTACTCTCTTTACCTCGATCTCCTGGCGATCAATGATCTCCCTGATCAGGTGGAACCGCCTCAAAATGTGCCTGGACTTCTGATGGGACCTTGGTTCCTTTGCTAAAGCTATAGCGCCGTTGTTGTCACAATACAGCGGTATTGGATCAACACTGGTAGGAACCACCTGAAGTTCCGTGAGGAACTTCTTCATCCAGACAGCTTCCTTTGCGGCATCGCAAGCAGCTATGTACTCCGCTTCCATGGTTGAGTCAGCAACGGTTTCCTGCTTGGAACTCTTCCAGCAAACCGCCCCTCCATTGAGGGTAAAGACATAACCCGACATGGACTTGGAGTTATCCTTGTCACTCTGGAAGCTGGAGTCAGCAAAGGCCTCAATCTGGAGGTCTTTTCCGCCATACACCAAGAACATCTCCTTAGTCCTTCTCAGGTACTTGAGAATGTTCTTTACTGCTATCCAGTGTTTCTCCCCTGGGTCCGACTGATACCGGCTTACAACGCTCAATGCGTATGCTACATCTGGTCTGGTACATAACATCGCATACATAATAGAGCCTACCGCAGATGCGTAGGGTATTGATGACATGCGAGCCCTTTCCAAATCAGTCTTGGGAGACATCTCTTTGGAGAGGGTGATTCCGTGACAAGCCGGTAGATTACCGCGCTTGGAATCTTCCATACTGAATCGTTTCAGTATGGTGTCGATGTACCTTGACTGTGAAAGTCCCAACATCCTTTTAGATCTATCACGATAGATCTGGATCCCCAGAATGTAGTTGGCATCGCCCAGGTCCTTCATGGAGAACCTCTGTGACAAGAATCCTTTGACTGACTGTAGCATAGGAATATCATTTCCTATTAGGAGAATGTCATCGACGTACAAGACGAGGAATACCACATTTCTCCCTACAATCTTACTGTAAATGCATGGTTCATCTGGGTTTTTGACAAAGTCGAATTCTTTGACAGTATCATCAAAGCAGATGTTCCAACTCCGCGATGCCTGCTTAAGTCCATAGATGGACTTGAGCAACTTGCACACTTTACCGCTTCTCCCACTCTGATTGAATCCCTCTGGCTGATCCATATAGACGCACTCTTCTAAATTTCCATTTAGGAAAGCCGTCTTAACGTCCATCTGCCAGATCTCATAATCGTGGAAGGCAGCAATGGCAAGAAGGATCCGAATGGATTTAAGCATGGCTACCGGAGAAAAAGTCTCGTCATAGTCCAAACCAGGTCTTTGACGAAAACCCTTTGCAACGAGCCTAGCTTTATAGGTTTCAACCTGCCCATCTACACCAATCTTCTTTCTGAAGATCCATTTGCAGCCTACGGGTTTTACCCCTTCTGGAGCAAAGTCCAAAGTCCAAACTTTGTTGGTGTACATGGACTCCATCTCGGTCCGCATTGCATCCAGCCATTTTACCGAGTCACCGCTCTGAATGGCTTGCTGGAAGCTAGTAGGCTCATCATAATCTATGATGTAATCCTCTCTATCCCCGTCTACGAGAAAACCGTAGTATCTCTCGGGCGGA
Organism: Agapanthus africanus; assembly: GCA_030015575.1. Taxonomy (NCBI): domain Eukaryota; kingdom Viridiplantae; phylum Streptophyta; class Magnoliopsida; order Asparagales; family Amaryllidaceae; genus Agapanthus; species Agapanthus africanus. Next base: position 318,021,866 of record CM057338.1, on the reverse strand, counting down.
TGAGACTGCCTACTACTCCTGCGGAGCGGCGTAGGAATGTCCGGTTCCCCTGAACCTTCTGGTTCTACTAAGGTTTCAGTAATAGCTTGTGGTTCTGGAATTTCTTCCAGTTCTATTGCGCTCCCACTTATCTGATTTTCTAAAAACTCAGTTTCCAAGAAGCGGGCATGACGAGAAACAAGGACTTTTTGCTCCTCTGCGTAATAGAAAAGATACCCCTTGGAGTTCTTTGGGTATCCCACAAACTTGCACTGTACTGAGCGTGCCTCGAGCTTGTCCGCATGCTGCTTTTTTACAAAAGCCGGACATCCCCATGTCTTAAAGGATTTAAGACAGGGTTTCTTCCCACTCCACATCTGATATGGTGTGGTAGGCACTGTCTTAGTAGGAACTTGGTTCAAGAGATGTGCAGCTGTCTCCAGTGCATAACCCCAGAAAGATCGCGGTAACTCAGCCTTACTCATCATGGAACGAACCATATCTAATAGGGTTCGATTCCTTCTTTCCGATACACCGTTGTGTTGTGGTGTGTATGGAGGAGTACGCTGAGAGAGAATTCCATTCTCTTTTAAGTAGTCCAGAAACTCGGCACTCAAGTATTCACCACCTCGATCCGATCTTAGGATCTTGATACTTTTGCATGTTTGTTTTTCTACTTCATTCTTATATTCTCGAAATTTCTCAAAGGCCTCGGATTTGTGCTTCATTAAGAAGACATGTCCAAACCTAGAGAAATCATCTGTGAAAGTAATGAAGTATGAATAACCGCTTCGCGCATGTGTAGACATTGGACCACACACGTCACTGTGTATAAGTCCCAAGAGCTCGCTCGCTCTTACTCCGTGTCCAGTGAACGGAGTCTTTGTCATCTTTCCCATGAGACAAGATTCACAAGTGGCATAAGACTGGTACTTGAACGGATCCAAGTATCCTTCTTTATGTAACTTAGTCAACCGTGTCTCATTGATGTGACCCAGTCTACAATGCCATAAGAAAGCCTGATTTAATTCTGGAGACTTTCTTTTAAGTGTGTTCTGGACACTGAATATCTGAGCTTGATTCAATACGTATATACCGTTATTTAATGTACCTGACCCAATCAGTGCTTGATTTAGGTGGATGTTTACTACATCGCTTACAAAAGCAAAATCATATCCTTCCTTAGAAAGTAAGGATACAGATATGATATTGCAAGTCGCACCTGGTACATACAAACAGTCACGCAGAATCAATATCTGCCCAGTTGTCAGTCCTAGGTGATATTCCCCTACGGATACAGCATCCATGCTCATTCCGTTAGCAACCCTGAGAGTCATATCACCTTTCCTGATAACCCTACGGTTTCTCAGACCCTGTAACGAATTACAGATGTGAGATCCTGATCCGGTATCCAATACCCAGGAAGTAGGGTTAACTGACAAACAGTTCTCAATTACAAACACACTCGAAGCCGAAGCCACAACATGCTTCGAATTCTGGCTACTGGATTTACAAGCCCTGCAATCTCTCTGCCATAGTTCATTCCCGTTACAATAGGAACGTCCCTCTTTAATCATATCCAGTCCCGAAACTTTTGCCCTTGTTTTTCCTTTTTCTTCCCTGGTTTCTTTCAGGGTATAAGCAGAGGGCAGGGACTGTAGAATTAGGTCAGTACTTGACCCATTCTCCAACGTGGTCTCCAGGTCCGTGAGCTTAAAATAGCTGGTCTCTGTAAGGACGTTGCCCCCTACAGATGACCCGACAGCCAACCTTGCTTGAAGCAATTCGTTCGAGGTCTCATATCTTGCGATACGAGATTGCTCTCCATATAAAACTTTGTTATGGAGGAAGATAGAAACTGAGTCCATCTTCTCGTGCTGCCTCTGGTTTGCACCATTAACTGAGGCTAACACGATGCACTTGGCTTTCGCACAACCCTTTTCCGGTGTCCTGCGGATGTGAACATCCGTGACAGGGGAAACTGGACCTGAGACAGCAGGGATTTGATTAGTTAAGAGGTGTCCCAGCTTGTCATGGGCAATGGACATCTGGACAGACCTTTGCCAGTCATAACAGTCAGGTTCAGTCATATTTTTATCTAGATGTAACCTAGGTGCGGTCACAGGGTCGCTGCAATTAAGAGAGAGAAGAAGAAACACTCAGCATGATGCTCTTGCAAGTTTAGAGTGGTTTTTAGTTTGTCTAAACAGGATGGCTCCCACTGTTTCTCGAATCCCTCCTCAAACCATAAAGGAAGAATTAGTCGGGATCAATCCCACCGCACAATACTTGCTTAACCGTTCAGCCAGGCCGGTGTCGGTACTTCGAGGGAGGTTTTCCAACGCTTTCGCGAAGTTCCTTAATTAAAGAACCTCTTTTCCCTGGGGGCGTAGCCCCGCTAACACCTTTCTAGGCACCTACTAGGTTTATAGCATTGATCGTTTAGTGAGAAATTTCCCGAGGAGTAGCATATACTCACAGTAGGATCGGGATCCAAATATCATCGCGTGAAGAAACTGAAGGAATCCTACCAGAATCATCACACTCCAAATGGTATGCAAATCTAGCAAGTTTCAGTACTTATGAAACTCCCGATGTATATTTTTGCCCCATGCTCTTATGACCTTGACTAAGGCCAACAAATCATAAGTCACATGTCAAGTTCTACCCGTCGTTGTCCAGGTTAATTTGAATCCACCCGTATATACCCTTAACTAAGGCCAACAAGGTAATACGACTGTCCCAAACCAACGCATTCTATCTATGCAACATATGAATACCCACCAGCTACCAAACACTGTGCCTTGACTAAGGCCAACAAACACAGCTTGAATACTGTTGAATATTCATATGAAACGACGGAGGGCTACGAATGGTTTTGGCGAAACCGTGAACGTAGTGAACTTGATTTAGTCGATGGAACGAGATAGCTTTTAAATGGAGTGGCTCAAACTCCGCATTTTAAAAGTTTGTTTTGAAAAGAACCGAGTGGTTTTTCGAAAATGTTCCAACGACTTATACTTGGTTTATTTTCTTGCATTAGTTCTTTTAATGCATGTTTTGCTTGCATTAGTTCTTTTAATGCGTGATATTCTTGCATTAGTTCTTTTAATGCGTCCCATCATTTAATCCTACCATTGCAGAAAACAACCAAAATATGACGTACGCTTATGCCATTCGCATTCGCCACGGGGCCCCGTCATTACCCGTTAGGTTACTTAACTAACGACAGAGCGGGGGCTGGGCTAGCGCGTCTGTAAAACATAAGCAACGCCTAAATAATATCATATATAGATATACTGCAATGATAAACATTTCAGATCACAGATAAATACATTGGATATACTAGGAATCTGTAATTTGTACGAGCCTGTAACAAAAACAGATTACACGGTCGCGGTGAATAGCCAACACCCCACCCAAGACCCCTATGGGTGCGGCAAACTACCCGCCAAGTACCCGAAGCGTAGCAACCTCCCTCATCTCCATGAGTAGGCCACTCGACACTTCGGCATACCCGGTAGTTTGTGCACCCCCTCCATGGGTCTATCCTAGGAGCAAAAACAGTAAAAAGAAATTATACAATGACGGCTACAACCCCGACCCGGTTGTGCGGCCATACAAATAATTATTACATCAATTTACAAATTTACATGAATTGCAAGAAAAGAAAACTCTCGTCTCACAACCCCCGGCTATTCACCCGCGACAATCCAACATATTTATATACACATTCCAGCACATTACAGATCACAGATTTGTATAACCCCCACTAATCGACATATAGCGATTAGTAGACGTTCAATACAAATATCACATCACAGAAAAACCCGTTAGCTCAAGTCTTTTAGAAGTTCGATCAAAAATACGGATTTTCGGGACCCCAAAATAAAATTTTCGTTCTGGAAAATCTGGGCAGAAAATATATATATGAAAAATCCCAAAACAACCCAGTAAACACTCTGAAGAAAAATTGTCCCATACAGAGTCAACGCCGCCGCGGAACCGCGGCGGGAGCGTGCTCCCACCGCCCTTCCGCGGCCGTTTAAACGAATCATGGGACGAAATTTCTTCTGTGTTTATAGAAAAGCCTGAGCCGATTTTACGTGTATTTTAAAAGGATTTTCCAGCACTTTTAAAATCGACAGAAAGTTTAAAATTCCGGGGTTCGTTTCGGGACTTTTTCGTTGATCGATCTTCTAGTTACTTGCTAACATGTTAGATAGAGTTTAACTAGGCTCTGATACCACTGTAAGTCCATGCTACCTCTCCCAGTACTTTCGGGAATGCGGAATTTGGTAAAAAACGATTTTCTTAAAGATGGTAACATGGACCTAAAACCCGGATCTTGGTTAAACTTCTATCTAACATCCTAACTATGAGTTTTAGCTACTCGGTTAGGGGGTTATACCTTGCTTGTCTTGAACTCCTTCGTCTTCAAAGCTCCGATGGTGGTCCGATGGCTTCTTCTCGTCGTCTCCGTACGCCGAAAATAGATCCACCTGAAAGCTCCAACCTTTAGCTCCTTCTTCGTTCTTTGAAGAAACTAGTTCACTTGGTTTGCCAAACCTAGTGAACTAGAATGAGTAGAGAAGAAATAGAATGGGATTTTATCTATGGTTCTTGATCCTCAACTCATGAGACAAGAGAACCATAGATCAAGAGAGGGAGGAAGAGGTTGAGGGTGAGAGCAAGAACAAGAGAGCTCAAGAACAAGAGAGAGAGTGAGCAAGAAAGAATGAGCAAGTATTTTGTCTTTCACCCTCTCATAATCCAAAGTGATCATAACTCATCATATCAAAAAAGTCTTATGTGATGTTTAGAAGCAACCATAACCTTATCATGTCATGCACTCATTTTACTCAAATGAGCAAGCAAGTAAAAGTCTTTGGCATGAAATGATAACCATGGTTATCATGATGGTCAACTAGTCAAGCCTAGTCAACCGGTCAACAAGTCAACAAAAATCAACAAGTCAACAAAGTCAACAAGTCAACAAAAGTCAACAAGTCAACAACCATATCACCACAATACTTAATTAATATAATAGTTAATCACATATCATATTCTCATTAGGGTTGAGCACAAAGTCAAATAGTCAACGGTCAACTGTCAACAACCCTAATGAGAATCCGCTGCCTCTGCCTCCCTGTCAACTGTGCATACACACCCGCATCCGCGTTCTGAGGAACACGAATGCAAACTGGATAAATCCAATCCCATAAGGTACACTAGGATCTGGCTTAAACCAAAGCCCGCTAGTGTAAACTGTCCGGACGCTGTACGTGCACAAGTGCACGGATGTGACCGAACCCTGTCGCAAAACCATGCGACCTGTCGCAATACCATGCGACCTCTACTCTTTTGCCTAAAGGCGAAAAGCTTTCTGTGTGGGACTCTAAAGACTCGACACTACGCTGGCAGTGGGTTTAACCACAGACCGCAAGCGGCACTAGCTGTGCGTAACGGTCCCCAGGTAATGCCGACAAGAAGACCGACGAGGCGAAACCCATCTGAACTCCTACTGAGCCTGAGTGTGACATTCTCCGTACAGTCCGGTCTGTTCGTCTGATACATCGCATGGCGGGCCTAGGGGGCGGTAAACGTCAGTCCCCCAATAGCGGTACAAGTCGTGCCGGAGCGAAGCCCAAAACACCCTGAGATAACACTGGAAACCTACCAGTATATCTCGTTTGCCCTGGCCAGGGACTACTCGTGTAATGGCTCTCCTAGACACAGCGCGATGTCAACCCCCAATACCGGGAGAGACGAATCCTGTCTAACCGTCATTGCCTCCAAGTGCTTCGGGACTGCACCCAACCACTACCTGTTTGCACGACTCCTTTGAGCCGTGGTAGGGTAGTGATCAAAGTACAGTGGGAACACACTCGAGGCGGAGTGACAGTGTCAAGTCAGCGGACTAAGCTGTACTCATGTCACCTGGGAACTGATAACTGACGATAGGTATAATACCAACTAGTCAGTTCCCGACGAGTCCTGTCCAGTGTACCCGTAACCTAACGAGCACCCGCATACTATCTCAAGTACGACGTACTGACGGCTGTGGGACAGACCGTCTCCCATACTGGGATGAGAAGCGCATGCGCTGGTCTACTCCGGAGTATCGATGCCCTGTCTCGATAGTCCTGCGACCAGGGACCTGCATAAGGATGTGCTTATAGATTACCCAGCCCCACTAGTGTGACGGCCATCACATCGCTGGTAATCAAGCAAAGATCCTAAGGGCTCTACTAATGTGTATAGGCGATATACAAAATAAACACATGTACACATTGAAGTAGAAACAAACCAAGTAGCATACTACTATTTTGAGCAAGATTGTCAATACAAGGTGAATATCCCAAGCTTCCATTAAGTAATATACATACTAGTATGATACAGTAATGGCCTCTAGGGCATATACACTAACACAAATCTTATAGATTGATACGGTATTACAAGAATAAGTGCAGAGGTTAACCTCGACTTGAGTTCTACAAAAGCCTTCTCACATGCTTCTGACCATATGAATGCTTCGTCTTTACGTATGAGCTTGGTCAGGGGCTGCGATCTTTGAGATTCCTTTAATGAACCGTTTATAATTTCTTACTAAGCTCAAGAAGCTTCTTATATCCTTCACCATCTTTGGTGTCGGACACTCGCTGACAGCTGATACCTTAGCTGGATCTATAGAGATTCCTTCACTTGAAACGATGTGTCCGATAAATCCGACTTAATCTAGCCAAAATTCACACTTGATGTACTTGGCATAGAGTTGATACTGTCGTAGTGTCTTCAGGATGATCTGTAAGTCCTCGGCGTGCTCTTTTCGATTCTTTGAATACACCAGGATGTCGTTGATGAAGATAACAACAAACCAGTCTAAGTACTATCGGAAAACTTGGTTAATCAGGTTCATAAAGATGGCAGGCGCATTGGTCACTTCAAATGGCATTACGAGATATTCATAATGACCATAACGAGTCCTAAACGCCGTTTTCGGAATGTCGGACTCCTTGACCTTCACCTGATGATAACCTGAATAAATATCTAGCTTTGAAACGACGCAAGATCCACTTAACTGATCGAAAAGGTCATCGATGCGAGGTAGTGGATACTTGTTCTTAATTGTTATCTCATTCAAAGATCGATAATCCACACACATCTTGTAGGTACCTTCCTTCTTCTTTACTAGCAGCACTGGAGATCCCCAACTTGAAATACTGGGTCGGATCCAACTTTTCTTCAGTAGTTCATCCAATTGAATACAAATCTCCTTCAATCCCTCTGGACTTAATCGGTACGGAGCTTTTATTACTGGTTGTGCGCTGGTTTGCAAATCAATACTGAATTCAAGAGCTCGATCGGGAGGCAAACCTGATATATCTTCAGGGAAAACATCATTGAACTCTCGAACTACTTGTGGCTTTGATTCTTCCACCTGAAACGCTGCAATCTCTGCCTTCTTTGGTTTCGCTCGGTAGATGCTAGGCTCCAAAGTCCGGTCTCTGCTTTTGAAATATAACACTGGATGATCTGGTATTTCAAACACCACTCTCCTTTGGCGACAGTCGATGGTAGGAAAGAAATTTTCCATCCAGTTCATTCCCAAGACTACGTCGAAATTCGATTTGTCCAGCACCTTGAAGTACGCATAGAATTTTTGAATGCAGACGACCACTGGATACAGACTGTATCCCAAAGTTTCTTTTAGAACGTCGTTCTCTGAACTGACATTCTAGCTGGATACAAGAAACCTAACTGAGATCGCATGAGTTCTTACGAACCGTTGCGGCATGAAGCAATGCGATGCCCAGGTGTCGAAGAGCACGAGTGCAGGAAGGGTGGCTATTAAGATTGTGCCAGTGATAGCCTGACCCGTAGCTTCGGCCTCTTCGACCGACATGGTGAATGCCTGGCGTCGTGGTACCTTCCTCTATGCTTGGTTAAACACACGGCGTTGAAGTTGAGCGGTCTGGGTAGAGGAGCTGGTGCTGGTAGAGCTAACCGGATAGGAGGTGCATGGATCGCCGATCTAGCAGGAGGGATGTTAGGTCTTCGGATCTGGGGGCATGCTCCGATAGCGTGAGTAGAAGACCCACAAATCAAGCACAAGTTGTTCTCCCTACGGCAATTCTTCATTAGATGCCATGTTCTTTTGTAGTAGCTGCAAAAGTCTGGCCTGTTGCTGGCGAACAAACCTCTTGACCTCCGAGATGGTTCGTTGAAAGTTGGCCTAGAAAAGGCCCTTCCTGTGATCTGGTGCACAGGGCGTTTCACACCAGCCGACTTCGGCCGGCCCTTCTTCTTCATAACTGCCTCATATCGTCGGGTAGCCTTCAAAACAAGCTCATGGGTTAGGAAATCCCCTGTAGTTAGTGTAGCTTGGATTTCAGGGTCCAAACCTTACTGAAATCGTCGTTCCCGGATCTCAGCAATGGGAATAAGGTGTGCAGCGAACCTGTTACGACCTTTATGTTAGCAGTGTTGTAAGTGAAATAGAAAAAATTGAACTTGAGACTATATCTTACCTGCCGAGCATGGTAAACTCAGAATCATATTCATCCACAGACTTGACCTACATCGAGCCTTGTTGAAGGTGGATGAATTGATATTCCATGTCAAAGTGGGCAGTTTCTGGGAAGTAATTCGCATCGAAGAGGTCTCGGAATGTTCTCCATTCTATCGGTTGCGCGAGACGGCTCTCCTCAGCTTTCCACCATACCCTAGCATTATCGGTCAGTTGCAACTTTGCAACTCTTACCCAAGCTATATATGGCACCTAAGCTGTTGCAAGATCATCTTCAATCGCTTGGGCCCATTCTTTTGCTTCAAGCGGGCTCTCCTTATCTGAGAAGTTCTTTTAGTGCAGTGCCCGAAACTGCTTAACTCCGGGTGCCTCGTCCTCGGGGCGGTTTATAAGGACAACAGTCTGCTGCTGCTGACCCTCCAATAGGCTCTTGATAGCTTCAAGCAGTACCGTTTTCTCATTGATAAGAGTTGCAACGGTAGGTGGTGGTGGTAGTGTAGGCGGTGGAGTATTACTGTTGATGTTTGTGCTAGTATTGTTTGGAGAGTCCATCACCTTGATATAAAATATAGGTTAGGATAGATTCATGAAATTTGAAATGCAAGGATTGTAAGTGCTTGTTGAACTCATTAATTCTTGTGGTATATTGTTTACGACTTCATGCAGAATTGATCTGCATGGACCACCAACAAAACCTGTTACACCCCGCTTCCCAGTAGACGGAAACGGTGACGTGGCAAGACCGCGGCATATTTATTCAAAGAAAATCATTCCCTAAATAAATATACTAAGCGTATTGAAACAATAATACACAAATGCAAGAATAAATAGAGACTGTAAAATTTTCAACAAACATCTTTATTTATATTCAACTTGAAATATATACAGGTACATGAGTTTCAACTGAAAAGTAATTACAATAAAGGAAATGCCTAAACATATGGCATACATTAGCTGAAAGAAAAAGGAAGTTATGCTAATTCTGAGGAGCGATCTGGTCGTAATCCTCTTCGGTAGCCTTCACTTCCTCCGTCTCAACCGTATCTGATGAACATTCCAAGAAAACAAAGATGGATGGAATGCCCGTCGGCGAACTAGCGCTCGGTAAGTCCCAAGGATAGAATAAGAGTGAAAAGTGACAAATATATAATAAAAGAAATAATATAAATGACCAGTAAAAGTGTGTAGATCTGAATATGAATATATGTATCTAAAAGTTTCTATATGGTCATTATGTTAATGTTAAGTTCCAAGTGTGAATGTCAACGCAGCCGTAGAAGTATTCACCAGCTCAAGAGTAGGGCCCCATGAGTAAAACACGGGCCCATTTCATATGTTAGCATCGGGACTCCAAACTGTGGAGGAGTCGACCCGACTGAGATTCGAGTAAAAGAAAAAATAGGTTAATACAGGACTCCTGAAGCTCCGTTGGATTCACAAAAGAAACTATCCCAAACACCTCAAGTATAATATCTATTACAACAGTAAGATAGCCTTAGTTGATTTCATTGGTTGATTATAACATGACTTGATCGAAAACATTGATTGTAAAAGGTGAATAATGAAGTCGAGTGAGTCGAATAAAGTGCGAGTCATGTCAATTGCAATCTTAGGTCAGGTCAAGTTAGTCGAGTAGATTGAGTTCGAGTTCACGCTCAAGTTTAGGTTCAAGTTTGGATTCGAGTTCGAGTTCAGATTCGGATTCGAGTTTAGCTTCAAGTTTGGATTCAAGTTATAGATATTTCTTGTGAATGTATTTAACTGTTGAAATCTTAAGTTCGGGATAAATCGGCAACTGCTGCACATGGACGGCAGGATTTGTGTATTTTTCCAAGACAATTGCCATTTGATAACTCCGTTAATTTGTTGTCTAACCTGAATAGGTAAGCACCCACTTTCTCTGACTCCCTGGGGCTCAAGAGAAAGGATACCGCTTAAACCTATATTAATCTAGAGTTTTTAAATATTTGTTATTGTTGTTTACATTGTATTTATATTGTTTGCATTTCTCGATGGCGTTTTATGAAAAATATTTCAATATTGTTTGAAAATAAATCTTGAGGGTGATTTATAATATTTAGAGTTTTTATGAACATGTATTTGAAATTTAGTGGTATTTTAGCGATGAAACCTAGATTTTAAAAGTTTATGGTATTTTGGCGATGAAATCCAGTTTTTAAAAGTTTATGGTATTTTTATGAAAACTACTCCTTTTGTAAACTGGGTGGTATTTTCATTTAAACATAAATCTTTCATTTTAAAAATATAGTTTCATAATTTGTTTTTATTGAAAATACGGATTCATAGTTTTATATAATTTTCCAGAGTTTATTTTTGTTTAGAAAAGTTGTATTCTTAGAATCCGTATTTTTATTTACTTTTGAAACCGAATACTCCGTGAGAAGTTCTGTATCTTGCTCTACATCCCAAAGATGTGAAATAATCCGCACCATCCACTAGCGGGTCCTTCAACGAGAGTTGTAGAGACGCACTTGCAAAAGGAGGTAAAAATATCGATAAAAAAAACCCTTTTTGTAAAAATAAAGTATTTTAATGTAAAACCTATTCTTTGAATTAACCATATATTTAGAACATCGTTCTATAAAACTATAGTGTACGTGTAGAGTAGATCATCACCCCGTGAAGGCTCTAGAGGTATATACGCTAGTTATCAAAATAAAGGTTATATTAAAGGTAATGGTATTTTTCTGAAATTGTTCATTATATGATTATTTCTCATGGAAAATTTTATTACACTAAATCCTAAATGGTGTGAATGATATGTTAAGGTGGTTTTAGAGAATTTGAATGAGCTATTAACATGGCAAGGGTGACAAAAATTAGTTTAAAGGAATAGATTACATGTTAACTCTGCTTTTGTCGATATATTTTAAAAATATATTGAAGTGAAAAGAAAGAGAGATGAAGGGACTTACGGGTTTTAGATCATTAAGAAAAGAGTAAGGAAGAGGAAAAAGGTCTTCGTGGCGTCGCGGTTTTACCGGGAAATGCTCCGGTCATCTAGACTTGGTTTGCTACTCCACTTGGTTGCTTAATTGTCACGACCCGGATGTGCAGAACGTGACTGGCACTTAAATCACACAACGTCTGGAGGCGTAGTGTAATCTAAGTAAGTTAAAGCCCAGAAATCTAAACCGTTTAAATAAATAGAGTGAAGAAATACTTATTTTAAAAAGGTGGTTTTACCAAAATAAAGTTACATTAACGTTTTAAAAGCATCAAGTTTTCCCGGAAATTTCGGCAGAGTTTCCTTTGTGAAAACTGGCCCCAAACGGGTACAAAACAAGAATATGTATAAAAAATGAAATAAGGCATCCCCAAGCGTGAGCTAGCTCTTCGCCAAATGGTGGAACACAACCACATGCAAGATACATCATAATAGTGTGAAATAAGCATATAAAAGCAAGAAATAAGAAAGCACCAAGTCGTCTTACATGAGCTCGACACCAGAGAAAAAAATACACAAATCTCACTGTCCAGTCTCTAGGTCACATATACACATGGTCGATGTAGTGTACTAGATACAAAATAAATGTACATGATGGGAACAAAAGAATATCCTCCCAAAACCCCACCTATGCACAAGTCCTCGAGTCGAAGCAAAAGGAAGCAGAAGAAGAAGAAGTATGCCTGCCGCTACTATGCTGACGGGTCAGTCTTGCAAGATACTGTGGCACAATGGGGGTGAGTTTCCAATTCATGAGTAGTAAGTAACATCTAATAAGGCTATCACAAGCCTGCACGCAAATGCGTCACAACCTATGTATACAACAATGATGCTATGCACTAATATAAATTCGACATGAATGAATAATCAAACACGAAATCTAGTTATATATCTGGTATGAGAAAAATCTGTGTTCTTATCTTAGTAAAACTTTTGTATAATAAAACTGGGGTATCATCAAATGAAATCGACAGAAAACCGTGTCAAATATCGACACCATATATATATATATCAAATCTCGGTAGCCGTCTATCAGATCGGCCCTCAAATCTGCCAAATCACACGACTCTGGTCGGTATCCTCCGGATGACCGCCGGGTCAAAAATCACCGGTAGGTAGTGCTCCCCTGCCAGGCTCAACTTCTCTCTATAAGGCCTTCTTGTCCTGGGGTACCTTACCGGGTCCACTATGTACCCGCAGACGGCGTCTCTCTCCTCGAATTGGCTATATGTACATATGTAGCTCAAGAACCGAGAAATCTCATGGTGGACGCCACACACATCATTACACGACAAAACCACACTTTCTATTTTTAAATGATGATAAGTTTATAAATTCTCTTGCGGTTTTCCCCAAATCCAGAAATCTCATGAATACTGAAATCTCCAAGAAAATCACAATATATGAATATGTGGGTAACTATGAATGTTTATGATATCAACATGATGCAATGCGATGTATGACTAGAAGCCTATATATAAACGATGATGCAATAAAGCATATGACTAGAAAACTACATATCATATATGATGCAAATGCACAGATACCGATTATTAAGAAAGTTCTAAGGTGTATCGTGACATAGCAATTACCAATGGCGTGTGTATTTGCATAAAATAGTGCACGTGCGGGATAAACCATTGGTAATAGTGCAAGTGTCCTAGGTTATAATATCAATGTACATGATGATGCAAATGCTACATGAAAATGATGTATGCATATGAACAAAAGAATTATAACTAAGTCCTAACTATCGGGTGTTTTACGCCATCCAAGTGATTTCCCCGTAGATGTGTACATGTACTCACCGGAATGCCTCGGATAGTCGAATCCGATCACCGCCTTGCCTTTTCTTGCCGCGTCCGACATCTCCGCGACCGATCCTATAATCACACAAATAGTATATATGAGGCTAAACATTTATATAGACGCAAAGTCAAGACAATACGAAGCAACTAACGCGCACTAGCTAGACGTGCATGCACTTGGTGCACAAAACGCACGTAACATTGCCACAAACCACAACTAGGGGTTGTTATGCGTAGCAAACACCAAACCTAGAGTCTAAACGTTCGAATCACACAAGACATCACACTAACTAATTAGAAAAAAGGTTGTAGATTAATCACAACCTAAAACTTAACTAAAACCTTTCTTTAAAAAAAACTGGTTAGCAACCTTATGGTATTTAAGTGCAAATCTAGGTGGATTAATAAGTTTATTAGTCACTAATTACACTTAATTGCCTTAATTAAGCCATACAACATTAACTAAATCTAACCTCACTTAAACACACTAAACATACAATTAAGCTACATAAACACCTAATTAAGACAATTAAAAGCAAGGATTAGCAAGTTAACAATTAGATTAGTTTTATACCTCAAAATGTTTTGGAAAAAGATCCATACTTGCTAGCCAAAATGAAGACTTAAATCAAAGAACCTTGCTTAGTTTGGAAAATAGAATTTTTGTGATGATTTTAGTAGAAATTAGTGTTGATTTTTGTGGAGATTGAAGTGAGGTAGTGAGGTTTTGCAAGGAAAAAGAAGAAGGAGTTGGGGGGCGGGGGAAATGAGGGCTGCGGTTTGAGGAGGAGGGGAAGAGAGAGAGTGTGAGGGTGAGGTAACCATACCTCCACACACACACCCCATACCACAATTAAAAATGGCACCATACCTCTTTTCTTTTTATTTTATTTTATATTTAATCTTTTATGTAAAAACAAACTAGAACCATCTTGAAGTTTTTTTATAAGTGAGCATGCTACAAAAATGGGTTTTTAGTTGTGTCATGGTGCACTAATCATGTATTAACCTATACTAATTTGTAATTAACACTAATTTAGTGCGTATATGCATGTTTAAAATAATATTTAAAATTAATAAATAAGAAAAATAATTAAGTAAACTAGCAATTAAATAAATAACTAATTAAATACCCATACATAAGCAACTACATGATTAAAATAGGTATATTTATGTCCATGTGGAAAAATAATTATAACTAGGTTTTACGGAAAGCACGTATTGTATAACTAATTATCATACAAATAACCTAAATGATTTTTAAAACGTTACAATCTTCCCCACTTAAATAAATTTGGTCCCCGAATTTAAAAATCTAGCTACACGTACCTTCGAAAAGATGGGGAAAGTTCTTCTGCATCTCGTCCTCGGTTTCCCAGGTGACCTTTTCACTGCTCGGGCCACGCCAAAGAACCTTTACGGACGGTATCACCTTGGACCTCAGTTTCTTCACCTGCCAATCTAGAATGACTACCGGCTGCTCGGTGAAAGAAAGATCACGTTCCAGCTGGATCGTCTGATGCTGAATCGCGTGAGAGGGGTCATTGAGGTACTTGCGTAGCATCGATACATGAAACACGAGGTGAACATCTGGGATGCTGGGTGGAAGAGCCAAACGATAAGCAACTGTACCGACTCGCTCGAGAATCTCGAAGGGACCCACGTATCTGGGACTAAGCTTCCCTTCCATCCCGAACCTCATCACGCCCTTCATTGGCGAAACCCGCAAGAAAACAAGATCACCCACGGCGAACTCAAGTCTGCGACGACGTTTATCGACATAAGATTTCTGTCTGCTCTGGGACGCTTTCATCCTGTCCCGAATCAGCTGGATATTTTCTGTCATCTCCTGCACAAGCTGCGGTATCAAAATACTGCTTTCACCGAGCTCTGTCCAACAAACTGGTGATCGAAATCTCCTCCCATACAATACTTTGAAGCGTGCCATCTGAATCATCTCCTGGAAGGTGTTATTGTATGAGAACTCTATTAAGGGCAAGTGACGATCCTAACTGCTACCGAAATCTAGAACGCAAGCTCGGAGCATATCCTAGAGAGTCTGTATGGTCTGTTCTAATTGACCGTCGGTCTGCGGATGGAGAGCTGTACTAAAACTCAATCGGGTGCTCAAAACCTCTTGAAGTTTCTGCCAAAGGTGGCTAGTGAACTGGGTGCCTCTGTCGAACACAATGCAAGTCGGAACGCCGTGTAGTCGCACAATCTCATCAACATATATCTGAGCATACTGAGCGAATCCGAAAGTGGTCTTCACTGGAAGAAAGTGAGTCGCTTTCGTCAATCGGTCTACGATCACCCAAATAAAGTCATATTCTCGGCTGGTCCTAAGTAGACCCACGATGAAATCCATAGAGATCTGTTCCCATTTCCACTCTGGAATGGGCAAAGGCTGTAACTCTCCATCCGGCCTCTGATACTCGGCCTTGATTTGCTGGCAAGTCAGGCATCTCGAAACGAAATCCGCGACATCTCTTTTCATCTTTTCCCACCAGTAGATATCTCTCAAGTCATGATACATCTTGGTGGAACCCGGATGAACACTATATGATGACTGATGCGCCTCTTCTAAAATCTCGCGTCTCAGCCCCTCGGAATCTGGCACATATAGCCAAGTCCCAAACCGTAGCACTCCCTGGTCATCGATCACGAACTCTGAGACTCTACCCTGCCGAACCTGCCCCATAATCTCTGACAAATGAGCATCGCCGGACTGTACCTCATGGATATGATTAAGTAACTGTAGACGGGCGCGGACATGAGCAAGCTGTCCTCCGATAGAAGTAAACTCAAACTGTACTCGGATGTCAAATAGAATCTGCCAATCTACGGAAGACTGTCTCTGAACTACGCTCAAATAAGACAAGCTACCTCCGGGTCTTCGACTCAAAGCATCTGCCATGACATTCGCCTTGCCCGGATGATAAAAAATCTCGCAGTCATAGTCCTTCACAAGCTCCATCTAACGGCGCTGTCTTAAATTCAGATCCCGCTGCTAGAAGATGTACTTTAAGCTCTTGTGGTCCGTAAATATCTGGCATGACTCGCCGTATAAGTAATGCTTCCAAATCTTATGCGCAAAGACCACCGCGGCCATCTCTAAGTCATGAGTGGGATAGTTCTGCTCATGCTTCTTCAACTGCCGAGAAGCGTAGGCGACGACCCTACCGTGCTGCATCAACATACAGCCTAAACCCTCTCAAGAAGCATTGCAATAGACAACAAAGCCGCCTGAACCTGAAGGAAATGATAAAACTGGTGCAGTCGTCAAACGAGTCTTCAACTGCTGAAAACTCTGCTCGCATGCCTCGGTCCAAAAAAAGGAACTCCTTTCCGGGTCAACCCAGTCAACCCGGTCAACGGTGTAGCGATACGATAAAAATCCTGAACAAAGCGTTGGTAGTAGCCGGCTAAACCCAAGAAGCTGCGAACCTCTATCACTGATACAGGTCTGGGCCAGTGCTGAACGGCCTAGATCTTCTTCGGGTCCACACGTATACCATCTCTCGTAACCATGTGACCCAAGAAATCGACGATGTCATGCCAGAAGGCGCACTTGGAGAATTTAGCGAACAGCTGGTGCTCCCTCAAAGTCTGCAATGTAATCCTCAAATGCTGCTCGTGCTCCTCTCGACTCCGGGTGTATACTAGAATATCGTCAATGAACACGATGATGAACTGGTCAAGAAACGGCCTGAATATGCGGTTCATCAAATCCATGAATGTAGCTGGGGTATTGGTGAGTCCGAACAACATCACCAAAAACTCGTAATGCCCGTAATGCATATGAAAAGCAGTCTTTGGAATGTCATCATTCCGAACCCGCAACTGATGATAACCCGATCGCAAATCAATCTTCGAGAAATGTCCTGCACCATGGAGTTGATCAAACAAATTGTCAATGCGAGGTAGGGGATAGCTATTCTGCACAGTAACTCGATTCAATTGACGATAATCGATGCACAATTGCATACTGCCGTTCTTCTTCTTGACGAGCAGGACAGGAGCTTCCCAAGGTGACACACTCGGACGAATGAGCCCTTTATCCAGCAAATCTTGCAACTGATCTTCAGCTCTCTAAGCTCCGCTGGGGCCATCTGATATGGCGGTATAGAAATAGGCCCCGTGCTGGGGATCAAGTCAATGCAGAACTCGATATCGCGCTCTAGTGGAAATCCAGGCAACTCGTCAGGAAAGACATCGGAAAACTCGCTCACAATCGGAACTTGGTCCAACGGGACCTCTGCGGCTTCAGCATCACGTATATACGCTAAGAATCCCTGACATCCTTTCCTCAAGAGACGACTAGCCCGAAGGGAAGAAATCAGACTAGAGAGGGTGGCACTACGGTCTCCCTGAATAACAAGAACTGGCTCACCCGGAAAACTAAATCTGACTGCCTTCTCACGGCAGCCACGGATGCATAACATGTGGCTAACCAGTCCATGCCCAGAAGAACGTTGAAATCTAACATACCGAGAAGAATCAAATCAACAGAAGAATCCTTATCCCCGATACGAACAGAACACGATCGAAATACATGTTGAGCGATAAAAGACTCGCCTACGGGAGTAATAACAACCAGCGGCTGATCAAGCAAAGGCGACTCTCGGCCCAACCTCGGTACAAAGTGTGTAGATACATAAGAATGCGTATAACCCGGGTCGAATAATACACGCGCTTCCAAGGAACACACTGGAAGAGTACCTGTCACCACTGCGTTCGATGCCTGCGCATCCTGTGGAGTCAAAGCGAAAACTCAGGCCTGTCGTCTACCGGTACTCGGCTGTCCTCTGCCTCTGCCTCATCTTCCTCTCTGAACCAGACCGCCACGACCACGGCCTCTCGGGGCATCGATCTGGCATGGAGCAACAACAGGTGTAGGAGGTAAAACACTCGGAGGACGGGGTGAAGGTGGTAAAGTCACATGTGGAACTGTCACCTTACCCTAGCGCCTCATGGGACAATGTCTGAGATGGTGCCGCGGACTCCCACATCGAAAACATCCTGGCGATGGCCATTGACCCGGTAAATAAGAGCTGAACAACTGGCCTCGCATCATGCCTCTACCCCCACCACGGCCTTTGCCTGTCATATCTCTGCCAAGCCACACTGGAGCTGATATACCGGTACGAATCCTTTTCGGCACTGTGGTCTCAGAAATACGCTCCTCCACTAATATAGCCGTGTCTATCGCTGCAGCGTAGGTGTCAAAGTGCTGGGCACCGATAAAAAGAAACAGCTGTGTGTCAAGGCCTCGTACGAATCTCTTTATGCGTTTCTCTTCAGTGTCCACCAGGTAATGTGCATATCTAGACAGCTGAGCAAACTCAATGTCGTGCTCGGACATGGTCATCCCAGGATTCTTGCACAAAGACTCAAAACTACGGGCTCGAGCATCCCAGACGCTCTCCAGAAGGAAATGAGCGAGAAACATCGCCGTGAACTCATCCCAGGTCATAGGAGGTAGACCCGTAGCTCGACCTCTCTCAACTGACTCGCACCACGTCTGAGCAAGACCCTCCAGACGAAAACTCGCAAGCTCGACCGATCTCTTATCAGAATATCTCAGCGAACGGAAAATCCTGGCCATCCTGTCAAGGAATGTCTGTGGATCCTCCGCTGCATCTGTGCCGGTAAAAATCGGAGGCTTCAGCCTCATAAACTCCTGTAATGATACGGGGATAGTCTCGGTAGTAGCAGGTATAGCTGTCTGGACAGCAGGTACAATCACAGTCCCCGTAGTAGAAGGAACAACATCGGATCTTGGTGCTCGGCTGGCCTCAACGAGGGATCCAACCATCTGGTGCAAATCCTGAATGCTCGCCTCCAGCCTAGCTATCCTGCCTGGAGAAGGGGGATCAGTCTGTTCCTGAGGGATGGGCATACCACCCTGATCGGTCCTCATCTCGGATGAGCCCGCTCTAACCTCATCTCTGGCGGCAGCCTTCTGGGCCCTTGTAGTCTTCGGTGGCATAGTGGCTGGAACAAGAAACAGGATTTGATAGGCATATCGCAATCAAATCAAAGGATATATGGAATCAAGGAAGGAAATAAAAGCAATTATATCCTAAGGTCACGTAGGCGGAGTATCGTATCGTGAGTATGCCGTAGAACATACACAAGCCACGTCACTCTGCTTAAGTCACCCACTCTATCATACCAAGGGTCATCCTACACTCATAAAGGTAAAACCTAATGCTCTGATACCAACTTTGTCACGACCCAGATGAGCGGAACGTGACCGACATTTAAATCACGCAACGTCTAGAAGCGTAGCATAATCTAAGTAAGCCAAAGCCCAGAAATCTAAACCGTTTAAATAAATAGAGTGAAGAAATACTTATTTTTAAAATGTGGTTTTAACAAAATAAAGTTACATTAACGTTTTAAAAGCATCAAGTTTTCCCGAAATTTTTGGCAGAGTTTTCTTTGTAAAAACTGGCCCCAAACGGGTACAAAACAAGAATATATATAAACAATTAAATAAGGCATCCCCAAGCGGGAGCTAGCTCTTCGCCGAATGGCGGAACACAACCACATGCAAGATACATCATAATAGTGTGAAATAAGCATATAAAAGTAAGAAATAAGAAAGCACCAAGTCGGCTCACATGAGCTCGACACCAGAGAACAAAATATACAAATCTCACTGTCCAGTCTCTAGGTCACATATACAGATGGTCGATGGAGTGTACTAGATACAAAATAAATGTAC
Organism: Agapanthus africanus; assembly: GCA_030015575.1. Taxonomy (NCBI): domain Eukaryota; kingdom Viridiplantae; phylum Streptophyta; class Magnoliopsida; order Asparagales; family Amaryllidaceae; genus Agapanthus; species Agapanthus africanus. The sequence goes on along the minus strand of CM057338.1, from coordinate 318,001,848 downwards.
ATGATGGGAACAAAAGAATATCCTCCCAAAACCCCACCTATGCACAAGTCCCCGAGTCGAAGCAAAAGGAAGCCAAAGAAGAAGAAGTATGCCCGCCGCTCCTATGCTGACGGGTCAGTCTTGCAAGATACTGTGGTACAACGAGGGTGAGTTGCCAACTCGTGAGTAGTGAGTAACATCTAATAGGGCTATCACAAGCCTGCACGCAAATGTGTCACAACTTATGTATACAACAATGATGCTATGCACTAATATGAATTCGACATGAATGAATAATCAAACACGAAATCTGGTTATATATCTGGTATGAGAAAAATCTGTGTTCCTATCTTAGTAAAACTTTTGTATAATAAAACTGGGGTGTTCTCCGCCGAAAGACGCAACCAGAACATTGGGACGTCCAGCCTAAATTTTTAGGACAGATGCTATTTGGTGCTATCCGTCCACCTCTCCGAAGATGCTAAGTTGATTTATGACACCATGTATCGAAGGTTTAAACGGATGCGGCCGATATAGCAGACTTTGTCAGATTCCCCCTCGTTAAGGGGTTTTTGATTGTGAGGACGCTCTTCCGTACAGGTGCAAGCCCCTGCAGTTAATTACGCTACCGCATCGCGGTAACCACTTTCTCCTTCTCCAGATGGTCACTTCGTGTCGTGTATGTTTGCTTTGTTTTTGGTTGCCCGTGGATTGTATACGGAGACTAATTTATGTTGTCGCCCGTAGGGCGTGGATTAGTCCAAATCCGTATCTTCTTAGATTTGGGTTTGGGTTGGGTTTAAGGATCATTAATCTCATTTGAGACTAAGATCAACTTAAACGTTTGTTGAGAATACATTAATCTAATTTTAGACTAAGATCTACTCAATAGGATCATTTAGATTCAACAAAAGAGCATTTGAGCTCTATTGTTTTAGTTTAGGGACTTTGCGGTCCAGAAGTTTAAGGACATTATAGTCCATGAAGTTTAAGGACATCATAGTCCATAGTTTAAAGACGTCATAGTCTGTAATGTTTAAAGACATTATAGTCTATGAGTTTAAGGACCTCACAGTCCATGGTAGTTTAGAGACATCATAGTCTGTAATGTTTAAAGACATCATAGTCTATGAGTTTAAGGACCCCACAGTCTGTGGAATGTCTGGTTGTCGGGACCCGTCACCTCTTTGAAGACGTTGAAAGATTACAACGACAAATATCAGAGGAGTGAAGAGATGTACCCTTGAACTAAATGCCAGATTGAGAAGGAATGGGATGAATATTACTTTGAATGCCATCTGAGATCAATTTTGAAAGTCCTGAACATAATTCGGGCTCGGTTAAAAAAAAGGTTTTGGCTTTAGGAGACTTAGCTAACTTGGGCTAAGATTGGCCTATCATAGTGTTAAACACTAGCATATATTCGGCGCTCGCATGCTCTCACGTGAGGTCTCAAAGTATTGTTTAAGCACTGAAGATTTGAAGCGCTCACGTGGGGTCACGTGAGGCGCTTGAAGTATTGTTAAACACTGAAGATTTGAAACGCTCACGTTTGAAGTATTGTTAAACACTGAAGATTTAAAACGCTCACGTGGGGTTACGTGAGGCGTTTGAAGTAGCGTTAAACACTGAAGGTTTGAAACGCTCAAGTGGGGTCACGTGAGTCGCTTGAGGTAGAGTTAAACACTGAAGATATGAATCGCCCACGTGGGGTCACGTGAGGTGTTTGAAGTAGTGTTAAACACTGAAAATATGAATCGCTCACGTGGGGTCACGTGAGGTGTTTGAAGTAGTGTTAAACACTGAGATTTGAAGTGCTCGCGTGGGGTCATGTGAGGCGCTTGAAGTAGTGTTAAACACTGAAGATATGAATCGCTCACGTGGGGTCACGTGAGGTGTTTGAAGTAGTGTTAAACACTGAAGATTTGAAGCGCTCACGTGGGGTCACGTGAGGCACTTGAAGTAGTGTTAAACACTGAAGATTTGAAATGCTCACGTGTGTTCACGTGAGTCACTTGAAGTAGTGTTAAACACTGAAAGTTTAAGGCGCTCATGTGAGGTCACGTGAGGCGCCTGAGATTTGGCACAGCTTCTTTGAATTTGTTCCCTTTTTCTTTTCTGGGTGCTGAGCACTATTGGGTCACGTGGGATCACGTGAGGCCTCCCCAAAGACTGAAAGCTGCCTCTGTTTTATTCTCTTGTTCTTTTATAAGTGCACTGTTAGGGGGTCACGTGGGATCACGTGAGGCACCTTAAAAATAGGGTTTATTCCTTTTTTCTCTTTTTTAAGGGCTGAGCACTTTTCAGGGGTCATGTGTGGTCATGTGGCTAGATCTCAGTCTTTCCCTTTTTGTTCCTCAAAGGTGCCCACGTGGGAACACGTGAGCTTTTATGTAGCGTTTGAACGCTAATGAATCATCAAGCTGTTCTTCTATGGTTATGAGGAATCAAGTTCTCCTGTGTTCTTTGCAGGGATTAATTTCTTTTTAAAGGGTTAAACCCTAGTTTTAGATGAATTAAATTCCCATATGTTTTATAAGAGTTAAACTCTTTTGGACTTAGTTCTTTCTCTTAGGTTTTGGATCTGCATGACAGAATCTCCCCGATGAGAATTAAATTCTCAACTTGTAGGGAGATCTGCTTCCGCAGATCTTAACCAGAGGAAGAACTAAGTTCTTTTTAGAAGAGTTAAACTCTTTGTTTGATAATTAAATTTTATTTTTTGTGAGAGCTTATGGGAAGGGTTCCTCTTCTTTAGAGAATTAAATTCTCTTTCTATTTTTTTCCCCTCTCCCTCTGTGTCTATGTGTCTCCCCTCTTTTTGAACTTAGAGTTTTATGGGGGTCCTCCCTCCGTTTCTCCCTCTGTTCTTATTTATAGGAGAAAGAAAAGAATCAATTTGTTCAGAAAATCTCTCATTGAGATATATTGATTGATTTTATAATCAACCAAAATGATCTTTTAGATCAATCGGTGAATTTTATTCACCGATGGATTTTTAATCCAAAGGCTCTTTGTTTAACAGAGAAGATTTCTTATTTGTATAGCAAGATTATGAATATCTTGTTAGTTTTAACAAGATTAGAATTTTGTTCTATCAAATCTTTTTAGTTTAACAAGATCAGAAATAAATTTTTTTAATATGGATATCTTGTTAACATAGAATTTTATTCTTGTTGTAAGATTAGGAAAATATTTTTCTATGATAGATTTTTATTCTATCAAATGATCACCGCTGGATCTTTGATCCAAGGATCCTCTGTTTAACAGAGAAGATCTTTTTAGTTTAAGGAAGATCAAGAAAATATTTTCCAAATAGAATTTAATTTTAGAATTTGATAGGAACATTTTAAATTAGGGTGCTCACATGTTTTGCATGTGATTGGCAAAAGCACACACGTGTTTAACATATGACCCCTATTGTGGGTTTTAGCCTGTTTATGTTCAACGCATATATGCTTTGCATAGAGCGCTCACGTGTTTTACACGTGAGGCCTGTTTGGTGTTCATATCAGAATTTTGCATCATTATATTCCCCATTCTTAATCATATTGAAATAAATAGGTGCTTTGATCCATATCTGCTAAATAGTTGCAGGTTACAGGTTCTCAGAACAATACAGTGAAAATGGTGAAAAGACGCTTTAAATGTGAGACTACGACCAACAAATAGATGAATATGCAAGATGCGGCCTACCAGTATGAGGAACAAACGAAGATCAGCAAACAGTTCAATATACAAAGTACAAGGGCAGCACAAGATTCAAGACTTCAACGTGAAGCTAACGGTAAAAGTCTACAAATTCTGCACTGTTGGAAATCTGGAAGAAAGTAGAAAATATTCTGAGGAACCAAGTGAAGAAAACAGATAGAAAAAGCAACTTGAAGTACCACAGAAGAAATGAGCCCAAGAGTCCATCAAACGGCCGCGGAACCGCGGCCGTGCAGAGTACGTGTCGGTGCGTGTCGGTGGGAGTCGGTGCATTGACCCGGTTTTCTTAGGGTAGTCTTGTAATTTCATATGTGGATCAAATGTAAACCCTAGGGTTTCTCCTATCTATAAATAGGAGGATGCCTCTCTCTAGTTTTTGTGCCTCTTTTGGGTGCCTCTTTTGAGATGCCTCTCTTTAGTTCTTAATCTCTTTTCAATTTCTAGATATAATTCTCATTTTGTAATGACTCGTTGAGAGGTCATCAATAAAGGTATTTTTTAATTTTTATCTTGCATTCTTTTTATCTGCAATTTTAATTCCTGCAATTTTTATCTGTTCTTTTATTATCTGCAACTTAGATAGTTTTTTTAAAATAAAATATAAAAATGAATTTGATTGTGACCTTCCTAATAAGTGAGTAATTCCTCACATGTTAGGGTTAGGATAGGGAAGGTTTGAGAGAAGGAAATCTCTTTCCCTCCTTTCTTTGCTCGTATAAATTAATTAATTAGGACTCTATTTAAATTAACCAAACACCGCTCACTACCGCACCCTATCCTACGAGATAAAGGTGATTCCCTAGTTAAACCAGTTATGATTGATTTACATAGAGCTTAGGGCTAAGAGCCAAGAACGGAAGGACAAGGACTAAAGAGAAGAAACTTAGTTTCTTCCGAGTCGTACTAATCCCCGTTGTTGACTATTACCTTAACACCTATATTCTTAATTAGGGCATTGATAGAAGCGAGAAGAATCCCTTTTTTTTTTGAACTAACCTAATCCTAACCCTAGCAAGCCTTTAAATTGATTTAATCTCATTCTTAGATCTTAAAATAAAACCACCAACTTTTTGGGCTTAACTCGTTAAAACATAAAGAAATGGAATCCATCTCCCTGTGGATCGACCCGTACTCAACCGGCTAGCTACCAAGCGACACCGTCTTGATTGCGGTATTCTATTCTTTGATTTCAAAATGCACGCGTATGCAAAACATCGACTAATCAAATGGCGCCGTTGCCGGGGAGACGGTAGTCTCTTTCTTTGTGTAATTTCGGGTTAAAAAAATAAAAAAATAAAAGATTTAAAAATTATAAAAATTGAAAATTTTTTAAACAAAAGAATAAAATAAAATTAAAAAAAATTCATCTTATTCTTTTTGAGGGGTATTGTGTGAATTGCGCAGGAAAATAAGATGTACTGATTCAGATCTGGAAAAATCCAGTGAACAAATCAATAAACAGAAGATCTGAACAGACAGAGCAGAATCACAACAGACAACAGAAAATTTTGGAGATCCAAACCAACTTAACCACCGCGGAACCGCGGCGGATTCAAGTGTTTGACCGAGGAACCGCGGTCAACTGCTGACGTCAGCATCCCAAAATTTTCTGTAAGTATTTTTGTCCCCTCTCCTACCCTGAGCTCTACTGAAAATTTTTCCTGCAGGGTTCTTTGCGCAAAATTCTTCTCCCTCTCCAATAAATTGTTTTTATGCAGGATTCTTTGCGCTGCTAAATAAAAAAAATTTGCAAGTGTTTTAGATTTTTGTTGTGTTAACTGCTTTGCATAATTAATACGGACTCTAAGAGGCTATAACACCAATCAAGATTGGGTGGGGATTTCATTACCCTTCCTAAGATCCCAAAAATCACAAAGAGCATATGCATCAACCCTCGAGTTAATTAAAAAATATTTAGACTCAGCCAATTAAGGACTGTGGCGCTCATTAGGACAGAGGAAGGTTGTGGGCAATCGGTCGTTTATTTAAACCTGACTTTGTGGTGCCTAGGTTAGACAAGTGGGAAAGGTAATTTTAAAAGGCCCGTCTCACGGTGATTCGTGAGCGGATCCCTCCTTTCTTTACTTGTGCTTACTTGGCCACAATTGGCGGTTAAGAGGCGATTTGAGGGATATCTCACAACTTGTCCATTGGATCAGTTAGGAGCAGTCTAGTTGACTTAGGAGACCCTACCTCTAGGCTTGATTGTGCATGTTCAAATTGTGATTGTTTGAAATTGTGCCATAGTTCCGTACAAATTTTTGCAAAACTCTTTCTAAAAAAGAAAAAAAAACACTTTCAAAAATTTCAAAACTCCAAAAACAAACAATTTTTTAAATAAAAAAATTTTTAAAAAATAAAAAAAAATCATCACATTCTTTTTCTTCTCCTTTCTCACATCATGGGTATCCCACCTCGCAAAACTCTTGCCGAATTTTGGTACCCTCAACCAGACATTACTTCCTACGCGCATTATTTTGGTCGAATTTCGGACGACCCCTCCATGCCCAAAATTTCTTTGAAAGATCGAATAGACGCGTCTAGGAGAAACAGTTGGACTCCGCAATCCACTTTGTATCAACCATTTCAACCTTCACCACCTTCTTACGTTGATACTCTTTTTTCGAGTCCTGTTGTAATTCCGAAACCCATGTCTATTGCTGAACATATTGAACAATCTCGTAACCGATCTTTCACTCCTTTTAACACTTCCAGTTCTTGGGATCAACAATTTCATTCACCTTTTTATCCAAATGTTGATCCTAATACTGTCCAACCATTCAGTTCTTATCCATCCTACCCAACTGTTGCACCTTCCCTAGACATTGCTTCTACACAGCCATTTGGGAGTTTCCAATATCTAAACAACTTTGAATATTTTTCTGAAACCCCTTCACAACCCATGTCTAGTCTGGAACAGTCGTTGGAAGATTTTTTGGTAGCGTCAAGACAACAGATGATGGATTTGAATGCGTCCATGGCCGCCCTTATACAACCTAGTGACCCGGTAGCTAGTTTCCAACTAGCTCCAAATTTTCCGCGGCATGACGAGGCGGTTGGACAGATTGAGAATTTGAGTGGTGAGAGTGAGCTGTATATCCTTCCAAATCAAGCCTACCCATCCCCAATTGAATCCCACAACTCCGATTTTGAATGTCTATCAAGTGTTCCAAATGATTCACCAGTTGAAGATAAAACGTCTAATGAGTTGTGCGACTTTGTAGTGTTTGATTTACTTGATTGTGAAGGGTCCTTTTCGAGTGAACCCACACCCAATCCTTTTGAACTCTACACCTCCACTCTAGAACCTGAATCACTACTACAAATAAGGGTTGCCCCTACGGATTTATCCGTAGGAGCAAATCACTGCCCCTACGGATATATCCGTAGGGGCAAGAAAATACCCTGTAGGTGCAAACGCCGTAGGTGCAAGTCGTAGCTTTGAACATGCCCCTACGGTCAAAAACTTGCCCCTACGGAGTAATGTGTAGGTCCAGTTGTCCCTACGGATTAGGCTGTAGGGACAAAAAATTTATTAAATTTTTTTTATAAAATAAATTAGGTGTCCCTACGGATTTATTCGTAGGGCCAAGTAGTTGCCCCTATAGATAAGTGCGTAGGTATAAATCTGTAGGGACAAAATATCAGGTATCCTGATATTTTGTCCCTACGGATACCTGTATAGGGACATTTGTTTGCCCCTACGGATATATTCGTAGGGGCAAGCGTAACCCCTAATACTGAGATCATAGGGACAAAATATCAGGTATCCTGATATTTTGCCCCTACGGATAAATCTGTAGGTACATTGTTGGGCCCTACGGATTAATCCGTAGGGGCAATGGTGGGCCCTACGGTTAAATCTGTAGGTACATATTATCATGTTTTTTTAAAAAAAAGGGCTGCCTATTTTTTCTCGCCCTGTGCATAATAATATATACATCATATATAAAATTAATCATCATGCGGAACATATATCGCAGTATTCATAATCACATCTCACGCATAATATACAAAAGAAATCAACAAGCAGAATATGATATCAATATAAAACGCAAACACCACCAATATCAATATCGTCCAAAATGTAGTACAATATGTATCATATAAATAAATACATGTTTAAAATATAAGAATAAAAAAGCTGCCCTAGCTCGGTCCAGCTCCACCTCTGAAAAATGCCAGAATCTGGCGTGCCTGCTCCTAGGATATATCCTGAGTCAATAAATCATGCAATGCGGAGCGTGCGGGAGTCTGAGCGGGCTGTGGAGCTGTAGGAGTGGTCTGCGTAGCTGCAATCGAGGTAGTGGCTTGTGGAGCCGCGGTTGCGGGAGTCTGAGTGGGCAGTGGAGCTATAGGAGCTGTCTACGGAACCGCAGCCGATGTAGTGGTTTGCGGAGCCGCAGCCGAAGGAGATGCATGTGGAGGCTCGGCCGATGTACCCTGTCGCGTCTGGACTTACGTGTGTAATAAGCAAGTAAGAACTGTGTATTATTCAAATTCGTATCATTATCAAGTTATTTCGAAACCCCAATCTATGTATACTTAGGGACTTAGGCCTCGTTTGGATATCTAGTTTGGAAAACCGTAGTTCATTTTAATTAGATATGTATGTATGATTAATCAAAGCTGAGTCTACAACCAAATAAGCTCAGGCTATGTACTAATATTGGATATGTTTCTATCTATAATATGACATAATATTTTACTATTAAGTAGTATACATACCAACATCTCCTTCAACTCCTGAACGGTGGCCTTCAAGCTCTCCAGTTCCTGCTGAAAACGTCGCTCACTGGAGACGGAGGAAGTAACCGCCGGGGTGGAGTCCAACCTCATATGGGCCCTGCTAGGGCCCTGTCCCCGGCCTCGCTCCCAACCTCCGTGGTGCCCTCCATGTGCGGCGTCCAGGACTGGGGTCAGCAGTATCGGATCGTTCTGTCCAATAAAATCGATCCCCGATGCCTCGGTCTGCTCAACCATCCGCTCCTACACCCACATTAACCAGTAAAATATAATTATATCATTTAAATTTGATCCTTTCAAAACTAAAATTTCAAATAGGGTTTGAATAAATATTAACACTTATGCAATACTCCTGGGTAGCAGCTTCGGGGTATCGAAGCTCACCCGTGGCGGGATCTGTCGAGGTGCCGTGGACGGCAAGATATGCAGACAGCACGCTCGGTGTACCACCTTGCGCCAGGGTCTGAGCTCTCTGCAATATTAGAAAATAACTCTTAATATTAGATATATTAGAAAATAACTCTTAATATTGCATTATATCACAAAGGCCGGTCTATTGTAATTTACCGATAACTTCATGGCACGAGTAATATTTCTCGAGCCACCTGTATAAGTGGGGCGACCCCTCTTCGCCGACTTCTTATTCTCTATATTTTGAGCGGCCTGTTTCTGCACAACACATTCACATTTAGTTTTCTAATTAAGGAACATAAAAAAATAAATTATATATTAAATAATGAATTACATTTAAAATACATACATGTTTGCGTTGAGAGTCGAAATATTCGCACAATAGAGGCCATGTCTCTACGTCGACTCTCGCAAAGGCCAGAGTAGATAGGAGGGCCGCTCTCTCTGCCTCGGGGGTCGCCATCCATAGGAAGTAGCAGTCGGCCTTCAGCTCATTCCTATTGTATCGAACCTTGGTCTGCATGTTTTTCATCAGGCCATTGTACAGAGCATGAAGATCGAGCACCCTCCCAGGATGATCAGGGTCGGGTACAGGCTGAAAATCGTAATCCAACTGAAAATACAAAAAAACATTGTTATTAGATTGCAAGTGTTAATAATAAATATATTGGATAAATCAAATGAAAATATATATTAATACCCGAGCCTGATCCCAGAAGAGGGCGAATGAGCGCCGATGCTGGTCGCCCCACTCAACATGAAGTGGATAGTTCTTCACGAGCCGGCTCCTTCCCCCATATACCTGCCGAACCTCTCGGCATGATCTCCGGTATAGCGATAATCAGGGGTAAAAAAGAGGGGGAATGCTGCCTCCCCCTAGCTCTGTCAGGCCTTAGCCTATGGGACTAATTCGGGCCTCGAGTCCCCCTCTGGGGATAGGGAGGCCCTGCGTCTGCAAGAAATATCAAGACAATCAATATTAAGACAAAGTTGTATTAAGAAATCAAGGTTAAACGAAAATTGAAGTGTGATATATACCTCCGGTGACTAAAGCACGAGCCTGGGCCCGGGCAGCAGCACGAGCGGGACGATAGTTCCTCCGGCGAGGAACAGCCGGTGTCCCGGATGCAGACGCATCCCCTCCAACTATAAAATAAATATTGACGCTAAATTTCCAAGAAGTTCATATTTATTCTTTAGAGGATATGTAAAATGAATAAATATTTTATATTTATTCATACTAACCTACAGACTGAGCGGAGGGTACGGAAGTGGCGGGAGTGGCCCCTGCATCAGATGTAGATGCACCACCTATAATTAGATAATTAAAAATAGATTATTTAAGTAATTGCAAAAAGAATGTGTAGATCAATAATATAACATTCTAAATCAATATGCATGCACATAGGATATATAAACATATTCGCAGGTGCGGTGGTGGCACCACCTACAGCTAGACAATAAAAAAATGATTATCTAAGTAAGAGCAAAAGGAATGTGTTTATATTTATGATATAGCATTCTAAATCAAATACATGCATTATATGATATATAAACATACCTGGAGGTGCGGGAGTGGCCTCTGTCCCTGATGTGGACGCATCACCAACAGCTAGACAATCAAACATTGACAATATAAGTAATTTTGACATGAACATGCATGAATATCTATAATATTACATTCAAAATGGATATGCGTGCAATATACCTGGAGGTGTGGCAAAGTCCACACGGAATGAGGCATCCGAAGGGGTCTCCGATCTGGGTGCAAGACCGGCCCTCTGAAGCTCCCTACGCAGCTCTCCTGGCGGCAGAACCGCTCTACCTCTGCCTCTGCCTCTGCCGGTGCCGCGGCTGGAGCTCCTGCCACCCCTCGCTGATCCCGTCATCGTCATCAAATCTAGATAAACGGTTCGTGGACGCATTAGACAATCATTAAATGTATTGACTATATATGTATAGATCGTAAAATGTGAAGTAATAATATAACATTACTGATAACCTTTTTCGTTTCATGGGCGCATTAGACATATCTACTTGGATTTCATCATCGATATCATTTCTAACCCACGTAACTTCATGATCGGCCGAAGACAACCCGTCTTTCGAAACAGACGGTCGGAGCACTCTAAGCCTTCTCTCTTCTTCATCCTCATCGCTGTCCTCGAATTCTGGGACATCGTAGACATCCCTGGGTTTCCAACGGCATACGACACTCCATCCCGGATGCTTCAAACACTGTGAGTAGTATACTTGGAATGCTTGGTTCGGAAAGATAAACGGATCTTCCTGACCGTAAAATCGAAGTGTGTTCACACTGGTCAATCCATATTCATCTTTCTAAGTCCCAAGATTGCTTCTCCACTTATCCGTATCAGTTCGCGTATCGTACCAAGTACACTGGAATATATAAAAGGGTTTTGATCGTCCAAGATAGTGGATGTCGAGTATACAATTTAAGTACCCATAATAAATCACACCGTCCGATCCTACCGTCGCAATCCCACTATTCTGAGTGGTTCTAGATGTTTCTATGTTCTTAACTTCGAATTTGTATCCAAGGACACCGAATCCTTTATAATATGCAATCTCCATACTAGGAAATTGAGCTAAACATCTTAAATCACTCTCAAATAATGCAGACAAGTTCGGATCGTGGATCTAACAAAACAAATTTTATGACAAATACATAATGATATAAGTTTAGATTAAAACTGATAGCAATAACATGTTATTCGAACAATTTACATGATCTGTGACCCAATCGCAAAAATTATCCTGATGATATTTTTCCAATCGTTCATCGTTCCAATCAGGATGCCCCTCACGTACCTCGTTAAAATGAATTATGTTTTTGACAAATAAGGGTGATATTAATATTATATCATTTCATACACACACAAACACAAATATAATAATTAATCCAAAAAATTTTACTCTCTAATTTGTTCAAGACATGCGCGATTAAGCAAGATAAACCGGTATATCTTGTTGATAAACATAGTGTCTACCCTCTTATAATCGGCTTTACCATATGGCCCGTCTTGAATTCTTCGAGTCCGGTTAAGTCTCGTCTTAATGTTCTCGTCCAGATAGCGGGAACAAAATGTGGTTGCTTCATCAAGAAGATAACCTTGCATGATAGAACCCTCTGGTCTATTTCTATTGCGTATATACTTTTTAAGAGTGTAGATGTACCTAAAGAAAATATGTTGAATAAATAAATACGGGCATACAGAACAACAATAATTTTAAAACTTGTGCGAAACGAAAAATTCCATGTACCTCTCGACGGGATACATCCATCGATATTGTACCGGTCCGTCTAACTTAGCCTCAGTTGCAAGATGAACCGTTAAGTGTATTATGATATCGAAGAATGACGCGGGAAAATACGCTCAAACATGCAAAGTATCAACGCAATAGAATTTTCTAGTTTATCCAGCATCACAACCTCCAGTGTTTTAGCACACAACTCTCTGAAAAAACAACATAGGTCGTTGATTACTAGACCAACCGATTCGGGAAGAGAAGTCCTGAGGGCTAATGGAAGAAGGTGCTCCACGATAACATGGTGATCATGACTTTTCAGCCCATCGATCTTGCCTTTCACAATTTTTATTTTCTTGCTGAATGATCCTGAGAAACCTGTGGGAACTTTCAAATCATGCAACACCTGCAGGAAATTTTTCTTCTCCATTTGTGACATATGATAAGCGGCATTGGGAAGTACAAATTTTCCTGGTTTACCCGCTACCGGTCTAGGGTGCAATTCACTTCTTATTCCCCACTCCTGTAGATCCATCCGAGCATTCAAGTTGTCTTTCTTTACAAAGAAGCAAGTTGAGTATGTGCTCTGATACTCCCTTCTCTATATGCATGACGTCCAGACAATGATGCACTAAATTTGTTGACCAGTACGGATGCTCGAAGAAAATGCTTAACTTGTTCCAAAATGGTCGTTTGACCTGTTTTTTCGGATCCATCCCGAAGGTCACATTATTGTAACCATCCCACTGAGCAGTCACGTCCTCTCCGAACAATGGGGCTGGAGGTCCAAGAAGCTCCTGATGACCATCAAAGTGAACAATGTCTAACCTGTAGTGGTGGTCTAGAGGCAGGAAACGTCGATGGCCGCAATAACAAACCTTCGTGCTAAAATTAGAGAATTTCAATGTTGTGTGTTGGTGGCAATGAGGACATGCTTTGTGACCATGTACGGACATACCTAATAGCATTCCATACACAGGAAAGTCATTAATTGTCCACATTAAAGCCGCACGCAGTATGAAGGTTGTATTTGTGTTTGCATCGTAAGTCTCTACACCATCAATGAACAAAGATTTTAACTCCTCGATCAGAGGTCGGAGATAGACGTCGATATTGTTTCCCGGTGAGTTTGGTCCGTCGATAAGAAGAGGCATCATAAAGTATGATTGGTCCATAGCCAACCAAGACGACAGATTATAAATTATCATTACAACGGGCCATGTGCTGTGACTTCCAGCCATATAGTTGAATGGGCAGAATCCATCACTAGCCAGTCCGAGCCGGACATTGCGAGGATCACTACTGAATATTGCATGCCTCCTATTGAAATCCTTCCATGCCGATGAATCTCTTGGATCGCTCATTTTTCCATCTTCACTTGGAGGATCACGGTGATGCCAAATCATTGCCTCGGCTGTTTTCTTGCACCTAAATAGCCTCTGTAGCCTCTGTGTTATAGGAAAGTATCGTGCTATCTTGACAGGTATATCAGGCTTCTTATCAGAATCTTTCAGCTTATACCTGGCCTCTCCGCATGTTGGACACTCTTTCAAATCTGAATTCTCTTTCCGGTACAACACGCAATTTTTAGGACATGCTTGAATCTTCTCGCACTTCAGACCCAAATCAAACATCATCTTCCGGGCTCCGTACCAACTGTCGGGCATGTTATTTCTGGGGGGCATAGAATCTTTCAAGAACGAAAGAAGCATTGTGAATGACTTGTTGCTCCATCCATTTAGGCACTTAATCTGGAAAAGTTGGACGAACCATGATAGGGTGGAATACTTTGCATTCTCATAAATTGGTTTTCTAGCATCATTCATGAAATTTTCATATTTATCCGCATGCGGTCCTTGACCGGAAGGAATGTCATCTTCGGTACGAATAGATTCACCTAGGGCAGCCTCTACCATATCCTCCATTTCTTCTGATGGAAATAAATTACCGTCTTCTTCTTCTGCCGCATCACCGTCTTCTCCTTCTTCTCCTGCCGCATTATCGTGTTCTCCTTCTTCTTCTGCCGCATTACTGCGTTCTTCTCCTTCCCCGTGATATTTCCAAGTTGTATAAAGTCTAGTAAAACCATATTTTACGATATGAAGCTCTGTCAATTCTACCTCCTACCAGTACTTATTGCCACATCTATCGCACGGGCAGAGAATCTTCTCTATCACGATCTTATTATGTGCGCGTGCAAATTCAATAGAAGCAGCAACTCCTGCGATAAACTTAGGTTGCATACGTTGTTGCCAATCCATATACATCCAGTCCTTAACTCTGACGTACTCATGGGCCATGTTAGACTGTATAACATATAAATTGTAGGTTATGGTGACTATATTGAGAAATCTAAGAACGGGATAGTTACTGACAAAGGAGAAAATCCGTGTATATGCTTTGTGTGTGCGTTTGTCGTTGAAAAAAATAAATTATCGAACGTATGTTAACCGATAGACGGGGACTAAGTGGCGCTTTTAGTTTCATATATGAGTATCGATAAGAATATGAAAGTTTCATATTATCATCGAGTATCATATATTAATTTTAACTTGAACATCTTGAATCACTCTCTAATGATGCGTTTGTTGTGTATTCTTGTTGTATGTGTGTGTTTCGGCTGTCGGGGGTAAGGCTTCTATCGGTTATCATACGATTGAATCTTCTCGTCACATAGACTATACGAAGTATTTAAATAAAATATAAAGTAACTGATATAACATGATTTAAACTTATGAAATAATACTTGCTTAGTTACTTGCAAGTTGCAACTTGAGAATAAGATATATGAAGAATTGAGCATTAAAGAACTAAGATGCATATTTTGGGTTTTTGTGATGAAGGATTAGTGCTGAAGATTCAATCCTTTGTGATGAAGGATTAGTACTGAAGATTCACCTCCCTAAAGTGAATCACGAGATTCAAGTGGGTGGTTTGTCTATTCGACCCGTCTTGATGCGTTCCTTGAATCCGTTCTTTACTAATTTAGTACGACTTACTTGTTCAGAGAGATGAACAAATATTTTTTTGACAGAAGCATTTTGAACATCAAACAATTTGAAAGCAATGGCAGATGAGAAGAACTACTATATAAGGCTTGCATGGTGCAAGCCCTTAGATAGCCTTTGGATGGATTTCCCCCTATACAAGTAGCACAATATTTGAGACAGTACTGAGAACAGCCCACATGCTCACTGTATCCTCACCTAAACTCATTGATTGAATACAACAACAACAAAAACGTGTTCACAAATGATGCTGCAAACAGTAGAGAAAACCTGTTGCTAATTAAAGAACCAAAACCCTTTCCAGCTCTAAACAACAAAAATCAAAAGAGCCTTCATCTTCAATATAAACAACACTAATCCTTCATCACTTCAGCACTAATCCCCAACCCCAACCCCAACCGCAACCCTAACTCTGACCCTAACCCTAGCCCCAGCCCCAGCCCCAGCCCCAGCCAAACCCACCCCAACCCTAACCCTAACCCCAGCCCTAGCCGAACCCCAACCCTAACCCTAACCCAAGCCCCAACCCCAACCGCAACCCCTGCCAAACCCCAACCCCAACCGCAACCCCAGCCCCAGCCCCAACCCTAACCCTAACGCTAACCCCAACCGATGCCTAACCCTAACCTTCATCGGTACCCGAACCATGAACCCTAGCCCTAAAATAATCAAAAATTTGTTTAATTGAAGATTTACTAACCTGTGCGGTGGAGGAGACGATCGATCGATGGTCGAAAACGCGCGCAATCGGCGACGAGGAAGAACCAGGGCGGTGGCGACGACGAAACGGAGGGCGGTGGCGACGACGAGAACGGCGATCGGCGGGAACGAGAGATTTGGGGATTTTGGGTTCGCGCGTGAGAGATTATCGAGAGAGATAATCAGCGTAGGGGATCTGTGCATTTTTAATTAAATCCATATTTAGATGCTCCTACGGATTAGTTCGTAGGTCTTTGGTTTGCGGCTCCGTAGGGGCAAACAACAATTTACGATTTAATATTTTTAAATTAATACGTCAGGACCGTAGGGGCAACTGTATGGCCCTATGGACTAATCCGTAGGGCCAAAAGAAATCTGCCCCTACGGATTTCATTATCCGTAGAGGCAACCCCCTATTTTAGTAGTGAATTAATTGATATCCATGCTTTTGATGAGGTGTCTGAGAAATTTAATTTTCACTTGATCGAGGATATTGACACTGGGAATATTTTGGATGATGGACCCGCAGATTTGACTGAATTTTTCTCTCCAATCCATCATCCCGAGTCATTAACTGTTTTTCTCGAACTTCACATGCGTCTTGAGTTTGATGAGAATTGCATGGATAAGCTAAATTTTGAGGAGAGTATTGAGGAAATTATTGAGGATGAAGCAGTTTTAATTGAGGAGTCGGATTTTCCAATTCATTCTATCCTTTTCATTGACTGCGCACACCCTCCTGAATCTTTAACCGATACCCTTCCTCAATCACTTCCCTCCATCCTCGTTCCGACCTTATAAGAAACCGTTACACTTTCATTTTCAATGTATGGTTTACCAAGTTTGACGTACCCATGTTTTCTCACGAATCTTGAGGGATTTGACCTCATTTCTCAGTGGGTTGATAGATTAGCATAATCAATTTTTACATATCGGTCATTACAAATTGCGCTAATTTATACACTCCATCTCCACCCTCAAGTTCGTATTCAATTTCTTTCTCCCACTTTCTCAGGTTCTTCTATTCTTCCTATAATTTCAGTGAGTGTTGATGAATCACAATCCGATAATTCAAGTTTGATCATTCCAGAAAGCCAACTTGATTTGGATACTTTTGAAAATGAGGTAGATGAGTTTTTCGAGTCTCCTACCTCCATAATTTTTGACAAATCAAGTATGATAAATTCTGGCACAAAACTTACTGACAGTAAAATATTCAATTACATCGATGAGAGTTTTGAAGAATTTTTCGCTGACGAACTTGCATTCCTAAACAACAAGGATTTTGTGATTAATCAACCCCCACCTGAAGAAGTCGAACCACCACCATTTCTTTTTCCCTTCCGCCATTCTTCTCCTCCACCGAGATTGTATACTGCTTCTACCTCCACATGGTCTCGTGTGTTTCTCATTTCTTTTCTCTACACTCCATTCTTTCACCAACCACACCATTATAATGATAAAATTTTTGAATGGTTGGTGCTAACCTTTAGCCTGTGTAAGGCCTTGTATAGCTTGATATTGTGTTTTTCTCCTCCCTAACTCTGAACTTTAATGTTTCAACAGTGGAAACACTGTTTCACTTAACTTTGGGGGGACATTTTTGTATATATATTTTGTTTTCTTTTTCTGTTAATAAAAAATATACACAAACAGGGGAGTGCCGACAATTTTGACCCTCTTGGTGTTGCCTGACAGTGAGGGCACTGTCAAGTTTAAGTTTGGGGGTATGCTCGGTAAGGTTTCTTCCTTCGCATTCATATGTATATTTTTGCATTTGCATACTTATTTTAAAACCCATAAAAATTGAAAAATTTTAAAAATTATAAAAATTGAAAAGTTCAATTTTGGCCATATTTAACTTAAGTTTAACATGATGGTTGACTAGTTAGGAAAAACTAGATCCTAAACTTAGTAAATTAAAAACCCTAAAAATAACCTTTCTTAAAATTTAACCGTAGAAAATATATATGCTTGTAGTTTATTTAGAAATAGGCAAATTTTGAGTTCAGTTCTTGGGCTAAGTCAAAATAAGAGAAGAGTATTGAAATTTTTATTGAAGTGTAAGTCTGAAAAATAATTCTGAACCTTAAGTCTAAATTCTGAAAATATATACCCTACAACTTGCACATACACGCACCTTGAGACTTGGGATAGTAGAAGATACCTTGAAATGCTCTTGTCTAAAATCCCTAGTATGAAGGAAAATAAAATAAAAGTACAAGTGTGAATAAAGAGACATAAAAAATGAACACTGGTTTTGTAACTACTTAAAGCAGCATAAATAAAAAATATAACGAGGGTGCTTTATCACCTAGTGCCTTAGACCAACTGGTTTGGGAGTCACTGCTAAGCCTTAGGTATTACAAGACGAGGAATTACGCCTTAATGTGCGAACACATTTTGTAATCGGTCGTTAGTACCTCAAGAAGTATTAACGGTCACATGAAGGACGTGTGAGCTATTTCATCTAAAATTCACCAACTAAAAGTTCTTTGGACGATGGAAAAGGGTATGATAGCTTGAATTGAATTTCCAAGTGTAGGGTGATACATACACACACGTAGGGGTATATGATTGGGGTTTGGATGAGAGATAGGAATGAAAGATAGGGCTTATATTTTCAATAGAGATGATAAAAATTTCTAAGTTGAGATGGAACCTTAGAAGGAAAATTCAAAAGCTGCTAAAAGCTAAATAAATTTACAGAACATATACGATCTTAAGTTAAATGTAAAGGAAGCGTGAAAAATATGGGTTGATGATTTCTAAGTTGAAGATAATAGAATTTTTTGCTAGAACACCGAATTGAAGAATGAAAGTCAATAGGCCAAATTGATAGGATTTTGTGGGTAGTATCCGCTGAAAACCCTCAGGAGACAACACTCCTCCTACTAGGGACACCTAGAGGTTTAACGGCTTGTTGCACGAGCTCAGTGCAATCGAGATTCCCTGCAAAAGTGAGGTTAGGTTTTTTCGAGAATAAAATTGGTTTTGCTCGGGACGAGCAAAATATAAGTTTGGGGGTATTTGTTCATATCAGAATTTTGCATCATTATATTCCCCATTCTTAATCATATTGCAAATAAATAGGTGCTTTTGATCTATGTCTGCTAAATAGTTACAGGTTACAGGTTCTCAGAACAATACAGTGAAAATGGTGAAAAGATACTACAAATGTGAGACTACGACCAACAAATAGATGAATCTGCAAGATGTCTCCTACCAGTATGAGGAACAAACGAAGATCAGCAAACAGTTCAATATACAAAGTATAAGGGCATCACAAGATTCAAGACTTCAACGTGAAGCTAACGGTAAAAGTCCACAAATTCTGCACTGTTGGAAATCTGGAAGAAAGTGGAAAAGATTCTGAGAAACTAAGTGAAGAAAACAGATAGAAAAAGCAACTTGAAGTATCACAGAAGAAATGAGCCCAAGAGCCCATCAAACGGCCGCGGAACCGCGGCCAAACAAGGCATTCCGTCGCGGATCCTTGGCCGTGCAGAGCACGTGTCGGTGCGTGTTGGTGGGAGTCGGTGCATTGACTCGGTTTTCTTAGGGTAGTCTTGTAATTTCAGATGTGGATCAGATGTAAACCCTAGGGTTTCTCCTATTTATAAATAGAAGGATGCCTCTCTCCAGTTTTTGTGCCTCGTTTGGGTGCCTTTTTTGAGATGTCTCTCTTTAGTTCTCAATCTCTTTTCAATTTCTAGATTTAATTCTCATTTTGTAATGAATCGTTGAGAGGTCATCAATAAAGGTATTTTTTTATTTTTATATTGCATTCTTTTTATCTGCAATTTTAATTCCTGCAATTTTTATCTGTTCTTTTATTATCTGCAACTTAGATAGTTTTTTTTAAATAAAATATAAAAATGAATTTGATTGTCACCTTCCTAATGAGTGAGTAATTCTTCACTTGTTAGGGTTAGGATAAGGAAGGTTTGAGAGAAGGAAATCTCTCTCCCTCCTTTCTTTGCTCGTATAAATGAATTAATTAGGACTCTATTTAAATTAACCATACACCGCTCACTACGGCACCCTATCCTATGATATAACGGTGATTCCCTAGTTAGACCGGTTGTGATTGATTTACATAGAGGTTAGGGCTAAGAGCCAAGAACGGACGGACAAGGACCAAAGGGAAGAAACATAGTTTCTTCTTAGTCGTGCTAATCCCCGTTGTTGACTATTACCTTAACACCTATATTCTTAATTAGGGCATTGATAGAAGCGAGAAGAATCCCTTTTTTTTGAACTAACCTAATCCTAACCCTAGCAAGCCTTTAAATTGATTTAATCTCATTCTTAGATTTTAAAACAAAACCACCAACTTTTTGGGATTAACTCATTAAAACATAAAGAAAAGGAATCCATCTCCCTGTGGATCGACCCGTACTCAACCGGCTAGCTACCAAGCGACACCGTATTGATTGCGGTATTCTATTCTTTGATTTCAAAACACACGCATACGCAAAATCTCTTCCAATCATTTACATATGAGCGCTCACGTGTTTAACACGTGATGCCTGTTTGGCCCTTAATTGTTTTATTCAGCGCTCATACTCTTTGCATATGAGCGCTCACGTGTTTTATACGTGAGGCCAAATTTTGAGGACACTCCCCCTTTTTTATAAGGGAACAAGTAGCTCTTGGCCAAAAATTTTGGCGGGAATAAATGCCGCCCACTACTTTGCCCACATAAGCATGTACATGGGTGAAGTAGTGCAGAGTTAGCGTGCCAGAATATATTCTCCGCCGAAAGACGCGACCGGGACGTTGGGACGTCCGGCCTGAATTTTGGGGGCAGATGCTATTTGGTGCTATCCGTCCGCCTCTCCGAAGATGCCAAATTTATTTATGACACCATGTATCGAATGCTTAAACGGATGTGGCCGATGTAGCAGACTTCGTCAGATTCCCCCTCGTTGATGGGTTTTTGATTGTGTGGACGCTCTTCCCTACAGGCGCAAACCCCTGCAGTTAATTACGCTAACGCATCGCGGTAACCATTTTCTCCTTCTCCACATGGTCACTTCGTGTAAGTCTACGGTAGCGCCCCGGCCGTCTGTCTGAGGCCAAAATGCGGAAACGAAAACTTTTTCAAACTAGAAACCGGCGCTATCGTATACTTTAAATCCGGATCGAACCATTAACCTACAACTAGCAACTAGAGAAGGGTTGGAAAGGCTATACCGATCGATCCGTTTCCTTCGGTCTTTGGCCACCATCCCAAGCTCCTCGCGGCATCTCCGGTCTCGATCTCCTCATCGGAAAGGGCACCACATCTTCGAGTCCTTTTACGGGCTCCCACCTCTGAACCGAGGCAACTCGGGCACGAAGTTTGCTAGCCGACGTGTCCAAGATTGCTGTAGACTAAGTGTAGAACGCTTTACCTCAGGGTTAATCGAAGTTGCCACAATGGAGGGAAGATCAAAATGAGCTTTGAAATGGAGCTAATGTTTTTCTTGCAAGAATGAAATGAGATCAAAAAAACTCACACACAAAATTTGGGGCTGTCCAAGATGGGGGCTCGGCCACACAAAAGAAGAGTAGAGGTGAGCACAATCAAGAGGTGGTGACGATAAGAAAAAGGCAACAAAAACCCACACCAAAACATCACACTCAAACCTCACAATTAATGCAAAGAAATGATGCACAAAAGAATCAATCTTATCCAAGATCATTGTGTTTGCTGCAGGGATCTGGAGCCCCAGACACCACAAAAACACCCTCCATTTACTAAATGCACATTTGCAAATAATCCCCTCCAAGGAAAATTCAGCCAAAGAACAATAGAAAAGGAATTTGGCCAAAAAGAGAAAGCAAGCTGGCAACTTCAAAAAGAGATCCGGTAACAAATTACAGGATAACCCCGCGACTGTATATACATATCCGCATTTGTATTCCAACGGAATACAAATGCAATGAGACAAAATCTACACTGTATAATACTAGGATCCGGCTTAACCCAAAGCCCGCTAGTATTATCCGTCCGAACTATGACACGTGCACAAGTGCACGTGTACGTTCGAACCCTGCCATAAATCTATACGGCCTCTACAACGTTTCTCCCGAAACTTGAAAACTGTCTGTGGGGGATTCTAAAGACTCGTCAATATTTTGGCTGTGAATTTAACCACTAGCACGTCAGAGGTACTAGCTGTACGTAACGGGCTACCAGGTATTGACCAAAAGGGAGGTCGATGAGCGAACTCATCCTGACACCCTACTGAGCTGTCAGTGACAATATCCGTACAGTCCGGTCCGTTCGTCTATGAGCATCGCATGGCGGGCGTAGAGGGTTGGTAAAAGTCAGACCCCCAAAAGCGGTACAAGTCGTGTCGGAGTGTAGCCCAGAACACCTTGAGATACTACTGGAATACCTACCAGTAAATCTCCTGCCTTGGCCAAGGACTTCATGTAATGGCTCTCCTAGACACAGCGCGATCTCACCCCTAATACCGGGAGAGACGAAACCCCTGCCGATCCGCTCACTGCCTCCATGTGGCTCGGGACTGCACCCAACTAAAACCTGTTAGCACGACTCTTTTGAGCCGTGGTAGGGTAGTAATCAAAGCACAGTAGGAACTCACACGAGACAAATGACGATCTCAGGTCGATGAACTAACCTGTACACATGTCACCAGGGAACTGCTTGTAGGACTACGGTAGCGCCCCGGCCGTCTATCCGAGGCCAAAATGCGGAAACGAAATTTTTTCTCAAACTAGAAACCGGCACTACCGCATCCTAAAACCCCGGATCGTAACCATTAACCTAATTCTAGCAAACAAGAGACGGATAGAAGGCTATATCAAGCGATCCGTGTCCTTCGGTCTTCGTCTCCACTCCGATCTCCTCACGGAATTTCTGGTCGTCGCCTCCTCGTCGAAACGGGCACCACATCACCGGGTTCTTTTACGGGCTCCCACCTCTGGACCGAGGAAACTCGGGCACGAAGTTGGCTAGCCGACGCGTCCAAGGAATGCTGTAGACTAGTGTAGAAACTTTGTCTCTTGGGATTGTGAAAGTTGCCATGATGGAGGAATGAATAAGCTTTTGAGATTGGTGAGGGATTTTGTAGCAAGCATAGAAAATGAAATGAGATGAATGATAAATTTCCCACACCAAAATGAAAATCCCCATTCTCCTAATGTGGCCGGCCCCTTATGATAAAATGGTGGTGGAGGGAAAAACAAAACAAGGAAGGTAAGTGTAGTAAAAGCAAAGGGGTGACCACATCCAAAAGAAATGATAACCATATCATATCAATTTCTAATCCATCCTAATCACCATTTAATGCAAAGGAAGAGATGGAAAAAGAATCTCATCATGAAGCCACACATATGCATGAAAACCCCTCCACAATAAGTTATTTGCAAACTTGCAAATAACCCCATCCATCGGAAAGTCCGGCCGCGAAAAAACAAAGGAAAACCAGCCGAAACAGAATGCAAACTGGCAACTTCAGAAAACTGATCCCGTAATAAATTACAGGAAAACCCCGCTACTGCATATACATGCCCGCATTTGTATTCACACCGAATACAAATGCAAAGAGACAAAATCTACACTGTCTAATACTAGGATCCGGCTTAAACCAAAACCGGCCAGTAAAATCCGTCCGATCACGATCCGTGCAATACCGCACGTATCTGATCGAACCCTGCTATATCTCCATACGGCCTCTACAGCGTTTCACCCGAAACTTGAGTAACTGTCTGTGTGGAGGACTCTAAAGACTCGTCAATACTATGGCTGTGGATTTAACTACTAGCACGTCAGAGGTATTAGCCATACGTGACGGGCTACCAGCTATTGACCAAAAGGGACGTCGATGAGCGAACTCATCCTGACACCCCACTGAGCCTGTCAGTGACAATATCCGTACAATCCGGTCCGTTCGTCTATGAGTATCGCATGGCGGGCCTAGGTGGTTGGTAAAACTCAGACCCCCAATAGCGGTACAAGTCGTGTCGGAGATCAGCCCAGAACACCCTGAGATACTACTGGAATACCTACCAGTAAATCTCCTGCCTTGGCCAAGGACTTTTCATGTACTGGCTCTCCTAGACACAGCGCGACCTCACCCCCAATACCGGGAGAGACGAACCCCTGCAGATCCGCTCACTGCCTCCATGTGGCTCGGGATTATACCCAACTAAAACCTGTTTGCACGTCTCCTTTGAGCGTGGTAGGGTAGTAATCAAAGCACAGTGGGAATTCACACGAGACAAATGACGATCTCAGGTCGATGAACTAACCTGTACACATGTCACCAGGGAACTGCTATCTGACGTCAGGTATAATACCAACTAGCAGGTTCCCGGCGAGTCCTGTCCGGTGTACTCATAACCCAATGAGCATCTGTATACATCTTAGGTGAACCAACTGACACCAGTGGCTTATGAGACCGGCCACCGCCCCTCGTCGGGGTCTCGACTGTATACACTAGTCTACTCTGGAGTATTGATGCCCTGTCTCGAAACTCCCACGATTAGAGACCTTTTAAGGATGTGCTTATAGACCCCAGCTACCACGTATATGATCGCCCTCATACTGCTGGTAGTCAAGTAAGAATCCTAAGGGCTCTATCAACGTGCAATAGTGACCTGTAGGGTCACTTAAAGCAGTACACGATGATAAAGATAAACCAGATAGCATACTATCATCTTGAGTAAGACTGTCCTACTGGGACAGGTCCTCCCTCAATCATTGCAATCACGTGCCTTTGATCCAATAATTGACTCTGAGGGCACTATCTTCAACAATCTCCCACTTGCACTCAAGGCTAATTATTGCGATGTCGCATACTCACAGCCCGTGTGATACCGAACACCCAACTCCTCTACTAGTCAGTCTCATAAAGCTTGTTTGCGAAACTATTGCGTTCGAGGAATAGCCTCAGTGAGTGGATCCGCTGTGGTGTTTCTTTCTATGTCTCTCTTTATCTCAAGTTCGCGGAGAAAGCCATCTCCCGAAATGAGCAATACCTGTCTTAGAATATGATTGGATGTCTGATGGGATCTAGCTCATAAATGAACTCCAAATCCAAACTTCTTAGACTGTATCGTCAACTGAACTTAATCAGTATCCTGCGCCATCCTTCCCTCAGTATCCACCTGGACCACCTGTCCAAAATACTGCCCCTCGTCAGAGGGAAAACTATAACTCTGACAGCCACTCTGCCATCCAGGTCACCTTGGAAGCCTGGAATGATAACTGTCTCCTGAATGAGGCTGATATTATCATATCCCTAGAACATCCACTTATGTTCTAAAACTGCTTCCGACTGTTTCTCCAGGATTGGATCAATATCAACTTATTGCATCTACTGCAAGAACAACATCTTGTGTGGTACTTGACATCTCATGATTGACTCAATTGCCTAAGCAAGTGATCTGCCAATCATGTACATCCTTCTCTACTTTAGTCTGTAAGACACCTTTAGAGAGGTTGACTCCATCACCTACAGGTACACTACCGTGCCAGGAGTCGTCCATTCTAAATACTCATAGAATGCTGTCTAAGTACCCAGATTGGGAAACCACCCAAATCTAGATCTAAAACCATAGATCCAGTAACCAGAATGTCTGATATAATATCCAAGTTCCATGTGGAGAAACTACTTTGTGACAACCAATGTATAACTGACCGTAGTATAGGAATATCACTTCCTACTCTGTGTATGTTATCCATATACCAGGACATCACACCCTACTACCTTCTTAACAGATCCATCCCCTATTCTGATGAAGTCAAACCTATGACTGTCACATCAGAAATAGATGATCTATCTCCGCTGTATCTGCTTTAGTCTATAAATAGACATAAGCTACTTGTCCACCAATGCTTCCGCTGCTCCCACTGACTATGACAACCCTATGGCAGAGTCATATACACGTGCACTTCTAAAGCCAGTTTAGAACGACACTATACTCATCCTCCTGCCGGGTCTCACAGTCTGGAACAACAGCAATGGAAAGTCTGGGTAAACAAGAACCTCCCTGTCACCGTCCTTAAGGCTACCGGAGTACCTCTCGGGTGCCTGAGGTTACCCACCACATCTGCGGAGTGGCCAATGGAATGTCAAACCAGATTGAATCTTTAGGTTCTTTATCAAATCTTCAGTAATCGTTTGCGGTTCTGAAATCACTTCCAGTTCTACCATACTCCCACTACTGTTTTCTGAAAAAATCCATTTTTATTAAAACTGTGGCGAGTCAAGAACAATATCACTATTGATCTTCCAGATGGTAGAAAATCAACCCTCGTCATAGCCCGGGTCAACCCACAAACAGCCATTACAGAAACGTGCCTTGAGTTATCCAGAGTCTTGTTTTAAGCATAAGCCGGACAACTCCGCGTACTTTAACAATGTCAAGATATGAACTGTTCTATATCCAATATAGAAAAAGAGGCACTGATTTAATTGAACCAGATTCAAATCATGCAGCTGTCTCCAGTGCATGTCAAGTAAATGGAGAGAGACCGATCGGCGTTACTCAACTTAGGAGTGCTTCCAATTATGAGTAACCTGAAAGAGAAGCAAGTTCTCTTAATCTTTACTATCAACTGAATACCACACACAAGTATCTACATCTTCGATCACCTTGAAAAATCCCGATACTTGCAATACCTGGTTCTCTACTCTATTCTTACACCTATAACTTCTCAAAACTCAGACCTTGTGTTTCTACGAAACACTTGTCTAAGAACTAGAGAAGTCATAAGTAAACTGAATATAGTACGAGGACCAACCCCTCTGTCCTAATGGACACTGTACAATATACAATACTCTGTATAAGTCCCCTGAGTCTAATAACTCATTCACTGTGTGCCGTAGGTTGAAAACTGTACTTATGGTTAAGAAGAATTACACAGCTGTTTAATGCTCCTTACCTAACCATCTACTGATATAGGTAAATGTTATAGACATAATTTCAAAAAGGTATATCTCACTCTATAAAAATAGACGTACAGATATATCAATTTGAAATTGGTGCATAACAACGGATATTCAAAACCAAATACTTGCCGTCCGGCAAACAACCCAGGTGACTTCCTCAAATATCAGCAATTACAACGAATCCTGATATAATGAGGATGATCACCTAATCCCCAATAACTTACTCCCTCTCATCATCTGTAAAACCATACAGATGTGAGAATCAAACCTGGTAAATACATACCCTGGAGCAAGTGTCTAATTGGAAAATCAGTTTTCTTTTAACAGTACACAGTGAAACTGAAACATTGAAATGTTTCGATGGGGTATCCCGGTATTCCTAGTAATGCCTCTTCCATTATCCAGATTCACAACTGTAACCGTATAATTCTTTGCCATCTCTCCAAATCCCTCTATATGTCTTTAGTCATTACCTTCTGTACACCCTCTTAGGCTAAATGGTTTTCTTCCTTCCCTACCGTTCGGCACCAGCCTATGGTTTGGAAGAAGACTATCCAATAAGCATAATAGGTGTACTGTCCTAATCCCAGGAGCACTCGCAATGCGAGAGAAGGTGAAGATAAAAGACAACTGAATAAAACCTTATTCCTATTTCTTCTGAACCAGAATCCATCCCCGAACTGGAACAAGTTCCTTTCGAGTTCATATATAACCATATGATGGAGTATCCAATAAACTGAGGATCTTCATAGTAATACAGAGTGTCCTGGAGAAATATAAAGGTGATTTTGGATTGGTGAAGAAATACTTGGTTTGGTCGTGAATAGCGGTCGCAATTTACTTTGCCCTCCTTCTAATCTCTTTCTTTGTCTTAACTTAATACCTTCTGTACACCGTTTAGGCTAATTGGTTTTCTTCATTCCCTACCGGTCGGCACCTGCCTATGGTTTGGAAGAAGACTATCCAATTTGCGTAATAGGTGTACTATCTCCTAAACCAAGGAGTGCTCGCAACCTGAGAGAAAGTAAAAGGAAAAGACAACTGAATAGTCCTATTCGTTTTCTCCAGAACCGGGAACCATCCTCGAATAAATACCTTCGAGTTCGTATATAACCATACGATGGTTTTGTCCAATGGAAGTGGACGTTCGTAGTAATACGGGGTGTCCTGGAGAAAAGAGTAAAACTAGGAGTGGCAATGTGGTATGCAACTCTGACAATCCAAAAGCCAGTGTTTAAGAAGGTTCGGTCAACTTGGTCACTGAATCATAGTCTAGGGTCGGGTTAATGGTCGCTGCCAAAGAGAGAGAGAAAAGAAACACTCAGCGTGCACTCTAACCTAGATCAGAATGGCTATCACTTTATCTAATCAGGAAACCTCCCACTGTAACGTCAAATTCTTCCCCAAACCTGAAAGAAGAATTAGTCGGGATCACCCGAGGAGTAAACCAACTCATCAGTGGGAATCGGGATCTAACTATCATCGCATGATAACGTGACGGAATCCTCTCACGTTATCACACTCCAGAAGGTATGCACATATCTGGCAAGTTTCAGTTTCTTTAGAAACTCCCGATGTGATTTTTACCCCAAGCGGTTTATGACCTTGACTAGGTCAACAAACCATAAACCGCTAGTCAAGTTCAACCCGTCATTATTCTGGATTGCATTAAACCCACCCGTACATGCCCTTGACTAGGTTAACAAGGCCGCATGACTGTCCTAACCAATCCCACTTATGCAACAAACAAGTACCACTTAGCTACCGAACACTACGTCTTGACTAGGTTAACAAACGTAGCACGAATATTAAATAATACCTGTAGGAAATGACGGAGGGCTACGGCTGGTTTTTGGCAAAAAACCTTTAACGTAATGAACTTGATATCGTTGAAGGAACTGCATAGCTTTTTATAAAAATATAGTGACGAAAACTTTTGCTAAAGAGGTCACTCCTGGTGAAGGGATCTCGGCTCTTTCCCCGTAGAATGAGGTGCAGGATATTCCAACTGAATACCACGATGCAAAGCAAAAGAGAATCGGCTATAGTGAAGTTATTGCCCTGACGCAAACTTCTGTCCAAGGGGTCACTCCCGGTGAAGGGATCTCGGCCCTTGCCTCGTCGACTGAGGTGCTGGATATTCATAACCGAATACCACTGTGCAAAACAAAAGAGAACGTTCTTGCAATAACAGCTTTTTGAAAAATGTTCCAACAACATCAGAATAGGTTTGTTTATCTTGCATTGATCCGAATCAACCCAGTCCCATCAATTGATCACACCACAAAATAACGAAAATAATGATGTACGTATATGCCATCCGCATTCGCTATTTGGTCCCGTCATCACCCGTTAGGTTACTTAACTAACGACAGAGCGGGGACTGGACTAGCGCGGATGCAAAACATATACAACATCTACTATTATATATATCAATATATAATATTCGCTCAAGGCGTGATAAAATGCAACATCACAAAAATGTAATAAGCATAACAGAACAATACAGATATCTGGGATCCCCGGGTTTCATAGAGCCGCTACTGAAACCCGACGTTTCCCTGGTCGTGTGGATAGCCTGTGCAATGAAAACCTAGACCCCTACGGGCGCGGCAAGTTACCCGCCAAAACCTGAAGCGAGGCAGCCCCCTTTAGCAACGTGAATGGACCACCCAGCACTTCACGGAATCCGGTAACTTGGGCACCCCTCCTGGGTCAACCTATACCCCCTACGAGTGCGGCGAATAGCCCGCCAATTCTAGAGTGAAGCCCCCTCCGTCTCAAAGCCATGAGATGCGGGCTCGTTGCCCTCTAGAATCCGGCTATCCGTGCACCCCTCCGCGGGGCAATCCTAGTACAGAAAGTAAAATATACATACAACGGGTACATCGACCTCGACCCGGTCGTGCCCCAAAAGAATAATATACAAACAGGCAGTGACGGCAGTCCACATGTCGGACGCTCGTCCCGCAATATCAAATGTACATATAAAACAAAACTGTACTAACATTGCATCTAGGCTATCCCCCACGACCGATCCGCAACATCACAGCACAACATAGAATATCAACGTGAATGTCACGTTCGCAAATCCGTCTAAAAGGGCTATAGCAGATAGACTGGATTTACCGATCGAGTGACATTCACGGTCGCAGATATAATGTAAATACTGTGAACAAACATATTTAAAATATCCGATCGAACAAATTTATCAAAGTGGGCCCCAAGCACTACTGTAGCACTCACAGAAAATCTGGGCCCAAAAAGAATATCCCAAAACCCCCATTTTCAACTCAGAAGCCTACTGTGAAACTTTGGTACAATGAACAGTAAAAATCGCGGCGGAACCGCGGCCCAAGCGTGGGTTTGGCCGCGGTCCCGCGGCTGTATAGTGAGTTCAGGTGACCAAATTTTTACAGAATGCTTAGAATTCCCTGCACGTGTTTCTGCAACACCCTGAAAAATTTTTGGAGCTTAAAAAAATTTCGACAGAAACATGATGCAAGAAAAATACGGTTTTTGGGAATTTTTGTTCAATCGAGTTGTAAACATACTACAGCAAGCTAGACTAGGTTAATGGCCAGGCTTTGATACCATGTAGGACTACGGTAGCGCCCCGGCCGTCTATCCGAGACCAAAATGCGGAAACGAAATTTTTTCTCAAACTAGAAACTGGCACTACCGCATCCTAAAACCCCGAATCGTAACCATTAACCTAATGCTAGCAAACAAGAGACGGATAGAGGGCTATACCAAGCGATCCGTGTCCTTCGGTTTTCGTCTCCACTCCGATCTCCTCGCGGAATCTCCGGTCGTCGCCTCCTCGTCAAAACGGGCACCACATCGCCGGGTTCTTTTACGGGCTCCCACCTCTGGATCGAGGCAACTCGGGTGCGAAGTTGGCTAGCCGATGCGTCCAAGGAATGCTGTAGACTAGTGTAGAAACTTTGTCTCTTGGGGTTGTGAAAGTTGCCATGATGGAGGAATGAATAAGCTTTTGAGATTGGTGAGGGATTTTGTAGCAAGCATAGAAAATGAAATGAGATGAATGATAAATTTCCCACACCAAAATGAAAATCCCCATTCTCCTAATGTGGCCGGCCCCTTATGATAAGATGGTGGTGGAGGGAAAAACAAAACAAGAAGGAAGGTAAGTGTAGTAAAAGCAAAGGGGTGACCACATCCAAAAGAAATGATAACCATATCATATCAATTTCTAATCCATCCTAATCACCATTTAATGCAAAGGAAGAGATGGAAAAAGAATCTCATCATGAAGACACACATATGCATGAAAACCCCTCCACAATAAGTTATTTGCAAACTTGCAAATAACCCCCTCCATTGGAAAGTACGGCCGCGAAAGAACAAAGGAAAACCGGCCGGAACAGAATGCAAACTGGCAACTTCAGAAAACTGATCCCGTAATAAATTACAGAAAACCCCCGCTACTGCATATACATGCCCGCATTTGTATTCACACTGAATACAAATGCAAAGAGACAAAATCTATACTGTTTAATACTAGGATCCGGCTTAAACCAAAACCGGCTAGTAAAATCCGTCCGATCACGATCCGTGCAATACCGCACGTATCTGATCGAACCCTGCCATATCTCCATACAGCCTCTACAGCGTTTCGCCCGAAACTTGAGTAACTGTCTGTATGGGGGACTCTAAAGACTCGTCAATACTATGGTTGTGGATTTAACCACTAGCACGTCAGAGGTATTAACCATACGTGACGGGCTACCAGCTATTGACCAAAAGCGACGTCGATGAGCGAACTCATCCTGACACCCCACTGAGCCTGTCAATGACAATATCTGTACAGTCCGTTCCGTTCGTTTATGAGCATCGCATGGCGGGCCTAGGGGGTTGGTAAAAGTCAAACCCCCAAAAGCGGTAAAAGTCAAACCCCCAAAAGCGGTACTACTGGAATACTAAAAGTCGTGTCAGAGATCAGCCCAGAACACCCTGAGATACTACTGGAATACCTACCAGTAAATCTCCTGCCTTGGCCAAGGAATTTTCATGTACTGGCTCTCCTAGACACAGCGCGACCTCACCCCTAATACCGGGAGAGACGAACCCCTGCAGATCCACTCACTGCCTCCATGTGGCTCGGGACTATACCCAACTAAAACCTGTTTGCACGTCTCCTTTGAGCGTGGTAGGGTAGTAATCAAAGCACAGTGGGAACTCACACGAGACAAATGACGATCTCAGGTCGATGAACTAACCTGTACACATGTCACCAGGGAACTGCTATCTGACGTCAGGTATAATACCAACTAGCAGGTTCCCGGCGAGTCCTGTCCGGTATACTCATAACCCAATGAGCATCTGTATACATCTTAGGTGAACCAACTGACACCAGTGGCTTGTGAGACCAGCCACCGCCCCTCGTCGGGGTCTCGACTGTATACACTAGTCTACTTTGGAGTATCGATGCCCTGTCTCGAAACTCCCACGACTAGGGACCTTTTAAGGATGAGCTTATAGACCCCAGCTCCCACGTATATGATCGCCCTCATACTGCTGGTAGTCAAGCAAGAATCCTAAGGTCTCTATCAACGTGCAATAGTGACCTGTAGGGTCACCTAAAGCAGTACACGATGATAAAGATAAACCAGATAGCATACTATCATCTTGAGTAAGACTGTCCTACTGGGACAGGTCCTCCCTCAATCATTGCAATCACGTGCCTATGATCCAATAATTGACTCTGAGGGCACTATCTCCAACAATGCTATCCGACGTCAGGTATAATACCAATTAGCATGTTCCCGGCGAGTCCTGTCCGGTGTACTCATAACCCAATGAGCACCTGTATATATCTTAGGTGAACCAACTGACACCAATGGATTGTGAGACCGGCCACCGCCCCTCGTCGGGGTCTCGACTGTATACACTAGTCTACTCCGGAGTATCGATGCCCTGTCTCTAAAACTCCCACGACTAGGGACACTTTAAGGATGTGCTTATAGACCCAGCTCCCACGTATATGATCGCCATCATACTGCTGGCCGTCAAGCAAGAATCCTAAGGGCTCTATCAACGTGCAATAGTGACCTTTAATGTCACCAAAAGCATGTACACGATGATAAAGATAAACCAGATAGCATACTATCATATTGAGTAAGACTGTCCTACCGGTATAGGTCCTTCCTCAATCAT
Organism: Agapanthus africanus; assembly: GCA_030015575.1. Taxonomy (NCBI): domain Eukaryota; kingdom Viridiplantae; phylum Streptophyta; class Magnoliopsida; order Asparagales; family Amaryllidaceae; genus Agapanthus; species Agapanthus africanus. Next base: position 317,968,931 of record CM057338.1, on the reverse strand, counting down.
TGCAATCACGTGCCTGCGATCCAATAATTGACTTTGAGGGCACTATATCCAACAAATCATAAGTCACATGCCAAGTACCTACCCTTGACTTTGGCCAACAAAGCAATACGACTGTCCCAAACCAACGCATCTATCTATGCAACAGAAAAGTAACAAATAGCTACCATACACTATACCTTGACTTTGGCCAACAAACATAGCATGAATACTAAGTGCTATCCGTCTGAAATGACGGAGGGCTACAAATGGTTTTTGGCGAAAAACCTTTAACGTAATGAACTTGATATCGTTGAAGGAACCGGATAGCTTTTTATAAAAATATAGTGGCGAAAAACAATTGCTAAAGAGGTCACTCCCGGTGAAGGGATCTCGGCTCTTACCCCGTAGAATGAGCTGCAGGATATTCCAACTGAATACCACGATGCAAAGCAAAAAGTAATCGACTATAGAGAAGTTATTATCCTGACGCAAACTTCTGTCCAAGGAGTCACTCCCGGTGAAGGGATCTCGGCCCTTGCCTCGTCGACTGAGGTGATGGATATTCATAACCGAATACCACTGTGAAAAACAAAAGTGAACGTCCTTGCAATAACAGTTTTTTGAAAAATGTTCCAACAACATCAGAATAGGTTTGTTTAGCTTGCATTGATCCGAATCAATGCAGTCCCATCAATTAATCACACCACAAAAGAACGAAAATCTGATGTACGTATATGCCAACCGCATTCGCCACTGGGTCCCGTCATCACCCGTTAGGTTACTTAACTAACGACAGAGCGGGGACTGGACTAGCGCGGGTGTAAAACATATACAACATCTACTAGTATATATATCAATATATAATAATCGCTCAAGGCGTGATAAAATACAACATCACAGAAATATAATAAGCATCACAGAACAATACAGATAATCTGGGATCCCCGGGTTTCACATAGCCACTACTGAAACCCGACGTTCCCCTGGTCGTGTGGATAGCCTGTGCAATGAAATCCTAGACCCCTACGGGCGCGGCAAGTTACCCGCCAAAACTTGAAGCGAGGCAGCCCCTTTCAACAAAGTGAATGGACCACCCAACACTTCACGGAATCCGGTAACTTGAGCACCCATCCTTGGGTCAACCTGTACCCCTTACAAGTGCGGCGAATAGCCCGCCAGTTCTAGAGTGAAGCCCCCTCCGTCTCAAAGCCATGAGATGCGGGCTCGTTGCCCTCTAGAACCTGGCTACCCGTGCACCCCTCCACGGGGTAATCCTAGTACAGAAAGAAAAATATACAACGGGTACATCGACCTCAGCCCGGTCGTGCCCCAAAAGAATAATATACAAACAGGCAGTGACGACAGTCCACATGTCGGACGCTCGCCCCGCAATATCAAATGTACAAATACAACCAAACTGTACTACCATTGCATCCAGGCTATCCACCACGACAAATCCGCAACATCACAGCACAACACAGAACATCAACGTGAATGTCACGTTCGCAAATCCGTCTAAAAGGGCTATAGCAATTAGAAAAGATTTACCGATCAAATGACATTCACGGTCGCAGATATAATGTAAATACTGTGAACTAACATATTTAAAATTTTCGATCTACAAAATTTCCTGAAGTGGGCCTCAAGCACAATTCCCAGTACTCAAACAAATCTGGGCCCAAACAAAAAAATTCCAGAAACCCCAATTCCAAGTTTAAGACCACTGTAAAAAAAATGGTGCATTGAAGGCACAAAATGGCGGCGGAACCGCGGCCAAAAGAGGGGTATTGCCACGGTTCCGTGGCGGAACAGTGTCATCATGCAACGAAATTTTCACAGATTTCTTAAAAATGCCAGCCTGACTTTCTGCAACACTCAAAATAATTTTTCGACGACAAAATTTTTTTGACAGAAACTGCACAAATTGGAATCGCGGTTTTGGAAATTTCGTTCGATCGAAGTTCTAAACACGTTAGAGCAAGTTAGTAAAGGTTAATGGCGTGGCTCTGATACCATGTAAGTCTACGGTAGCGCCCCGGCCGTTTGTCCGAGGCCAAAATACGGAAACGAAAACTTTTTCAAACTAGAAACCTGCGCTATCGTATACTTTAAATCCGGATCGAACCATTAACCTACAACTAGAAACTAGAGAAGGGTTGGAAAGGCTATACCGATCGATCCGTTTCCTTCGGTCTTTGGCCACCATCCCAAGCTCCTCGCGGCATCTCCGGTCTCGATCTCCTCGTCGGAAAGGGCACCACATCTTCGAGTACTTTTACGGGCTCCCACCTCTGAACCGAGGCAACTCGGGCACGAAATTTGCTAGCCGACGTGTCCAAGATTGCGGTAGACTAAGTGTAGAACGCTTTACCTCAAAGGTTAATCGAAGTTGCCACAATAGAGGGAAGATCAAAATGAGCTTTGAAATGGAGCTAATGTTTTTCTTGCAAGAATGAAATGAGATCAAAAAAACTCACACACAAAATTTGGGGCTGTCCAAGATGGGGGCTCGGCCACACAAAAGAAGAGGAGGGGTGAGCACAATCAAGGGGTGGTGACCATAAGAAAAAAGCAACAAAAACCCATACCAAAATATCACATTCAAACCTCACAATTAATGCAAAGAAATGATGCACAAAAGAATCAATCTTATGCAAGATCATTGTGTTTGCTGCAGGGATCTGGGGCCCCAGCCACCACAAAACACCCTCCATTTACTAAATGCACATTTGCAAATAAGTCCCTCCAAGGAAAATTCAGCCAAAGAACAATAGAAAAGGAATTTAGCCAAAAAGAGAAAGCAAGCTGGCAACTTCAAAAAGCGATCCGGTAACAAATTACAGGATAACCCCACAACTGTATATATATACCCGCATTTGTATTCCAACCAAATACAAATGCAATGAGACAAAATCTACACTGTATAATACTAGGATCCGGCTTAAACCAAAGCCCGCTAGTATTATTCGTCCGAACTATGACGCGTGCACGTTCGAACTCTGCCATAAATCCATACGGCCTCTACAACGTTTCGCCCGAAACTTGAAAACTGTCTGTGGGGGACTCTAAAGACTCGTCAATACTTTGGCTGTGGATTTAACCACTAGCACGTCAGAGGTACTAGCTGTATGTAACGGGCTACCAGGTATTGACCAAAAGGGAGGTCGATGAGCGAACTCATCCTGACACCCTACTAAGCCTGTCAGTGACAATATCCATACAGTCCGGTCCATTCGTCTATGAGCATCGCATGGCGGGCCTAGGGGGTTGGTAAAAGTCAGACCCCTAAAAGCGGTACAAGTCGTGTCGGAGTGTAGCCCAGAACACCCTGAGATACTACTGGAATACCTACCAGTAAATCTCCTGTCTTGGCTAAGGACTTCGTGTAATGGCTCTCCTAGACACAGCGCGATCTCACCCCCAATACCGAGAGAGAAGAAATCCCTGTCGATCCGCTCACCGCCTCCATGTGGCTCGGGACTGTACCCAACTAAAACCTGTTTGCACGACTCCTTTGAGCCGTGGTAGGGTAGTAATCAAAGCACAGTGGGAACTCACACGAGACAAATGACGATCTCAGGTCGATGAACTAACCTGTACACATGTCACCAGGGAACTGCTATCTGACGTTAGGTATAATACCAACTAGCTTGTTCCCGGCGAGTCATGTCCGGTGTACTCATAACCCAATGAGCACCTGTATACATCTTAGGTGAACCAACTGACACCAATAGATTGTGAGACCGGCCACCGCCCTTCGTCGGGGTCTCGACTGTATACACTAGTCTACTCCGGAGTATCGATGCCCTGTCTCTAAAACTCCCACGACTAGGGACACTTTAAGGATGTGCTTATAGACCCCAGCTCCCACGTATATGATCGCGATCATACGGCTGGCCGTCAAGCAAGAATCCTAAGGGCTCTATCAACGTGCAATAGTGACCTTTAATGTCACCTAAAGCATGTACACGATGATAAAGATAAACCAGATAGCATACTATCATCTTGAGTAAGACTGTTGATCAGTCGAAAATATTGCATATTTTAGCCGGCAATTTCCTCATCATTTGCATTCATATAGAAGTGTTCGGTATCCGTATTTCACATATTAGCAAATCTATCACAGATTATAAGATTACATGTATTAGACCTTAAAACCGGCATTTCTAGGGAAATTGACTGCATTGCATGGCATTGCAATATTTCTATATGTCGCAACCCGTGTTTCGAAGTCTGTGCAGGAAAAGGAAAGCTTACTCGAACATTACACCGCTCAAAAGATACGTCAACTCACTAATTTCAGATCTGGTATCAATCCAAAGGAGCAATCACAATTCAGCATATCAGACAAAGCCCTAAACAGCAGTCCAAAGCATCACCAAAAGAATCAAGGCCCAAGCCTCCAACATGGCCGCGGATCCGCGGCAGGGGCTTGCTAATGCCGCGGATCCGCGGTTGAACAAGGGAGTTACCTCCTCAATTTTGGTGCAAAACTCCTGTCTCAGTGGCTACAGTTCAGAAATGCACTCCAACTTCCAGAAGACTCCAAGGACTTCTACCAGATCAGCAAACACTTTGATCTACACTAAACTAGCCTATCATTCTAGAACTTTCCTCCTAAACCCTAGCTTAAACCCTAAGCTAAGTCTAACAAACTCTCTCAACAAACTTTTGGAGGGAACTACCATTTCAAACCTAAACCTAGGACATGGGAAGTCTATAAATAAGACCCTAGACTCAAGGAAGGGGGATCATCTTATACCAACACATATCATACATTCAAGAGAGGGTGTGATTCATTTGAGTTCATTTTTAGCCATTCTCCTTCTTCATCTTCTTTTTCCACAAGTTTAGTGAGAGAGCTTGTAGGAAACCCTAACCCTAATTCCAATTAAAGATCAAGATTCCGAGTACCCATTAAGAAAGAAGCCTTACAACCTTTAGGAGCGGAGCCGATCTTCAACGGAGCAAGCGATCCGAGCCGATCCACGACTCACGAAGCCGAGCGACGCCCGATCAACGATTTAGATTCTTCCTCTTGTAGTTCTTGAAGTGAATGTAATCAAAATTGTTGAGATAAATAAAGGTGATATTCTTTTATCTTGTTTTCTTTAAATTCTGCATCATGATATCTTTACAATTTGTGAATCTTTTCTGTGTGGTGATGTGTGAATAAAACTCCGCTCGTCGAGGAGTCGAGACGGTTAATAGAATGATGATGTAACATAGCTTTGATCGATTCTTGAGTCCTACGAGTTTTGTAAACCCTAGCAAGTTCAAGAAACGACGACCCATTTCGTTTCGATGCTTTCTTGATTGACATTGATCGAAATTGGGGAGTCACGATCGTTTCTTGAATTTGGTAGAGGCTAGAAAAGGAATGATATCGACGAAAGAACAAGGGTTAAAAGATGAACCCTAGTTTCATCAAGAAAGCCCTAACTCTCGTCGATGATCATCGATCTAGTATCAATCCTTCGAAGGAAAAGAACACGATATCTTTAGATTACATCACGTCTATTGATTCTATCGATTCCTACGAGCCTCTTTTAGATTCTTGATTGTTGATTGGAAATATCATCGATACACCGATTCTTGATTGTTTATCTTTTTCTTGATTCTTGAATAGAATAGTGACACTTGAAAATCAATACTCTTGAATCATGTTTTCGTTTATCTTAGCTTAACTTTTCAATTTAAGCATATCAATACAACGAATCGTGCAATCCCTGTGGACGATCCGCACTCATTCATGAACTACAATTGACACCGTAGTTTGATTGCGGTCAAAATATTTTTTGGTTGTGAAGTTCTTTACAAATTTTCTACATTCAAACACAACGGAAAAATCTAAACAATCAAAATGGCGCCGTTGCCGGGGATTACGCGCTAATTCGTTTACATTTTATAGTTTGAATTGAAAGAATTATTACATTTTACTTCTTGAAATCAAAATTCGTACAAACTCTTATACGTGTGTTGTGATTGGTTGCAAGGTGATCTGGAGCATTCTGTGCTGTGGAAAAAAATTTTGGAATATACCAGAGAGCTGAGGGAGTCTACAGAAGCTCCCTGAAAAAGTTTGGTGCAGTGTTCTCACTACAAGACCGCGGAAGGGTGGCAAGAACAAGGATCTGCGGTGGAACCGCGGCGTCTTAGGGGGTTCTCTGAAAAAATTTTAGTGCAGGTAACTTCTTGCTCTCTCCCCTCTCCTCTTTTTAGCTCCAACTAACACTTTGCTGCAGGATTCTTTGCAAATAATCACAGCGCCGCAAAAGCAAAATTAAATTTGTGCGTGATTTTGATTTCTTGGTTGTTTGCATTCTAATACGGAAATTTAAGGGGCACGGCCAAATCCAAATTAGGTAGGGATTTCATTACCCTTCCTAGGCCCCGAAAATCGCAAAACTTGCATCCGCATTACCCTCATTAACTAAAAGAAATCTAGAGAAGACTCTAAGGACTGTCGCGCTCAATTAGGACAAGAGAAGGCCGTGGGTAATTCATTGCTTATCCGCGTTTTCTTGTGGTGTCTAAGGCGAGTGTGTCTAAGGCTAGTGGTTTTTAATTAGGCCCACTACTTACGTAGTTGAGTACCTTCCCACTTACCTGGCACTTATCCGGCCACAGGGGGACAAAGAGGCAGTGGAGGATTTTATCCTGCGACTTGTCTTTTGGCAGTTAGGAGCGGTCTAGAGCTGGACCTAGGTGACCACTAGATTCTAGGGTTGTGTGCTGCATTTGTTTTGTCGCATCATTTTTTTCAAAAATCCGTCCCTTTTTCAAAAGCAAACACCGCATTCATTACCCCTAATTATAAGCCAACACTGCCACTTGTACTAACCCTTTTTAGTGCAAGATAGGCTGGACACGGGATTCTAGTGCCCGTTTAGTCCGCGTACCCTTTATCGACTCCGAAGTCGATATTTCTCCATTTACCTTTCCTTTGCCCACTACCACACCAACACTGATGGATCCGAATCCATCAAACTTCTTTAACCCTAATCTGCCGCCTTCCGTTGGTGCGCAGAATCCACCCCGCATCTCTCTCCAGGAGAGGTGCTACCCTGTTCGAGGTCCTCTTTCGACCTGCTTATCCACACCACCAGCCAATGGGGATAACTTTGAGATTAAGCCCCAGTATATCAATCTTTTACCCAAATTCCACGGACTCAAGACTGAGGACGCTTATGTTTTCATTACCAAATTTGAAAACGTATGCGCAATGATGGGTACGTCATAATTTTCAGTGGATGCGATGCGTCTACGACTTCTTCCATTTACTTTGTGCGATATAGCCGAGAAGTGGCTATATAACACTACCGCACACTCTATTATGAATTGGGAAGAATTCGTCGCTGCATTCCTTAAGAAATTTTACCCAATCCAAAAGACAGCTCGAATCCGTAGCGAACTGAATCAATTTGCCCAGCTCCCTGCTGAACCATTTTCAAAATGCTTTGAACGTTTCAAGGATCTATTGGTTCAGTGTCCTCATCACGGCATCCCGAGATGGGAATTATGCCGAATCATTTATGAGGGAATTAATCCAAGCACTAAACAGAGCCTTGAAAATATGTGTCAAGGTACTTTTATGACCAAAGATGATGGGGAAGCTTGGAAGTACTTAGAAGAGTTCGCTGAAAAATCACTACAGTGGGAGAGTGGAACCCAACCATTGAATAGGGTGGCGTACACCAAATAGATGTGTCCATAGGTGTTCGAGCTGAAATGACAGCAATGCAAAAGAAGCTCGACGCTATGGAACACAAATTTGCAGCAGCCTCCCTAAACCCAGTGTCACTCCCCAAAACTGTTTGTGGGTGCTGTTCTGATCCGTCTCATTTAACGGAAGAATGTCCATTAAACTCTGCGTTTCAAGGTCACGAGCATTCTAATGCCGCATTTCAAAGACCTCGAAACGATCCATATTCTTCTACGTACAATCAGGGTTGGAGGAATCACCCGAATTTTGCTTGGAACCAAAACCAATCTCAAAACACGGTTCCAAACACGAATCAATTTCAAAGGGTTCTTCCTCCACCACAACAGCAACCCCTTCAACTCACTCAGCACCCCTATCAGTCACAAAATTTCCAAAACCAGGGCAACACTCCTGCACAGTCTAATCCTATGCAGTCCTGTTCTGACGAGTTCTCTCAATTCACTCAAACCATGAAATCACTTTTGTCAAATTTCATAGAGATTTCGGCTGAAGTTAGATCTTCTGTCGGTGAGATAAAGAAAAACTCAGCGTCCCAAGCTGAGAGTATCAGAACGATGGAAGCTGAAATCGTACGACTTAAAGCCGAAATGAGTGCGAGAGAAAAAGGGAAACTTCCCTCTCAACCCCTACAGAATCCTGGGCATTACAATGTAAATGCCATTACAACGTTGAGATCGGGAAGAGTGCTGAATAATAATGTCGGGGAAGATATTGATAATACTGAAAATCATATCAACACCCCGGCTGAGTCCTTTCTACACACACACACTTCTCCTTCTGATCCTTCTTCTTCTACCAAACCACTTTCTCGCGAGCCTATTCTCCATTTCCCATTAGGCTCAACACCTTCACCCAACCCTTATAGTTCTCCACAGACGGTCCCCACACCTCCTTTGGGACCTCGTCTACCCCCCTTTCCTTCTCCTATGATGGACCCTGCGCTTATTGCGAAAGCTCCTTACCCGAACCGGTTAAGGGCTAATAGAACGAGTCCTCATATGGAGAAAATAATGGAAATGTTCAAACAGGTTAACATCAATATCCCTCTCCTAGATGCTATTCAGCAAGTCCCCGCTTATGCGAAAATTCTTAAGGAATTGTGCACTAGGAAGAGGAAGACTCAAGTGCCGAAGAAGGTCTTTATGTCTAATAATATCAGCACTGCTTTTTATACCCCAGGCTTCCAAAGAAAAGAAAGGACCCAGGATGTCCTACAATATCGATTTCGATTGGGGGTAAAAACATAAATCGTGCTCTTCTAGACCTTGGCGCAAGTGTTAACCTGCTCCCTTATTCTGTCTATGAGCAACTAGGGATTGGAGAGCTGAAACCTGCTCACTGCACTCTCCAGATGGCAGACCGATCTATCACCAAACCAAGGGGTGAATTAGAGGATGTGTTGATAAAGGTCGGGGAATTTGTTTTCCCTGTAGACTTCATTGTGCTCGACACACATCCTGTAGCAAACCCCCGGGGCCAAATTCCAGTGATTCTGGGTCGTCCTTTCCTTGCCACTTCCAACGCTGTTATAAACTGTAGAAACGGTTCAATGAACTTATCATTTGGAAATATGACCATTGAACTAAACATCTATAGAGTTGGAAGTCAGCCATCAGAACCCTCTGCTCATATTTTAGATGTGTGCTCTGTCCATGAGATCGCTCCCGATAGTTGTGGAGCTGAGGATCTTTGCTTTACTGATCTCGATGACATTACCACATCTCTGTTTGACTTTGCACAAGATCTTAGTGAGGACACTTTACCTACACATGAGTCCTGCACTTCTGACTTTTCTCCACCCGAGTCTGTATCTTTCACAGGCTCTGAGCTTCTTTGTAGATCCAAAAATCGCTCAATGATCCCTCCTTCTATCATTTCTCCGCCCGAATTAGATCTCAAAATTTTACCTTCTCACCTCAAATATGCATATCTCGGTGAGAATGAGTCCTTACCGGTTATCATATCCGCTTCTCTTGCATCAGAGCAAGAGAATGCCCTTTTATCGGTATTGAGATCTAACAAAGAGGCGTTTGGTTGGAGTATGGCGGACATCAAAGGGATTAGTCCCTTGATAGTTGAACATCATATACATGTGATGGATGATGCCAGACCGACCCGAGAACCACAGAGACGGTTGAATCCCGTCATGAAGGAAGCTGTCATGAAAGAGATCGTCAAATGCTTAGATAATGGTATCATATACCCCATCTCCGATAGCCAGTGGGTGAGTCCTATACATGTCGTTCCTAAGAAATCCGGCATCACAGTTATAACCAATGAGGCAAATGAGTTGATTCAGACACGCGCCCAAACTGGGTGGCGTGTATGTATTGATTATAGAAAACTCAATGCCGCCACGAGGAAAGACCACTTTCCTCTACCATTCATTGATCAGATGCTGGAACGTTTAGCAGGACGAGAGTATTATTGTTTTATGGACGGATACTCAGACTACAATCAGGTCCCCATCGCCAAAAAGGATCAAGATAAAACCACTTTTACTTGTCCTTTTGGTACCTTTGCTTACAGTCGCATGCCGTTTGGGTTATGCAATGCTCCCGCTACCTTTCAGCGGTGTATGATGGGGATATTCTCTGATATGGTAGAGAATTTTCTGGAGATCTTTATGGACGATTTCTCGATTTTTGGAGACTCTTTTTCTGATTGCCTAGCGAATCTTGACGCTGTTCTTACTCGTTGCAAAGAGAAGAACTTGACATTAAACTGGGAAAAATGCCATTTTATGGTCCAAGAAGGAATAGTCCTTGGACATGTCATTTCACAGAAAGGCATTGAGGTTGACAGAGCTAAAATAGATGTCATTCAAAACCTCCCTCATCCCAAAAGCGTCAAAGATATTCGCTCCTTCCTTGGCCATGCGGGCTTTTATAGGAGATTCATTAAGGACTTTAGCAAAATTGCTAGACCTTTAACTCTTCTCCTGGCCAAGGATACGACCTTCCACTTTGACTCGGACTGCGAGACAGCTTTCGACTCACTTAAACACTCACTCACTTCAGCCCCCGTTTTATCATCACCAAACTGGGACTACCCCTTTGAGCTGATGTGTGACGCATCTGATTTTGCAGTAGGTGCAGTCTTAGGACAGCACATCGAAAAGACGCCACACGTGATTTACTATGCTAGTAAGACCTTGAATGATGCGCAAATCAATTATACAACCACCGAGAAAGAAATTTTAGCGGTTGTATTTGCATTAGAAAAATTCAGGCCTTACTTAATCGGCTCACCTATAGTTGTGTATACTGACCATTCCGCTTTGAAACATCTTCTGGCGAAGAAAGATGCAAAAGGTCGACTAATACGTTGGATCCTACTGTTACAAGAATTCGATCTTGTTATCAAAGATAAGAAAGGATGTGAAAACGTAGTAGCTGACCATCTTTCACGCATCATTTCTTCCCCTGTGACCCTGCCGATTAATGACTCGTTCCCTGACGAACAACTCTTGAGCATATCAGCTGAACCATGGTTCAGGGATATTGTGAACTATCATGCCACGGGACTTATACCGAGCGATCGGTCAAAACAGGACAAATATCGTTTTCTTTCCTAAGTAAAACACTTTTACTGGGACGAACCCTATTTGTTTAAATATTGTCCTGATCAGATCATTCGCCGGTGTGTCCCGAATGAAGAGTTCAAGAGTGTTCTTTCATTCTGTCATGATCAGGCTTGTGGGGGTCACTATGGTCCTAGAAAGACAGCGGAAAAGGTTTTGCAATGTGGATTTTATTGGCCGACCTTATTCAAGGACGCATTTGAGTATTGCAAAACCTGTACACAATGTCAGTATACGGGTAGAATATCCCAGAGGAATGAAATGCCTCAGCAACCCATCTTGGTTGTTGAAATATTCGATGTTTGGGGCATAGATTTTATGGGTCCTTTTCCCAACTCCTTTGGGAATCTGTACATATTGCTGGCGGTTGATTATGTCTCAAAATGGGTAGAAGCCATTCCATGTCGCACTAATGACAAGAAAGTTGTCATTAAGTTCTTGAAGGAGAATATCTTCTCGCGATTTGGACACCCACGCGCTATCATTAACGATAATGGGACACATTTCTGCAACAGATCTTTCGAGACTCTGATGTGAAAATACTCAATCAACCACCGACTTTCTACACCCTATCATCCCCAAACAAGCGGGCAGGCTGAAATCTCAAATAGACAAATCAAACTTATCCTGGAGAAGACTGTTGCTAAAAATAGAAAAGACTGGTCGACCAAATTGACGGATGCTCTTTGGGCATTCCGAACTGCATATAAAACCGACCTAGGAATGTCTCCATATAGGATAGTGTTCGGGAAAGCATGTCATTTACCTGTCGAGATAGAGCATAAAGCATTGTGGGCTATAAAAGAAATAAATTTTGATCTAAACCTTGCTTGCGACTTTCGGAAGCTGCAAATAAATGAGCTAAGCGAACTCCGCGATGAAGCTTATGATAACGCTGTAATCACAAAGAATAGGACTAAAGTTTTTCACGATAAAAACATTTTGAGGAAAACATTTTCACCTGGTCAACAAGTCTTTCTTTATGATTCACGATTACACCTTCACACGGGTAAGCTCCGATCTCGATGGAAGGGACCTTTTGTTGTGCGGTCTGTATACCCGCACGGGGCAGTAGAAGTAGAAAATGTTTAAAATGGCACTGTTTTCAAAGTAAATGGACATAGATTAAAGCCGTATTATTCCACTGACCCCACGGAGGAGCTCTTGTTTTTACAAGAGCCAGTTTATTTGGATTAAAATTCCTCCGTCTCACCTTCATGTCCAGTATATCATTGTATCATTTTTTGAATGAAGGTGAGTGAAAAGAGTAAGTTTGGGAGAAGTTCTTCACTTATATATTTTGCCCCCACTAATAATTCCCCCCAGGCTTACAGTTTTGTAGGTATAGCATTTGGCAACAGTGAGGACACTGTTGAAAACAAGTTTGGGGGAGGTTTGTGCTTATTTTCGCATCATTTGCATATCATCTGCATAAGCACAAAACATTTCTTTAAAAATCTATAAAAATTGAAAAATTTCAAAACCCATAAAAATTTAAAATTTTCAAAGTATAAAAATAATTTTAATATTTACACTTTTTTGTATATAAATAAGATAATGAAAGTTTAGATAGTGAAAAGTTACATCCATGAGATTAGAAAAATTTGAGAAAACTAAGAAAATTAGAAGTTTTCTTATACGAACTAGTAATAAGTAGTTATGAGCCGTTGTCCCAAGGGTTAGTAAGATGAAGGACGTCACTAATCTGAGGATAAAAATAAGTCTGAAAAATAGTTTCTATTCTGGAAGCCAAACATTTTGAACGTTGATACCCCTGCTATTCGCACTTACACACGTCTTGAAGCCTGGGATAGTAAAGGATACCTTGAAATGCTCTTGTCTTAAAGCCAATGTATGAAGGAAATAAAAAGAAAAGTGAATAAAAAAATATAAAGTGGTGAGAAAAATGGACACTGGTTTTGTTATCACCAAAGGCAATAAAAAAAAAATTATATATATATAGTGAGGGTGCTTCTTCACCTAGTGCCCTAAGGCCAACTGGTCTGGAGTCACTGCTATGCCTAAGGTGGTGCAAGACGAGGAAAATACACCAAGTAAGCAAGCACAGGAGTAATCGGTCGGTTAGTACCTTAAGAAGTATTAACGGTCGCATGAAAGTGTGTGAGCAATCTCATCTAAATATTCATTAATTAAAAAGTACTGAGGCTGATGGGCAAGAGTATGATAGCTTGAATTGAATTCTCCGGGTGTAGGGATGTCTTTACACACACGCAGGGTGATATGATCGATGTTTGGAATACAGATAGGAATGAAAAATAAGATGATGTTTTATTGAGGGAGGACGTGATTTCTAACATTTTTTCATGACCATTAAGATAGGGCTCATGACAACCGAAAAGCTAGCTTAGTTGGAAACCCTAATTTTCAAGGCTTTTCTTTTACAATTCTTTTCTTTAAATGTAATATTCATGATCTTTCTTTTATTATTGGATTTTGTGGGTGCAATCCGCTGAAAACCCTCAGGAGACAACACTCCTCCTACTAGGGACACCTAGAGGTTTAAAGGCTTGTTGCACGTGCTCAGTGCAATCGTGTTGCCTACGAAAGTGTGCTAGTTAGTTTTTCTCTTTCTTTATTTTCTCCTTCTCTTTTTAATAAAACATTCGCTCGAGACGATCGAAATTAAGTTTGGGGGTATTTGATCAGTCGAAAATATTGCATATTTTAGCCGACAATTTCCTCATCATTTGCATTCATATAGAAGTGTTCGGTATCCGTATTTCACATATTAGCAAATCTATCACAGATTATAAGATTACATGTATTAGACCTTAAAACCGGCATTTCTAGGGAAATTGACTGCATTGCATGGCATTGCAATATTTCTATATGTCGCAACCCGTGTTTCGAAGTCTGTGCAGGAAAAGGAAAGCTTGCTCGAACATTACACCGCTCAAAAGATACGTCAACTCACTAATTTCAGATCTGGTATCAATCCAAAGGAGCAATCACAATTCAGCATATCAGACAAAGCCCTAAACAACAGTCCAAAGCATCACCAAAAGAATCAAGGCCCAAGCCTCCAACATGGCCGCGGATCCGCGGCAGGGGCTTGCTAATGCCGCGGATCCGCGGTTGAACAAGGGAGTTACCTCCTCAATTTTGGTGCAAAACTCCTGTCTCAGTGGCTACAGTTCAGAAATGCACTCCAACTTCCAGAAGACTCCAGGGACTTCTACCAGATCAGCAAACACTTTGATCTACACTAAACTAGCCTATCATTCTAGAACTTTCCTCCTAAACCCTAACTTAAACCCTAAGCTAAGTCTAACAAACTCTCTCAACAAACTTTTGGAGGGAACTACCATTTCAAACCTAAACCTAGGACATGGGAAGTCTATAAATAAGTCCCTAGACTCAAGGAAGGGGGATCATCTTATATCAACACATATCATACATCCAAGAGAGGGTGTGATTCATTTGAGTTCATTTTTAGCCATTCTCCTTCTTCATCTCCTTCTTCCACAAGTTTAGTGAGAGAGCTTGTAGGAAACCCTAACCCTAATTCCAATTAAAGATCAAGATCCCGAGTACCCATTAAGCAAGAAGCCTTACAACCTTTAGGAGCGGAGCCGATCTTCAACGGAGCAAGCGATCCGAGCCGATCCACGACTCACGAAGCCGAGCGACGCCCGATCAACGATTTAGATTCTTCCTCTTGTAGTTCTTGAAGCGAATGTAATCAAAATTGTTGAGATAAATAAATGTGATATTCTTTTATCTTGTTTTCTTTAAATTCTGCATCATGATATCTTTACAATTTGTGAATCTTTTCTGTGTGGTGATGTGTGAATAAAACTCCGCTCGTCGAGGAGTCGAGACGGTTAATAGAATGATGATGTAACATAGCTTTGATCGATTCTTGAGTCCTACGAGTTTTGTAAACCCTAGCAAGTTCAAGAAACGACGACCCATTTCATTTCGATGCTTTCTTGATTGACATCGATCGAAATTGGGGAGTCACGATCGTTTCTTGAATTTGGTAGAGGCTAGAAAAGGAATGATATCGACGAAAGAACAAGGGTTAAAAGATGAACCATAGTTTCATCAAGAAAGCCCTAACTCTCGTCGATGATCATCGATCTAGTATCAATCCTTCGAAGGAAAAGAACACGATATCTTTAGATTACATCACGTCTATTGATCCTATCGATTCCTACGAGCCTCTTTTAGATTCTTGATTGTTGATTGGAAATATCATCGATACACCGATTCTTGATTGTTTATCTTTTTCTTGATTCTTGAATAGAATAGTGACACTTGAAAATCAATACTCTTGAATCATGTTTTCGTTTATCTTAGCTTAACCTTTCAATTTAAGCATATCAATACAACGAATCGTGCAATCCCTGTGGACGATCCGCACTCATTCATGAACTACAATTGACACCGTAGTTTGATTGCGGTCAAAATATTTTTTGGTTGTGAAGTTCTTTACAAATTTTCTACATACAAACACAACGGAAAAATCTAAACAATCAACTGTCCTACCGGTATAGGTCCTCCCTCAATCATTGCAATCACGTGCCTGCGATCCAATAATTGACTTTGAGGGCACTATATCCAACACTTCATGTCGTATGTGTTTGTTTTGATTTTGGTTGCCCGTGGATTGTATATGGAGACTAATTTATGTTTTTGCCCGTAGGGCGTGGTGTTCCCGCCAAAAATTTCTGCGCAAAAGAGCCCAAGGCATCAAATGGAAGCGATACGCTTAAGAAAATGTGAACCAGTATTTTCCGGGCTGTATTTTGACAAACTTGCGAATGAGAAACTGATAAATTCTGATGGTATCGAAAGCATCTCGAAAAAACCTTCGATTTGATATATTATGGGCCTCATAATTCATCCGGGATCAAAAGTTATGGGCAAATGTGGTATGCACATGTGATCTAAAGAAGAAGATGCGAACCAGTATTTTCCAAACTGTATTTTGACAAACTCCGGAATGAAAAACAGCTAAATTTTGATGGTATCGAAAGTTTCTCGAAAAATCCTTCGATTTGATATATTATGGGCCTCATAATTCATCCGAGATCAAAAGTTATGAGCAAATGTGCTATGCACGTGTAATCTAAAACAATGCTCTACTACATAGGGAATGCATTTTTAGTCCCACGTCGGGAAAAGGAGAGATAGGTTCTCTACCACTCCCATATAAATAAGTGGGGATATCTCTTAAAAAGGATAGAGTTCAATCCTCAAAGGATTCAATTCTCAAAGGAGCTTAGTTCTCCATAGAAGCTTAGTTCTCCAAGATAGGAACCTGCTCCTCCCCATAATGCGCATATGCGCAAGCGCCATGTGCGCTACATGCAACGCACGTGTGTCCGCCATGCGCGCATCACGTGCAACGCACGTGCGCACTACATGAGAACATTTAATAATATTAAAAGGAGATACGTTCTCCATAGGAGCTTGCTTCCCCATAATGCGTATATGCGCAAGCTCCATGTGCGCTACGTGCAAATATGTGCGCCAAACACGTGCGACGCACGTGCGTGAATGCAAAGAAGCCTTTTTCAGCAGCGGAAAGCTTAAGCTCCAGCCTGTTCTTTCCCACTAATGAGTGGGATATGGTTCAAAGGGTACATCCCTCCACACCTTCGATATATGGCGCTGTAATCTCTCAGTGTCGTCGGAGAGGTGGTGGGTCCCAATAACCAATGATCCTTCTTTTCAATAAAAAAGGAAAAGAAACAGATATACAGAAGCAAATAGAGAGAAACCCCACTATAAACTTTTGAAAAACTCAAAGAAAGAAGACCAAGCTCTTAGAAAAAGAAGATCATTTCTTCAAGGTAAAGAATTAATTCTTGAACAACGGAGATAAAATCGTCTCATTAAAACAGAAGAACTATCTTCTAAAAGATCATAGATCTAAAACAGACCAAGATCTCTCATAAAAAGATCAAAAGATCTAATCATAAAAATAAAAGAAATATTTACTTCATTCACAGATCCTTGATCTACAAAGGCAAAGCCCTTTTATAAAAAAGAATTTTTTTCTTGAATCTTGAGGCAAAGGCTCCTTTAAAAGAACATAAACTTGCTCTCTGATCATAAATTTGATCAAATGCGCTCTGCGCTATTGAAAAGTGCCTTGCGCTCATGAACTGCGCTTTTGCGCTGCTTGGACCGGCTCTCAGCGCCAAAACATGCCACGTGTCCACCACAGAAACAACTTGCGCTTCTGAAACAGAGCACTGTGCTCATGGGCTGGTGCTCAGCGCCAAGCGCGCCACATGTCACTCACTGGTGCACCATTAAACTAGCGCAACGCTCTCATAAATTAAAAGCACAATGCGTTTATAAACTGGCGCATAGCGCCAAGCGCGACACGTGTCCTTTTCGTGTGCGCTACTTGGCAGAAGCGCAATGCGCTACTTGGCAGAAGCGCAATGCGCTCTCTAATTGGTGCAAAGCGCCTGGCGTGCCACGTGGCCCATTGTCAGAACACACTTTGTTCTGATGAATACTATGCATTCAGTACAAGACAAAAATAGTCAAGACCCAATGCTTAGCATTATTAAAAAGGCTAAGCCCAAACAAATGTTCAACAACTCAGAACAACAAAATGTTAATCATTTTAATCTTATTGGACTTAGCCCAATTCTGGCCATAAGTCCTCAACTTATATTGAACTGAGCCCATCTGCTCACGAATATTCAACAGACCTTAGTCCCAAATTGGACTATAAATCTCCCAATCAACTTTGGTTCAAGGGTACATCTCTGAACTCCTCTGATATTTGTCGTTGTAATCCTTCAACGTCTTCAGAGAGGTGACGGGTCCCGACAGCCAAACATTCTACAGACTATGATGTCTTTAAACTGGACTGTGGGGTCCTTAAGCCCACAGACTATAATGTCCTTAAGCTCGGACTGTGGGGTCCATTTAAACCCACGGACTATGATGTCCTTAACCTTGGACCACCATGTCCCTAAACTGGCAATGGACCACCATGTCCTTAAATTGGTAATCGACCGCAATTTCCCTAAACTAAATAATAGAGTCCAAATGCTCTTTTGTTGGATCTAAACGATCCCGTTAAGTTGATCTTATTCTAAAATTAGACTGACGTGTCCTTAACAAACGTTAAGTTGATCTTAGTCTAAAATTAGACTAACGTATCCTTAACAAACGTTTAAGTTGATCTTAGTCTCAAATAATACTAACGTATCCTTAAACCCAAACCAAAACCCAAATCTAAGAAAATACGGATTTGGACTAATCCACGCCCTACAGGCGACGGTATAAATTAGTCTCCGTATACAATTCACGGGCAATCAAAAACAAAACAAACACCCACGACACGAAGAAACCATCTAGAGAAGGAGAAAGTTGTTACCGCGATGCGGTAGCGTAATTAACTACAGGGGCTTTCGCCTGCAAGGAAGAGCGTCCCCACAATCAAAAACCTCTCAAATGAGGGGGAATCTGATGAAGTCTGCTACATCGGCCGCATCCGTTTAAACCTTCGATACATGGTGCCATAAATCAACTTGGCATCTTCGGAGAGGTGGACGGATAGCACCAAATAGCATCTGCCCTCAGATTCAGGCATGACGTTTGTCTTCCCGGTTTCCGGCGGTAAACAGATTCTGGCACGCCTGGTGGGACCTTTTCCTCTTTCCACTCCACACTTCGTGCGTCGTATTCACGAACGAATCGCGGTTTGTTAATGGTTGCCCTCGGGTTTCAAGTTACTAAAATTTGGGTCTCTTGCTTGGCACAGAAATCAAACAGCAATGGGGTTCAACCGCTCGAGCTGCTCCAACTGCAAATGCAACCGACGCTCCACCTCACCTGGAGGTGTAGCCTACGGGCCTCAAGCGGCCTCCCTCTTCACTATGCCGGTGGAACAAATGACTCAGGCTACCACCGGTCTGTTTTTCGGGAAAATGCTCCCGCCAACGAGCTTCGCCATCCCAGTGCCCATACCGGAAGCTTCAAAGAAGTCGGTCTTCGATCGACTTGCTACTACCACGGCCCCTCTCAATGGGTCGTCCAATTCCAGCTCCTCGGTCTTCACCAGGCTGAACCCGAGCTTCAAAGGGCCTACTAAGAAGCCCGTAATACCTGAAGTGGCCATCCCAGAAAAGATAGCCATCCCTACTCCTGAAGCCGTCAAGGCGGCTTCTCCTGCCAGAGGGTCGGTCTTTGCGAGACTGATTGCTCCCGTTCCCGCTCCTGCTCAGAAATCTGTTTTTGACCGGTTGGACACAGCTTCTCAACGGACGTCAGTCTTCAAGAGGCTGACACCCGCGACAGCCCCTCACCTGAACAGGGGGCAAGACAAAGTCGTCGCTGAACCAATACCAACAACTTGTCACGCCCGACGACGCCACTGGCGCCGGATAAGGAAGACTGGGGGCAACTCCCCCTCTGGGCTAACCCCACCAGCTCCAACGGTGGAAGTTAATGCTGCTATTCCAACCGGGAACAGCTTTGAGTTGCTGAACACGGTACGCAGAAATTCGCCAACTGCTGTGCTCGAAAGGTCTCCTCCACCGGTAGAGACCGTCGTAGAAACGAAGCCGGAGCAGTCTCCTCAACAGCTGTCTTCCAAAGTCTACAAGACTTGGCGACGAGTCTGAGAATCGGTGATTGATCCGAATTTCTCCCATCAGCATAAGAAGTCGAAAGTCCGACAGGAAGAAAATCCCCCTGTCAAGCAACGGAAGACGACGACCACCTGGGTGCCCACATCAACGGCCCCCTCAACTTCAATGGCCCACAAGAGAAGAAAGCCAGAGAAAATCCCTACGCCTGCGGCAAATGTCAAAGGCAGTGAACCCAAATGCCCTAAGTCTGGGGGCATGGTGGTACACACCGTTTACATGGCGTCTAGCAAAGAGGATAGCCGTATATCCACAGGTCATAGACTGCTTACGCGATCGGTGACTAAAGCTCAAGAGCAGTAGTAGAAGCTCCAAGAAATGATGACTGCGATGGCCGCGCTCACCGGACCAAAAGAAAGCCCAGAAGCATCCTCGGATCAACGCCAGGAGCAAGAAACCGATGCCGAATTCCTTCGGAGAATACTGGAAAAGAAGGACAAAGTGGCTGCGGAACAAGCAGCCAATATAAAACGAATGGCCCTTCTGTTCCAGGACATGGTGGGTATGATGATCCAGCAGGATCCTCCTGCTGAAGATCCTCCGATTGTCCTTGAAGATGACAGAGGAGAAACGTCAAATCCACCGCCGGCTCTTTCAACAGCCAAGGAGGAGACAATTTCTAAAACTACCTTTGATGAATATATAGCTCAGCAGATAAGGGTTCACCAGGCAACTGAGGCGGCCGGCCAAGTTGTCAAAACGGGGCGACCATATCCGAGCTGGTATGATCAGATCAAATACCCGCCGGGCTACACGATCCCAAAATTCCATATCTACAAGGGGACAGGCAATCCCCATCAACATGTTGCCCAGTTCAGGGCTCTTTGTGGCAACACCGGCGGCGATGATAAGCTCCTGCTTCGTCAATTCGTCGGCAGCTTATCGGAGACGGCGTTTGAATGGTACTCCGAGCTTCCGAACGACTCCGTCAAAACTTTCGCTGAAATGGAGTTGTTGTTTACCCAGCGTTTCGCAAGCGCCAGCGAGCGTACTCCAATAACAGCTTTGATCAATGCAAGAGTAAAGCCAGAAGAAACTTGGGTTCAATATGCAATCCGATGGAGGAACTTGTGGTCAAAGTGCGAATAGCGCATCGAAGAAGCGCCAGCGGTGGGCATGTTCGTGGGCACCTTAGATCCTCATGCAACTATTTCACAGTTCATGATGTTCTTTAAACAAACCACGTTCCAGGCCTTGATTGAAAAATTAGCCCAAATGGACCAGATGGGCCATAGACCGTCTCCTCCAAAGCCGGACTCTCGAAATGAGAAGGGGAAAGGAAAAGCGATCGTCGTCCCCAATGCTCAACAACAGCCGAGCAACTTGAAGCCGATTGTCCGTCAAAACAATATGCGTCCACGCGTATCCCTCGAGGAGAGGCTAGAACGTCCTTACTCATTTCCTCAAGATAAAACGAGAAGACTGTTCGAGCTGGCAGTGCGCAACGGACTCATCAATCTGCCGGATTCAAAACGTCCGTTACAGCCAAGCGACGTCAATAATCCCAATTACTGCCCCTACCATCGAGTATTGGGTCATCCGATCGAAGATTGCTACGTATTCAAAAACTGAATTGAAGACCAATACCAACAAGGCAAGTTCGCGTTGTCCGAAAAATGGAAGGTGAACCTGCCGCAACCTCATACCCCTAAAAGGGTGAATATGCCGGGGGCAACGTGCTCCCTTGTTGAAGAAGCTCCGTGGGAGGTTGTGTTATCTGCCAAAACCAAAAGGATGCTGAATGATCTCAAGACATGCCTGACAACCAGGTGGAAAAACCCGCTAGAACCTCAGATCATCGAAGGAATGCTGAAGTCGCGCCCAACTCCAAAGATCGGTGGTGATGGCCCAAGCACCCACACCCAGCCATCGAAATCTTCGAAGAAGAAGAAGAAGAGATCCAAAAAGCCCGTGAAGCCTAGCGACAAGCGCACGGACTTACAGAAACAGATTGATGCGCTGGAGGAGTATAATCAGAAGGCACGGACTCCCATCACGCTCCAAGAGTTCCTCAGCCACGTCTTTCAGGAGAAAGATGATGGAGAAAGCTCGTCAGAAAAATCTGAGGGTTACGTGGCGAGTTGTCATATGATCTCCCACTCGTTTACAGACGATGAGAAAACTTCTTGCACTGAGAAGCTGGGGGCAGATCCTAAACCGGGACTTCTGGGGCCATCGGATGAAACAATTGATGCATTCCTCAACGAAGCTCTTTTGAAAAGTAAAGCTGATCGGGAACGCGAGACGGTTATATTTGAAAGGGCCAAGCGTCGGTGATTAGACGAAAGAGTTGAGACACTCCTATCAAATCAAAAGACATCCGTTGCGGATAAAAACAAATTCAAGACGAGAAAAAGGTTTGCTAAAGCCATATCAATGGGGATGAAGCTACCACCCTCTAAAGGAAACATTACCGGCAAAGCAGAAATGCACCCTTCCTATTGCTTGTATCATCGGAAAGTTTCACACCCCACCGAAGAGTGCAAAGCTTTCAATAAATGGTGACAGGGGTATGTTGTTCACCGGCAACATTTTAAGCGGGAGAAGCGCAAAACTCGTCAGGAGCGGAAAAGTACGACCGAGGAGTTTAGAAGAACTACCAGCGATTGTCGCATGGTTAACGCCAGGGAAGCGCAAATTCTCACATTCGGGAGCGACTCTGATAAGGAAATGGCTCTTAGTCCTCTCTTTAAAGAGTCCACCTCGGAAAAAGAGGAAGAGCCGAAGGCCTGCGAAAATATCCGGCTGCGTAATCGTACGCTACCCGAAAAGAATCTTGGACCCTCAAATAAAAAAGATAAGGGAAAAGAAAAGGTCTCTGAGGATATCGCCCTAGATGACCAAGTCATGGAAGAGCTAACTGCCAAGGACCCGCCAAAGAAAAATAATGTGGAGTACAACGTTCTGGCACACTTGAGGAAGTTACCCCCGCAGCTCAGTATTTTCGATGCCCTCTTACTATCAAAAGAAGCAAGAGATTCATTGATCAAAGCGCTACGGAGCCGGAGAAATTCCAAGCTTTTCTCGCCAAAGAAAAGATGAAGGACGAGCTAGAGGAGGTACACACGGCTGATATCACCTTCGGCGACGAAGTCCTTCTCCTTGGGACGTGCGAGCACAACCGTCCCCTCTATGTCTCAGGATACTGCCACAATATAAAGATAGGCAAAATCTTGATTGATAATGGGTCTTCCGTCAATCTCCTCAATGTACGAGTATTGAAGGAAATCTGCATGAGCGTCCAGCACCTCGCTCGGGATAAGATCACCATCTCCGGGTTTGACTCTCAATCATCACGGACTCTTGGGTCTGTGATACTGACGTTACGCTTTGGGCTACTCGTCACGGACATTAAATTCCACGTTATAGATGCCAAGACATGATATAATGCTTTGCTCGGCCGACCCTGGTTACACGAGTACAACATCATCCCTTCTACGCAGCATCAGTGTATGAAATATTTTAAGGATGGTCTCGAGTATACGGTAACAGGAGAGCTGAACCCATTCTCCGTGAATGAAGTCCGCAAATATGAAGATGCAAAATACTTCTTACCGGATTTCGAGGATACAGAGAGGTGTCACAAGCCGGAGAACAAAGCTATCACCACCATCCCTGTCTTCGGGAGTGATACTGAGGAAGAGGAAGAGATGGTTTATTCGGGTCCACCCCAACACAATAAGCCGGGACCGTCAGCTCCCATGTTGATCTTTGGCAGCGATTCGGAAGATGAAGTCCATGCTATATTCTTTGTTCGGCCTTCAATACAAACTTTTACTGATGAAGAGCAAAGTCTGCAAGTCGCCATGGTTCCACTTAAACATCATAAAGAACTTGACGTGCTTGATACCTACAGTGTAGAAGAGCTGCAGACGTTCTATGTCCCTCCCAGACGAGAAGGCGAAAAGGCGATTCTATTCTACCGCTCCGGGGAAACTAAAGCGGAAAAAGAAATCTGGCACGGTGCGAATCCTACGCTTGACAGGCTTCAGTCCATCCGTCTGCCTAGATATTACACGGAAGGATTGAAAAGTCTATTGAAGCGCCAAGGGATACCCTTCAAACAGACCGCTCGAAAAGCTAAATTCTATGACAGGGTCTGGAATGTTCCCGGAACTCAGCACAAGTTGCCTAGCGGGAGAATGGAAGCGATCGGGCTTGGATATGTTCGGTCCAAGAAACGGGAGCTACTCCACGACTGCTATGTTGTGCATAACTTTGATGAAGAAGGGGATGCTCAATGGGAAGATGCTAACCCTGAACCAGAAAAAGTCCCCGACGTAAAAATGCCCAGTCCGTCGTTCGAAGAACAAATGGACAAGCTTATAAGGGAAGTTGGTCAAAAAGTTCGAGACGACCACAACCGCGAAATGGCCATCTACGAGAAAGCCAGGACGCAACACCTCCTTCAACAGGCTGTGAAAGACGAAAATGCCGCTCCCTGTCAACCTGTTGTAAAAAAGGCCCGACGCAGAGGCAGAAACAAGTCAAAAAGCGGAAAAGACATTCAGCAACGACAAAGCGGGACCAAGAAGCCACGCAGTCGGGAATCGAGCAGTCCGGATTTGTCCCTTATGAAGAAGATGAGTCGAGCATACTCTTTTCCTCAAGACAAGACAAAGAAGATACTTGACCTAGCTATAAAGCACCAAATGCTTACACTTCTGGAGTCCAAGCACCCCGAACAAGCAGGAGAAGTATCACACCCGAACTATTGCTCTTATCACAGGGTAATAGGGCACCCTCTCGAAGATTTCTTCACCTTCAAGAATTGGGTCGAGGATCAATATCAGCTCGGCAAGTTCGCTTTATCCGACAGCTGGAGGGTAATGCCGCCACAGAAGCATGAACCCAAAGCCACAAGAGCAGAACCAGTTCCACATCGGTCTTGGAAGCGAGCTCGTGCTTGTCATATGATAACGATATCAAAAGAAGAGACCGAGAATATGGATGACCTTCCCTGGTGCTTCGAAAACAATGATGACGAGGCGATCTCAGAGTTTCCACCGGCGCCAAAAGAGCTGGAAGATGGAATCCATACTACGGCAGATAATCTCAAGAAAATTGAGTTGGGGACGGCGAACGACCCGCGACCGACGTTTGTTAGTGAGCTGTTGTATGAAGGAAGGATGGCTTCATTAAAAGACATGCTTATGCAGCATAAAGATTGCTTCGCATGGAACTATTCCGAAACGCCAGGACTAGATCCATAAATTGCTGTACATAAATTGGCGATATCCCCGGACGTTAAGCCAATCAAACAAGCACCGAGAAGAATGCGGCTCGAGCTTGAGATGAGCATTAACGCCAAAGTCAAGAAGCTGATCGACTCGGGGTTTATCCAGGAAGTTCAGTATCCCGATTGGATCGCCAACATAGTCCCGGTAATGAAGAAAAATGGGACGGTGCGCATATGTGTAGACTTTCGGGATCTCAATAAAGCCTGCCCGAAGGACGATTTCCCAGTACCGGTCACCGAGCTGATGATAGATAACACGTCCACTCATGAGCTTTTCTCCTTCATGGACGGCTCGTCAGGATATAATCAGATAAAGATGCATCCTGAAGACCAGAAGCACACCGCTTTCCGGACCCCTTTGGGTATATTCTGTTACAAGGTGATGCCCTTCGGTCTAAAGAACGCCGGTGCCACCTATCAAAGGGCCATGACAAAGATCTTCGATGACCTTATACATGAGATCGTCGAATGCTATATCGACGACCTCGTGGTTAAGAGCAAATCATACGAGAAGCATTTAGAGCATTTGAAGACCGTATTTCAACGCCTTCGACAATACAACTTGAAGATGAACCCTCTTAAGTGCGCATTCGGAGTTTCCTCGGGCAAATTCCTGGGATTCATCGTCCGACATCGAGGTATCGAGATAGATAAAGATCAAGGCGATCATGGAAATTCCTTCGCCGAGGACTCTCAAGCAATTGCGGTCTCTCCAAGGGAAGCTCGCGTACATCCGGCGATTTATAGCCAACCTTTCAGGCAAGTGCCGCCCTTACAGTCACCTGATGAAGAAGGGAACCCCTTTCGTTTGGGATCACAAATGCCAAAGCGCGCTGGACGAAATCAAGTAATACCTGCAGAATCCGCCAGTGTTGGCTGCTCCGGTCAAGGGAAAACCTCTCACTCTTTATACAACCGCCCTCGAAGGTTCTTTAGACGCATTATGGGCACAAGAGAATGACCAAGGGAAAGAAAGAGCTCTCTATTACTTAAGTCGAGTTCTCCAGGGGGCAGAAAGCAACTACTCCCCCATCGAAAAACACTGCCTGGCGTTAATCTTTGCAATAACGAAACTCAGGCACTATGCGTTGGCGCATGAAGTCCGTCTCATTTCGAAGGTGGACCCCCTTAAATATTTAATGTCGAAGGCCATATTGACAGGGAGACTCGCCAAATGGGCCTTGCTCTTAATGGAGTTTTCAATAACCTATCAGCCTCTTAAGGCAGTGAAAGGCCAGGCCATCGCTGACTTCCTCGCTGAGCATCTGATACCGGCTGATTCCCCTTTGAATTGCGAGCTGCCAGACGAACACGCGTTCGACACAGGCGATGGTCGTGGTAATCGGTGGGAGCTTTATTTCGGTGGAGCATCCTCCATGAAGAAGCGCAAACAGAACACGCCCATAATCAAATCAGGGGTAGGCCTTATCTTCGTGACCCCACAAGGAGGAAAAATGCGCTTTGCTTTCTCCTTAACAGAGCCGAGGATAAACAATGAAGCCGAATACGAAGCTTTGATAGAAGGCCTCGAGATCGCCATCGACATGGGAATTGAAAACCTCTTCATATACGGAGATTCTCAACTGGTCGTCAGTCAAGTAAATGGCGACTACCAAACGTGCAAACCCGAACTGGTAAAATATGGAGAGAGGGTACAACAATTGCTGACTCAAATCCCCTCCTACTTGATGGAAAGCATACCACATGCGGAAAATAGTAAAGCAGATGCACTAGCTAATCTCGCTAAAGAACTGGCCGACGAGAAGCTCGATGATGTAAGAATCGTGGTACAAAGCCGTCGGGTGCTTGCCCAGCAGAAATATCTCCGAAATCATCCGAAGGAAAGGGAGTGACTGAGCAAATGGCTATGCAAATAAAAGACCAGGAAAAGGCTGAGGATTGGAGAGAAGTCTTTATAGACTACTTCAAATCCCGTCGAACGCCTGAAGATGCATCCTCAAGACATCAGCTCATGAAACAAGCTCTGTCTTTCGCCTTCGTCAATGATACTCTGTATAAGAGGTCGTTTGATTCTCTGTGGTTGAGATGTCTGGGACCTGAAGAGGCGAAAAGAGTCGTTCAGGAAGTTCACGACGGACTCTGCGGTTCTCATCAAGCAGGCCCGAAGATGAAGTTGAAGATTAAATGGATGGGCTATTACTGGCCCACGATGATTCAAGACTGCCTCGAGTATGCGAAGCAATGCCACTCATGCCAGATTCATGGGGACTTTATCCATCAACACCCAAATCCTCTACATCCAACAGTGGCCAGCTGGCCGTTCGAAATGTGGGGAACTGACATAATCGGCCCCATCGAACCAGCATCGTCCAGGGGACATCGATTCATCTTGGCGACGACTGACTACTTCTCTAAATGGGCAGAAGCAGTACCGCTGAGGGAAGTGAAGACGGAGAATATCCTCCATTTCTTCAAGACGCACGTCATTTATCGGTTTGGAATTCCGCGACGGATCATCTTGTAAGGTTAGTATAGCACCCTATGAAGTGTTTTGAAGCATCACATGACCCAAAGTTATAATTTTTAAGGTGCTAAACTAATATGCAAAGGGATCGATCCTAGAAAATTAGGGTTATGAAACTTTAGGCTAAAAAAGATTAGGGTTTGAAGGCTACAACCTTTGTAGCTCCCCTTTGCTAGACTCCTTGGTGTCTTGGGTGTTGAATCGAGGTCCTCTCGAAGTTCCCTTGCGTCCACGACGATCCACCACGGAGTACTCCGTCCAAGCTCGCTTCTTTGGAAAACCGAAGGAAACACTCTAATCAAGTCGGCTAGACTTGAGTAGAATGATGTTGTGGTTTGGAATCTCACTTCAAAAACCTATCTTTAAGTGGTATTTGCTCATTAGGAAAATCAAGAGAGCAAAGGAGCTAGAGGAAGAAGATGGTGGCAATTTTAACAAGAGATAAAAAGATAACTCTTGTGAAGAAAATGAAATATATCAATATATATTTTATTCCTTCATGCTATGAACCATGGTTAAAGTGATGGAGACATTATTTAACTTTAGTTTAGAATGATAAAGAGAAGGATAACCTTAGGTTAGTGGTAGTTGAGCATGGTTAGGTCAAAGGAAGAATGTAGAAGCAAGAATGATTATCCTTTTCTTTTTCATTTTACTTTAAAACCAAAATTAAATAATTATCCATTGTTTAATCCATGGTGTGAGTCTTATATTGCCACCATTTCCATATGCTAACAACCATGATGGATGAGTGTATGTATGTGTGCATGTATGCACATTCACATGTGCATGAAACTAGCATGAAAGAAAGAAAGAAAAGCACACATGCATGCACACATCTATCATCAAAGAAAAGGTTTTAAGTGAGAAAACTAATGGTTAAATGATAAATCAACACTTGATTTATCAATCCGGTCATATCTCATACGACCCCACCAAAAGCAGTTCACCCGATCAATGTTCGGTATCATATACGCACATTTCAATCGGGTGCATGCGCATATCGCATATGCGCACCACAACGTTTCGCCTGGACTGGGTAACTCCTTTGTGGGACTCTAAGACTCGTCAATACGCCGGCAGAGGGTGATGATCATATCAGGTACCCTCAAGCCGCAAGCGGTCAGCTAAACGTAACGGCCACCCGGGTATTGAGCGATCAGAAGACAACAAGCGAACCTGCTACAACTCCCGTCGAGCCATCCGGCAACACTACCGTATAGTCCGGTCTCTTCGTCAGATATGCTGCATATCGAGCCTAGGGATGGTCACTTCGACCCCAATAACTCAATAAGTCGTGTCGGTGAATGGTCTATAACAGATCGAGAAACTACTGATAACACTTATCAGCAAATCTCAGCAGCCCTGGCCAGGGACTTGCTGTTATAACCAGTCGAGCACAGCACAGCATCAACTCCCAATACCAGGAGAGACGAAACCCCTCCTATCGCTCATTGCCTTCGTGTGTCTCGGGATTGTACCCAACGGCCACCTGTTTGTACGACTCAGTAGAGCCGTGGTAGGGTGGCAATCAAAGTACAGTGGGAGAACACACAAGACTCCATGACGATCTCGGGTCTACAGACTAACCTGTACCAGTGTCACCTGAGAACTGCTATCCGACGATAGATATAATTCCATATAGGAGTTCTCGGTGAGTCCGTCCAGTGTACCCAGTCAGCACTGAGCACCCGTATATGATCTTGATGTCAAACATCGATGCATGTGGGAACATCCATCGCCCATCACATGGGTCTAGTATCATATACGCTAGTCTACTCTGGTATATCGATGCCCCGTCTCGATACACCTCCGACTAGGGACATTTCAGGATGTGCTTATAGACTACAAATGTCCCACTAGTATGATCTCTATCATAATCAGAGTAGTCAAGCAGATATCCTTGGGGCTTTATCAGCATGTATGAATGAATAAAAGCATGATCAAATCAACATGTCAGATAAAGAATAACCAGATAGCATACTATCATGTCGAGCAAGAATGCAAACTGAATATATATACATGTATAGATACATCCACTATCACATAATGGCCTCTAGGGCATACATATATCCAACACATCTCCGATAACGGGCCAGCCTACAGAAGCCACAAGATTAGCCGCTTCGCGCAATAACACAACATAGACTGGAGATATTCCTCAGTTTATAAATCCCGAGCTAACGGTCTAGCTGAGGCTTTCAACAAGACCTTGACGAAGATCGTGAAGAAGACGGTGTCCCGAAATAAGAAGGACTGGCACGAGAGACTGCAAGAAGCTCTCTGGGCGTATCGAACTACGTTCAAGACGGCCACGAACACAACGCCGTACGCGTTGGTATTCGGTACAGAAGCAGTACCCCCCCTCGAAATAGAATTACCCTCTCTACGAGTGGCAGTCCACTACGAGCTGACGGACGAAGAAAATGCTCACCTTCGGCTTGAGGAGCTTGATGCCCTTGATGAAACCCGGCTCATAGCGCAACAAAGTCTGGAGGCTTATAAAGCAAAGATGACGCGCTCATATGAAAGATTGACCAGGCCGAGGACATTCCGCCAAGGCGAACTCGTGCTAGTGGTCAAAAGACCTATGATCCCCAATCGCGCCAAGCGGGGAAAATTCGAGCCGAACTATGAAGGCCCGTATATCATAGACAAGGTCTACCAGGGTGGAGCTTATCTATTCATGGATATGCACGGTGAAAGGCCTTTCAGGCCAATAAACGATCGCTTCCTGAAGAAATACTACGCTTAATGAGTCACAACCTAGGTCAATGATAGATGACAACGACTATGTCCGCTCGCTATCTTCTTAAACTCGAAACTCTATAAGTAGTAGCCGGCCTTCTTCAAATGACGGACCGAAACGTCCTTAAACTAATGATGGACCACTACGTCCTAAAACTAGCTGATGACCGAAACGTCTTTAAACTACTACCGCAGCATCCTCAGGCTGACGAGATAAAAAAAGATAAAATAAAGAATAAAAAAATATATAATAAAAATAAAAACAAAAACGGTATGTCCATAAGCAAAATGGGCACGGATGAAAACCCTAAAGGGCTCCGTGAGTAAAAACAGCGGGACTACCGGCGAGTTTTGTGAAAACCCGAAGGGCGCAATCTCGTCAAAAGACACTTGCAAGGTCCCCTCGACCCTGTAAGGAGAAACCACCTGCATGAGATCCTTACGACTCACAAAGGAGAAACACACTTAGGGATCCCCACGATTCCTAAGGAGAAATTACACTTGCGAGATCCTCACGACTCGTAAGGAGAACCCTCTTATGGGCCCGCACGGCTCATAAGATTCAAAATTCTTAAGCAACAGGGATCTGAACCTTTTCTTAAGCAGCCATCATAACCTCCAATGCTGCCCTATAAGCGGTTCAATATTGACCCTTGTATACAATCCACGGGCACGAATGAACATTTCCCTAACAGAGTCTTACCGGCGACTAGGGATATGCTCACACGGTGAACAAACACTTGTAGGTCCTCTCGACTTGTAAGGAGAAAACACTCTTGTAAGCTCCTTACGACTTATAAGAGAACACACACTTAGGAATCCTCACGATTCCTAAGGAGAAAAAGCACCTACGAGATCCTCACAACTCGTAGGGAGAAACACCTTTATGAGACCCTTACGGCTCATGAAGTCAAAAGGCTTAGTCGACGGGATCCTAACCTTTTTTGGTAAGCCATCTTTGTTCGATATCGACAGAGGCAAATGATAATTCGCTCCTGCCAATGTCCCAGTGGTAGCAATGCTAATGCCTAAATCGGTATCAAATTCCAAGTCCTTTCATGGCAAATGATGATTCGCTCCTGGCAATATTCCAGTCGCAGCGATACTGATGCTAAGATTGGCACTAGATTCCAAGTTTCATACTCATGGCAAAAAGTCAACGAGCCAAAAATGCATATGAAATAGCCTAAATGATGGAGCAACTTGCAACGAAATTAGCAAGTAAAAATGTATGCATACAAAAACAGCCGAAATGATTGGACAACTCACAATAAAAAGCAGCGAGTAAATAAAACAAATAGCCGAAATGATTGGGCACTGTGAAAAATAGCCGAAATGATTGGGCAATCGCGATTTGCGCGATACAAAAAGTTGAAATGATAGAGCATCGCGGAAAGAAAACAAAAAATATACATATGAAATAAAACTTATGCCCTACAGATAAGATCACATCGATCCCTGTATACAATCCAGGGGCTCAAACAAAAAGGGAAGCATATCATCCCACCAGGCTCTATCAGATAGAGAGCCAAGTCTCGATGGCCACATCTACAGCCTGAAGACCCATGACAGCGTTCCTCCTCATTCCAGCAGGATGCAGATGCGACGTCAACAAACGACCCCAGGGTCAAAACAACGGAACCATGGCAAAGTCCCCTAGTTCCAAATCTCGACGGTTCACAGACAACCTAGAGATCGCTAATAGAGTTTCTCCTTACTCCAGCAGGATGCAGATGCGACGTCAACGAACAACCCCAGGGTCAAAACAACGGAACCATGGCTAAGTCCCCTAGTTCCAAATCTCAACGGTTCACAGACAGCCTGGAGATCGCCAACGGCGTTTCTCCTTACTCCAGCAGGATGCAGATGCGTCGTCAACAAACGACCCCAGGGTCAAAACAACGGAACCATGGCAAAGTCCCCTAGTTCCAAATCTCGACGGTTCACAGACAGCCTAGAGATCGCCAACGGAGTTTCTCCTCATTTCAGCAGAACACAGATGCTACACCATCAATCGGAGCCATGGCAAAGTCCCTAGTTCCAAGTCTCGACGGCCACATCTACAGCCTGGAGACCAACAACGGCGTTCCTCCTCATTCTAGCAGGATTCGAACGCAACGTTAACAAAGTAGAGCCATGGCAAAGTCCCTAGCTCCAAGACTCTACGGTCCACAGACAACCTAGAGTCAACCAATGACCTCCCCGCCGGATCAACGCTCCGTCTCGGAAACAAGTCAACCGACCTCCGAGGAAATCAGTGTCCTTGGCAAAAACCTCGATTCAGGGAAATTAGCGTCCTTGACAAGAGCATCTCGATTCGTGTCGACCCGCAAGGAAATCAGTGTCTTTGCAGGAATACCTCGATTCGTCTCAACTCCGAGGAAATCAGCGTCCTTGGCAACCTCCTCGATTCAGGAAAATCAGCGTCCTTGACGAGAGTATCTCGATTCGCATCGACCCGCAGAGAAATCAGTATCTTTGCAGGAATACCTCGATTCGTCTCAACTACGAGGAAATCAGTGTCCTTGGAAAAAACCTCGATTCAGGGAAATCAGCGTCCTTGACGAGAGCATCTCGATTCGCATTAACCCGCAGAGAAATCAGTGTCTTTGCAGGAATACCTCGATTCGTCTCAACTCCGAGGAAATCAGTGTCCTTGGCAACCTCCTCGATTCAGAGAAATCAGCGTCCTTGACGAGAGCATCTCGATCCGCGTCGACCCACAGAGAAATCAGCGTCTTTGCAGGAATACCTCGATTCGTCTCAACTCCGAGGAAATCAGTGTCCTTGGCAAAAACTTCGATTCAGGGAAATCAGCGTCCTTGACGAGAGCATCTCGATTCGCGTCGACCAGCAGAGAAATCAGCGTCTTTGCAGGAATACCTCGATTCGTTCAACTCCGATGAAATCAGTATCCTTGGCAACCTCCTCGATTCAGGAAAATCAGCGTCCTTGATGAGAGCATCTCGATTCACGTCGACCTGCAGAGAAATAAGCGTCTTTGCAGGAATACCTCGATTCGTCTCAACCCCAGGGAAATCAGTGTCCTTGGTAACCTCCTCGATTCAGGGAAATCAGCGTCCTTGTCGAGAGCATCTCGATCCGCGTCGACCCGCAGAGAAATCAGCGTCTTTGCAGGAATACCTCGATTCGTTTCAACTCCGAGGAAATCAGCGTCCTTGGCAAAAACCTCGATTCAGGGAAATCAGTGTCCTTGATGAGAGCATCTCGATTCGCGTCAACCCGCAGAGAAATCAGCGTCTTTGCAGGAATACCTCGATTCGTTTCAAATCCGAAGAAATCAGTGTCCTTGGCAACCTCCTCGATTCAGGAAAATCACCGTCCTTGACGAGAGCATCTCGATTCGCGTCGACCCGCAGAGAAATCAGCGTCTTTGCAGGAATACCTCGATTCGTTTCAACTCCGAGGAAATCAGTGTCCTTGTTAAAATCTCGATTCAGGGAAATCAGCGTCCTTAGCGAGGGCATCTCGATTCGCGTCGACCCGCAAGGAAATCAGTGTCTTTGCAGGAATACCTCGATCCGTCTCAACTCCGAGGAAATCAGTGTCCTTGGCAAATAC
This sequence comes from Agapanthus africanus, assembly GCA_030015575.1. NCBI lineage: Eukaryota > Viridiplantae > Streptophyta > Magnoliopsida > Asparagales > Amaryllidaceae > Agapanthus > Agapanthus africanus. The sequence continues at coordinate 317,934,944 of CM057338.1, read as the reverse complement.
CTCGATTCAGGGAAATCAGCGTCCTTGATGAGAACATCTCGATTCGCGCCGACCCGCAGAGAAATCAGTATCTCTGCAGGAATATACAACGTCAGCAAACCTGAGTCGCAGCAAAGTTCCCAGTTCCATAACTCGGCGGTGCACAGACAACCCAAAGTCAACCCTCGACCTCCCTGTTGAAGTAATGCTTTGACTCGGGAGTAGGTCAACTCATCAATCACTTACGAGTCCTCTCGACTTGTAAGGAAGAAAATTTCTTGTGAGATCCTTACGACTCTTAAGAGAAAACACACTTAGGAATCCTCACGATTCCTAAGGAGAAAGTACACCTATGAGATCCTCTCGACTCGTAGGGAGAAAAAATCTTTATGAGACCCTCACGGCTCATAAAGTTGAAAAGTCTTGGGCGGCAGATTTGAACCTATTTCCTAAGCCATCATTCTTATCTCGATTCAGGGAAATCAGCGTCCTTGGTGAGAAGCTCTTAATTCGTTTCGACTCGTAAGGAAATCAGTGTCTTTGCGAGAATCTCTCGATTCGTCTCAACTTATGGGGAAATTAGTGTCCCTACGCATAAAGAAAATTCTCTTGTGGGATCCTTACGATTCTCAAAAGAAAACGCACTTAGGAGTCCTTACGACTCCTAAGGAGAAAAGACACCTACGAGATCCTCACGACTCGTAGGGAGAAAAGCCTTTGTGAGACCCTCACGGCTCATAAAGTTGGAAAGTCTTAGGCAACAGATCCTAACCCTGTTTCCTAAGCCATTGCTACCTTATAAAGAGTTCAAGATGAACTGTTATTTACCATATATGGGCCACACTTGCCAAAGCTACATGCCACTGAAATGGAGAAATTATTCATGAAGCATATAAACTACTTCACGCCAGAGTAAAACATAAAGAAATAGAAGGGTGCGGCTCATGGAGCTGAGGGTTTGGGACTATATCCTTTAAGAGTCGAGATTTGAGTCAATGATAAATGACGACGCTTGTGTCCGCTCGTTATCTTCTCAGATCAAGATTCTGAAAATTATATACCAACCCGAAACTGGTCATACACTATGAACTACTCTGCACTACTTCACCCACATATATACTTACATAGGCAAACTAGTGGGGGGCATTTGTTCCCGCCAAAAATTTCTGCGCAAAAGAGCCCAAGGCATCAAATGGCAGCGATACGCTTAAGAAAATGTGAAACAGTATTTTCCGGGCTGTATTTTGACAAACTCGTGAATGGGAAATAGATAAATTCTGATGGTATCGAAAGCATCTCGAAAAAACCTTCGATTTGATATATTATAGGCCTCATAATTCATCCGGGATCAAAAGTTATGAGCAAATGTGCTATGCACATGTGATCTAAAGAAGAATATGCGAACCAGTATTTTCCGAGCTGTATTTTGACAAACCGCGGAACGAGAAACAGTTAAATGTTGATGGTATCGAAATTTTCTCGAAAAATCCTTCGATTTGATATATTATGGGCCTCATAATTCATCCGAGATCAAAAGTTATGAGCAAATGTGCTATGCACGTGTAATTTAAAGTAATGTTCTACTACATGGGGAATGCATTTTTAGTCCCACGTCGGGAAAAGGAGAGATAGCTTCACTACCACTCCCATATAAATAAGAGGGGATACCTCTTAGAAAAGGTAGAGTTCAATTCTCAAAGGATTCAATTCTCAAAGGAGTTTAGTTCTCTATAGGAGCTTAGTTCTCCAAGATAGGAGCCTGCTCCTCCCCATAATGCGTATATGCGCAAGCGCCATGTGCGCTACGTGCAACGCACGTTTGCCCGCCATGCGCGCACCACGTGCAACGCCCGTGCACACTACATGAGAACATTTAATAATATTAAAAGGAGATACGTTCTCCATAGGAGCTTGCTCCCCCTATAATGCGCATATGCGCAAGCTCCATGTGCGCTACGTGCAAATATGTGCGCCCAACACGTGCGACGCACGTGCGTGAACGCAAAGAAGCCTTTTTCAGCAGCGAGAAACTTAAGCTCCAGCCTGTTCTTTCCCCCTAATAAATGGGACATGGTTCAAAGGGTACATCCCTCCACACCTTCGATATATGGCGCTGTAATCTTTCAGTGTCGTCGGAGAGGTGGTGGGTCCCAACAACCAATGATCCTTCTTTTAAATAAAAAAAGGAAAAGAAACAGATATACAGAAGCAAATAGAGAGAAACCCCCCTATAAACTTTGGGAAAACTCAAAGAAAGAAGACCAAGCTCTTAGAAAAAGAAGATCATTTCTTCAAGGTAAAGAATTAATTCTTGAACAACAAAGATGAAATCGTCTCATTAAAACAGAAGAACGATCTTCTAAAAGATCATAGATCTACAACAGACCAAGATCTCTCATAAAAAGATCAAAAGATATAATCATAAAAATAAAAGAAGTATTTACTTCATTCACAGATCTTTGATCTACAAAGGCAAAGCCCTTTTATAAAAAAGAACTTTTGTTCTTGAATCTTGAGGCAAAGCCTCCTTTAAAAGAACATAAACTTGCTCTCTGATCATAAATTTGATCAAATGCGCTCTGCGCTATTGAAAAGTGCCTTGCACTCATGAACTGCGCTTTTGCGCTCCTTGGACCGACTCTCAGCTCCAAAACATGCCACGTGTCCACCACAGAAACAACTTGCGCTTTGCGCTTCTGAAACAGAGCACTGCGCTTATGGGCTGGCGCTCAGCGCCAAGCGCGCCACATGTCACTCACTGGTGCACCATTAAACTAGCGCAACACGCTCATAAATTGAATGCACAATGCGCTTATAAGCTGGCGCATAGCGCCAAGCGCGACACGTGTCCTCTTCGTGTGCGCTACTTGGCAGAAGCACAATACGCTCTCTAATTGGTGCAAAGCGCCTGGCGCGCCACGTGGCGCATTGTCAGAACACACTTTGTTCTGATGAATACTATGCATTCAGTACAAGATAAAAATAGTCAAGACCCAATGCTTAGCATTATTAAAAGGGCTAAGCCCAAACAAATGTTCAACAACTCAGAACAACAAAATGTTAAACATTTTAATCTTATTGGACTTAGCCCAATTCAGGCCATAAGTCCTCAACTTATATTGAACTGAGCCCATCTGCTCACGAATATTCAACAGACCTTAGTCCCAAATTGGACTATAAATCTCCCAATCAACTTTGGTTCAAGGGTACATCTCTGAACCCCTCTGATATTTGTCGTTGTAATCCTTCAACGTCTTCAGAGAGGTGACGGGTCCCGACAGCCAAACATTCTACAGACTATGATATCTTTAAACTGGACTGTAGGGTCCTTAAGCCCACAGACTATGATGTCCTTAACCTCGGACTGTGGGGTCCATTTAAACCCACGGACTATGATGTCCTTAACCTTGGACCACCATGTCCCTAAACTGGCAATGGACCACCATGTCCCTAAACTGACAATGGACCACCATGTCCTTAAACTGGTAATCGACCGCAATGTCCCTAAACTAAACAATAGAGTCCAAATGCTCTTTTGTTGGATCTAAACGATCCCGTTAAGTTGATCTTAGTTTAAAATTAGATTGACCTGTCCTTAACAAACGTTAAGTTGATCTTAGTCTAAAATTAGACTAACGTATCCTTAACAAACGTTTAAGTTGATCTTAGTCTCAAATAAGACTAACGTATCCTTAAACCCAAACCAAAATCCAAATCTAAGAAAATACGGATTTGGACTAATCCACGCCCTACGGGCGAATTAGTCTCCGTATACAATCCACGGGCAACCAAAAACAAAACAAACACCCATGACACGAAGTGACCATCTAGAGAAGGAGAAAGTTGTTACCGCGATGCGGTAGCATAATTAACTGCAGGGGCTTGCGCCTGCAGGGAAGAGCGTCCCCACAATCAAAAACCCCTCAAACGAGGGGGAATCTGACGAAGTCTGCTACATCGGCCGCATCCGTTTAAACCTTCGATACATGGTGCCATAAATCAACTTGGCACCTTCGGAGTTGTGGACGGATAGCACCAAATAGCATCTGCCCCCAGATTCAGGCAAGACGTTTGTCTTCTCGGTTTCCGGCGGTAAACACATGGATTAGTCCAAATCCGTATCTTCTTAGATTTGGGTTTGGGTTGGGTTTAAGGATCGTTAATCTTATTTGAGATTAAGATCAACTTAAACGTTTGTTGGGGATACGTTAATCTAATTTTAGACTAAGATTTACTCAACGGGATCATTTAGATCCAACAAAAGAGCATTTGGGCTCTATTGTTTTAGTTTAGGGACTTTGCGGTCCAGAAGTTTAAGGACATCATAGTCCATGAAGTTTAAGGACATCATAGTCCATAGTTTAAAGACGTCATAGTCTGTAAAGTTAAAGACATCATAGTCTATGAGTTTAAGGATCTCACAGTCCATAGTAGTTTAGAGACATCATATTCTGTAAAGTTTAAGGACATCATAGTCCATGAGTTTAAGGACCCCACAGTCCGTGAAATGTCTGGTTGTCGGGACCTGTCACCTCTCTGAAGACGTTGAAGGATTACAATAACAAATATCAGAGGAGTGAAGAGATGTACCCTTGAACCAAATGCCAGATTGAGAAGGAATGGGATGGACATTACTTTGAATGCCATCTGAGATCAATTTTGAAAGTCCTGAACATAATTAGTGCTCGGTTAAAAACAAGGTTTTGGCTTTGGGAGACTTAGCTAACTTGGGCTAAGATTGGCCTATCATAGTTGTAACAACCCTAATTTTCTTATACACATTTTCCTATACAAATTTTTAAATTAATTTTTTTCAAAATCCAAAAATGGGTATTTATTGCCTGAGCACAAGAGTTAAGTAATTAATTAGCAATTTAATTACAAGAAGGAGCTTGTAGCTCATTGGTAACACCTTGTACTGCTGAATCAAGCCACCAGAGTTCAAATCGCATACCCCACATTATTTTTGTATTTATTTTGTTTAAAATTCTTTGGAAGCCCAATAGTCCACACACCATAACTCCCAAAACTTGAACTGAACTTTAAAACCTAAATATACATGTGCTTACCCCACGAGACCCCCCGCCCCCCGGCACCCCGACTTGGCCCGACTCGGCCGAGTCTGCCGGTGGACCGGCCGACTCGGTCCGGCGCCGCCTGCCGGACTCGGCCGGACGGCCGAGTCCCCAACATGAAAGTTGGGGCTCTTCTCCTTCCTAACCCCCTGCACATATTAAATTAATGGATCGGTTCCAGAATACCCATTAACACCTAATTACTCAAATTTTAATGAATTTTCTATAATTTTTACTTTTTTTTATATTAAAAACCCTTCACCTACCCTACCCCTAGCCTACCCTATAAACACACCCCTACCCTCTACCCTCTCATCACAAAATCCTGAGCCCACTCTCTCAAAATTTTCTCAAGAGTTGTGTACTTTGAAAACAAGTTCGCGGCGAAACTCCGACGAAATTCTGGCGGAAATTACGGCGACGTTTTTAGGAACAACCGGCGACGAAGCAACGCCTCGGCAACCCCTTTAGTCCCCCCTCACTCCTTTGCTTAATCGAAACCTGTAAGTCCTATTCTATCTCTCTTTCTTATTCTCTACAATACGAAATTACAAAACCCGACGGAATCGGAAAAAATCCGATTTCCGATTCGGTTTTCTATAAAATTTCACTTCTCACCAATACATTCATGCTTAAATATCTTATTGTTGACTATTAAACATTTAACAAATAATTTGAACAAGTTTCATCACATGAAATGATACCCTTTCCAATTTATCGTATTTTTACTTAAATACCACAATATTTCGATTTCACATTTAACCCCCTTAACCTTGCTATACATTTAAAGGAGAGCACGAGGTAATGACCTACCTCCACACACACGCATATACAACTTAAAACGATATCATCAAAAAAAACTTAGAATACGATAAAACAATACTTTCATTTAAATACCATATACTTAATAAAACTATTTATAAAAGTTTTAGCTTTGATACACTTTTAAATAAATACCTCTTATTAGGAAAATACGATAAGTTGTGGACATCGGTCGTTTATCTAAACCTGATTTTGTGGTGTCTAGGCTAGGCAAGTGAGAAAGGTAACTTTAAAAGGCCCGTCTCACGGTGATTCGTGAGCGGATCTCTCCTTTCCTCACTTGTACTTACCTGGCCACAATTGGCGGTGAAGAGGCGATTTGAGGCATCTAACAACTTGTCGTTCAGACCATTTAGAAATAGGCTAGTCGACTTAGGAAACCCTAGAATCTAAAATACGGAAAATTTACATTTTTCAAATAAATACCTTTTACTTTATAAAACCGTTTTCTAAAGAATTAGTATTTTACAATCTTTGCAAAGCGCCGCTATAACCCATTTTTGGGGAACCCGTTCGGGATGGTGCGGATTATCGTACATTTTCAGGCTTAGTAGTGCGAGATTCAGACCTCCACAAGGAGCATTCGGTCTCGAAAGGTTTAAAATACGACATCTTAAGATAATGAGATTTTTGGAATATAAAATATTTATTAAAAATTATTTTTGTATAAATATATGTATATTTATCCTTAAAATACCTATTTTATTATAATATAAATATTCCACCTTTTTCTAAAAATCACAAGAATAAATTTTACACTAAAATACCATGAACTTCAAATAAATCAATATTACAGATAAATACCTTTATTTATAAAAACTAGGATATTTTCACTAGAAATGTCACAATATAAAATCCACCCTCATTACAACTCTAAAAACGAGTAATAAATACTTGAGGTGTATTTTGAAAAGTATATAAAAGTATTTTTACATAAAACCCCTCAAGTTTTATAAATTACCCTAAGGACCCTAGCAATTATAGGACTTCGATTTACACTACTAACTGTCTGACTCGGGTTTGAGTCTGATTAATTTGACTTGAATATGATTCAAGTACAGTTTACAATCTATAATCTACAAGCTTCAATATTATAATTCAACATGAATTCATGAATTCAATTATCAATCTATACAACTTGACTGAACCGAACCATGGATATATTCTTTTTACATGATTCTCAGTTATTCCATTTACATGACCCTACGGTTACAACCGTTTCCTGATATCATGGTTTCGGTCAGTCAGTCAATCAATCTTACAATCAATACAATTTACAAGATAACAATACAAATAAGCCATCGCAGGGTTTAAGGGGTAGACTGGTACGGAATATGTTAAAGGTGGCATGAGGTAGTCACTTAAGACGTAATTACATCCATACCGTTGTTCCGTGGTATTATCGACGGAGCCTTGTACTACAGGTTACCTAGATCCCCGGTGTAAGTGGGACTCCCCTCGTATACACTGGCATCTTCTATACCAGGCTACAAACAACAGCGTTAATACAACATTACAATATTCTATTACAAATTAAAAACTAATCTCTCTCTCTCTCTCTCTTACTCTCTGTCTATTTCTCCCTTATCTTTGGGACTTACCGAGCGACCTGTTCGCTGACGACATTCTATTTCTTTCTTCTTTGAATGTCGTCAGGTAGTTTAGACCCGGCAGAGATCGAGCCATCTGCAGAAGACTGGGAGCAGTTTGCCGAAGATCCCGCACTTTAGTTTCATTGTACACTTTTCCATTCAGTACTTTTCATTTCCTGTTATGCCACTGTTTAGGCATCTTTTATTTCAGTTGTATTTCCTTTTCAAGCATTGTACAAAAGAATGTTAATAAATAAAAGTTGCTGTTTTATTATCCCTTATCTCTTGTGTATTTATTTTATATTGCTTAGATATGCTCAGCGTATATACTTCTGAGTATATACGTAGCGGGCCAGTCGCGCCCCCTTCGTCGTATGCCGGGAAGCGGGGCGTGACAATAGTGTTAAACACTATCATATGTTTGGCGCTCGCGTGCTCTCACGTATGGTCTTAAAGTATTGTTTAAGCACTGAAGATTTGAAGCGCTCACGTGGGGTCACGTGAGGCGCTTGAAGTAGTGTTAAACACTGAAGATTTGAAGCGCTCACGTGGGGTCACGTGAGGCGTTTGAAGTAGTGTTAAGCACTGAAAATTTGAAATGCTCACGTGGGGTCACGCGAGGCATTTGAAGTAGTGTTAAACACTAAAGATTTGAAATGCTCACGTGGGGTCACGTGAGGCGTTTGAAGTAGTGTTAAACACTGAAGATTTGAAACGCTCACGTGGGGTCACGTGAGTCGCTAGAAGTAGTGTTAAACACTGAAAATATGAATCACTCACGTGGGGTCACGTGATGTGTTTGAAGTAGTGTTAAACACTGAAAATATGACTCGCTCACGTGGGGTCACGTGAGGTGTTTGAAGTAGTGTTAAACACTGAGATTTGAAGTGCTGACGTGGGGTCACGTGAGGCTCTTGAAATAGTGTTAAACACTGGAGCTATGAATCGCTCACGTGAGGTCACGTGAGGTGTTTGAAGTAGTGCTGAACACTGAAGATTTGAAGCGCTCACGTGGAGTCACGTGAGGCGCTTGAAGTAGTGTTAAACACTGAAGATTTAAAATGCTCACGTGGGGTCTCGTGAGTCGCTTGAAGTAGTGTTAAACACTGAAAGTTTGAGGTGCTCACGTGAGGTCATGTGAAGCGCCTGAGATTTGGCACGGCTTCTTTGAATTTGTTCCCTTTTTCTTTTCTGAGTGCTGAGCACTATTGGGTCACGTGGGATCACGTGAGGCCTCCCAAAGACTGAAAGCTGCCTCTGTTTTATTCTCTTGTTCTTTTACAAGTGCATTGTTAGGGGGTCACGTGGGATCACGTGAGGCGCCTCAAAAATAGAGTTTATTCCCTTTTCTCTTTTGTAAGTGCTGAGCACTTCTCAGGGGTCACGTGTGGTCACATGGCTAGATCTCAGTTTTCCCTTTTTGTTCTTCAAAAGTGCCTACATGGGAACACGTGAGCTTTTATGTAGCGTTTGAACGCTAATGAATCATCAGGTTGTTCTTCTATGATTCTGAGGAATCAAGTTCTCCTGTGTTCTTTGCAGGGATTAATTTCTTTTTAAAGGGTTAATCCCTAGTTTTAGAGGAATTAAATTCCCATATGTTTTATAAGAGTTAAACTCTTTTGGACTTAGTTCTTTCTCTTAGGTTTTGGATCTGCATGACAGAATCTCCCATATGTTTTTAAAGTGTTTTACACGTGAGGACAAATTTTGATGACTCTCCCACCTTTTTTTATAAAGGAACAAGTAGCTCTTGGCCGAAAAATTTTGCGGGAACAAATGCCCCCCACTACTTTGCCTACGTATGCATGTACGTGGGTGAAGTAGTGCAGAGTTATGCATGGCAATAGAATTGAGGGCTCGGGAGACAAGTTTAGGGTCCTTGTAGCCTAAGACTTTTTCCATCTTCATGAGCCGTAAGGGTCTCAAGAAGGTTTTTCTTCCTACAAGTCGAGAGGATCTTGTAGGTGCAAATTCTCCCTAGAAATCATGAAGATTTCTAAGTGTTCATCGCCTCCGTGAGTCGTAAGGATCTCACTCGGGTATTTTCCTTACGAATCGTGAGGACCCGTAAGTAGCTTCTTTATTTCATTGGCGAATATGGCTTTGGCAAATGTGGCTCGTAGATAGTCCACATTGACTTCCTTGCAGGGCAGCGATGGCTTAGGAGACAGGGTTAGGATCTGTCACCTAAGACTTTTCAACTTTATGAGCCATGAGGGTCTCATAAAGACTTTTCTCCCTACAGGTCGAGAGGATTCCGCAGGTGTATTTTCTCCTTAGGGGTCGTGAGGACTCCTAAGTGTGTTTTCTTTTGAGAGTCGTAAGGATCTCACAAGAGAATTTTCTCCCTTACAAGTCGAGAGGACTCATAAGTGATTTTTTCCTCCTTGTCGAAGTTCGACTTCGGAGAGTGTGGCCCGTAGATAGTCTATCTTGACCTCCCTTCAGGACAATGATGGCTTAGGAGACAGGGTTAGGATTTGCCGCCTAAGACTTTTCAACTTTATGAGCCGTGAGGGCCTCATAAAGAATTTTCTCCCTATGAGCCGAGAGGATCTCGTAGGTGTATTTTCTCCTTATGAGTTATGAGGATTCCTAAGTGTGTTTTTCTCTTGAGAGTCGTAAGGATCTCCCAAGAGAATTTTCTTCCTTAAAAGTCGAGATGACTCGTAAGTGATTAATGAGTTGACATGCTCCCGAATCAAAGCATTGCTTTGATGGGGAGGTCGAGGGTTGACTTTGGCCGTTTTCCACGGGGTCAGGATTGACTTTAGCAGTGTTCTACGGGGTCAGGAGGTTGACTTTAGCCATACGGGGTCAGATTGACTTTATCCATACGGGGTCAGGATTGACTTTAGCCATCGGGGGGCAGGATTGACTTAAGCCATATGGGGTCAGGATTGACTTTAGCCATAGGGGGTCAGGATTGACTTTAGCCATACGGGGTCAGGATTGACTCTCGGTTGTCTGTTCACCGCCGAGTCATGGAACTGAGAACTTTGCCCCGGCTCCGCTTTGCTGACATTGCGTCTACTGTAACGAGACGAATGTCTAGGTGGTCTCTAGGTTGTCTGTGAACCATCGAGATTTGGAACTAGGGACTCTGCCATGGCTCCGCGGTTGATTGTCGCGTCTGAATCGTGCTGGAATGAGGGGGAACGCTGTTGTGGGTCTTCAGGCTGTTGATGTGGTCGTTGAGACTTGGAACTAAGGACTCTGCCGTGGCTCCGAGATTGATTGTCGCGTCCGAATTCTGCTGGAATGAGGAGGAACGCTATTGTGGGTCTCCAGGCTGTAGATGTGGTCGTCGAGACTTGGAACTAGGGGCTTTTGCCATGGCTCTGCTTTGCTGACGTCATATATTCCTGTAGAGACACTGATTTCTCTGCGGGTTGACGCGAATCGAGATGCTCTTGTCAAGGATGCTGATTTTCCTGAATCGAAGTTTTTTCCAATGACACTGATTTCCTCAAAGTTGAGACGAATCGAGAGATTCCTGCAAAGACACTGATTTCCTTGTGGGTCGACGTGAATCGAGATGCTCTCGTCAAGGACGCTGATTTCCCTGAATCGAGGTTTTTGCCAAGGGCGTTGATTTCCTCGGAGTTGAGACGAATTAAGAGATTCCTGCAAAGACACCGATTTACTTGCGGGTCGACGCGAATCGAGATGCTCTCGTCAAGGACGCTGATTTCCCTGAATCGAGGTTTTTGCCAACGACGCTGATTTCCTCAGAGTTGAGACGAATCAGGGTATTCCTGCAAAGACACTGATTTCCTTGCAGGTCGACGCGAATCGATATGCTCTCGTCAAGGACGCTGATTTGCCTGAATCGAGGTTTTTGCTAAGGACACTGATTTCCTCGGAGTTGAGACGAATCGAGAGATTCCTGCAAAGACACTGATTTCCTTGCGGGTCGACGCGAATCGAGATGCTCTTGTCAAGGATGCTGATTTCCCTGAATCGAGGTTTTTGCCAAAGACGTTGATTTCCTCGGAGTTGAGACAAATCGAGATATTCCTGCAAAGACACTGATTTCCTTGCGGGTCGACGCGAATCAAGATGCTCTCGTCAAGGACGCTGATTTCCCTGAATCAAGGTTTTTGCCAAGGACGCTGATTTTCTCAGAGTTGAGACGAATCGAGGTATTCCTGCAAAGACACTGATTTCCTTGCGGGTCGATGAGAATCGAGATGCTCTCATCAAGGACGTTGATTTCCCTGAATCGTGGTTTTTGCCAAGGACACTGATTTCCCTGGGGTTGGTTGACTTGTTTCCGAGATAGAGTCATTGGATGACGCTAGGTTGTCTGTGAACCATAGAGTCTTGGAACTGGGGACTTTGCCGCGGTTCCGAGATAGTCTCTAGGCTTTCTTTGAACCTTCGAGATATAGAACTAGGGGCTTTTCCATGGCTCCAATTGGTTGCGACCCTGAGGTCAGATGTTGACGTCACGTTTGCATCCTGCTGGAGTTAAGAAGGAACGTCGTTGTTGGTCTTCTGGGATGCAGATGTTGCTGTCGAGATCTGACTTTTCGCTTTGACAGAGTTTGTTGGGACACGTGGTTCCCTTCCGTTTATGCCTAGGGGTCAGTATGGACTTACCTACAGGGCAAAAAGTTTCATTACATTTTTTTATTTCTTTCCGCGATACTCTATCATTTCAGCTTTTTATATCGTGAAAGTCGCGATTGCCCAATCATTTCGGCTGTCTTTTCGCGATGCCCAATCATTTCGGCTATGTCTCTTTTTTACTCGCTGCTTTTAATTGCGAGTTGCCCAATCATTTCGACTATTTTGTATGCATATATTTTACTTGCTGATTTCGTTGCAAGTTGCCTCAGCATTTCGGCTATTTCATATGCATTTTTGGCTCGCTGATTTTTTTCTCGCGAGTATGGGACTTGGGATCTGATACCGATTTAGGCATTAGCATCACTACAACTGGGATATTGCCAGGAGCGAATCATCATTTGCCTTTGTCGGTTCGAACAAAGGTGGCTTAGCAAACAGGGTTAAGATCCTGCCAACTAAGGCTTTTGATTTCATGAGCCGTAAGGGTCTCATAAAGGTATTTCTCCCTACGAGTCGTGAGGATCTTGTAGGTGCGTTTTCTCTTTAAGAATTGTGAGGATTCTAAGTGTATGGTCTCTTATAAGTCGTAAGGATCTCACAAGAGTGCTTTCTCCTTGTAAGTCGATAGGACTTACAAGTGTCGTTCGCCATATGAAGATATCCCTCGTCAGTGGTGGGACTCTGTTGGGGAGACATTTATTTATGCCCGTGGATTGTATACAAGGGCCAGTATTAAACCGCTTGTAGAGCAGTCTAGGAAATGTGATGGCTTAAGAACAGGTTCAGACCCTTGTAGCTTAAGGCTTTCGAATCCTATGAGCCGTGAGGGTCTCATAGGGGAATTCTCCTTACGAGTCGTGAGGATCTCGTAAGTGTAACTTCTCCTTAGGAATCGCGGGGATCCCTAAGTGTGTTGCTCCCTTGTGAGTCGTAAGGATCTCATGCAGGTATTTTCTCCTTACAAGGTCGAGAGGATCTTACAAGTGTCTTTTAACGAGATTGCGCCCTTTCGGGTTTTCGCAAACTCGCCGGTAGCCCTGCTGTTTTTACTCATGGAGCCCTTTCGAGTTTTCATCCATGCCCATTTTGCTTGTGGACGTACCCCCTTTTTTTTAACGAGATTGCGCCCATCCCGGTTTTCACAAACTCGCTGGCGGTCCTACTGTTTTTACTCACGGAGCCCTTTCGGGTTTTCATCCGTGCCCATTTTACTTCTGGACATACCTTTTTTTTGAATGGGGAATTCCACTAGATTGTGGGACTTGTTTGTAGGCCCCTTAATATCCTTCCTGTCCTTTGAGAAGAAAGGCTCATTCTACATGGAGATTCTTCCACCAGTGAGAAATATGCCCCTTGCGTATATCCCGAGGGGGAACGAGTACCCACGCCGTCGTATTTTGGCGACAGGTTGCTTCAGAATCGCTTATTTTGTTGAGTGTAGGAGACAAATGTCATCTTGCTTCCGCTTTTCACTCATCATCATCGAATGAGAAAAAGTCTTGACCCATTTGATCCAATCGAGCCATTTTATCCATGAGTTCTTGGAAAGTCGTCGGCTTGAAGAGGGCCATATACGAGGACGCCTTTGAATTTGGGTCAAGGGTGGCTATGAGAATTCCCATGTCTGCAACTTCATCGATGCATTGTGGATAACATATTGAACCCAAGTCTCATTCGGTTTACCCTTTCGTTGACCAACGTCGTTACGATAGTGCGTTTATTCAGACTAGCGAATTTCTTGACATGAGAGCATCTCCATCTCGTCAAAGGTATTCACGGAGTCATTCGGGAGTTCCACATACCATTCGATGGCAATGCCCGCCAGACAGCTGACGAACTATCAGAGGAGAAGTATATCATTCTCTCCAGTGTTACCGCACATGGATTTAAATCGCGCGATGTGCTGGTGAGGATTCCCGGTTCCTTTGTATATGTGGAGTCGGAAGTATGTATTCTAGCGGGTACTGTATTTGATCATAGCACGCCGGATACGGTCGACTAGTCTTGATTAGCCTATTTGCGGCTTCACAGGCGCAGTGAGCTTTGATTCGCTGTGCGATATATGTGTCCATCTTTTCTTTTAGGAATCATTTCCTTCTCAACTGTTGACGAGATTTGCATAGGATTTGAAATTCCATCTTTATCTTTAAGACCGACTACCGACGGTTCAACTGCCAGTAGTTCCGATTGAACCATCTTTCCAGCCATAGTCTGAATGAGAAGGGCCATCTGGTTTTTTTTAATGGAAATTTCTGCCGCTTCTTCATCTCTCTTTTTCAGAGCGCGCTTTAGGAAATCATTATCCGACTCCTTCTCTATTCTTTCTTCGGGTGCGCCCTTGGGATTTTTCTTAGACGATTGATTAGCGTTTGCTGCCGCCTGAGCGAGCATCTTCTGCAGCTTTTCACGTTGCAGTTGAACTTTTGTCAGGGACCGAGTTTGAGGTCAGTGACTAGTAGAAGCTCGAACTTCATCTTTGGAATTTACCATGTAGACTATGTGAACTACCATGCCCCAGGCATAGGGTATTTGGAGTCTTGGCCTTTGGAGTTTGCTTTGGGCACTTGAGCTTTATTAAGCCTCTCTTTTTTTTATGAAAAGCCGCTTTGGTTTTGAGAGGAAACGTTGTATCAGGATTCGTCTTGGGGTGAGTCCCCTTCACCTGCTTCCACACCTTATATATAGATGAGGAAAGTTGTCTCAGGGAGCGAACTTGTTTCTGCTCTCGTGGGATCTCCATGGGCTGCGGAGACTTCTTCAGTATCGCGGTAGGAGAATTTTGTCTGACCCTTCGCGACAGTTTGAAGCTGTTCCCAGTTAGAACGACAACATTCAACACTGGGGTTGAAACAGGACCATACGGAGGACTGCCCCCATCTCATTTTGTATGACGCTGATATTGATGTTGGCCGTTTCTTACGGCCGGGATTTGATTAGCTTCAGGATTTTGCTGAGCCTGTCCCCTGTTTCCTTTGAGATCTTGAATATTCTGCTCCCTGCGTCGACCTTGGTCCTTGGTATGTGCCAGTTGTTTGAGAACTGATTCCGTAGGCAAAGCTGCTGCTTGGGAAACTATCCTGTGGAAGACAGACTTCCTCTAGGATTCCTCCATCGGCGTTGAGGCACCGAGGGTGGGAGGTGGGAGTATCGATCCAAAAAGGAGCCCGTTAATTTCTTAAAGAGCCGGATTGTAGAGATTTGAGCCTACAAGTGGCCCGTACTTGACTCCACCAGATATGACAGAGCCTGAGTTGCTAAGGTGGGAGCAAACTCCATTTTTCATGGAGACGAAACGCCGGCTTCAGTATCCCCTTCCCTACAGGCAACCACAGACATATATACCGCGATTATTTGATCGCGGAAAAACATGACACACGAAGTGTGGAGTGGAAAGAGGAAAAGGTCCCACCGGGCGTGCCAGAATCTGTTCTCCGCCGAAAGACGCGACCGAGACGTTAGGACGTCCGGCCTGAATTTTGGGGGCAGATTTATTTGGTGATATCCGTCCACCTCTCCGAAGATACCAAGTTAATTTATGACACCATATATCGAAGGTTTAAATGGATGCGGCCGATGTAGCAAACTTCATCAGATTCCCCCTCGTTGAGGGGTTTTTGATTGTGGGGACGTTCTTCCCTGCAGGCGCAAGTCCCTACAATTAATTACGCTACCGCATCGCGGTAACCACTTTCTCCTTCTCCAGATGGTCACTTCGTGTCGTGTGTGTTTTTTTTTTTGTTTTTGGTTGTCCGTGGATTATATACGGAGACTAATTTATGTTGTCGCTCGTAGGGCGTGGATTAGTCCAAATCCGTATCTTCTTAGATTTGGGTTTGGGTTTGGTTTAAGAATCGTTAATCTCATTTGAGACTAAGATTAACTTAAACGTTTGTTGAGGATATGTTAATCTAATTTTAGACTAAGATCTACTCAACAGGATCATTTAGATCCAACAAAAGAGCATTTAGGCTCTATTGTTTTAGTTTAGGGACTTTGCGGCCTAGAAGTTTAAGGACATCATAGTCCATGAAGTTTAAGGACATCATAGTCCATAGTTTAAAGACGTCATAGTCTGTAAAGTTTAAAGACATCATAGTCTATAAGTTTAAGGACTTCACAGTCCATGGTAGTTTAGAGACATCATAGTCTGTAAAGTTTAAGGACATCATAGTCCATGAGTTTAAGGACCCCACAGTCTGTGGAATGTCTGGTTGTCGGGACCTGTCACCTCTCTAAAGACGGTGAAGGATTACAACGACAAATATCAGAGGAGTGAAGAGATGTACCCTTGAACCAAATGCCAGATTGAGAAGGAATGGGATGAATATTACTTTGAATGCCATCTGAGATCAATTTTGAAAGTCCTGAACATAATTCGGGCTTGGTTAAAAACAAGGTTTTGGCTTTGGGAGACTTAGCTAACTTGGGCTAAGATTGGCCTATCATAGTGTTAAACACTAGCATATGTTCGGTGCCCGTGTGTTCTTGAGGTCTTAAAGTATTGTTTAAGCACTGAAGATTTGAAGCACTCACGTGGGGTCACGTGAGGTGCTTGAAGTAGTGTTAAACACTGAAGATTTGAAGCGCTCACATGGGGTCACGTGAGCCGTTTGAAGTAATGTTAAACATTGAAGATTTGAAACGCTCACGTGGGGTCACGCGAGGCGTTTGAAGTAGTGTTAATCACTAAAGATTTGAAATGCTCACGTGGGGTCATGTGAGGCGTTTGAAATAGTGTTAAACACTGAAGATTTGAAACGCTTACGTGAGGTCACGTGAGTCGCTTGAAGCAGTGTTAAACACTGAAGATATGAATCGCTCACGTGGGGTCACGTGAGGTGTTTGAAGTAGTGTTAAAACTGAAAATATGAATCGCTCATGTGGGGTCACGTGAGGTGTTTGAAGTAGTGTTAAACACTGGGATTTGAAGCGCTCACATGGGGTCACGTGAGGCGCTTGAAGTAGTGTTAAACATTGAAGATATGAATCGCTCACGTGGGGGTCACGTGAGGTGTTTAAAGTAATGTTAAACACTGAAGATTTGAAGCGCTCATGTGGGGTCATGTGAGGCGCTTGAAGTAGTGTTAAACACTGAAGATTTGAAACGCTCACATGGGGTCACATGAGTCGCTTGAAGTAGTGTTAAACACTGGAAGTTAGAGGCGCTCGCGTGAGGTCACGTGAGTCGCTTGAGATTTGGCACAGCTTCTTTGAATTTGTTCCCTTTTTCTTTTCTGAGTGCTGAGCACTATTAGGTCACGTGGGATCACGCGAGGCCTCCCTAAAGATTGAAATCTGCCTCTGTTTTATTCTCTTATTCTTTTACATGTGCACTGTTAGGGGGTCACGTGGAATCACGTGAGGCGCCTCAAAATTAGGGTTAATTCCCTTTTCTCTTTTGTAAGTGCTGAGCACTTCTCAGGGGTCACATGTTGTCACGTGGCTAGATCTCAGTCTTTCCCTTTTTGTTCCTCAAAGGTGCCCACGTGGGGAACACGTGAGCTTTTATGTAGCGTTTGAACGCTAATGTTTCATCAGGCTGTTCTTCTATGGTTCTGAGGAATCAAGTTCTCCTTTGTTCTTTGCAGGGATTAATTTCATTTTAAAGGGTTAAACCTTATTTTTAGAGGAATTAAATTCCAATATGTTTTATAAGAGTTAAACTCTTTTAGACTTAGTTCACTCCCTTAGATTTTGGATCTGCATGATAGAATCTCCCCGATGAGAATTAAATTCTCAACTTGTAGGGAGATCTGCTTCCGTAGATCTTAATCAGAGGAAGAACTAAGTTCTTTTGAGAAGAGTTAAACTCTTTGTTTGAGAATTAAATTCTCTTTCTTGTGAGAGCTTTTAGGAGGGGTTCCTCTTCTTTAGAGAATTAAATTCTCTTTCTATTTTTCTTCCCCTCTCCCTCTGTGTCTATGTGTCTCCCATCTTTTTGAACTTGGAGTTTTATGTGGGTCCTCCCTCCATTTCTCCCTCTTTTCTTATTTATGGGAAAAAGAAAAGAATTAATTTGTTCAGAAAATCTCTCATTGAGAGATGTTGACTGATTTTATAATCAACCAAAATGATCTTTTAGATCAATCGGTGAATTTTATTCACCGTTGGATTTTTAATCCAAAGGCTCTCTGTTTAATAGAGAAGATTTCTAGTTTGTTTAGCAAGATTATGAATATCTTGTTAGTTTTAACAAGATTATAATTTTATTCTATCAAATCTTTTTAGTTTAACAAGATCAGAAATATATTTTCTTAATATGGATATCTTGCTAACATAGAATTTTATTCTTGTTATAAGATTAGGAAAATATTTTCCTATGATAGATTTTTATTCTATCAAATGATCACCGCTGGATCTTTGATCCAAGGGTCCTCTAATTAACAGAGAAGATCTTTCTAGTTTAAGGAAGATCAAGAAAATATTTTCCAAATAGAATTTAATTATAGAATTTGATAGGAACATTTTAAATAAGGGTGCTCACATGTTTTGCATGTGATTGGCAAAAGCACTCACGTGTTTAACACGTGACCCCTATTGTGGGTTTTAGCCTGTTTATGTTCAGCGCTCATATTCTTTGCATATGAGCGCTCACGTGTTTTACACGTGAGGCCTGTTTGGCCATTGGTGATTTATGTTCAGCGCTCATATGCTTTGTATATGAGCGCTCACATGTTTAACACGTGATGCCTGTTTGGCCCTTAATTATTTTATTCATTCATATTCTTTGCATATGAGCGCTCACGTGTTTTACACGTGAGGCCAAATTTTGAGGACTCTCCCCCTTTTTTAATAAGGGAACAAGTAGCTCTTGGCCAAAAATTTTGGCGGGAACATGGGGTATCATCAAATGAAATCGACAGAAAACCGTGTCAAATATCGACACCATATATATATATGTTAAATCTCGGTAGCCGTCTCTCAGATCGGCCCTCAATTCTTCCAAATCACACGACTCCGGTCGGTATCCTCCGGATGACCGCCGGGTCAAAAATCACCGGTAGGTATTGCTCCCCTGTCAGGCTCAACTTCTCTCTATAAGGCCTTCTTGTCCCGGGGTACCTTACCGGGTCCACCATTTACCCGCAGATGCCGATTATTAAGAAAGTTCTAAGGTGTATCGTGACATAGCAATTACCAATGGCGTATGTATTTGCATAAAATAGTGCATGTGCGGCATAAACTATGATGGGTCTCCTAGCACGGCAGCAAGGTTTTGGGAGGCATTGTACATGCCAAATTAAAATTTTGCCATTCTAGCTAACCCTAACCCTAGAATCGTCTTCTAGAAAAAGCGACGGAATGAAATGCAAACAACTTTGCAAGCAAGTGAACAAGGAATATAACCTTTGTAGACCGGTCCTTCACTTCATTAGCTCCGTGTAGTAGTCCCTTCGCTGCGATCATGAACTCCTGACTCTTGAGAGCCCATGAAGAAATGAACAAGCTTGCAACAAAGTCTTCGAGGCCGAAAATGATCTACGTCGAGGAGACCCTAACCCAAGCTATCTGTTCACTAATTGTGGAATTAGTGAAGCAAACACCCTATACTAAATGGTAAGTAGTAGAGGATGATGAAATAGGAAATGGGCTCACTTTAGATTTGATTTTCTCACATGTTTTCTCTCATCTCCATTGAAGCTAGAAAGCTTGAGAGGAAGAAGAAGAAAATTCTCATGATAATTATCCAAAGGATTATTGCAACCATGGGTGGGTTAAACATCATATGGTAACCCTTGTAGAGACATAACTATGGTTAGGATAATTGGTTGGGTTAATAAATATCTTAGGCAAAACAAAAGAGTGGACTTGGTCAATGATCACTACAAGCTTCTACAAGCTATCATCCATGACAAAATGCCACCATTTTGTAATTACCAAAATGAATAAAAACCCTAATAATTATCATAAGCATGTGTATGTCTCATACACCCATCTTGCATGTATCATCAAACATGACACAATATTATGTACACTTGCATATATCACATATATACAATGTGCACAAACAAAGTGAGAAAAGAAATCTTAAGTGAGCTAATACGAGTTAGTGTAAATTAATATATCAAATATATAATTATACATTAGATTATCAAATCAATTCTTGATTTAATAATCCGGCTATATCACATATAACTGACTAATATCATATGTAACAACTTATCGAATCAACACTTGATCCGATAACCCGGCTATATCGCATATAATCGACTGATGTCACAAATCGCGAGAATAGAATACGGTATCACATATCGTATTAATCTTGGTCCCGCACATATCACATATGCGCTCCTACTCCGTTTCGCTTGAGCCAGGAAACCTCTGTGTAGGACTCTAAAGACTCGTCAATACGCCGGCAGTAGGTGATGATCATATCAAACACTTACAAGCCGCAAGCGGTCTGCTAAACGTAACGGCCATCTGGGTATTGAGTGATCAGAAGATCAACAAGCAAGCCTGCTCATACTCCTGCGAATCCAATCAGTAACACTACCGTACAGTCTCGTCTCTTCGTCTGATATGTCGCATATCTCGTCTAGGTGTAGTAAACGTCAAACCCCTAGTAACTCGATAAGTCGTGTCGATATGAGGCTCATAACGGGTCGAGAAACTACTGATAACACTTACAAGTATATCTCTGAAGCAGCCCTGCCAGGGACTTCCTGTTATAGCCAATCGAGTACAGCGCAACATCAACCCCCAATACCGGAAGAGACGAAATCCCTCCTATCGCTCATTGCCTCTATGTGATTCGGGACTGTACCTAAAAGCCACCGTTTTTCATGTTCTCTTGAACGTGGTAAGATGAAATCAAAGCACAGTAGGAATCACAGAAGACTCTATGACGATTTTGGGTCTACAGACTAACCTGTACCAGTGTCACCAGAGAACTGCTATCTGACGATAGGTATAATACCATCTAGGAGTTATCGGCGAGTTCGTCCAGTGTACCTAGTCTCCACTGAGCACCCGTATAGCATCTCTGATGTCAAACACCAATGGATATATGATCATCCATCACCCATCTACATGGGTCGAGAAGCTACACGCTAGTCTACTCTGGTATTTCGATGCCCTGTCTCGATACACCTACGACAAGAACATTTGAAGGATGTACTTAGCGACTACACTTCCCCACTAGTATGATCTGCATCATAATACTGGTAGTCAAGTACTCATCATAAGGGCTTTATCAACATGTAACATACAGACAATCAGTGTACATGTTAAGATAAAGAGCAACCAGATAGCATACTATCATGTCGAGCAAGAAAGTCCTCCCTATATATGTCCAAGCATCCACTACAATATACATCGTATGTACAGTAATGGCCTCTAAGGCATACATATAACTAACAATCTCTCACATGTACTAGGGCCATCTGTTGTAGTATCCAATACCCAACAATCAGCAGTGGTTGAACTATCTCATACTGAACCATCCCATAAAAGTCTCTCCTGGAAAAAGGCTTTTGTGAGTGGATCCGCCGTGTTGTCTTCTGTAGTCTACTCTCCTATCCTCGATCTTTCTAGAGATCAACTATCTCCATGATCATGTGATACTGCCTTAGAATATGTCTGGATCACTGATGGGACGGGGGTTCCTAGGCATAAGCCATAACTCCATTGTCATACAATGGTAGGAACGGAGTTCATCTGATGAACTAATATGCACCCAGACTGCCTCTTTGGTAGTATCCTTGGTAGAGATGTATCCAGCCTTTATCGTCTATTTTGCCACGGTATCTAGCTTGGAACTCTTCCAACATACCGTCCCTCCACTGATGGTAAAGACAATGCCTGTGACTGACATTCAGTCGTCCTTACCACCCTGGAAGCTATCCAGTAATTCTACCCAGGATCGATTGATACCATCTCACTACACCGAGTGAGAATCCTAACATCCACTTAGATCTATCATATAGATCCAAAACCCAAGATTTAGGTGGTATCACCCTGATCCTATATGGAGAATCCTTGTGATAAGAGGAGATTGACCGAATGTAGCATAGGAAACTCCTTTCCTATCAAGAGTATGTCATCCACGTACAATACGAGGATCACCACCATACTCCCTAGTACCTTTTTGTATATACAAGGTTCATCTACCATCTTGATGAAGTCAAACACTTTGACTACTACATCAAAACAGATGTTCCATCTCCGCGATGCCGTCTTTAACCCATAAAGAAACTTGCACACGTTTCCGCTGCTCTCACTGTCTACGAATCCCTCTGGCTGTGTACTTATAGATTCTTTCTTCTAAATTACCATTTAGAAAAGCAGTCATGACGCCCAACTGCCAGACATCATAGTCATGGTATGTAGCAGTGGTAAGCAGGATCCGGATGGACTTAAGCATAGACACTAGAAAAGGTTTCATCATTATCCACACCTGGTCGATGACGAGAACCTTTTGCAACATGTCTTAGCTTTGAAAGTCTTAACTTTTCCATGTACACCAAGTAATCTTCTCAAGATATACTTGCTCCTGATGGGGATTTAACCCTTCAGATAAAGCAACCAAAGTCCATACTTTGTTGGTGTATATGGATTCCATCTCAGATCGCTTAGCATCCAGCCATTCTAACAGAGTCCCCACTCCTGATGGCCTGCTCGAAACTAGTTGGGTCATCATCTCATGATGCAATCCTCGCTCCCACTGTTATAGAGAAAACCGAAGTATCTCTCAGGTGGGTGAGGAACCCTACCAGATCGGTGGAGAGGCTGAGGTTCGTCGGAAGCTATTGAATCCTCCGGTTCTACCAAATCATCAGCTGTAGTTTGTAAAGCTGGAACTCCTTCCATTTCTACCTCATGACCACTAATTCCTTCACAAGAAATTCCTTTTTTAAAAAGGTGGCATGCCGAGAAATAAAACACCTTTTGTTCCTCGGTGCAGTAGAAGATATTTCTTTGCGAATGCTTGGGATATCCAACAAACATCCAGAGAACTGATCTTGCCTCGATCTTGTCCGGATTTTGCTTTTAGACATAGGCCGGACAACCCCAAATCTTAACATATTTAAGAGATGAGCTCTTCCCATACCATATCACATATGGAGTGGTAGGCACCTGATTTGGTTGGAACCCAATTCAATAGGTATGCAGCTTCTTAAGAGCATAACTCCCAAAAAGAAAATAGGCAACTCAGTAGTACTCATCATCGAGCGCACCATATCAAATAGGGTGCGATTGCTCCGCCCCAATACACCGACGTGCTGTAGTGTATACGGAGGAGTAATACTGAGAGAGAATCTCATTCTCCTTTAGAATAGTCCAGGATCTCCATGCTCAAGTATTCTCCTCCATGATCTCATCAAAGGACATAATAATTATACCCGTTATGGTTCTCTACTTCTAACTTATATTCTTTGAATTTCTCAAAAGGTTCAGACTTGTGTTTCAACAGGAACATATGTCCGAATCTTGAGAGATCATCAGTGAATGTAATGAAGTACAAAGAACCAGTCCTGACATGTGTAGACAGGGGACCTTCATACATCATCATGTATCAATCCCAAGAGTTCACTAACTCTTTCTATATTTCCAATAAACGGAGCTATGGTCATCTTATCTTTGTGATATGACTGGCAAGTTTCACAATATGTAAATTCAAACTGATTTAAATATGCATCTTTATGTAACTTAGCTAGTCGGGTCGTATTGATATGACATAGTCTACAATGCTTCAAGAAAGATTCGTTCATATCTGAACTCTTTCTCTTGTGTGTGTTCTGTACGTTAAGAACTGTAGTGTGATTTAGAACGTATATGCTTTTAGATAACGTGACTGAACCGATCAACTCTTGATATAGGAAATATTCAAAACATTATCCTACAATACAAAATTATATCCTTCTTTACTAAATAAAGAGACTGATATGATGTTGTATATCAGGTTCGGTATCTAATAACATTCGTTCATAATCAATGTATTTGGTAATACAGGGTGATAACTATCAACATCTTGGCTGCAACAATTGCACCGTTTCTGACTCTTAAAACCTATCACCCATTCTCAATTCTCTAGCTATCTGTAGCCCATGTAACAGATTACATTTGTGGGATCCTAATCCGGTATCTCATACCCAGGACGTAAAGGATACTGAGAAACAGTTCTCAGTAATGAACACACCGGAAGAAGATGCATCATCATTCACTTTCTTCGTTTGGGCGGCACGGGAATCCTGATAATCCCCTATTTCATGCTCGGTCTTATAATAATTATAAGCTGGAGCGGGACCAACGATCCTGTAACACCGGAGTTCATTTATACCAATTCCAGTTTCCGTATTTACCTATCCATGGTCTGTTCTGGATTCGTCGTGTTTGGGTCGAATGGTGGTTACTTGGTGCATTGCATTCAACCCGACCCGCTTGCTTGGACTTGTTTGATTTATATTTATAGTTTATCCTGACTCGTTGCTTTGACACATGTACCTAGTATAAAGTGCATATTGGCATTTCTTCTGGTATCGCATATTTTAACATATAACATGTAGTCACTGAAAATACTTATTAAAATACATTGCATAGCCTGCTTTATACCCCTAACCCTGTGGTAGCGTCCTTGCATCGCGTCCTCGTTTCGTTCGGTGAAACGGGCATGTTTGGATGGCTACGCGCACGTGTGTGCGTCCGTTCTTGGGGGTATGCTTTTTCACTGCATAGTCCTTCATTTTAATTTCTGGAACCTGCTAATAATTTTCATATGTTAGATTCAAAATTTTGGATCCGACCCGGGCGCCGTTCTGAAATATTTTTACATCCCGCTAAAATTCAATTGTTTAAATTCTAAAATTAATATTTAAAAATATTTCAGTTCACTCTATATATAAAAAAATCGATTTTAAAACTCTTTTAAATTCTTTTCCTCATACTACGCAAATTTTTTCCTAAAATCTTTCCCCTAATTTTCTTTCCACCAATCACAATCCTCCAACCTGACCCCTGGGCCCCACGAGCGTTTTCCTTCCTCCCTCTCTCTTCCTTTTCTTCTCTCTCTCTCTCTCTCTTCCTCTCTCACCCCCCGCTAGCTTTCAGGTTTCTTTCTCCTCCCCCTCTCTCTCCCCTCTCGCTCTCTCCCTATCTCTCTCCTCTCGCGTCTCTCTCTCTCTCTTCTCGCGGTAAGTGTTGGTCCCGTCACCGCTGCTCCCCATATCGTCACCTCCTTCTATCTCTTCTTCTTCTTCTCTTCTTAAAGATGCCAAAACCCCACGAGAAGCCCTAGCCGTCGCCCACTCACGCTCGCCTTCACCCACGATCTTCTCCTTCCGACCTCGTCTTCCTTCTCCACTCCTCGATCGGTGCAAACTCCTTATCAACTCAACCAAGCCGCATCGTCGTCGCCTCATCTACAGCTTCACGTTATCCCACTGCCGGTGCTTCATCTAACCGATCCCGACATCCCCACGACCATCCCAACCTCGTCACCACCAGCCTAACACCTCCTTTCATCCCTCTCCTCCTTCCTGAGAACCCACGACCCATCTAACTGTCTCCATCACCTCGCCTCTTCAAGATCCCTTCACCACGTCCATGCTCACCTCCCCAAGCACCACTTCTGGCACCCCCATCTTACTACAGCCGCCGACCTACTCCCTCTTCCCCTCCATTCTCCTTTCCCGACTCCCCTACAAACCCGACCCCAAGAACCCAGGAAACCCAGCACACCCAATCTCAACCAAACCCGTTGTCCTCGCCAGTGCCGTCTCTACCCTTGCCGTCGGCTATCACTGTCGACCTCATTGACCTCACCACCACCTCTCTTCTCTTCCCCTCCTCGTTCTCAACTCTCCTTCCCGTTACACCCCTGCACCCCAAGAATCAGAAACCCTCACTGCCTTGTCGCCGGCAAACCCATCGCCGGAAAACCCTCGACTCATTATCACATCCCATCGCCTCCTCTGACTCCAGAAACTTTAAACCCCAAATCATCAACACCCCATCCTTATTCTTCTTCACCTTTCTTCTTCTCGCTTTCTTTTCTTCTCTTTACTTCGTGGATTAGTGTTTTCCGATTACCTCGTCAGAGCCGTGACCGTGGCTACCATTCCCGATGACCCTGAGGATGTTCCCAGATAGCGCGGTCGAGTTCTTGCCTTACCTGGTTCCATCCTGTGCTCGCGTGGACACGTCGCGACAGTTCGCCGACGTAGGACGTACCGTGCATATCCGTTTCACTTTCTGATCGAGGCAAGTTAATCTTGCTACATGCTATTTAAATCATTATATACCTATCCTAATATATATCATACCTGCAGTTTAAGTATGTCACCCCATGCATCATTTTATAACATTTCGACGGTCCGTTTGCATCTGTTCACATTATTTCAGATTTAGAATTTGAAACCTAACTATTGCATTAGTTTGCTGAACCTACGTAATCATATTTACATGTTAGAACTCATAATTACAATTGTTTATAGCCACATTACCTTTTGTAGTTTTACCCTATCGGACGACCGATTGCATACATTTAGCCTTGTTCATATTCAGTTGCATCTATAGATTGTTTTAATGCATATTTATATGATTTTATCATCCACTTGGGTAACACTGCATTCCTGAAATCTTAAAACCATTACTTAAACCAAACTGATGACCGTACAACTAAGTAGTTTAATCTGCACCTGTTGCTATCTTGTTACTGTGCCTGTTTATTGTTCTGACAGTACCATACTTGTTATTTCATAACCATGATTATGCTAGTCGATATGGAGTATCCACATGTTATCTTGTACACCCTGACGCGACTTGTCTCACATATTACTTGACCTGACATGGTACCGTACACTCTTTACATGACATGACATCTAAATACACTACTCGACTTGACCTGATGTACCATGGCTTTACCTCTTACCTGATCTTGTGTCTAATGCCAACAAACCTGACATGTAGTCCTCACGGATCGTTCCTGTTGTCTATCCAGACAAACCTGCTCTTATCCGATCTTGTGTTGGCATTAGTTCTTGATTACGGAATACCTGACTTGTGGGGGCATGGGGAAATCAATGATGAATCCTGACTTGTAACTCGACAGTTGCTCGCTTATACTGATCAGTTTTAGAGGCTAGGCCCGTCTCGTGACGATGCTGCTGACATCGTTGGTCTGTACTCCTTTCCTGTTAGTGCCTAGCGGCACGTCTCGGTTTCAGCCCGAGAGTCTGCAGACCGTGGTCCCGGGCATGCACGGGATACTATTGAGTTACATCGATGATTCATCAAATTGATTTCAAAGACTTGAGAGTAGTTAACCCAATAGACCAGTTTAGATAACTCACTGCACATTACCCTTCACTGCCCTGGTTTTTATTACTGTTAAACCTGCTTTTCATTCATGTTTATATTTGCATCGCCTGTTACCCTGTTTATATTTTATTACTTGATGTTATGACGCGCTGACGTCTGGGTTTTGCATGGCCCAGATTCTCTACCTTTGTTGCAGACTGATCAGGAGTTTTGCCGCTGTTAGACCGTGCGGTAAGGATCCTGTTGGTATCCAGCCTTACTTTCCAGGTGTTTATTTGATCCTTTGCTTTCGCATACTATGTTATTTCTTGATTCATTTATTCTGGCTCATGGACATGTACTAGATAGTTCAGTTTACTTTCCTGTTCTTGATATCTCTACAGCCGTAATGTGACTGTGGAGGGATTTTTCCTATCCACAGGTTGTTAGTTATATGTATGCCCTAGAGGCCATTACTGTACATAGGATGTATATTGTAGTGGATGCTGGGACATATATAGGGAGGACTTTCTTGCTCGACATGATAGTATGCTATCTGGTTGAA
This sequence comes from Agapanthus africanus, assembly GCA_030015575.1. NCBI lineage: Eukaryota > Viridiplantae > Streptophyta > Magnoliopsida > Asparagales > Amaryllidaceae > Agapanthus > Agapanthus africanus. The sequence continues at coordinate 317,907,096 of CM057338.1, read as the reverse complement.
CTTTACCTTAACGTGTATACTGATTGTCTCTCTGTTACATGTTGGTAAAGCCCTTAGGATGTGTGCTTGACTACCTGGACTATGATGTGGATCATACTAGTGGGGACATGGTAGTCCATAAGTACATCCTTCAAAGTCCCTAGTCGAGGGTGTATCGAGACGGGGCATCGATATACCAGAGTAGACTAGCGTGTACCTTCTCGACCCATACAGATGGGCGATGGATGATCCCATATCCATTGGTGTTTGACATCAGAGATGATATACGGGTGCTCAGTGGAGACTGGGTACACTGGACGGACTCGCCGAGAACTCCCAGATGGTATTATACCTCACGTCAGATGGCAGTTCTCTGGTGACACTGGTACAGAGTAGTCTGTTGACCCGAGATCGTCATAGAGTCTTGTGTGGTTCCCACTGTGCTTTGATTTCCATCTTACCACATCCAAGAGGGCGTGCAAAACGGTGGTTTTTGGGTACAGTCCCGAGTCACATGGAGGCAATGAGCGATAGGAGGGGATTCGTCTCTCCCGGTATAGGGGGTTGATGTTGCGCTGTGTTCGATTGGCTATAACCGGAAATCCCTGGCCAGGGTTGCTGAGATTTGCTGGTAAGTGTTACTAGTAGTTTCTCGAATTGTTGTAGATCTCATATCAACACGACTTATCGAGCTATTGGGGTCTGACGTTTACCACCCCTAGGCGAGATATGCGACATATCAGACGATCAGACCGGACTATACGGTAGTGTAACTGGTTGGATTCACTGGAGTGTGAGCGGGCTTTCTCGTCGATCTTCAGATCGCTCAATACCCGGGTGGCCGTTACGTTTAGCAGACCGCTTGCGGCTTGTGGGTGTTTGATATGATCATCACCTGCTGCCGGCGTATTGACGAGTCTTTAGAGTCCTACACAGAGGTTTCCTGGCTCAAGCGAAACGAAATAGGAGCGCATATGAGATATGTGCGGGACCGAGAATAATGCGTGTATGTGATACCGTATTTCATTCTCGCGAACAATGTGTCGAATGGTTGTATGCGATATAACCTAGTTATCGAATCAAGGATTGATTCGATAAATCGATACATTGTATATTAGTCGGTTATATGCAATATGACCGGATCGTTAAATCAAGTGTTGATTTAATGATTTAATGCATAATTATATAATTGATATATTGCTTTGCATTAACTAGTATTGGTTCACTTTAAATGGATTTTCTCACTCGCTTGTGCACATTGTATATGTGATATATTTTTTGTGCACTTGATTGTATCATGTTTGATGATACATGATTGTGTAAAGAGTTAAATCTTAGTTAAGTAAATGGTTAGGGTTTTTACATATTTATTCTTTCATTTATCTTTTAATTTGGATTAAAAGAAATGAGGAAAGAAAAACAAAAGGGTTGCTTTCAACATGAAGCTTGTTGAAGCTTCATGAAGGTTTGACCAAAGTGACTCTTTTGTCTTCATCTCCTAAACCCTAACCATTCATTTAACCTAAGTTAATTCTCTACACTTTACCAAGGTTAATATTATGATAAGAATTGATTTTCTTTTCTTTTTTAATTATCTTATCATAATACTAGCTTCTTCTTCTTCATCTTCTTCACTTGAAGAAGCTTGACTTCATCAATGGTGGATTGATGAAACAAGTGAGAAATCCAATTCTAAAGTCTACCCACTTCCTATTTCTTCATCTTCTACCTCTTTCCAAGTAGTAGAGTGTGTTTTCTTCACAAGTTTCTTGACTTGGTGAAGTTGGAGCTTGATCTAGCGATGCCTCGACGTAGATCATCTTCGGCATGGACATCGACGACCTAGCTCGCCATTTCTCCGACGAAGCCGACGCTAGAGCCCGGGAATTCATTTGGACAGTGAGGGGACTTCGTTGCGGAGCTATGGAGGTGGAGCACCGGATCTACAAAGGTTGTATTTCCGTTTAAACTTTAGTTAAGTTGTTAACTAGTTTCATTTTCGCCTAGAAATCTAGCCAACGATCCGTTCTAGGGTTTCTCGGCACCGTTTAAATTTGAAATTGGCATGGTTGATGCCTTGTGAGACCTCATTAGGGTGCCTAGGAACCCTACAGTGGTATCAGAGCCTAGCTAGAGCCTTAGGCGAAGTCTAGACAACGTTTGAATCCCGATCGAACCCGAAACCTCATTTTTCCCATGCTCTCTGTCCTTTTTTCAAAACTGTGCATTTTTCCACATTAAAAATATGCAGAAAATCAAGCAGGGTTTTCTAGGAATTACTGTAAATTTCGTGGACCTAATTCAACTATCCCACCGCGGTTCCGCGGCATGAGCAAGGCTCATGCGGCCGATCCTCGGCCGTACGGCCACAGTATTTAAATTATTTTGCACAGTAATTCTTAGTTTCCAGTGGTGATTTTTCTGGGAATTTTTAATATTTTTTCAAGAGTTGAATTTTCTGGGGTTGTTTTGGGGATTCGGTGTTTCGATCGGAGTATCAAATTTTGTCTATGTGGCTTTCCGGATAAATTATAGAATATGTTAAAAAGTTCGACCGGATATAAATACCCAATATTTCCCCTGTCGGGAAATTTCCAAGTGTTGGATTTTTCCGTAGTTTAACGACATTCTATGTAGTGCAAGTAACGCGATGGACCCTCTAGAAGACAACAAACCTTAACTCGATTATGTGACCGTCTTGAACTGCCCTTTGAACCTTCGGGTTTGGGGCAGTACGGCGTGCCACATGTGAGGCGTTGGCTTGACCCTTCTACGGCTGGACCGTTGGTACTGAGGCACGAACTGAATGTTGTTAGACTTATTTCATGTGTTGGATTGTATCGGGAAAACTTGGGTGTTCGATTGTTCGATCGGAAAGTTTAACATTTTCTGTTTATCTGGAATGTGATACAATAATTGGAATTCACAAATAGTTATGAGATAACGGAATGAATATTATAAACATAGCAGTTTAGTCTCACTTGATCGGTTGCCACGGAATTTTGATGTGATCAAAAGTCCGTCGCAATCATGTAGCGTACGCGGATACTCGCCGATAAACTTAATAGACAGCCTCGCTCCATAGCCCCGACCAAGTGACTGTAGGAGAACCCCATCGCCGAAAGCATCCGTTCGGGTGCTCGCGGCAGCGGTGTTCCGCCTTGGTGCACTTCGTCGACGGTATCGGGGGTGCGGCCGTCTACTGAAGTTTGCGACGAGCATTCGATCAGGATGTCGGGAATCCTGTTGAATTCCCCGACTTGATATTGAAAAGAGTTTTCGATTTTGAGACTAAAATGCGGGGTTTATAATTGGTAGGCATGCGATGTCTAAGTAATTCATTTGGTCAGGCATGCGATGTCTGAGGTGGTTGCGGATTCCAACTGTTGTAGTTTTACACTTTCTTTTCTGTGACCGTAAGTGTAATATGTGATATCGCCGGTTTCGTTGCTATATGTCAACGACAATTGGGATGCGCATATTTACTTACGTTGATGACATGCGATGTTATGTGTTGCTGGATATGTTATATTGGATCGTCGTGTTTGAATAGCCGGGGGTTTTTATGTGAGATGAGTGTTTTTCATTTTCATTCATGTAAAAACTTGTATGTAATATTCTTTTATTTGGGGCACTTCCAGGTTGCGGAAGATGTCACCCTTTGTATATTATTTACTTTTCTGCACTAGGATAGACCCAAGGAGGGGAGCACAAGTAACCGGGTTCTGAAGTCCAGTGGGAGACCAACTCGAGGAGTCGAGTCCGGGTCTCTTAACTCCAGAATTGGTAGGGTTGCTTGCCGCTCTCGTAGGGGTCTAGGGGTGTGGGTTTGGCTATTCATCGCGACCATGGAATCCGTGTTTTATACTGGCTCGTATTGAAAACACGGACGTCCTAGTATATCCAATATTTCATATGATTCTTCTGCTGTGATATCTGTGATGTGATCATGTGATGTTCTGTGATAGATACTATATATAGTATATATGATATATTATATAGATGTTACTTATGTTTTACACCCGTGCTAGCCCTGCCCTGCTCTGCCGTTAGTTACCTAACCTAACGGTGCACGAGGGGACATCGAGGCGAATGCGGATGGCATAAGTGTACGTCGTATTTATCTGTGATGATTAGGTACTTAAATGATGGGACTTCATTAATGTGATTAATGAAAGTAAAAGAAACCTAAGATGTTGTAGAATCGAATTTCAAAATAAAACAGGTAGCTACAGTTTTTGCTTTGCACAGCGGTATATGTGATATATCATGCACCTTATTCGATGAGGAAAGGACCGAGATCCCTTCACCGGGAGTGACTCCTTTAGCAATAACTGGCAGATGCTGCACACTCGGTTTGTCTTTTGATTGCTTTTAAGTGTTTTTGCTTTGCACAGTGATATATATGATATATCCCGCACCTCATTCGACGAGAAAAGGACCGACGATCCCTTCACCGGGAGTGAATCCTTTAGCAAAACCAGAAAAGCCTCAAAAGCACTCCATTTTAAAATCATTTGATTCTACAACGATATCAAGTTCATTACGCAATAGGTTTTCAGAAAAACCTGTCGTAGCCCTCCGTCATTTCAGATAAGTACTGGTTAGTATTCGTGCTACGTTTGTTGACTATGTTAAGGCGTAGTGTGCGGTAGCTAATTAGTGCTTATCTGCATAAGCATATGATGTGATTAGATTAGGGTAGTCGTGCGACTTTGTTGACTATGTTAAGGGTCGTGCGGGTGGGTTTAATTCAATCGGGAAATGACGGGTTGAACTTGACTAGCACTTATGATTTGTTGACTATGTTAAGATCATATAGCTGCTAGGGGCAAAATATTATCGGGAATTTCAAGTGTTGAAATTTGCAATGAGATTGCATACCTTCTATGAGATAGTTGGATCCCGATACCCGCTGCGAGTAAGAGTTACTCCTGGGAGAGTTTTATACATTACAATTAGCCGATCAAGTAGGTGTCTAGAAAGGTGTTAACGGGGTTACGCCTCTGGGAAAACGAGGTTTACATTAATTAGGTTCGTGCGAAAGCACGGGGGACCTCCCTCAAAGTACCGACACTGGCCTGGCTGAAAGATTGGCGAACTTGTAGTGTGTAATTAATCCCGGCTAGTCTTTCCTTTTAGGGTTTGAAGGAAGATTTGATAAAAAGCAGTGGGGGCCATCCTGATTAGATAAAATAATAACCAATCTATTCTTGCCAGAGCGCACGCTGAGTGTTTTCTTCTCTCTCTCTCCAGGTAGCGACCATATCACGCCTTAATCAAGATAATAATACGGATTATTGACCGAACCCGCTTGTTATACTGAGCTAGGGAACGTTGGTCCCGCTCCAACTTGTAATTGCTACAAGACAGAGCAGGAAATTGGGGAATACCAGCTTTCCCGTGCCGCCCAAACGAAGAGAGTGCATGCTGATGCATCATCTTCGGGTGTGTTCATTACAAAGAACTGTTTCTCAGTATCCTTTACGTTCTGGGTATGTGATACCAGATCAGGATCCCAGATATGTAATCAGTTACATAGGGCTACAGAAAGGTAGAGAACTGAGAACGGGTGATAAGTTTCATGAGGCAGAAAACGGGGCAAGTGTTGCAGCCAAGTCTGTTGGTCACTGTCACCCTGTATTACAATACATTGATTCTGAACGAATGTTATTAGATACCGAACCTGATATACAAAATCATATCTCTCTCTTTATTAGTAAAGAAATGATAAAATTTTGTATAGTTGGATAATGTTTTGAACATTTCCTATATCAAAAGTTGATCGGTTCAGGCACGTTATCTAAAAGCATTAATGTTCTAAATCAAACTACAGTTCTTAGTATGTGGAACACACACAAGAGGAAGAGTTCAGAAATGAACGAATCCTTCTTGAGGTATTGTAGACTAGGTCAGATCAATGTGACCCGACTAGCTGAAGTTACATTTAGATGTATATTTAAATTAGTTTGAATTTACATCTTGTGAAACTTGCCAGTCATGTCAAAGAGATAAGATGACCATAGCTCCGTTTACTGGAAACAGAGAAAGAGTTAATGAACTCTTGGGACTGATACAAGATGATGTATGTAAGGTCTCCTGTCTACACATGCCAGGACTGGTTCATTATACTTCATTACATTCTCTGATAATCTCTTTAGATTCAGACATATGTTCCTGTTGAAACACAAGTCCGAACCTTTTGAGATATTCACAGAATATAAGTTAGAAGTAGAGAACCAATACGGGTATAAGTATTATGTCCTTTGATGAGATCGAGGAGGAGAATACTTAAGCACGAAAATCTTGGATTATTCTAAAGGAGAATGAGATTCTCTCTCAGCATTACTCCTCTGTATACACCATAGCACGATGGTATATCGGGGCGGAGCAATAACACCCTATATGATAAGGTGTGCTCTATGATGAGTACTACTGAGTTAACTATTTCCTTTTGGGAGTTATGCGCTTGAGAAGCTGCATACCTATTGAATAGGGTTCAAATCAAATCAGTTGCCTACCACTTCATATTTGATATGATAAGGGAAGAGCCCATATCTTAAGTTGGTTAAGATTTGGGGTTGTCCGGGCTATGTATAAAAGCATAATCCGGACAAGCTCGAGGCAAGGTCAGTTATGTAGAACTGGAAAGGTTCCAGCTATACAAACTACAGCAGATGATTTGAAAGAACCAAAGGATTCAGTAGATTCCAACGAACCTCGGCCTCTCCGCCGATCTAGTAGGGTTCCTCACCCACCTGAGAGATACTTCGGTTTCTCTATGACAGTGGGAGCGAGGATTGCATCATGAGATGATGACCCAACTAGTTTCGAGCTGGCCATCTAGAGTAAGACTCTGTAAGAATGTCTGGATGTTTATCGATCTGAGATGGGATCCTTATACACCAACAAAATATGGACTTTGGTTGCTATATCTGAAGGGTTAAATCCCCATCAGGAGCAAGTATATCTTGAGAAGATTACTTGGTGTAGATGGAAAAGTTGAGACTTTCAAAGCTAGACTTGTTAAAGCTTTTCGTCATAGACCAGGCATGGATTATGATGAAACCTTTTCAAGTGGCTATGCTTAAGTCCATCCAGATCCTACTTGCCACGGCTACATACCATGACTACGATATCTGGCGGTTGGGTGCCATGACTACTTTTCTAAATAATGATTTAGAAGAGAACGTCTATAAGAACACAGCCAGAGGGCTTCGTAGACAGTGGGAGCAGCGGAAACGTGTGCAAGATGTTTTATAGGATAAAGCAGGCATCGCGGAGTTGGAACATCTGTTTTGATGAAGCGGTCAAAGAGTTTGACATCATCAAAATGGTAGATGAACCCAGTATATACAAAAAGGTAGTAGGGAGTATGGTGACGATCCTCGTAGAGTACGTGGATGACATACTCTTGATAGGGAAGGAGTTTCCTATGCTACGCTCGATCAATCTCCGCTTATCACCATGATTCTCCATATAGGATCAAAGTGATACCTCCTAAATCCTGGGTTTTGGATCTATGAGATAGATCTAAATAGATGTTAGGATACTCACTAGTTGTAGTGAGATGGTATCAGTTGATCCTGGGGAAAATCACTGGAAGTGTTCCAGGGTGATAAAGGCGACTGAATGTCAGTCACAGGCATTGCCTATACCCTCAGTAAAGGGACGGTATGTTGGAAGAGTTCCAAGCTAGATACCGTGACATACTAGACGATAAAGGCTGGATACATCGCTACTTAAGATGCTACCAAAGAGGCTGTTTGGGTGTATATTGGTTCATGAGATGAACTATGTTCCTCCCATTGTGTGACAATGGAGTTGTGGCTTATGTCAAGGAACGCCGGTCCCATCAGTGATCCAGACATATTCTAAGGCAGTATCACTTGATCATGGAGATGGTTGATCTCCAGGGAGATCGAGGTTAGGAGAGTAGACTCAGAGGACAACACAGCGGATCCACTCACAAAGGCCTGTTCCCAGAGAGAGACTTTTATGGGATGGTTGAGTAAGAGATACTACAACCACTGCTACAGATGGCCCTAGTGCAAGTGGGAGATTGTTAGTTATATGTATGCCCTAGAGGCCATTACTGTACATAGGATGTATATTGTAGTGGATGCTGGGACATATATAGGGAGGACTTTCTTGCTCGACATGATAGTATGCTATCTGGTTGAACTTTACCTTAACGTGTATACTGATTGTCTCTCTGTTACATGTTGGTAAAGCCCTTAGGATGTGTGCTTGACTACATGGACTATGATGTGGATCATACTAGTGGGGACATGGTAGTCCATAAGTACATCCTTCAAAGTCCCTAGTCGAGGGTGTATCGAGACGGGGCATCGATATACCAGAGTAGACTAGCGTGTACCTTCTCGACCCATACAGATGGGCGATGGATGATCCCATATCCATTGGTGTTTAACATCAGAGATGATATACGGGTGTTCAGTGGAGACTGGGTACACTGGACGGACTCGCCGAGAACTCCCAGATGGTATTATACCTCACGTCAGATGGCAGTCCTCTGGTGACACTGGTACAGAGTAGTCTGTTGACCCGAGATCGTCATAGAGTCTTGTGTGGTTCCCACTGTGCTTTGATTTCCATCTTACCACGTCCAAGAGGGCGTGCAAAACGGTGGTTTTTGGGTACAGTCCCGAGTCACATGGAGGCAATGAGCAATAGGAGGGGATTCGTCTCTCCCGGTATAGGGGGTTGATGTTGCGCTGTGTTCGATTGGCTATAACCGGAAATCCCTGGCCAGGGTTGCTGAGATTTGCTGGTAAGTGTTACTAGTAGTTTCTCGAATTGTTATAGACCTCATATCAACACGACTTATCGAGCTATTGGGGTCTGACGTTTACCACCCCTAGGCGAGATATGCGACATATCAGACGATCAGACCAGACTGTACGGTAGTGTTACTGGTTGGATTCACTGGAGTGTGAGCGGGCTTGCTCGTCGATCTTCAGATCGCTCAATACCCGGGTGGCCGTTACATTTAGCAGACCGCTTGCGGCTTGTGGGTGTTTGATATGATCATCACCTGCTGCCGGCGTATTGACGAGTCTTTAGAGTCCTACACAGAGGTTTCCTGGCTCAAGCGAAACGAAATAGGAGCGCATATGAGATATGTGCGGGACCGAGAATAATGCGTGTATGTGATACCGTATTTCATTCTCGCGAACAATGTGTCGAATGGTTGTATGCGATATAACCTAGTTATCGAATCAAGGATTGATTCGATAAATCGATACATTGTATATTAGTCGGTTATATGCGATATGACCGGATCGTTAAATCAAGTGTTGATTTAATGATTTAATGCATAATTATATAATTGATATATTGCTTTGCATTAACTAGTATTGGTTCACTTTAAATGGATTTTCTCACTCGCTTGTGCACATTGTATATGTGATATATTTTTTGTGCACTTGATTGTATCATGTTTGATGATACATGATTGTGTAAAGAGTTAAATCTTAGTTAAGTAAATGGTTAGGGTTTTTACATATTTATTCTTTCATTTATCTTTTAATTTGGATTAAAAGAAATGAGGAAAGAAAAACAAAAGGGTTGCTTTCAACATGAAGCTTGTTGAAGCTTCATGAAGGTTTGACCAAAGTGACTCTTTTTTCTTCATCTCCTAAACCCTAACCATTCATTTAACCTAAGTTAATTCTCTACACTTTACCATGGTTAATATTATAATAAGAATTGATTTTCTTTTCTTTTTTAATTATCTTATCATAATACTAGCTTCTTCTTCTTCATCTTCTTCACTTGAAGAAGCTTGACTTCATCAATGGTGGATTGATGAAACAAGTGAGAAATCCAATTCTAAAGTCTACCCACTTCCTATTTCTTCATCCTCTACCTCTTGCCAAGTAGTAGAGTGTGTTTTCTTCACAAGTTTCTTGACTTGGTGAAGTTGGAGCTTGATCTAGCGATGCCTCGACGTAGATCATCTTCGGCATGGACATCGACGACCTAGCTCGCCATTTCTCCGACGAAGCCGACGCTAGAGCCCAGGAATTCATTTGGACAGCGAGGGGACTTCGTTGCGGAGCTATGGAGGTGGAGCACCGGATCTACAAAGGTTGTATTTCCGTTTAAACTTTAGTTAAGTTGTTAACTAGTTTCATTTTCGCCTAGAAATCTAGCCAACGATCCGTTCTAGGGTTTCTCAGCACCGTTTAAATTTGAAATTGGCATGGTTGATGCCTTGTGAGACCTCATTAGGGTGCCTAGGAACCCTACACAGGTAGCATGGTTGGCTATGTCACGTGCCCATCTTAGCGTACTCTGGGAAGCGGGGCGTGACATGGTTTCTTTGGTATTAGAGCCTAGGATATAGGTTAATCGGGTTTCATTCTTTTGTAGTTGGGTATTGGACTCAATACACGAATCAGAATACTCGTGACTAGGAACATGTCCTGCCACCTTGTTATCGTGATTCTTGAATCATCTCTTTCTTTTGATCCTTGTCTTGACGATATGCAAACAACTTTGCTTCTCGGCTTGAAACCTTTTGCATTCATCATTGTTTCTCCCTGTTTCTTGATTCTGATACTAGGATTTGGGCGACTTAGGTGGAGTTATGTAATTGTACCCATGAACTGCAGCATGGTTACAATGCGGTACTCTATTTAAGTAACTTGGAGTCCTGGTCTTGGTTCACTTCCTTGTTCCATGGTTGTTATATTGCCTTGTCTCTCTTGACTTCCAGTTCATGTTTTTCACCAGCCTGAGCCCTATTTACCGTGCTTAATCCTCTTCAGTATCTTGATTTCGGATGAAGTCATCTTGGTATCCTACTTGTTCTTATCTTTCCGCATTGGAATTATTCAATTCTGGTGCACTCTTTGTTTGTTGTGGTCTTGGGAATGGATTTTCTTTGCACCTTCCACGCTCACAGTGATTGTAGAGCAAGGAAGGCGAACTTCCAGATTCCCAGACATCAGGAGTTTGTGTTGATGGAGGAAGTAGTTCTGTTGGGCCAGTCGAGTTTAGGGCTAGATCGACAAGAAGTGTTCTTTCGTTAATGGAAGTTGATAAGAAAGAAGCGCCAGCTGTTGTTCGCGATTTTATGGACATGTTTGAAGATATATCGGGATTACCACCGAAGAGAGACGTGGAGTTCGCTATTGATCTTATTCCTGGTGCAGCGCCAGTATCTAAAGCGTATTATCCAATGGCACCAGTAGAGTTGGAAGAAGTCAAGAAACAGGTTACCGAATTGCTAGAGAAGGAGTGGATTTCGCAGCAGCAACTCACCTTGGAGAGCTCCAGTTCTTCTAGTAAAGAAGAAAGATGGCACAAGGAGGATGTGCATCGATTATCAAGAATTAGACTGGGTGATTATTAAGAACAGGTACCCGATCCCTCGCATTGGCAAACTATTTGAACAGCTTAGTGGCACGAGGGTATTCTCGAAGCTGGATTTGCGGTTCGGATATCATCAGGTCCGAGTTAAATCTAAAGATATTTGCAAGACCGCGTTCCGAACTCAGTATGGACATTACGAGTATTAGTGATGCCCTTCGGAGTAATGAATACACCGGCAATATTTATGGACTTGATGAACTGAATCTGTTCACCATTCTTGGACCAGTTTTAGTAATGGTCATTAAAGATATTCTGGTCTACTCGAGGAGCATTGAAGAGCATGCAGAACTCTTGAAGATCGCACTGCGGACATTGAGGCAAGAAAGATTATATACAAAGATGAGCAAGTGCGAGTTTTGGCTTGAAGAAGTGAAGTTTTTGGGGCATATCGTAGCTGGAGATGGAATCGCCGTTTATCCAGGGAAGATTGTAGCAGTTCAAGACTGGCCGATTCCGAAGAACGTTGTAGAGATCAGAAGTTTTCTTGGACTTGCAGGATACTACAGAAGGTTCGTGGAGAATTTTGCTTGTTTGGCTGAGCCTCTGATCAAGCTTATGCATAAGAAAGTACCATTTGTGTGGACAAATAAGTGTGCGTCAGCTTTTGAGGCGTTGGAGCAAAGTTTGATAACCGCTTTTGTTGTAACCGTGCCAGACAGTTCCGGAGGATTGGTGTTTCACAGCAACGCATCTGGGAAAGGATTGAGATGTGTGTTGATACAGCATGAGAAGGTTGTAGCTTACGCGTTGAGACGGTTGAAGACCCATGAAAAGAATTACTCGACTCATGACTTGGGGCTTGCGGCTGGGATTTTCGCTTGAAGTTTTGGAGACACTACTTATTGGGCGAAGGGGGTCGACATATTCACAGATCACAAAAGCCTAAAGTACGTGTTCGTTCAGAAGGAGCTAATTGTGAGACAACGAAGATGGTTGAAGCTGACGGCTGACTACGATCTCGATCTTAAGTACCATCCGGGAAAGGTTAATGTTGTGCCGGATGCGCTTAGTCGGTTACCAGCAATTCGGGTTGACTGCACAAAGGGAAATTATTGAAGACTTTCGGAGATTCGAGTTGGAGGTCGAGCTACCGCGTTCTTTGGGATAGATGATGCCACTGCAAGTACAGTCATCGTTGATCGAGGATATTGAAGCAGTGCAATTGTAGGACCCAAGATTGCAGAAGTTTCGAGAACAGGTTGAAGCTGGACTTCGAACGGACTTGTTAATTCATGAAGATGGTTCGTTGCGATATGGTAGCCGTTTGTGTGTGCCAAAAGGAGACATTCGTGAAGAACTTATGAAGGAGGCGCACAGTTCAGCATATTCCATACATCCAGGAGGCACAAAGATGTACCGAGATATACGACAGCATTTCTGGTGGGAAGGCATGAAATAGGAGATTGCTTGTTTCATAGCAAGGTGTTTAGTGTGTCAGCAAGTTATGGTTGAACATCAACGGGTTGCTGGTTTATTGCAACCACTTCCGATCCCTCAATGGAAGTGGGAACATATAACCATGGATTTCGTGACAGCTCTACCGCGGAGTCCAAAGGGCAACAATGCAGTTTGGGTGATTGATGCTCGTTGGGCCAAGGCAGCTCATTTCATTCCTTTTCGGGTTGGTCAATCAGCAGAAACTTTGGTTGAACGGTACATTCAGGAGATTGTAAGATTGCACGGTGTACCGGTGAGCACCGTGTCCGATCGGGACACTTGGTTCTTATCACGCTTTTGGGGAACTTACAGGAAGGCTTGGGAACTAGCTCAAAGTTTGTACAGCTTATCATACTCAGACGGATGGCCAGTCAAAGAATGATCCAAACTCTTGAAGACGTGTTAAGAGCTTACATGTTGGACTTCAAGGGCTCATGGGGGATCATCTACATTTGGTGGAGTTTTCTCACAGCAACCATTCCAGACGACTATTCAGATGGTTCCATTTGAAGCTCTATATGGTCGCAAGTGTCGGTCACCTTTTGGCTGTGACGATGTCAGTGAACGAAGATTGTTGGGACCGGCTTTGGTTGTACAGACAGTCGATAAGGTTAGCACTATCCGGGGTCATATGGAGACAGCACAAGACCGACAGAAGAGTTAGGCAGATATGTGGAGAAGACCTCTAGAGTTCGTCGTTGGTAATGTGGTGTTCTTGAAGGTGTTACCGACTAGAGGGGTGATCTGTTACGGAAGTCGAGGAAAGTTTAGTCCTCGATTCGTTGGACCTTTTAAGATTTTGAAGCATATTGGAGAATGTGCGTATCGTTGGTGTTACCGCAATCTTTGGATAATGTTCATGACGTGTTTCTTTTATCTCAACTCCGTAGGTGCTCGAGATACATGTATTAGGTCTTTCAGAGCTGATTGTATGAGAAGATTTAACCTTTGAGGAACGACCGATGCTGATTGTGGATCGAAGGGAAAATGTTCTTAAGAACAAGGTTATCCCACTCGTACTTGTTTCTGGGGGAAATCGCTCGCATAGAGAATCAACTTGGGAACGAGAAGATGAAATCCGACAGAAGTTTCAACATCTATTCTTGAGATTTCTTGTTGTTTATCCTATCTTGTTCTTCAAATTTCGAGGACGAAATTCTTTTGTAGTTGGGTATAATGTAACACCCGAGTTCATTTATACTAATTCCAGTTTCCGTATTTACCTATCCATGGTCTGTTCTGGATTCGTCGTGTTTGGGTCGAATGGTGGTTACTTGGTGCATTGCATTCAACCCGACCCGCTTACTTGGACTTGTTTGATTTATATTTATAGTTTATCCTGACTCGTTGCTTTGACACGTGTACCTAGTATAAACTGCATATTGGCATTTCTTCTGGCATCTCTTCTGGCATCGCATATTTTAACATATAACTTGTAGTCACTGAAAATACTTATTAAAATACATCGCATAGCTTGCTTTATACCCCTAACCCTGTGGTAGCGTCCTTGCATCGCGTCCTCGTTTCATTAGGTGAAACGGGCATGTTTAGATGGCTACGCGCACGTGTGTGCGTCCGTTCTTGGGGGTATCCTTTTTCACTGCATAGTCCTTCATTTTAATTTCTGGAACCTGCTAATAATTTTCATTTGTTAGATTCAAAATTTTGGATCCGACCCGGGCGCTGTTCTGAAATATTTTTACATCCCGCTAAAATTCAATTGTTTAAATTCTAAAATTAATATTTAAAAATATTTCAGTTCACTCTATTTATAAAAAATAAATGATTTTAAAACTCTTTTAAATTCTTTTCCTCATACTGCGCAGATTTTTTCCTAAAATCTTTCCCCTAATTTTCTTTCCACTAATCACAATCCTCCTTCCTGACCCCTGGGCCCCACGGTGTTTTCCTTCCTCCCTCTCTCTTCCTTTTCTTCTTCTCTCTCTCTCTCTTACCCCCCCCGCTAGCGTCCAGGTTTCTTTCTCCTCCCTCTCTCTCTCCTCTCGCTCTCTCCCTATCTCTCTCCTCTCGCGTCTCTCTCTCTCTCTTCTCGCGGTAAGTGTTGGTCCCGTCACCGCTGCTCCCCATATCGTCACCTCCCTCTATCACTTCTTCTTCTTCTTCTCTTCTTCAAGAAGCCAAAACCCCATGAGAAGCCCTAGCTGTCGCCCACTCGCGCTCGCCTTCACCCTCGATCTTCTCCTTCCGACCTCAACTTCTTTCTCCACTCCTCGATCGGTGCAAACTCCTTATCAACTCAACCAAGCCGCATCGCTGTCGCCTCATCTACAGCTTCACGTTATCCCACTGCCAGTGCTTCATCTAACCATGCCCGACATCCCCACGACCATCCCAACCTCATCACCACTAGCCTTACACCTCCTTTCATCCCTCTCCTCCTTCCTGAGAATCCACGACCCATCTAACTGTCTCCATCACCTCGCCTCTTCGAGATCCCTTCACCATGTCCATGCTCACCTCCCTAAGCACCACTTCCGGCACCCCCATCTTACTACAGCCGCCCACCTACTCCCTCTTCCCTTCCATTCTCCTTTCCTGACTCCCCTACAAACACGACCCCAAGAACCCATGAAACCCTGCACACCCGATCTCAACCAAACCCGCTGTCCTCGCCAGTGCCGTCTCTACCCTTGCCGTCGACCATCACTGTCGACCTCGTCGACCTCACCTCCACCTCTCTTCTCTTCCCCTCCTCGTTCTCAACTCTCCTTCCCGTTACACCCCTGCACCCCAAGAATCAGAAACCCTCACTGCCTTGTCGCCAGCAAACCCATCGACGGAAAACCTTCGACTCGTTATCACATCCCATCGCCTCCTCTGACTCCAGAAACTTTAAACCCCAAATCATCAACACCCCATCCTTATTATTCTTCACCTTTCTTCTTCTCGCTTTCTTTTCTTCTCTTTACTTCGTGGATTAGTGTTTTCCGATTACCTCGTCGGAGCCGTGACCATGGCTGCCGTTCCCGACGACCCTGAGGACGTTCCCAGATAGCGCGGTCGAGTTCTTGCCTTACCTGGTTCCATCCTGTGCTCGCGTGGATACGTCGCGACTGTTCGCCGACGTAGGACGTACCGTGAAAATCCGTTTCACTTTTCGATCGAGGCAAGTTAATCTTGCTACATGCTATTTAAATCATTATATACCTATCCTAATATATTTCATACCTGTAGTTTAAGTATGTCACCCCATGCATCATTTTATAACATTTCGACGGTCCGTTTGCATCTGTTCACATTATTTCAGATTTAGAATTTGAAACCTAACTATTGCATTAGTTTGCTGAACCTACGTAATCATATTTACATGTTAGAACTCATAATTACAATTGTTTATAGCCACATTACCTTTTGTAGTTTTACCCTATCGGACAACCGATTGCATACATTTAGCCTTGTTCATATTCAGTTGCATCTATAGATTGTTTTAATGCATATTTATATGATTTTATCATCCACTTGGGTAACACTGCATTCCTGAAATCTTAAAACCATTACTTAAACTAAACTGATGACCGTACAACTAAGTAGTTTAATCTGCACCTGTTGCTCTCTTGTTACTGTGCCTGTTTATTGTTCTGACAGTACCATGCTTGTTATTTCATAACCATGATTATGCTAGTCGATATGGAGTATCCACATGTTATCTTGTACACCCTGACGCGACTTGTCTCACATATTACTTGACCTGACATGGTACCGTACACTCTTTACATGACATGACATCTAAATACACTACTCGACTTGACCTGATGTACCATGGCTTTACCTCTTACCTGATCTTGTGTCTAATGCCAACAAACCTGACATGTAGTCCTCACGGACCGTTCCTGTTGTCTATCCAGACAAACCTGCTCTTACCCGATCTTGTGTTGGCATTAGTTCTTGATTACGGAATACCTGACTTGACACATATAACTTGGGGGCATGGGGAAATCAATGATGAATCCTGACTTGTAACTCGACAGTTGCTCGCTTATACTGATCAGTTTTAGAGGCTAGGCTCGCCTCGTGACGATACTGCTGACATCGTTGGTCTGTACTCCTTTCCTGTTAGTGCCTAGCGGCACGTCTCGGTTTCAGCCCGAGAGTCTGCAGACCGTGGTCCCGGGCATGCACGGGATACTATTGAGTTACATCGATGATTCATCAAATTGATTTCAAAGACTTGAGAGTAGTTAACCCAATAGACCAGTTTAGATAACTCACTGCACATTACCCTTCACTGCCCTGGTTTATATTACTGTTAAACCTGCTTTTCATTCATGTTTATATTTGCATCGCCTGTTACCCTGTTTATATTTTATTACTTGATGTTATGACGCGCTGACGTCTGGGTTTTGCATGGCCCAGATTCTCTACCTTTGTTGCAGACTGATCAGGAGTTTTGCCGCTGTTAGACCGTGCGGTAAGGATCCTGTTGGTATCCAGCCTTACTTTCCAGGTGTTTATTTGATCCTTTGCTTTCGCATACTATGTTATTTCTTGATTCATTTATTCTGGCTCATGGACATGTACTAGATAGTTCAGTTTACTTTCCTGTTCTTGATATCTCTACAGCCGTAATGTGACTGTGGAGGGATTTTTCCTATCCACAGGTAGCATGGTTGGCTATGTCACGTGCCCATCTTAGCGTACTCAGGGAAGCGGAACGTGACTGATCCCCAACTCAGTATAACAAGCGGGTTCGGTCAATACATCCATATTATTATCTTGATTAAGGCGTGACATGGTTGCTACCTCGAGAGAGAGAGAGAAGAAAACACTCAGCGTATGCTCTTGCAAGATTAGATTGGTTATTAATTTTATCTAATCAGGATGGCTCCCACTGTTTTTGTCAAATTTTCCTCCAAACCCTAATAGGAAAGACTAGTCGGGATTAATTACACCCTACAAATTTGCCAATCTTTCAGCCAGGCCAGTGCCGGTACTTTGAGGGAGGGTCCCCATGCTTTCGCACGGACCTAAGTAAAATAAACCCTGTTTTCCCAGGGGCGTAACCCATTTAACACCTTTCTAGACACCTACTTGATCGGCTAATTGTAATGTGTAAAACTTTTCCAGGAGTAACTCTTACTCGCAGTGGGTATCGGGATCCAACTATCTCATAGAAGGTATGTAATCTCATTGCAAATTTCAACACTTGAAATTCCCGATAATATTTTACCCCTAGCGTCCTATGACCTTGACTGAGGCCAACAAACCATAGTCCGCTAGTCAAGTTCAACCCGTATATTTCATGATTGGATTAAACCCACCCGCACGACCCTTGACGGAGGCTAACAAAGTCACACGACTACCCTAACTCAATCGCATCATATGCTTAAGCAGATAAGCATAAATAGCTACCGCAAACTACGCTTTGACGGAGGCCAACAAACGTAGCACGAATACTATGAAGTACTTATCTGAAATGACGGAGGGCTACGATAGGTTTTTATGAAAACCTTTTGCATAATGAACTTGATATCGTTGTATAATCAAATGATTTAAACTGGAGTGTTTTTGAGGCTTTTGCTAGTTTCGCTAAAGAGAACACTCCCGGTGAAGGGATCTCGGCTCTTTCCTTATCGAATAAGGTGCAGGATATTTCACAAATACCACTATGCAAAGCAAGAACTAGAAAAACAATCAAGAGACAAAATCGAGGGTTGTAGCATCTGCCAGTTATTGCTAAAGAGGCCACTCCCGGTGAAGGGATCTCGGTTCTTTCCTTATTGAATAAGGTGCTGGATATTCTACAAGGAATACCGCTATGCAAAGCAACAACTAGAGCTACCTATTTTTGAAAATTCGATTACACAATATCTTTAGCTTTATTTTCTTTCATTAATCTCATTAATGAAGTCCCATCATTTAAGTTACCTAAACATTACAGATAAATACAACACACGCTTATGCCATCCGCATTCACCTCGATGTCCCGTCATGCACCGTTAGGTTAGGTAACTAAGGGCAGAGCGGGGCAGGGCTAGCGCGGGTGAAAAACATAAGCAACGTCTATATAATATATCACATATACTATATACAGTATCTATCACATCATATAAAGTGATCACATCACAGAATATCGCAGCAGAAAACAACATATGAAATATTGGATATGCTAGGATTTCCGGGTTTTAAATTAAGTAAGTATAAAACACGGATTCCACGATCGCGATGAATAGCCAAACCCACATCTCTAGACCCCTACGATATCAGCAAGCAACCCTACCAATTCTAGAGTTAGGAGACCCGGTCTCGACTCCTCGAGATGGTTTCCCACTGGACTCTAGAACCTGGTTACTTGTGCTCCCCTCCTTGGGTCTATCCTAATACGGAAAAGTAAATAATATACATCAATAGCGACATCATCCTCAACCAAGAAGTGCCCCAATAAAAGAATATTACATACAAGCTTTTACATGAATGAAAATGAAAAACTCCCATCTCACATAAAAAAACCCCGGCTATTCAAACACGAAGATCCAATATAACATATCCCAGCAACACATAACATCACATGCCATCAATGTAAGCAAATATGCGTATCCCAATTGTCGTTGACGTATAGCAATGAAACCGGCGATACACCACATATTACACTTATGGTCGCAGAAAAGAAAGTGAAAAACTACAACAATTGGAATCCGCAACCACCTTAGATATCATAAACCCGAAATAACTCATATTCTGGATTTCATGCCTAACCAAATGAATTCCTTAGACATCGCATGCCTAACAATTATAAACCCCGCATTTTAGTCTCGATCTCGAAAACACTTTTCAATATCAAGTCGGGAAATTCAACAAGATTCCCGACATCCTGATCGAATGCTCGTCGGAAACTTTAGTAGTCGGTCGCACCCCCTCGATGCCGTCGACGAAGTGCACTAAGGCGGAACACCGCGGCTGCGAGCACCCGAACGGATGCTTTTGGCGACGGGGTTCTCCTACAGTCACTTGGTCGGGGCTATTAGGCGTGGCTATCTAATAAGGTTACCCGGTGAGTATCCGCATACGCTACGTGATTGCGACGGACTTTTGATCACACCAAAATCCCGTGGCAACCGATCAAATGAGACTAAATTGCTAGGTTTACAAAATTCCTGTGGCTACCTCAGCAAGGTTTCGGGAGGCATCGTACATGCCAAATTAAAATTTTGCCATTCTAGCTAACCCTAACCCTAGAATCGTCTACTAGAAAAAGCGACGGAATGAAATGCAAACAACTTTGCAAGTAAGTGAACAAGGAATACAACCTTTGTAGACCGGTCCTTCACTTCATTAGCTCCGTGTAGTAGTTCCTTCGCTGCGATCATGAACTCCCGACTCTTGAGAGGCTCCCATGAAGAAATGAACAAGCTTGCATCAAAGTTTTCAAGGCCGAAGATGATCTACGTCGAGGAGACCCTAACCCAAGATATCTCTTCACTAATTATGGAATTAGTGAAGCAAACACCCTATACTAAATGGCAAGTAGTAGAGGATGATGAAGTAGGAAGTGGGCTCACTTTAGATTTGATTTTCTCACATGTTTTCTCTCATCTCCATTGAAGCTAGAAAGCTTGAGAGGAAGAAGAAGAAAATTCTCATGATAATTATCCAAAGGATTATTGCAATCATGGGTGAGTTAAGCATCATATGCTAACCCTTGTAAAGACATAACTATGGTTACGATAATTGGTTGGGTTAATAAATATCTTCGGCAAAACAAAAGAATGGACTTGGTCAATGATCACTACAAGCTTCTACAAGCTATCATCCATGACAAAATGCCACCATTTTGTAATTACCAAAATGAATAAAAACCTTAATAATTATCATAAGCATGTGTATGTCTCATACACCCATCTTGCATGTATCATCAAACATGACACAATATTATGTACACTTGCATATATCACATATATACAATGTGCACAAACAAAGTGAGAAAAGAAATCTTAAGTGAGCTAATGCCAGTTAATGTAAATTAATTTATCAAATATATAATTATACATTAGATTATCAAATCAACTCTTGATTTAATAATCCGGCTATATCACATATAATTGACTAATATCATATGTAACAACTTATCGAATCAACACTTGATCCGATAACCCGGCTATATCGCATATAAACGGCTGATGTCACAAATCGCGAGAATAGAATACGGTATCACATATCGTATTAATCTCAGTCCCGCACATATCACATATGCGCTCCTACTCCGTTTCGCTTGAGCTAGCAAACCTCTGTGTAGGACTCTAATGACTCGTCATTACGCCGGCAGTAGGTGATGATCATATCAAACACCCACAAGCAGCAAGCGGTCTGCTAAACATAACGACCACCCGGGTATTGGGCGATCAGAAGATCAACAAGTAAGCCTGCTCATACTCCTGTGAATCCAATCAGTAACACTACCGTACAGTCTCGTCTCTTCGTCTGATATGTCGCATATCTCGTCTAGGGGTGGTAAACGTCAGACCCCAGTAACTCGATAAGTCGTATTGATATGAGGCTCATGACGGGTCGAGAAATTACTGATAACACTTACTAGTATATCTCTGAAGCAGCCCTGGACAGGTACTTCCTGTTATAGCCAATCGAGCACAGCGCAACATCAACCCCCAATACCGGGAGAGACGAAACCCCTCCTATTTCTCATTGCCTCCATATGATTCGGGACTGTACCCAAAAACCATCGTTTTGCACGTTCTCTTGAACGTGGTAAGATGGAAATCAAGGAACAGTGAGAATCATACAAGACTCTATTACGATCTTGGGTCTACAGACTAACATGTACCAGTGTCACCAGAGAACTGCTATCTGACGATAGATATAATACCATCTAGGAGTTCTCGGCGAGTCCGTCCAGTGTACCCAGTCTCCACTGAGCACCCGTATAGCTTCTCTGATGTCAAACACCAATGGATATGGGATCATCGATCGCCTACCTACATGAGTCGAGAAGCTACACGCTAGTGTACTCTGGTATATCGATGCCCTGTCTCGATACACCTACGACTATGAACATTTAAAGGATGTACTTAGCGACTACACTGTCCCCACTAGTATGATCTACATCATAATCCTGGTAGTCAAGTACTCATCCTAAGGGCTTTATCAACATGTAACATAGAGACAATCAGTGTACATGTTAAGATAAAGAGCAACCAGATAGCATACTATCATATCGAGCAAGAAAGTCCTCCTTATATATGTCCAAGCATCCACTACAATATACATCGTATTTACAGTAATGGCCTCTAGGGCATACATATAACTAACAAACCATTGGTAATAGTGCAAATGTCCTAGGTTATAATGTCAATGTACATGATGATGCAAATGCTACATGAAAATGATGTACGCATATGAACACAAGAATTATAAATAAGTCCTAACTATCGGGCGCTTTATGCCATCCAAGTGACTTCCCCGTAGATGTATACATCTACTCACCGGAATGTCTCGGCTAGTCGAATCCGATTACCGCCTTGTCTTTCCTTGCCGCGTCCAACGTCTCCGCGACGGATCCTATAATTGCACAAATAGTATATATGAGGCAAAACATTTATATAGACGTAAAGTCAAGACGATATGAAGCAACTAACGTGCACTAGCTAGACGCCTGTGCACTTAGTGCACAAAACGCGCGTAACAATGCCACAAACTACAACTAGGGGTTGCTATACGTAGCAAACACCAAACCTAGAGTCTAACGTTTGAATCACACAAGACATCACACAAACTAATTAGGAAAAAGGTTGTAGATCAATCACAACCTAAAACTTAACTAAAACCTTTTTTTAAAAAAAACTAGTTAGCTACCTTATGGTATTTAAGTGCAAATCTAGGTGGATTAGTAAGCCTATTAGTCACTAATTACACTTAATTGCCCTAATTAAACCATACAACATTAACTAAATCTAACCTCACTTAAACACACTAAACATGCAATTATACTACATAAACACCTAATTAAGACAATTAAAAGCAAAGATTAGCAAGTTAACAATTAGATAAGTTTTATACCTCAAAATGTTTTCGAAAAAGATCCAAACTTGCTAGCTAAAATGAAGACTTGAATCAAAGAACCTTGCTTAGTTTTGAAAATAGAATTTTTGTGATGATTTTAGTAGAAATTAGTGTTGATTTTTGTGGAGATTGAAGTGAGGTAGTGAGGTTTTGCAAGGAAAAAGGAGGGGGGGAATGAGGGCTGCGGTTTGAGGAGGAGAGGAAGAGAGAGAGTTAGGGTGAGGTAACCATACCTCCACACACACACACACCATACCACAATTAAAAATGGCACCGTATCTCTTTTATTTTATATTTAATCTTTTATGTAAAAACAAACTAGAACTATCTTGATTTTTTTTGAAAGTGAGCATGCTACAGAAATAGGTTTTTAGTTGTGTCCTGGTGCACTAATCATGTATTAACCTATACTAATTTGTAATTAACACTAATTTATTGTGTATGTGCATGTTTAAAATAATATTTAAAATTAATAAATAAGGAAAATAATTAAGTAAACTAGCAATTAAATAAGTAACTAATTAAACACCCATACATAAGCAACTACATAATTAAAATAGGTAAATTTATGTCTATGTGGAAAATAATTATAACTAGGTTTTACGGAAAACACGTGTTGTATTACTAATTATCATACAAATAACCTAAACGATTTTTAAAACATTACATTAACTCCACTTGGTACTTATAGAGTTTTGAGAGAATTTTGATAGAATTTCAGAATGGGGGAGAGCTAAGGCATGGGTTGGTATTTATAGTGAAGAATTTAGGGTATGGGAATTAAATTTTTTGAATAAATAGAATTCAATTGGTGTTAATTAGAGATTTGAAGGGTTTCTGTTTGATTACAGAAAAATCAAACAGTGCAGGGGAGTAGAGGGGACTCGAAGAAGTGTGTGTGCAAAGCATGAAGGCGATTAGAGACGATCCAACTGTAGGCGGCGGGCAAAGAGAGGAAATGGGCGGTCGGATCTTGGCCCCTTGCCCCGAGATTCATGCCAGATGTTTTAATCAGTGTTAACTTCTCGTTTATCCCGTTTGATTTTTCTGAAACTTTTCGATTCTCCGTGTATTGCACGTGCAACTCTTGGGCTTCCAAAAATTTAAAAAGAAAAATATTAAAATAATTGGGACTGAGTGGATTCGATCACACAAGTTATGTCACAGCAGTGTAGAGGCTTTATCAGTGAGCTATGAGTTACTTCTTACTTTTATTGAACAAAAATAACTTATAACTCCTAATTAGGCTGAAATACCCTTTCTATATATTAACCAGTAAATTTTGTACAGGGATTTCAGAGTCGTTACACTTATCGTTAAACTTATAACTCCTAATTCGGGGAGAGTAAAAGCGGGAAAGGATGAGCGCTATTATTGTCACAAGAAGGGGCGCTAGAAGAATGATTGCAAGGCTTTCAAAGCCAAAAACAAATTAATGCTTCGGTTTCAGGTGTGTTCGTGATTGAAAACTGTTCTTCAGTTAACTCTATATTATGGTCACTAAATACTGGTTCTGGTTCTCACATCTGTAATTCTTTGCAGGCACCGAGAAACCGTAGAGTGCTGAAAGAAGGTGATATGACCTTCAGGGTTGGCAACATAGTAAATGTAGATGCTGTTGCAGTAGAAGATTATCACCTGGGTTTGACGAGTGGACACATTTTGGTGTTATAAAACTGTTTTTGTGTACCAAGTATGCTGTGTAATATTATATCAGTATTTTTATTGTCTAATGAAGGATATAATTTTGCATTTGAAAGAATTATCATGAACATTCACTTAAATTAAGAACTGATTGGGTCAAGCACACTGGATAACAGTATATATATACTCAATCAACATCAAGTTTTCAATGTCTAAAACACACTCAAAAGAAAGGCTCCAGATTCAAACCAAGCCTTTTTATGGCATTATAGATTTGGTCATATTAATGAAATAAGGTTGACTAAGTTATATAAAGATGGATATTTGCATCCGTTCGTATATATATCATATGCAACCTGTCAATCATATATCAAAGGAAAGATGATCAAATCTCCGTTCACAGGACACGGAGAAAGAGCCACTGAGCTCTTAAGACTCATACACAGTGATGTATGTGGTCCGATGTCTACACATGCACGAAACGGTTACTCCTACTTCATCACTTTTACTGATGATTTCTCAAGGTATGGACATATATTCTTAATGAAACATAAGTCCAAGGCCGTTGAGAAATTCAAGGAGTATAAGAATGAAGTGGTGAAACAAACAGGTAAAAGTATCAAGATACTTCGATCTAATCAGGATGGAGAATACTTAAGTACTAGTTTCCTTAAATGTTTAAAAGAGAATGTAATTCTCTCTCAGCTTACTCCTCCGTATACACCTCAGCATAACGGTGTATCAGAGAGAAGGAATCGCACGCTACTCGATATGGTGCATTCCATGATGAGTAGTGCTGAGTTGCCACTTTCCTTCTGGAATTTTGCACTTGAATCAGTTGCATACCTATTGAATAGGGTTCCAACTAAGTCTGTACCTACAACTCCATATTAGATGTGGAGTGGGAAGAGACCATGTCTTAAGTATCTTAAGATATAGGGGTGTCTAGCTTTTGTTAAGAAGCAGAATCCAGACAAACTCGAGGTATGATCAGTTTTATGCAAGTTTGAGGGATACCCCAAGAATTCAAGAGGATATCTTATCTACCACACTGAAGAACGAAAGGTGTTTGTCGCTCGCCGCATAGTCTTTTTAGAGAACGAATTTCTTGCAAAAGAAATTAGTGGGAGCGCGGTAGAACTAGAAGAAATTCCAGAACCACAAAATACTACTGAAGACTTAGTAGAACCTCAGGTTTCAATAGAGCCTGACGAACCGATACCACTCCGTAGGTCTATTAGGCATTCTCATCTGCCTGAATGATAATATGGTTTCTCATAGACGGGGATCGAGGGGATTGCATCATCGACGATGATGAGCCTACTAGTTTTCAGCAGGCTATCACGAGTAAAGACTCGGTGAAGTGGCTGGATGCTATGAGATCCAAGATGGAATCCATGTACACCAACAAAGTATGGAATTTGGAAGTTGCTCCTCCTGGGGTAAAACTTGTTGGATACAAAAGGATCTTTAAAAAGAAGATTGGTGCAGATAGACAGGTGGAAACCTATAAAGCTAGGCTTATTGCAAAAGGTTTTCGTCAAAGACCAGAATTGGACTATGATGAAACCTTTTCTCCAGTGGCCATGCTTAAATCCATTCAGATCCTGCTTGCCATTGCTTCTTTCCATGACTATGATATCTGACAGATGGATGTGAAAACCGCTTTTCTAAATGGAAATTTAGAAGAGTGCATTTACATGGATCAGCCAGAGGTCTTTTTAGATAGTGGGAGCAGCGGAAAGGTGTGCAAGTTGCTTAAATCCATTTATAGATTAAAGCAAGTATCGCGGAGTTGGAACATCTGTTTTGATGAGAAGATCAAAGAATTTGTCTTTATCAAAAATGTAGATGAATCATGCATTTATAGGAAGATTGTAGGAGGAGCAGTAGTCTTCCTCGTATTATACGTGGATAACATATTCATGATAGGGAATGACATCCCTATGCTACAATCAGTCAAGCTCTTCTTGCCACAAAAGTTCTCTATGAAAGACTTCGGTGATGCCTCCTTCAGTCTGAAGATTAAGATCTATCGTGATAGGTCTAAAAGAATATTGGGACTTTCACAGTCCAGGTACATTGACACCATACTAAAGAGGTTTAGTATGAAAGATTCCAAGTGTGGTAATTTACCCGCTTGTCACGGGATCACCCTCTCCAAAGAGATGCCTCCAAAGACTGATGAAGAGAGGGCTCGCATGAGCATTATACCCTACGCTTCGGCGGTAGGATTTATAATATATGTGATAATATATACTAGACCAGACGTAACTTACGCACTTAGTGTAGTAAGTAGGCATTAGTCAAACCCAGGTGAGAAGCATTAGATGGTAGTAAAGAACATTCTCAAGTACCTGAGAATGACTAAGGAGATGTTCTTGGTGTACGGTAATGGGGACCTACAGATCAAGGCTTTTACCAAATCAAGCTTCCAAAGTGACAACGATGACTCTAAATCTGTCTCGGGTTATGTGTTTGCCCTCAATGGAGGGGCGGTGTGTTGGAAGAGTTCCAAACAGGACACCGTCGCAGACTCAGCGATGGAAGCTGAGTATATAGCTGCTAGCGATGCCGCAAAAGAGGCAGTCTAGATGAGAAAGTTCATTTCTGAACTTTATGTGGTTTCATCCATTGCCAATCCAATACCATTGTATTGCGATAACAATGGGGCTGTAGATTTAGCAAAGGAACCAAGGTCCCATCAGAAATCCAGACATATCTTAAGATGGTATCACCTGATCAAGGAGATCGTGGATTGCAAAGAGATCGAGGTTCAGAGGGTGGACACAAAAGACAACACAGCGGATCAATTCACGAAGGCCTTACCTCAAGGATAGTCCAAGTGGCTGTTCAAGATGTTGGTAATGCGTTATGCAAATAACTGGCCCTAGTAAAAGTGGGAGATTATAGGATATATATGCCATAGAGGCCATTATTTGTAATGGATACTATGGATATGTATATATGAACAAGACAATTTTGCTCGAAATGATAGTATACTATCTGGTTTACTTTTATCTTAACATGTGCATATGTTTTACTTGTTATTACGTATTGCTTATACATGTTGATAAATCCCATAGGATGTGCTTGACTACCAGCGTTGTGATGGCGATCATACTGGTAGGGGCTGGGTAGTCTATAAGCACATCCTTAAAATGTCCCTGGTCGTAGGAATATTGAGATAGGGCACCGATATTCCAGAATAGACCGGTGTATACGTTTCTAGACCTCGACGAGGGGAAATGTTTAGTCGCACAGCCATTGGTGTGTTTCACCTAAGATTGTATACATGTGCTCACTGTCAGTGGGTACACTGGACGGACTTGCCGAGACCTGCTGGATGGTATTATACCAAGCGTCAGATGGCAGTTTTTATGTGGCATATGTACATGTAGTCTGCAGACCTGAGATCATCATTTATCTCATGTGAGTTCCCACCGTGTTTTGATTACCACCAT
This sequence comes from Agapanthus africanus, assembly GCA_030015575.1. Taxonomy (NCBI): domain Eukaryota; kingdom Viridiplantae; phylum Streptophyta; class Magnoliopsida; order Asparagales; family Amaryllidaceae; genus Agapanthus; species Agapanthus africanus. The sequence continues at coordinate 317,879,137 of CM057338.1, read as the reverse complement.
ACCATGGCTCAAAGGAGTCGTGCAAACTGTTTTTAGTTGGGTATAGTCCCAAGCCACATGGAGGCAGTAAGTGATTGTTAGGGATTCGTCTCTCCCTGTATAGGGAGTCGATATCGTACTGTATTTGGTTGGTCAACACCATAAGACCCTGGCCAGGGTAGTTGAGAATTACTGATAGTTAGATCATTAGTTTCTCGGATGGTCTTGAACCACACCAACACAACTTATCAGGTTAGTAAGGGTCTGACGTTAACCACCCCTAGACCCGATATGCGATACTCTTAGACGAATAGAACGGACTGTACGGATATTGTCACAGTTAGGATCAGTAGGGGTTCAGATGAGTTTTCTCGTCGTCCTTCTTTTCGACAGATACCTAGGTAGCCGTTATGTATAGCTAGTGTCGCTGACGTGCTTGTGGTTAAACCCATTGCCAGCGTACTGTCGAGTCTTCAGAGTGTTAAACAGAGGGGTTCTCCGATTCAGGAAAAACGATGTGGAGGCTGTATGTTTATACATGCAGGGTTCCGGTTAATTACATGTATTAGTTGCGTGGAATTTGATCGGACGGATTATAATACTAGCGGGTTTAGGATTAAGCCGGTTTGTTAAATCAGATATTGATTTGATGCTAGTATTATATTAGTAGTATCATTCTATCTTTCGTGTATTCGTATTTTGATATGAATATGTGTATATATATACGGTAGAATGTATTTTGTATTTATACAAAATACCTTCTAGAAGATGACACCTCATCATACATTTTTTCTATTTATTGAAAATAGAAAATGAGGTGGAAAGGTGAGATGGTTTCAACCATGGCAATTATTTTTATTTATTCTGTAGGGTTCCTTAGCACTCTCACAAGGTTTTATAAGGCATTGGGTATGCAATTTTATAAAAATCTAGAGAGCAAAGCAACCCAAACAAAGGATCTAACTAGATAATTAGGGTTTATAAAACTTGTGAACAACTTTACACTAAATGAAATGGGAATACAACCTTTAAAGACCGGTCCTTCACTTCTAAAGCTCCGTGTAATAGTCCATTTGCTCCAAGTAGTGGTCTCCCGGATCTCCTTTGGCTCTACTAGGTGAAAAGAACGAGCTTGCTCAAAGATCTTCTAGGCCGAAGATGATCTACGTCGAAGAATCTCTAACACAATCAACATCTTCACTAATTGATGAACTAGGGAAGAAACAACCTATACTAAATGGCTAGTTTGGTATAGATTGGTGAAGTAGAAATTTTGCTCATTTTAGAATAATTTTTCTCTCTTTGTTTTCTTTTCTCACTCAAAACTAGAGAGCAATTGAAGGAGATGAAGAAAATGATCTCAAGAATGGAATGGCAACCATGGGTGAGAAAATATCATAAATAACTCATGTAGAGACTAAAGCATGGATAAAAATAATAGTTAGGTTAATAAATATCTAGAGTAAAACAAATTAGTGGACTAAGTCAATGGTTTCCACAAGCTTCTCCAAGCTTCAAGCCATGACTAATTTCCACCTAATTTTATTTATTCCTACATAAATAATTACCTACATTATCTTAAGTGTGGTGTGGGTCTCATACACCCATGTATTATGTATCATCAAGCATGACACAAAATAATAATACATTAATATATATCACATATATATTAATTGTATAAAGAGAAAACATTTTCTTAAGTGAGATAATATTAGTTAATGTATATTAATATATCAATTATATAATTACACATTAAATTATTAAATCAACACTTGATTTAATAACCCGGTTGTATCGCATACAACAGACTAATATCATTTATATGCATATCACATATACATATAACATATCATTGAATCAATACTTGATTCAACAATCCGGTTATATTACATATAACCTTTATCGCGAGATTGGAATACGGTATCACATACACGTATTAATCTCGGTCCCGCACATATCACATATATGCCCTACTTCGTTTCGCATAAGCTAGGAAATCTCTGTGTAGGACTCTAATGACTCGTCAATACGCCGGTAGTAGGTGATGATCATATCAGTCACCTACAAGCCGTCAGCGGTACTAGCTGGACGTAACGGCTACCTGGGTATTGAGCGATCAGAAAATCCACAAGCAAGCTTGTCCATACTCCTGTGAATCCAACAGGAACACTACCGTACAGTCCGGTCTCTTCGCTTGACATGTCACATATCTAGTCTAGGGGTGGTAAACGTCAGACCCCGGTAACTTGATAAGTCATGCCGATATGAGACTCATAACGGGTCGAGAAACTACTGATAACACATACCGGTAAATCTCCGTATGAGCCCTGGCCAGGGACTCACTAGTAAAATAAGGGGTTGCCCCTACGGATAACAACATCCGTAGGGGCAGATAAAGTTTGGCCCTACGGATTAATCCGTAGGACCAAACGGTTGCCCCTACGGTCCTTCAATATTTATTTAAAAATTATTAAATCTTAAAGTGTTGTTTGCCCCTACGGAGCCGCAAACCAAGCACCTACGGGTATATCTGTAGGGGCCTATAAATAGGGATTTAAGTGATCGATCCCTACGCTGATTATTTCTTATTCTCTTTATCGTTCGCAGCGAATCCAAATCCCCAAACCGAGATCGTCGTCGCCACCGCCCTGCAGTGACCTCGTCGTCGCCTAATCCAAGCCGAATCATCGTCGCCACCGCCTGCAGTGATCTCGTCGTCGCCACCGCCCTCCGTTCTCATTGTCACCGCCGCCCTCGTCGTCGCCGATTGCGTCTCCGTCGTCGCCTACAGGTTAGTTAAATATTATTTTAATGATGTTAGGGTAGCGATGAGGGTTAGGATTAGGTATCGGTTGTGGTTAGGGTTAGGATTAGGGTTAGGGTACGGGTTCGATCGGTTGGGGTTCGGCTGGTGTTGGGGTTAGGGTTAGGGTTTGGTTGGGGTTTGGTGTTGGGGTTGGGGTTCGGCTGGGGCTGGGTTGGGGTTAGGGTTTGGCCGGGTTAGGGTTTGGGGTTAGGGTTTGGTCGGGTTCGGCTGGGGCTTGGTTGGGGTTGGGGTTAGGGTTAGGCCGGGTTAGGGTTTGGTGTTGGGTTGGGGTTCGGCTGGGGCTGGGTTGGGGTTAGGGTTAGGCCGGGTTAAGGTTTGGTGTTGGGTTGGGGTTCGGCTGGGGCTGGGTTAGGGTTAAAAAGGTGAAATTTTAGGGGATTGATCTGGAAAATAGTGAAAGTCGATACTGTTTATTTGTGAATAACACAGTCCATGGTTTTTATATGAGAAAAAGGTCCATGAAAGTCTATGGGATTTATCTAAAAAACGCTGAAAGTTCATGTATTTATTTGTAAACAACAAAGTTCATGGTATTTATCTGGAAAACGTTGGAAGTCAATGGTATGTATTTGTAAACAACAAAGTCTATGGAAATTATGTGAAAACGTTAAAATTTCATGGTATTTATTTGTAACAAACAAAGTCTATGGTATTTGTTTGAAAAATATTGAAAGACCATGACATTTATATGTAATGGGTCAAAGTCATTTGGGTTATGTCAATCTTATTGGCGATGCTTTCTTTTTGTGCATATCCAAAAACTTTGAAAGTTCATGGTACCTATTAGAAAATATAAAGGGTTTTGTAGTGAAAGGAAAGAATTGGATTTAGAAAAACCGTGTGTAACTTTTAGAAATTCTATACACCCAAGTATATAGAAAAGGGTTAATTACGGATACAGCCTATGTATTATGGGGGTCAAACACTTATAACCTCTGAAGTATAATAATAAGCACTTTTGTTTGTTTTTCATTAGTGATTAATTTTTAGTTTGCTAATTATTCTTTTTCAGTATGGATACTTGATAGAATTACAATTGCTTTACTATTGTTTGCCTTTTTCCTTTTGTGTAGAAAATATATCCATTGTGTCATATGGACACTATTAATTTCACATCGATTCAAGGGAAAAATTGAGGAAGATTGTGTTTGTTATATCAAAAACCTTTTTGTTGAACCCAACAGGTGAAACTTTAGAGTTGTTATAGATAGCTCTTACATGTTTAATGCATGTACCATTGTTAAGAGAGTGCAAGGTGGAGAACAATAATTTGTTTCAACGGCACGTTTTTCAAGTTATAACCAATATATGATATTCGATGATAATATGAAACCTTCATATTCTCATCGATACTCATATAAAAAACTAAAAGCGCCACTTAGTCCCCGTCTATCGGTTAACATACGTGCGATACTCGTCGTGACCTAGAACTATACAAAGGTTGTTAAATATCGGACGGTATAGCTCGATACTAACAACAGTCGTATAGTCTACGTGACGAGAAAATTCAATCGTATGGTAACCCATAGATTTGTCCCGTGTGGACAAGTTAAGAATGTATAAAGCAAACGCCTTCATTCACTTGTGTTTTCATCCGTTTCGAGATATTTCGTCGGTACCTTCCGCTGGTTCTCCGTGTACAAAGATAGATTAGATGTTCATTTCAACGTTGTTTCACGGCTTTGAAATGATTATCTATTCTATTACAGTGTACTCGGAGAACAGCGGGGAGGTGCTGCCGAAATTTACTCGAAACGGTTGAAAGCACAAGTGATGGGCGTTCGCTCTATACATTCTTAATGGGATAGAAGCCTACCCCCGACAGCCGGAACACACACATACAACAAGAATACACAACAAACGCATAATTAGAGAGCGATTCGAGATGTTCGGGTTAAAACCAATATATGATATTCGATGATAATATGAAACCTTCATATTCTCATCGATACTCATATATGAAACTAAAACCGCCACTTAGTCCCCGTCTATCGGTTAACATACGTGCGATACTCGTTGTGATCTAGAACTATACGAAGGTTGTTAAATATCGGACAGTATAGCTCGATAGTAACAACCATCGTATAGTCTACGCGACGAGAATATTCAATCGTATGGTATCCCATAGATTTGTCCCGTGTGGACAAGTTAAGAATGTATAAAGCAAACGCCTTCATTCACTTGTGTTTTCATCCGTTTCGAGATATTTTGTCGGTACCTTCCGCTGGTTCTCTGTGTACAAAGATAGATTAGATGTTCATTTCAACGTTGTTTCACGGCTTTGAAATGATTATCTATTCTATTACAGTGTACTCGGAGAACAGCGGGGAGGTGCTGCCGAAATTTACTCGAAATGGTTGAAAGCACAAGTGATGGGCGTTCGCTCTATACATTATTAATGGGATAGAGGCCTACCCCCGACAGCCGGAACACACACATACAACAAGAATACATAACAAACGCATAATTAGAGAGCGATTCGAGATGTTCGGGTTAAAACCAATATACGATAATATGAAACCTTCATATTCCCATCGATACTCATATATGAAACTAAAAGCGCCATTTAGTCCCCGTCTATCGGTTAACATACGTGCGATAATTTATTCTTTTCAACGACAAACGCACACACAAAGCATATACACGGATTTTCTCCTTTGTCAGTAACTATCCCGTTCTTATATTTCTCAATATAGTCAGCATAACCTACAATTTATATGTTATACAGTCTAACATGGCCCATGAGTACGTCAGAGTTAAGGACTGGATGTATATGGATTGGAAACAACGTATGCAACCTAAGTTTGTCGCATGAGTTGCTGCTTTCCTTGAATTTTCACGCGCACATAATAAGATCATAATAGAGAAGATTCTCTGTCCGTGCGATAGATGTGGCAATAAGTACTGGCAGAAGGTAGAATTGGCAGAGCTTCATATTGTAAAACATGGGTTTACTAGACTTTATACAACTTGGAAATATCGCGGGGAAGGAGAAGAATGCAGTACTGCGGCAGAAGAAGAAGGAGAACACGATAATGCGGCAGGAGAAGAAGAAGAATTCGGTAATGCGGCAGGAGACGGAAATTTATTTCCATCAGAAGAAATGGAGGATATGGTAGAGGCTGTCCTAGGTGAATCTATTCGTACCGAAGATGACATTCCTTCCGGTCAAGGACCGCGTGCGGATAAATATGCAAATTTCATGAATGATGCTAGGAAACCAATTTATGAGAATGCGAAGTATTCCACCCTCTCATGGTTCGTCCAACTTTTCCAGATTAAGTGCCTAAATGGATGGAGTAACAAGTCATTCACAATGCTTCTTTCATTCTTGAAAGATTCTATGCCTCCGGGAAATAATGTGCCCGAAAGCTGGTACGAAGCCCAGAAGATGATGTCTGATTTGGGTCTAAAGTGCGAGAAGATTCAAGCATGTCCTAAAAATTGCGTGTTGTACCGGAAAGAGAATTCAGATTTGAAAGAGTGTCCAACATGCGGAGAGGCCAGGTATAAGCCGAAAGATTCTGATAAGAAGCCTGATATACCTGTGAAGATAGCACGATACTTTCCCATAACACAGTGGCTACAGAGGCTATTCAGGTGCAAGAAAACACCGAGACAATGATTTGGCATCACCGTGCTCCTCCAAGCGAAAATGGAAAAATAAGCCATCCAAAAGATTCACCGGCATGGAAGGATTTCGATAGGAAGCACGCAATATTCAGTAGCGATCCTCGCAATGTCCGGCTCGGACTGGCTACTGATGGCTTCTGCCCATTCAACTATATGGCTGGAAGTCACAGCACATGGCCCGTTGTAATGATAATTTATAATCTGTCGCCTTGGTTGGCTATGGACCAATCATATTTTATGATGCCTCTTCCTATCGACGGACCAAACTCACCGGGGAACAATATCGACGTCTATCTCCGACCTCTGATCGAGGAGTTGAAATCTTTGTTCATTGATGGTATAGAGACATATGATTCAAACACAAATACAACTTTCATACTGCGTGCGGTTTTAATGTGGACAATTAATGACTTTTCTGCGTATGGAATGCTATCAGGTTGGTCCGTACATGGTCACAAAGCATGTCCTCATTGCCATGAACACACAACATCAAAATTCTTGAATTTTAGCAGGAAGGTTTGTTATTGCGGCCATCGACGTTTTCTGCCTCCAGACCACCCCTATAGATTAGATACGGTTCACTTTGATGGTCATCAGGAGCTTCTTGGACCTCCATCCCCATTGTCCGGAGAGGACGTGACTGCTAAATGGGATGGTTACAATAACGTGACCTTCGGGATGGATCCGACGAAACAGGTCAAACCACAATATTGGAACAAGTTAAGCATTTTCTTCGAGCTTCCGTACTGGTCTACAAATTCAGTGCGTCATTGTCTGGACGTCATGCATATAGAGAAGGGAGTATCAGAGCACATACTTAACTTGCTTCTTTGTAAAGACGGGAAATCTAAAGACAACATGAATGCTCGGATGGATCTACAAGAGTGGGGAATAAGAAGTGAATTGCACCCTAGACTGGTAGCGGGTAAATGTTCACACCATAATATTGTATTATTATATTCCACATTCTTATTCGTTTTATAAATAAACAGGTGCTTTTGACGCATGTCTGCTACATATTACAGGTTACAGGTTCTTGGAGCAAAAACAGTGAAAACACAAAAGACGACAGAAAAAGGAACTTCTGACCAACAATTAGGAGGATCCTAGTCAAGCATAGACGAAGAACAGTGCAAGGTCCAAAATGTCAAGGCAAACGGTTAAAAGTTCGCTACAAGTTCTTCACTGAAAGATCTGGAACTAATGTAGAAGCCCAAATTGTAAAAGAACCAAAGAACCAGAAGCCAAAAAGGACCAAGAACAAAACCCTAAAAATTCAGCATGTGATCTGACCAAAGGGCCGCGGAACCGCGGCCCAAGGACTACATTTGCCGCGGTTCCGCGGCCATTAAGTGCGCACGTCGGTGCAAATTTTCTGTGTCGGTGCGTCGGTGCGGGGGTTTGGATTTTCCGTGGGCATATCTGTAAAATCACGTAGGCGAGAATCTGTAACCCTAGTTTTCCTGTTTACCTATAAATTGTAATCACAGATCAGTAAAACCTATGCCTCTTTTCATTTCACAAATTCAGATCTGTTCTGTATTATTGCTTGGAGAGAGCCATCAATAAAAATTAGTAAGTTAATTTTAATTCCTTGTTTTAATTCTCTTTTAATTAGAATGTCTTTTAATCCCCTAATGAGCGAGTAATCTCCTCGCTTGTTAGGGTTAGCCTTAGGGAAAGGTTTGAGAGATAAGATCTCTCACCCCTTTCATGCCATTCACACCTAAGAATTAAAACTCCATGCATGCACGCACAACCGCTCCCTACGGCACCCTACCCCTCGAGGTAACGGTGACACCGTAGTATAAAGGACCGGTTGCGCGTGTTTTCCATGGAGGTTAGGGTAAAGATCAATAAAGGAAGGACAAGAATCTAGAGGAAGAAACATCTTCCCAAAAGATTCTAATCCACTTCATTGATAATTACAATAACATCTAATAGATCTAAAATAAGGCAGTGAAAGCGGTGAGGAAACCTTTAATCTCCCAACTTCCCCTAAGCCTAACCCTAGCAAGACTTTAATTTAGATTAATTTAGTTTATTGATAGATCTAGGTTTTAGATTTAATAAATCAATCCAAACAACATTTAGAATCAACTCGTAAAAACACATTAAGAAAATTACACATCTCTGTGGACCGACCCGTATTCACCGGCTAGCTGCAAAGCGACGCCGTTTCTGATTACGGTAAATATAAGTTTTTGACATACGAATTTGTAAACCGGGCAAGTTTGTACTTCCCAATGCCGCTTATCATATGTCATAACCGGAGAAGAAAAGATTTCTGCAGGTGTTGCATGATTTGAAAGTCCCCACAGGTTTCTCAGGATCATTCAGCAAGAAAATAAAAATTGTGAAGGGCAAGATCGATGGGCTGAAAAGTCATGATCACCATATTATCGTGGAGCACCTTCTTCCATTAGCCCTCAGGACTTCTCTCCCCGACTCGGTTGGTTTAGTAATCAACGACCTATGTTGTTTTTTCAGGGAGTTGTGTGCTAAAACACTGGAGGTTGCGACGCTGGATAAACTAGAAAATTCTGTTGCGTTGATACTTTGCAAGTTTGAGCGTATTTTCCCACCGTCATTCTTTGATATCATAATACACTTGACGGTTCATCTTGCAACTGAGGCGAAGTTAGCAGGACCGGTACAATATCGATGGATGTATCCCGTCGAGAGGTACGTGTAATTTTTCGTTTCGCGCAATTTATAAATTTATTATTGTCCTGTATGCCCGTATTTATTTATTCAACATATTCTCATTAGGTACCTCTACACTCTTAAGAAGTATATACGCAATAAAAATCGACCAGAGGGTTCTATCATGTAAGGTTATCTTCTTGATGAAGCAATCATATTTTGTTCCCGCTATCTGGACAAGAACATTGAGACAAGGCTTAACCGACCACGAAGAATTCAAGACGGGCCATATGGTAAAGCCGAGTATAAGAGGATAGACACTATGTTTATCAACAAGATATACCGGTTTATCTTGCTTAATTGCGCATGTCTTGAACAAATTAGAGAGTAAGTTCTTTTGGATTAATTGTTATATCTGTGTTTGTGTGTGTATGAAATGATATAATATTAATGTCATAATTATTTGTCGAAAACAGAATTCATTTTAACGAGGTACGTGAGGGGCATCCTGATTGGAATGAAGAACATTTGGAAAAATACCATCAGGATAATTTTTGTGATTGGGTCACAGATCATGTAAGTTATTCGAATAACATTTTATTGCTATCAGTTTTAATCTAAACTTGTATCGTTATGTATTTGTCGTAAAATTTGTTTTGTTAGATCCACGATCTGAACTTATCTGCATCATTTGAGAGTGATTCAAGATGTTTAGCTCAATTTCCTAGTATGGAGGTTGCATATTACAAAGGATTTGGTGTCCTTGGATACAAATTCGAAGTTAAGGACATAGAAACATCTAGAACCACTCAGAATAATGGGATTGCGACGGTAGGATCGGACGGTGTGATTTACTATGGGTACTTAAATTGTATACTCGGCATCCACTATCCCGGACGATCAGAACCCTTTTATATATTCCAGTGTACTTGGTACGATCCACGAACCGATACGGACAGGTGGAGAAGCAGTCTTGGGACTTGGAAAGATGAATATGGATTGACCAGTGTGAACACACTTCGATTTTACGGTCAGGACGATCCGTTTATCTTTCTGAACCAAGCGTTCCAAGTATACTACTCACTGTGTTTGAAGCATCCGGGGTGGAGTGTTGTATGCCGATGGAAACCCAGAGATGTGTATGATGTCCCAGAATACGAGGACAGCGATGAGGACGAAGAAGAGAGAAGGCTTAAAGTGCTCCGACCGTCTGTTGCGAAGGACGGTTGTCTTCGACCGATCATGAAGTTACGTGGGTTAGAAATGACATCGACGATGAAATCCAAGTAGATATGTATAATGCGCCCACGAAACGAAAAAGGTTATCAGTAATGTTATATTATTACTTCATATTTTATGCTCTATACATATATAGTCAATACTTTTAATGATTGTCTAATGCGTCCACGAACCGTTTATCTAGATTTGAGGACGATGTCGGGAGCAGCGAGGGACGGCAGGAGCTCCAGCCGCGGCAGAGGCAGAGGCAGAGGCAGAGCGGTTCTGCCGCCCGGAGAGCTCCGTAGGGAGCTTCAGAGGGCCGGTCTTGCACCCAGATCGGAGACCCCTTCGGATGCCTCCTTCTGTGTGGATTTTGCCACATCTCCAGGTATACTGCACGCATATCCATTTTGAATGTAAAATTACAGATATTCATGCCTATTTATATCAAAATTACTTATATTGTCAATGTTTGATTGTCTAGTTGTTGGTGATGCATCCACATCTGGGACAGAGGCTACCCCCGCTCCTCCAGGTATGTTTATATATCATATAGTGTATGTATATTGATTTAGAATGCTATATCATAAATACACACATTCTTTTTGCTCTTACTTAGCAATTTTTATTATTGTCTAGCTGTAGGTGGTGACACCACCGCACCTGCGGGTATGTTTATATATCCTATAGTGCATGCATATTGATTTAGAATGTTATATTATTGATCTACATATTCTTTTTGCAATTACTTATATAATCTATTTTTAATTGTCTAATTATAGGTGGTGCGTCCACATCTTCCGCAGGGGCCACTCCTGCCGCTTCCATACCCTCCGCATCGTCTGCAGGTTAGTATGAATAAATTTAAAATATTTATTCATTTTACATATGCTCTATAGAATAAATATGAACTTCATGGAAATTTAGCGTCGATGTTTATTTTCTAGTTGGAGGGGATGCGTCTGCATCCGGAACCCCGGTTGTTCCTCACCGGAGGAACTATCGTCCCACTCGTGCTGCTGCCCGGGCCCAGGCTCGTGCGATAGTCACTGGAGGTATATATCACACTTGAATTTTCGTTTAACCATGATTTCTTAATACAACTATGTCTTATTATTGATTGTCTTGATATTTCGTGCAGACGCAGGGCCTCCTCATCCCCAGAGGGGGACTCGAGGCCCGAATCAGTCCCATAGGCTGAGGCCTAACAGAGCTAGGGGGAGGCAGCATTCCCCTTTTTTTTACCCTTGACTATCGCTATATCGGTCCTCATGCCGAGAGGTTCGGCCGGTATTTAGGGGACAAGAGCCGGCTCGTGAAGAACTATCCACTTCACGTTGAGTGGGGCGAGCAGCACCAGCGCTCATTCGCCCTCTTCTTTGATCAGGCTCGGGTATGTATTAATATATATTTTCATTTGATCTATCCAATATATTTATTATTAACACTTGCAATCTAATAACAATGTTTTTTTGTATTTTCAGTTGGATTACGATTTTCAGCCTGTAGCCGACCCTGATCACCCGGGGAGGGTGCTCGACCTTCATGCTCTGTACAATGACCTGATGAAGAACATGCAGGCCAAGGTCCGATACAACAGGAATGAGCTGAAGGCCGACTGCTACTCCATGTGGATGGCGACCCCTGAGGCAGAGAGAGCGGCCCTCCTATCTACTCCGGCGTTTGCGAGAGTCGACGTAGAGACATGGCCTCTATTGTGCGCTTATTTCGACTCCCAACGCAAACAGGTATGTATTTTAAATGTAATTCATTATTTATGATATAATTTATTTCTTTGTGTTTCTTAATTAGAAAATTAAATGTTAATGCGTTGTGCAGAAACAGGCCGCTCAGAATACAGAGAACAGGAAGTCGGCGAAGAGGGGTCGCCCCACTTACACAGGCGGCTCGAGGAACATTACTCGAGCCATGGAGTTATCGATAAATTACAATAGACCGACCTTTGTGATATTCTGCAATATTAAGAGTTATTTTCTAATATTTCTAATATTAAGAGTTACTTTCTAATAATGCAGACATCTCGGACCGTGGCGTCAGGTGGTACACCGAGCATGCTGTCCGCATATCTTGCCGTCCACGGCACCTCGACAGATCCCGCCACGGGCGAGCTTCGATATCCCGACGTCGCTACCCAGGAGTACTGCGTAAGTGTTAATATTTTTTCTAACCAAATTTGAAATTTTAGTTTTGGAAGGTTCAAGTTTAAATTTTATACTTATACTTTACTGCTTAATGTGGGTGTAGGAGCGGGTGGTTGAGCAGGCCCAGGCCTCGGGGATCGATTTTACCGGACAGAGCGATCCGAGGCTGCTGACCCCAGTTCTGGACGCCGCATACGGAGGGCACCACGGAGGTTGGGAGAGAGGCCGGGGACTGGGTCCTAGCAGGGCCCATATGAGGTTGGACTCCACCCCGGCGGTTACTTCCTCCGTCTCCAGTGACCGACGTGTCCATCAGGAACTGGAGAGCTTGAGGGCCACCGTTCAGGAGTTGAAGGAGATGCTGGTATGTATACTGCTTTATAGTAAAATATCATGTCATATTATATAGATATCAACATATCCATAATTAGTACATAGCTTGAGCTTATTTGGTTTTAGACTTAAGTTTGATTAATCATACATACAGATGTAATTAAAATAAACAACAAACTAGATATCCAAACGGGGTTTCGAAATAACTTAATAATGATACGAATTCGAATAATACACAGTTCTTACACGCTTATTACACACGTTAGGTCCAGACGCGACAGGGTACATCGGCCGAGCCTCCACATGCATCTCCTTCGGCTGCGGCTCCGCAAGCCACTACATCAGCTGCGGTTCCGCAGACAGCTCCTGTAGCTCCACCGCCCACTCAGACTCCCGCAGCCGCGGCTCCGCAAGCGACTACCTCGACGGCGGCTGCGCAGACCACATCGCCAGCTCCACATGCCGCTTAGACTCCCGCTCGCGCTGAATTGCAGAGTTTATTGACCGAGGAGCAAGCGCGCGTTATTCTATCGTTATTCAGAGGTGGAGCTGGACCGAACTAGGGTAGCTTTTTGGTTCTTATTTTTTGAAACATGTATTTATTTATATCATACACATTGTACTACATTTTGAAACGATATTGATATTGGTTTATATTTATATCATATTCAGTTTTTGGGTTTCTTTTGTATATTATATATATGCGTGAGATGTGATTATGAATACTGCGATATATGTTGTGTGATGATTAATTTTATATTTGATTGATGAATATATTATTGTGCACAGGGCGGGAAAAAATCAAGCAACCAATTTTTAAAAAAAAAATACAGATAATATGTACCTACGGATTAATCCGTAGGTACACATGTTGCCCCTACGGCTATGTCCGTAGGGGCAAAATATCAGCAGTAACTGATATTTCCCCCCTGATTTCAGTACCAGGGGGTTGGGAGTGCCCCTACGGACATATCCGTAAGGGCCACGGCCTCGCCCCTACGGGGTTATCCGTAGGGGCAAAATAACAGGAATCCTGATATTTTGCCCCTACGGATAGGCACCTACGTATATATCCGTAGGGGGTAGTAAATGGACCTACGGTTATGTCCGTAGGTACATGTAATATATTAAAAAAACAGTAAATTATATAAAAAAATTTACCCTACGGATTACTCCGTAGGGGCAACAGGACCTACACAGAAATCCGTAGGGGCAAGAATTTACCCGTAGGGGCAAGTTCAGGGCTTCAACTTGCACCTGCGGCCTTTGCACCTACAGGGTATTTTTTCGCCCCTACGCATATATCTGTAGAGGCAGTGAGTTGCCCCTACGGATAAATCCGTAGGGGCAACCCTTATTTGTAGTAGTGACTTCCTGTTATGGCCAATCAAGCACAGCACAACATCAACCCTAAATACCAGGAGAGACGAAACCCCTCCTATCGCTCATTGCCTTCATGTGACTCGGGACTGTACCCAAAAACCACCGTTTTGTACACTCTCTTGAATGTGGTAAGGTGGTAATCAAAGCACGGTGGGAATCAAACAAGACTCTATGACGATCTCGGGTCTACAGACTAACCTGTACCAGTGTCACCAAAGAACTGCTATCTGACGTTAGGTATAATACCATCTAGGAGTTCTCGGTGAGACCTGTTCAGTGTACCCAGTCTCCACTGAGAACCCGTATACCATCTTTGATGTCAAACAGTAATGGATATGGGATCATCCATCGCCCATCAAATGGGTCAAGAAGCGTATACGCTAGTCTACTCTGGAATATCGATGCCCTGTCTCGATACACCCTCGACTAGGAAAAATTAAAGGATGAGCTTCTAGACTACCCTGGCTCCATTAGTATGATCTGCATCATAGTCCTGGTAGTCAAGTATATATCCTAAGGGCTTTATCAACATGTGAGAGCAAGACAGTATCACAATACTAGTCTACATGTTAAGATAAAGAGTAGCCAGATAGAATACTATCATGTTGAGTAAGAAAGTCCTCCCTATATATGTCCAAGCATCTATTGTAATATACAATCGTGTACAACAATGACCTCTAGGGTATACATACAACTAACAATCTCCCACTTGTACTAAGGCCAGTTGTTGTAGTATCTCATACCCAACGTCCCAAAAACTCTCAAACTGTATCTGGGGTTTTGTCCTCTGTGAGTGGATCCGTCGTGTCATTCTTCCTATCAACTCTCCTGACCTTGATCGGCCGGAGATCAACCATCTCCCTGATCAGGTGATACTGCCTAAGAATATATCTAGATCACTGATGGGACCGGGGTTCCTAGGCCAAGGCCACAGCTCCATTGTCACCACAATGGTAGGAACCAAGTTCATCTCATGAACATCTATACCCAGACAACCTCTTTGGTAGCATCGTTGGCAGCGATGTATTCACCCTTTATCATTGAGTCTGCTACGGTATCTAGCTTGGAACTCTTCCAACATACCGTCCCTCCACTGAGGGTAAACACAAAAACCCGAGACTGTCTTACAGTCGACCTTATCACTCTGGAAGTTGGAGTCTGTAAAGGAATCCACTTGGAGTTCACCATTACCAAATACCAAGAACATTTCTTTAGTGCTTCTCAAGTACTTAAGAATGTTCTTCACAGCTGTCCAGTGATTCTCTCCAGTATATTCTTGACACCTACTCACTACACCTAGTGAGTATGCTATATCAGGTCTGGTACATAACATCACATACATGATAGAGCCTACTGCCGAAGTATAGGATATCCCTTGCATGCGAGCCCTCTCCAAATCAGACTTGGGGGACATCTCTTTGGAGAGAGTGCTTCCTAAGATCGTGGGTAAATTCCCATGCTTGGAATCTTCCATACTAAACCCCTTTAGTATGGTGTCAATGTACCTAGATTGGGACAATCCCAACATCCGCTTAGATCTATCTCTATAGATCTTAATCCCTGGGATGTAGGAGGCATCATCCAGATCCTATATGGAGAAATATCGTGATAAGAGGAGTTTGACCGAGTTTAGCATAGGAACACCATTTCCTATCAAGAGTATGTCATCCACGTACGATACGAGGAAGACAACCTTACTCTCTACAACCTTTTTGTATATACAAGGTTCATCTACCATTTTGATGAAGTCAAACTCTTTGACTGCCACATAAAAACAGATGTTCCATCTCCGCGATGCCTGCTTTAATCCTTATATTGATTTAAGCAACTTGCATACTTTTCCGCTGCTCCCACTGTCTACGAAGCCCTCTGGCAGTGTCATGTACATGCTCTCTTCTAAATCACCATTTAGAAAAGCGGTCTTGATGTCGATCTGCCAGATTTCGTAGTTATGGTATGCAGCAATGGCAAGTAGGATCTGGATGGACTTAAGCATAGCCACTAGAGAAAAGGTTTCATCAAAATCTACACCTGGTTATTGACGACAACCTTTTACAACAATTCTAGCTTTGAAAGTCTCAACTTTTCCATCTACACTAAGAATCTTCTCAAGATCAACTTGCTCCCGATGGGCTTTATCCCTTCAGGTGAAACTACCAAAGTCACTACTTTGTTGGTGTATATGGATTCCATCTTAGATCGCATAGCATCCAGCCATTTCACAGAGTCCCCAGTTGTGATGGCCTGGTCGAAACTAGTTGGGTCATCATCTTCCATGATGCGATCCTCGCTCCTACTGTTATTGAGAAAACCGTAGTATCTCTCAGGCGGATGAGGAACCCTACTAGATCTGCGGAGAGGCCGAGGTTCGTCGGGAACAATTGAATCCTCTGGTTCTACCAAATCATCAGTTGTTAGTTTGTCTAGCTGGAACTTCTTCCAGTTCTACTACATGACCACTAATTTCTTCCATAAGAAATTCCTTTTCTAAAAAATGTGGCATGCTGAGAAACAAAACACCTTTTGCTCCTCAGTATGGTAGAAGATATACCCTCGCGTATATTCAGGATATCCAACAAACTTATACAGTACTGACCTTGCCTCGAGCTTGTCTGGATTTTGCTTTTCAACATAGGCCGGACAACCCCATATCTTAACTCATTTAAGATATGGTCTCTTCCCCTTCCATATCTCATATGGAGTGGTAGGCACTGATTTGGATGGAACTCTATTCAATAGGTATGCGGCTTCTCAAGCGCATAACTCCAAAAAGAAACAGGTAACTCAGCGTTACTCATCATAGAGCACACCATATCTCATAGGATGCGAATCCTCCGCCCCAATACACCGTTGTGCGGTGGTATATACGGAGGAGTAAGCTGAGAGAGAATCCCATTCTCTTATAAATAATCCAAGAACTCCATGCTCAAGTATTCTCCTCCCCGATCAGATCGAAGAATTTTAATACTTTCACCTGTTGGTTCTCTACTTCGTATTTATATTCCTTGAATTTCTCAAAAGCTTCAGACTTGTGTTTCAAGAGGAATGCATGTCCGAATCTTGAGAGATTGTCAGTGAATGTAATGAAGTACGAGAAACCAATCCGGTC
Source organism: Agapanthus africanus (assembly GCA_030015575.1). Taxonomy (NCBI): domain Eukaryota; kingdom Viridiplantae; phylum Streptophyta; class Magnoliopsida; order Asparagales; family Amaryllidaceae; genus Agapanthus; species Agapanthus africanus. The sequence continues at coordinate 317,861,844 of CM057338.1, read as the reverse complement.
ATGTGTAGACATGGGACCGCATGCATCAGTATGTATCCGTCTCAAGAGTTCAGTAACTCTTTCTCCGTGTCCAGTAAACGGAGTTTTAGTCATTTTACCTTTGAGACATGACTAGCAAGCTTCATAAGATGTAAATTCAAACTGATTTAAATATCCATCCTTTATGTAACTTAGCTAGTCGTGTCGCATTGATATGACCTAGTCTACAATGCTACAAGAAAGATTCGTTCATTTCTGAACTTTTCCTCTTGTGTGTGTTTTGTACGTTAAGAATTGTAGTTTGATTTAGAACGTATATGCCATTACATAACGTGCATGATCCAATCAACTTTTGATTTAGGAAAATGTTCATAACATTATCCTGTAATAAAAATTATATCCTTCCTTACATAATAAAGAAACTGATATAATATTGCATATCAGGTTCAGTATATAATAACATTTATTCAGAATCAATGTATTACCAGTTGGTAATACAAGATGATATTCCCTAACTGCTTTGGCTGCAACACTTGCACCATTCCCTACTACTAGAGAATGATCACCTATTCCCGGTTCTCTACCTGTCTTTATCCCATGTAACATATTACATATATGGGATCCTGATCCGGTCTCAATACCCAGGACATAGATTGTACTAAGAAACAGTTCTCTGTAAAAAAAACACCCGAAGAAGATGCATCAACATGCTCATTCCTCGATCGGGTCGCGTGGGAATCCTGATATTCCCCTATTTCCTGCTTGGACTTATAACAATTATAAGGTAGAGCGGAACCAACGTTCCCCTGCTCAGTATAACCAGCGGGTTCGGTCAATACATCCATATTATTATCTTGATTAAGGCATGACATGGTCGCTACCTGGAGAAAGAGAGAAGAAAACACTCGCTTGCGCTCTTGCAAGATTAGATTGGTTATTATTTTATCTAATCAGGATGGATCCCACTGTTTTTATCAAATCTTCCTTCAAACCCTAAAAGGTAAGACTAGCCGGGATTAATTACACCCTACAAGTTCGCCAATATTTCGGCCAAGCCAGTGTAGGTACTTTGAGGGAGGTTCCCCGTGCTCTCGCACAGACCTAATTAAAATAAACCTCATTTTCCCATAGGCATAACCCCATTAACACCTTTCTAGACACCTATTTGATCGGCTAATTATAAAGTGCAAAACTCTCTCAGGAGTAACTCTTAATCGAAGTGGGTATCGGGATCCAACTATCTCATAGAAGGTATGCAATCTCATTGCAAATTTCAACTCTTGAAATTCCCGATAAGGTTTTTACCCCTAGTGACTTATGACCTTAACTATGGTCAACAAATCATAAGCATTAGTCAAGTTCTACCCGTCATTTCGTGATTAATTGACCCACTCATATGACCTTTAACTATGGTTAACAAAGTCATATAAATGTCCTAATTAATCGCATCATATGCTGTGTAGGAAAACATCACTTAGCTACCGTACACTACGCCTTAACTATGGTCAACAAACGTAGAACGAATACTAAGTACTCTACTTCCTAAAATGACGGAGGGTTGTGGATGGTTTTTATGAAAACCTTAAACGTTTTGAACTTGATATCGTTGTAGAATCGAGTGATTTGAAAATTAGTGGTTTAAACTCCGCTTTTAAAATCGAATAGTTTTCAAAACAAACCGAATGGGTTATAGCATTTGCTAGATTTTGCTAAAGAGGTCATTCCCGGTGAAGGGATCTCGGCTCTTTCCACATCGAATGAGGTGCTGGATATTCATCAAGGAATACCGCTATGCAAAGAAAGAACTAGAGATACCTTTTTGAAAATTTGATTCTACAACATCTTTAGGTTTCTTTCCTTTCATTAATCTCATTAACGAAGTCCCATCATTTTTGCTTCCTAAGCATCACAGAAAAAACGAAAATACAACGTACGCTTATGCCATCCGTATTCGCCTCGGAGTCCCGTCATGCACCGTTAGGTTAGTTAACTAACGGCAGAGCAGGGAAAGGACTAGCACGGGTGAAAAGCATAAGCAACGTTTATTATATATCATATATATAATAATAAAGCATTTGTCTCACGCAGTTATCACAGAACATTGCAGCAGAAGTCAACATATGAAATATTGGATATATTAGGAATTCCGCGTTTTAAATTAAGCCAATTAAAAACACGGATTCCATGGTCGAGATGAATAGCCAAACCCACATCCCTAGACCCCTACGAGAGTGGCAAGCAACCCTAACAATTCTAGAGTTAGGAGACCCAGTCTCGACTCCTCGAGATGGTTTCCCACTGGACTCTAGAACCCGGTTACTTGTGCTTCCCGCCTTGGGTCTATCCTAATACGAAAAAGTAAATAATATACATCAATGGTGACATCATCCTCAACCCGGAAGTGTCCCAATAAAAGAATATTACATACAAGTTTTTACATGAATGAAAATAAAAAACTCCCATCTCACGCAAAAACCCCCGGCTATTCAAACACGGCGATCCAATATAACATATCCCAGCAACACATAACATCACATGTCATCAACGTAAGTAAATATGCGTATCCCAATTTTCGTTGACATATAGCAACGAAACCGGCGATACACCACATATTACACTTACGGTCGCATAAAAGAAATTGAAAAGTACAATAATTGGAATCCGCAACCACCTTAGATATTATAAACCCGAAATATCACATACTTCGGATTTCATGCCTAACCAAATGAATTCCTTAAACATTATAAGCCCGGAATATCTCATATTCCGAATTTCATGCCTAATCTTATAAACCCCGCATTTTAGTCTCAATATTGAAAACACTTTTTAATAACCAGTCGGAAATTCAACAAGATTCCCGACAATCTGATCGAATGCTCGTCGGAAACTTTAGTAGACGGCCGCACCCCACCCCTACCCCCCGATGCTGTCGACGAAGTGCACTTAGGCGGAACACCGCGGCCGCGAGCACCCGGGAGGATGCTTTTAGCAACGGGGTTCTCCTACAGTCACTTGGTCGGGGCTTTGGTACGTGGCTATCTAGTAATGTTACCCGGCGAGTATCCGCGTACACTACGTGATTGTGACAGAGTTTTGATCCATATCAAAATCCCGTGGCAACCGATCAAATGAGACTGAATTGCTAGGTTTACAAAATTCAAACTAGTTTTCACAAACTAATTATTATGGATTCCAAATATTGTATCACATATATAAATCAAACCCGAAACAATGTTGAAATTACGAATACGAAACACTCTTAATTGCCACTCTAGAAAGATAACATCACATGCTATGTTAGCAAAAACAAACAATACCTGAAACACCAAACCCCAGAGACTGGAACACCAAAAAAAAATGAAGCCAAGAACTCTATAAAAAACCAGCCAGGCCGGGTTTTTCTAACTTTTCGCCGGATCAAATCCGGTGGAATTAGCTCAATTTTCTCTGGTGTTCATATTACATCATATGTAATATTCTGCACTTGTTTAAATAATTTTCAGAGAACTTAAAAAATTCGACAGAAACTATGAATTTTGTTTCAAGGTTTCGGAGTTGTTTCGGTTTTGTAATTCTGTTAACATCGTCTAATTCTCTAACTTGGCTCTGATACCACTATAGGGTTTCTTAGCACCCTAACAAGGTTTTATAAGGCATCAGGTATGCAATTTTATAAAAATCTAGAGAGCAAAGCAACCCAAACCAAGGATCTAAAGGGTTTATAAAATATGTGAATAAATTTACACTAAGTGAAATGGGAATACAACCTTTGTAGATCGGTCCTTCACTTCTAAAGATTGGTGTAGTAATCCCTTCGCTCTAAGTAGTGGTCTCCTGGACTCTCCTTTGGCTCTACTAGGTGAAAGGAATGAGCTTGCTCAAGAATCTTCGAGGCCGAAGATGATCTACGTCGAATAATCTCTAACTCAAGCAACCCCTTCCTTAATTGATGAATTAGTGAAGAAACAACCTATACTAAATAGCTGGTTTGGTATAGATTGGTGAAGTAGGAATTTTGCTCACTTTAGAATAATTTTTCTCTTTTTGTTTTCTTTTCTCACTCAAAGCTAGAGAGAAATTGAAGGAGATGAAGAAAATGATCTCAAGAATGGAATGGCAACCATGGGTGAGAAAATATCATATATAACTCATGTAGAGACTAAACCATGGCTAAAGATAATGGTTAGGTTAATAAATATCTAGAGTAAAACAAATTAGTAGACTAAGTCAATGGTTTCCACAAGCTTCTCCAAGCTTCAAGCCATGACTAATTTCCACCTAATTTTGTTTATTCCTAAATAAATAATTACCCACATTATCTTAAGTGTGGTGTGAGTCTCATACACCCATGTATTATGTATCATCAAGCATGACACAAAATAATAATACATTAATATATATCACATATATATTAATGTATAAAGAGAAAACATTTTCTTAAGTGAGCCAATATTAGTTAATGTATATTAATATATCAAATATATAATTACACATTAAATTATTAAATCAACACTTGATTTAATAACCCGGTTGTATCGCATACAACCAACTAATATCATTTATATGCATATATATAGCATATCATTGAATCAACACTTAATTCAACAATCCGGTTATATCACATATAAACTTTATCGCGAGATTGGAATACGGTATCACATACACGTATTAATCTCGGTCCCGCACATATCACATATATGCCCTACTTCGTTTCTCATGAGCTAGGAAACCTCTGTGTAGGACTTTAATGACTCGTTAATACGCCGGTAGTAGGTGATGATCATATCAGCCACCCACAAGCCGTCAGTGGTACTAGCTGGACGTAACGGCTACCCGGGTATTGAGCGATCAAAAGATTAACAAGCAAGCTTGTCCATACTCCTATGAATCCAACAGTAACACTACCGTACAGTCCGGTCTCTTAGCTTGATATGTCGCATATCTAGTCTAGGGGTGGTAAACGTCAGACCCCAGTAACTTGATAAGTCATGCCGATGTGAGGCTCATAACGGGTCGAGAAACTACTGATAACACTTACCAGTAAATCTCCGTATCGGCCCTGGCCAGGGACTTCCTGTTATGGCCAATCGAGCACAACGCAACGTCAACCCCCAATACCGGGAGAGACGAAACCTCTCCTATCGCTCATTGCCTCCAAGTGACTTGAGAATGTACCCAAAAACCACCATTTTGCACGCTCTCTTGATCGTGGTGAGGTGGAAATCAAAGCACAGTAGGAATCAAACAAGACTCTATGACGATCTCGGGTCTACAGACTAACCTGTACCAGTGTCACCAGAGAACTGCTATCTGACGTTAGGTATAATACCATCTAGGAGTTCTCGGCGAGTCCTATTCAGTGTACCCAGTCTCCACTGAGCACCCGTATACCATCTTTAATGTCAAACACCAATGGATATGGGGTCATCTATCGCCCATCAAATGGGTCAAGAAGCGTATATGCTAGTCTACTCTGGAATATCGATGCCCAGTCTCGATACACTCTCGACTAGGAACAATTAAAGGATGAACTTGTGGACTACCCAGGCCCCACTAGTATGATTTGCATCATAGTCCTGGTAGTCAAGTATACATTCTAAGGGCTTTATCAATATGTGAGAGCAAGAAAGTATCACAATACTAGTCTACCTGTTAAGATAAAGTGTAACCAGATAGCATACTATCATGTCAAGCAAGAAAGTCCTTCCTATATATGTCCAAGCATCCATTGTAATATACAATCGTGTACAACAATGGCCTCTAGGGCATACATACAACTAACATATTCATTTGTGAATTCTATTGAAGTATGACTAGTATTTTAATAAAGAGAAAAAATACTTGATATTATTTTGGAGCCAGCCATTTCTTCAACTCATTCTCATATTGCCATTCTCTCCTCTCTCTTGATCTTACCTTCATCCTCAACCCTAACCATTCTCATGAGTTCAGAGCCATGGGGTTTTAAGATAGAAGAAATCACTACTAACCATCTCCATATAATCTAAACTAACTACTAGATGGCTATTTACTTTCTTTTGAAAGTAGAAGCTTGAATCTAGGACCTTCGGGTGGATCATCTAGGTTCGAGGGAGCCGACAACCAAGCTAGATCAAGGACCCCAAAAAGAGCTTAAGAAGAGGAGTCAAGACCCGAAGGACATGAACCTATCGGTATAACCCTCTTTACATAGTAGCTATAACTCCTTTTAAGTAGTTTAATGTTTGGTTAGATTCTAGGTAGTTGTTTCTAGTGCCAAGTTTATTGAAAAGTTAAAGTTTTTTGGTTCTGCAATGGCCGCGGTTAGCGGCTAGGGCACTAGGAATCCTTACAATGTCACTCCTTCTGCTGCGTCTTCTTCCTCTTTAGAAGAAGGAACTTGACTTGGGGCTTTTCCCCTCATCATTCATTTTAGGAGTGGGACATGGCTTCTACGTCCCATCCATGAGTTCTGGTTCAAATGGGCTATTCCACTTGACTGCAGGACCCGTTTGTAGCCTTAATATCCTTTTTTTTTTGAAGAAAAGACTATCTTACAAGGTGATTCATCCGCCAGCAAGCGATATGCTCCCGGAGTAAGTATTTGCATCTTGATCTTTAGAAGAGTAGAAACCGTGCTGTCACTATTTTGGCGACAGGTTGATTCAGAGCCGCTCATTTTTTGTTGAGCGTTAGCGACAAATGCAGTCTTGTCTCTGCTCTTCATATGTCTTCATCGGAAGAGGATGCGTCTTGACCTATCTGATCCAACCAAGCCATTTTATCTATGAGCTCTTGGAAGATCGTCGACTTGAAGGGGGCCATATATGGGAACACATTTAAATTTAGGTCAAGGGTGGCTATTAATATTCCCACGGTTGCAACTTCGTCGATGCGCTACTCGCATTTAGACCAAAGATTTCGCCATCGGGTAACATACTGAACCCAGTTCTCATTCGGTCCAACCATTTCATTGACCAATGCCGCCACGGTAGTGCGTTTATTCGCACTGGCGAATCTCTGAGAGAAGAGCATCTCCATTTTGTCGAAGGTATTCACGGAGTCATTTGGGAGTTCTATATACCATTCGAACGCAATGCCCGCCAGACTGCTGACGAATTGTCGAAGGAGCAGTATATCATTTCCTCCAGTGTTGCCACACATTGACTTAAATTGTGCAATGTGCTGGCGAGAATTCCCGGTTCCTTTGTATATGTGGAACGTCGAAAGTATATATTCTGGCGGGTACTGTATTTGATCGTAGCATGCCGGATACGGTCAACCAGTCTTGATTGACCTATTTAAAGCTTCACTGGCATAATAAGCTTTGACTTGCTGAGCGATTTATACGTTCAACTTTGCTTTTGGAGTCATTTCCTCCTTAGTCATTGACGAGGCTTGCTGAGGATTTGAAATACCATCCTTGTCTTTAAGAGTGACTACCAGCGGTTCATCTGCCGGTGGTTCTGATTAGACCATCATTCCAGCCATATTCTGGATTAGAAGGGCCTTCTGGTTCATTTTATCAAACATCTCCGCCACCTCTTCACCCATTTTCTTGTGAGTGTGCTTCAGGAAATCAATATCTGACTCCTGCCCTACTCTTTCTTCGGGTGCGTCTTCGGGATTTTCCTTAGGCAATGGATTAGTGAGTGCTGTCGCCTGAGCAAGTATCTCCTGCAGTTTTTCATGTTGCAGTTGAGCATTTGTCGGAGACCGAGTATGCGGTCCGTGACTAGTAGAAGCACGACCTTCGTTTTTGGAGCTCACCATGTGGGTTGTGTGGACTACCATGCCCCCAGGATTAAAGCATCTGGAATCTTGACCCTTGGAGTTTTCCTTGGGGATTTGGATTTTATTAGCCCTCACTTTTTTGTGAGAAGCTGCTTTGACTTTAGGAGGAACTGCCTTGGGATGAATCCCCTTGTTTTTAGAAGGAGAGTTGTCAGAGTTTCGCTAATGTTTAGGGGAAGAGCCACAGACTACGACTAAGTTCTTCACCTGCTTCCATACCTTATATATGGATGGGGAAAGTCTCTTTGAAGAGCAAACTAGTTTCTGCTCTTGTTGGATCTCTACGGGTTTCGGAGATTTTTTCAATACCGCGGTAGGGGAATTTTGCCTGACCCTTCGTAGCAGTCCAAACCTGTTCCCGGTTGGAACAACATCATTCGCCATCAGAGTTGGAATCAACCCGGACGGAGAACTGCCCCAAGCTCGTCTTATTTGACGCCTGTTTCGACGTCGATGATGTCTTTTGACCATAGTTTCTTCAGTCTTAGGAGTTTGCTGAGCTTTCCCCCTATTCTTTTTGAAAGCATGAATATTATGCCCCTTTGTTGACCTTAGTCTTTGGCGGGTGCCAATTGTTTGGAGACAGATTCCGTTGGCAAAACTGAAACTTGAGGATCTAGTCTATGGAAGACAGACCTCTTCTTGGCTTCCTCCTTCGGCGTTGAGGCACCGAGGGTAGGAGGTGGGAGTATCGACCTAAAGAAAACCCTTTCAAATCTTGAATAGCCGGATTGCAGAGATTTAAAGCTGCAGGTGGCCCATACTTGACTCCACAAGATGTGACAGAGCTTGAGTTGCAATGAGTGGAAGTAAACGCCATTCTGCATAGAGAAGAAATGCCAGGTTTAGTATCCTATCACCCAAGGGAAACTACAAACATATATACCGCGATTATTTAATCGCAGAAAAACACGACACATGAAGTGTGAAGTGGAAAGATGAAGAGGTCCCACCGGACGTGTCAGAATCTGTTTACCAGTGAAGACCGGACCGAGACGTTGAGACGTCTAGCCTGAATTTAGGGCAGATGTTATTTGGAGATAACCACCCATCTCTCCGAAAATACCAAGTTGATTTATGGCACAGTATATCAAAGGTTTGGATAGATGCGCCCGATATAGCAGACTTTATCAGATTCCCCCTCATTTGTGAGTGATTTTTTATTGTAGGGACGCTCTTCCCTGCAGGCGCAAACCTCTACAGTTAATTACGGTATCGCGTTGCGATAACAGCTTTCTCCTGCTCCAGTAGTTCATTTCATGTCGTGTCGTGTTTTATTTATTTTGGTTGCCTGTGGATTGTATACAGAGACTAATTTATTTCATCGCCCGTAGGACGCGAATTAGTCCAAATCCATATATTTTAGATTTGGGGATTGGACTTAGGTTGAATGTATACCCTTAGTTCAAGGATGTTATATTTCATTTAAAGATCGTTAATCTGTTTTTAGATTAAGATCAACTTAAATATATGAGCATTTGGGCTCAATTAATTTTAACTTAGAAAACGTTAGTCTTATTTGAGACTAAGATCAACTTAGCAATATTTTCAGCATCATTAAATTTTATTCAGATCCAACAACAGAGCATTTGGGCTCAGCTGCAAGAGAATTTCAGAGGGACTTATCCAATTTGGGTTTGGTCTGCTCAATCTTTTTCCTTTTATTCAGAAGTGCTAAGCACTTGTTTGTTGCTCTGTTTGCTCGGTCTTGGGCTTTTTCCTTTTATTCAGAAGTGCTAAGCACTTATTTGTGGCTCAGGCGCTCACGTGGGAAGCACGTGAGGTGCTCAGACATAGACGCTGCCTAATCAGTGCTAAACACTTAGCCATTTTGACCACATATATATAGTGCTCATCACTTTTATACAGCGCTCACGTGTGTTTCACGTGAGGCACTGAGTCTTCACCTCTGAGCGCTCATGTGGGAAGCACATGAGGCGCTGAGTTACTGTTTTTGAATGCTCACGTGGGAAACACGTGAGACGCTGTGCTCTTTCTTTGTTGAGCGCTCACATGGGAAACACGTGAGGCGCTGAGCTTCTCTTTTATGAGCACTCACGTGTGTTTCACATGTGGCACTGAGTTCCTTTAGAGATTTAACCTCTTTTTATAGAAGTTTAACTTCTGTTTCATGGTGTTTTGGCCATTAATGATCACCAAGATCTATTTTTTGAAGATCTGAGATCGATGTTATTTAAGAACAAAGTTCTTCTGTTTTTTATAAGAACTAAGTTCTTTATATACGGTTAAACCCTATTATTATTTTTGAAGAAATTAAATTCTTGGAATCTGTGTCTTTTCTCTCTTTTCTTTTTATCTAGTTCTTTTCCCTAGATTTTGAGTCTGAAGAATAGAATCCCCCGATGAGAATTAAATTATCAACCTGTATGGAGATCTGTCTTACGGATCTCAGACCCAAAGAAAGAACTGAGTTCTTTTTATGAAGAGTTAAACCCTTGTTTTGCCTTTTTATTTATACTAGGCATAGGAGATATGTTTATCTCTGCTTTTTTTTACCTAGGGTTTGAGAGAGAGAGAATCTTCTTCTTCGAGGAAAATTAAATTCTTGTATTTTTAGAGAAGCTTATGGGGTCGATTCTCCGTATGAGACTTGAAGTCTCGGATCCTTTATATGGGAGTGGAAAATTGTTAATTAGTTTGAGAAAATCTCTTATTTGAGAGATACCAATTGATTTAATTGGTCTCAAAAATTGTTCAGGGGATTTTATCCACCGTTGGATCTTTTGATCCAGAGAATTTCTGTTTTACAGAATATATATTCTTGTTTTCAATAAGATTAGGGAAATATTTCCATATATACAGAATTTAATTATGTTATACGGTGATTTTTAATCACCATTGAATTTTTAATTCAAGGGTTCTCTGTTTAACAGAGCCCATCTTTCTTTGTTTAGAAAGATATAGGGAAATATTTTCCCATCTCATTGGATCTTTGATCAACATTTTTCTGTTTAACAGAAAATATCTTTCTCATTTAGAAAGAACATGGAGATATTTTCCCCCAATAGAATTTAATTCTATATTTGATGATTTTTAATCACCATTGGATTTTTGATCTGACGGTTCTCTATATAGAATTCAATTTTATGAGAGGCTAAAAAGTATGTTCTCTCGTATTTAACACGTGACCCCACTGTGGGTTTTAATCTTCTTATATTTAGCACTCATATACTTTGCATATGAGCGCTCACGTATTTAACACGTGAGGTTGGTTTGCCCTCTTTTGGTTGTTTATTCTCAACACTTGAATACTTTGCATATAAGCGCTCAAGTGTTTAACACGGAAGGTCAGTTTGGCTCTATTTTGATTGTTTATTCTCAACGCTTATATACTTTGTATATAAGCGCTCAGGTGTTTAACACATGAGGCCCAAACTATGGGAATGCTTTGAATATAAGAAATCGCGTGATTAACACGTGAGCCCAGTTTAGCCTTTTTGGTTATTTCTGTTTAGCGCTCATATGCAAAGCATATGAGTGATCACATGTTTAGCACGTGAGTCCAAACTGTTGGTTTTATAGGGTTACCTTGCGCGACAGTAAGGTTTCAGGAGGCATCGTCCATACTGTTTTCAAATTTTTGCCGTACTAAAGAACCCTAACTCTAGAATCTTAACTAGAGATTTAAACAAAACAACATGCAAACAACTTTGCATACAAAGTGAATGAGGACTACAACCTTTGTAGACCAGTTCTTCACTTCTAAAACTTCGTGTAGTAGTCCCTTCGTTCCAAGTAGTGAACACCCGAACTCTAGTAAGGGTTCACATGAAGAAATGAACAAGCTTACTCGAAGTCTTCGAGGCCGAAGATGATCTACGTCAAGAACACTCAAGCTCATGCTACCTCTTCATTAATGGTAGATTAGTGAAGCAAACAGCCTAAACTAAATGGCTAATATAGTAGAGAATGATGAAGTAGGAAATGGGCTCACTTTAGATTTAATTTTCTCACTTAGAAAAAAGCTAGCAAGCTTTTTCTCAATGAAGAAGAAGATCAAGTGGAGATGAGAATGAAACTCATGAGGTAAGAATAGCAACCATGGGTGAGTTAGTGTCATACACTAACTCATGTAGAGAATTAACCATGGCTAAGGATAATGGTTAGGTTAATAAATATCTACAAGTAAAACAAAGCTAGTGGACTAAGTCAATAGTTATCAACAAGCTTCTCCAAGCTTCTAGCCATGAGATAATTCCACCAATTTTGAATTACTTTGATAAATAAAAACCCTAGGATTATCCTAAGTATAGTGTAAGTCTCATACACCCATGAAGTATGTGGCATCAAGCATGACACAATAAAATGTACATTAATATATATCATATATATACTATTTGCACATAAGTGAGAAAAAGAATACTTAGTGAGCAAATATTAGTTAATGTAAGTTAATATATCAAATATATAATTATACATTAAATTTTCAAATCAACACTTGATTTAATAATCCGGCTATATCACATACAACCGACTAAAATCATATGAATCAACTTATCGAATCAACACTTGATCCTATAACCCGGCTATATCATATATAACCGACCGATATCACATATCGCGAGAATAGAATGTGGTATCACATACGCGCATTAATCTCGGTCCCGCACATATCACATATGTGCTCCTACTTCGTTTCGTATAAACCAGGAAACCTCTGTGTAAGACTCTAAAGACTCTTCAATACGTCGGCAGTAGGTGATGATCATATCAAACACCCATAAGCCGCAAGCGGTCTGCAAAACGTAACGGCCACCCGGGTATTGAGCGATCAGAAGATCAACAAGCAATCATGCTCATACTTTTGTGAATCCAATCAGTAACACTACCGTACAGTCCGGTCTCTTTGTCAGATATGTCGCATATTACAGCCTGGGGGTGGTATAACGTCAGACCCCAATAGCCTGATAAGTCATGCTGATGTAAGGTCCATAACGGTTCGAGAAACTACTGATAACACTTACCAGTAGATCTCAGCAACCCTGGCCAGGGATTTCCTGTTATGGCCAATCGAGCATAGCGCAACATCAATTCCCAATACAGGGAGAGACGAATCCCCTCCTATTGCTCATTGCCTCCATGTGACTCGGGATTGTACCCCAAAACCACCTTTTTGCACGATCTCTTGACCATGGTATGGTGGAAATCAAAGCACAGTAAGAATCACACAAGACTCTATGACGATCTCGGGTCGACAGACTAACCTGTACCAGTGTCACCTGAGAACTGCTATCTGACGATAGGTATAATACCATCTAGGAGTTCTCGGTGAGTCCGTCCAGTGTACCCAGTCTCCACTGAGCACCCGTATACCTTCTCAGATGTCAAACACCAATGGATATGGGATCATCCATCGCCCATCATATGGGTCGAGAAGCATATACGCTAGTGTACTATGGAGTATCGATGCCTTGTCTCGATACTCCCACGACTAGGATTATTTGAAGGATGTACTTGCCGACTACCATAGTCCTACTAGTATGATCCGCATTATAATCCTGGTAGTCAAGTACTCATCCTAAGGGCTTTATCAATATGTAATAGAGAGACAATAAGTGTACATGTTAAGAAAAAGAGAAACCAGATAGCATACTATCTGTTGGATATATGTATGCCCTAGAGGCCATTATATGATAGTGGATGTATCTATACATGTATATATATTCAGTATACATTCTTGCTCGACATGATAGTATGCTATCTGGTTCTTCTTTATCTGACATGTTGATTTGATAATGCTTATTATTCACTCATACATGCTGATAAAGCCCTGAGGATATTGGCTTGACTGCTCTGATTATGATGGAGATCATACTAGTGGGACATCTGTAGTCTATAAGCATATCCTGGAAAGTCCCTAGTCGTAGGTATATCGAGACGGGGCATTGATATACCAGAGTAGACTAGCGTATGTGATACTAGACCCATACGATGGGCGATGGATGTTCCCACATTCATCGATGTTTGACATCAAGATCATATACGGGTGCTCAGTGCTGACTGGGTACACTGGACGGACTCACCGAGAACTCCTATATGGAATTATATCTATCGTCGGATAGCAGTTCTCAGGTGACACTGGTACATGTTAGTCTGTAGACCCGAGGTCGTCATAGAGTCTTGTGTGTTCTCCCACTGTACTTTGATTGCCACCCTACCACGGCTCTACCGAGTTGTGCAAACAGGTGGCCGTTGGGTACAGTCCCGAGACACACGAAGGCAATGAGCGATAAGAGGGGTTTCGTCTCTCCCGGTATTGGGAGTTGATGCTGTGCTGTGCCCGACTGGTTATATCAGTAAGTCCCTGGCCAGAGCTGCTGAGATTTGCTGATAAGTGTTATCAGTAGTTTCTCGATCTGTTATAGACCATTCACCGGCATGACTTATTGAGTATTAGGGTCGATGTGACCATCCCTAGGCTCGATATGCAGCATATCTGACGAAGAGACCGGACTGTACGGTAGTGTTGCCGGTTGGCTCGACGGGAGTTGTAACAGGTTCGCTTGTTTTCTTCTGATCGCTCAATACCCGGGCGGCCGTTACGTTTAGCTGACCGCTTGCGGCTTGGGGGTACTTGATATGATCATCACCCTCTGCCGGCGTATTGAAGAGTCTTAGAGTCCCACACAGGAGTTACCCAGTCCAGGCGAAACGTTGTGGTGCGCGTATGCGATATGCGTATGGACCCGATTAAAATGCGCGTATATGATACCGTACATTGATCGGACGGCTTGCTTTTGGTGGGGTCATATGTGATATGGCCGGATTGATAAATCAAGTGTTGATTTATCATTTAACCATTAGTTTTCTCACTTAAAACCTTTTCTTGAATGATGGATGTGTGCATGCATGTATGTTTTTCTTTCTTTCTTTCTTACTAGTTTCATGCACATATGGATGTGCATACATACATACATACATACACCCATCTATCATGGTTGTTTATATATGGAATAAGATGGCAATATAAGACTCACACCATGGTTGAATATATGGATTATTATTTGATTTATTGTTTAAAACAAAATAGAAAAGATAAGGATAATTCTTGCTTGCTTCTACATTCTTCTTTAAACCTAACCATTCTCACCTACCTTTAACCTTGAGTTATCCTTCTCTTTATGTTCTAAAACTCAAGTTAAATAATGTCTCCATCATTTTAACCATGGTTCATAGTGAGAAGAAATAAAATATATAATGATATATTTCATTTTTCTTTTCATGGTGATCATTCTACTCTTGTCAAAATAAAAAGCCATCTTCTTCCTCCTTCACCATTTGCACTCTAGTTTTTTCTAGTGAGTAAAATACACATAAAGAAAGGTTTTTGAAGTGAGATTCTAAACCACAATATCATTCTATACAAGTTTAGCCAACTTGTTTAGAGTGTTCTCTTCGATTCTCGAAGTTGCGAGCTTGGACGGCGAACTCCGGGTGGATCGTCGTGGACGTGAAAGGACTTCAAGAGGACCTTCTTCCAACACCCAAGACACCAAGGAGTCCAGCGAAAGGGAGCTACAAAGGTTTTAGTCTCGAAACCCTAGTTTTGTTCGCTTTAAGTTTCGTAACCCTAATTTTCTAGGATCGATTCCTTTGCATGCTTGTTTAGCACCATCAAAATTTAAATTTTGGGACATGTGATGCTTCAAAACTCATTGTAGGGTGCTAGACAAACCTTACATTGGTATCAGAGCCGACCTAGAACATTAGGCGACCTTTTTACGAAGTTAAAACTCCGGTCGAACCGAAATACGGCATTTTAGAGTGCTCTCTGGAAATTTTCTAAAATTTGAAATTTTTCAGAATTAAAAATATGTAAAAAATTCAGCAGGTAAAAATAAGGATTACGGTTCAAATTTTTTTCAATGAACAGTAATTGTTGCCGCGGAAACGCGGCCTAAGCTTGCTTAGGCCGCGGTTCCGCGACCGTATACATCAATTCATGGATAATTTTTTTACAGTAATTCTGGAATCTGCTTGTATATTTTTTTGGGTATTTTTAATCTGTATTTAGTTTTGAAAAATTCTGGAGATGATTTTGGACTCGTCGATTCGATCGGAATTTTGATTTCGTGGCTTTTCCGGGTAAATTAGAAAGTATTGAAGTGTTTGAACGAGTATCATTTGCTCACTGTTCACGGGGTTTAAATACTTTGGAAATACGTGCAAGTCTTTTTGTGGTGGTCCCTCTAGAAGACAATAAACCTTAACTCGATTATGTGACCGTCTTGAACTGCCCTTTGAACCTTAGGGTTTGGGGCAGTACGGCGTGCCACATGTGAGGCGTTGGGTTGACCCTTCTACGGCTGGACCGCTACTACTATGTCACACTCCGGATTTTTTAACCCTGCTCAAGTGTTGAGCTTTAGTGAATCTTAGGTACTTGATCGTTCGTTCGAAAACTTTAATACTGTCTGTTTATCTGGAATGTGATACAATATGTGGAATTCATATAGTTTAGGCATGAAATACGAAATATGTGATATTTCGCATTTTTGATGTCTAAAGAGAATGTGGATTCCAAATATTGTAGTTTTACACTTTCTTTTCTGTGACCGTAAGTGTAGTATGTACGATATCGCCGGTTTCGTTGCTATACATCAACGACAATTAGGGTATGCATACTTACTTACGTTGATGATATGAGATATTATGTGTTGCTGAGATATGATGTGCAGGATTGTCGCGATTGAATAGCCGGGGTTTTTTTTTATGTGAGATGAGAGTTTTATATTTTCATTCTGTAAATTCAAATGTAATGTAATATTCTTTTATTTGGGGCACTTCCGGGTTGAGGTTGTGTCACCAGTGTTGTATATTATTTACTTTTCCGCATTAGGATGGACCCAAGGAGGGGAGCACAGGTGACCGGGTTCTGGGGTTCAGTGGAAGGCCATCTCGAGGAGTCGAGACCGGGTCTCCTAAACTCCAGAATTGGTAGGGTCACTTGCCGCTCTCGTAGGGGTCCAGGGTGTGGGCTTGGCTGTTCATCGCGACTGTGGAATCCGTATTTTCTATTCTGGCTAAATACTAAATACGGACGTCCTAGTATATCCCACGTTATATCTATGTTTCTGCTGTCTGTGTTCTGTGATATCTGAGACGAATGACATATTATATATATGATATATAGTAGACGTTGCTTCTGTTTTACACCCGCGCTAGTCCCGTCCTGGTATGCCGTTAGTTAAGTAACCTAACGGTGCATAACGGAATATTGCGGCGAATGCGGATGGCATAAGCGTACGTGTTATTTTTGTTTCTTTTCTGTGATTGGCTTAAGGACTTAAATGATGGGATTACATTAATGTGATTAATGTAAAGAAAATAAACCTAAAAAGATGTTGTAGAATCGGATTTAAAAACCACTCGGCTATTTATGAAAAAGCTATATTTCAAAACTGCGGAGCTTAAACCACTCCTTTTGAAAACCATTTGATTCTACAACGATATCAAGCTCAAAGCGTTAAAGATTTTCTTAAAAATCATCCGCAACCCTCCGTCATTTTAGGAAGTAGAGTACTTAGTATTCGCGCTACGTTTGTTGACCTTAGCCAAGGCGTAGTGTACGGTAGCTAAGTGATGTCTTCCTACAAATGCATATGATGCAGATTAATTAGGACGGGCATATGACTTTGTTGACCTTAGCCAAGGGTCATGTAAACGGGTCTAATTAATCAAGAAATGACGGGTTGAGCTTGACTAGTACTCGTGATTTGTTGACCTTAGCCAAGGTCACGAGTATTAGGGGTAAAAACCACATCGGGAATTTCAATAGTTGAAATTTGCAATGAGATTGCATACCTTCCATGTGATGGTTGGATCCCGATCCCACTGTGGGCAATAGTTGCTCCTAGGAGAGTTTTACAGTTTACAATTAGCTAACTCATTAGGTGTCTAGAAAGGTGTTAACGGGGCTCCGCCTCTGGGAAAACGAGGTTTACTTTAATTAGGTCCGTGCGAAAGCACGGGGAACTTCCCTCAAGTACCGACACTGGCCTGGCTGAACGGTTAGCGAAGTTGTAGACTGTAATTAATCCTGGCTAGTTTTTCTTTTTAAGGTTTGAAAGAAAAACTCGATAAAAGCAGTGGGAAACATCGATTAGACAAGATAATAACCAATCTGATCTATGCAAGAGCTTTCGCTGAGTGTATTCTTTTCTCTCTCTTAATGGCAGATACCCATGACAGGACTCAAGCTTTTACTAGATAAAAACAAACTGAATGGGACCAACTATAAAGACTGGCTGAGGAATCTGAAAATCGCCTTGACTTATGATAAAGTATCATATGTACTCACGGCTTCAGCCCCGCCCGTCCCAGGTCCAAAATCCTCAGTTGCGGACATTGAAGTCCGCAAGACATAGGACGCTGACTGTGCCACGGCAAAATGCCTCGCGCTTGCATCGATGGATAACACACATCAAAAGCAGCACAAGGATATAGACATTCACGGTATATTGCTCCATACAAAGGAGTTGTATGGAGAGCAATCCCGCGTATTACGATACGAAGCATCAAAGAAATTATTTCAGATGCGAATGGCCCCTGGCACACCAGTAGGAGACCATGTTCTGAAGATGATAGCTCTTATAGAAGAGCTTGAGGACCTTGGATGGACGATAGACAATGAACAATATATAGATATTATTCTGCAGTCCCTTCCCTCCACCTTTGCTCAGTTCATAGTGAACTTCAACATGCATGGCATGGAGAAGGAACTCCCTGAACTCCTTAACATGTTAAGGAGTGCAGAGAGCACTATGAAGTCAGCAAGAACTCCCGTTATGACTGTTGGACAATCTTCTTCTTCTCGCCCGAAAGCTAAGGCCAAGGGAAAGAAAAAGAAGAAGCCCACCAATCCTAAAGGTGGAGTTAAAAAGGTAAAGGGAAAGGAAAAGTCCAAGGCTGGAGACTCAGGGAAGGGCGAATGTTTTCATTGCCACAAGACAGGACATTGGAAGCGCAACTGCACGGAGTACTTAAGTCTCAAGAAGAAGCATGGGGATGCTTCTGCTTCAGGTGCGTTTGTGACAGAAAACTGTTTTTCAATAAACTCTGCTTCCTGGGTATTAGATACCGGTTCAGGTTCTCACATTTGCAATTCTATGCAGGGGCTGAGAAATAGAAAGGTTTTGAAGACAGGTGACCATACTCTCCGCGTTGGAATGGTTTCAATGTACATACAGTCGCAGTGGGAGAGTATCACTTGGGGTTGCCATCTGGATGTATTTTGGTTTTAAATCCATGTTATTTTGTACCAAGTATGCTATGTAATATAATATCCGTTTCTTTGTTGGACAATGAAGGATATAATTTTGTATTGCAGAACAATGTTATGAATATTCACCTAAATCAAATGTTGGTTGGGTATGGTACGCTTAATAACGGAATATATGTCCTAAATCAACACACAGTTTTCAGTATACAACAGACTAATAAAAGAAAACTTTCAGAATTTAATGAAGCTTTTCTTTGGCACTGTAGACTTGGTCATATTAACGAAACAAGACTAAACAAGTTACACAAAGATGGATATTTAAACTTTTTGAATATAAATCTTATGCAACTTGCCAGTCTTGTATCAAGGGTAAAATGAACAAAACTCCGTTTACCGGACAGGGAGAAAGAACTACTCAGCTCCTAGGCCTCATACATAGTGATGTATGTGGGCCAATGTCTATACAGGCTAGAGGAGGTTTTTCATACTTCATTACATTCACTGACGATTTCTCAAGATTCGGTCATGTATTTTTATTAAAGCACAAGTCCGAAGCTTTCGAGAAATTCATTGAATATAAACAAGAAGTAGAAAAACAAACCGGCTTGAGTATCAAGATGCTTCGATCAGATCGAGGTGGTGAGTATCTCAGTACAGAATTTGCAAACTTCCTAAAAGAGAATGGGATTCTCTCTCAGCTCACTCCCCCTTACACACCACAGCACAATGGTGTGTCAGAACGACGGAATAGGACCCTATTAGATATGGTCCGGTCCATGATGAGTGACGCTGAGTTACCCGTCTCGTTTTGGGGGCATGCATTGGAGACTGCAGCATTTCTGCTAAACAAGGTTCCAACCAAAACCGTATCTACCACGCCATATGAGATATGGCATGGGAAGAGACCATCTCTTAAGAGAATTAAGATTTGGGGTTGCCCGGCCTATGTTAAAAAGCAGAATCTGGACAAACTCGAGACACGGTCAGTCATGTGTAACTTTGTGGGATATCCAAAGAATTCTTATGGATATTAAAAAGCAGAATCTGGACAAACTCGAGACACGGTCAGTCATGTGTAACTTTGTGGGATATCCAAAGAATTCTTATGGATATCTATTCTACCACAAAGAGGAACAAAAAGTGTTTGTTTCTCAACATGCCACATTCTTGGAAAAAGAGTTTTTCACAGATAAAGATGATGGCAAAGTGGTGGATCTAGAAGAGGTTCTAGAGACACAAACTACAAATGACGATTTGGTTGAACCGGCTGTTGCAACAGAAACTGAAGAACCTCGGCCACTCCGTAGGTCTGGTAGGACTTCTCGCCCACCGGAGAGATACTACGGTTTCCTCATTGATGGTGACAGAGAAGACTGTATCATGGATGATGATGATCCTACCAGTTTTCTGCAAGCTATCACGAGTAGAGACTCTGTGAAGTGGCTGGATGCCATGAGATCCGAAATGGAGTCTATGTACACCAACAAAGTATGGACTTTGGACGTTGTACCCCCTGGGGTAAAACCTGTGGGGTGCAAATGGATCTTTAAAAGAAAGATTGGTGTAGATGGGTAGGTAGAGACCTATAAGGCAAGACTTGTGGCGAAAGGCTTTCGTCAAAGACCAGGTTTGGACTATGACGAAACTTTTTCGCCCGTAGCCATGCTTAAATCCATTCGGATCCTACTTGCTATTGCTGCTCACTACGACTATGAAATCTGGCAGATGGACGTTAAAACAGTATTTCTAAATGGAGATTTAGAAGAATGCGTTTATATGGATCAGCCAGAAGGCTTCATTGACAGTGGGAGCAGCGGGAAAGCATGTAGATTGCTTAAATCCATATATGGGTTAAAGCAGGCATCTCGGAGTTGGAACATCTGTTTCGATGATGTTATCAAAGAGTTTGATTTCATCAAAAATCCAGATGAACCTTGTGTTTATAAAAAGGCTGTAGGAAGAGCTGTCACATTCCTCGTATTGTACGTGGATGACATTCTTCTGATAAGAAATGATATTCCTATGCTACAGTCGGTCAAATCTTTCTTATCACTGAGGTTCTCTATGAAGGACCTGGGCGATGCCACATACATTCTGGGCATAAGGATCTATAGAGATAGATCCAAAAGGTTATTGGGATTGTCCCAAACCAGGTACATTGACACCATCCTAAAAAGGTTTAGTATGGAAGACTCCAAACGGGGTGCCTTACCCGCTTGCCATAGGGTCACTTTCTCCAAGGATTCTTGCCCAAAGACCGATGAAGAGAGAGCTCGCATGAGTATTATACCCGATGCTTCGGCAGTAGGATCTATAATGTATGCGATGTTGTGTACACGCCCAGATGTAGCTTATGCACTTAGTGTTGTAAGCAGGTATCAATCCAACCCAGGGAAGAATCACTGGACAGCTGTGAAGAACATTCTTAAGTACTTGCGAAGGACTAAAGAATTGTTCTTGGTGTATGGTAATGGAGATCTCCAAATGGAGGCCTATACCGATTCGAGCTTCCAGAGCGATAAGGACGACAGCAAATCTATCTCTGGGTTTGTATTTACCCTTAATGGAGGGGCGGTGAGTTGGAAGAGTTCCAAACAAGATACCATTGCAGACTCTACGATGGAATCTGAGTACATTGCTGCAAATGATGCCGCCAAGGAAGCCGTCTGGATGAAGAAGTTCGTCACGGAGCTAGGAGTAGTTCCAACCATTATTGATCCAATACCTTTGTATTGTGATAATAATGGGGCTATGGCGTTAGCCAAGGAGCCAAGATCCCATCAGCGGTCCAGACACATCCTGAGGCGTTTTCATTTGATCCGGGAGATTGTAGATCGCCGCGAGATCGAGATTAAGAGAGTGAACACAAAGAATAACGCCGAAGATCCATTCACCAAGGCCCTCCCTCAGCCGCAGCATGAGCGACTTTTTGAGATGTTGGGTATGAGATACGCCAATAACTGGCCTTAGTGCAAGTGGGAGATTGTTGGATATATGTATGCCCTAGAGGCCATTATTGTTAGTTATATGTATGCCCTAGAGGCCATTACTATACATAGGATGTATATTGTAGTGGATGCTTGGACATATATAGGGAGGACTTTCTTGCTCGACATGATAGTATGCTATCTGGTTGCTCTTTACCTTAACGTGTATACTGATTGTCTCTCTGTTACATGTTGGTAAAGCCCTTAGGATGTGTACTTGACTACCTAGACTATGATGCAGATCATACTAGTGGGGACATGGTAGTCCATAAGTACATCCTTCAAGGTCCCTAGTCGTGGGTGTATCGAGACGGGGCATCGATATACCAGTGTAGACTAGCGTATACCTTCTCGACCCATACAGATGGGCGATGGATGATCCCATATCCATTGGTGTTTGACATCAGAGATGATATACGGGTGCTCAGTAGAGACTGGGTAAACTGGACGGACTCGCCGAGAACTCCCAGTTGGTATTATACCTTACGTCAGATGGCAGTTCTCTGGTAACACTGGTACAGAGTAGTCTGTTGACCCGAGATCGTCATAGAGTCTTGTGTGATTCCGAATGTGCTTTGATTTCCACCTTACCACGTCCAAGAGGGCGTGCAAAACGGTGGTTTTTGGGTACAGTCCCGAATCACATGGAGGCAATGAGCGATAGGAGGGGATTCGTCTCTCCCGGTATAGGGAGTTGATGTTGCGCTGTGTTCGATTGGCTATAACCGGAAATCCCTGGCCAGGGTTGCTGAGATTTACTGGTAAGCGTTACCAGTAGTTCCTCGAACTGTTATAGACCTCATATCGACACGACTTATCGAGCTATTGGGGTCTGACGTTTACCACCCCTAGGCGAGATATGCGACATATCAGACGACGAGACCGGACTGTACGGTAAGTGTTACTGGTTGGATTCACAGGAGTGTGAGCGGGCTTGCTCGTCGATCTTCTGATCGCTCAATACCCGGGTGGCCGTTACGTTTAGCAGACCGCTTGCGGCTTGTGGGTGATTGATATGATCATCACCTGCTGCCGGCGTATTGACGAGTCTTTAGAGTCCTACACAGAGGTTTCCTGGCTCAAGCGAAACGAAATAGGAGCGCATATGAGATATGTGCGGGACCGAGAATAATGCGTGTATGTGATACCGTATTCTATTCTCGCGATAAATGTATCGATTGGTTGTATGCGATATAACCTAGTTATCGAATCGAGAATTGATTCGATAAGCCGATACATTGGATATTAGTCGGTCATATGCGATATGACCGGATCGTTAAATCAAGTGTTGATTTAATGATTTAATGTAAAATTATATATTTGATATATTACTATGCATTAACTAGTATTGGTTCACTTTAAATGAATTTTCTCACTTGAATTGCACATTGTATATGTGATATACTTTTGTGCACTTGTTTGTATCATGTTTGATGATACAAGCTCACTTGGGTTAGTGTAAGGAATTAAACCATGGTTATATGAATGGTTAGGGTTTTGATTATTTACTTACTTATTTATTTATTTATTTATTTTGGAAAAGAAAATGATATGGTGGCTTTCTTTGTTTGCTTGTTGAAGCTTCATGAAGGTTTGAACAAGTCCACTATATTTGTCTCATGCTTAACCCTAACCATTCCCACTAACCATAGTCTATTCTCTACACCTAATCATGGTTGCCATATGATAAGTATTGATATTATTTTCTATTTTGAAAACAACTTATCATATTATCTTCTTCTTTTTCTCCTTCTTCAACATGAAGAAAGCTTGCCTCCATCAATGGCAACTTGAGAAAAAGAGTGAGAAATCCAATTCTAAAGTGAACCCACTTTCTATTTCTTCATCCTCTACCACTTGCCAAGTAGTATAGGGTGTTTTCTTCACAAGTTTCATGGCTTGGTGAAGTTGGAGCTTGATCTAGTGTTGCCTCGACGTAGATCATCTTCGGCATCGAAGCCGACGACCAAGCCCGCCCATTTCTCCGATGAAGCCGACGCTAAAGCCCGGGATTTGATTTGGATAGCAAGGAGACTTCATCATGGAGCTATGGAGGTGGAGGACCGGATCTACAAAGGTTGTATTTCCGTTCACTTAGTTAAGTTGTTAACTAGTTGCATGTTTCGCCTAAAATTCTAGTTAACGATCCGTATTAGGGTTTCTCGGCACTTGTATTTTTGAAATTGGCATGGTTGATGCCTTGTGAGACCTCATTAGCGTGCCTAGGAACCCTACAGTGGTATCAGAGCCTAGCTAGAGCCTTAGGCGATGCGTAGACGGAGTTTGAAGTCCGATCGAACCGAAACCCCAATTCCAAACTTGCTCTCTGTACTTTTTTGAAAAATGTGGATTTTTCTAAATTAAAAATATGCAGAAAAATAAGCAGGGTTTTATAAGAATTACTGTGCAAAATTTTGGTCGTAATTCCATCAAACCACCGCGGAACCGCGACCTTATCCTACGTGGAGCGGCGGTTTCGCGGCAATACTGTTGCATCGTTGACCAAAATTTGTACAGTAATGTTTATATTTGACTGCTGTATTTTCTGGGATATTTTAACTTTTACTCAAGAGTTGAGTTTTCTGGGTTGTATTGGGGACTCGGTGTTTCGATCGGATTGTCTAATTTTGTCTATGTGTTTTTCCGGATAATTTTTGAATATTTTAAAAGTTCGACCAGATATAAATACCCAATTTTTCCCCTGCCGGAAAAATTTCCAAGTGTTGGATTTTTCCGTGGTTTAAAGACGTTCTAAGTAGTGCAAGTAACGCGATGGACCCTCTAGAAGACAACAAACCTTAACTCGATTATGTGACCGTCTTGAACTGCCCTTTGAACCTTCGGGTTTGGGGCAGTACGGCGTGCCACATGTGAGGCGTTGGCTTGACCCTTCTACGGCTGGACCGTTGGTACTGTAGCATGAAGTGAATGTTCTTAAAACCTATTTCATGTGTTGAGCTGTTTCAGGAAAACTTGGGTGTTCGTTTGTTCGATTGGAAAGGTTAACATTTTCTATTTATCCGGAATGTGGTACAACAATTGGAATTCACAAGAAGTTATGAGATAACTGTATGAATGTTATAAACATAGCACTTTAGTCTCACTTGATCGGTTGCCACGGAATTTTGATGTGATCAAAAGTCCGTCGCAATCACGTAGCGTACGCGGATACTCGCCAGGTAAACTTAATAGACAGCCTCGCTCCATAGCCCCGACCAAGTGACTGTAGGAGAACCCCGTCGCCGAAAGCATCCGTTCGGGTGCTCGAGGTAGCGGTGTTCCGCCTTGGTGCACTTCGTCGACGGTATCGGGGGTGCGGCCGCCTACTAAAGTTTGCGACGAGCATTCGATCAGAATGTCGGGAATCTTGTTGAATTGCTCGACTTGATATTGAAAAGAGTTTTCGATAATGAGACTAAAATGCGGGGTTTATAATTGTTAGGCATGTGATGTCTAAGGAATTCATTGGTTTAGGCATGCGATGTCTAAGGAGGTTGCGGATTCCAACTGTTGTAGTTTTACACTTTCTTTTCTGTGACCGTAAGTGTAATATGTGATATCGCCGGTTTCGTTGCTATATGTCAACGACAATTGGGATACGCATGTTTACTTACGTTGATGACATGTGATGTTATGTGTTGCTGGATATGTTATATTGGATCGTCGTGTTTGAATAGCCGGGGGGTTTTATGTGAGATGGGTGTTTTTTCATTTTCATTCATGTAAAACCTTGTATGTAATATTCTTTTATTGGGGCACTTCCAGGTTGCGGAAGATGTCACCCTTTGTATATTATTTTCTTTTCCGCACTAGGATAGACCCAAGGAGGAGGGCACAAGTAACCGGGTTCTGGAGTCCAGTGGGAGACCAACTCGAGGAGTCGAGTCCGGGTCTCCTAACTCTAGAATTGGTAGGGTTGCTTGCCGCTCTCGTAGGGGTCTAGGGGTGTGGGTTTGGCTATTCATCGCGACCGTGGAATCCGTGTTTTATACTGGCTCGTATTGAAAATACGGACGTCCTAGTATATCCAATATTTCATATGTTTCTTCTGCTGCGATATCTGTGATGTGATCATGTGATGTTCTGTGATGAATACTGTATATAGTATATATGATATATTATATAGACGTTACTTATGTTTTACAGCCGCGCTAGCCCTGCCCCGCTCTGCCGTTAGTTACCTAACCTAACGGTGCACGAGGGGACATCGAGGCGAATGCGGATGGCATAAGTGTACGTCGTATTTATCTGTGATGTTTAGGTAACTTAAATGATGGGACTTCATTAATGAGATTAATGAAAGTAAAATGAAACCTAAAGATGTTGTAGAATCGAATTTCAAAAATAAAACAGGTAGCTACAGTTCTTGCTTTGCACAGCGGTATATGTGATATATCCAGCACCTTATTCGATAAGGAAAGGACCGAGATCCCTTCACAGGGAGTGACTCCTTTAGCAATAACTGGCAGATGCTACAACTCTCGGTTTGTCTTTTGATTGCTTCTATAGTTTCTGCTTTGCACAGTGATATATATGATATATCCCGCACCTCATTCGACGAGGAAAGGACCGACGATCCCTTCACCGGGAGTGACTCCTTTAGCAAAACTAGAAAAGCCTCAAAAACACTCCATTTTAAAATCATTTGATCCTACAACGATATCAAGTTCATTACGCAATAGGTTTTCAGAAAAAACCTGTCGTAGCCCTCCGTCATTTCAGATAAGTCCTGTTTAGTATTCGTGCTGCGTTTGTTGACCTTGTCAAGGCGCAGTGTGCGGTAGCTAACCAGTATTTATCTGCTTATGCATATGATGCAGATTGGGTTAGGGTAGTCGTACGGCCTTGTTGATCTTGTCAAGGGTCGTGCGGGTGGGTTTGATTCAATCAAGAAATGACGGGTTGAACTTGACTTACGGTCTATGGTTTGTTGACCTTGTCAAGGTCATAGATCGTTTGGGGCAAAATATTATCGGGAATTTCAAGTGTTGAAATTTACAATGAGATTGCATACCTTCTATGCAATAGTTGGATCCCAATACCCATTGCGAGTAAATGTTACTCCTGGGAGAGTTTTATATATTATAATTAGCCGATCAAGTAGGTGTCTAGAAAGGTGTTAACGAGGTTACGCCTCTGGGAAAACGAGGCTTAAATTAATTAGGTTCGTGCGAAAGCACGGGGGACCTCCCTCAAAGTACCGACACTGGCCTGGCTGAAAGATTGGCGAACTTGTAGTGTGTAATTAATCCCGGCTAGTCTTCCCTTTTAGGGTTTGAAGGAAGATTTGATAAAAACAGTGGGAGCCATCCTGATTAGATAAAATAATAACCAATCTGATCTTGCAAGAGCGCACGCTGAGTGTTTTCTTCTCTCTCTCTCCAGGTAGCGACCATATCACGCCTTAATCAAGATAATAATACGGAATTTTGACCGAACCCGCTTGTTATACTGAGCTGGGGAACGTTGGTCCCACTCCAACTTATAATTGTTATAAGACAGAGCAGAAAATTGGGGATTACCAGAATTCCCGTGCCGCCCAAACGAAGAGAGTGCATGCTGATACATCATCTTCGGGTGTGTTCATTACAAAGAACTGTTTCTCAGTATCCTCTACGTCCTGGGTATGTGATACCAGATCAGGATCCCAGATATGTAATCTGTTACATAGGGCTACAGAAAGGTAGAGAACTGAGAACGGATGATAAGTTTCATGAGGCAGAAAACGGGGCAAGTGTTGCAGCCAAGTCTGTTGGTCACTGTCACCCTGTATTACCAATACATTGATTCTGAACGAATGTTATTAGATACCGAACCTGATATACAAAATCATATCAGTCTCTTTATTAGTAAAGAAAGGATATAATTTTGTATTGTTGGATAATGTTTTGAACATATCCTATATCAAAAGTTGATCGGTTCAGGCACGTTATCTAAAAGCATTAATGTTCTAAATCAAACTACAGTTCTTAGTATACAGAACACACATAAGAGGAAGAGTTCAGAAATGAACGAATTCTTCTTAAGGTATTGTAGACTAGGTCATATCAATGCGACCCGACTAGCTGAAGTTACATGAAGATACATATTTAAATCTATTTGAATTTACATCTTGTGAAACTTGCCAGTCATGTCACAGAGATAAGATGACCATAGCTCTATTTACTGGAAACAGAGAAAGAGTTAGTGAACTCTTGGGATGATACATGTTGATGTATGTAGGTCCCCTGTCTACATATGCCAAGACTGGTTCTTTGTATTTCATTACATTCTCTGATAATCTCTCAAGATTCAGACATACGTTCCTGTTGAAACACAAGTCCGAACCTTTTGAGATATTCACAGAATATAAGTTAGAAGTAGAGAACCAAAATAAGGGTATAAGTATTATGTCCTTTGATGAGATCAGGGAGGAGAATACTTGTGCATGGAATTCCTGGACTATTCTAAAGGAGAACGAGATTCTCTCTCAGCATTACTCCTCCGAATACACCACAGCACAACGTTGTATCGGGGCGGAGCAATAACACCCTATGTGATATGGTGTGCTCTATGATGAGTACTACTGAGTTTTCTTTTTCCTTTTAGGGGGTTATGCACTTGAGAAGCTGCATACCTATTGAATTAGGTTCGAATCAAATCAGTTCCTACCACTTCATATGTGATATGGAAAGGGAAGAGCCCATTTCTTAAGTTAGTTAAGATTTGGGGTTGTCCGGCCTATGTCTAAAAGCAAAATCTGGACAAGCTCGAGGCAAGGTAAGTTATGTAGAACTGGAATGGTTCCAGCTATACAAACTACAGCTGATGATTTGATAGAACCAAAGGATTCAATAGTCCCCAACGAACCTCAGCCTCTCCGCCAATCTAGTAGGGTTCCTCACCCACCTGAGAGATACTTTGGTTTCTCTATGACAGTAGGAGTGAGGACTGCATCATGAGATGATGACCCAACTAGTTTCGAGCTAGCCATCAGGAGTAGGACTCTGTAAGAATGGCTGGATACTTAGCGATCTGAGATGGAATCCTTTTACACCAACAAAGTATGGACTTTAGTTGCTACATCTGAAGGGTTAAATTCCCATCAGGAGTAAGTATGTCTTGAGAAGATTACTTGGTGTAGATGGAAAAGTTGAGACTTTCAAAGCTATACATGTTAAAGGTTTTCATCATCGACCAGGCATCTCGCCAGTGGCTATGCTTAAGTCCATCCAGATCCTACTTACTACGGCTACATACCATGACTACGATATCTGGTGGTTGGGTGTCATGACTGCTTTTCTAAATGATGTTTTAGAAGAGAGAGTCTGTAAGTACACAGTCAGAGGGCTTCGTAGACAGTGGGAGCAGCGGAAACATGTGCAAGATGGTTTATGTGATAAAGCAGGCATCGCGGAGTTGGAACATCTGTTTTGATGGATTAGTCAAAGAGTTTGACATCATCAAAATGGTAGATGAACCTTGTATAAACAAAAAGGTAGTAGGGAGTATGGTGGTGATCCTCGTAGAGTACATGGATGACATACTCATGATAGGGAAAGAGTTTCCTATGCTACGCTCAGTCAATCTCCGCTTATCACAATGATTCTCCATAAAGGATCAAAGTGATACCTCCTAAATCCTGGGTTTTGGATCTATGAGATAGATCTAATTGGATGTTAGGATTCTCACTAGTTGTAGTGAGATGGTATCAATCGATCCTGGGGAGAATCACTGGAAAGGTTCCAGGGTGATAAACACGACTGAATGTCAGTCACAGGCATTGTCTTTACCCTCATTGGAGGGACGGTATGTTGGAAGAGTTCCAAGCAAAATACCGTGGCTTACTAGACGATAAAGGCTGGATACATCGCTACTTATGATGCTACCAAAGAGGCAGTCTGGATGTGTATTTATTCATGAGATGAACTTAGTTCCTCCCATTGTGTGACAATGGAGATGTGGCTTATGCCAAGGAACGTCCGTCCCATCAGTGATCCAGACATATTCTAAGGCAGTATCACCTGATCATGGAGATGGTTGATCTCCAGGGTGATCGAGGTTAGGAGAGTAGACTCAGAGGACAACACGGCGGATCCACTCACAAAGGCCTTTTCCCAGAGAGAGACTTTTATGGGATGGTGGAGTATGAGATACTACAACCACTGCTATCAGATGGCCCTAGTGCAAGTGGGAGATTGTTAGTTATATGTATGCCCTAGAGGCCATTACTATACATAGGATGTATATTGTAGTGGATGCTTGGACATATATAGGGAGGACTTTCTTGCTCGACATGATAGTATGCTATCTGGTTGCTCTTTACCTTAACGTGTATACTGATTGTCTCTCTGTTACATGTTGGTAAAGCCCTTAGGATGTGTACTTGACTACCTGGACTATGATGCAGATCATACTAGTGGGGACATGGTAGTCCATAAGTACATCCTTCAAGGTCCCTAGTCGTGGGTGTATCGAGACGGGGCATCGATATACCAGTGTAGACTAGCGTATACCTTCTCGACCCATACAGATGGGCGATGGATGATCCCATATCCATTGGTGTTTGACATCAGAGATGATATACGGGTGCTCAGTGGAGACTGGGTACACTGGACGGACTCGCCGAGAACTCCCAGTTGGTATTATACCTTACATCAGATGGCAGTTCTCTGGTGACACTGGTACAGAGTAGTCTGTTGACCCGAGATCGTCATAGAGTCTTGTGTGATTCCCACTGTGCTTTGATTTCCACCTTACCACGTCCAAGAGGGCGTGCAAAACGGTGGTTTTTGGGTACAGTCCCGAATCACATGGAGGCAATGAGCGATAGGAGGGGATTCGTCTCTCCCGGTATAGGGAGTTGATGT
Organism: Agapanthus africanus; assembly: GCA_030015575.1. Lineage (NCBI taxonomy): Eukaryota > Viridiplantae > Streptophyta > Magnoliopsida > Asparagales > Amaryllidaceae > Agapanthus > Agapanthus africanus. The sequence goes on along the minus strand of CM057338.1, from coordinate 317,831,014 downwards.
TGCGCTGTGTTCGATTGGCTATAACCGGAAATCCCTGGCCAGGGTTGCTGAGATTTAATGGTAAGTGTTACCAGTAGTTCCTCGAACTGTTATAGACCTCATATCGACACGACTTATCGATCTATTGGGGTCTGACGTTTACCACCCCTAGGCGAGATATGCGACATATCAGACGACGAGACCGGACTGTACGGTAAGTGTTACTGGTTGGATTCACAGGAGTGTGAGCGGGCTTGCTCGTCGATCTTCTGATCGCTCAATACCCGGGTGGCCGTTACGTTTAGCAGACTGCTTGCGGCTTGTGGGTGATTGATATGATCATCACTTGCTGTCGGCGTATTGACGAGTCTTTAGAGTCCTACACAGAGGTTTCCTGGCTCAAGCGAAACGAAATAGGAGCGCATATGAGATATGTGCGGGACCGAGAATAATGCGTGTATGTGATACCGTATTCTATTCTCGTGATAAATGTATCGATTGGTTGTATGCGATATAACCTAGTTATCGAATCGAGGATTGATTCGATAAGCCGATACATTGGATATTAGTCGGTCATATGCGATATGACCGGATCGTTAAATCAAGTGTTGATTTAATGATTTAATGTATAATTATATATTTGATATGTTACTATGCATTAACTAGTATTGGTTCACTTTAAATGGATTTTCTCACTTGAATTGCACATTGTATATGTGATATACTTTTGTGCACTTGTTTGTATCATGTTTGATGATACAAGCTCACTTGGGTTAGTGTAAGGAATTAAACCATGGTTATATGAATGGTTAGGGTTTTGATTATTTACTTACTTATTTATTTATTTTGGAAAAGAAAATGATATGGTGGCTTTCTTTGTTTGCTTGTTGAAGCTTCATGAAGCTTTGAACAAGTCCACCATATTTGTCTCATGCTTAACCCTAACCATTCCCACTAACCATAGTCTATTCTCTACACCTAATCATGGTTGCCATATGATAAGTATTGATATTATTTTCTATTTTGAAAACAACTTATCATATTATCTTCTTCTTCTTCTCCTTCTTCAACATGAAGAAAGCTTGCCTCCATCAATGGCAACTTGAGAAAAAGAGTGAGAAATCCAATTCTAAAGTGAACCCACTTTCTATTTCTTCATCCTCTACCACTTGCCAAGTAGTATAGGGTGTTTTCTTCACAAGTTTCATGGCTTGGTGAAGTTGGAGCTTGATCTAGTGTTGCCTCGACGTAGATCATCTTCGGCATCGAATCCGACGACCAAGCCCGCCCATTTCTCCGATGAAGCCGACGCTAGAGCCCGGGATTTGATTTGGACAGCAAGGAGACTTCATCATGGAGCTATGGAGATGGAGGACCGGATCTACAAAGGTTGTATTTACATTCACTTAGTTAAGTTGTTAACTAGTTGCATGTTTCGCATAAAATTCTAGTTAACGATCCGTATTAGGGTTTCTCGGCACTTGTATTTTTGAAATTGGCATGGTTGATGCCTTGTGAGACCTCATTAGCGTGCCTAGGAACCCTACAATTATATGATAGTGGATGTATTTATACATGTATATATATTCAGTATACATTCTTGCTCGACATGATAGTATGCTATCTGGTTCTTCTTTATCTGACATGTTGATTTGATCATGCTTATTATTCACTCATACATGCTGATAAAGCCCTGAGGATATTGGCTTGACTGCTCTGATTATGATGGAGATCATACTAGTGGGACATCTGTAGTCTATAAGCATATCCTGGAAAGTCCCTAGTCGTAGGTATATCGAGACGGGGCATTGATATACCAGAGTAGACTAGCGTATGTGATACTAGACCCATACGATGGGCGATGGATGTTCCCACATTCATCGATGTTTGACATCAAGATCATATACGGGTGCTCAGTGCTGACTGGGTACACTGGACGGACTCACCGAGAACTCCTATATGGAATTATATCTATCGTCGGATAGCAGTTCTCAGGTGACACTGGTACATGTTAGTCTGTAGACCCGAGGTCGTCATAGAGTCTTGTGTGTTCTCCCACTGTACTTTGATTGCCACCCTACCACGGCTCTACCGAGTTGTGCAAACAGGTGGCCGTTGGGTACAGTCCCGAGACACACGAAGGCAATGAGCGATAGGAGGGGTTTCGTCTCTCCCGGTATTGGGAGTTGATGCTGTGCTATGCCCGACTGGTTATATCAGTAAGTCCCTGGCCAGGGCTGCTGAGATTTGCTGATAAGTGTTATCAGTAGTTTCTCGATCTGTTATAGACCATTCACCGGCACGACTTATTGAGTTATTAGGGTCGACGTGACCATCCCTAGGCTCGATATGCAGCATATCTGACGAAGAGACCGGACTGTACGGTAGTGTTGCCGGTTGGCTCGACGGGAGTTGTAACAGGTTCGCTTGTTTTCTTCTGATCGCTCAATACCCGGGTGGCCGTTACGTTTAGCTGACCACTTGCGGCTTGGAGGTACTTGATATGATCATCACCCTCTGCCGGCGTATTGACGAGTCTTAGAGTCCCATATAGGAGTTACCCAGTCCAGGCGAAACGTTGTGGTGCGCGTATGCGATATGCGCATGGACCCGATTAAAATGGGCGTATATGATACCGTACATTGATCGGATGGCTTGCTTTTGGTGGGGTCATATGTGATATGGCCGGATTGATAAATCAAGTGTTGATTTATCATTTAACCATTAGTTTTCTCACTTAAAACCTTTTCTTGAATGATGGATGTGTGCATGCATGTATGTTTTTCTTTCTTTCTTTCTTACTAGTTTCATGCACATATGGATGTGCATACATACATACATACATACATACATACACCCACTATCATGGTTGTTTATATATGGAATAAGATGGCAATATAAGACTCACACCATGGTTGAATATATAGATTGTTATTTGATTTATTGTTTAAAACAAAATAGAAAAGATAAGGATAATTCTTGCTTGCTTCTACATTCTTCTTTAAACCTAACCATTCTCACCTACCTTTAACCTTGAGTTATCCTTCTCTTTATGTTCTAAAACTCAAGTTAAATACTGTCTCCATCATTTTAACTATGGTTCATAGTGAGAAGAAATAAAATATATAATGATATATTTCATTTTTCTTTTCATGGTGATCATTCTACTCTTGTCAAAATAAAAGGCCATCTTCTTCCTCCTTCACCATTTGCTCTCTAGTTTTTTCTAGTGAGTAAAATACACATAAAGAAAGGTTTTTGAAGTGGGATTCTAAACCACAACATCATTCTACACAAGTTTAGCCAACTTGTTTAGAGTGTTCTCTTCGATTCTCGAAGTTGCGAGCTTGGACGGCGAACTCCGGGTGGATCGTCGTGGACATGAGAGGACTTCAAGAGGACCTTCTTCCAACACCCAAGACACCAAGGAGTCCAGCGAAAGGGAGCTACAAAGGTTGTAGTCTCGAAACCCTAGTTTTGTTCGCTTTAAGTTTCATAACCCTAATTTTCTAGGATCGATTCCTTTGCATGGTTGTTTAGCACCATCAAAATTTAAACTTTGGGACATGTGATGCTTCAAAACTCATTGTAGGGTGCTAGACAAACCTTACACTATCATGTCGAGTAAGAAAGTCCTCCCTATATATGTCCAAGCATCCACTAAAATATACATCACATGTGCAGGAATGGCCTCTAGGGCATACATATAACTAACAATCTCCCACTTGCACTAAGGCCATTTGTTGCAGTATCTCATACTCAACGTCCTATAGATTTCTCTCTAGGGTAAGGCCTTTGTGAGTAGATCCGTTGTGTTATCCTTCGTGTCTACTCTTCTGACCTCGATCCCTTGGAGATCAGCCATCTCCATGATCAGGTGATACTTTCCTCAGAATATGTCTGGAACGCTGATGGGACCTGCGTTCCTTGGCCAAAGCCACAACTCCATTGTTGTCACAATAACAATTATTGGACGCTCAGTGGTAGGAACCATGTTCATCTCATGAACAAGAAATGCCCAGACAGCCAATTTGGTAGCATCGTTAGTAGCAATGTATTCAGCCTTTATCGTCTAGTATGTCACGGTATCTAGCTTGGAACTCTTCCAACATACCGTCCCCCCTGAGAGTAAAGACAATGCCTGTGACTGACTTTCAGTCGACCTTATCACTCTGAAAGCTTGAACCAAGAACATTCATTTAGTGCTTCTCAAGTACTTAAGAATGTCCTCCACAGCTGTCTAGTGATTCTCCCAAGATCCGATTGATTCATTATCACTACACCTAGTGAGTCATCTACATCTGGTCTGGTACATAACATCGCATACATGATAGAGCCTATTGCCGAAGCATAGGGTATCCCTTGCACGCGAGCTCTCTCTAAATCAGTCTCGGAAGACATCCTTTTGAAGAGAGTGATTCCTGAGTAAGTGGACGAAGCACCACGCTTAGAATCCTCCATAATAAACCTCTTTAGTATGGTGTTAATGTACCTAGATTTGGAACACTCCCGACATCCACTTAGATCTATCACCATAGATCATAATCCACAAGATGTAGTAGGTATCATCTAGATCATCCATGGAGAATCATCGTGATAAGAGGAGCTTGACCGGGTGTAGCATAGAAAACCATTTCCTATCAAGAGTATGTCATCTACGTACAATACGTGGAAGACAACCATACTCTCTACAACCTTCTTGTATATATATTCATACCAGAATATTGCATTTTAATAACGCTCATTCTTTATCTATTTTATTATATATCGGTACTATTAACCAGTGGCTACTTAAATACAGATTACAGGTATCCGTGACAAAATACTGGAAATATATTTAAAATCACGGATATACCATTTGTGAGCCGACACTGCAACTGGAACTGAAAACCGACCGATATTCCATGAGTTCTTTGTGCAACATTCTTGTATACACACTTTTTATATAAATGGACCAACAAAATACAAGTGTGTACACAAGACTTTTTGGCATAGACTAGTGAGGGGGCTGCCCCAGTCACACAAGTAGGCATGAGTGTGATGTCCATTCAATGCATAAAGTGTGTGTAAACTTAAAGTTTCAAGTTCCCTTCAAAAACCCTGAGTGCATCCAATGCCTTTACTGAGAAAACAAACTGCACCAGAGTGATGTGGGAGACAATAGTTGTACACACAATAAATACGAGCCCTTGTGCTCGGATTTGACCCAAGCACAAGCCCCATAAAACCGAGCTGGCCGGCCCTTTAGTCCCCAATGAGCTCCAATCTTCTGTGGGCCCCCCTTGCTGCCACATCATCTTTCCTGTATTGTTTGTTTAATCATATTTTTTGCCTAAAAAAGCAGACCGGTGGGCAAGTGATGAGGGGTCCAATTTTTCCATACATTATATCATTCTTTTTATTTTGTTTTCTCTTTCTCTTGTACATAGCTTAGCTTCCCCTTGAGATCCTTGCCTTCTCTTGATCTTGCAACCTCTTAATTGAGCTTGCAAGTTTAAGTTTTGGTATTTGATCTCAAGGGTTGTATCTTCTTTTGGAATTAATAAAGCTCTCTTTTGTGCCTTCATTTGCCTTGAGTTTTTAGCTCTCTCTTGATCTTGCAATCTCTTCAATGAGCTTGCAAGTTTAAGTTTGGGTTATTAAACCCATGGTGTGTAATTTGTTCTATAGTTCTTAGTGTTTCTTTCTTGCTCTTTTATTACTTACTTTCCATTACTTGCTCTTTTATTTCTTGCATTTTCTTTCTTGCGATTTAAATTCCATGTTTTACTTACTTGCTCATTTTCATTCCATGCAATTTACTTACTTGCTTGTTGTCTTCTCTTTTCTTTGTATCTTCTATTTGCTCTTTTGGTTTGTTATTGTAATGTTTGTGAATATGTGTTGTTAGGAATAGATAACGATATTGTAAGTTAAGGTTTCTTTGCTCATTTTCTTTTCCGGTATTTTCCAATTAAACTCTGTCCAAACGTTACGCAAGCGCTCCGTTAGGCACCCTATCCTACCAAGGTAACGGTGATTCCAAACCGCGACCGGTTGCGTTCGGTTTCGCCGGAGGTGAAAGTCAAGCGACAAGAACGGACGGATAAGGGTCAATAAGTCGGATTCCATGAATACTGTACTTAAATACCCTAATCCACGTTATTGCCGATTGCTCTAGCTTCAATTGGTCAAGACTCGGCTCAAAAGTTTGAGTACGAATTCACTAGCTTACACTATTGTATTTTTTCCTAACAACCTTTATACGTGCATATAACACATAGGATAGATACGAACATTCCGCCCACGCGCATTAACTCGTCAAAACAAGAAAATAAAACGCTCCGTCTCCCTGTGGATCGACCCGTGCTCATCGGGGCTAGCTGCAAAGCGACACCGTCCTAATCGCAGTTAAACTTTAGAACTCTTAAAACTCGACACGCCAAAAGCGTGCGATCTAATGGCGTTTTACTTCTTGTTATTTCGGGTTAATCATTGTACATCTCCTTTATACAACTAACCCTATTTCTAAAACAAACTAAAAATTTCAAAAAACCAAAACAAAAACAAAAACTAACAAAGCTAACTATTTTTGCTCTCTAGATTTCTTACTTGCTAGCACTCGGGATCTCAAATGAAAAGATAAACAATACCAGTGAGATATTAATTGAATAGTGTGATCACAGAAGAAGTTTAGAGCCCAATCTCCAAAGTTGAACCGGCAACATCCCCTTTAAAACCGAGCTCGCCGGCCAAAGCTCCTCCTTTTGCCTCCAAATTTTCCTCTGCGTTCCAATGTTCTGTTTTTGTCCCATTTTTATTGTTTGTTTTTTTATAATTTTTAGTGTGCATGTATATGGGCAATCGTATCGCTTTTTTGCATTAAATATCCGTTTTTTGACATTTCAGATTTTTGCGGAATTGCAAATGGCGATTGTGGGGAGTAAAGTATACATTCCACGCTAAGGTGATTGCGAAGTACAGTGCCAAAGATCCGGGTAGTTTGACCCGCGCAAGCTAACTTTTCAAGCATACCGGATTTGATTCAACGAGAGTTTCTTAACCTGAAAATTTAATGGTACGTACTTTACTAACACCTTCTTCTCAAATCCGACGCATCCAATATACTATCTTTGCAGGATTTTTCGCAAGTTCGCTTTCGAACGCCAAAACTTGACTAACCCGTATTTGTTACAGTGTCGTGCTTAACATAAAAAAAATATTGTTTGATGTTTTGAACAATTTTTTTCATTAAATTGCGCATTGCATCCATTAATACGGACTTAAGGGCAAGCGAACCCCACAACATGCGGTAAAGGATTTGATCCCCTTTTCCGTGGCCCACAAATCACGAAACTGAGCATAAACGATTACCCGCACAAATTTTAAAATAAACTAGACTTTAAGCCTTAAGGACTTCGCGCTCACTAGGAGAAGTTAACTGTGTTTAGAACACCGCTTAACGGTATATCGTTCACGGGGTGTCTAGGAAAGTGTTCACGGCGAAACCGCCAAAAGAGAAAGGGTTATTTAATTAAGGACCTTCGCGAAAGCGTCGGAAAACCTCCCCTTATCTCTGCACTTACCTGGCCTCATGATCGGTATATCTTGAGCCCGTTTCTCGACACGGTTTTACTTCGACAATCAAGTTCTTAAGCAGGTCTAGTTGACCTAGATGAACCCTCGACCGATTAGGTGCGTGGTATTTTTGTGTCGTGATTATTTTTGTCCAGATTCTTTTTTCTGTATATTTCATTCTTTTGTTAATAACTAACTAAAAAAATATATAAAAAAACCCACATTCTTTTTCACCTCCTTTTCTCTTTCTTCTTCATCTCTTCATACCATGGGTACCCTACCTAGAAAAACTCTTGCCGAATATTGGTACCCACAACCAAACATTACTTCTTACGGTTCCTTCTTTGGTCAAATTTCGAACGATCCCTCCATGCCAAAAATCTCTTTGAAAGATCAGATAGACGCGTCTGGGACAAACAATTGGACTCCACAATCCACCTTGTATCAACCATTTCAACCTTCACCACCTTCTTACGTTGATACCTCTTTTGTGAGTCCAGTTGTAACTTCCAAACCCATGTCCCTCGCTGACCGAATTGAGCAATATCGTAGCCGATTTTTCACTCCTTTCACCCCTGCAAATTCTTTTGATCAACAATTACATTCACCTTCTTATCATGACGTTGATCATCACCCTGTCTAGCCATTCAATTCCTACCAGTCCTACCCGACTTTTACACCTTCCCTAGACATTGCTTGTGAACAGCCATTTGAGAGTTTCCAGTATCCAAACAACTTTGAATTTTTTACTGAAACCCCTTCACAACCCATGTCTAATCTGGAACAGTCGTTAGAAGACTTCCGGGTAGCGTCATACCAACAGATGATGGATTTCAATGCGTCCATGGCCGCCCTCGTACAACCTAGTGACCCGGTAGCTAGTTTCTAACTAGCTCCAAATTTTCCAATGTATGAAAAGGCGGTAGGACAGGCTGAGAATTTGAGTGGTGAGAGTGAGCTACACACCCTTCTAAATCAAACCCACCCGTCCCAAATTGAATCCCACAACTCCGGTTCTGAATGGCTATCAAGTGTCCCAAATGATTTACCAATTAAAGATAGAATGTTTAATGAGTTGTGCGACTTTGTAGTGTTTGATTTACTTGACTGTGAAGGGTCCATTCCAAATGAAACCTATCCCAATCCTGTTGACCACTACACCTCCACACTAGAATTTGAATTGATTGAAATCCATGCTTTTGATGAGGTGTCTGAGAATATTGATTTTCACTTGATTGGGGATATCGACGTTGGGGATATTTCAGATGATGAACCCGTAGATTTGGATGAGTTTTTCTCTCCAATTCATCATCCCGAGTCATTAACTGTTTTTCCCGAACTTCATTTGTGTCTTCAATTTGATGATAAATGCATGGATAAGCTGAATTTTGAGGAGACTTTTGAGGATAGCTTTGAGGATGAACTAGTTTTATTTGATGAGTCAGATTTTCCAATTCATCCTATCCCTTTCATTAACTGTGTACACCCTCCTGAACCTTTAACCGATAACCTTCCTCAATCACTCCCCTCCATTCTTTCCATCGTTCTGACCTTGCAAGGCACCATATCACTTACACTTCATGTGTCTAGTTTACCAAGTTCGGCGTACCCAGGTTTTCTCGTGAATCTTGAGGGATTTGACCCAATTTCTCAACGGGTTGATAGATTAGCACAATCGCTTTGTACACATCGGTCATCACAAATTGTGCTAATGTATTCACTCCATTTTCACCCTCAAATTCGTACTCCATTTCTTGTCCCCTTCCGCCATTCTTCTCCTCATATACCGAGACCGTATACCACTTCTACCCGCATACGGTCTCGCATATTCTCTATTTCTTTTCTCACCGTATTCTTTCGCCAACCCGGGCCGTATCCCGATAAGATTTTTGAATGGTTGGTGTTAACTTTTAGCATGTGTAAGGTCCTGTATAGTTTGATACTATTTTCTCCCCCTAACTCTGAACTTTAACGCTTAAACAGTAGAAACACTGTTTCACTTAAGTTTGGAGGGATCTTTTTGTGTATATATTTTTGGTTTGCTTCGTATATATTTTCTTTAGGGAGTGCCGACAATTTTGACCCTCTTGGTGTAGCCTGATAGTGAGGGCACTGTCAAGTTTAAGTTTGGGGGTGCGCTCGGTAAGCTTTGTTCCTTTGCATTCATATGTATATTTTGCATTTTCATACTTATTTTTAAAACCCACAAAAATCGAAAAAAATTCCAAAAATATAAAAACTTTATCGTCAAGTTAGCTAATAGGGTATCTGAGATTTTCATTCCAAAAGTTTAGTTGACACGTTAGAAATAACTAATTCCTAGGCTTAGGAATTGAAAACCCTAAAAATAACTCTCATTTTGTTTAACCTTAGTAATTATATGTCCTTACAGTTTTTTTATAGAAGTGGGCAATCTTGAGTTCAGTTCTTAAGTTAAGTCAAGATGAAGGGAAAGTATTGAAGCTTTATTGAAGGATAAGTCTGAAAAATAGTTTCTATTCTTGAGTCCAAATTTAGAAAGTATATACCCTACAAATTGCACATATACGCACCTTAAAACTTAGGGTAGTAGAGAATACCTAGAAATACTCTTGCCTGAAAACCTAGTATGAAAGAAAAAAAATGGTATTTAAAGCTAACCATCTAAAGAGCATCATTGGAAAAAAAATATATCCGGTCTTGAAAAAGAAAAAATAAAGAAAAGAAAAATAAATAAATAAAGTCAAGACCTGGAAACTGCTATTTGCGCTTTAAGCCCACTCATTCAGTAATCGGCTGTTAGTGGCTCAAGAAGCATTAATAATCGCATGAAAGATGTGAGAGCAAAACCGTCCATCATTAATGAAAAGAAGTAGTATTAGGTATTAGGGTAAGGGTACTATAGCTTGAATTTAATTCTTGAGTGTAGGGGTGAAAATATACAAACACGTAGGGGTATACAATCGATATTTGGAGGAAAGATAGAAATAAAAAATAAGACTTATGTTTTCCGTAAAGTTAATAAAAATCCCTAATTGGAGACCGCACCTTAGAAGGAAAACTCAGGAGATACCAATATCTTTCTAGACTTTTTTGGAACGTATAGGATCTAAGGTTAAATAAATAGAAGGTGTGAAACATAAGGGTTGAATATTTCTAACGTAGGATGATAGAGTTTCTAACCTAGATACTAAACTGTAGGAGTAGAATCAACGTTAACTTATAAACTAACTTGACGGGATTTTGTGGGTGTAATACGCTGAAAACCCTCAGGAGACAACACTCCTCCTACTAAGGACACCTAGAGGTTTAACAGCTTGTTGCACGAGCTCAGTGCAATCGCGTTCCCTGCGAAAGTGAGGCTAGGATTTTGTTTTGCTCGGGATGAGCAAAAGATAAGTTTGGGGGTATTTGTTCATTCCAGAATATTGCATTTTAATACCGCTCATTCTTTATCTATTTTGTTATATATCGGTACTATTAACCAGTGGCTGCTCAGTAATACAGATTACAGGTATCCATGACAAAATACTGGAAATACATTTAAAATCATGGATATATCATTTGTGAGCCGACACTGCAACCGGAATTGAAAACCGACCGATATTCCATGAGTTCTTTGTGCAACATGCTTGTGTACACACTTTTTATATAAATGGACCAACACAATACAAGTGTGTACACAAGACTTTTTGGCATGGACTAGTGAGGGGGATGTCCAAGGCACACAAGTAGGCATGAGTGTGATGTGCATTCAATGCATAAAGTGGGTGTTGACTTAAAGTTTCAAGTTCCCTCCAAAAACCCTGAGTGCATCCAAATCCTTTACTGAGAAAACAAACTGCACCAGAGTGATGTGGGAGACTACAATTGTACACACAACAAATATGAGCCCTTGTGCTCGGATTTGACCCGAGCACAAGCCCCATAAAACCGAGCCGGCCGGCCCTTTAGTCCCCAATGAGCTCCAATCTTCTGTTGGGCCCCTTGCTGCCACGTCATCTTTCCTGTATTGTTTGTTTAATCATATTTTTTGCCTATAAAAGCAGACCAGTGGACAAGTGATGAGGGGTCCAATTTTGCCAGACATTATATCATTCTTTTCGTTTTGTTTTCTCATTCTCTTGTACATAGATTAGTTTTCCTTTGAGATCCTTGCTTTCTCTTGATCTTGCAACCTCTTAATTGAGCTTGCAAGTTTAAGTTTTGGTATTTGATCTCAAGAGTTGTATCTTCTTTTGGAATTAATAAAGCTCTCTTTTATGCCTTCATTTGCCTTGAGTTTTTAGCTCTCTCTTAATCTTGCAACCTCTTCATTGAGCTTGCAAGTTTAAATTTGGGTTATTAAACCCATGGTGTGTAATTTGTTCTATGGTTCTTAGTGTTTCTTTCTTCCTCTTTTATTACTTGCTTTCCATTACTTGCTCTTTTATTTCTTGCATTTTCTTTCATGCAATTTAAATTCCATGCTTTACTTACTTGCTCATTTTCATTCCATGCAATTTACTTACTTGCTTGTTGTCTTCTCTTTTCTTTGTATCCTCTATTTGCTCTTTTGGTTTGTTATTGTAATGTTTGTGAATATGTGTTGTTAGGAATAGATAACGATATTGTAAGTTAAGGTTTCTTTGCTCATTTCCTTTTCCCGTATTTTCCAATTGAACTCCATCCAAACGTTACGCAAGCGCTCCGTTAGGCACCCTACCCTACAATGGTAATGGTGATTCCTAACCGCGACCGGTTGCGTTCGGTTTCGCCGGAGGCGAAAGTCAAGCGACAAGAACGGACGGACAAGGGTCAATAAACCGGATTCCACGAATACCTTGCTTAAATACCCTAATCCACGTTGTTGCCGATTGCTCTAGCTTCAATTGGTCACGACTCGGCTCAAAGGTTTGAGTACGAATTCACTAGATTACACTATTGTATCTTTTCCTAACAAGCTTTATACGTGCATATAACACATAGGATAGATACGAACATTCCGCCCACGCGCATTAACTCGTCAAAACAAGAACATAAAACGCTCCGTCTCCCTGTGGATCGACCCATGCTCATCGCGGCTAGCTGCAAAGCGACACCGTCCTGATCACGGTTAAACTTTAGAACTCTTAAAACTCGACAGCCAAAAGCGTGCGACCAATATACAAGGTTCATCTATCTTTTTGATGAAGTCAAACTCTTTGACTGCCACATCAAAATAGATGTTCCAACTCCGCGATGCTCGCATTGATCCTGATGGACTTAAGCATAGCTTTGAAAGTCTCAACTTTTCCATTTACACCAAGAATCTTCTCAAGATCCATTTTCTTCTAATGGGTTTTACCTCTTCAGATGCAACATGCAAAGTCATACTTTGTTGGTGTACATGGATTCCATCTTTGATCGCATAGCATCCAGCCTTTTCACAGAATCGCCACTCGTGATGGCCTGCGTGAACCTAGTTAGGCCATCATCTACCATGATGCGATTCTTACTCCCACTATCACCGAGAAGACCGTAGTATCTCTCAAGTGGATGAGGAACCCTACCAGATTCACGGAGAGGCTGAGGTTCGTTGGAAACTATTGAATCATTTGGTTTCACCAAATCATCAGCTGTCAGTTTGTCTAACTGGAACTCCTTCCAGTTCTACCTCATGACCACAAATTTCTTCACAAGAAATTCCTTTTCTAAAAAGGTGGCATGCTGAGAAACAAAACACCTTTTGCTCCTCAGAATGGTAGAAGATATACCCTCACGAATGTTCGGGATATCCAACAAACTTACAGAACTGACCTTGCCTTGAGCTTGTCCGGATTTTTTTTTCAACATAGACCGGACAACCCCATATCTTAACTCGTTTAAGTCATGGTCTCTTCCCATCCCATATCTCATATGGAGTGGTAGGTACTGATTTGGATAGAACCCCATTCAATAGGTATGCAGCTTCTCAATTGCATAACACCCAAAACGAAACAGGTATCTCAGCAGTACTCATCGTAGAGCGCACCATATCTCATAGGGCGCGATACCTTCGCTCCGATACACCGTTGTGCTGTGGTGTATATGAAAGAGTAGGATGAGAGAGAATCCCATTCTCTGTTTAGAAAATTCAGGAACTCTATGCCCAAGTATTCGCCTCCTCGATCTCATTGAAGGACTTTAATACTTCTACTCGTCTGGTTCTTTAACTTCAATCTTATATTCCTTGAATTTCTCAAAAGTTTCAGACTTGTGTTTCAACAGGAACATATGTCCGAATCCTGAGAGATCATCAGTCAATATAATGAAGTGCAAAGAACCAACCCTGGCATTTGTAGACATAGGATCAAATACATCATCATGTATCTGTCCTAAGAGTTCAGTAACTCTTTCTCTATTTCCAGTAAATGGAGTATTGGTCATTTTACCTTTGAGACAAGACTGGCAAGTATCATAAGATGAAGATTCGAACAGATTCTCATATTCGTCCTTATGTAACTTAGCTGGTCGTGTCGCATTGATATGACCTGGTCTACAATACCTCAAGAAGGATTCGTTCATTTCTGAACTAATCCTCTTGTATGTGTTCTGCATACTTTGAACTGTGGTTTGATTTAGAACGTATATGCTATTACATAATGTGCCTGACACAATCAACTCTTGATTTAGGAAAATGTTCACAACATTATCCCCTATACAGAATTATATCCTTCTTTAACTTAATAAAGAATCTGATGTAATGTTGTATATCAGGTTTGGTATCTAATAACATTTGTTCAGAATCAATGTATTAATACAAGGTGATATTTGTTGGAGATAGTGCCCTCAGAGTCAATTATTGGATCACAGGCACGTGATTGCAATGATTGAGGGAGGACCTATCCCGGTAGGACAGTCTTACTCGAGATGATAGTATGCTATCTGGTTTACCTTTATCATCGTGTACTGCTTTAGGTGACCTGACAGGTCGCTATTGCACGTTGATAGAGCCCCTAGGATTCTTGCTTGACTGCCAGCAGTATGAGGGCGATCATATAAGTGAGAGCTGGAGTCTATAAGCACATCCTTAAAAGGTCCCTAGTCATGGGAGTTTCAAGACAGGGCATCGATTCTCCAGAGTAGACTAGTGTATACAGTCGAGACCCCGACGAGGGGCGGTGGCCGGTCTCACAAGCCACTGGTGTCAGTTGGTTCACCTAAGATGTATACAGGTGCTCATTGGGTTATGAGTACACCGGACAGGACTCGCCGGGAACCTGCTAGTTGGGATTATACCAGACGTCAGATAGCAGTTCCCAGGTGACATGTGTACAGGTTAGTTCATCGACCTGAGATCGTCATTTGTCTCGTGTGAGTTCCCACTGTGTTTTGATTACTACCCTACCACGGCTCAAAGGAGTCGTGCAAACAGGTTTTAGTTGGGTACAGTCCCGAGCCACATGGAGGCAGTGAGCGGATCTGCAGGGGTTCGTCTCTCCCGGTATTGGGGGTGAGGTCGCGCTGTGTCTAGGAGAGCCATTACACAAAGCCCTCGGCCGAGGCAGGAGATTTACTGGTAGGTATTCCAGTAGTATCTCAGGGTGTTCTGGGCTTCACTCCGACACGACTTGTACCGCCTTTGGGGGTCTGACTTTTACCAACCCCCTAGGCCCACCATGCGATGCTCATAGATGAACGGACCAGACTGTACGGATATTGTCACTGACAGGCTCAGTAGGGTGTCAGGATGAGTTCGCTCATCGACGTCCCTTTTTGGTCAATAGCTGGTGGCCCGTCACGTATTGGCTAATACCTCTGACGTGCTAGTGGTTAAATCCACAGCCACAGTATTGACGAGTCTTTAGAGTCCACCACATTTTCAGTTACTCAAGCTTTCGGGCGAAACGCTGTAGAGGCCGTATAGAGATATGGCAGGGTCCGATCAGATACGTGCGGTATTGCACGGATCAGGATCGGACGGTTTGTACTGGAGGCCGTATAGTTATATGTCACGGTTCGATCAGATACGTGCGGTATTGCACGGATCAGGATCGAACGGATTTTACTAGCCGGTTTTGGTTTAAGCCGGATCCTAGTTTAGTACAGTGTAGATTTTGTCTCATTGCATTTGTATCCGGACGGAATACAGATGCGGGTGTGTATGCACAGTATCGGGGTTTTCCTGTAATTTATTACGGGACCAGTTTTCTGGAGTTGCCAGTTTGCATTCCGTTCCGGCCGGTTTTCCTTTGTTCTTTCCCGGCCGGACTTTTCCGATGGAGGGGGTTATTTGCAAGTTTGCAAATAACTTTTGTGGAGGGGTTTTCTTGCAATTGTATTCATTATGATAGCATCATTTCTTTTGCACCATCACTTGCATTAATTGTGATGTGAAAGGATTTGATTTGGATTTGAGTTTTGGTTATGATTATGTTTGCTTGTGGTCACCCCTTCCTACCATCACCTTCCTTCTCTTCTTTTGTTCACCTCCCCATTCCTACAAGATGAGGGCCGGCCACATTGAGGGAGAGGGATTCATTTTCATGTGTGCTTGCTTGATCTCATTTCTCTACTAGAAAAATAAGAGCACCATTCTCTTCAAAAGTTTTCATACATCGATTCCTCCATCATGGCAACTACACCAAACCCCAAAGAGACATAGACACTACACTGTTCTACAGCATATCTTGGGCGTGTCGGTTAGCCAACTTCGCGCCCGAGTTGCCTCGGTATTGAGGTGGGAGCCCGTAAAAGATGCAGACGATGTGGTGCCCTTCCGGCAAGGATGCGACGACCGGAGGATCCGCGGGAGATCGGGACGACGACGAGAAGACCGGAGGACTCGGATCACTCGGTATATCTCTCACCCCATCTCTAGTTAGCTAGTATAGGTTAATGGTTTCGATCCGGGTATATTGTCCGCGGTAGCGGCAGTTTAAAGTTAAGAAAAATTTTGATTCCGCATTTTGGCCTCGGATAGACGGCCGGGGCGCTGCCGTGGCGCAACATGGTATCAGAGCCACGCCATTAACCTTGTCTAGTTTGTTCTAATGTGTTTTGCATTTCTGATCGACCAAAATTCCAAAATCTACATTTTTGTTAGCATCAGTTTCTGTTGAAATTTTTTGGTCTCCAAAAATTTTTCAGGTTGTCTCAGAATGATGTGCAGGGAGTTCCAAGAACACTGGGAAAATTCGACAACATAATCCCTCAGTAAGAGCGCGGATCCGCGGCCATTAACCTTTCTCAGGCCGCGGATCCGCCGCAGTAATGAGGGATCATGTCGTCGTTTTTCTGCAGTGGGCTTGTGGACTAAAAATAGGGGTTTTGGAATATTAAAATTGGGCCCAGAATTTCTGTGAGTGCTACAGTATTGCTTGGGGGCCCACTTGTTATTTTTTGATCGATTAGATATTTTAAACACATTATTTCACAGTATTTATATTATATCTGCGACCGTGAATGTCACTCGATCGGTAAATCCGGTCTAACTGCTATAGCCCGGTTAGACGGATTTGCGAACGTGACTTTTCACGTTGATGTTCTATGTTTATGCTGTATTGTTGCGGATCGGTCGTGGGGGATAGCCTGGATGCAATGTTAGTACAGTTTTGTTTTATATGTACATTTGATATTGCGGGGCGAGCGTCCGACATGTGGACTGTCGTCACTGCCTGATTGTATTATTCTTTTGGGGCACGACCTGGTTGCGGTCGATGTACCCGGTGTATGTATATTTTACTTTCTGTACTAGGATTACCCCGCGGAGGGGTGCATGGATAGCCGGGTTCTAGAGGGCAACAAGCCCGCATCTCATGGCATTGGGATGGAGGGGGCTTCACTCCAGGATTGGCGGGCTATTCGCCGCACTCGTAGAGGGTACAGGTTGACCCAGGAGGGGTGCCCAACTTACCGGATTCCGTGAAGTGCTGGGTGGTCCATTCAAGGTGCTGAAGGGGGCTGCCTCGCTTCAGGTTTTGGCGGGTGACTTGCCGCGCCCGTAGGGGTCTAGGATTTCATTGCACAGGCTATCCACACGACCAGGGGAACGTCGGGTTTCAGCAGCGGCTCTGTGAAACCCGGGGCTTCCAGATATCTGTATTGTTCTGTGATGCTGCATATTTCTGTGATGTTGCATTTTATTCACGCCTTGAGCGAAATATAATATATTGGTATATATATTAGTAGATGTTGTATGTGTTTTACATCCACGCTAGTCCAGTCCCCACTCTGCCGTTAGTTAGCTAACCTAACGGGTGATGACGGGACCCAGTGGCGAATGCGGATGGCATATACGTACGTCAGTATATTTTCGTTCTTTGTGGTGTGATCAATTGATGGGACTGCATTGATTCGGATCAATGCAAGATTAACAAACCTAATCTGATGTTGTTGGAACACTTTTTCAAAAAGCTGTTATTGCAAGGACGTTCACTTTTGTTTTGCATCGTGGTATTCATTTGGAATATCCTGCTCCTCAGTCGACGAGGCAAGGGCCGAGATCCCTTCACCGGGAGTGACCCCTTGGACAGAAGTTTACGTCAGGGCATTAACTTCACTATAGCCGATTACTTTTGCTTTGCATCGTGGTATTCAGTTGGAATATCCTGCACCTCATTCTACGGGGAAAGAGCCAAGATCCCTTCACCGGGAGTGACCTCTTTAGTAAAGGTTTTCGTCACTATATTTTTATAAAAGGCTATGCAGTTCCTTCAACGATATCAAGTTCATTACGTTAAAGGTTTTTCGCCAAAAACCAGTCGTAGCCCTCCGTCATTTCAGATTAGTATTACTTAGTATTCGTGCTGCGTTTGTCGTGCATTGCCGAGGCGTAGTGTTCGGTAGCTATGTAATGCTTTTCTGTCACATGGATAAGTGGATTGGTTAGGACAGTCGTACGATCTTGTTGGCATTGTCAAGGACTCGTACGGGTGGGTTTAACGCAATCAAGATAATGACGGGTAGAACTTGACTAGGACTCTTTGATTTGTTGGCATTGTCAAGGTCACTTGGGTCCTAGGGGTAAAAACCCATATCGGGAGTTTCTAAAGAAACTGAAACTTGCCAGGCATGCGCATACCTTCTGGAGTGTGGTGACGTGAGTGGATTCCGTCACGTTATCATGCGATGATAGTTGGATCCCGATTTCCACTGATGAGTTGGTTTACTCCTCGGGTGATCCCGACTAATTCTTCTTTCAGGTTTGGAGGAGAATTTGACGGTATAGTGGGAGGTTTCCTGATTAGATAAAGTGATAACCATTCTGATCTAGGTTAGAGTGCACGCTGAGTGTTTCTTTTCTCTCTCTCTTTGGCAGCGACCATTGACCCGACCCTGGACTATGACTCAGTGACCAAGTTGACCGAACCTTCTTAACACTGGCTTTTGGATTGTCAGAGTTGCAAACCTCATTGCCACTCCTACTTTTTACCCTTTTCTCCAGGACACCCCGTATTACTACGAACGTCCACTTCCATTGGACAAAACCATCGTATGGTTAGATACGAACTCGAAGGACTTCGAGGATGGTTTCTGGTTCTGGAGAAAACAAATAGGATTATTCAGTTGTCTTTTCTTTTCACCTTCTCTCATTGTGAGTACTCCTTGGTTTAGGAGATAGTACACCTATTATGCAAATTGGATAGTCTTCTTCCAAACCTTAGGCTGGTGCCGAACGGTGGGGAATGAAGAAAACCAATTAGCATAACGATGGTGTGCAGAAGGTATTAAGTTAAGACAAAGAAAGGGATTAGTAAGAGGGCAAAGTAAATTGCGACTGCTGTTCACGACCAAACCGAGTATTTCTTCGCCAATCCTAAATCACCTTTGTATTTCTCCAGGACACTCCGTATCACTACGAAGATCCCAAGTTTTTGGATACTCCATCGTATGGTTATATACGAACTCGAAAGGAACTTGTTCCAGTTCGGGGATGGATTCTGGTCCAGGAGAAATAGGAATACGGTTTATTCGGTTGTCTTTTCTCTTCACCTTCTCTCGCATTGCGAGTGCTCCTAGGATTAGGACAGTACACCCATTATGCTTATTGGATAGTCTTCCTCCAAACCATAGACTGGTGCCGAACGGTAGGGAGGGAAGAAAACCAATTGGCCTAAAGGGGTGTACAGAAGGTAATGACTAAAGACATATAAAGGGATTTGGATAGATGGCAATGAATTATACGGTTATAGTTGTGAATCTGGATAATGGAAGAGGCATTACTAAGAATACCGGAATACCCCACCGAAATATTTCAATGTTTCAGTTTCACTGTGTTCTGTTAAAAGAAAAACTGATTTTCCGATTAGACACTTGCTCCAGGGTATGTATTTACCAGATTCGATTCTCACATCTGTATGGTTTTACAGATGATGAGTGGGAGTAAGTTATTGAGAATTGGGTGATCATCCTCACTATATCGGGATTCGTTGTAATCGGTGATATTTGAGGAGATCACCTGGGCTGTTTGCCGGTCGGCAAATATTTGGTTTTGAATATCCGCTGTTGTGCACCAATTTCAAATTGATGTATCTGTACGTCTATTTTCATAGAGTGAGATATACCTTTTGATATTATGTCGATGACATTTACCTATATCAGTGGATGGTTAGGTAAGGAGCATCAAACAGCGGTGTAATTCTTCTTAACCATAAGTACAGTTTTCAACCTACGACGCACAGTGAAAGAGTTGTTAGACTCAGCGGACTTATACAGGGTATTGTATGTTGTCCAGTGTCCATTGGGACAGAGGGGTTGGTCCTCATACTATATTCTGTTTACTTTTAACTTCTCTAGTTCTTAGACATATGTTTCGTAGAAACACAGGGTCTAAGTTTTGAGGAGTTATAGGTATTTGAATAGAGTAGAGAACCAGGTGTAGCAAGTATCGGGATTCTTCAAGGTGATCGAAGATGTAGATATTTGTGTATGGTATTCAGTTGATAGTAATGATAAAGAGAACTTGCTTCTCTTTCAGGTTACTCATAATTGGAAGCATTCCTAAGTTGAGTAACGCTGATCGGCCTCCTTCCATTTAGTTGACATGCACTGGAGATAGCTGCATGATTTGAATCTGGTTCATTTAAATCAGTGCCTCTGGTTCTATATAGGATATAGAACAGTTCATATCTTAACGATGTTAAGGTACGGGGAGTTGTCCGGCTTATGATTAAAACCAGACACTGGACAACTCAAGGCACGTGTCTGTAATGGCTGTTTGTGGGTTGACCCAGGCTATGACGAGGGTTGACTTTCTACCATCTGGCAGATCAATAGAAATATTGTTCTAGACTCGCCACAGTTTTATTAAAAATGGATTTTTTTTTTCAAAAACAGAAGTGGGAGTATGGTAGAACTGGAAGTGATTCCAGAACCGCAAACGATTACTGAAGATTTGATAAAGAACCTAAAGATTCAATCTGATTTGACATTCCATTGGCCACTCCGCAGATAAGATGGGTAACTTCAGGCACCTGAGAGGTACTCCGGTAGCCTCAAAGACGGTGACAGGGAAGTTCTTGTTTACTCACACTTGCCATTGTTGTTGTTCCAGGCTGCGAGACCCGGCAGGAGGATGAGTATAGCGTCGTTCTAAACTAGCTTTAGAAGTGCACGTCTATATGACTCTGCCAGAAGGTTTTCGTAGTCAGTGGGAGCAGCGGAAGCATTGGTGGACATCAGGCTTATGTCTATTTATAGACTAAAGCAGATATAGCGGAGATAGATCATCTATTTCTGATGTGACAGTCATAGGTTTGACGTCATCAGAATAGGGGATGGATCTGTTGAGAAGGTAGTAGGGTGTGATGTCATGGTATTTGGATGACATACACAGAGTAGGAAGTGATATTCCTATACTACGATCGGTTATACTTTGGTTGTCACATAGTAGTTTCTCCACACAGGACTTGGATATTATATCAGACATTCTGGTTACTAGATCTATGGTTTTAGATCTAGATTTGGGTAGTTTCCCAATCTGGGTACCTTGACAGCATTCTATGAGTATTTAGAATGGACGACTCCTGGCACGGTAGTGTACCTGCAGTTGATGGAGTCACCCTCTCTAAAGGTGTCTTACAGACTAAAGGGGATAGGGATACGCATGATTGACAGATCACTTGCTTAGGCAATTGAGTCAATCATGAGATGTCAAGTACCACACCAGATGTTGTTCTTGCAGTAGGTGCAATAAGTTGATATTAATCCAATCCTGGAGAAACAGTCGGAAGCAGTTTTAGAACATAAGTTAATGTTCTAGGGATATGATAACGGCTGCCTCCTTTAGGAGACGGTTGTCACTCCAGGCTTCCAAGGTGACATGGATGGCAGAGTGGCTGTCAGAGTTATAGTTTCTCCTTCTGACGAGGGGTAGTATTTTGGACAGGTGGTCCAAGGCAATACTGAGGGAGGCATGGCGCTGGGTACTGATTAAGTTCAGTTATCGATACAGTCTAAGAAGTTTGGATTTGGAGTTCATTTATGAGCTAGGTCCCATCAGATATCCAGACATACTCTAAGACAGGTATTGCTCATTTCGGGAGATGGTTTTCTCTGCGAACTTGAGATATAGAGAGACATAGAAAGAAACATCACAGCGGATCCACTCACTGAGGCTATTCCTCGAACGCAATAGTTTCGCAAACAGGCTTTGTGCGACTGACTAGTAGAGGAGTTGGGTGTTTGGTATCACACGGGCTGTGAGTATGCGACATCGCAATAATTAGCCTTGAGTGCAAGTGGGAGATTGTTGGAGATAGTGCCCTTAGAGTCAATTATTGGATCACAGGCACGTGATTGCAATGATTGAGGGAGGACCTATCCCGGTAGGACAGTCTTACTCGAGATGATAGTATGCTATCTGGTTTACCTTTATCATCGTGTACTGCTTTAGGTGACCTGACAGGTCGCTATTGCACGTTGATAGAGCCCCTAGAATTCTTGCTTGACTGCCAGCAGTATGAGGGCGATCATATAAGTGAGAGCTGGAGTCTATAAGCACATCCTTAAAAGGTCCCTAGTCATGGGAGTTTCAAGACAGGGCATCGATTCTCCAGAGTAGACTAGTGTATACAGTCGAGACCCCGACGAGGGGCGGTGGCCGGTCTCACAAGCCACTGGTGTCAGTTGGTTCACCTAAGATGTATACAGGTGCTCATTGGGTTATGAGTACACCGGACAGGACTCGCCGGGAACCTGCTAGTTGGGATTATACCAGACGTCAGATAGCAGTTCCCAGGTGACATGTATACAGGTTAGTTCATCGACCTGAGATCGTCATTTGTCTCGTGTGAGTTCCCACTGTGCTTTGATTACTACCCTACCACGGCTCAAAGGAGTCGTGCAAACAGGTTTTAGTTGGGTACAGTTCCGAGCCACATGGAGGCAGTGAGCGGATCTGCAGGGGTTCGTCTCTCCCGGTATTGGGGGTGAGGTCGCGCTGTGTCTAGGAGAGCCATTACACAAAGCCCTCGGCCGAGGCAGGAGATTTACTGGTAGGTATTCCAGTAGTATCTCAGGGTGTTCTGGGCTTCACTCCGACACGACTTGTACCGCCTTTGGGGGTCTGACTTTTACCAACCCCCTAGGCCCGCCATGCGATGCTCATAGACGAACGGACCGGACTGTACGGATATTGTCACTGACAGGCTCAGTAGGGTGTCAGGATGAGTTCGCTCATCGACGTCCCTTTTTGGTCAATAGCTGGTGGCCCGTCACGTATTGGCTAATACCTCTGACGTGCTAGTGGTTAAATCCACAGCCACAGTATTGACGAGTCTTTAGAGTCCACCACATTTTCAGTTACTCAAGCTTTTGGGCGAAACGCTGTAGAGGCCGTATGGAGATATGGCAGGGTCCGATCAGATACGTGAGGTATTGCACGGATCAGGATCGGACGGTTTGTACTGGAGGCCGTATAGTTATATGGCACGGTTCGATCAGATACGTGCGGTATTGCACGGATCAGGATCGAACGGATTTTACTAGCCGGTTTTGGTTTAAGCCGGATCCTAGTTTAGTACAGTTTAGATTTTGTCTCATTGCATTTGTATCCGGACGGAATACAGATGCGGGTGTGTATGCACAGTATCGGGGTTTTCCTGTAATTTATTACGGGACCAGTTTTCTGGAGTTGCCAGTTTGCATTCCGTTCCGGCCGGTTTTCCTTTGTTCTTTCCCGGCCGGACTTTTCCGATGGAGGGGGTTATTTGCAAGTTTGCAAATAACTTTTGTGGAGGGGTTTTCTTGCAATTGTATTCATTATGATAGCATCATTTCTTTTGCACCATCACTTGCATTAATTGTGATGTGAAAGGATTTGATTTGGATTTGAGTTTTGGTTATGATTATGTTTGCTTGTGGTCACCCCTTCCTACCATCACCTTCCTTCTCTTCTTTTGTTCACCTCCCCATTCCTACAAGATGAGGGCCGGCCACATTGAGGGAGAGGGATTCATTTTCATGTGTGCTTGCTTGATCTCATTTCTCTACTAGAAAAATGAGAGCACCATTCTCTTCAAAAGTTTTCATACATCGATTCCTCCATCATGGCAACTACACCAAACCCCAAAGAGACATAGACACTACACTGTTCTACAGCATATCTTGGGCGTGTCGGTTAGCCAACTTCGCGCCCGAGTTGCCTCGGTATTGAGGTGGGAGCCCGTAAAAGATGCAGACGATGTGGTGCCCTTCCGGCAAGGATGCGACGACCGGAGGATCCGCAGGAGATCGGGACGACGACGAGAAGACCGGAGGACTCGGATCACTCGGTATATCTCTCACCCCATCTCTAGTTAGCTAGTATAGGTTAATGGTTTCGATCCGGGTATATTGTCCGCGGTAGCGCCAGTTTAAAGTTAAGAAAAATTTTGATTCCGCATTTTGGCCTCGGATAGACGGCCAGGGCGCTGCCGTGGCGCAACATTATTTGCCAACTGGTTTGGCTGTAATAATTGCACCATTCTCTAACACTTAGAGACATATCACCCATTCCAGTTCTTTACCTTTCAGTAGCCCATGTAACTCTTACATATATGGGATCCTAATCCGGTATCTCATACCTAGGACGTAGAGAATACTGAGAAACAGTTCTTGGTAATCGAACACACCCAAAGAATATGCATCAACATGCCCATTCTTCGTTTGGGTTGCGTGAAAATCCGAATATTCTTCTATTTCCTGCTCGGACTTATAACAATTATAAGATAGAGCGGAACCAACGTTCCCCAACATAGTATAATAAGGAGGTTCGATCAATGCATCCATATTTTTATCTTGATTAAGGCGTGACATGGTATCTACCAGGAGAGAGAAAGAGAAGAAAACACTCTGCGTAAGCTCTTGCAAGATCAGATTGGTTATTATTTTATCTAATCAGGATGGCTCCCACTATTTTTATTAAATCTTCCTTCAAACCCTAAAAAGTAAGACTAGCCGGGATTAATTACACCCTACAAGTTCTCCAATCATTCGGTCAGGCCAGTGTCGGTACTTTGGGGGAGGTTCTCCGTGCTTTCGCACGACCTAATTAAAATAAACCTCGTTTTCCCAGGGGCGTAACCCCGTTAACACCTTTTTAGACACCTGCTTGATCGGCTAATTGTTGTCACGCCCCGCTTCCCAAAATACGGAATACGATGGGTTAACAATGCCAGCCATGCTCCTACGGTCAAGAAAATTTCCTGTTGTAGTCACACTTCGGCTTCTAGCTTTAAGTGGTAATCAGTAAATAATGCGTAGGTAATGAGAAATGCAGTAACTGGAACAAAACAGTATAAAGAACTGACCTGATGGGAAATAAAAGGGAATAACTCTGGATAGCTAATCAAGATGTCCGTGATGTACGTCTGATCCTGGTCCCGGCTAAATCCACTCCTCACACTGAGCATGCATACTCAGGTCGTCAGAGCGACACAATAGCAATATAATATATAAATCTAGGTGACAACTATAACAGTGATAATAGATATATGTAACAGTAAATCAATGACGGTATAGGTATGAACACGTAGTAATCAATGCAGTGGAACAGTAAAAGCAGTAAAATAATATGCCAAGTATGTCAACATAGTAAGCATATATATCGATGCTATCATCTCTATCAGTCTCTAAGTCTCACTGTACAGGTCACTAAGCCTATCGTCAGTCCAAGTGTGAGAGTCAACCACTCGCGAGTGTCCTCCACCCAAGGGTAGAACCCAAGGGCAAGGGACCACGGGCCCAACATGTAACTCACGGTAATAATCATGTACCTTGTAAATCTCCATATATCTCCATATATATAAGCCGGCAAGGGACTCCTGAGATTCTGTAGAATTCACACTCGAACTACCCCACACCCCGTGGTCTACATCAAACGCTAACCATAACCCTAAATACCAGTCGGTCTGTGACAAGTCTGCGCAAGAATTGGAGGCAGGACCTCCATCAAGCACGTCCCGACTAATACCTAAAATAAATGGCAGAGTCTGATGTCTTATCTGTGACACCCATACAAGAGTTTCCATAAGTGTCCCATACCACTTATAGTTACACGTACACGTGTCCCACAGACGTCGACAATGCAAAAGAATCATAAGGTTCACTGATTGTGTACAAGTACGTGTCACTCACTTATTCACTTATACACGAACACCAACGTACTTGCCACAATTATCATTAATACCTAACACTAGGTAATGCACGTCATCACTAAATTATCAATGCAGTGACATATGTATGATATGATGCGTAAACAGTATGTAAAGCATGATTAGGATGTCATGAATCAGTAATCTACCACTTGTAATATTTATCATAAATAAAACGTGTATAGTTTAGCGAAATGATAAATGGGGAATAAATAGTATGATTGGTTATCTAACCAGCGAATTTGGTTTCACGGCAATCGGGTTTCAGGATCACTACTTATGGCCATTTCATTTTAAGCGTTCACGGCTGGAAATCCGGTTTCAGAATTAGAAGTCCGTTTTGGAACGCATTTTAATCCCAGTTGGGATCAGAATTTAGCGATGCTACAGTTGAATGAAATCTATAGTTTTCAGTAAGGTTTTCAACGCAATAGACGGATTTTCAATCGTGTCTGTACATCAGGAGATATACACTTTTCAATACTAGTATATCAATTCTGATTCTGTTGGGACTGTTATACGTCCACATCTATTAAATTACAGATTAAATAACAAACGATGACGAAACAGGATGAAACTACTTGTGTTGTCTAGCTAACATATTCACCTATAATAAACAGCAGAGTTCCGCAACTTACGAGTTAAGGAAACGGTGTGGTACCCATTACGGGACAGGACACAGTAAACAGAGTCGCTCTGGACTGCAGTCCAGAGTCGCACTCCGATCCAAATATGATCACATTTTAAGTACATAAATATCTACAAACTTACATAGGGTTACAGTTCGTCGAGTCGGCTTCGATTTAAGCCCTCGAACGCATCATTCCAGTGAGTATATAATTTATGGTGATTTTAACGGTTCTCAAGTACAAGAAAATTCCAGTTTTACGAGTAAACTTGGGGGTAGTCGTTTTAGTCATTAACGGTCATATCTTCCAGCGAAATTTGTACAAGGTATTCATCACTATACGGGACAATATAAACAATCCAGTTCCGTCAAATTAGGTGAGTATTTTCATTGGGATCATGCATCGAATAGGTATGTCGTTAAATTTTATCGGGAATTGCAAATTCATAACTTATACTTTTGAATTTATAACACGAGTAGAATAGCTTGTAAGCAAGTAAAATACTTGTCTGGAGACGCACGGAAGTGGCATGGAAACACAGCAAGGTTTGGCCTCGGCTTGATCTTGGCGCGGCCTCGGGACTTGGACTAGGCTAGGAGCTCGAGTATGGGCAGCGAAGGTTGGCTGGAGGTGAAGCATGTGGTTGCTGCGGGGTTGTGAGGAGCCGGTAGGGTGTCATTGGAGGTGGTGGTCGACGATGCGGTGATGAATGGCGGCGACGGATTAGTGGTGTGTTGAGCGTGAAAGGAGAGAAGGAGAGATGCAAAGAGAGAAAGAGAGATCGAGAGAGAGAGAACTGAGAACAGAGGGAGAGGGAGAGAGAATTAGAGAGAGAGAGAGTTGAGATATAGAGAGAGAGGGAGAACAGAGAGAGAGGGTGAGGAAGAGAGAACAGAGGAAGAGAGAGGGGGAGAGATCATAGAGAGAGGGGGAAAGAGAGAGAGAAGTGTAGAGAGAGAGGTAGAGAGTAGAGGACAGAGAGAGATAGAGACGACGAGGGTTGCGCGTCGTGGAAGTAACGGCGCTCGAGCGTGGCCGACAAGAGCGCGGGCGTGGGCGGAGGAGGCGGTGTGGGTTACGGCGAAGGAACGGGTCGCGAGCGGGGGGAAAAAGAAAGTAGCCGTTGGGGAGATGATAGGGTGTGGGCAGGGTCGGTTTGGAGCGCGGGTGCGGAGAGGGGACGCGGGAGCGGGCCGAAGGGGAGTGGGCCAGGAAAAATAAAGAAAATGATGAGAAGGAGTGTGGGTCGGGCTGGGGTTTAGAGAAAGAATTTAAGAGGTAAAGGAAAAATAGAAGTAAGGGAATTTTAGAGGTGGGCTGAGGAGGGTGAACGGCTGGGCTGGGCTAAAAATAAAAATAAAAAGAATTATAAGGGAAATGGGAAAGGGAACGGCCATGGAGAAAAATAAAGTAAATTTGACGAGAAAAGAGGGAATGGGCCGGGGTTTTATTAAAATAAAAGGGAAAATAGTGTTGGGCTTAAATTTTTAAATAAAAGGAATGGGCTGGTCGAAAATTAAAGAAATTATAAGGGAAAGGAAAACGGGCCTGGTTTGGAAACAAAATTAAAATAAAAGGATCTGTAAAGTATAGAATCGATAGATAATGGGCTGGGATTTGATTGGCTGTGGAATTATGGAAATGGAATAAGTAAAGATTTAGGGTTTGGGGTTTTAGGGTTTAATGGAGTTTCTTTAAAATAATTAGATAATTAAAATAACGAAATTTATAGTTTAAAGAGAAATACGGATTTTAGGCGTATATAAAAGAACCGGGTATTACAATTGTAATGTGTAAAACTCTCCGAGGAGTAACTCTTACTCACAGTGGGTATCGGGATCCAAGTATCTCATAGAAGGTATGCAATCTCATTGCAAATTTCAACACTTGAAATTCCCGATAATATTTTGCCCCTACCAACTTATGACCTTAACAACGTCAACAAATCATAAGCGCTATCCAAGTTCAACCCGTCATATCCTGATTGAATTAAACCCACCCGCACAACCCTTAACATAGTCAATAAAGTCGTACGACTACCCTAATCCAATCGCATCATATGCTTATGCAGATAAACACTAATCAGCTACCGCACACTACATTTTAACATAGTCAACAAACGTAGCACGAATACTAAGTAGTACTTATCTGAAATGACGGAGGGCTATGACAGGTTTTTATGAAAACCTTTTGCATAATGAACTTGATATCGTTGTAGAATCGAGTGAATTTTAAAAGGAGTGTTTTTGAGACTTTTACTAGTTTTGCTAAAGAGATCACTCCCGGTGAAGGGATCTCGGATCTTTCCTTATCGAATAAGGTGCAGGATATTTCATAAATACCACTATGCAAAGCAAAAATTATAGAAGCAATCAAAAGAAAAACCGAGTGGGTTGTAGTATCTGCTAGTTTCGCTAAAGAGGTCACTCCCGGTGAAGAGATCTCGGCTCTTTCCTTATCGAATAAGGTGTTGAATATTCTACAAGGAATACCGCTATGAAAAGCAAGAACTAGAGCTACCAGTTTTTAAACAAGTTTCTACAATATCTTTAGGTTTCTTTTCTTTCATTAATCTCATTAATGAAGTCCCATCAAATTATGCTTCCTAAGTATCACAGAAGAAACGAAAGTAGCAATAGTTATTATATATCATATATATAATATAGGCATTCGTCTCAGAATATATCAAATGGTCACATCACAGAATATCTGCAGCAGAAGAATCACATAAGAAATATTGGATATACTAGGAATTCCGTGTTTTAAATTAAGCCAGTATAAAACACGGATTCCACGGTCGTGATGAATAGCCAAACTCACATTCCTAGACCCCTACGAGAGCGGCAAGAAACCCTACCAATTCTAGAGTTAGGAGACCCGGTCTTGACTCCTCGAGATGGTCTCCTACTGGACTCTAGAACCCGGTTACTTGTGCTTTCCTCCTTGGTTCTATCCTAATGCGGAAAAGTAAATAATATATATCAATGGTGACATCATCCTCAACCCGAAAGTGCCCCAATAAAAGAATATTACATACAAGCTTTTACATGAATGAAAATAAAAAACTCTCATCTCATATAAAAATCCCCGGCTGTTCATAACACGACGATCCAATATAACATATCACAGCAACACATAACATCACATGTCATCAACGTATGTAAATATGCGTATCCCAATTATCGTTGACATATAGCAACGAAACCGGCGATACACCACATATTACACTTACGGTCGCAGAAAAGAAAGTGAAAAACTACAACAATTGGAATCCGCAACCACCTTAGACATCATAAACCCAATGTATCACATACTTTGGATTTCATGCTCCACAAAATGAATTTCGTAGACATCACATGCCTAACAATTATAAACCCCGCATTTTAGTCTCGATATTGAAAACACTCTCCAATAACGTTTCGGGTAATTCAACAAGATTCCCGAAAATCTGATCGAATGCTCGTCGGAAACTTCAGTAGACGGCCGCACCCCCGATACCGTCGACGAAGTGCACTAAAGAGGAACACCGCGGCCGCGAGCACCCGAACGGATACTTTTGGCGACGGGGTTCTCCTACAATCACTTGGTCGGGGCTATGGGGCATGTCTATCTAGTAAGGTTACCCGGCGAGTATCCGCGTACACTACGTAATTGTGACGGACTTTTGATCCACATCAAAATTCCGTGGCAACCGATCAAATGAGACTAAACTGCTAGATTTATAATGTAACGACCGTGTTTTCTAATACCTAATAAAATATATTTTATTTAAATTTCTACTATCAAATAATTATTTACATGTTTCGTTGATAGAAGAATAATTTTTAAAGTAATGTTAATAATTTTCAAAGCATTGAAAATGATTAAAGGAATTTTCTAAAATCTATTTATTGTTTTTATAGGCTTAAAATGTTTTATAATGTCTTAAAATAATCTACATATTTTTATTATCAATTAAAATAATTAATTCATAATTAAAAATATTTTAAAGGATAAACTAGATTTTAAGTAATCATAATAACTAGCTAAAACCATAGAAATGGATATATTTTTTTTTAGCCCAAAATTATTTTTATACTAAAGATAACAATAAAATATATTTTCTGAAATTTTTCCATAATTTTCCCGTATTTTTAACTATTTTTAACAACTTTTTAAAACCAAATTCAAATATTAAATAATAAACAGTTTATTATTTTTATTTTTAAAAAAAAATTAAATTAATCCCTTTGATCTGGACTGTTGGAGACAAGATCCAACGGCCCAAAGATGCGTGGCGGCGCCCACGTGGTGGGGACCACACGAAACCGCATGATCCCCCTCCACGCGGACGCGTGGCAGCTTGGCGGCGCGATCTCGGCCGTTAGATCATGATCCAACGACTGAGGCTAAGAGGCGGCGTGGCAATCATTAACTGATGATTCTAAAATCATTAGGGAGCACGGATTTTGAAGAAGTTTAACAGAATTTTTGGATTTTATGGTTGGTAATAAAACCCTATAAATAGACACTTCAAACACCGATTTCTCACACCTCAGAACTCCCAAAATTCTGGAAAAAAATATCCACACCTTCGTATCGACGATACCGACACTGTGAATCCACCCAAGTATCGAGGAAAAATCCGAGCGTGAAGCTATTGAGGATTTAGTACGAGCCTACGCTTTCAACCCATCGGTATCAGACTCAAACAAAAGGCAGGATTCGCCTCTCTCCACTCCTCTGTCGCCTTCTTTCTCATAATGATCTTGGTTTCAACTCCTAATCCCTAATCTCATATTTAAAATGATATTAAAAATGTTCCTGCATGCTTATTTTGGTACCTCTTAATGATAATAATATTAACCCATATTTAAAATGGTTTTCTTAATCACTCCTATATGCAAAATATTGCACCCTCGTACTACATGAAATGTGATATGCTTAATGTTATAACCCACGGGGTATCACTTCACCCATCACATACCCACACTTACCCATACTACCAATTTGATCTCGAAATAGGATACTTCCACAAAATACCCTCGTTTTATTAAAATGTTGTATTTGTTTAAAATATCCATGCGAGATAAGATATTTGGAATAAATGTTTTAGATACGATATATATATATATATATATATATATATATATTTACTTACACCTTTTTCACCAACTACTGTAATTTTGTTAAATCCTTTTTCCCCTTGAAAGGGGATAATACTAAATTTAAATAACGGCATATGGTTTTTCCAACTTAGCCCCTTTCACTCGAAAAGATATTTTTATATTAATTCTTCTTAGAATGTTAACTAAAGTTTAATGAGTTACCCTAATGATAGGGTAATTTTTTACGCGGGTACCTCGTGGTTGATAGGCAATCGTTCTTGAAAAGGATACAAATCCTTCCGTCCATGTGCAGCGGTTGCCAACACGAACGTATTTTTCTAAAAACGTTACCTCAAACTTAAAATACTATAATTTCATAAAATTATTATTTACAATAAAATACCTCAATCCATCCTAAAAAGAGATAATTTCATTTAAATACCTTGACCATTACTAAAAGGCTATTTTCAATAAAGACCATAACCCTTATAAATGATATTTTCCAAAATGATATCTAAAACTTTATTAAAAGATAATTTTCAAATAAATACCATAACCTTTTATTAAAAGGATATTTTCTCAGTAAAATATTATGGGTTTCCAAAACGATAAATATTCCAAATATCAAGGTTTTCTTATAAATAATAAATATAATTAAACACTATTATCCTTTTTTAACTAAGTGTTCTATAAGATGACACGAAGTACATTACAAACTTTAAAAGATGACAAGACAAAACGAGCGGTTGTGGAAGGCCATATTAAATGAGATCAACTTCTTGATTACAAGTTTATGACATACATGACACATGATACGGTTAGGGTTAGAATGCGCGGATCTAGGTATGGAATACTTATATATGAGGATCCCTGTAACACCCGAGTTCATTTATACCAATTCCAGTTCTCGTATTTCTTATTCGTGATATTTCTTGATTTAACGTATTTTGGGTTCGAATGGTATTTTACCTTCTACATTGCATTCGACCCGACCCGCTTGCTTGAACTTGTTTGATTCACATTTATGAATCACCCTCACTTGTTACATAGACACGTCCATTTTCATGTTTAGTGTATACTAGCATTTTACCTGGCATGGAATCCTTGAACTTATAACATTTTAAGTCACGTAAAATATTTTAAAAATACAATTCATAGCCTGCTTGATACCCCTAACCCCATGGTAGCATCCGTGCATTTTGTTCTCGTCCCGTTCAGTGAAACAGACTTGTTTGGATGGCTACGCGCACGTACGCGCATCCGTTCTTGGGGGTATGCATTTTCGTTATCCAGACATTCAATTTTAATTTTGGTCATCGCATATATTTTTCGTATTTTAAAACTGAATTTTTAGACCCGACCCGGGCGTGTTTTGGACTAAGTTTGTATTTACCAATAAATCAAATTTTTATTAATATAATATTAATATTAAATTTATTAATACCAATTAAAATTTAAATAACAGTAAAGATTATTAAATCCTAACCCACTAACAAACAAAACTATCTCACCCACTAACAAACAAAACTATCTCTCCTCAGTTCTCTCTCTCTCTCCTCTCGGTCTCTCTTTTCTCCCTATCTCTCTCCTCCCTCCCTCTCCTCTCGCATCCTCTCTCTCTATGTCTCTCTCTTCTCTCTCTCTCCCTCTCCGTTTTGTTTTATACGTTTATTTTTTAAACCCTATACAAAACCCACAGCCTCTTTCTCTCTCTTCTCTTCTTTATTTTCTTCTTCCTTCGCTGCCTCCTCGCGCCCGCGGGCGTCACTCGCCTCGTCGTCGTCAACATCCCCTCACCACCGCCGACGACCTCTCACTCTCCTCCTCCCTTCCTCCTCTCTCTTCTTTCCAGACTTCAGGAACCCATCACTCGATTTCCCTGCACATGATAACTCACTGCAACCCTAACCCTTGCGAGAGTCGCGCCCTCGCCTCGTCGTCGCCACCACTCTGACCCCATTGCCTCACTGAGGACCTCCCTCACCACCTCCTCAACTTCCCTTTCCCTTCCTCTCAACCTAAATCCCATTATCGCCATTAGATTTGCCACAAGATTTCACCCCAAAAGCTCCTCCCCCGCTCAAATCTCGTTCGCTTGGATAAAAACTCTAGCTTTTGGGTTTTTACGGAGGGTGGGGATTGTAACTGTGGATTGGGGGTGAATGTGGATGAGTTGAAGGGGAAAGATGAGTTCTTGTTGCCGGTGGAGCTTTTGGAGACTCGAACTTTGCCGCCGGGATAACGCTGAGCCAGGGGTGGAGAGGTTGAGGGAGGCGGTCGAGGCACTGAAGCTGGATCCACCTTGTTCTCGCGGCGGCATTTTGATATTTCAGGTGGTGGTGCCTCCTAGCACAAAAGCATTAGACTGGCTTTGTTGTCAGCAGAAGTCTTTGGGAGTGTTTCCTCAATTTTATCTTTCGGGAACACAGTTTCAATAGAAACCTGACGTAATGTCTTCCGAAAATGGAATCAGAGTTTCTGGAATGGGGGCTGCAGCTTATTTTCATGGATCTGCAATGAAAGGATGCAGTTCGATGGCAAGATTCTTTCAATTGATTCACATCTGATAAGGGCTTATGGGTTCATGGGTATCGGTTATAGTAGAAAATCATCCTTGGTGGAGCAGCTGCCTGGTTCATTCTATTTTTTAATACCCCAGATCGAGTTGAACGAACTTGATAGTTATACATTCCTTGCATCAATTCTGGTATGGGATAACTTCTTAGCTTGTACTTTTGGGGAAGCGGTCAACTCTTTCGAGAAATGTATCCAACAGATCACCGCAATCCGGTCGTGACGTCGACGATCCCAACGACCCAGCGAGCGTACCTGACCCGTGTGATTACCTTGTGCGTTGTTTGGATCCATTCCGTGTACCGTGCGCGCGTCGCGACTTTTCCCGCCGATGTATGACGTTCCGTATACCCGTTTCTTGATCTGTTGAGGCAAGTAAAACTTGCTACATGCTATTCATATTATTTTATACTTATTTAATTACATGTTAAACCTGTAGATTTAATCTAATGTCACATGTTCCATTTTAACATTCGATGTTCTATTATATCATTTTAGATTCAGAACTTGAAACATACCATATTGCATTTTAGTTTACTATACATAGTCCCCACATCCATATTTAAATCACATAATAATTATTTGCATAGCCCATAGTACCCTTTTAATAGTTTATACCCTATCAGACACCCGTTTGCATACATCTAGCCTAATATATATTCAATTGCATCCCTAGATCATTTAATACATATTAAGGTGATTTTAACATTCCATATTCGATAAACTGTATTTAATTAATATTGGAACTATTCCCTTAACCCAAATCGATAACTGTGTATCCATATGCTTTAAATCTGTATCTATTTGCATATCACATCACAATGTTCCATTTTATTGTTCCATTAGTACCCCATACTTGTTTTGTATACCCATGCTTATTATAGTTTGATATGAGCACCCACTTGTTACTTGTGCACCCCTGATATGACTTGATACACCTACTACTTGACACGACATGGTACCGTACACTTCTTAACATGACATGATACCTATATACTACTTGACTTGACCTGATGTACCATGGCTTTACCTGTTACCTGATCTTGTTACTAATGCCAACAGTTTTGACATGTTGTCCCTACAGACATTTCCTATTGTCTATCCAGACAAACCTTACCTGCTGATCTTGTGTTGGCATTAGCTCTAGATTTATCAATACTTGACTTGAATACACAACTTGGGGGTATGGGGAAATCAATGATGAAACCTGACTTGTAACTCGACAGTTCGATACCTTTACTGATCAGTTTTAGAGGCTAGGCCAGCCTTGGGATGATGCTGCTGACATCATCCATCATTGCCTACTACCTTTTTAGAGGCTAGGCCAGCCTTGGGATGATATTGTTGACATCATCCATCGTTACCCCTTTTCCTTTTAGTGCCTAGTGGCATGTCTCGGTTTCAACCCGAGAATCTTCACCGTGATCCCGGGCACGCACGGGATATTATTGAGTTACATCGATGATTGATCAAATTGATTTTAAAGACTTGAGAGTAGTTAACCCAATACACCAGTTTAGATTATTCACTACACATTACCCTCACTTATATCACTGTTATACCTGTTTTACCATTTATACTCATACCTGCATATCTTGTTAACCCTGTTTATAGTATTGCTTGATATTATGACGCACTGACGTCTGGGTTTTGTATGGTCCAGATCCTCTACCTTTGTTGCAGACTGATCAGGAGTACTGCCGCTGTTAGACCGAGCGGTGAGAATCCTATTGGTATCCAGTTTTACTTTCCAGGTGTTTTATTTATTGGATCTTTTGCTTCCGCATATTATATTATTTCTTGACTCATTTATTCTGGCTCATGGACATGTACTAGATAGTTTAGTTTACTTTCCTGTTCTTGATATCTCTACAGCCATAATGTGACTGTGGAGGGATTTTTCATATCCACAGGTAGCATGGTTGGCTATTTCACGTGCCTATCTTAGTGTACTTTGGGAAGCGGGGCATGACATGGTTCTTTTGGTATCAGAGAGCCAGGTTATAGGTTAATCGAGTTTGATTCTTTTGTAGTTGGGTATTGGACCCAATACACGAATCAGAATACTCGTAACTAGGAGCATGTCCTGCCACATTGTTATCGTGATTCTTGAATCGTAATCTATCTCTTGATCCTTATCTTGACAATATGCAAACATCTTTGCATCTCGACTTGAAACCTGTTGGTTCCCTATTGTTTCTGCATGTTCTTTGATTCTGATACTAGGATTTGGGCGACTTGAGTGGAGTTATGTGATTGTAACTATGAACTGCAGCATAGTTACAATGCGGTACTCTATTTAAGTAACTTGGAGTCCTAGTCTTGATTCACTTTCTTGTTCCATGGTCGTTATATTGCCTTGTTTCTCTTGCTTTCCAGTTCATGTTTTATCACAAGCTTGAATCCTGTTTACCGTGCTTATCTTCTTCAGTGTTTGGTTTCAGATGAAATCGTTTCAAGCATCCTACTTGTTCATGTCTTTCCCGCATTAGAATTATTCGATTCTGGTGCATCCCTTGTTTGTTGTTGTCTTGGGAATGTATTTTCTTGGCACTGTCCACGATTACATTGATTGTAGAGCAAAGAAAGCGAATTTCCAGATTCCCGGACATCCGGAGTTTGTTTTTGCTGGAGGAAGCAGTTCTGTCGGACCAGTCGAGTTTAGGGCTAGGCCGACAACTAATGTTCTTTCGTCGATATAAGTTGATAAGGAGGAAGCGCCAGTGGTAGTTCGAGATTCATGGATGTGTTCGAGGACATCTCGGGTTTACCGCCAAAATGAGATGTGGAGTTCGCGATCGATCTTGTTCCTGGTGCAGCGCCAATCTCAAAGGCGTACTATCCGATGGCACCAGTAGAGCTGGAAGAAGTCAAGAAGTAGGTTACTGAATTACTCGAGAATGGTTGGATTCGCAGTAGTAATTCACCTTGGGGAGCTCCAGTTCTTCTAGTCAAGAAGAAAGATGGCACAAGTAGAATGTGCATCGATTATCGAGAATTAAACCGGGTGACTATTAAAAACAAGTACCCGATCCCTCGCATTGCCGAATTGTTTGAGCAGCTTAATGGCACGAGGGTATTCTCGAAGCTGGATTTGCAGTCCGGATATCATCAGGTCCGAATTAAATCAGAAGATATTTGCAAGACTTCGTTTCAAACTCGGTATGGACATTACGAGTATTTAGTGATGCCATTCGGAGTCACGAATGCACCGACGATATTTATGGACTTGATGAACCGAATCTTTTCACCATTCTTAGAAAAGTTTATAGTGGTGTTCATCAATGATATTCTGGTCTACTCGAGGAGCCTTGAAGAGCATGCAGAACACTTGAAGATCGCACTGCAGACATTGAAGCAAGAAAGATTGTATGCAAAGATGAGCAAGTGCGAGTTTTGGCTTGAAGAAGTAAAGTTTTTGGGGCATGTCGTGTCCGGAGATGGAATCGCCGTTGATCCTGAAAAGATTGCAGCAGTTCGAGATTGGCCGATTCCGAAGAATGCTGCAAAGATAAGAAGCTTTTTTAGACTTGCCGGGTATTACAGAAGGTTCGTAGAGAATTTTGCTCGTCTGGCAGAGCCGTCGACCAAGCTTACGCGCAAGGAGGTACCATTTGTGGACGGATAAGTGTGTGTCAGCCTTTGAGGCGTTGAAGCAGAGATTGATAACCGCTCCTATTCTGACCGTGCCAGACAGTCCCGGAGGATTGGTGATTCACAGTGACGCATCTGGGAAAGGATTGGGATGTGTTTTGATGCAGCATGGGAAGGTTATAGCGTACGCATCGAGACAGTTGAAGACCCATG
This sequence comes from Agapanthus africanus, assembly GCA_030015575.1. Lineage (NCBI taxonomy): Eukaryota > Viridiplantae > Streptophyta > Magnoliopsida > Asparagales > Amaryllidaceae > Agapanthus > Agapanthus africanus. Next base: position 317,792,827 of record CM057338.1, on the reverse strand, counting down.
AGAAGAATTACCCAACTTACGACTTGGAGCTAGCAGCTGTGATTTTCGCTTTGAAGATTTGGAGACAATTTATTGGGCGAAAGGGTCGAAGTATTCACCGATCATAAAAGCTTGAAGTATGTGTTCACATAGAAGGAGCTTAATATAAGGCAACGTAGATGGTTAGAGCTGATGGCTGACTACGATCTTGATCTTAAGTACCATCCGGGGAAAGTTAATATAGTGCCGGATGCGCTTAGTCGGTTGCCAGCAATTCAGATGTTGACTTCATAGAAGGAGCTTATGGAATACTTTTGGAGATTCGAGTTGGAGATCGTGCTACCGCATTCTTCAGGACAGTTGATGCAGCTGCAAGTACAGTAGTCATTGATCGAGAGTATTAAAGCAGCGCAGTCGAAGGACCCAAGATTGCAAAGGTTTCAAGAACAGGTTGAAGCTGGACTTCGAACGGACTTGTTAATTCATGAAAATGGTTCGTTGCGATATGGTAGCCGTTTGTGTGTGCCAAAAGGAGATATTCGCGAAGAAGTTATGAAGAGGGCACACAGTTCCACGTATTCCGTACATCTGGGAGGCACGAAGATGTACCGTGATTTACGACAGTATTTCTGGTGAGAAGGCATGAAACGGGAGATTGCTCGCTTTTGTAGCAAGGTGCTTGGTGTGTCAGCAGGTTAAGGCTGAACATCAAAGAGTTGCTGGTTTATTGCAACCATTTCCAATTTCTCAATGGAAGTGGGAACAAATAATCATGGATTTCATGACGGCCTTACCGCGGAGTCCAAAGGCAACAATACAGTTTGGGTGATTGTTGATCGATTGACCAAGGCAGCTCATTTCATACCATTTTGAGTTGGTCAATCAATGGAAGCTTTGGCAGAACGGTACATGCAGGAGATTGTAAGATTGCATGGTGTACCAGTGAGCATCGTGTCCGACCATGACACTCATTTCTTATCACACTTTTGGAGGAACTTACAGGAAAGTTTGGGGACTCGATTGAAGTTTAGCACAGCTTATCATCCTCAAACAGATGGCCAGTTGGAGAGAACGATCCAAACTCTTGAAGATATATTGAGAGCTTGCATGTTAGACTTTAAGGGTTCATGGGAGGATCATATACACTTAGTGGAGTTTTCTTACAATAACAGTTTCCAGGCGACTATTCAGATGGCTCCATTCGAAGATTTATATGGTCGCAAGTGTCGTTCACCCGTTTGTTGGGACGATGTTGGAGAACGAAAATTGTTGGGACCGGATTTGGTCATGCAAACAGTTGAGAAGGTTAACACTATCCAGGATCATGTGAAAGCAGCACAAGACCGACAAAAGAGTTAGGCAGATACATCGAGCAGACCTCTGGAGTTCGTGGTTGGTGATTTAGTGTTTTGAAGATATCACCAACTAGAAGAGTTATTCGTTTCGGGAGTCGAGGCAAGCTTAGTCCTTGATTCGTCGGACCTTTCGAGATTTTGGAGCGTGTTGGAGAAGTGGCATATCATTTAGCGTTACCACAATCTTTGGAGAATGTTCATGACGTATTTCACGTACCTCAACTCCGTAATTAGATTCGAGGTTACACACACGTGCTGGATCTTTCGGAGCTGATTGTACGTGAAGGTTTGACTTTTAAGGAGCGACCGATGTCAATTGGGGATCGAAGAGAAAAGGCTCTTAAGAGCAAGGTTATCCCTCTCTTACTTGTTTCTTGAGAAAATCGCTCGCATGGAGAATCAACTTGGGAACGAGAAGATGAGATCCGACAGAAGTTTCCACATCTATTCTTGTAGTTTCTTGATTTTTTATCCTTTCTTTTTCTTGGAATTTCGAGGATAAAATTCTTTTTATAGTTGGGTATAATTTAACACCCGAGTTCATTTATACCAATTTCAGTTCTCATATTTCTTATTCGTGATATTTCTTGATTTAACGTATTTTGGGTGCGAATGGTACTTTACCTTCTACATTGCATTCGACCCAACCCGCTTGCTTGAACTTGTTTGATTCACATTTATGAATCACCCTGACTTGTTACATAGACACGTGCATTTTCATGTTTAGTGCATACTGGCATTTTACCTGGCATGGAATCATTGACCTTATAACATTTTAAGTCATGTAAAATATTTCAAAAATACATTTCATAGCCTGCTTGATACCCCTAACCCCGTGGTAGCATCTGCGCATCTTGTTCTCGTCCCGTTCAGTGAAACAGACTTGTTTGAATGGCTACGTGCACGTACGCGCATCCGTTATTAGGGGTATGCATTTTCGTTACCCGGACATTCAATTTTAATTTTGGTCGTCGTATATATTTTTCGTATTTTAAAACTGGATTTTTAGACCCGACCCGGGCGTGTTTTGCACTAAGTTTGTATTTACCAGTAAATCAAATTTTTATTAATATAATATTAATATTAAATTTATTAATACCAATTAAGATTTAAATAACAGTAAAGATTATTAAATCCTAACCCACTAACAAACAAAACTATCTCTCCTCAGTTCTCTCTCTCTCTCCTCTCGATCTCTCTTTTCTCCATATCTCTCTCCTCCCTCTCTCTCCTCTCGCATCCTCTCTCTCTCTGTGTCACTCTCTTCTCTCTCTCTCCCTCTCCGTTTTATTTTATACTTTTATTTTTTAAACCCTATACAAAACCCACAGCCTCTTTCTCTCTCTACTCTTCTTTATTTTCTTCTTCCTTCGCTGCCTCCTCGCGCCCGCGGCCGTCACTCGCCTCGTCGTTGTCGACATCCCCTCACCACCGCCGACGACCTCTCACTCTCCTCCTCCCTTCCTCCTCTCTCTTCTATCCAGACTTCAGGAACCCATCACTCGATTTCCCTGCACATGATAACTCACTGCAACCCTAACCCTCACGAGAGCCGCGCCCTCGCTTCGACGTCGCCACCACTCTGACCCCGTTGCCTCACCGACGACCTCCCTCACCACCTTCTCAACTTCCCTTTCCCTTCCTCTCAACCCAAATCCCATCATCGCCATCAGATTCACCACAAGATTTCACCCCAAATGCTCCTCCCCCGCTCAAATCTCGTTCGCTTGGATAAAAACTCTAGCTTTTGGGTTTTTACGGAGGGTGGAAATTGTGGCTGTAGATTGGGGGTGAATGTAGATGAATTGATGGGGAAAGATGAGTTCTTGTTACCGGTGGAGCTTTTGGAGACTCGAACTTTGCCGCCGGGATGACGCTGAGCCAGGGGTGGAGAGGTGAGGGAGGCGGTCGAGGCACTGAAGCTGGATCCACCTTGTTCCCGCGGCGGCATTTTGATATTTCAGGTGGTGGTGCCTCCTAGCACAAAAGCATTAGATTGGCTTTGTTGTCAGTAGAAGTCTTTGGGAGTGTTTCCTCAATTTTATCTTTCGGGAACACAGTTTCAACAGAAACCTGACGTAATGTCTTCCGAAAATGGAATCAGAGTTTTTGGAATGGGGGCTGCAGCTTATTTTCATGGATCTGCAATGAAAGGATGTAGTTTGATGGCAAGATATCTTTCAATTGATTTACTTCTGATAAGGGCTTATGGGTTCATGGGTATCGGTTATAGTAGAAAATCATCCTTGGTGGAGCAGCTGCCTAGTTCATTCTATTTTTTAATACCCCAGATCGAGTTGAACGAACTTGAGAGTTGTACTTTCCTTGCATCAACTCTGGTATGGGATAACTTCTTAGCTTTTACTTTTGGGGAAGCAGTCAACTCTTTCGAGAAATGTATCCAACAGATCACCGAAATCCGGTCGTGACGTCGACAATCCCGACGACCCAGCAAGCGTACCTGACCCGTGTGATCACCTTATGCGTTGTTTGGATCCGTTCCGTATACCGTGCGCGCTTCGCGACTTTTCCCGCCGACGTGTGACGTTCCATATACCCGTTTCTTGATCTGTCGAGGCAAGTAAAACTTGCTACATGCTATTCATATTATTTTATACTTATTTAATTACATGTTAAACCTGTAGATTTAATCTAATGTCACATGTTCCATTTTAGCATTCGATGTTCTATTATATCATTTTAGATTCAGAACTTGAAACATACCATATTGCATTTTAGTTTACTATACATAGTACCCACATCCATATTTAAATCATATAATAATTATTTGCATAGCCCATAGTACCCTTTTAATAGTTTATACCCTATCAGACACCCGTTTGCATACATCTAGCCTAATATATATTCAATTGCATCCCTAGATCATTTAATACATATTAAGGTGATTTTAACATTCCATATTCGATAAACTGTATTTAATTAATATTGGAACTATTCTCTTAACCCAAATCGATAACTGTGCATCCATATGCTTTAAATCTGTACCTATTTGCATATCACATCACAATGTTCCATTTTATTGTTCCATTAGTACCACATACTTTTTTTGTATACCCATGCTTATTATAGTTTGATATGAGCACCCACTTGTTACTTGTGCACCCCTGATATGACTTGATACACCTACTACTTGACACGGCATGGTACTGTACACTTCTTAACATGACATGATACCTATATACTACTTGACTTGACCTGATGTACCATGACTTTACCTGTTACCTGATCTTGTTACTAATGCCAACAACTTTGACATGTTGTCCCTACGGACATTCCCTGTTGTCTATCCAGACAAAACTTACCTGCTGATCCTGTGTTGGCATTAGCTCTAGATTTATCAATACTTGACTTGAATACACAACTTGGGGGTATGGGGAAATCAATGATGAAACCTGACTTGTAACTCGACAGTTCGATACCTTTACTGATCAGTTTTAGAGGCTAGGCCAACCTTGGGATGATGCTGCTGACATCATCTATCGTTACCCACTACCTTTTTTGAGGCTAGGCCAGCCTTGGGATGATGCTGTTGACATCATCCATCGTTACTCCTTTTCCTTTTAGTTCCTAGCGGCATGTCTCGGTTTCAGCCCGAGAATCTTCACCGTGATCCCGGGCACGCACGGGATATTATTGAGTTATATCGATGATTCATCAAATTGATTTCAAAGACTTGAGAGTAGTTAACCCAATAGACCAGTTTAGATTATTCACTACACATTACCCTCACTATCCTCACTTATATCACTGTTATACCTGTTTTACCATTTATACTCATACCTGCATATCTTGTTACCCCTTTTTATAGTATTGCTTGATATTATGACGCACTGACGTCTGGGTTTTGCATGGCCCAGATCTTCTACCTTTGTTGCAGACTGATCAGGAGTACTGCCGCTGTTAGACCGAGCAGTGAGGATCCTATTGGTATCCAGTTTTACTTTCCAGGTGTTTTATTTATTGGATCTTTTGCTTCCACATATTATATTATTTCTTGACTCATTTATTCTGGCTCATGGACATGTACTAGATAGTTTAGTTTACTTTCCTGTTCTTGATATCTCTACAGCCGTAATGTGACTGTGGAGGGATTTTTCTTATCCACAGGTAGCATGGTTGGCTATGTCACGTGCCTATCTTAGCGTACTCTGGGAAGCGGGACGTGACAATCCCTGCAGGCTGGATGAACAGTCCAATGTGTGGACGACTACTAACCCGATATTCGAGCGAATACTAACTCGATATTCGGGCGAATACTAACCCTATTTGAGGGCGAGTGATACTAAATGTGGATGACATACAATGTGGAAATTCCATACCTAGAGGTATACGCACTAACTCTAATTCGTCAAGACCTTTATACTGAACTACGGGGATGGGTAGTTTGATTAGGCAAGGAGATTCGGAACTCGGATTCCTCTACTACTCGATCATGATTCCGGGAAGTGAAACGGTTCATTTCACTTCCCCAGTTATTATTCCGTGGCCACAACGGAATAATCGCGAGTATCCGGACCCTTGTTTGACAAACTAAAACTCTTACAATACCTATTAATACTCAACACTATACTCACATCATGTGCTTTACACACCTGTTACCTTATCTACCTTTCTTTATGAGACACGAGTTGTTCAGTATCTAGGATGTGGATATTTTACCAGTTTAGACCTGTTGTTTATTATGGAACTGAAGGGTGGAAATATCTGTGCACTTGAGTGATATTCACGCTAGACAAAACTTCATAGTAGTCATGGGACACCTTTCGGGGATGTTCACGCTACCGCATTGATTGCTACCCCAGGCACGAGCACCATCTCATACTGCTTCCAGCTAGTCATGGGATATCTTAAGGATACGAGTATGTTCACCAGTCAATTCCATCAATACACACCTTATTTAACCTGATCTAACTCTTAGACTGAATATCCGTTTAACTTGACTTGAACTTTTACCAAACATATACCTCACACAACCTACTCATATTCACATATACCTCTGTCAACATATCTAATTTGTATATAATCTCATACCTTTATACCCATATACATCATATTCATTACATTTATACACACATGTCTGTTTCTATACCTTTACTTCCTTATGAGGCAATCCTACCCGAGTATAACTCGCTGACGGACTTTCCTTTTCTTGCTCTATCTTTGGAATGTCCGTCAGATGAGAATGAGAATTATGGCGAGGATCAAAGAGTGGAGCCAACTAATAAAGGTTATGCAGACTTGACAACGGAAGATTAGCTGGATTTAATTTTTGTTGTTTCTCACATGTTTAGGGCTTTTGTTTCTTATCGATGTAATTAAACTACTTAGTTTATTTTACTCTTTCTTTTGGGATGTAATAAAGTTTGGTTAATGGAAATAAATGCCTTTCGCTTTTATTATTTTTGTTTTGATACACATCCTGCATGCTAAATATTCATACGCTTAACGTAACTGTATTGAATAGACCACTTTCAATACAGTTAAGCTGTGGACCATGCCACGTCATCCTTCTCCTTCTTTTGGGAAGCGGGGCATGATATATATTAGTGGTGACCCATGCAAGTCTTCTTGTGTACTAAAATGAAACCGTTGGCTGACTTATTATATTTGTGAATCTCATCCATTTATACCGATTTCATAATTTTCCTGTGTCCCTTGTCCCTTCCTTGACATTCTGTACCCTGACCATGACCTTCCTTTCATGTCGTGGCAAATCTTTCCGACGAGGATGACATCTCCGATATTACTTTTGAAGCTACATCTGGAGATTCAGACGACGAAGTCGTAGACTCTCAGGCGGTTATTTCTGACAGTGACTCGGAAGACGAAGAAGTCAATGATGCAACTCCGGAGCCTATGATGGCCAATGACTCCGAAGATGAAGAAGAAGATCCTATGGAAGAGGAGCATATAGAGGAGGGGCCAGAAAAAGAAGCTCCTGCGGCGGAAGAGAATTCTATGGAATACGATCCGGATGAGGAGGCTCCTGCAAAAGAACAAGACCCTATAGAGGGGGAATCAGAGAGCGAGGCTCCTGCCGAAGGATGAGTCGAAGAACGAAGCTTCGAGTGAGGAGGAACTCGAGGCCGAAGTAACTCAGGCAGTTGTCCGCGCAAGGCACCGTGGGAATGACCGTACCTTTCTTAGTGCGAGGGCCTATCGCAACTTGTTGAACTCTCATAATTGAGATTAATAAGTCTTTTTCCTTTTCTTTGGCCGAATAAAATGATGTAAGAATAATAGGGGCATGTCCTTACTTTTCGGTTGTACTCTCCTTTTTGGAAGTTGGATAATAAAATCTATATTTCGAGCAAAAATCTCTCTTATGTCTCTTGCTCTTCTTCTTAGTTTTCTCTTGCATTAATTGTTGTTCTTCCATGCAAGTTATTATCTTGTCTCACCTCAGCCGTTTGTAACCTAACCTATTCTGATTCAGATCATCAATGGCCGGACGACACCATAACCGCAACCGAAGGGGAAATGGAGTCAATGAAGCCGCTGCTCAGCAAGCAGCTATGCTACAAATGATGCAAGGACTACTGGAGCAACAACAGCAGCAGACAGCTGCCCTTCATCTTGAGCTACGAGAAAGTAGGCAGCAGCAAGCAGAGATTTTAAGTAAAGCACTAGCCCCAGTTTCTCAAGGTTCGGCGGGAGTGAAGCGGTTCAGATCACTCCACCCTAAAACTTTTTCGGGGAAGGAAACTCCCTTAGAAGCTGAGGAATGGCTCAAGGGAACTGTCAATGATCTCAGTGCCGCTTAAATTCCGAAGGACGCGTGGGTGAACATTGCCAAACTACAACTCACGGATAATGCCCGAATATGGTAGGAAGCCGAGGAAAGTAGATTGGAAGAGCCCATCGACTGGGAAACGTTCAAATAACGTTTTGATACCCAGTACTTCCCAGCCGTGGCACACCTAGAGATGGAAAGAGAGTTTATACAACTCTAACAAGGGAGCATGTGGGATAAGTCGGTGGACGAGTACGCTTCGGAGTTCGCAAGGTTAAGTCGGTTCGTGCATCATCTGGTGGCAACCCCAGAACTTTATACTAAGAGATTCCGGTAAGGATTGGACCTAAAGACGCAGTCCTCCATGTCTTCTGCTACCCTTTCTACTTATGATAAAATCTTAGAGGCAGCGCGAAACTTTGAAGACCTTCAGCGACGCATGAGGAAGGATGACCGTTTGTCTGGCATTAAGCGACCAGCCAATCAAATTCTTGAAGGATCATCTTCCAGATTCAACGGGAGATAACAACCTAAGAGACCAGCAGGACCAACTATCTTCGGAAAACCAGCCGTTATATGCAACCATTGCGGTAGAGTCGGACACTTCATGAGAGACTGTCGCATTTTGAATAAACTTTGCATAGTCTGTGGGTCTCCGGATCATACTATTGGGGACTGTCCTTAGAGAGGGAGACAATTAGGCCCCGTCAACAAGCCGGCTAATTATGGGGTACCAACACAGAGAAACTGGCCACTTTTCGCCACTAAACCAACCGATCAAGGGGCATCACCAAAAGGACCACCCTTGCCATCATAGGAGCATGTTTTTCAGCAAGCGCAAATGAATGGACCCAAACGCCAGACCTTTACCATGACAGCCGAGAAGTCTGATGCCGCGTGGCAAGACAGCAAAGGTGCTCTTTTCTTTTTCAACCTTTCTTTGATACCATACTTATTTATCTTTCGATGCAAATCTTAGTTAAACTCACCATAATTCCTCTAGTTTTCGTAAAGTTGCCTTTATGTTATATCTCTCAAGTCTTCTATCAATCCACAACCTTCCTTCAAATTCCAAACTTTCTTATCCGGAAGCAACTACTGATTTTACATTTTCTGATTCCTTATACCTAAACCCTTCAGAGACTTTACATGCGTCAAGTGATACACCAACTCTCGGGAGCTCTACATGCAGCAAAGAAGATCCCTGACATCGTTACTGATTTCCGTGCCCAGTAGTGGCTACCCCTTTGAAAATTTCAAATATGAAATTATTTTAAGGAGGGTAGATCGTAACTAATGCACCCATCCTTGCCATACTCAATAGACCCGGAAGTTTTAAAATCCACTACGATATTTCGGAGAAGGGACTTGGTGGTGTGATGTATCAGCGCGGCGATATAGTTGCATATGCGTCAAGACAACTAAATGCTTATGGACGCAACCATCCTGTCCAGATCTAGAACTGGTGATTCTGATGTTCATCTTGAAGATATAGAAACACTACTCTAAGGAGAACGTGGGAAAACGGATGGTTGAAACACATGGAGTGGATGAAAGGGGTCAAGTTTTATATAGGAGAAGTGCCGATCGGTTGGGGCGGTCCTGAAGATGGAGAATTTATAAGATTGAGATAATTGTAGAAAAAGTGGAGATGGTGATACAATTAAGAGAGCGCGGAAAGCTCAGCCCATGACTCATCGGCTGTTTAACATCTTGGAAGAAGACGGTAGGTTTGTGTATAGCCTACTTTTGCTACTTTCCTTGGAGGGTATGCTGGCAACCCTAGCCATACTTTTGATCGTTCCGAGATCACGAAAAGGTTAGCATAACCTACGAGTAGCAACCGGTCGGAATACTAGAAGGATGAAACCTTAAGCGACAAGACAATCCACCTGGCTAGAGTTATATGAAGAAAGAACTACTAGGCAGACATACACGGAAGCGAGGAAACGGGACGAGAGAGCGAGACCCAAAATTTTTAACCACGATAAACCCTTCTTGGTGATTTTTTTCTTTCCTTGACCTACCTTCTGAAATTTCGAGGACGAAATTATTTTAAGGAGGGTAGATTGTAACGACCGTGTTTTTTAATACCTAATAAAATATATTTTATTTAAATTTCTACTATCAAATAATTATTTACGTGTTTCGTTGATAGAAGAATAATTTTTAAAGTAATGTTAATAATTTTCAAAGCATTGAAAATGATTAAAGGAATTTTCTAAAATCTATTTGTTGTTTTTATAGGCTTAAAATGTTTTATAATGCCTTAAAATAATCTACATATTTTTATTATCGATTAAAATAATTAATTCGTAATTAAAAATATTTTAAAGAATAAACTACATTTTAAATAATCATAATAACTAGCTAAAACCATAGAAATGGATATATTATTTTGTTTTAGCCCAAAATTATTTTTATACTAAAGATAACAATAAAATATATTTTCCGAAATTTTTCCGTAATTTTTCCGTATTTTTAACAACTTTTTAAAACCAAATTCAAATATTAAATAATAAATAGTTTATTATTTTTATTTTTTTTTAAAAATTTAAATTAATCCCTTTGATCTGGACCGTTGGATACAAGATCCAACGGCCCAAAGACGCGCGGCGGCGCCCACGTGGTGGGGACCACGCGAAACCGCGTGATCCCCCTCCACGCGGACGTGTGGCAGCTTGGCGATGCGATCTCAGCCGTTGGATGCGATCTCAGCCGTTGGATCATGGTCCAACGGCTGAGGCTAAGAGGCGGCGCGGCAATCATTAACTGATGATTCTGAAATCATTAGGGAGCGCGGATTTTGAGGAAGTTTAACTGAATTTTGGATTTTATGGTTGGTAATAAAACCCTATAAATAGACATTTCAAACACTGATTTCTCACACCTCAGAACTCCCAAAATTCTTTAAAAAAATATCAACACCTTCGTATAGACGACGCCGACACTGTGGCTCTACCCAAGTATCGAGGAAAAATCCGAGCGCGAAGTTATCGAGGATTTAGTACGAGCCTACGCTTTCAACCCATCGGCATCCGACTCAAACAAAAGGCAGGATCTGCCTCTCTCCACTCCTCTGTCGCCTTCTTTCTCATAATGATCTTGGTTTCAACTCCTAATCCCTAATCTCATATTTAAAATATATTAAAAATGTTCCTGCATGCCTATTTTGGTACCTCTTAATGATAATAATATTAACCCATGTTTAAAATGGTTTCCTTAATCACTCCTATATGCAAAATATTACACCCTTACTACATGAAATTTGATATGCTTAATATTATAACCCATGGGGTATCACTTCACCCATCACATACCCACACTTACCCATACTACCAATTTGATCTCGAAACAGGATACTTCCATAAAATACCCTCGTTTTATTAAAATGTTGTATTTGTTTAAAATATCCATATGAGATAAGATATTTGGAATAAATGTTTTAGATACGATATATATATATTTTACTTACACATTTTTCACCAACTACTGTAATTTTTTTAAATTCTTTTTCCCTTTGAAAGGGGATAATACTAAATCTAAATAACGGCATATGGTTTTTCCAACTTAGCCCCTTTCACTCGAAAAGATATTTTTATATTAATTCTTCTTAGAATGTTAACTAAAGTTTAATGAGTTACCCTAATGATAGGGTAATTTTTTACGCGAGTACCTCGTGGTTGATAGGCAATCGTCCTTGAAAAGGACACAAATTCTGTCGTCCATGTGCAGCGGTTGCCAACACGAACGTATTTTTCTAAAAACATTACCTCAAACTTAAAACACTATAATTTCATAAAATTATTATTTACAATAAAATACCTCAATCCATCCTAAAAAGAGATAATTTCATTTAAATACCTTGACCTTTACTAAAAGGCTATTTTCAACAAAGTCCATAACCCTTATAAATGATATTTTCCAAATGGATATCTAAAACTTTATTAAAAGATAATTTTCAAATAAATACCATAACCTTTTATTAAAAGGATATTTTCTCAGTAAAATATTATGGGTTTCCAAAACGATAAATATTCCAAACATCATGGTTTTCTTATAAACAATAAATATAATTAAACACTATTATCCTTTATTAACTAAGTGTTCTATAAGATAACACGAAGTACATTACAAACTTTAAAAGATAATAAGACAAAACGAGCGGTTGTGGAAAGCTATATTAAATGAGATCAACTTCTTGATTACAAGTTTATGACATACATGACACATGATACGGTTAGGGTTAGAATGCGCGGACCTAGGTATGGAATACTTATATATGAGGATCCCTGCAGACAGGGTGAACAGTCCAATGTGTGGACGACTACTAACCCGATATTCGGGCGAATACTAACCCTATTTGAGGGCGAATGATACAAAATGTGGATGACATACAATGTGGAAATTCCATGCCTAGAGGTATACGCACTAACTCTAATTCGTCAAGACCTTTATACTGAACCACGGGGAAGGGTAGTTTGATTAGGCAAGGAGATTTGGAACTCGGATTCCCCTACTACTCGATCATGATCCTGGGAAGTGAAACGGTACATTTCACTTCCCCAGTTGTTGTTCCGTAGCCACAACGGAATAATCGCGAGTATCCGGACCCTTGTTTGACAAACTAAAACGTTTACAATACCTATTAATACTCAACACTAAACTCGCATCATGTGCTTTACCCACCTGTTAGCTTATCTACCTTTCTTTATGAGACACGAGTTGTTCAGTATCTTGGATGTGGATATTTTACCAGTTTAGACTTGTTGTTTATTATGGAACTGAAGGGTGGAAATACCTGTGCACTTGAGTGATATTCACGCTAGACAAAACTCCATAGTACTCATGGGACACCTTTCGAGGATGCTCACGCTACCGCATTGATTGCCACCCCAGGCACGAGCACCGGCTCATACTGCTTCCAGCTAGTCATGGGATACCTTAAGGATACGAGTATGTTCACCAGTCAATTCCATCAATACACACCTTGTTTAACTTGATCTAACTCTTAGACTGAATATCCGTTTGACTTGATTTGAACTTTTACCAAATATATACCTCACACAACCTACTCATATTCACATATAGCTCTGTCAACATATCTAATTTGTATATAACCTCATACCTTTATACCCTTGTACATCATATTCATTACATTTATACACACATGTCTGTTTCTATACCTTTACTTCCTTATGAGGCAATCCTACCCGAGTATAACTCGCTGGCGGACTTTTCTTTTCTTCCTCTATCTTTGGAATGTCCGTCAGATGAGAATGAGAATTATGGCGAGGATCAAGGAGTGGAGCCAACTAATGAAGGTTATGCAGACTTGACGACAGAAGATTAACTGGATTTAATTTTTGTTGTTGTCCACATGTTTAGAGCTTTTTATTTCTTCTCGATGTAATTATACTACTTAGTTTATTTTACTCTTTCTTTTGGGATGTAATAAAGTTTGGTTAATGGAAATAAATGCCTTTCGCTTTTATTATTTTTGTTTTGATACACATCCTGCATGTTAAATATTCATACGCTTAACGTAACTGTATTGAATAGACCACCTTCAATATAGTTAGGTTGTGGACCATGCCACGTCATCCTTCTCCTTCTTTTGGGAAGCGGGGCGTAACATATAAAATTGAAACTAATTATCTCATAACTAATTTTATGGATTCCAAATATTGTATCACAATCATAGATAGCTAGACGATATTAAACTTTTCGATCGAATAAACAAACACCCAAAATTTCCTAAAGAGCTCAACACTTAAGCGGAGTTCAAAAAGTACCCAGAACATACCACAGCTCCTATGAACCATCCGTAGAAGAGCCGATCCATGCCTCACTCATGTCGCTACGGAACTGCCGCAAACCCTAGGGTATGACCGCGGTTCCGCGATCCAAAAAGTCGAGTTTGGGTATCGTTCTTCTAGAGGGTCCATAGAATCGCTTGTATGATTTTCTGAAGATTTTAAACTTGAAAAAAATCCAACTCTTGGAAAATTTCCAGCGAGGAAAAATATGGGTTATTGATATCCGTTCGAACTTTTTAACGTCGTCTAAATAACCCGAATAGATGTTAGAATTACGACTACGAAACACTCCGAATTGCCTTTGCAGAAAGTTCACATCACATGCAAATTTAGCAAAAACAAGCAACACCTGAAACACCAAACCCCAGAGACTAGAACACCCTAAAAATTTGAAGCCAAAAAGCCCAGAATGACCTGGTGAGCTCGAATTTTGTAGGCTTATGGCCGGCCAAAGTAAGGTGGTATTGCTTCAAATTTCTATGGTGTTCATGTTATATCACATACAATATTCTGCAGTTGCTAAAAAAATTTTAGAGGCCATTTAAAATTCGACAGAAACTAGAATTATGTTTCATGCGTTTCGGAGTTGTTTCGGTTTGGTAATCTAACAAACATAGTTTAAATCTCTAACTCGGCTCTGATACCACTGTAGGGTTACCTAGCGCGGCAGCAAGGTTTCGGGAGGCATCGTCCATACCGTTTTCAAATTTTTGCCATACTAAAGAACCGTAAACCTAGAATCTTAACTAGAGATTTAAGCAAAACAACATGCAAACAACTTTGCATACAAAGTGAATGAGGAATACAACCTTTGTAGACCGGTCCTTCAGTTCTAAAGCTCTGTGTGGTAGTCCCTTCGCTCCAAGTAGTGAACACCCGACTCTAGTAAGGGTTCACATGAAGAAATGAACAAGCTTGCTCGAAGTCTTCGAGCCCGAAGATGATCTACGTCGAGGAGACTCAAGCTCATGATACCTCTTCACTAATGGTAGATTAGTGAAGCAAACACTCTAAACTAAATGGCTAATATAGTAAAGGATGATGAAGTAGGAAATGGGCTCACTTTAGATTTAATTTTCTCACAATATTTTCTCACTTGGAAAAAAACTAGCAAAGCTTTTTCTCAATGAAGAAGAAGATCAAGTAGAGATGAGAATGAAACTCATGAGGTGAGAATAGCAACCATGGGTGAGTTAGTGTCATACACTAACTCATGTAGAGAATTAACCATGGCTAAGGATAATGGTTAGGTTAATAAATATCTACAAGTAAAACAAAGCTAGCGGACTAAGTCAATGGTTATCAACAAGTATCTCCAAGCTTCTAGCCATGAGATAATTCCACCAATTTTGAATTACATTGATAAATAAAAACCCTAGGATTATCCTAAGTATAGTGTAAGTCTCATACACCCATGAAGCATGTGGCATCAAGCATGACACAATAAAATGTATATTAATATATATCACATATATACTATATGCACACAAGTGAGAAAAAGAATACTTAGTGAGCAAATATTAGTTAATGTAAGTTAATATATCAAATATATAATTATATATTAAATTATCAAATCAACACTTGATTTAATAATCTGTCTATATCACATACAACCGACTAATATCATATGAATCAACTTATCGAATCAACACTTGATCCGATAACCCGGCTATATCATATATAACCGACCGATATCACATATCGCGAGAATAGAATGCGGTATCACATACGCACATTAATCTCGGTCTCGTACATATCACATATATGCTACTACTTCATTGCGCATAAACCAGCAAACCTCTGTGTAGAACTCTAAAGACTCGTCAATACGCCGGTAGTAGGTGATGATCATATCAAACACCCACAAGCCGCAAGCGGTCTGCTAAACGTAACGGCCACCCGGGTATTGAGCGATCTGAAGATCAACAAGCAAGCCTGCTCATACTCCTGCGAATCCAATCATTAACACTACCGTACAGTCCGGTCTCTTCATCAGATTTGTCGCATATCACAGCCTGGGGGTGGTATAACGTCAGACCCCAGTAGCCTGATAAGTCATGCCGATGTGAGGTCCATAACGGTCCGAGAAACTACTGATAACACTTACCAGTAGATCAGCAACCCTGGCCAGGGATTTCCTATTATGGCCAATCGAGCATAGCACAACATCAAATCCTAATACCGGGAGAGACGAATCCCCTCCTATCGCTCATTACCTCTATATGACTCAGGACTGTACCCAAAAACCACCTTTTTGCACAATTTCTTGACCATGGTATGGTGGAAATCAAAGCACAGTGGGAATCACACAAGACTCTATGACGATCTCGGGTCAACAGACTAACCTGTACCAGTGTCACCAGAGAACTGCTATCTGACGATAGGTATAATACCGTCTAGGAGTTCTCGACGAGTTCGTCCAGTGTACCCAGTCTCCACTGAGCACCCGTATACCTTCTCTGATGCCAAACACCAATGGATATGGGATCATCCATCGCCCATCATATGGGTCAAGAAGCGTATACGCTAGTCTACTCTGGAGTATCAATGCCCTGTCTCGATACTCCCACGACTAGGAACATTTGAAGGATGTACTTGCCGACTACCACTGCCCCACTAGTATGATCTGCATCATAATCCTGGTAGTCAAGTACTCATCCTACGGGCTTTATCAACATGTAATAGAGAGACAATAAGTGTACATGTTAAGATAAAGAGGAACCAGATAGCATGCTATCATGTCGAGCAAGTAAGTCCTCCCTATATATGTCCAAGCATCCAATACAATATACATCACATGTACAGTAATGGCCTTTAGGGCATACATATAACTAATAGGTTTTAATTCTTCTCAAGACCTGAACGCTCGCGTGCTTTACACATGGGAGGAACTCGTTTCTTTTTTCTTTTCTCTCCCGTTTTTTATAATGGAACTCACGCTCTGGGCCAAAAATTTTGGCGGGAAGATCAACCAACGACTCCCCGTCGGAATCAAGTCAACCAATGACCTCCCCATTAGAATCAAGCTCCGCCTCGGAATCAAGTCAACCAACGACCTCCCTGCTGGAATCAACCTCCGTCTCGGAATCAAGTCAACCAACAATCTCTGGGTCGGAATCATACTTCGTTTCAGAATATATGCCCCATGAAGGAATCATGCTTCGCCTCGGAGTATCTACCTTCCCTGTCGGAATTATACTTCCTCTTGGAATCAACCTCTGCATCGGAACTATATTTCGTTCAAAATTTCAACCTCTACGTGGGAATCATGCTTCATTTCAGAATATGCTCCGCGTCAGAATCATGCTTCATCTCGGAGTATCTACCTTCCCTATCGGAATTATACTTCACCTTGGAATCAACATCTACATCAGAACTATGTTTCGTTCAGAATGTCTACCTCTACATCGGAACCATATTTCATCTCAGAATATATGCCCCGCTTCGGAATCATACTTCGCCCCAGAGTATCTACCTTCCCGTCGGAATTATGCTTCGTCTTGGAATCAACTTCTGCGTCGGAATCATACCTCGTCTCAGGATATGCCCTGTGTCGGAATCATGCTTCGCCTCGGAGTATCTACCTTCCCTGTCGGAATAATGCTTCTCCTAGGAATCAACCTTTGCATCGAAACTATGCTTCATTCAGAATGTCTACCTTTGTGTCAGAACCATGTTTTATCTCAAAATATATGCCCCGTGTCGGGTCATGCTTCGCTCCGGAGTATCTACCTTCCCTGTCGAAGTTATGCTTCGTTTTGGAATCAACCTCTGCGTCGAAATTATGCTTCGTCTTGGAATGTGCCCCATGTCGGAATCATGCTTCGTCTCGCATTATCTACCTTCCTTGTCGGAATTATATTTCGTCTTGGAATCAACCTCTGCGTCGGAATCATGCTTCGTCTCAGAATGTGCTTCATGTCGGAATCATGCTTCGCTTCGGAGTATCTACTTTCCCTGTTGGAATTATACTTCGTCTTGGAATCAATCTCTACGTTGGAATCATGCTTCGTCTCAGAATGTGCCCCGTGTCAAAATCATGATTCACCTCGGAGTATCTACCTTCCCTGTCAGAATTATGCTTCGCCTTAAAATCAACCTCTGCATTGGAACTATGGTTCGTTCAGAATGTCTACCCTGCGTCGGAATTATGTTTCGTCTTAGGATATATCCGACTCCCGGAACTATGCTCCGCGCTCTCTGGAACTATGCTCCACACCATCGAAACTATTCTTCACCCATGGAATTGTGCTCTGCGCTTCGGAATTAAGCTCTTCACGAAAGAAAATCCATCAATTTCGTGCACACGACCCATGTACACAATGTGCATTCATTAATGGGGGCACTTTGTTGAGGTCAAAAATTATACCATATGGTCGAGTTCAACAAATCAACAAGTCAAAGTCAAGACCCGAAAAGTGGACTCGGACCCAAGCCCGGATCCAAATTAAGTAGGCCCAAGCCCGAACCCAAGTCCAAGCAAACGGGTCCAAGCCCAGGTCAAGTGAGACCATGCCCAAATCAAGCCCGAACATGAAGAGGCTGGTTTCCCCCATGCCAAGAAGAAAATTATGTAATAAATAATTTTGATATAATTTTTATGAATAAATGTAAGTAAAATGAGCATAAAACCAAATTTTTATAAAGCTCATGGCTCATGTGCAAAAGAAATAAGTACATGTGGTATGGGATGGAAAAAATGTTATTTTGTAAAGTCCAAGGAGCTATGCATAAACTTGTAAGCCTATATAAGGCAACATTATGTTGAAATGAAACATAATGCATTCCCCACAAAAAATATTAGGATTCTGTGCTTCTTTCTCCTTCCTTAAGGTTCTAAATCTTCTTCCTTTTTTTGAATTAAATTAAGAGTTTAACTCTTCTTTTCCTAAAAAGAAATAGTTTTTCACCATAAAACCCTCAAAGGGGTGCCCAGATCTCCCATCAAATCTCTAAAAGGGAGACTTTTAATCTCAACGCCCATTTTCTCCAAAATCCAACATAAAGAGAGGAGGAAGAAGGAACCCATCTCGGAAGAACCCATTTTAGGGAAGTCCAAAACTCGAAGAGGATGAAAAGGGACCTCCTTTCACCATCCAAGATCTAAATCTTTTAGAAATTTAACTCCAAATCAATCTTTGAGGAGTTCAACTCCAAAATCCAAATCCTCGAAGGAGTTTAACTCCAAATCCAGACATTTTAGGAGTTTAACTCCAAATCCAAATCTTTTAGGAGTTTAACTCCAAATCCAAGCCTTTTGGAAGTTTAAGTCCAAATCCACATCCAATTTCTTCCCTATGAGTTTAACTCCAAAACCCCTCAGAAGTTCAACTCTTAGCCCTGGGGCTAATCCCCTTCTTCCGCTGGTGTTTCCAGCGTTCGCGTTCCGCGCGTGTGACCCGCTGTAGCCCAGCTATCACGTGTTGTCTCACGCATCCTTTGGACCCTCATCACCCCTCTTTTTCCCAAACGTTCCCCACTAAAAATACTTCCCCCGCTATCCGAGTAGAGAGACCCCTGTAAACTCTGCGAGACCCCTGATACGTCCAAAACACCTTCAAAACACAATACATGTACACTGCACATTGAGTTCGCATGACCAATTTGACCCGTCAATCGGAGGTTCTCTCGCTCCAAAGGCGAGGGGTAATTAACAGCAGCTTAGTTCACGGCTGCCGAAAATTCGGATCCCCACAATCAATAAACCCCAGCCTACCCTAGGCAGGAGGAATCTGTAATATTCCTGACAAGCGATACGTATTCCTATCTCAATGGAGTGACGAAAAACACTCTATAGAAAGGTTTCATCCAGTTGTTCAGATTTTCTATAAGAAGACTGGCGGATTGGTCTTGTTCCAATGGCGGTTCATATTTGACAAAGAGGTTGCGCCATCGGACTATAAAATCCATGCTGATTTCGTTGTTCTTTGGCTCGGTCCTTACAAGGTCGGCAATGATGATTTTATCGCCAACACTCATGAACCATTGCTTGAACAAGGATTCTATTTGAGTGAACATCATGATCGAGTCATTCGGTATTCTTGCATACCAATCGAAAACAATATCGGTCAAGCTATTGACAAACTGACAGAGAAAGAGTGCATCATTGCCCCCAGTATTCGCGCATGATGCTTTAAATTGGGCAACGTGCCGATTCGCATTTTCCCTCCCATCGAACCTTTCGAACTTAGGGATGACTTAGCCAAAGGGAAACTCCACAAGATTGTATTGTGTAGGGTATGGTCTCCCACTAATGTCGACCTCTTTTTGCGTCTCGACCTCGGCCACCAATGTTTTGATTTTGTTGGTGATCAAATCCATGATCTGATCCTGCATTGATGGGTGACTGTCATCGGTAGTCAAGACATTTCTTGAGGCAGAATGTGGCCGACTTTCATGCAGCTCACCCACCTTTAGATTTAAGGGGACAGGCATCAGCTGCTTCAGGATACCGTTTCCTAGTTCATGAGCAGAGTCCTGCGCTTGATTGGGCAGTTGAGAGGCAACTTAGGCCATGAGCTGTAGGACGACGTTTGTCAAGTCGTCAATTTTTTAGTACAGCTTGGCCATCTCTTTGTCCTTGTTTCTGAGCTGCTTCTGGAGCTCTTGGAGAAATTGCTACTCTGCGATCTTGGGATGGAAGATTGGCTCCTCTTCGCTTTCCGCGCCCGACTCCCTTGAACCAAGAGATCTCTCTTCTTATCAGCCTCACTGGAAGGGTTTTCATTATCTTCCGGAGAAAGCTGGTCATGGGAAGTGGCTACTACATTCAAACCAGATTGGATTTGAGATATAGTGGCCCCATCTTAGCTTTTGCTGTGTGTGCCTGCCATGTAGACAGTATGGATCATATATCTAGCCATCTCTTTATTTTTGGCCGCTGATCTTTCAGACTGTCATTGTGGCCCTTCCTCTTCGAAAAAGACAGGCGACTGAAGATGGTTGGCCTGGCTAGGTCCTTGAGTAGCGTTATCTGGATCGCAGTTTTCTTGACTCTTGCGGTCATGGCATTCTTCTGAACCAATTTCGGCAGTTCAAAAGAGTTAGCGAGCTTTACAGCCGATTCGGCTGTTGTTGTGGGATAACCCTATTCTTAGAACCTCATAAAGTTCAGCCTAGCAGGAGTCCTAGCCCTTTTGTTGGCTCTGTATCTAATCCTTTTCTGTCTTAGCTTCTCGATTTTGAGGGCTTAGCGGGCATCCGTTATACAGGAAGCCATCGTGAGTTGATTGACGGGAAGCTTAGAGAAGATACTCGATCGAGCAGTTGTCAAGGGCACCACCAGAGCTTACCCGAGACGCCTTGTTACTTTGTTGGTGTTGATGGCCTTGCCCCCAGCCGGAGCAACGGAGAGTCGTTCGGAAACGGATTTGTGCTCGGGCTGAAGTGCCTTCGCGACCATGACATTTTGTCTTTTGCCTTTTGAAGCCGGTTTATCTGTCACCGGTGCTTGAGGAGTAAGAAGGGTGTTGACCGAGACAAATAAAATAGAGCCAAATTGTAGCAGCAGTTCTTCTTGCTACCATCCGAGACTTGCCGGGAGGATCGTTCGAGCGTCCGTCTTCATCGTGTAGGAGACGGGAGTTGCCTTGAGAGCTGAATTCATCTTTAGAGATATTGTTGAGAATTGATTGCTTGACAATCTTCATGAAAGAGTATTATTTTAGTATAAATATCAATATGTATGTTGATTTAGTTCACATGAACGTTTAACCCGAAATATAGGAAGAGAGAAAAGATCTCACCGGACGTGCTAAAATCTGTAGAGTGTTTTTCGTCATCCTATTGAGATAGGAATATGTATCGCTTGTCAACCGTGTACAGATTCCCTCTACCTGGGGTAGGCCAGGGTTTAATGATTATGGGGATCCGAATCTCCGGCAGCCGCAGACTAAGCTTCCATTAATTACCTCTCGCCTTCGGAGCGAGAGAACCTCCGATTGACGGGTCAAACTGGTCATGCGAACTCAATATGATATGTTGGTGTTTGAAAGTAATGCAGAAGGCCGTCTTCATTTTATGTTTTTTTTATTTATTCTATTTGCGACAAAAGATTTTTCTTAATTTAAAGAAACATTTTTTTAAAAAATTTACAAGTGCGGATGTGAAGCACGCGCAGTGCGCTTACGCACGCATGTGCTGCGCAAGTGCGCCGCACGGGCGCACACGCATGCATCACGCTCTGACGCGCCTGCGCGCACATGCATGGCATGTGCGCAGAACGCGGGTGCGGGTGCGGGCGCGGGTGCAGGTGCCGGCGCAGACACGGGCATGGGTGCAGGCCCGGATTGCGTGGACAGGATTTAGAGTTGAACTCCCTAAAGGATTTTAATGGAGTTGAACTCCAAAAGATTTTATTTTGACATTAAACTCCAAAAAGAACTTTAAATGGAGTTAAACTCCTAAAAATTTTATTTTGGAGTTAAACTCCTAAAAGAATTTTACATGGAGTTATACTCCTAAAGAATTTTAGATGGAGTTAAACTCCATAAAAGAATATTAGTGGAGTTAAATTCCAAAAGATTTTTCCCTTTTCTCTTTTGAGAAGAAACCCAAATGGGTTCTCTTTAATTCCAAGATTTGGATCTTGGATGATGAAAATAGATCTCTTTTCTTCTCTTGATGGAGTTTTGGGAGGTGGGTTTCTCTTCTTCCCCCTCTTTCGAATTGGATCTTGAAGAGAAAGAAGTAGTAAAAATCTTCCTTTTTTGGATTTGATATGGGAGTTAAACTCTCCTTCAATCGATTTATGGTGAAACTTTATTTAGTTTGGAGAGAAAGAGAGCTAAACTCTTGATTTAATTGGAAATGAAGAGGAAGAACTTGAAAGAGAGGAGATGGAGGCATAAACCCTAATATTTTTTAGGGGAATTGAATTTCTTTTTCATTTCACCATAATGTTGTTTTATATAGGTTTACAAGTTTACACATAGACCCTTGGGTTTTACAAAATGGAAATTTGCTCATTCCATACCTCATATACTTATTTCTTTTTGTACATGAGCCACGGACTTTACAAAAATTTGGCTTTTTACCCATTTATTTCATATTTTGCACATTTATTTAAATATTACATTTATTTGTTATATTTTCTTGGCATGGGGACGGTCTGGGTTTGGGCCCACCTGTTTGGACTTCGGTTCAGGTGTGGGCCCGGCTTGATTCAACAGTAGAGTCTGTTTGTTTTGACTTGGACCTACTTGTCCGCGGTTTGATCTTGACTTTGACCTTTAATCAATGGGGTGTAAATTTTAACCCCAACAAGGAGTTCGGATTAGGTAGTCAAGTTAGGAATTCTGTATTCTTTCGTTTGTACCACATTCAAAGTTGATGGTAGAGTAATTGGAATAACGTGAATTAGGGTGTTTTAAAAGGGTAGTTGCAAGTTGTCACCCATTGCTAAGCCCGTTCTAATTGACCCTTGTCCTTCCGTTCTTTACTCTTATCTCCAACCTTAGGCCAAACAAATCACGATAAGTCTCTAGTTAGGTCGCAACTATATGTCATGAATAGTGTGCCTAACAGAGAGGGATGAGTTTTTTTGTTCTAAATTCAATCTGAATATGTGGGCAAAGGGAAGAACAATGAGTTTTTCCGTCTCTCGAACTATCCTCTCCTTACCCTTAATAAGTGAGAAATTATTCACTCATTGTTAAAATGATAAAATAAAAAAGGAAAGGGAAATAGAAGAGAACATCAATAAGAATTTAGAAAGCTAACTGCTAGGGTTCCCACAAAAGTAAGAAACATCCATCGAGTATTATCATTTAATAATCAAATTAAGGAAAAAAGATAAATTAAATATCAAGAAAACAAAAATATCTATTTTAACAAATCAAGAACAAGTTATCTAAGGAATTAAAAGAGCATGAATTAAAGTTGCAAAAATATAAAAGAGCAAGAACAAATCTTTATTAATAATTCAAACTTTAACAAGATTTGAATCCAATAGCTTTAATCTAATTTTGCAAGTTCACTAAAGAAGTTGCAAAATGAGAGAAAAACTAAGAACTCAATCAAACTCTACGCTATAGTAAGAATTTTAATGGCTAAACTAAATCAACACAAATTAATTCTTCAAATTTTTTGCTAAGAATGACATTTCCCTCAAGTGCTCTGATCTGGGCAAATAGTTCAGGGGTGTTTTCTGAAACCATCCATATTGACAAAAGACCCTTTGAAAATTCGTCACTTCTTACGTCATAACCACCGCGGATCCGCCGCGCGTCTTCACTAAATTTCGTGGATCCACCGCCGTCTGGACGAATTGTTTACTCGTTTTCTTGTTATTTCTTCTGGTGTTTTTCTATTCGGTTTGGCATTCTTAGATATACAAAATTCTTCACAAATTTTCTCAGATAATGAGCAGTCAACAATTGCAACTAATTTTGTTTTTCTTCACCCAATTTTCAAAGTCCACATTCAAAAGTCCTCAAATCACTTTTGCAATTTTCAAAACTCTTTTAAAAAAATCTTTAACCATCCCATCATATCTCTTATCTCTTGAACTGGTAAACAGCATCTGACAGATTTGATGTGGCTGAAATCTGTATTTCATCTGTTGTCGGCCGTCTGTTCTAAAAGCGTCTTTTTTGCAGGGAAAATATGTTATTTGCGCTTTCTTAGATTGAATTCTCCTGAGAATCTGTAACCTAAAATCATGTAGCAGACACGGATCAAAAACGCCTATTTACATGCAAATGTGCATAAGAATGAGCGGTATTAAATGCAATATTTTGAAGTGAACAATGTCGTGCTGTGTCCGGTCGGCCATCACCATAAGTCTCTGACCAGAGCGGATGAGATTTACTGATTGAGAATCAGTAGTTTCTTAGTTGGTGATGGGCTTGATATCGGTATGACTTATCTGTTATTAGGGGGGACATTTACTCTCAGACGAACAAACCGGATTGTACGGAGACTGTCACTTATAGGCTCCGTAGGGGTTTGGACGAGCTTATTTGTCGACTTTCCTTTCGCTAAATACCTGGGTAGCTATTACATACAGCTAGTGTCGCTAACGTGGTTGTGGTTAAACTCACTGCTAGCGTATTGTCGAGTGTTTAGAGTCCCACATAGAGGATTTGCCGGATTTGGCAAAACAATGTAGTAACCGTACTGGGTACATGCTGGGTTCGATTGAATGAGTTCACTAGATGGACTGATGGCAATCAGATATTTACAATACTAGCCAGTCTTTTAGAAAGACGGGTATTAAATCATTTGTGGATTTAATATATATATATATATATACACACACATGTATTGAATATATGTATTTACTAGTATTGTGTCACTTCATACTTTATGTCTCTCTTTATTAATTAAAGGAAAATGAAATTATACATACATACATACATACATATATATATATATATATATATATAATTATATTATTCATTTTCCTTTATTGTTTTTCTTTTTGGGTTCTCTTTGGTTATGGAGTGCCTTGAATAAGCACATGCTTCCTACTTGTTTAGTGGTGACAAGTGGAGGGGAAAGAAAAGGGTGGACACATGGATTAAAGATGAAATCCTATGGTTAGGATTTTATAGAGATTTTATTAAAAGGTTGCAACCATTTTCTAAATGGTGAAGACTAAGGAATAATTATTCTCTACTCTCTTCTCCTAGATCCAACCCTTTTCTTCCTCCTCATTTTAATTGAGAGAAACCATTAGGAAAATTAGAATATAAAGAGAGCAAAAGGGAAGTGAGGAAACCATATCATTCAGTTAGCTAGCCTAGCAACTTAGCCATCTAGGTTACTTCACACTTGCATGAAGTTGATGCCATGGTTGGGAGCTCTCAAGCAGATCCATCTATGATAAAGGGATGTCTTCACCAAGCTTATTCTCTCATCCTGGGAGTCTAACTAGAGTCCAAAACAAATTGGAGCATATGAAGATACTATAAAGGTTGTATGCTCTCTATTTTATTTGGAAAATTAGTTTGCAGGTTAAATTCTTTAGCTAAATTGCCTAGTTTGTAGACTTGAGCTCTCTAGATTTTTTAAAATTCTATTTGTGTGTGTTCTAAAATCCTAGTAGAGTGCCCAAGGTCTACTAACAGAGTGCTCGTGAGTGCTTGGAAGAGCTTGGAATTCGACAAAAATTGCATCCGATACTTCGTGATGATGGTGTCTATGAATTATCAGTTTCGATCCACACAATATCGAAATTGGCTATTAAAAGATTTTGTGAGGTGCTAAAGAGCGTTAAAACCCAAGATGGTTACTGCTCTAACATATCAAAGAATGTGCAGGTCGAGCCACCAAAACTCTTAAATCTTAAAACTCACGATTGTTATAATTTTCTGCATCAATTGCTTCTAGTGGCTCTTCGAAAAAATTTGTCATTCGATATCACCAAGGCTTTAATAGAGTATTGTGACTTTTTCAATAAACTTTGTTCTAAAGTGATAGATGTAGCCAAATTCGAAGAGTTGAGGAAGAGTATTGTTGAAACCCTTTGCAAGTTAGAAATGATATATCCACTATTTTTCTTCACCATCATGGTTCATCGTATGGTGCATCTAACTACAGAGGCAATGATTGCTGGACCAGTCTTATATAGGTGGATGTATCCAGTAGAAATGTAATAAATTTTTTAAGTCAATTTTGATATTTAATTCATTATAATATCCACATTTTTCTAAATTATTCATTAACGTTTTAAATATTTAGGATTCTTGAAACGGCAAGTGCGTAATCGAGCTCGACCGGAAAGGTCAATAGCCGAGAGTTACTGTGCCAACGAATGCCTTAACTTCACTTCTCGTTACTTGCGTGGAGTTGAAACAAGATTATATCGTCCTTCTCGAATTAACAATGACCATCTATCCCTTCCACAAGGGGAGGATCGATTCTACCGGAGGAAGTGGCTCGATCAAGCGCATATATATATCCTTAATAATCTTGAAATTACCGCCGATCACAGAAGGTATATAAATTTAAAAAAATTAATCGCGTCAATATTTTTTATGTCTAGATCTAGATATGCCTAAATAGTTAATATTATTATTCTTTTATTCTTTTAGCCGACATATTCAAGAACTTATGAATGTGATTTCCGAAAAAGACGCTAATTGGAAGATTAATCAAGATCATAAGAAACACTTTACACGGTGGTTCCGTAAACACGTACGTATGTCTTGTAGATTTTACGTATCACATGCATATATCAAATATAGTTTATACATTTTACAAGTAAATGCATTGTAAATTGAAGATGATATAGTAAAAGGGATGCAATTCTCGAATGTAATCATGCGACTATCTAAAGGTCGTAGTGCAAAAGTGAATCGATACTGTTCATATTGCATTAATAACCTAAAATTTCTTGTAAGTCCACGTTGCGACCCCCGGTTCTTACGGGGAGGCGGAAACGGTATAAAATCAAAGTTTTAACGCAAGAGGCAACATGGACTAAGCTAGGTCGGGATCTTTACCTAAACTAAAACTAGCATACTAAGCTAAAGATATTTAGCTACTCGGATAGAGATGGTTATACCTAGCTTGTCTTGAACTCCTTCGTCTTCAAGCTCCGGTGGTGGTCCGATGGCTCCTTCTCGTCGTCTCCGTACGCCGAAGATAGATCCACTTGAAAGCTCCAACCTTTAGCTCCTTCTTCGGTCTTTGAAGAAACTAGTTCACTTGGTTTGCTAAACCTAGTGAACTAGAATGAGTAGAGAGGAAATAGAATGGGATTTTATCTATGGTTCTTGATTCTCAACTCATGAGACAAGAGAACCATAGATCAAGAGAGGGAGCAAGAGGTTGAGGGTGAGAGCAAGGGGAGAGCTCAAGAACAAGAGAGAGAATGAGCAAGAAAGAATGAGGCTCTCTTTTTCCTTTCACCCTCTCATAATCCAAAGTGATCATAACTCATCATATCAAAAAAGTCTTTTTGTAATGGTTAGAAGCAACCATAAGGTTATCATATCATGCACTCATTTTACTCAAAAAGCAAGCAAGAAAAAAAGTCTTTGGCATGAAATGATAACCATGGTCATCATGATGGTCAACTAGTCAAGCCTAGTCAACCGGTCAACAAGTCAACAAAAGTCAACAAGTCACCAAAGTCAACAAGTCAACAACCATATCACCATAATACTTAATTAATATAATAGTTAATCACAAATCATATTCTCATTAGGGTTGAGCATAAAGTCAAAAAGTCAACGGTCAACTGTCAACAACCCTAATGAGAATCCGCTGCCTCTGCCTCCCTGTCAACTGTGCATACACACCCGCATCCGCGTTCCGAGGAACACGAATGCAAACTGGATAAATCCAATCCCATAAGGTACACTAGGATCTGGCTTAAACCAAAGCCCGCTAGTGTAAACTGTCCGGACACTGTACGTGCACAAGTGCACGGATGTGACCGAACCCTGTCGCAAAACCATGCGACCTGTCGCAAAACCATGCGACCTGTCGCAATACCATGCGACCTCTACTCTTTTGCCTAAAGGCGAAAAGCTTTCTGTGTGGGACTCTAAAGACTCGACACTACGCTGGCAGTGGGTTTAACCACAGACCGCAAGCGGCACTAGCTGTGCGTAACGGTCCCCAGGTAATGCCGACAAGAAGACCGACGAGGCGAAACCCATCTGAACTCCTACTGAGCCTGAGTGTGACATTCTCCATACAGTCCGGTCTGTTCGTCTGATACATCGCATGGCGGGCCTAGGGGGCGGTAAACGTCAGTCCCCCAATAGCGGTACAAGTCGTGCCGGAGTGAAGCCCAATACACCCTGAGATAACACTGGAAACCTACCAGTATATCTCGTTTGCCCTGGCCAGGGACTACTCGTGTAATGGCTCTCCTAGAAACAGCGCGATGTCAACCCCCAATACCGGGAGAGACGAATCCTGTCTAACCGTCACTGCCTCCAAGTGCTTCGGGACTGCACCCAACCACCACCTGTTTGCACGACTCCTTTGAGCCGTGGTAGGGTAGTGATCAAAGTACAGTGGGAACACACCCGAGGCGAAGTGACAGTGTCAAGTCAGCGGACTAAGCTGTACTCATGTCACCTGGGAACTGATAACTGACGATAGGTATAATACCAACTAGTCAGTTCCCTACGAGTCCTGTCCAGTGTACCCGTAACCTAACGAGCACCCGCATACTATCTCAAGTACGACGTACTGGCGGCTGTGGGACAGACCGTTTCCCACACTGGGATGAGAAGCGCATGCGCTGGTCTACTCCGGAGTATCGATGCCCTGTCTCGATAGTCCTGCGACCAGGGACCTGAATAAGGATGTGCTTATAGATTACCCAGCCCCCACTAGTGTGACTGCCATCACAACGCTGGTAATCAAGCAAAGATCCTAAGGGCTCCACTAATGCGTATAAGTGATATACTGAAATAAACACAAGTACACATTGAAGTAGAAACAAACCAAGTAGCATACTACTATTTTGAGCAAGATTGTATATACAAGGTGAATATCCCAAGCATCCATTAAGTAATATACAAACTAGTATGATACAGTAATGGCCTCTAGGGCATATACACTAACAATCTCCCACTTGCACTAAGGCCATGTACTGGCGTATCGAAGACCTATCATCTCGATCAGCCGCTCGAACTGAGTCTGGGGCAAGGCCTTGGTGAATGGATCTGCAGTGTTATCTTCTGAAGCGACTCTCCGAACCTCGATCTCCTTGCGATCCACGATCTCCCTGATCAGGTGATACCGCCTCAAGATGTGCCTGGATCTCTGATGGGACCTGGGTTCCTTCGCTAATGCTATAGCCCCGTTGTTGTCGCAATACAGAGGTATTGGATCAACAATGGACGGAACCACCTGAAGTTCTTTCAAGAACTTCCTCATCCAGACAGCTTCTTTTGCGGCATCAGATGCAGCGATGTATTCCGCTTCCATCGTCGAGTCTGCAACGGTTTCTTGTTTGGAACTCTTCCAACACACCGCCCCTCCATTGAGGGTAAAGACAAAACCCGACATGGACTTGGAATCATCCTTGTCACTCTGGAAGCTGGAGTCAGCAAAGGCCTCGATCTGGAGGTCCTTTCCGCCATACACCAAGAACATCTCCTTAGTCCTTCTCAGGTACTTGAGAATGTTCTTTACCGCTATCCAGTGTTTCTCCCCAGGGTTAGACTGATACCGGCTTACCACACTCAGTGCATAAGCTACATCCGGTCTGGTACACAACATCGCATACATTATAGAGCCTACCGCAGAAGCGTAGGGTATAATAGACATGCGATCCCTCTCCAAATCAGTCTTGGGAGACATCTCTTTAGAGAGGGTGATCCCGTGACAAGCCGGTAGGTTACCGCGCTTGGAATCTTCCATACTGAATCTCTTCAGTATGGTGTCGATGTACCTGGACTGTGAAAGTCCTAATATCCTCTTGGATCTGTCACGGTAGATCCGGATACCCAGAATGTATGAGGCATCACCCAGGTCTTTCATGGAGAACCTGTGTGACAAGAACCCCTTGACAGATTGTAGCATAGGAATGTCATTTCCTATTAAGAGAATGTCATCCACGTATAAAACGAGGAATACTACAGTTCTCGCTACAAATCTACTATAGATGCATGGTTCATCTGGATTTTTGATAAAGCCAAATTCTTTGACCGTCTCATCAAAGCAGATGTTCCAACTCCGCGATGCCTGCTTTAGTCCATAGATGGACTTAAGCAACTTGCACACCTTTCCGCTGCTCCCACTCTGAATGAAACCCTCTGGCTGGTCCATATAGACACACTCCTCTAAATTTCCATTTAGAAAAGCTGTCTTTACGTCCATTTGCCAGATCTCATAATCGTGGAAGGCAGCAATGGCAAGAAGGATCCGAATGGATTTCAGCATGGCTACTGGAGAAAAGGTTTCGTCGTAGTCCAAGCCAGGTCTTTGACGAAAACCCTTTGCTACCAGCCTAGCTTTATAGGTCTCAACCTGTCCATCTACACCAATCTTCCTTTTGAAGATCCACTTGCATCCTACGGGTTTTACCCCGTCTGGAGCAATGTCCAACGTCCATACCTTGTTGGTGTACATGGACTCCATTTCGGTCCGCATTGCATCCAGCCATTTCACTGAGTCAACGCTCTGAACGGCCTGCTGGAAGCTAGTAGGCTCATCATAATCTATGATGCAATCCTCTCTATCCCCGTCTATGAGAAAACCGCAGTATCTCTCGGGCGGATGAGACTGCCTACTACTCCTGCGGAGCGGCGTAGGAATGTCCTGTTCTTTTGAACCCTCTGGTTCCACTAACCTTTCAGTAATAGTCTGTGGTTCTGGAATTTCTTCTAGTTCTACTGCGCTCCCACTAATTTCCTTTTCCAAGAACTGGTGTTCTAGAAAGTGGGCATTACGAGAAACAAGGACTTTTTGTTCCTCTGCGTAGTAGAAAAGATACCCCCTGGTGTTCTTTGGGTATCCCACAAACTTGCACAGTACTGAGCGTGCCTCAAGTTTGTCCGCATGCTGCTTTTTGACAAAAGCTGGACATCCCCAGATCTTCAGATATTGAAGATAGGGTTTCTTCCCACTCCACATTTCATATGGGGTGGTAGGCACAGTCTTAGTCGGAACTCGGTTCAAAAGGTATGCTGCTGATTCTAGCGCATATCCCCAGAATGATCGCGGCAACTCAGCGTTACTCATCATGGACCGCACCATATCCAATAGGGTGCGGTTCCGTCTCTCCGATACACCGTTATGTTGCGGGGTGTATGGAGGAGTAAGCTGAGAGAGAATTCCGTTCTCTTTTAAATAGTCCAGGAATTCGGCACTTAAGTATTCTCCACCTCGATCCGATCTTAGAATCTTAATACTTTTGTCGGTCTGTTTCTCTACTTCATTCTTATACTCCTGGAATTTTCCAAAGGCCTCGGACTTATGTTTCATTAAGAAGACATAACCGTACCTTGAGAAGTCATCCGTAAAAGTAATGAAGTAAGAATGTCCGCTTCGGGCATGTGTAGACATTGGACCGCACACGTCACTGTGTACGAGTCCCAAGAGCTCGCTCGCTCTTACTCCATGTCCAGTAAACGGAGTCTTTGTCATCTTTCCCTTGAGACAGGATTGACAAGTGGCATACGACTGATATTCGAACGCATTCAAATACCCTTCTGTATGTAACTTCGTCAACCTTCTCTCATTGATGTGACCCAATCTACAATGCCATAAGAAAGTCTGATTTATTTCTGGAGACTTTCTTTTGTGTGTATTCTGGACATTAAAAATCTGTGGTTGGTTTAACACGTATATACCATTACTCAGAGTACCTGACCCAATCAATACTTGATTAAGGTGAATGTTTACAACATTACTTACAAACGCAAATTCATAACCTTCTTTAGAAACTAAAGATACAGAAATGATATTACAAGTTGCGTTGGGTACAAAAAAGCAATTACGCAAAACCAAAACATGTCCATCTGACATTCCCAGGTGATAGTCCCCCACGGCTTTAGCATCCATGCTAGCTCCGTTTGCAACTCTGAGGGTCATGTCACCTGCTTTCAAAACACTACGGTTTCTCAACGCCTGCAAAGAATTACAGATATGAGATCCTGATCCGGTATCCAATACCCAGGAAGTAGAGTTTATTGAAAGACAGTTTTCAATAACATACACACCTGAAGCTGAAGCTGCAACCTGCTTCAATTCCTGTGTTCTGGCCTTCCAGGCCCTGCAATCATTCTTCCAGTGTCCTTTCTTATGACAATAGAAGCATTCTTCCTTATCCACAAGCTTCCCCGCTATCTTTGTTGCTTTACCTTTTCCCTTCGTATCCACTTTACTAACACCGCCCCTTGGTTTGGCGGGGGCCTTCTTCTTCTTTCCCTTGGCTTTCGCCTTGGACCTAGAAGAAGATGATCCTCCTACAAACAAAGTGGATGTTTCCCTACCTTTCTGTAGGGTGCCCTCTGCGCTCCTCAGCATGTTGAGGAGCTCTGATAGTTCAACCTCTTTTTCTTGTAGGTTGAAGTTCAGTATAAACTGGGCGTAAGTGGAAGGAAGGGACTGGAGAACTATATCCGTATATAGCTCACTCTCCAATGTGATCCCTAGGTCAGCGAGCTCCTCAATGAAGCCGATCATCTTTAGCACATGCTCGGCTACTGATGATCCGACGGCCATTCTTGTCGAAAATAACTTTTTCGACGCTTCGTATCTTGCGATACGTGATTGCTCTCCATACAGTTCTTTTGTATGGAGCAATATGGACTCCATGTCCATATTCTCATGCCTCCTCTGATGTTCATTGTCCATCGAGGCAAGCAGGAGGCACTTGGCCTTCGCGCTATCAATCTCCCAAGTCTTGCGGATTTCCTTATCCGCGACACTGGAAGTTGGACCAGGGACAGGGGGAGCTTTGGTGGTAAGAAGATACCCCAGCTTGTCATAAGTGATTGCTATCGTGACATTCCTGAGCCAATCTTTGTAGTTTGGCCCTGTCAGTTTGTTTTTATCTAGGAGTAACTTAAGTCCAGTCATGTTGATTGGTCGCTGCAATTAGGAGAGAGAAGAAGAAACACTCAGCATGATGCTCTTGCAAGTTTAGAGTGGTTTTTAGTTTGTCTAAACAGGATGGCTCCCACTGTTTCTCGAATCCCTCCTCAAACCATAAAGGAAGAATTAGTCAGGATCAATCCCACCGTACAATACTTGCTTAACCGTTCAGCCAGGCCGGTGTCGGTACTTCGAGGGAGGTTTTCCAACGCTTTCGCGAAGTTCCTTAATTAGAGAACCTCTTTTCCCTGGGGGCGTAGCCCCGCTAACACCTTTCTAGGCACCTACTAGGTTTATAGCATTGATCGTTAAGTGAGAAATTTCCCGAGGAGTAGCATATACTCACAGTAGGATCGGGATCCAAATATCATCGCGTGACGAAACTGAAGGAATCCTACCAGAATCATCACACTCCAAATGGTATGCAAATCTAGCAAGTTTCAGTACTTATGAAACTCCCGATGTGGATTTTTGCCCCATGCTCTTATGACCTTGGCGTGAGGTCAAAATGTCATAAGTCACATGTCAAGTTCGTCCCATCATTATCCAGGTTAATTTGAATCCACCCGTACATACCCTTTACGTAGGCCAAAATGGCAGTACGACTGTCTCAAACCAACGCATTCTATCTATGCAACAGATAAATATCCGGCAGCTACCAATCACTATGCCTTGGCGTGAGGTC
Organism: Agapanthus africanus; assembly: GCA_030015575.1. Taxonomy (NCBI): domain Eukaryota; kingdom Viridiplantae; phylum Streptophyta; class Magnoliopsida; order Asparagales; family Amaryllidaceae; genus Agapanthus; species Agapanthus africanus. The sequence continues at coordinate 317,758,723 of CM057338.1, read as the reverse complement.
AAAATACATAGCTTGAATACTACCGAATATTTAACTGAAATGATGGAGGGCTACGGATGGTTTTGGCAAAACCGTGAACGTAGTGAACTTGATTTGGTCGATGGAACAAGATAGCTTTTAAATGGAGTGGCTCAAGCTCCGCATTTAAAAGTTATTTTGAAAAGAACCGAGTGGTTTTTCGAAAGTGTTCCAACGACTTTAACTTGGTTTATTATCTTGCATTAGTTCTTTTAATGCGTGATATTCTTGCATTAGTACTTTTAATGCGTCCCATCATTTAACCCTACCATTGCAGAAAACAACCAAAATATGACGTACGCTTATGCCATTCGCATTCGCCACTGGGCCCCGTCATTACCCGTTAGGTTACTTAACTAACGACAGAGCGGGGGCTGGGCTAGCGCGTCTGTAAAACATAAGCAACGCCTAAATAGTAAGCAATGATAGACATTACAGATCACAGATGAATGCATTGGATATACTAGCAATCCGCAATCCTTTCGAGCCTGAAACGAAAAGCGGATAACACGGTCGCGGTGAATAGCCAAATACCCCACCCAAGACCCCTACGGGTGCGGCAAACTACCCGCCAAGTACTCGGTAGTTTGTGCACCCCTCCATGGGTCTATCCTAGGAGCAAAAACAGTAAAAAGAATTATACAATGACGGCTACAACCCCGACCCGGTTGTGCGGTCAAACAAATAATAATTATTACATCAATTTACATTTACAATGAATGAAAGAAAAACAAAAGCTCATCTCACATCCACCCCGGCTATTCACCCGCGACAGTCCAACACATTCATATACACATTCCAGCACATTACAGATCATGTATAACCCCGACTAATCGACTTATAGCGATTAGCCGACGTTCAATACATGCAAGCATCACAGATATAACCATCATAGTCAAAGTGCAGTGAAGTTCGGAAAAAATACGGAATTATAGGACCCCAAAAGGAAATTTCTTTTCTGGAAAATCTGGGCACATATAATATATTTTAAAAATCCCAAAACCAACACACAAACACACTGCACGAAAAACGATGCAGAGAAGACACCAAGTCGCGGCGGTTCCGCGGCGTCTAAGAAGAATCACGCGGCGGAAGCGCGGCACTTTAGGCGAATCACTGTATCGTTTTTCTTGGGTGTTCACACAAAACCCTGAGCCGAATTTAGGAGTATAAAGTTTTTCATTTTGAGCAGAAAAAATTTCAACAGAAACTCAGTTTTTGTGATTATCCGGTTTTGTGATTTTTTTCGGTTCCGAACTTCGTTACACTTCACTACCAAGCTAGTTTAAGTTTAGTTAGGCTCTGATACCACTGTAAGTCCACGTTGCGACCCCCGGTTCTTACGGGGAGGCGGAAACGGTATAAAATCAAAGTTTTAACGCAAGAGGCAACATGGACTAAGCTAGGTCGGGATCTTTACCTAAACTAAAACTAGCATACTAAGCTAAAGATATTTAGCTACTCGGATAGAGATGGTTATACCTAGCTTGTCTTGAACTCCTTCGTCTTCAAGCTCCGGTGGTGGTCCGATGGCTCCTTCTCGTCGTCTCCGTACGCCGAAGATAGATCCACTTGAAAGCTCCAACCTTTAGCTCCTTCTTCGGTCTTTGAAGAAACTAGTTCACTTGGTTTGCTAAACCTAGTGAACTAGAATGAGTAGAGAGGAAATAGAATGGGATTTTATCTATGGTTCTTGATTCTCAACTCATGAGACAAGAGAACCATAGATCAAGAGAGGGAGCAAGAGGTTGAGGGTGAGAGCAAGGGGAGAGCTCAAGAACAAGAGAGAGAATGAGCAAGAAAGAATGAGGCTCTCTTTTTCCTTTCACCCTCTCATAATCCAAAGTGATCATAACTCATCATATCAAAAAAGTCTTTTTGTAATGGTTAGAAGCAACCATAAGGTTATCATATCATGCACTCATTTTACTCAAAAAGCAAGCAAGAAAAAAAGTCTTTGGCATGAAATGATAACCATGGTCATCATGATGGTCAACTAGTCAAGCCTAGTCAACCGGTCAACAAGTCAACAAAAGTCAACAAGTCACCAAAGTCAACAAGTCAACAAAAGTCAACAAGTCAACAACCATATCACCATAATACTTAATTAATATAATAGTTAATCACAAATCATATTCTCATTAGGGTTGAGCATAAAGTCAAAAAGTCAACGGTCAACTGTCAACAACCCTAATGAGAATCCGCTGCCTCTGCCTCCCTGTCAACTGTGCATACACACCCGCATCCGCGTTCCGAGGAACACGAATGCAAACTGGATAAATCCAATCCCATAAGGTACACTAGGATCTGGCTTAAACCAAAGCCCGCTAGTGTAAACTGTCCGGACACTGTACGTGCACAAGTGCACGGATGTGACCGAACCCTGTCGCAAAACCATGCGACCTGTCGCAATACCATGCGACCTCTACTCTTTTGCCTAAAGGCGAAAAGCTTTCTGTGTGGGACTCTAAAGACTCGACACTACGCTGGCAGTGGGTTTAACCACAGACCGCAAGCGGCACTAGCTGTGCGTAACGGTCCCCAGGTAATGCCGACAAGAAGACCGACGAGGCGAAACCCATCTGAACTCCTACTGAGCCTGAGTGTGACATTCTCCATACAGTCCGGTCTGTTCGTCTGATACATCGCATGGCGGGCCTAGGGGGCGGTAAACGTCAGTCCCCCAATAGCGGTACAAGTCGTGCCGGAGTGAAGCCCAATACACCCTGAGATAACACTGGAAACCTACCAGTATATCTCGTTTGCCCTGGCCAGGGACTACTCGTGTAATGGCTCTCCTAGACACAGCGCGATGTCAACCCCCAATACCGGGAGAGACGAATCCTGTCTAACCGTCACTGCCTCCAAGTGCTTCGGGACTGCACCCAACCACCACCTGTTTGCATGACTCCTTTGAGCCGTGGTAGGGTAGTGATCAAAGTACAGTGGGAACACACCCGAGGCGAAGTGACAGTGTCAAGTCAGCGGACTAAGCTGTACTCATGTCACCTGGGAACTGATAACTGACGATAGGTATAATACCAACTAGTCAGTTCCCTACGAGTCCTGTCCAGTGTACCCGTAACCTAACGAGCACCCGCATACTATCTCAAGTACGACGTACTGACGGCTGTAGGACAGACCGTTTCCCACACTGGGATGAGAAGCGCATGCGCTGGTCTACTCCGGAGTATCGATGCCCTGTCTCGATAGTCCTGCGACCAGGGACCTGAATAAGGATGTGCTTATAGATTACCCAGCCCCCACTAGTGTGACTGCCATCACAACGCTGGTAATCAAGCAAAGATCCTAAGGGCTCCACTAATGCGTATAAGTGATATACTGAAATAAACACAAGTACACATTGAAGTAGAAACAAACCAAGTAGCATACTACTATTTTGAGCAAGATTGTATATACAAGGTGAATATCCCAAGCATCCATTAAGTAATATACAAACTAGTATGATACAGTAATGGCCTCTAGGGCATATACACTAACATTTCTTACAACCGAGAAATTAACTACCCAAAATGATGGCGTTTATTGTCTGTTTGAACAAACGTGCTTCTCAAGTTCCCGTGGTCAAAGACCGCAGAGAGGAAAAAAAGAATATTACGGTCAGTTAGAGAACATAATAGAGCTATTTTATGGGAGTAATGGGCAAGAACGATTTGTTATGTTCAAAGTTCGTTGGTACACTTGCATCCAGAAAGATGAGTACGGTTTTCATCTTATCAATCTCAATAAAGAAATTCATCAAGATGATAAGTTCATATTAGCTTCACAGGCTGAGTAGTGCTTCTATATCAATGAACCTAATCGTGAAAATTCTTCGATTGCATTGCAAGCACCGTCTAAATCCTTATTCGATAGTTCTAACAATGAGGGTGGCCTCAAGGAAGCAGATCTAGTTGAAATATGAAAAACTTTGCGGTTGTAATCATATATATATATATATATATATATATATATATATATATATATATATAAACTTTACAGTTATAAACACTTGTAATCAATTGATATATGATAAACTTTGCAGTTCTAATCACTTATAACCTATTGATATGTTAGTTTAATAATTTATGCATATTATATATTTTGTATCGTCATAACTTGCATGAAACAGATGGGGCGAAAAGGCATATTCGGAAAATTTTCCAAAGCATTATCTTCAAAGAAAAAAGATCGAGATGCTTCCTCTTCGACACAGCCTGAGTCAAAGATTAGAAGAATATATTACGAGTTTTAAATAAGCTTATTAAAATTATTTTGTTCATATAACTATTGCATTGATTATAATAATTTTAAATGTGTAGGTACATTTGATCAGGAGGATGCAGGTGGATCAGTGCAAGATGATCCGTACGCATACCTAGACAAGCAGTGCATGGACCTGAGTAGAGAACCTGGGGTGTTCTCGTATCCCATCACAGATGAATTTGTTCATTCATTGCCTCTTCCTCGCGATTTACAAAATGAAAAACCTTATCGAGATAGGGACAATACGAAGGTCCTGGCGAGGTAGGCTGCTGTTCGTTCTCAAATCGATATAATGATAGAGACAGCAGACATGAGTATCGCTGAGGCACGTACTGCAGGGAATAATTTGGCCCAATTTGAACACCACGGAAGAGGTGTTGCCAACGAGATTACCAAATACTATATGCATGGAAAAGGGAAATTCGGCAACGGACAGGTTCGAAGCCTGTAGGTCCGGGTATGTGGGCTACCCGTTTCAATGGTTATATTGATATTCTCGTCAGCAATACAGACTTCTGGAATGTGGGTTCACGTTTGAAGATAACCCCTGGAAACCTTATGTATGGACTTGGTGCTCCCTCTTGGTAATACATAATTGAATTAACTATATTTAAACATTACATGCATACTTGTTATATGGTATTAATTTATTAATTAATATACTTATTAATCTGTATTACAGAAACATTTCTTCTTAGAAGAGATATAGACAGACATTAGACATATGTCCAGCATGAGACGTCACAAATATTCAAGAGATGGCGTCAAAGATTGAAAAAAATGACAAACGGTCCGATAAATTTACGGAGGATTGGGAACGGTTTGCCTCTCTTTCTTCTATCATCCCTACGGACCAGTTTACTTTTCTCCTATTGTATTGGGATACACCCGAGGCAAAGGTAATTAAAAATATATTTAATTGATTTCAACACCGAATTTAGATTAATTTGCATTGAGATATGTTATCTTCTGAATATGCAGGTAGAATCAGAAAGGAATAAGCAAAACCAAGGGAAAGCCACGGATAACTATTATGGTGGATCAGTTCATACTGATCAGTATAGATCTAATTTGGTGAGTTTATTTTTAATTACATATATGTTCGATTTTTAATTTTATCGTTACATATCCTTACATATACATAAATCATATATTCGGTACAGAAGAAGGCTGAGAAAAAGCTAAGCCTTGCTAAGACTGGGAGGCATTACACGTTAGAGAAGGCATACCTGAAGAAAGAATGGATATGGCTACTCAACATATGGTAAGATTGCACTTATAAATTCTTTTAAGTAAATACACTTAAATGTTAACTTCGTAAGGAAAAATAATTACTGTTTCATTTATCGAAGGCAGATTTCGAGAAGGCGGAGAGGAGCTATCGAGAATCAAATCCCGAATTTCCGGCGGAAGATCCTCTACCTAGGGAGGCCGAGTTATCTATTACAGAGCAATTTTTCCCTCACTCAAGGGAACACTGTCGTTATCCCATTTACGGTAGTCCTGTCAGTCTTGTGTGGTTGAGTTCCAGAGGAACTTCAAGTATATCGACCACTCGCTCCAACCAACAAACGGCTGAGGCACAGCGGATCAACAAGCTATAGGAGCAGATCAGGAGTATGCATGAAGTAGAAAAGTGTAAGGATGGGCGTGCTCCGTGCGCGTGCGCAGCGGAAGCGGGACTGGACAGAAAACAAAAATTCTGTAGGAGCGCGATCGACCGTACACCAAAAATCATCCAAGCACTAGTTTCTAGCTAAATGTAAAGAGCAATAAGAAGAGTGAAGAGGTACTACAACCTTTGTAGCGTGTCCGGCAGATCCCGGAAGACCCCGTTTAAACATCATGAGCTCCCGAACATGTATACATGCCGACTTCTTCGCCGTAGATGATCCGTGTTGAAAACGGGCTGTCCGAAGTTTAACTCTGTCACCGGTCAGAGAAACTTCCTCCAGAGGCTCGCTGAGCGTGGAGGAAGGCGATGCGAAATCTGGATACTCTCTACTTTTTACACTACCTCACCATGGAAACACTTGCCATTTTTCAAGAGAGTTTTAGCTCTTGTATTGTGAGGAAGAAGAAGATGGTATTAATTTTTTGATGGCTTGTGTTAAAAAAAGAATTATCTCACTTATCTATTTTTAACCATGTCATATTATCATGACACATACACCACCTTCTCCCACTCTCTCTCTCTCTCATGTGTTTGTCAACACACAAGAGAGAGGGTGGGCCCCACTATTTAATTAAGTATATTAACTAAATAATATATATACATTTATAATATGTATGTATGTATATTTATTTATACATAATTTAGAATGGTGGGAATTAATATATATATATATATATACAAGTGTTAGTACATGTATCATATACACGTACACTTCATGTATCACATACACGAAATGCCATCAATATCTTCTCGGTATCATATACTGTGGAGAGTGTGTATCATATATACTATACTAGAAACCGTATCATTAATACGGTTATCAAGTCAACACTTGACTTGATATTTCGGTTTTGAAACCAGCTAGTATAACAGTCGTCCGATTAAACACGTATATCCAATATACATGTTTTATCGAACTCATGTACGTATCCCTATACGTACGTCACATCGCATTTTTTTCGGGCAGGCACTTTCGTTGCGGGACTATAAAGACCTGTCAATACGCTGGCAGTAGGTTATACTAGATCGTATCCGATTGAATTTGAAACACTTCAGATTCAACCCTCTTGAGGGTTAACCCACAAGCTCGTCAGTGGCACTAGCTGTACGCAACAGCTATTCAGGTATGAGCAAGATAAAGGCAGGTCGATAAGTGAACTCATCCGGACCCGACAAAGTCTATAAGTGACAGTCACCGTACAGTCCAGTCTCTTCGTCAAAGAGTATCGCATACCGGGCCTGGGGGGTAGAATCTGTCAGACCCCCAATAACCCGATAAGTCGTGCTGACAGAGAACTCATAACCGAAGAGATACAACTGGTAACACTTACCAGTTTATCTCTAATGCCGTGGCCATGGACTTCAGGTTATAGTCGTGTCCTGCACAGTACGATATCGACTCCTAATACTGGGAGTGACGAATTCCCTCGACCGCTCACTGCCTCCACGTGCTTCGAAACTATACCCAACTAAAACCCGTTTGCATGACTCAGTAGAGCCGTGGTAGGGTATTAATCTAAGTACAGTGGGAACACACATATGACACTATGGAGATCTTAGATCTATGGACTACCCTGTACTCATGTCACCAGAAAACTGCTATCTGACATTGGTATAATACCATCTAGGAGTTCTCAGCGAGTCCGTTTGGTGTAACTCATCTAATGAGCACATATATACAATTATCAGTGTCAAACAAAAATTGATATAGGATCGGCCATCGCCTCGTACAGGGTCATGAAACGTATACACTAGTCTAAACTGGAGTACCGATGCCCAGTCTCGATACTCCTACGACTAAGGACATTTAAGGATGTGCTTATAAACTACCATGCCCCACTAGTATGATCCGTATCATAATCCTGGTAGTCAAGCAAAGATCCTATGGGATTTATTTCATGTATTAGTGATACGTGATAACTAGTGTACACATGATAGATAAAGACAAACCAGATAGCATACTATCATCTCGAGTAAGATTGTTCTCTGTATAGGTCCTCATGAATTCAATAATTCCATTCTTACAATTACGATAATTGCCTTGAGGGCACCCATATCCAACAATCTCCTACTGCACTCAAGGCCAATTATTACGGTATCGTATACACACATCTTATGTGCTACTGTATACCCAACTTCTGTACTAACAGTTTCGCAAACCTGTTTTCGAGAAATAGCCTCAGTGAGTGAATCCGCTAATATGTTTCTAACTGTATCTCTCTGAATCTCAACTTCACGGAGATCAACTATATTCTGAAATGAGAGATACTTACCTCAGAATATTGTTTGAATAGTTGATAGGACCATGTCCATGAATGAACGTATTTAACCAAACAAATACTTAGGATTTATCTTCTGTTGATTCACAATCAGCATCTAGCGCCTTGACTACCCCAGTATCCTGCTTGGAACTCTTCCAAAATACTGCTCCTTATAAAAGGGTAAACTAATGACTCGTGATAGATACTCTGTCATACTTGTCACTATTGAAGATGGAATCGGTAATCGCCTCTCTAAAGAGGTTGTCATTACCATACACCAAGAACATCTCATATGTTCTTCACTTCTTCCTATGTCTCTCTAAGATTGGACTAATATCTGCTTACTACAGCTAGTGTAAAAGTATCATCTGGTTTGGTATATAACATTGCATAATTGACCTCACTGTCGTAGATTGTCGAATGTTATTCATGCGAGTCTCTCTCTTCATCAGTCCCGAAAGACATCATTTTAGAGAGAGTGACCCCATTACCCGCGGATACATTACCTCACTAGGAGTCCTCCATTGTAAACCATTTTAGAATGGTGTCATTATACCTAAATTGGGATAATCCCAAAACTCTTACCAGGTCTAACTTTATAAACCTAGTCACCAGAATCATTGATATATGTATAATCCACAAAAGAGAAACAAAAGCGACTACTAATGTTTGACCGAATCGTAGTGTAAGAATATCATTTCCTGTCAAGAGTATGTCATCCACATTAGTATGAGGAACCTGACACTACTCCCTACAGCCATCTTACAAATACCAGGTTCATCTCTAATTTTGATGAAGTTAAACACTTTGACCGCAACATCAAAACAGATGATCCATCTCCGCTATGCCTGCATTGGTCTTTAAATAGATTTTAAGCAATTTGCACATTATCCGCTGCTCCAACTGACTAAAACAATTCTCTAGTAGAGTCATATACACATACACTTCTAAATCCAATTTAAAAAGGCGTTATAATCAAACTCATACCAGATATCATAGTCATGAAAAAAGCAGTGGTAAATTTTTATCCGTATGGACTTCGGCACAGATTTTGAAGTAACAGTATCATCACAATTCACATAGAGTATTTGATGAATATTGTACACTATAATTCTATCCTTTATTAAGTTAATATATTTCCATTTGCACTGATCTCGAAAGATCTGCTTGCTCCTTATAGGTTTTACCCCTTTCAGGAGCACACAACAAAGTTTATAATTTGTTGTAGTGCATGGAATCCAACTTGGATAATATGGGCATCCAGCCATCAGTCAGAAGTCACCACTTCGTATGGCCTGCTGATAGCTAGTAGGGTCATCATCACATGATATAAGCCTCCTAGTCACCATCCATGAGAAAACTGAAGTATCTCTCGGATGGTAGAGATCACCTACTAAATCTGCGGAGTAGCTATAGTCTGTCAGGGTCAATTGAATCTTCAGGTTCTACTAAATTTTCGATAACCATTTGTGGTTCTGAAATTACTTCCAGTTCTACCAAACTCACACTAATTTCTTTTGCAAGAAATTCCTTAACCAAGGAGGTGGCGAGTCAAGAACAAAACATTTTTTAACTTGAAAATGGTAGAAGCCATCCCTCACAAAATCTTGAGATAACCCACAGACTGTTATTACCGAAACGTGCCTCGAGTTTATCCGGATTATGGTTTTAAACACAAACTGGATAACCCCATATCTTAACAACTTTAAGATGAATACTATTCAATATCACATATAGAAAAGAGGCACTTGTTTAGGTGGAACCAGTATCAATTGATATGCATCTATTTCTAATACATCCCTAAAATTGAAGAAGGCAACTCAATATTACTCATCTTGAAGCGCACCCGTGGATGAGCAATCTGAGAGAGAATCATATTCTCAATATGGAATACCTAAAACTAATCCCCTATCCGTATGGACATTAGACAACATATATCAATATGTATAAGTCCCTAGAGTTCACTAACTCATTTTCAGCATGCTGTTAATTGAAAACATTCTTCTGGTTAAAAGAAACCAAAAGTTTGTTATTTAGGCAAAACCTAATGATTTTCCTCAATAGCAACAATTGCTCCGAAAATCGACATTGAGGAAAAAATCATCCATTCTCAATTCTCTGCTCTTTCTCAGCATCTGTAACACTCTAAAGATGTGGGATTCTAATCCGGTATCTATATACTCAGAAGTTAGAGTTTATTGAGAAATAGTTTCTCAAAACACAGACGTACGGAAAATCCGAAACATCAAAAATGTTTCAGTAGGGTTAGTCAGGTATTCTCAGTATTGCCTTTTTCATTGCCTAAGTTCATGACAATAGTCGCAATTTCCTTTTCTCACTTCAACCCCTTTTGATATCTCTCCATCTTACCTTCCTGTATACCAAACTTATGCTAGCTGGTTTTCTCCTTTCCATTCCTTCAGCACCAGCTTCGGGATTGGAAGAAGACTATCCAATAAACGTAACTGGTATACACTCTTTATATGTAAGGAGCTCTCGAGTTTAAGATAAGGTAGGAGGGATAAACAAACGAACAATTCATCTAATTTAGAACCAGTGGCCATCCTCAGACTGAAACAGTTTCATCGAGTTCGTATCTAACTATACGATGGCCTTCCAAACAATTTGGATATCTGTACCGAATACAAAGGGTTCTAGAGTTACCAGAAGGGGAAGTAGGATATGTGAGGACATATACGACCATGTCGTAGATTAGGGCAATCCAGACATTCCAAAGCTGTTGATGGTAAAATGGTCAGTCAATTTGGTTAATGAGTCTTAGTTTAAAGTCAGTCCTGGGTCCCTGCCAGAGAGAGATAAAATAAACACTCAGCGTGCACACTAACCTAAATTAGATTAGTATATTTATCTAATCAGGATGGCTCCCACTGTTCTGTCAAATTCTCCTACAAACCCTAATAGGAGAACTACCCGGGATTTCATATAGAAAATATTCCGGGAGTAACTATTACTCACAGTAAAAATCGGGATCCAAGCTATCATGGAGTGGTAACCTTGACACAGTCAACAAGTCACCCACACCATAGAAGGTATTCAATCTCATTGCAAGTTTCAATACTCGAAACTCCCGATATTAGTTTTTACCCCTAGCGGCTTATGACCTTGACACGGTCAACAAACCATAAGCTACTAGTCAAGTTCAACCCATCATTTCATGATTGATTTTGTCACGACCCGAAATAGCCCGTGACTGGCACTTGAATCATATGAAGTCTATAGGACCCCATCTAATTCAAGAAAGCCAAAAGCCCAGAAATCTAAAACCATTTTAAGGAATAAATAAGAAAACTAGTTTTAAGAAGGAAAATATGTTTTAAAAACAAGGTTTTTAAATAAGTAAGCCGAATATGCATTTTTAAAATCTATATTCTTTTCTGAAAATTTCGGCAGAGTGTCCTTTGTAAATAATGGCCCCGAACGGGGTACAACAAGAATAATATATGTACAATGATAAAAGGTATCCCCAAGCGGGAGCTAGCTCTTCGTCAATCGACGGTCACAACCACGCAAGCAATATAATATACAACGCCAAAGGGCGAGGATCAAAACTCAAAAAGAAACTCAAAATCAAAATGAAAACCATAATACTACAACGCGCGACTCTAAGGTCGAAATAATACATAACTGGTTTTCTAAATCTGAAACAATATACAAGTTTTGGTTGATGGAATTTCTAGATACAACTGAATAAAATAATACAAGGGTGGTCACGATGCAAATGAACCCACCTACCAATGCAATCACCCAGAAAGGAAGCAGTGTGCCAGAAAAGCCGCAATGAAACCTGTACGGCAAAACCTGCAAGAACTGTGGCACAACGGGGGTGAGTTGCCAACTCGTGAATAGAAAACATCGCAGAATAGAAATCGTATGTGTGACATAATCCTAGGTCAATACGATCAATATATATATATATAAACCTCAAAGAATAAGTCTGAAGCATGATAAGGTGGCAATGTAACATCTATACATGAGTGTAGTGCCAAGTGCTCGTGCCAGTGCCTCAGGTAATAACATATCATAAGTATGAGGTATGATCAATGTCGACTATATCATGAATTCTATGAGTATGTAGATATCATCCAACTATGTGATCAATGTCATCAATGTCAATATATGTATGTAGAAATCGTCCACGTGTCACCCAATGACAATAAGCATCATGCATGTAAATATCATAAACATATGCATGGAAGTATAAGGATGTAAATCAACATGTGTCGCTTGCAACATATTAAAATCATGGAACCTGAGTGTCAAGCATCGACACTCGAAAATATCATGAAACCTGTGCCTAGCATCAGCACGTAAATCCTCATATATCGGGCTCCGTCAGTCTGGATCGGCCCATATCATCTCTCAACTCCGGTCGGTATCCTCCGGATATCCACCGAACTCAAATACAATCACCGGTAGGTACTCGCCACCCTGCCAGGCTCATCGTCTGCTCCACGAAAAACATTTCTCGCCCCGGGGAACCATACCAGGTCTACCATGAACCCGCAAACGGATCATCCAACTCCTCGAATCGGGTTTCAAGCACACGTCTCAGAACCGAGAAAACGCATGGTGGACGCACTGAAATATCATATCAAGGGTAACCGGGTTTTTAAAACAATACATACTCTCTTTTGAAATACCCACGGTTCCCAAATCCAGAAATATCATGGAAACAACATATCTCAATGCGTATAATCATAAAGCATGATATATGCGACGTATAAAAGAATGTAAGCATATCAGTCTGTCATGCAACATGGAATAGTAATATGCACACATTGAGGGAAATCGCTCTTTTAAAATGAATCAGTTTTAAAGAGTATCTTGCAATTCCTAAATCTCTAATCAAGCCAGAATTATCTATGTATGTGCAAATATTTATGTATAAAACATGGGTGTACAATGGGTATGTACACAAGTATGCCATGCAAGAGATCATATCCTGAATGCAACAGTACTATAGTGTAGTGACATGGCAATTATCGATGATGAAGTGTATGAGCCGGCAAGCAGGTGTACGTGGAACATATGCATCATCGATAATGGTGCTGGTGTCCTAACAGCATGAGTTTAATAATGGTATATGAAATCACAATATAAGTATGCGATGCGGAACGAACAGCAATAATGTGCGGGAGCTGAATGATAAACACAATGATAACTAATCTACATTTAATATAAATATAAGTCATACAATAGTGCCTTTTGAAATAACATGAATCGCGGTGTTTTGGAAATAAGGGCTACGGTGTTTTTAAGAAAAAATGCGTCTTTTGAAAATATCCGTAGAATCCCTTTGCCTGTCTTTAAAATACTCCCGATTCGCTAGTTTTTGAAATAGGTATAACATCGGACTAGCCTAACATCTACTAGCAAAACTACAGCTCTAACTAACAAGTCAATCAGGAGGGGTATGGAAACCACCTAAATCTGAGTCGATATAATATATATATGTAAATATAATAGTCAGTGATCCCGCCTCAAAGGTACCGCGTACGATACAATATCATATGACATCCTCGAGTCATGAGTGCGGATCTATCATCAATATAAAGCTCGTACGGCAAATTATCGTACGGCATCCCAAAAGCTGATACGGGTCAATATCACATTTATCTCATCAATTAACCGGTATCTTTATCATCATATCTCATGAACTGGGGTACTGATATAAATCTAGTACAAACCGATACCATCTATATAAATATAAATGCGTGTGTGAGACACACGTCTAAATGCCCGCTAAAATCACATGTCGTATCCCAAATACGAATCACATCATATCACCGATCTCATCTCCCAATATCATCCACTATTCTCATCATCTAGGTATAACTATAACAAGTAAGAATGTGTGTGCGTGTGGGTGTAAACCTATTCTATAGTTCGCAACTAAGAACTATACTAGTTTACTTCTACGCCCTAATCTAACCATAGTACACCTAATCTCATCTCAAATATCCACGACACACTATAAGCTATCATAAATAGTATATATATACTATACTAAATATCGAACTGCGGGGGTGCTATACGCCATCCACCCGACTTCCCCCGTAGATATAATCTACTCGCCTTGCATCCTGCGTGTCGGTATCGATATCGCCTTCATTTCCTTCGTCATCTGGAATCCACGTGAAGGTACCTACATAGATAAAATAATTGGAATGCGTATTAAAATCACATCGGGAATACCAAAACGACACGCTAAGGCCTATAAGTTAGAACCTATAGACTACGCTTTCTAAACCATCAAACAACCCTCGATGTCGTCGTGCAAACGTCAAGCGATTGAGGTAAAACACAAATACGCAAATTCAGAATTCAAAATACGATAAACGAAACACGAATCCAAAACAGCAACTACAGAAAAGGGTCCCAGATTTCACCCTAGGTCAAATAAGACAATTTTGCATATGCCAGGGGTCTATTTTACTGATGAAAAAGCCACAGAACAAATACGAGCCAAATCCACCCTGGTCTGGCCGCAATTTGCGGCCAGAATGGATTTAATTGCGGCCACGGTTGGGAATTAGGGGCTAGGGTTTTGGTGGTAGCTTCCTAGGTGCCTGCATGTATCACTGTCCATGCAAAATAATTTTTAGAGTCTCGGGGGGATAGCAGATTCCAAATAGCCCTCACAGATTCCACAATTTCCTGATATCGGGTTTCTAAATCCGTATTCCGGGTTTCAAGTCTCTGGTTTAGGTCATAATTCTAGCACTAAGGGGTTTGTATAGCCTCTACTAAGCTTAATTACCTATCACCACTCTCAATTCCCATTAACCCTAACTAGGTTTTTCCTAAGTCCACATACCCACTCGATATCGGTTCTATCATAACATGGGGGTATAAGTAAAGGAAACACTAAGCTTATGGTTCAGAAATTACCTTATTTGGCAACTCAATAAAATTCTTGAGTTGCCCCAAGTGGCCAAAATCCTTGCTTTCTTGGTCCAATGTGTTTCTCTTGAGCTTGTGCACCTTTTTTGTGAAATGGGGTTTGAGTTTTGAAGTGTTTTTCATAGAGTTTGAGAGATTTGAAGAGGGGAGGGAGTGAGGGGGAGGCGGCAGCAGCAGCAGCAAGAAGGAGGGGAGAGGAAAATATGATGAAGGTTGTGAGTTTAGTGGATGGCTAAGTCAAAGGTGACCCTCACCTTTCTCTCTCTCACCCATACCTATTATTCTAATCCAAATCCTTTTCTTTTTCTTTTTCTATTTCCTCATTCTCTCTAATAAATCATCAACCATAAAATACAACATGTATGAAAGCCATAAGAATATGTAACAAGTGAAAAAAAGATATGGTGCATATTTTGCACCAATATGCTAAAAATCCGATTAGCGATTTTTAATCGCGATTAGCACTAAATTAGCATATAATTAATCATAAAAACTTAAAATTTGCATAATTCACATAAAACACTCTCTTTTAAGTAATTTCTATAATTTTCCAAAATTTTCCCCATTTATCGGTATTTAATTATACCGAAATATTAAAATATTCATTAAAAATAATATTAAATTATAAAAATTCCTAAAAATAATATTTTATTATTTTGAAATGTTACAGATTTAGACCCACACGCATAACCCTTGACACAGTCAACAAAGGTTACACGACTGTCCTAACCTATCGCATCAATATGCTAGCAGGAAGACATCACTCAGCTACCGTACACTATGCCTTGACACAGACAACAAACGTAGCACGAATACCAAGTACTCTACTTCCTGAAATGACAGAGGGCTATGGCCGGTTTTGAAGAAAACCATCAACGTAATGAACTTGATCTCATCGTAGGAACCGAGTGGTTTTGAAGGTTTATAATCGCGTAGACATTTGCTTAAGAGTGAATTCCCCATGAAGAGATCTAGACTCTTTTCCTCATCGAATGAGATGCGGGATATTCCTAATCGAATATCACGACACAAAGAAAAAGAATATGGCTAAAAAAACAATTTTAGTGACACAAACTTTTACCTAAGAGCGAACTCCCAGTGACGGGATCAAGGCTCTTTTCTTATCGAATGAGGTGCAGGACATTCCTAACTGAATGCCACGATGCAAAGCAAAAGAATCGACTAAAATTTTCCCTTTATAAAAAGTTGGTTCCTACAACGTACAGGTTTATTTTACTTTGTATTAATGCAATTAATACAATCCCATCATTTAGATAATCACATTATCTAGCATTATATTTCTCACACAAACATTACAGAAAATTATGAAAAGGAAAAATATAATGTACATATATGTCATCCGCATTCGCCACGGGTCCTATCATACACCATTAGGTTACTTAACTAACAGCAGAGCGGAGGCAGGGCTAGCGAGGACGCAAAACGTATATAGCATTAATATATATATATATACACACACACACTATATAAATATATCATCACACAAAAATAATCACATTACAGCATGAGGAAAAACAACATCACAGAGTTGGAACGGTCGGATCACCTAGGAATCCCGCGTTTCGTTTGAGCCACAAACGAAGCACGAAATACCCCGGCCGCGTGAATAGCCCGTGTGTAGCCAAAAGCAGACCCCTACGAGTGCGACAAGTCACCCGCTAACCCGAGAAACGAGGCAACCCAGCATCATCACCATGATGGGGCCACCCAGCACTTTCTCGAATCCGATGACTTGAGCACCCTACTGCGGGTCTATCCTGAAAGTGTTTCCTAGCACCACCACAAGGTTTATACCTGCATCAAGCATGCAATTTTAAATTTTTTGGGGTGCTATGCTACACTAATCTAGAATATAACTAGAGTATTATGGTTTGAACAATGATATCACAAAAACTATACTAAGTGAAAGAAATAACAACCTTTGTAGACCAAGTCCTTCACTTCTAAAGCTCCAGGTAGTAGTCCTACGACTCCTTGTGGCTCCACTTGAAGAAGGATCGAGCTTGCTCCTTGATCATCCACGCCGAAGATGATCCGCCTGAAGTTTCTCTAGGTCAAGCTACCTCTTCACTAATTTAGTTTTAGTGAAGTAAACAACCTAGTCTTCATGGCTAATTGAGTGTAGGTTGATGAAGTAGGGTGTTTAGCTCACTTGGATTACTCTAAATCCCTAGGGTTCAAAACACATGTGAGGGTTAAGTCTTTGAGGAGGAAGGAAGAGATAATGGTGAGAGCAAAGGAAATGAGCTCTAGGAAAAATCAAGTAAGTAAATGAGTGAAGAATGGCACTCATAATACCCTCACTCATTAAAGCATGGAATTTATTTCAATAAATAAAACCAACCATGCTTCTATAGTGAAAGCAAACTAATAAACAAATGAAAAATGCCATGTTTCACCCATGCCCAAAATATCTCCTATTTTCTACCGTAATTATCTATTTCTAAAATAGATAATTCTAATACATACATACATACATACATATACATATACATATACATATACATACATACATACATATACATATATATATATATATATATATATATATCAAGAGAATAAAAACTTAAGTGAGCATTAATATTAGTTAACATATAATTATATCAAATATAAATATATATCAATTTATTAAATCAACACTTGATTTAATAATCCGGTTATATCATATATAACCGACTAATATCATTTATCTGTATATCACATTATCAAATCAACACTTGATTCAATAATTCGGTTATATCACATATAACCTAACAATATCAAATGTCGGCAGATTAGAATACGGTATCACATACTCGTATTTAATCAGGCTCCCGCACATATCAGCATATGTGCCCTACTTCGTTTCGCTTGAACTATAAAACCTCTGTGTAGGACTCTAAAGACTCTCCAATACACCAGCAGTAGGTAATGATCACATCGGTTACCAACAAGCCGTCAGCGGTACTAGCTGGATGTAATGGATATCCAGGTATTGAGCGAATAGAAGATCAACAAGCAAGCTTGTCCAAACTCCCATAAAGCCTATAAGTAACACTTACCGTACAGTCCGGTCTCTTCGTCTGATATGTCGTATATCGAGTCTAGGGGTGGAATCGTCAGACCCCAGTAACTTGATAAGTCATGCCGATGTATGGCTCATAACGGTTCAAAAAACTACTAATAACACTTACCAGTAAATCTCATCATCCTGGCCAGGGACTTACTGTTATAGCCAATCGAGCAGAGCGCAACATCAACTCCCTATATCGGGAGAGACGAAACCCCTCCTATCGCTCACTGCCTCCATGTGACTCGGGACTGTACCCAAAATCCACCTGTTTGCATGACTCCTTTGAGCCGTGGTAGGGAGAAAATCAAAGCACGGTGGGAACCACACAAGACACTATGACGATCTCGGGTATACAAACTAACCTATACCAGTGTCACCAGAGAACTGCTATCCGACGATAGGTATGGTACCATCTAGGAGTTCTCGGCGAGTCCTGTTCGGTGTACCCATTCTCTAATGAGCACCTGTGCATAATCTTTGATGTCAAACACCAATGGCTATGGGATCAACCATCGCCCCCTACAGGGTCAAGAAACGTACACACTAGTCTACTCTGGAATATCGATGCCCTGTCTCGATACTCCCTCGACTAGGAACAGTTAAAGGATGTGCTTGTGCACTACACAAGTCCCAATAGTATGATCCGCATTATAGTCCTGGTAGTCAAACAAACATCCTAAGAGCTTTATCAATATGTATCAGAGAGACAGTATAATAATACAAGTGTGCATGTTAAGATAAAGAGCAACATGATAGCATACTATCATGTCGAGCAAGAAAGTCCTATATATATATATGTGTGTGTGTGTGTGTGTGTGTGTGTCCAAGCATCCACTATATCATACAATAATGGCCTCTAGGGCATACATATTCCTAACAATCTCCCACTTGCACTAAGTCCAGTTGTTGTAGTATCTCATACCTAACATCCCAAAAAGTCTCTCAAACTGCATCTGGTAGAGGGCCTTCGTGTGTGGATCCGCTGTGTTATCCTTCATGTCAACTCGCCTGACCTCGATCTCCTGTCGATCTACTATCTCTCGGATCAGGTGATACTACCTAATAATATGTCTGGATATCTAATGGGACCGAGGTTCCTTGACCAAAACCACTGCTCCATTGTTATCACAATACAAAGGTATTGGGTGCTCAATGGATGGAACCACACCAAGTTCAGCAATGAACTTCTTCATCCAGACAGCCTCTTTGGCAGCATCGTTGGCAGTGATGTACTCAACCTCCAACGTCAAGTTTGCTACGGTATCTTACTTGGAACTCTTCCAACATACCGCCCCCCATTGAGGGTGAAGACAAAACCCGAGACTGACTTACTGTCATTCTTATCATTCTGGAAGCTCGAATCTGTAAAGAACTCCACCTGGAGTTCTCCATTACCATACACCAAAAACATTTTTTTAGTCCTTCTCAAGTACTTAAGAATGTTCTTCACAGCTGCCCAGTGCTTTTCCCCAGGATCTGATTGATACCTACTCACTACACCTAGTGCGTAAGCTATATCTGATCTGGTACATAACATCTCATACATGATAGACCCAATTGCAGAAGCATAGGGTATCATTGTCATGCGAGCCCTCTCCAAATCAGTCTTGGGAGACATCTCTTTGGAGAGAGTGATTCCTAAACAAGCGGGTAAATTACCGCGCTTAGAATCTTCCATACTAAATCTCTTTAGTATAGTGTCTATGTACCTAGATTGGGACAATCCCAACATCCGCTTAGATCTATCTCTATAAATCTTTATCCCCAGGATGTTGGAGGCATCACCTAAATCTTTCATGGAGAACTTTTGTGATAAGAAGAGCTTGACCGGGTGTAGCATAGAAACATTATTTCCTATCAAGAGTATGTCATCCATGTACAATACGAGGAAGACAAACTCACTCTCTACAACCTTTTTGTATATACAAGGTTCATATACGTTTTTGATGAAGTCAAACTCTTTGACCACCACATCAAAACAGAGATTCCAGCTCCGCGATGTCTGCTTTAATCTGTAAATTGATTTAAGCAGCTTGCACACCTTTCCACTGCTCCCACTGTCTACGAAGCCCTCTGGCTGTGTCATGTACACGCTCTCTTCTAAATCACCATTTAAAAAAGCGGTCTTGACGTCCATCTACCAGATTTCGTAGTCATGGTATACAGCAATGGCAAGTAGGATCCTGATGGACTTAAGCATAGCGACTGGAGAAAGGGTTTCATAATCGACGCTTGGTCGTTGACGAAAACTTTTTGCTACAAGTCTAGCTTTGAAGGTCTCAACCTTTCTATCTACACCAATTTTCTTCTTAAAGATCCACTTCCTCCCGATGGGTTTTACCCCTTCAGGAGCAACTTTTAAAGTCCATACTTTGTTGGTGTACATGGATTCCATCTAAGATCGCATAGCATTCAGCCATTTCACAGAGTCTCCACTTGTGATGGTCTGCTCAAAACTAGTTGGGTCATTATCTTCCATGATGCAATCCTCACTCCCACTGTCTATGAGAAAACCGTAGTATCTCTCAAGTGGATGAGGAACCCTACTAGATCTGCGGAGTGGCTGAGGTTCGTCAAGGACTATTGAATCCTCCGGTTCCACCAAATCGTCAGTTATAGTTTGTGAGGCTGGAACTTCTTCCAGTTCTACCTTATTACCACTAATTTCTTTTATAAGAAATTCCTTTTCGAAAAAGGTGGAATGTTGAGAAACAAACACTTTTTGTTCCTTAGTATGGTAGAAGATATATCCATATGAATCCTTTGGATATCCCACAAACTTGCACAAAACTGATCTTGCCTCGAGCTTTTCCGGATTTTGCTTTTTAACATAGGCCGGACATCCCCATAACTTAACTCGTTTAAAAGATGATCTCTTCCCATACCATATCTCATATGGAGTGGTAGGCACGGATTTGGTTGGAACCCTATTCAATAGGCATGCAGCTGTCTCAAGTGCATAACTCTAAAAGGAAATAGGTAACTCAGCAATACTCATCATAGAGCGCACCATATCTAATATGGTGCGATTCCTCCGCTCCGATACTCCGTTGTGCTGTGGTGTATTAGGAGGAGTAAGCTGAGAGAGAATCCCATTCTCTTTTAAATAGTCTCCGATTTCCGTGCTTAAGTATTCTCCTCCTTTATCAGATCGAAGGATTTTAATACTTTCACCCGTCTGGTTCTCAACTTCGTACTTATATTCTTTGAATTTCTTAAATGTTTCAGATTTGTGTTTTAACAAGAACACATGTCTGAATCTTGAGAGATCAACGGTGAATGTAATAAAGTACGAGAAACCATTCCTGGCATGTATAGACATAGGACCGCATACATCATTATGTATCAGTCCCAAGAGTTCTGTAGCTCTTTCTCTGTGTCCAGTAAATGGAGTTTTAGTCATCTTTCCTTTGAGACATTACTGGCAAGTTTCATAAGATGTAAATTCAAACGGATTCAAATATCCATCTTTATGTAACTGAGCTAGTCTTATCATATTGATATGACCAAGTCTATAATGCCACAAGAAGGATTCGTTCATTTCTAAACTTTTCCTCTTGTGTGTGTTCTGTATGTTTAGAACTGTAGTTTGATTTAGAACGTAAATACCATTACATAACGTACCAAACCCAATCAACACTTGATTTAGGAAAATGTTCATAACATTATCCTCTAATGCAAAGTTATATCCTTCTTTATGCAATAAAGTAACTGATATAATATTGCACATTATTTTTGGTACGTAATAACAGTCGTTCAGAATTAATGTATTACCATTTGATAACACTAGGTGATATTCGCCAACTGCTTTTGCTGCAACAATTGCTCCATTCCATACTTTTAGAGACATATCACTCTTTCCAAGTTCTCTACTTCTCCTTAACCCATGTAACACATTACAAACATGGGATCCAGATCCGGTATCTAATACCCAGGACATAGAGCATACTAAGAAATAGTTCTCGGTAACAAACACACCCGAAGAAGATGCATCATCATGCTCTTTCTTCGTTCGGATTGCGTAAGAATCCTGAGATTCCCCTATTCCTTGCTCAGACTTATGACAGTCATAAGATAGAGCAGAACCAACGTTCCCCAGCTAAGTATAATAAGTGGGTTCGGTCAATACATTTATATTATTATCTTGATTATGGTGTGTCATGGTCACTACCTGGTGAGAGAGAGAAGAAACACTTTAGCGTTCGCTCTTGCAAGATTAGATTGGTTATTATCTTATCTAATCAGGATGGCTCCCACTATTTTTATCAAATCTTCTTTCAAACCCTAAAAGGTAAGATTAGTCGGGATTAATTACACCCTACAAGTTCGCCAATCGGTCAGCCAGAAAGGTATTGGTACTCCGAAGCAGTCTCCCCATGCTTTCGCATGGAACTAATTAAATAACCTCGTTTCCGTAGGGGCATAACCCCGTTAATACCTTTCTTAGACATCTACTGGATCAGCTAATTGTGAAGTGGAAAACTCTCCCAGGAGTAACACTTACTCGCAGTGGGTATCGGGATCCAACTATCTCATAGAAGGTATGCAATCCCATTGCAAATTTCAACACTTGAAATTCCCGATATCAGTTTTTACCCTAGCGACTTATGACCTTGGCTATGGTCAACAAATCATAAGCGCTAGCCAAGTTCAACCAGTCATTTCATGATTGAATTAAACCCATCCGTACGACCTATGGCTAAGATCAACAAAGCCGTACAACTACTCTAATCCAATCGTATCACATGCGGCAAATAAGCACTAATCAGCTATCGTACACTACGCCTTGGCTATAGTCAACAAACGCAGCACGAATATTAAATAGCACTTATCTGAAATGACGGAGGGCTACGACTGGTTTTGAAACCTTTATCGTAATGAACTTGATATCGTTGTAGAATCTAATGATTTGAAATGGAGTGGTTTTTGTAGCATTTGCTAGTTTTGCTAAAGAGGTCACTCCCGGTGAAGTGATCTCGGCTCTTTCCTCATCGAACGAGGTGCTGGATATTCATCAAGAAATACCACTATGCAAAGCAAGAACTAGAGAAGCTATCAAAACAAAACCGAGTGGGTTGTAGAATTTGCTAGTTTTGTTAAAGAGGTCACTCCCGGTGAAGGGATCTCGGCTCTTTCCTCATCGAATGAGGTACTGGATATTCATCAAGGAATACCACAATGCAAAGCAAGAACTAGAGATACCTTTTTGAAAATTTTGATTCTACAACATCTTTAGGTTTCTTTTCTTTCTATTAATCTCATTAATGAAGTCCCATCATTTATATTTCCCTAAACATCATAGAAAAGAAACGAAAATAGAACGTATGCTTATGCCATCCGCATTCTCCACGGGGCCCCGTCATGCACCGTTAGGTTACTTGACTAATAGCAGAGCGGAGGATGGACTAGCGGGTGTAAAATATAAGCAACGTTTATTATATATATCATATATATATAGCATTCGTCTCACACGGTTATATGATCACATCACAGAACTCAAGCAGCAGAAGTCAACATATGAAATATTGGATATACTGGGAGGTCCGTGTTTTAAATTCAGCCAGTAATAAAAAACATGGATTCCATGGTGGTGATGAATAGCCAAACTCACATCCCTAGTGCAGGGTTGTCTAGCATGGCAGCAAGATTTCGAGAGGCATCATCCATGCCAATTTCAAAAAATTTCCGTTCTAACTAACCCTAACCCTAGAATCGTTACTAGAAAATCCGACGAAACGATATGCAAACAACTTTGCAAAGAAGTGAACAAGGAATACAGCCTTTATAGACCGGTCCTTCACTTCAATAGCTCCGTGTAGTAGTCCCTTCGCTGCGATCCATGAACTCCCGGACTCTTGAGAGGCTCCACAAGATGTACGGAACAAGCTTGGTTGAAGTCTTCGAGACCGAAGATGATCTACGTCGAGGAGCTACCTCTTCACTAATTGCGGAATTAGTAAAGCAAACACCCTGTACTAAATGGCTAGTAGTAGAGGATGATGAATTAGGAATTTTGCTCATTTTGGAAATAATTTTCTCACTCATTTTTCATCATCTCCATTGAAGCTAGAAAGCTTTGAAGAAGATGATGAAGAAATCTCTCATAGAAAAAGACCAAGTGGTGAATGGCAACCCAAGGTGAGGTAGTATCATATACTAACCTTTGTAGACACGTAACCATGGCTAGGATAATTGGTTGGGTTAATAAATATCTTAGGCAAAACAAAAGAAGTGGACTTTGTCAATGGAAAACCAAGCTTCTCCAAGATTCTTGCCATGACAAAAATGCCACCATTTTTTATTTACCAAAATAAATTTAAAAAAACCCTCATTATACATAGCATGGTGTAAGTCACACACACACCCAAGTTGCATGTATCATCAAGCATGACACAAAATGTTGTACACTAATATATATCACATATATACAATGTGCACAAACAAAGTGAGAAAAGAATCTTAAGTGAGCTAATATTAGTTAATGCAATTAATATATCAAATATATAATTATAAATTAAATTGTTAAATCAATACTTGATTTAATAATCCGGCTATATCATATATAGCCGACTAATATCAAATGTAACAACTTATCGAGTCAACACTTGATCCGATAACCCGGCTATATCACATATAACCAACCGATATTACAAATCGCGAGAATAGAATACGGTATCACATACAGTACTAATCTCGGTCCCGCACATATCACATATGTGCACCTACTCCATTTCGCTTGAGCCAGGAAACCTCTGTGTAGAACTCTAAATACTCGTCAATACGCCGACAGTAGGTGATGATCATATCAAACACCCACAAGCCTCAAGCGGTCTTCTAAACGTAACGGCCACCCGGTTATTGAGCGATCAGAAGATCAACAAGCAAGCCTGCTCATACTCCTGCGAATCCAGTCAGTAACACTACCTACAGTCCGGTCTCTTCGTCCGATATGTCGCATATCTCGTCTAGGGTTGGTAAACGTCAGACCCCAGTAACTCGATAAGTCGTGCCGATATGAAGCTCATAACGGGTCGAGAAACTACTGATAACACTTACCAGTATATCTCAGAATCAGCCCTGGCCAGGGACTTCCTGTTATAGCCAATAGAGCACAGCGCAACATCAACTCCCTATACCGGGAGAGACGAATCCCCTCCTATCGCTCACTGCCTCCATGTGACTCAGGACTGTACCCAAAAACCACCATTTTTCATGTTCTCTTGAATGTGGTAAGGTGAAAATCAAAGCACAGTGGGAATCACAAAAGACTCTGTGACGATCTCGGGTCGGCAGACTACCATATACCAGTGTCACCAGAGAACTGCCATCTGACGTGAGGTATAATACCATCTGGGAGTTCTCGGTGAGTCCGTCCAGTGTACCCAGTCTCCACTGAGCACCCGTATACCATCTCTGATGTCAAACACCAATGGATATAGGATCATCCATCGCCCATCTACATGGGTCGAGAAGGGTATACGCTAGTCTACTCTGGAGTATCGATGCCCTGTCTCGATACTCTCACGACTAGGAACATTTGAAGGATGTACTTACCGACTACCTTTGCCCCACTAGTATGATCCGCATCATAATCCTGGTAGTCAAGTACTCATCTTAAGGGCTTTATCAACATGTAACAGAGAGACAATCAGTGTACATCTTAAGATAAAGAGTAACAAGATACAATATTATCATGTCGAGCAAGAAAGTCCTCCCTATATATGTCCAAGCATCCACTACAATATACATCGCATGTACAATAATGGCCTCTAGGGCATACACATAACTAACAATCTCCCACTTGCACTAAGGCTATGTGTTATAGTATCCTATACCCAACAATCAGCAGTGGTTGTAGTATCCCATACTCAACCATCCCATAAAAATCTCTCTTGGGAAAAGGCCTTTGTGAGTGGATCCGCCGTGTTTTCCTCTAAGTCTACTCTCCTAACCTCGATCTCTCAGAGATCAACCATCTCCATGATCAGGTGATACTGCCTTAGAATATGTCTGGATCACTGATGGGATGGGGGTTCCTAGGCATAAGCCACAATTCCATTGCCATACAATGGTAGGAACGAAGTTCGTCCCATGAACTAATATACATCCAGACTGCCTCTTTGGTAGCATCCTTGGTAGCGATGTATCCATCCTTTATCGTCTAGTTTGCCACGGTATCTAGCTTGGAGCTCTTCCAACATACCGTCCCTCCACTGAAGGTAAAGACAATGCCTGTGACTGACATTCAGTCAACCTTACCACCCTGGAAGCTATCCAGTGATTCTCCCCAAGATCGATTGATACCATCTCACTACACCTAGTGAGAATCCTAACATCCACTTAGATCTATCTCATAGATCCAAAACCCAGGATTTAGGAGGTATCACCTTGATCCTATATGGAGAATCAATGTGATAAGAGGAGATTGACCGAGTGTAGCATATGAAACACCTTTCCTATCAAGATTATGTCATCTACGTAATATACGAGGAAGACTACCTTACTCTCTACTACCTTTTTGTATATACTAGGTTCATCTACCATTTTGATGAAGTCAAACTCTTTGACTACCACATCAAAACAGATGCTCCAACTCCGCGATGCCTGCTTTAACCCATAAAGCAACATGAACACGTTTCCGCTGCTCCCACTGTCTACGAAGCCCTCTGGCTGTGTACTTATAGACGCTCTCTTCTAAATCACTATTTAGAAAAGCAGTCATGACACCCAACCGCCAGATATCGCAGTCATGGTATGTAGCAATGGCAAGTAAGATCCGGATGGACTTAAGCATAGCCATTAGAAAAGGTTTCATCATTGTTGGGGTAAAAATTTACACCCCGGTTGACCAAGTCAAAATCAAAGTCAACCCCAAGCCAGGTGGGCCCAAGCCCAGGTCAAGTGGGCCAATGCCCGGGTCAAGCCCGAACATGAAGCGGCCGGTCTCCCCATGCCAAAATAACAATTTTGTTGTATTTCTTTTGTTTTATGAATAAATGTAAGAAAAGGGGCATAAAGCCATTTTTTTGTAAAGCCCATAGCTTATGTGCAAAAAGAAATAGCACATGAGGCATGGGATAGGCAAAATGCCATTTTGTAAAGCCCAAGAGGCTATATGTAAAGTGTATAGCCTATAAAAGAAAGGATAATGAAAATATCACAACAACTTTCTCTCTCCAAAAAGAATCAAGATCTGTGATCTTCTCCTTCCTCAAGGTTCTAAAGAAACCTTCTTCTTTCTTTTGAATTAAATCAAGAGTTCTACTCTTCCTTTTATAAAACTAAATAGTTTTTCACCACAAAACCCACAAAGGGGAGCTTAGATCTCCCATCAGATCTCAAAAAGAAGAGATTTTTAAAATCTCACATCTCTTGATCTTCAGGATTCTGCCAACAGAGGAGAAAGAAGGAGACCCATCTCCAGAAACCCCACTTTGGGGAAGAACTAAGGCTCAAGGGGAGAAGCCCTTCATCAGCTTCAAGACATCCTAGGAGTTTAACTCCTCACACACACACACACACACACACACACACAAGATAATAAGTGCTCCTTTCTGGGAGTACAACTCCCATTGCAGGGACCAAGTCCCTTTTGCCGCCCGAACGCCTATGTGCCGACACGTGGGGCGTTAGCGCTCAAAGTTCTAGCGCCCTTGCGCTCAAAGTGCTAGCGCCCAAAGCGCTAGCGTCCGAGCGCCCAAAGCGCTAGAGCCCGAGCGCCCACGTGCTGACATGTGGGGCGCTAGCGCTCTTGCGCTCAGAGCGCTAGCACCCGAGCGCCCACGTGCTGACACGTAGGGCGCTAGCACTCTTGCGTTCAGAGCGCTAGCGCCCACGTGCCTGGCACGTGGGGCGCTAGCGCTCTTCGCTCAAAGCACTAGCACCCAAAGCGCTGGCGCTTTTTCCCATGCATCCTTTGGATGCCCTGATCGAACGCTTTTCGCGTGTCGGATGTTCAAAGTTCTAAGTTATAATCGCGATCAGGACGGTGTCGCTTCGCAGCTAGCCGGTTGAGCACGGGTCGATCCACAGGGAGATGGTTATATGTCCGTTCGTGTTTTAGACGAGTCAATAAAGAATGTGTATATGTTTGTTCAATTCTATCCTAAGTGATATATGCAAGTATAAAGTTGTTAAGAAAAAGATACGAAAGTGTAAGCTAAGGAAATCCACACTCAAAACCTTTGAGCCGAGTCTTGACCAATTAAAGCTAGAGCAATCGGTAACAACGTGGATTAGGAGATTTAAGCACGGTATTCGTGGAATCCAGCTTATTTACCCTTGTCCTTCCATTCTTGTCTCTTGCTTTCGCCTCCGGCCAAACCGAACGCAACCGGTCGCGTTTAGGAATCACCGTTATCTTGGTAGGGTAGGGTGCCTAACGGAGCGCTTGCGTAACGTTTGGGCGGAGTTCAAAGGAAAATAACGGGAAAAGGAAATGAGCAAAGAAACATTAACTTACAATATCGTATTTATTCTTAACAACAAAATATTACAACCATTCACAAAACGAACCAAAAAGAGCAAAAGAAAAGATAAACAAAGAAAAGAAAAGATTACAAACAAGTAATTAAAAGTGCATGGAATTTAAGTGCATGAGAGTAAAGCAAGGTAATAAAAAGCAAGAAAGAAATAAGTAAGAAAATAACAACAAGAACCATAGAACCAAATACAAGACATGGGTTCAATAACCAAATCTTAAACTTGCAAGCTCACTTAAGAGGTTGCAAGATCAAAAAATAGGCAAAGAACTCATGGAGAATAAAGCACAAAAGAGAGAACAAAATGATACAACCCCTTGAGATCAATGACCAAAGCTTAAACTTGCAAGCTCACTTAAGAGGTTGCAAGATCAAGTTAAGGTAGAGAGCTCAAGGGAGAAGCTAAGCAAAAGAATGATACAAAAACCCTCATCTTCATTTAACATCCACTCAAAAGCTCTCACAACAATTTCATGGAGGAAAGAATGAAGAAGAAGAAGAAGTAAACTAAAAACTAACAAAAAGTGGGCATGAAAAAGAACACCTTGGCTTGGCAAGTTCTAGGATATTTATAGGCAAGAAACAGAGAACCTAGGGTAACATTCTGACCCTACATGATATTACCAAACAGCCCCCCAAAAATCATCAATTGAAGAGTCTATACGGCCGCGGTTCCGCGGCCTAAGCTCGCTTATGCCGCGGAACCGCGGCCATAAAGAGGAATTGGTGCCTCTTTTTTTGTGGTATTCCCTAGTTCTCTGTACTCTTCAGTGTGGTATATGTTGTTTTTCAGAATCTCTTCACAATTCTTCCAGAATTTCAGTAGATCAAAAGGTGATGTGATGTGGATCTTTTGCCATGATTTCCTCGAGCTCAGCGTAGATTTCTTGGATCTTGTGTTAATATTGAGCTTTGTGCATGAAAATGACATCGATTTGCCATTTTGTCCCTTAAACTGGTGTGTGACAACATACGGATAGAGAGCGGAGACCCGTGTTTTATCTGTTGTTGGCAGTAATCCAGAATTTGTCGTACTTTTCCATGATATTCACTGTTTAGAGCTGATACCAGTATCCTGCAATTATGTAGCAAACACTGATTAAAAGCACCTGCCTATAAACAAACGAGCGTAAGAATGGGCGGTATAAAATGCAATATTCTGGTATGAACAAATACCCCTAAACTTAACTTTTGCTCGTCCCGAGCAAAACCAATTATTCACAAAAAATTCCTAACCGCACTTTCGCATGGAACGCGATTGCACTGAGCACGTGCAACAAGCCGTTAAACCTCTAGGTGTCCCTAGTAGGAGGAGTGTTGTCTCCTGAGGGTTTTCAGCGGATACTACCCACAAAATCCGGTCAAGCTAGTTTTGCAAAATTACTATGATTCAAACCCTAAAGTTTTGTTTCAGAAAATAACAATTCTATTATTCTAAATCTAGACTATCGAACCTTTATTTTTCACATGTCGCTTCTTATTTAACTTAAGATTTTATATGTCTTTACGTGCAGTGCAAATAGTGTCGTTAAGTTTCAGAAGGGTCGAATAAAGTCATCATGTCATACAATAAAGCCCAGATAAAAATTTTAAAAGGATCACATAAGTTTTATAAAGAGTTAAGCATTTTTCAAGTTTCGTTTTCCAGTAAGGTTTTAACTTCAGAATTTCTATCTTCCTTAACAGGAAACTAGGTCTTATTTTTCACTCCATCTTTTTCTTGTTTTCATTTCATACACACCTCTGTGAACGTGCAATAGTCTTTATCATAGAATAAAACCTTCATATCTCCGCTAGAAATATTTTTTATAAAATCCTGTCTTTTATCAAGATTATTCTCACACAAAGAGCCGTTAGGAATTTTAACTCAGAGAGAACACTTGCTTGACTTTGTTTTAAACTGGACTTTCTAGGCTTCTTAACGAGCTTTGGGCCAATGCACCCAAACCAGTTGGCTTTAGGGTATTAGGTGTATAGACACCCCAGCGGACTTAATTACTCAAGTTACCTAGGCCCAAAAACAAAAGACAATTTAGCGTGAAAATCATGATGATTCAATGCGAACGGAGATATAACCGGCAGTTCAGTTATTTTTTTGGATAAAAGACGTGTTTAGTGGGTTCGGTGTGTAATCATTCCAATCAAGTTCCAGATGGGTTATTTTTCAGACTTAGTTCCAATTAAGGCATCAATAACATTCCTTCATATTCACTTCACTTCATAAACTATTCTTGATATTACTTATTACAGAACAAACCTATTTGATCCTCAGAAAATTATTTATCCATTTAAAAGTTTTTAGACATAAAAGACTTGTCATCTAATTTCCAAAACTCACGACACGTGTAGTGTGATGTAAAGACGTATATCAGCTATAGTTAACTTCAAAGGAGAGTTATCTTTCAGGTTTTCAAAATCTAAAAATAAGATTTAGTTATTCTTATCTTATCAAACAAAACCGTGGAAATGTTGAATCAGAGTTCTCCCACTAGCTAACTTGACAAAAAGTTTTTATGTTTTCAGAAAATTTTCTGATTTTTATGGATTTTTAAATAGGTATGCAAATGCAAAATATACAAATGAATACGAAGGTAGAAAGCTTACCGAGCACACCCCCAAACTTAAACTTGACAGTGCCCTCACTGTCATGCTACACCAAGAGGGTCAAAATTGTCAGCTTTCTCCAAAAGAAAATTTTATACAAAACAAAAAGGAAACCAAAAAAGATATATACAAAAAAGGGTTCCCCCGAAACTTAAGTGAAACAGTGTTTCCACTGTTTAAGTGGTGAAGTTCGGGATTAGGGGGAAAGAAAACAGTTTCAAACTATACAAGGCCTTACACAGGCCAAAAGTGAGCACCAACTGTCACGCCCCGCTTCCCAGAGTACGCAAGATTGGGCACGTGACATAGCCAACCATGCTACCTGTGGGTAGGAAGTATCCATCCACAGTCACATTACGGTTGTAAGGATATCAAGAACAAGATAAAAAAAACTAATCTAATACATGTCCAAATCCATAATAACAAGAATCAATAAACAATAAGTGCGGAAGCTAATGATCCAATACAATGAATAAACAGTACGTCCCATAATGCGGGCTCACATCTGGAAATGAAATGAAATAAATAAACTAAACCCTAAGGACTCACAGTTCAGCCTGCTGGCTGAAGTACTCCTGCTCGGTCGTCGACAATGGTACGGAATCTGGGCCATGCAAAACCCAGACGTCAGCGCGTCATGACATCAAGTATATAGTATAAACATGGTAATAAGCAATGCAAGTATGAACATGAATAAAGCAGTAATAAGAAATAACAAGCAGGGTAATGTGCAATGGTGACTAAACTGTCCTATCAGGTTTTCTACTCTATAGTCTTTGAAACCAATTGATGAATCGTCGATGTAACCCAATAGTATCCCGTACATACCCGGGACCACGGCCACAATATTCTCGGCGGCAGCCGAGACATGCAGTTAGGCACAGAATAGGAAAGTGTACACTCGGTATTACCCCGTACATACCCGGGATCACGGCCACAATATTCTCGGCTGAAACCGAGACATGCCGTTAGGCACAGAATAGGAAAGTGTACACTCGGTATTACCCCGTACATACCCGGGATCACGGCCACAATATTCTCGGCTGAAACCGAGACATGCCGTTAGGCACAGAATAGGAAAGTGTACACTCGAACGGTAGTGAACTGTCGAGTTACAAGTCAGGTTCATCTTTGATTTCCCCATACCCCCAAGCTATGTATGTCAGGTCAGGTATTCAGTAGTCAAGGACTAATGCCAACACAAAATCCGGTAAGAGTAGGTCTGTCTGGATAGACAGCAGGGATGGTCGGGTTTGTCGGCATTAGGCATGAAATGTCATGGTACAACAGACTGAGTTGGTATGTGTGTATATGTCATGTGTAGCAGGGTCAGGCCAATATGTAGTGCAATCGGGTATGTGCTCACAACAGGTATACAATCAATAATGAACAGCAGCAGGAAACAGTAAATAACCATATTATTCCATGTAACGACAGTGATGTTTTGTATTCTCTTATTAACGGGTTCAAGCACCCTGGGGTGCAATAGTCACAAGGTGGAACAATATTAACCATACGTAATGAAACCACATGAAATTAAACTAAAATATAATAATTGTCTCATGGGTGATTTAACAATTAAAGCGGATATGATCCAATGGTCTTATTTAGTTGGAATATGGATTGATAGTGGGTTGATTAATTACGAGAAATTATTGTAACGATTCCATGTTAAAGATAACTGCAGCTATCAATTCTAACTTACAATATAATATCAATTACCATCATTAAGTTGTTGTCTTATATAGGATGAATTCAATTGCGTGGCAAGACTAGATCTCGCACGCTAGCATGTTTAAGCAAGTATTCAGATACTTGCCTCGACGGTTTTGCAAACCGGAACACGGATGCGATGTCGGCAGAAAACGCGATATGATAGCACGGGCCACGGATCGAGCCCCAACAGAGAACAACGGGATCACACGGACCA
The DNA here is from genome assembly GCA_030015575.1 of Agapanthus africanus. NCBI lineage: Eukaryota > Viridiplantae > Streptophyta > Magnoliopsida > Asparagales > Amaryllidaceae > Agapanthus > Agapanthus africanus. The sequence goes on along the minus strand of CM057338.1, from coordinate 317,725,491 downwards.
GGGTACTTCGCTGGAGCGTCGGGTTCGCCAAGACGGCACGGTCGGATTCCGGCAAAAACACGGCAACGAGTTAGCAACACACGATAAACTTAATGCGATCAGCGGGGGGGTGATTTGCACAAAAGGAAGGATGAGGAAGCTTACAGAGAGATATACCAGGGTGACCCCGGCGAGCTCGACGGCGCTGGAACGCCGGCGAGGCAACGACGGCGGCTGCAAAGGCTTGAATGGCCTCGAGGGTGCGCGGGAGAGGGTGCTGCGACGAGTGGAGGAGAGGGTGGTCGGCTCTGGTGGTCGAGGGGGAGACGGAGGTGGCTCTGGTGACGACGGCGAGGATCGCCGGCGCGTTCTCCGGCGAACAGTAGAGGGTACTTGATAGGGTTATGGGCTCGGGTTGGTGGTCCGGCGAGGGGAGGAGGGAAAGCGACGACGAGGTTGCAACGAGGAGGGGGAGAGGGAGTCGCGGGAGCCGTCGGCGACGGGAGGTGGCGTCGACGGCGAGGTCTGCGGGGTTGGAGGCGTCGTCGGGGTTGGGTGCAGGCGCGGGAATCGGCGGAGGAAGGAGGTAAGTGGGTGCGGTGAGGTCGACGAGGTGGTGACGGCGACGGCGAGGTCGTGAGGAGGTCGGCGGTGAGGTCGCGAGGCTAGGGTTAGGGTTTTCGTTGGGTTCTCGTGATGGAGGAAAAGCGAATGGGGGCTGCTGCATGGAAAACTTTTTAAAGGAGAAGAGAGAGAGATTGGAGAGAGAGAGAGATTGGAGAGAGAGATTGAGGGAAGAGAGAGAGAGAGATAGGGAAAGGGAGGCGGGGCCCACGCGGGTATATTCCCCCGCTGCGATTGGCTGGAGGAAAACAAGAAAATTTTAAAAGATTTCGAAAGGATTTAAAACTGTTAAGGATAATATACGTATAATATATAGTTTAAGATATTAAATTGAAATGGGCCTTTTTGGCGCGAAATGAAATATTTCCAAATCGCGCCCGGGTTGCGCCCAAATGTTCCAAATTCAAATTATAGGATTTTAAGCGGGTTCCAAATTTTGAAAAGAGGTGTTTAATGATTAAAATGCATGCCCCCAAGTCGGACACTTGCACGCGCGCGTAGTCGTCCAAACTTGCCCGTTTAGCCGAACGGGACGGAATCTCGACACGCGGACGCTACCACGCGACTAGTGGCGACGAGTAGGCCAACAAGGACACTTTTAATTTCATTTTAGGGGTTAAAATTTGTTATGTGCCAAAATGATTTAACCTGTTAAAATTTAGCAATAAACCCCAGAAAAACAGAATAATTGGAAATGAGCAATATATAACCCTCAACTAGTAATATAGATAGTATTATTGGGCTCGGGTGTTACATCATACCCAACTACAAAAGAATTTCGTCCTCGAAATTCCAAGGATACAAGATAGCTAACTACTGGAAAAGGTGAGGGAATTTCTGTCGGATCTCGTCTTCTCGCTCCCAAGTGGATTCTCCATGCGATCGGTTACCCCAAGAAACTAGCACAAGTGGGATAACCTTGTTCTTAAGAACCTTTTCTCTTCGATCTTTGATTTCAACTGGTCGCTCCTCAAAAGTCAGGTCCTCTCGCACAGTCAACTCCGAATGATCCAAGACATGAGTCTCATCACGAACATACCTCCGTAGTTGAGACACATGAAACACGTCGTGAACTCCTGCTAATGACGGTGGTAACGCCAACCGGTACGATACCTCTCCAACACGCTCCAATATCCCGAAGGGTCCAACGAATCGGGGACTAAGCTTTCCCCGACTTCCAAAGCGAATCACTCCTCTAGTCGGTGATATCTTCAGGAATACCAAATCACCCACGGCGAACTCTAGAGGTCTTCTTGACGTGTCGGCCCAACTTTTCTGTCTGTCTTGAGCTGCCTTCATATGCTTCCTGATTGTATTCACCTTCTCGACTGTCTGCACCACCAAATCTGGTCCTAGTAACCTTCGTTCACCAACATCATCCCAACAAACAGGTGAACGGCACTTGCGACCATACAGTGCTTCAAACGGGGACATCTGAATAGTTGCTTGGAAGCTATTGTTGTACGAAAACTCCACCAGGTGTAGATGATCTTCCCAAGAACCTTTGAAGTCCAACATGCAAGCCCTCAACATATCTTCAAGGGTCTGGATCGTTCTCTCCGATTGTCCATCAGTCTGAGGATGATAAGCCGTGCTAAACTTCAATCGAGTCCCCAAACTTTCTTGTAAACTCCTCCAAAAGTGCGACAAGAACCGAGTGTCCCGATCGGACACGATGCTTACCGGTACTCCATGCAATCTGACAATCTCCTGCATGTACCGCTCTGCCAAAGTCTCTGTCGATTGACCAACCCGAAAAGGAATAAAGTGAGCTGCCTTGGTCAACCGATCGACAACCACCCATACAGCATTGTTGCCCTTTGGACTCCGCGGTAAAGCCGTCACGAAATCCATGGTTATATGTTCCCACTTCCACTGAGGAATCGGAAGTGGTTGCAACAAACCAGCAACCCTTTGGTGTTCAGCCTTGACTTGCTGACACACCAAGCACTTAGCCACGAAGCGAGCAATTTCCCGTTTCATACCTTCCCACCAGAAGTGCTGTCGAATATCTCGGTACATCTTTGTCCCTCCTGGATGTACAGAGTAAGCTGAACTGTGTGCCTCCTTCATAAGCTCTTCACGCACATCTCCTTTTGGCACACACACACGGCTACCATATCTCAACGAACTATCTTCATGGATCAGTAAATCGGTTCGTAGTCCGGCTCCAACCTGTTCTCGAAACTTTTGCAGTCTAGGATCCTGCGATTGTGTCGCTTTAATCTTCTCAACTAAGGACGACTGTACTTGCAACTGCATCAACTGTCCTGTAGCATGTGGTAGCACAACCTCCAAGTCAAATCTCCGAAAATCCTCAATGATCTCTCTCTGTGCAGTCAATATCTGAATTGCTGGTAACCGGCTCAGCGCATCCGGCACGACGTTGACCTTTCCCGGATGGTACTTAAGATCGAGGTCATAGTCGGCCATCAGCTCCAACCATCTGCGTTGCCTCATGTTCAACTCCTTCTGAGTGAACACATATTTCAAACTCTTGTGATCTGTAAAGACTTCAACTCTCTCGCCCAAAAGGTAGTGTCTCCAAATCTTCAGGGCGAAGATCACGGCTGCAAGCTCTAAGTCATGAGTCGGATAGTTCTTCTCATGAGTCTTCAGTTGTCTCGATGCGTAAGCGACGACTTTCCCATTCTGCATTAAAACACATCCCAATCCTTTTCCAGATGCGTCGCTGTGAATCACCAGTCCTCCTGAATTATCCGGTACGGTCAGGATCGGGGCGGTTATCAACTTCTGCTTCAACGTCTCGAAGGCCAATGCACATCCATCCGTCCAAACAAACGGTACCTCCTTACGCGTAAGCTTGGTTAACGGCTCAGCTAAACGAGCGAAGTTCTCCACAAATCTTCTGTAGTAACCGGCGAGTCCAAGAAAACTTCTTATCTCCGCAACATTCTTTGGAACAGGCCAATCCCGAACTGCTGTAATCTTCTCGGGATCAACGGTGATTCCTTTGCCCGACACAACATGACCCAGAAACTTCACTTCTTCCAGCCAGAATTCACACTTACTCATCTTCGCAAATAACTTCTCTTGTCTCAGCGTCTGCAGTGCGATCCGTAAGTGCTCAGCATGCTCCTCCGGACTCTTCGAGTACACCAGAATATCGTCAATGAATACCACAATAAACTGGTCCAAGAACGGTGAAAAGATCCTGTTCATCAAATCCATGAATATTGCTGGCGCATTAGTCACTCCGAAGGGCATCACTAGATACTCGAAATGTCCATATCGAGTTCGAAACGCCGTCTTGCAAATATCTTCTGCTTTCACTCGGACCTGATGATATCCTGATCGCAAGTCCAGTTTCGAGAATACCCTCGCGCCACTAAGCTGCTCAAAAAGTTCTCCAATGCGAGGGATCGGGTACTTGTTCTTAATAGTCACCCGGTTCAATTCTCGATAATCAATGCACATCCTTCTCGTGCCATCCTTCTTCTTTACTAAAAGAACTGGAGCTCCCCAAGGCGAGTTGCTGCTTCGAATCCATCCCTTCTCGAGTAATTCACCCACTTGTTTCTTAACTTCTTCCAATTCCACCGGTGCCATCGGATAATAAGATTTTGATACTGGCGCTGCACCAGGAATAAGTTCAATCGCAAACTCCACATCTCGCTTCGGCGGTAAGCCCGAAATATCTTCAAACACATCCATAAAGTCGCGGACAACTGCCGGCTCTTCATTACTATCCACTACCATAGCCGCAAGAACATTGTTCGTCGGCCTAGCCCTAAACTCGACTGGCCCGACAGAACTGCTTCCTCCAATGAAAGTAAACTCAGGGTGTCCGGGAATCTGGAAAATTACTTTCCTTGCCCTACAATCAATGTGTGCGTGGAAAGTGCCAAGAAAATCCATTCCCAAGACTACTTCATAACTGCCCGTATCAATCACCAAGAAATCTGCAAAAAGCTCCCGTCCGCAAACAACTACCGTACAATCTTTACATTCCTTACTAGCTATGATTTTCCCATTCCCAGTGTGTATGTCCCAGAAACTAGACAGGGTCGTGCAGGTGATCGAGTGTGTAGTTATAAATTTGGATGACATAAAATAGTGGGATGCTCCGGAATCAAATAATGCCAATGCGGGAAAACCACGAACGAGTACAGTACCTGAAACTACTTCTCCTGATGCCTTGGCTTCCTCAGCTGTCAACGTGAAAGCTCGACCCTGGTTGGGTCCTTGTGTCAGCTGCTTCTGCCCTTGGAACGGTCTCTGCGGAGGCTTCCGTATATCATCTCTCGTGCGAAGCTTCGACGGACAAGCACCAACTGCGTGATCGGCTGCTCCACAAACCAGACAAAGTCCCAGTCTCCTCCGACAATCCTTTTGCATGTGGCCCGGTAAATTGCAGTAGTTACAACTTATGCTCTTTCTTCGATCGACGATCACAGGCTTCTTCATTGGCGCTACACCTCGACGGTCCACTGGAATACCTCTGCGCCCATGATCTCGGTTAGGTACAAATGCAGGCTTCCTGGCCGCAACTGCTGTCTGGTGAAAGTTCCCTTTCGATCCTGATAAACTCTGTTGCTCTCTGGCTACCGTAAGAACCTGTGAGAAAGTGGTCAAATCCAGGGAGACAATCTGCCTCTGGATGTCCACATCCAAACTGCGCAAGAACCTTCGTGCCCTGTCTGCCTCCTTGGCGACTAAGGGTCCAGCGAAACGGCTGAGTCTCGTCCATTCCGCTGCATGTACATCCACAGCTGCTCCATTTTGTCTCAGCCTAATAAATTTCTCCTCCATTTCCTCCCGTGCAGTCCGCGGGAAGAACTTTTCCAAGAAACTTTTAGAGAAATCCGCCCAACTGATTGGCTTGGACAAGCGGGTCTCCTCCACAAGCCACCACTCTCGGGCGTAATCCACCAGCTGAATGCGTACCACATCAACTCTCTTGTCTTCAGGGATCTGTGCCGCAATCAGTAAATTCTCCGTGTCCACTAGCCACTGCTCGGCTGGCAACGGCTCCTCCAAGCCGGTGAAAGTAGTAGGACCCAACCGTCTGAAATCTGCCACGGTCCCTACTCGGTCGACTGGCTTCGCTACAGCGGTGTTTACAGACTGCTGCATAGCCTGCAAACCCTCCTGAAATGAATCCGCTTGCTGCTGGATCAGCTCAGTTTGCCTCTTCTGATTTTCCAACATCCCACGTATCACTCCTAACATGGCGGCTTCATCCACACGCCTCTGATACGTCTTGAAATTCTTATCTGCCATGGTCCTGAAATCAAAACAAACAACATTAGCATGATGATCGATTTAATATATAAATCAAGGCTAGAACTCCAAGATACTTAAATAGAGTGCTGCATTGTAGCTATGCCGCGGTATCATAGCCGCAATTACTTAACTCCACCCAAGTCGCCTAAGTCCTAGAGATAACAAGAAGTTAGGTTTTCGAGTTAACAATGCAAAGTAAGTTTGCATGTCGACATGATCCGGAAGAATGATTCAAGGATGGTAAAACGGTCAAACTGGCAGGACATGTTTCCTAATCACGGGTATTATGATTCGTGTATCGGGTGCAATACCCAACTACAAAAGAATCAACCCAATTAACCTATGTCTCTGATACCAAAAGAACCATGTCACGCCCCGCTTCCCAGAGTACGCAAGATTGGGCACGTGACATAGCCAACCATGCTACCTGTGGGTAGGAAGTATCCATCCACAGTCACATTACGGTTGTAAGGATATCAAGAACAAGATAAAAAAAACTAATCTAATACATGTCCAAATCCATAATAACAAGAATCAATAAACAATAAGTGCGGAAGCTAATGATCCAATACAATGAATAAACAGTACGTCCCATAATGCGGGCTCACATCTGGAAATGAAATGAAATAAATAAACTAAACCCTAAGGACTCACAGTTCAGCCTGCTGGCTGAAGTACTCCTGCTCGGTCGTCGACAATGGTACGGAATCTGGGCCATGCAAAACCCAGACGTCAGCGCGTCATGACATCAAGTATATAGTATAAACATGGTAATAAGCAATGCAAGTATGAACATGAATAAAGCAGTAATAAGAAATAACAAGCAGGGTAATGTGCAATGGTGACTAAACTGTCCTATCAGGTTTTCTATTCTATAGTCTTTGAAACCAATTGATGAATCGTCGATGTAACCCAATAGTATCCCGTACATACCCGGGACCACGGCCACAATATTCTCGGCGGCAGCCGAGACATGCAGTTAGGCACAGAATAGGAAAGTGTACACTCGGTATTACCCCGTACATACCCGGGATCACGGCCACAATATTCTCGGCTGAAACCGAGACATGCCGTTAGGCACAGAATAGGAAAGTGTACACTCGGTATTACCCCGTACATACCCGGGATCACGGCCACAATATTCTCGGCTGAAACCGAGACATGCCGTTAGGCACAGAATAGGAATGTGTACACTCGAACGGTAGTGAACTGTCGAGTTACAAGTCAGGTTCATCTTTGATTTCCCCATACCCCCAAGCTATGTATGTCAGGTCAGGTATTCAGTAGTCAAGGACTAATGCCAACACAAAATCCGGTAAGAGTAGGTCTGTCTGGATAGACAGCAGGGATGGTCGGATTTGTCGGCATTAGGCATGAAATGTCATGGTACAACAGACTGAGTTGGTATGTGTGTATATGTCATGTGTAGCAGGGTCAGGCCAATATGTAGTGCAATCGGGTATGTGCTCACAACAGGTATACAATCAATAATGAACAGCAGCAGGAAACAGTAAATAACCATATTATTCCATGTAACGACAGTGATGTTTTGTATTCTCTTATTAACGGGTTCAAGCACCCTGGGGTGCAATAGTCACAAGGTGGAACAATATTAACCATACGTAATGAAACCACATGAAATTAAACTAAAATATAATAATTGTCTCATGGGTGATTTAACAATTAAAGCGGATATGATCCAATGGTCTTATTTAGTTGGAATATGGATTGATAGTGGGTTGATTAATTACGAGAAATTATTGTAACGATTCCATGTTAAAGATAACTGCAGCTATCAATTCTAACTTACAATATAATATCAATTACCATCATTAAGTTGTTGTCTTATATAGTATGAATTCAATTGCGTGGCAAGACTAGATCTCGCACGCTAGCATGTTTAAGCAAGTATTCAGATACTTGCCTCGACGGTTTTGCAAACCGGAACACGGATGCGATGTCGGCAGAAAACGCGATATGATAGCACGGGCCACGGATCGAGCCCCAACAGAGAACAACGGGATCACACGGACCAGGGTACTTCGCTGGAGCGTCGGGTTCGCCAAGACGGCACGGTCGGATTCCGGCAAAAACACGGCAACGAGTTAGCAACACACGATAAACTTAATGCGATCAGCGGGGGGGTGATTTGCACAAAAGGAAGGATGAGGAAGCTTACAGAGAAATATACCAGGGTGACTCCGGCGAGCTCGACAGTGCTGGAACGCCGGCGAGGCAACGACGGCGGCTGCAAAGGCTTGAATGGCCTCGGGGGTGCGCGGGAGAGGGTGCTGCGACGAGTGGAGGAGAGGGTGGTCGGCTCTGGTGGTCGAGGGGGAGACGGAGGTGGCTCTGGTGACGACGGCGAGGATCGCCGGCGCGTTCTCCGGCGAACAGTAGAGGGTACTTGATGGGGTTATGGGCTCGGGTTGGTGGTCCGGCGAGGGGAGGAGGGAAAGTGACGACGAGGTTGCAACGAGGAGGGGGAGAGGGAGTCGCGGGAGCCGTCGGCGACGGGAGGTGGCGTCGACGGCGAGGTCTGCGGGGTTGGAGGCGTCGTCGGGGTTGGGTGCAGGCGCGGGAATCGGCGGAGGAAGGAGGTAAGTGGGTGCGGTGAGGTCGACGAGGTGGTGACGGCGACGGCGAGGTCGTGAGGAGGTCGGCGGTGAGGTCGCGAGGCTAGGGTTAGGGTTTTCGTTGGGTTCTCGTGATGGAGGAAAAGCGAATGGGGGCTGCTGCATGGAAAACTTTTTAAAGGAGAAGAGAGAGAGAGATTGGAGAGAGAGGGAGAGAGAGATTGAGGGAAGAGAGAGAGAGAGATAGGGAAAGGGAGGCGGGGCCCACGCGGGTATATTCCCCCGCTGCGATTGGCTGGAGGAAAACAAGAAAATTTTAAAAGATTTCGAAAGGATTTAAAACTGTTAAGGATAATATACGTATAATATATAGTTTAAGATATTAAATTGAAATGGGCCTTTTTGGCGCGAAATGAAACATTTCTAAATCGCGTCCGGGTTGCGCCCAAATGTTCCAAATTCAAATTATAGGATTTTAAGCGGGTTCCAAATTTTGAAAAGAGGTGTTTAATGATTAAAATGCATGCCCCCAAGTCGGACACTTGCACGCGCGCGTAGTCATCCAAACTTGCCCGTTTAGCCGAACGGGACGGAATCTCGACACGCGGACGCTACCACGCGACTAGTGGCGACGAGTAGGCCAACAAGGACACTTTTAATTTCATTTTAGGGGTTAAAATTTGTTATGTACCAAAATGACTTAACCGGTTAAAATTTAGCAATAAACCCCAGAAAAACAGAATAATTGGAAATGAGCAATATATAACCCTCAACTAGTAATATAGATAGTATTATTGGGCTTGGGTGTTACACCAACCATTCAAAGATTTTATCACTATAATGTACAGGTTGGTGGAAGAAGGCGTAGAGAAAAGAGAGGAAGAATACACGAGACCGTATGGAGATAGAAGTGGTATACGGTCTAGGTATATGAGAAGAAGAATGGCGGAAGGGAGAAAGAAGTGGAATACAAACTTGAGGGTGGAAATGGATTGAATAAATGAGTACAATCTGTAATGATCAATGTGAAAAGATGGATTGTACTAATGTATCAATATGGCGAGAAATTGGGTCAAATCCCTCAAGATTCGTGAGAAACCATGGGTACGCCGAACTTGGTAAACCAGACAATGGAAATGGAAGTGATACGGTTACTTGCAAGTTCGGAACAATGGAAAGGGTAGAGGAAAGTGATCGAGGAGGGGTATCAGGTAAAGGTTCGGGCGGGGGTACACAGTTAATGGAAGGGACAGGATGAATTGGAAAATCTGACTCATCAATTAAAACTGGTTCATCCTCAAAAATTTCCTCAATACTCTCCTCAAAAATTAGCTCATCCATGCATATTTCATCAAAATCAAGACGCATACGGGGTTCGGGAAAAATAGTTAATGACTCGGGATGATGAATTGGAGAGAAAAACTGTAAGTCCATGCTACCTCTCCCGGTACTTTCGGGCATGCGGAATTTGGTGAAAAACAATTTTCTTAGAGGTGGTAACATGGACTCAAAACCGGATCTTTGTTAAACATCTAACTAACAACCTAACTACGAGTTGCTAACTACTCGGTTAGGGGGTTATACCTTTCTTTTTCTCGAACTCCTTCGTCTTCAAGCTTCGATGGTCGTCCGAACCGGCTTCTCCCCGTCGTCTCCTTGCGCCGAAGATAGATCCACCTGAAAGCTTCAACCTTTGGCTCCTTCTTCGAACTTTGAAGAAATTAGTTCACTCGGTTTGCTAAACCTTGTGAACTAGAGTGAGTAGAGAAGAGTTTATATGGGATTTTATCTATGGTTCTTGGTTCTCAACTCATGAGACAAGTGAACCATAGAATCAAGAGAGGGAGAGCAAGAGGAGGAAGATGAGAGCTCAAGAACAAGAGAGAGAGTGAGCATGAAAGAATGAGAGAAGACTTTTCTCATTTGGCTCTCATAATCCAAAACCATCATCACAAAAATAATAATCAAGTATTGTGTAAAATGGTTCAAGTCAAAATGGCTAAATCATTTCATGCACTCATTTCTCACAAAAGAAACAAGCAAGTAAAAAGTCTTTGCCATGAAATGATAGCCATTGTCATCATGATGGTCAACTAGTCCAACCTAGTCAACCGGTCAACAAAGTCAACAAGTCAACAAAGTCAACCCCTCAACAACCATGTCACCATAATACTTAATTAATATAATTGTTAATCACATATCATATTCTCATTAGGGTTGAGCAAAAAGTCAATAGTCAACTGTCAACGATCAACAACCCTAATGAGAATACTCTGCCTCTGTCTCTCCGTCAACTGTGCATACACAACCGCATCCGCGTTCCAAGGAACACGAATGCATACTGGATAAATCCAATCCCAAAAGGTACAATAGGATCTGGCTTAAACCAAAGCCCGCTAGTGTAAACTGTCCGGACACTGTACGTACACAAGTGCACGGATGTGACCGAACCCTGTCGCAAAACCATGCGACCTGTCGCAAAACCATGCGACCTGTCGCAAAACCATGCGACCTCTACTCTTTTGCCTAAAGGCGAATAGCTTTCTGTATGGAACTCTAAAGACTCGACACTACGCTGGCAGTGGGTTTAACCACAGACCGCAAGCGGCACTAGCTGTGCGTAACGGTCCCCAGGTAGATGCCGACAAGAAGACTGACGAGGCGAAACCCATCTGAACTCCTACTGAGCCTGAATGTGACATTCTCCGTACAGTCCGGTCTGTTCGTCTGATACATCGTATGGCGGGCCTAGGGGGCGGTAAACGTCAGTCCCCCAATAGCGGTACAAGTCGTGTCGGAGTGAAGCCCAAAACACCCTGAGATAACACTGGAAGCCTACCAGTATATCTCGTTTGCCCTGGCCAGGGACTACTCGTGTAATGGCTCTCCTAGACACAGCGCGATGTCAACCCCCAATACCGGGAGAGACGAATCCTGTCTAACCGTCACTGCCTCCAAGTGCTTCGGGACTGCACCCAACTACCACCTGTTTGCACGACTCCTTTGAGCCGTGGTAGGGTAGTAATCAAAGTACAGTGGGAACACACTCGAGGCGAAGTGACAGTGTCAAGTCAGCGGACTAAGCTGTACTCATGTCACCTGGGAACTGATAACTGACGATAGGCATAATACCAACTAGTCAGTTCCTGACGAGTCCTGTCCAGTGTACTCGTAACCCAACGAGCACCCGCATACTCTCTCAAGTACGACGTACCGACGGCTGTGGGACAGACCGTCTCCCACACTGGGATGAGAAGCGCATGCGCTAGTCTACTCCGGAGTATCGATGCCCTGTCTCGATAGTCCTGCGACTAGGGACCTGCATAAGGATGTGCTTATAGATTACCCAGCCCCACTAGTGTGACTGCCATCACAACGCTGGTAATCAAGCAAAGATCCTAAGGGCTCCACTAATGTGTATAGGCGATATACTAAAATAAACACATGTACACATTGAAGTAGAAACAAACCAAGTAGCATACTACTATTTTAAGCAAGATTGTATATACAAGGTGAATATCCATAGCTTCCATTAAGTAATATACAAACTAGTATGATACAGTAATGGCCTCTAGGGCATATACACTAACAATCTCCCACTTGCACTAAGGCCATGTACTGGCGTATCGAAGACCTATCATCTCGATCAGCCGCTCGAACTGAGTCTGGGGCAAAGCCTTGGTGAATGGATCTACAGTGTTATCTTCTGAAGCGACTCTCCGAATCTCGATCTCCTGGCGATCCACGATCTTCCTGATCAGGTGATGTGTCTGGATGTGTCTGGATCTCTGATGGGACCTGGGTTCCTTCGCTAAAGCTATAGCCCCGTTGTTGTCGCAATACAGAGGTATTGGATCAACAATGGACGGAACCACCTGAAGCTCTTTCAAGAACTTCCTCATCCAGACAGCTTCTTTTGCGGCATCAGATGCAGCGATGTATTCCGCTTCCATCATCGAGTCTGCAACGGTTTCCTGTTTGGAACTCTTCCAACACACCGCCCCTCCATTGAGGGTAAAGACAAAACCCGACATGGACTTGGAATCATCCTTGTCACTCTGGAAGTTGGAGTCGGCAACGGCCTCGATCTGGAGATCTTTTCTGCCATACACCAAGTGTAAGTGCACGGCGGCGCCCCGGTCGTCAATCCGACGGCCAAATGCGGAAACGGTGATAAACTTTAATTTTGCGAACTTAGCAAACCGGCACCACCGCGCACTAAACCCCGGATCGGGCCATTAAACTAGATCTAGCTAACAACAAGACGGGTTAGAGATATACCGAGTGATCCGAGTCCTCCGGTCTTCTCGTCATCGTCCTGATCTCTCGCGGAAACTCCGGTCGTCGCTTTCTTGCCGGAAGGGCACCACATCGTCTGTATCATTTACGGGCTCCCACCTCAATACCGAGGCAACTCGGGCACGAAGCTGGCAAGTCGACGTGCCCAAGATTTGCTATAGAATGTGGTGTAGATCATGCTAGTCTCATTTGGGGTTTGTAGTTGCCTTGATGGAGGAATGGAATTTTCAAGTGGAGCTAGAATGTGTGTAGCAAGGAAAAATGAGATGAACCAAATTATCCTCATCAAAAATGAAACCCTATCATTTTCTCCCCTCTCCAAAATAGTGGCCGGCCTCTTCTATTTGGAAATGGTGGTGGAGACAAAGTATATCACAAGAGGGAGGTGGGTGTAGGAGATAGAAATGGTGACCATATCATAAAGCAAAGAAAACAACAACCATGCTTATCACTCCATACCCTTTCAAATCTTATTTAATGCACCATCATGGATGAAAGATGCCAAACATATCATAATGAATATTTTTCAAGAAACCCCCCTCCACAAATGTTATTTGCACAATTGCAAATAACCCCCTCCATCGGAAAAGTCCGGCCGGGAAAGAACAAAGGAAAACCGGCCGGAACGGAATGCAAACTGGCAACTCCAGAAAACTGGTCCCGTAATAAATTACAGGAAAACCCCGATACTGTGCATACACACCCGCATCTGTATTCCGACCGGATACAAATGCAATGAGACAAAACCTAAACTGTACTATACTAGGATCCGGCTTAAACCAAAGCTGGCTAGTAATATCCGTTCGATCCTGATCCATGCAATACCGCACGTATCCGATCGAACCTTGCCATATAACCATACGGCCACTAGTACTAACCATCCGATCCTGATCCGTGTAATACCGCACGTATCTGATCGGACCCTGCCATATCTCCATACGGCCTCTACAGCGTTTCGCCCGAAAGCTTGAGTAACTGTAAGTGTGGTGGACTCTAAAGACTCGTCAATACTATGGCTGTGGATTTAACCACTAGCACGTCAGAGGTATAAGCCAATACGTGACGGGCCACCAGCTATTGACCAAAAGGGACGTCGATGAGCGAACTCATCCTGACACCCTACTGAGCCTGTCAGTGACAATATCCGTACAGTCTGGTCCGTTCGTCTATGAGCATCGCATGTCGGGCCTAGGGGGTTGGTAAAAGTCAGACCCCCAAAAGCGGTACAAGTCGTGTCGGAGTGTAGCCCAGAACACCCTGAGATACTACTGGAATACCTACCAGTAAATCTCCTGCCTTGGCCAAGGACTTCGTGTAATGGCTCTCCTAGACACAGCGCGACCTCACCCCCAATACCGGGAGAGACGAACCCCTGAAGATCCGCTCACTGCCTCCATGTGGCTCGGGACTGTACCCAACTAAAACCTGTTTGCACGACTCCTTTGAGCCGTGGTAGGGTAGTAATCAAAGCACAGTGGGAACTCACACGAGACAAATGACGATCCCCACGTCGATGAACTAACCTGTACACATGTCACCAGGGAACTGCTATCTGACGTCAGGTATAAGACCAACTAGCAGGTTCCCAGCGAATCCTGTCCGGTGTACTCATAACCCAATGAGCACCTGTATACATCTTAGGTGAACCAACTGACACCAGTGGCTTGTGAGACCGGCCACCGCCCCTCGTCGGGGTCTCGACTGTATACACTAGTCTACTCTGGAGAATCGATGCCCTGTCTCGAAACTCCCACGACTAGGGACCTTTTAAGGATGTGCTTATAGACTCCAGCTCTCACTTATATGATCGCCCTCATACTGCTGGCAGTCAAGCAAGAATCCTAGGGGCTCTATCAACGTGCAATAGCGACTTGTCAGGTCACCTAAAGCAGTACACGATGATAAAGGTAAACCAGATAGCATACTATCATCTCGAGTAAGACTGTCATACCGGGATAGGTCCTCCCTCAATCATTGCAATCACGTGCCTGTGATCCAATAATTGACTCTGAGGGCACTATCTCCAACAATCTCCCACTTGCACTCAAGGCTAATTATTGCGATGTCGCATACTCACAGCCCGTGTGATACCGAACACCCAACTCCTCTACTAGTCAGTCTCACAAAGCCTGTTTGCGAAACTCTTGCGATTGAGGAATAGCCTCAGTGAGTGGATCCGCCTGAATGTTTCTTTCTATGTCTCTCTATATTTTAAGTTCGCGGAGAAAGCCATCTCCCGAAATGAGCAATACCTGTCTTAGAATGTCTGGATGTCTGATGGGACCTAGCTCATAAATGAACTCCAAATCCAAACTTCTTAGACTGTATCGTCAACTGAACTTAATCAGTATCCTGCGCCATGCCTCCCTCAGTATCTTCCTGGATCACCTGTCCAGAATACTGCCCCTCGTCAGAAGGAAAACTATAACTCTGACAACCTCCTTGTCGTCCATGTCACCTTGGAAGCCTGGAATGATAACTGTCTCCCAAATGAGGCTGTCGTTATCATATCCCTAGAACATCCACTTATGTTCTAAAACTGCTTCCGACTGTTTCTCCAGGATTGGATCAATGTCAACTTATTGCATCTAGTGCAAGAACAACATCTGGTGTGGTACTTGACATCTCATGATTGACTCAATTGCCTAAGCAAGTGATCTGCCAATCATGCACATCCCTCTCTACTTTAGTCTATAAGACACCTTTAGAGAGGGTGACTCCATCACCTGCAGGTACACTACCGTGCCAGGAGTCGTCCATTCTAAATACTCTTAGAATGCTGTCAAAGTACCCTGATTGGGAAACCACCCAAATCTAGATCTAAAACCATAGATCTAGTAACCAGTATGTCTGATATAATGTCCAAGTCCCTTATGGAGAAACCACTGTGTGACGACCAAAGTATAACCGATCGTAGTATAGGAATATCACTTCCTACTTTATGAATGTCATCCAAAACCCGGATATCACACCCTACTACCTACTCAACAGATCCATCCCCTATTCTGATGAAGTCAAACCTGTGACTGTCACATCAGAAATAGATGATCTATCTCCGCTACATCTGCTTTAGTCTATAAATAGACATAAGCCTGATGTCCACCAATGCTTCCGCTGCTCCCACTGACTACGACAACCCTCTGGCAGAGTCATATAGACGTGCACTTCTAAAGCTAGTTTAGAACGACGCTATACTCATCCTCCCACCGGGT
Organism: Agapanthus africanus; assembly: GCA_030015575.1. Classification (NCBI taxonomy): domain Eukaryota; kingdom Viridiplantae; phylum Streptophyta; class Magnoliopsida; order Asparagales; family Amaryllidaceae; genus Agapanthus; species Agapanthus africanus. The sequence continues at coordinate 317,709,554 of CM057338.1, read as the reverse complement.
CTCGCAGCTTGGAACAACAGCAATGGCAAGTGTGGGTAAACAAGAACTTCCCTGTCACCGTCCTTGAGGCTACCGGAGTACCTCTCGGGTGCCTGAAGTTACCCACCGTATCTGCGGAGTGGCCAATGGAATGTCAAATCAGATTGAATCTTTAGATTCCTTATCAAATCTTCAGTAATCGTTTGCGGTTCTGGAATCACTTCCAGTTCTACCATACTCCCACTACTGTCTTTGAAAAAATCCATTTTTAATAAAACTGTGGCGAGTCTAGAACAATATTTCTATTGATCTGCCAGATGGTAGAAAGTCAACCCTCGTCATAGCCTGGGTCAACCCACAAACAGCCATTACAGAAACGTGCCTTGAGTTGTCCAGTGTCTGGTTTTAATCATAAGCCGGACAACTCCCCGTACCATAACAACGTTAAGATATGAACTGTTCTACATCCAATATAGAACCAGAGGCACTGATTTAATTTAACCAGATTCAAATCATGCAGCTGTCTCCAGTGCATGTCAACTAAATGGAGAGAGGCCGATCAGCGTTACTCAACTTAGGAATGCTTCCAATTATGAGTAACCTGAAAGAGAAGCAATTTCTCTTTATCATTACTATCAACTGAATACCATACACAAGTATCTACATCTTCGATCACTTTGAAGAATCCCGATACTTGCTATACCTGGTTCTCTACTCTATTCAAATACCTATAACTCCTCAAAACTTAGACCCTGTGTTTCTACGAAACACATGTCTAAGAACTAGAGAAGTTAAAAGTAAACAGAATATAGTATAAGGACCAACCCCTCTGTCCTAATGGACACTGGACAACATACAATACTCTGTATAAGTCCGCTGAGTCTAACAACTCTTTCACTGTGTGTCGTAGGTTGAAAACTGTACTTATGGTTAAGAAGAATTACACCGCTGTTTAATGCTCCTTACCTAACCATCCACTGATATAGGTAAATGTCATCGACATAATATCAAAAGGTATATCTCACTCTATGAAAATAGACGTACAGATATATCAATTTGAAATTGGTGCACAACAGCGGATATTCAAAACCAAATATTTGCCGACCGGCAAACAGCCCAGGTGATCTCCTCAAATATCACCGATTACAACGAATCCCGATATAATGAGGATGATCACCCAATTCCCAATAACTTACTCCCACTCATCATCTGTAAAACCATACAGATGTGAGAATCAAACCTGGTAAATACATACCCTGGAGCAAGTGTCTAATCGGGAAATCAGTTTTCTTTTAACAGTACACAGTTGAACTGAAACATTGAAATGTTTCGATGGGGTATCCTGGTATTCCTAGTAATGCCTCTACCATTATCCAGATTCACAACTATAACCGCATAATTCTTTGCTACCTCTCCAAATCCCTTTATATGTCTTTAGTCGTTACCTTCTGCACACCCCTTAGGCCAAATGGTTTTCTTCCTTCCCTACCGTTCGGCACCAGCCTATGGTTTGGAAGAAGACTATCCAATAAGCATAATGGGTGTACTGTCCTAGTCCTAGGAGCACTCGCAATGCGAGAGAAGGTGAAGATAAAAGACAACCGAATAAACCTTATTCCTATTTCTCCTGGACCAGAATCCATCCCCGAACTGGAACAAGTTCCTTTCGAGTTCGTATATAACCATACGATGGATTATCCAATAAACTGTGGATCTTCGTAGTGATACGGAGTGTCCTGGAGAAATACAAAGGTGATTTAGGATTGGCGAAGAAAAACTTGGTTTGGTCGTGAATATCAGTCGCAATTTACTTTGCCCTCTTACTAATCCCTTGCTTTGTCTTAATCTTAATACCTTCTGCACACCGTTTAGGCTAATTGGTTTTCTTCATTCCCTACCGGTCGGCACCAGCCTAAGGTTTGGAAGAAGACTATCCAATTTGCGTAATAGGTGTACTATCTCCTAAACCAAGGAGTACCCGCAACCTGAGAGAAGGTAAAAGGAAAAGACAACTGAATAATCCTATCCGTTTTCTCCAGAACCGGAAACCATCCTCGAATTCCTTTGAGTTCGTATCTAACCATACGATGGTTTTGTCCAATGGAAGTGGACGTTCACAGTAATACGGGGTGTCCTGGAGAAAAGGGTAAAAGTGGGAGTGGCAATGAGGTCTGCAACTCTGACGATCCAAAAGCCGGTGTTAAGATGGTTCGGTCAACTTGGTCACTGAGTCATAGTTTAGGGTCAGGTCAATGGTCGCTGCCAGAGAGAGAGAGAAAAGAAACACTCAGCGTGCACTCTAACCAAGATCAGAATGGTTACCAATTTATCTAATCTGGAAACCTCCCACTATACCTCAAATTCTCCTCCAAACCTTAAAGAAGAATTAGTCGGGGTCACCCGAGGAGTAAACTAACTCATCAGTGGGAATCGGGATCCAACTATCATCGCATGATAACGTGACGGAATCCGCTCACGCTATAACACTCCAGAAGGTATGCGCATATCTGGCAAGTTTCAGTTCTTTTGAAACTCCCGATGTGATTTTTACCCCATGCTCTTATGACCTTGACTTTGGCCAACAAATCATAAGTCACATGTCAAGTTCTACCCGTCATTCTCCAGGTTAATTTGAATCCACCCGTACCTACCCTTGACTTTGGCCAACAAGGCAGTACGACTGTTCCAAACCAACGCATCTATCTATGCTGCATATGAATAACCAACAGCTACCAAACACTGTGCCTTGACTTTGGCCAACAAACACAGCTTGAATACTATTGACTACCCATATGAAACGACGGAGGGCTACGAATGGTTTCTGGCGAAAAACCTTTAACGTAATGAACTTGATATCGTTGAAGGAACGGATAGCTTTTTAGAAAATATAGTGACGAAAACCTTTACTAAAGAGGTCACTCCCGGTGAAGGGATCTCGGCTCTTTCCCCGTAGAATGGGGTGCAGGATATTCCAAATGAATACCACGATGCAAAGCAAAAGTAATCGGCTATAGTGAAGTTAATGCCCTGACGCAAACTTCTGTCCAAGGGGTCACTCCCGGTGAAGGGATCTCGGCCTTGCCTCGTCGACTGAGGAGCAGGATATTCTAAATGAATACCACGATGCAAAACAAAAGTGAACGTCCTTGCAATAACAGCTTTTTGAAAAGTGTTCCAACAACATCAGATTAGGTTTGTTTATCTTGCATTGATCCGAATCAATGCAGTCCCATCAATTGATCACACCACAAAGAACGAAAATATACTGACGTACGTATATGCCATCCGCATTCACCACTGGGTCCCGTCATCACCCGTTAGGTTAGCTAACTAACGGCAGAGCGGGGACTGGACTAGCGCGGATGAAAAATATATACAACATCTACTAATATATATACCAATATATAGTATTTCGCTCAAGGCGTGATAAAATGCAACATCACAGAAATGTACAGCATCACAGAACAATACAGATATCTGGGATCCCCGGGTTTCACAGAGCCACTACTGAAACCCGACGTTCCCCTGGTCGTGTGGATAGCCTGTGCAATGAAATCCTAGACCCCTACGGGCACGGCAAGTTACCCGCCAAAACCTGAAGTGAGGCAACCCCCTTCAGCGCCGTGAATGGACCACCCAGCACTTCACGGAATCCGGTAACTTGGGCACCCCTCCTGGGTCAACCTGTACCCCCTACGAGTGCGGCGAATAGCCCGCCAATTCTAGAGCGAAGCCCCCTCCGTCCCAATGCCATGAGATGCGGGCTTGTTGCCCTCCAGAACCCGGCTATCCGTGCACCCCACCGCGGGGCAATCCTAGTACAAAAAGTAAAATATACATACAACGGGTACATCGACCGCAACCAGGTCGTGCCCCAAAAGAATAATACAAACAGGCAGTGACGGCAGTCCACATGTCAGACGCTCGCCCCGCAACATCAAATGTACATAATACAACAACACTGTACTAGCATTGCATCCAGGCTATCCCCCACGACCGATCCGCAACATCACAGCAAAACACAGAACATCAACGTGAAAGTCACGTTCGCAAATCCGTCTAACCGGGCTATAGCAGTTAGACCGGATTTACCGATCGAGTGACATTCACGGTCGCAGATATAATGTAAATACTGTGAAATAATGTGTTTAAAATATCCGATTGATCAAAAATTAACAAGTGGGCCCCCAAGCAATACTGTAGCACTCACAGAAAATCTGGGCCCAATATTAATATTCCAAAATCCCTAAAATAAGCCCAGAAGCCCACTGGAAAAAAATGATACAGTGACGACACCAATGCGCGGCGGAACCGCGGCCCAATGGGGGGTTTGGCCGCGTTTCCGCGCTTCAGTGATCGACTGACTATGTCGAATTTTTCCAGTAGTCTTAGAATTTCCAGTACATTAGTTTTTTACAACCTGAAAAATTTTTGGACTTCAAAAAATTTCAACAGAAAACTGATGTAAGGAAAAACGTGGTTTTTTGGAATTTTAGTCGATCGGAAATGCAAACACATCAAACGAAGCTAGACGAAGTTAATGGCGAGGCTCTGATACCACTGTAAGTGCACGGCGGCGCCCCGGTCGTCAATCCGACGGCCAAATGCGGAAACGGTGATAAACTTTAATTTTGCGAACTTAGCAAACCGGCACCACCGCGCACTAAACCCCGGATCGGGCCATTAAACTAGATCTAGCTAACAACAAGACGGGTTAGAGATATACCGAGTGATCCGAGTCCTCCGGTCTTCTCGTCATCGTCCCGATCTCTCGCGGAAACTCCGGTCGTCGCCTCCTTGCCGGAAGGGCACCACATCGTCTGTATCTTTTACGGGCTCCCACCTCAATACCGAGGCAACTCGGGCACGAAGCTGGCAAGTCGACGTGCCCAAGATTTGCTATAGAATGTGGTGTAGATCATGCTAGTCTCATTTGGGGTTTGTAGTTGCCTTGATGGAGGAATGGAATTTTCAAGTGGAGCTAGAATGTGTGTAGCAAGGAAAAATGAGATGAACCAAATTATCCTCATCAAAAATGAAACCCTCTCATTTTCTCCCCTCTCCAAAATAGTGGCCGGCCTCTTCTATTTGGAAATGGTGGTGGAGACAAAGTATATCACAAGAGGGAGGTGAGTGTAGGAGATAGAAATGGTGACCATATCATAAAGCAAAGAAAACAACAACCATGCTTATCACTCCATACCCTTTCAAATCTTATTTAATGCACCATCATGGATGAAAGATGCTAAACATATCATAATGAATATATTTTCAAGAAACCCCCCTCCACAAATGTTATTTGCACAATTGCAAATAACCCCCTCCATCGGAAAAGTCCGGCCGGGAAAGAACAAAGGAAAACCGGCCGGAACGGAATGCAAACTGGCAACTCCAGAAAACTGGTCCCGTAATAAATTACAGGAAAACCCCGATACTGTGCATACACACCCGCATCTGTATTCCGACCGGATACAAATGCAATGAGACAAAATCTACACTGTACTATACTAGGATCCGGCTTAAACCAAAGCCGGCTAGTAATATCCGTTCGATCCTGATCCGTGCAATACCGCACGTATCCGATCGAACCTTGCCATATAACCATACGGCCACTAGTACTAACCGTCCGATCCTGATCCGTGTAATACCGCACGTATCTGATCGGACCCTGCCATATCTCCATACGGCCTCTACAGCGTTTCGCCCGAAAGCTTGAGTAACTGTAAGTGTGGTGGACTCTAAAGACTCGTCAATACTATGGCTGTGGATTTAACCACTAGCACGTCAGAGGTATAAGCCAATACGTGACGGGCCACCAGCTATTGACCAAAAGGGGCGTCGATGAGCGAACTCATCCTGACACCCTACTGAGCCTGTCAGTGACAATATCCGTACAGTCCGGTCCGTTCGTCTATGAACATCGCATGTCGGGCCTAGGGGGTTGGTAAAAGTCAGACCCCCAAAAGCGGTACAAGTCGTGTCGGAGTGTAGCCCAGAACACCCTGAGATACTACTGGAATACCTACCAGTAAATCTCCTGCCTTGGCCAAGGATTTCGTGTAATGGCTCTCCTAGACACAGTGCGACCTCACCCCCAATACCGGGAGAGACGAACCCCTGAAGATCCGCTCACTGCCTCCATGTGGCTCGGGACTGTACCCAACTAAAACCTGTTTGCACGACTCCTTTGAGCCGTGGTAGGTTAGTAATCAAAGCACAGTGGGAACTCACACGAGACAAATGACGATCCCCAGGTCGATGAACTAACCTGTACACATGTCACCAGGGAACTGCTATCTGACGTCAGGTATAAGACCAACTAGCAGGTTCCCAGCGAGTCCTGTCCGGTGTACTCATAACCCAATGAGCACCTGTATACATCTTAGGTGAACCAACTGACACCAGTGGCTTGTGAGACCGGCCACCGCCCCTCGTCGGGGTCTCGACTGTATACACTAGTCTACTCTGGAGAATCGATGCCCTGTCTCGAAACTCCCACGACTAGGGACCTTTTAAGGATGTGCTTATAGACTCCAGCTCTCACTTATATGATCGCCCTCATACTGCTGGCAGTCAAGCAAGAATCCTAGGGGCTCTATCAACGTGCAATAGCGACTTGTCAGGTCACCTAAAGCAGTACACGATGATAAAGGTAAACCAGATAGCATACTATCATCTCGAGTAAGACTGTCATACCGGGATAGGTCCTCCCTCAATCATTGCAATCACATGTCTGTGATCCAATAATTGACTCTGAGGGCACTATCTCCAACACCAAGAACATCTCCTTAGTCCTTCTCAGGTACTTAAGAATGTTCTTTACTGCTATCCAGTGTTTCTCCCCAGGGTTTGACTGATACCGGCTTACCACACTCAGTGCATAAGCTACATCCGGTCTGGTACACAACATCGCATACATTATAGAGCCTACCGCAGAAGCGTAGGGTATAATAGACATGCGATCCCTCTCCAAATCAGTCTTGGGAGAAATCTCTTTAGAGAGGGTGATCCCGTGACAAGCCGGTAGGTTACCGCGCTTGGAATCTTCCATACTGAATCTCTTCAGTATGGTGTCGATGTACCTGGACTGTGAAAGTCCTAATATCCTCTTGGATCTATCACGATGGATCCGGATCCCCAGGATGTATGAGGCATCACCCAGGTCTTTCATGGAGAACCTGTGTGACAAGAACCCCTTGACAGATTGTAGCATAGGAATGTCATTTCCTATTAAGAGAATGTCATCCACGTATAAAACGAGGAATACTACAGTTCTCGCTACAAATCTACTATAGATGCATGGTTCATCTGGATTTTTGATAAAGCCAAATTCCTTGACCGTCTCATCAAAACAGATGTTCCAACTCCATGATGCCTGCTTTAGTCCATAGATGGACTTAAGCAACTTGCACACCTTTCCGCTGCTCCCACTCTGAATGAAACCCTCTGGTTGGTCCATATAGACACACTCCTCTAAATTTCCATTTAAAAAAGCAGTCTTTACGTCCATTTTCCAGATCTCATAGTCATGGAAGGCAGCAATGGCAAGAAGGATCCGAATGGATTTCAGCATAGCCACTGGAGAAAAGGTTTCGTCATAGTCCAAGCCAGGTCTTTGACGGAAACCCTTTGCAACAAGTCTAGCTTTATAGGTCTCAACCTGTCCATCTACACCAATCTTCCTTTTGAAGATCCACTTGCATCCTACGGGTTTTACCCCGTCTGGAGCAATGTCCAACGTCCATACTTTGTTGGTGTACATGGACTCCATTTCGGTCCGCATTGCATCCAGCCATTTTACTGAGTCAACGCTCTGAACGGCCTGCTGGAAGCTAGTAGGCTCATCATAATCTATGATGCAATCCTCTCTATCCCCGTCTATGAGAAAACCGTAGTATCTCTCGGGCGGATGAGACTGCCTACTATTCCTGCGGAGCGGCGTAGGAATGTCCTGTTCTCTTGAACCCTCTGGTTCCACTAAGCTTTCATTAATAGCTCGTGGTTCTGGAATTTCTTCCAGTTCTACTGCGCTCCCACTAATTTCCTTTTCTAAGAACTGATGTTCTAGAAAGTGGGCATGACGAGAAACAATAACTTTTTGTTCCTCTTCGCAGTAGAAGAAATATCCCTTGGAGTTCTTTGGATATCCCACAAACTTACACTGTACTGAGCGTGCCTCGAGCTTGTCCGCATGCTGCTTTTTGACAAAAGGTGGACTTCCCCATGTCTTAATGTGATTAAGATGGGGCCTCTTCCCACACCACATCTCATATGGTGTGGTAGGCACAGTCTTAGTGGGAACTCGGTTCAAAAGATATGCAACTGATTCTAGCGCATACCCCCAGAATGATCGCAGTAACTCAGCGTTACTCATCATGGACCGTACCATATCCAATAGGGTGCGGTTCCGTCTCTCCGATACACTGTTATGTTGCGGAGTGTATGGAGGAGTAAGCTGAGAGAGAATTCCGTTCTCTTTTAAATAGTCCAGGAACTCGGCACTCAAGTATTCACCACCTCGATCCGATCTTAGGATCTTGATACTTTTGCCGGTCTGTTTTTCTACTTCATTCTTATATTCCTGGAACTTTCCAAAGGCTTCGGACTTATGTTTCATTAAGAAGACATAACCGTACCTTGAAAAGTCATCCGTAAAAGTAATGAAGTAAGAATAACCGCTTCGCGCATGTGTAGACATTGGACCGCACGCGTCGCTGTGTACGAGTCCCAAGAGCTCGCTCGCTCTTACTCTGTGTCCAGTGAACGGAGTCTTTGTCATCTTTCCTTTGAGACAGGATTGACAAGTGGCATACTATTGATATTCGAACGCATTCAAATATCCTTCTGTATGTAACTTCGTCAACCTTCTCTCATTGATGTGACCCAGTCTACAATGCCACAAGAAAGTCTGATTTACTTCCGGAGACTTTCTTTTGTGTGTATTCTGGACATTGAAAATCTGTGGTTGGTTTAATACGTATATACCATTGCTCAATATACCTGACCCAATCAGAACTTGATTAAGGTGAATGTTTACAACATTGCTTACAAACGCAAATTCATAACCTTCTTTAGAAACTAAAGATACAGAAATGATATTACAAGTTGCGTTGGGTACAAAAAAGCAATTACGCAAAACCAAAACATGTCCATCTGACATTCCCAGGTGATAGTCCCCCACGGCCTTAGCATCCATGCTAGCTCCGTTTGCAACTCTGAGGGTCATGTCACCTGCTTTCAAAACACTACGGTTTCTCAACGCCTGCAAAGAATTACAGATATGAGATCCTGATCCGGTATCCAATACCCAGGAAGTAGAGTTTATTGAAAGACAGTTTTCAATAACATACACACCTGAAGCTGAAGCTGCAACCTGCTTCAATTCCTGTGTTCTGGCCTTCCAGGCCCTGCAATCATTCTTCCAGTGTCCTTTCTTATGACAATAGAAGCATTCTTCCTTATCCACAAGCTTCCCCGCTTTCTTTGTTGCTTTAGCTTTTCCCTTCGTATCCACTTTACTAACACCGCCTCTTGGTTTGGCGGGGGCTTTCTTCTTCTTTCCCTTGGCTTTCGCCTTGGACCTAGAAGAAGATGATCCTCCTACAAACAAAGTGGATGTTTCCCTACCTTTCTGTAGGGTGCTCTCTGTGCTCCTCAGCATGTTGAGGAGCTCTGAAAGTTCAACTTCTTTTTCTTGTAAGTTGAAGTTCAGTATAAACTGGGCGTAAGTGGAAGGAAGGGACTGGAGAACTAAGTCCGTATAGAGCTCACTCTCCAATGTGGTCCCTAGGTCCGCGAGCTCCTCAATGTAGCCGATCATCTTAAGCACGTGTTCTGCTACTGATGATCCGACGACCATCCTTGCCGAAAATAACTTTTTCGACGCTTCGTATCTTGCGATACGAGATTGCTCTCCATACAGTTCTTTTGTATGAAGAAATATGGATTCCAAGTCCATATTCTCGTGCCTCCTCTGATGTTCATTGTCCATAGAGGCAAGTACGAGGTACTTGGCCTTCGCGCTATCAATCTCCCAAGTCTTACGGATTTCCTTATCCGCGACGCTGGAAGTGGGACCAGGGGCAGGGGGAGCTTTGGTGGTAAGAAGATACCCCAGCTTGTCGTAAGTGATTGCCATCTTGACATTCCTGAGCCAATCTTTGTAGTTTGGCCCTGTCAGTATGTTTTTATCTAGAAGTAACTTAAGTCCAGTCATGTCGATTGGTCGCTGCAATTAGGAGAGAGAAGAAGAAACACTCAGCATGATGCTCTTGCAAGTTTAGAGTGGTTTTTAGTTTGTCTAAACAGGATGGCTCACACTGTTTCTCGAATCCCTCCTCAAACCAAAAAGGAAGAATTAGTTGGGATCAATCCCACCACACAATACTTGCTTAACCGTTCAGCCAGGCCAGTGTCGATACTTCGAGGGAGGTTTTCCAACGCTTTCGCGAAGTTCCTTAATTAAATAACCTCTTTTCCCTGGGGGCGTAGCCCCGCTAACACCTTTCTAGACACCTATTAGGTTTATAGCATTGATCGTTAAGTGAGAAATTTCCCGAGGAGTAGCATATACTCACAGTAGGATCGGGATCCAAATATCATTGCGTGACGAAACTGAAGGAATCCTACCAGAATCATCACACTCCAAGTGGTATGCAAATCTAGCAAGTTTCAGTACTTATGAAACTCCCGATGTGGATTTTTGCCCTATGCTCTTATGACCTTGACTTTGGCCAAAATATCATAAGTCACATGTCAAGTTCTACCCGTCATTCTCCAGATTAATTTGGATCCATCCGTACCTACCCTTGACTTTGGCTAAAATGGCAGTACGACTGTCCCAAACCAATGCATCTATCTATGCTACACATGAATACCCAATAGCTACCAATCACTATGCCTTGACTTTGGCCAACATACACAGCTTGAATACTATTGACTATTCATGTGAAACGACGGAGGGCTACGAATGGTTTTGGCAAAACCGTGAACGTAGTGAACTTGATATAATCGATGGAACGAGTTAGCTTTTAAAAGGAGTGGCTCAAGCTCCGCATTTAAAAGTTAGTTTTGAAAAGAACCGAGTGGTTTTTCGAAAGTGTTCCAACGATTTTAACTTGGTTTATTTTCTTGCATTAGTTCTTTTAATGCGTGATATTCTTGCATTAGTTCTTTTAATGCGTCCCATCATTTAATCCTACCATTGCAGAAAACAACCAAAATATGACGTACGCTTATGCCATTCGCATTCGCCACGGGGCCCCGTCATTACCCGTTAGGTTACTTAACTAACGACAGAACGGGGGCTGGGCTAGCGCGGCTGTAAAACATAAGCAACGCCTAAATAATATCATATATAGATATACTGCAATGATAGCCATTTCAGATCACAGATGAACACATTGGATATACTAGGAATCCGCAATTCGTACGAGCCTGTAACGAAAAGCAGATTAAACGGTCGCGGTGAATAGCCAATACCCCACCCAAGACCCCTACGGGTGCGGCAAACTACCCGCCAAGTACCCGAAGCGAAGCAACCTCCCTCAACTCCGTGAGTAGGCCACTCGGCACTTCGGCATACCTGGTAGTTTGTGCACCCCCTCCATGGGTCTATCCTAGGAGCAAAAACAGTAAAAAGAAATTATACAATGACGGCTACAACCCCGACCCGGTTATGCGGCCATACAAATAATTATTACATCAATTTACAAATTTACATGAATTGAAAGAAAAGAAAACTCTCGTCTCACAACCCCCGGCTATTCACCCGCGATAATCCAACATATTCATATACACATTCCAATAACATTACAGATCACAGATTTATATAACCCCCACTAATCGACATATAGCGATTAGCAGACGTTCAATACAAATATCACATCACAGAAAAACCCGTCAGCTTAAGTCTTTTAGAAGTTCGATCAAAAATACGGATTTTCAGGACCCCAAAAATAAAATTTTCGTTCTGGAAAATCTGGGCAGAAAATATATATTCCAAAAATCCCAAAACAACCCCAGAAAAACACTGCACCAATCTTGGACCTCGGCCGAGTCAACTCGGCCGCGGATCCGCGGCGGGAGCGTGCTCCCGTCGCGTTTCCGCTGCGCTTTGACTCGATCGTTGGACCAAATTTGGTGGGTGATCACACAAAAGCCTGAGCCAATTTTTAAGATAAAATTTATCAACTTTTGAACAGAATAAAAATCGGCAGAAACTTGAAAATCTCGGGTTCGTTTCGTGACTTTTCTTTGATCGATCTTCTAGCTACTTTGCTAACATGTTAGATAGAGTTTAACTAGGCTCTGATACCACTGTAAGTCCATGCTACCTCTCCCGGTACTTTCGGGCATGCGGAATTTGGTGAAAAACAATTTTCTTAAAGGTGGTAACATGGACTCAAAACCGGATCTTTGTTAAACATCTAACTAACAACCTAACTACGAGTTGCTAACTACTCGGTTAGGAGGTTATACCTTTCTTTTTCTCGAACTCCTTCGTCTTCAAGCTTCGATGGTCGTCCGAACCGGCTTCTCCCCGTCGTCTTCTTGCGCCGAAGATAGATCCACCTGAAAGCTTCAACCTTTGGCTCCTTCTTCGAACTTTGAAGAAACTAGTTCACTCGGTTTGCTAAACCTTGTGAACTAGAGTGAGTAGAGAAGAGTTTGTATGGGATTTTATCTATGGTTCTTGGTTCTCAACTCATGAGACAAGTGAACCATAGAATCAAGAGAGGGAGAGCAAGAGGAGGAAGATGAGAGCTCAAGAACAAGAGAGAGAGTGAGCATGAAAGAATGAGAGAAGACTTTTCTCATTTGGCTCTCATAATCCAAAACCATCATCACAAAAATAATAATCAAGTATTGTGTAAAATGGTTCAAGTCAAAATGGCTAAATCATTTCATGCACTCATTTCTCACAAAAGAAACAAGCAAGTAAAAAGTCTTTGCCATGAAATGATAGCCATTGTCATCATGATGGTCAACTAGTCCAACCTAGTCAACCGGTCAACAAAGTCAACAAGTCAACAAAGTCAACCCCTCAACAACCATGTCACCATAATACTTAATTAATATAATTGTTAATCACATATCATATTCTCATTAGGGTTGAGCAAAAAGTCAATAGTCAACTGTCAACGGTCAACAACCCTAATGAGAATCCTCTGCCTCTGTCTCTCCGTCAACTGTGCATACACACCCGCATCCGCGTTCCGAGGAACACGAATGCATACTGGATAAATCCAATCCCAAAAGGTACACTAGGATCTGGCTTAAACCAAAGCCCGCTAGTGTAAACTGTCCGGACACTGTACGTGCACAAGTGCACGGATGTGACCGAACCCTGTCGCAAAACCATGCGACCTGTCGCAAAACCATGCGACCTCTACTCTTTTGCCTAAAGGCGAATAGCTTTCTGTGTGGGACTCTAAAGACTCGACACTACGCTGGCAGTGGGTTTAACCACAGACCGCAAGCGGCACTAGCTGTGCGTAACGGTCCCCAGGTAGATGCCGACAAGAAGACTGACGAGGCGAAACCCATCTGAACTCCTACTGAGCCTGAATGTGACATTCTCCGTACAGTCCGGTCTGTTCGTCTGATACATCGCATGACGGGCCTAGGGGTGGTAAACGTCAGTCCCCCAATAGCGGTACAAGTCGTGTCGGAGTGAAGCCCAAAACACCCTGAGATAACACTGGAAGCCTACCAGTATATCTCGTTTGCCCTGGCCAGGGACTACTCGTGTAATGGCTCTCCTAGACACAGCGCGATGTCAACCCCCAATACCGGGAGAGACGAATCCTGTCTAACCGTCACTGCCTCCAAGTGCTTCGGGACTGCACCCAACTACCACCTGTTTGCACGACTCCTTTGAGCCATGGTAGGGTAGTAATCAAAGTACAGTGGGAACACACTCGAGGCGAAGTGACAGTGTCAAGTCAGCGGACTAAGCTGTACTCATGTCACCTGGGAACTGATAACTGACGATAGGCATAATACCAACTAGTCAGTTCCCGACGAGTCCTGTCCAGTGTACTCGTAACCCAACGAGCACCCGCATACTCTCTCAAGTACGACGTACCGACGGCTATGGGACAGACCGTCTCCCACACTGGGATGAGAAGCGCATGCGCTAGTCTACTCCGGAGTATCGATGCCCTGTCTCGATAGTCCTGCGACCAGGGACCTGCATAAGGATGTGCTTATAGATTACCCAGCCCCACTAGTGTGACTGCCATCACAATGCTGGTAATCAAGCAAAGATCCTAAGGGCTCCACTAATGTGTATAGGCGATATACTAAAATAAACACATGTACACATTGAAGTAGAAACAAACCAAGTAGCATACTACTATTTTGAGCAAGATTGTATATACAAGGTGAATATCCCAAGCTTCCATTAAGTAATATACAAACTAGTATGATACAGTAATGGCCTCTAGGGCATATACACTAACAAAAACTCTGCCAAATCCACAGGTTCATCATCCAAAATATTCCCGGCGTCAATATCCTCAATCAAGTGAAAATCAATATTCTCAGACACCTCAACAAAAGCATGGATATTAATCAATTCAGGTTCTCGAGTGGAGGTGTAGAGGTCAAAAAGATTGGATGTGGTTTCACTCGAAAGGGACCCTTCACAATCGGGCAAATCAAGCACTACAAAGTCACACAACTCATTATCTGTTCTATCTTTAATCAATGAATCGTTTGGAACACTAGATAGACATTCAAAAAAGGAGGAGAAAAAGAATGTGATTTTTTTTTAGTTAATAACAAAAGAATGAAATATACATACAAAAAGAATCTGGACAAAAACAATCACGACACAAAAATACCACACACCTAATCGTTCTAGGGTTCACCTAGGTCAACTAGACCTGCTCCAGAACTTGATTGTCGAAGTAAAACTGTGTCGAGAAACGGGCTTAAGATACACTGATTACGAGGCCAGGTAAGTGCAGAGATAAGGGGAGGTTTTCCGACGCTTTCGCGAAGGTCCTTAATTAAATAACCCTTTCTCTTTTGGCGGTTTCGCCGTTAACACTTTCCTAAACACCCCGTAAACAATGTACCGTTAAGCAAGGTTCTAAACACAGTTAACTTCTCCTAGTGAGCGCGAAGTCCTTAAGGCTTAAAATCTAGTTTCTTTTAAAGTTTGTGCGGGTAAACGTTATGCTCAAGTTCGTGATTTGTGGGCCACGGAAAAGGTGATGAAATCCTTTACCGTATATTGTGGGGTTCGCTTGCCCTTAAGTCCGTATTAATGTTTGCAATGCGCAATTCAATAAAAATTCTATAAAGAATCAAACAATCGTTTTTTTTTTAGTTTAAGCACGGCACTGCAACAAATACGGGTTAGTCAATTTTTAGCGTTTGCTAGTGAACTTGCAAAGAATCCTGCAAAGAATAGTATATTGGATGCGTCGGATTTGAGAAGAAGATATTTAAGAAATACGTACCGTTAAGTTTTTGGGTTAGGAAAACCCCCCATTGAATCAAATCCGGTAAACTTGAAAAGTTCGCTTGCGCGGGTCAAACTACCCGGACCTTTGGCACTGTACTTTAAAATCACCTTAGCCTTGAATGTACACTTTGCTCCCTACAATCGCAGTTCGCAAATCCACAAAAATCTGCAGAAAATACAGTATGGTGGAATTCACAGAGAAGATAAAAGAAAAGACAAAGGGGTGGAGAAAAAATTGGGCACAGAGGCCTCAATGGGACCGCGGAACTGCCGCGCAAGGCACCTTTTGACCGTGGTTCCGCGGTCAAAATGTTGACTTGGGGATTTGTCTTTGGTCAACGAACTCCACTTCTTCCCTTTTCCAAAATAAAAACCTCTGTTTTCTTTTTGGATTACTGTACTTGCTCCAGATTGGCCTGCACACTTGCTCACAAAAATTATCAAAAATAACAAAAAGATTTTTTTTTTATTTATAAATATATACAAAAAGAATATTAACCGGAATAACAAGAAAGAAGATACGCTACCGTCTCCCCGGCAGCGGCGCCATTTGATCGAACGCTTTTCACGTGTCGGATGTTCAAAGTTCTAAGTTATAACCGCGATCAGGACGGTGTCGCTTCGCAGCTAGCCGGTTGAGCACGGGTCGATCCACAGGGAGATGGTTGTATGTCCGTTCGTGTTTTAGACGAGTCAATAAAGAATGTGTATATGTTTGTTCAATTCTATCCTAAGTGATATATGCAAGTTTAAAGTTGTTAAGAAAAAGATACGAAAGTGTAAGCTAAGGAAATCCACACTCAAAACCTTTGAGCCGAGTCTTGACCAATTGAAGCTAGAGCAATCGGCAACAACGTGGATTAGGGGATTTAAGCACGGTATTCGTGGAATCCGGCTTATTTACCATTGTCCTTCCATTCTTGTCTCTTTCTTTCGCCTCCGGCCAAACCGAACGCAATCGGTCGCGTTTAGGAGTCATCGTTACCTTGGTAGGGTAGAGTGCCTAACGGAGCGCTTGCGTAACGTTTGGGCGGAGTTCAAAGGAAAATAACGGGAAAAGAAAATGAGCAAAGAAACATTAACTTACAATATCGTATTTATTCTTAACAACAAAATATTACAACCATTCACAAAATGAACCAAAAAGAGCAAAAGAAAAGATTACAACCAAGTAATTAAAAGTGCATGGAATTTAAGTGCATGAAAGTAAAGCAAGGTAATAAAAAGCAAGAAAGAAATAAGCAAGAAAATAACAACAAGAACCATAGAACCAAATACAAGACATGGGTTCAATAACCAAATCTTAAACTTGCAAGCTCACTTAAGAGGTTGCAAGATCAAGAAAAGGCAAAGAACTCATGGAGAATGAAGCACAAAAGAGAGAACAAAATGATACAACCCCTTGAGATCAATGACCAAAGCTTAAACTTGCAAGCTCACTTAAGAGATTGCAAGATCAAGTTAAGGTAGAGAGCTCAAGGGGGAAGCCAAGCAAAAGAATGATACAAAAACCCTCATCTTCATTTAACATCCACTCAAAAGCTCTCACAACAATTTCATGAAGGAGAGAATGAAGAAGAAGAAGAAGAAAACTAAAAACTAACAAAAAGTGGGCATGAAAAAGAACACCTTGTCTTGGCAAGTTCTGGGATATTTATAGGCAGGAAACAGAGAACCTAGGGCAACATTCTGACCCTACATGATATTACCAAACAGCCCTGTTCAGTTGATAAAACTGCACATTTGTATTACTTTTTTCCTACCATTTTCATATTAAAAAAGGACTTTATTATAATATATCATACATATGAGGGTTTATGTGTAAAAATACTATTTTCCATGTGTTAATATATTATAATTATAATTTGGTAGGAAAATGCATGCAAATAATTTCATTGACCAGATCCTAGTAGAACTTAGTCTACTAAATATTATTTAAGATTATTGTGCAGAATTTTCCAAGTTGTTGTGCAGAATTTATCAAGAAAATCAAGTTGTTGAAGAAGACTTGCCAAATTAAGAATCAAAACTTGAAGACCAAGTCTGGCAGCAACAACGAGAAAATTTCCAGATTCTGAAGGTGCCTAGGATTGCCACATGTCACAAGAAGCAAGCCCAAAAATTTTCATCAAGAGATCCTGACCTTTAAGCGCGGATCCGCGGCCAAACCCACCCTTGGGCTGTGGATCCGCCGCAATTCTTTGGAGTTGGAAGCCAAGATTTTTTTGGGTGAATCTATGCTAAATTTTACCTAATTTTGAAACAAAAGATTCTGTCTTTGCACTATAAAAAGGCACCGAGAGCCTCTTGGAAAATTCATCAAGCCAAAGAGATCACGAAGTCCAAGACGGCTCAAGCATTCAGGCTGATCATCAACTGTTCGTCTACCTCCTTGGAAGAGATCGAGAAGCAAACTAGTCTTTGTAATCATTTTCTAAGGAATCAAAGTGTAGATTGTTCAAGTTGATTAATAAAGGTAGTTGTTTTATTCTTTTGCATTTTACATTATGTTTTCCCTGTCTATCTTTTCATCTTCTTTTCCCAACATGCGCGAGTAATTCTCCGCTTGTTAGGGTTCGTAGGATTAGGGTAGGCTAATGGATGATGAAAATAACTAAACCCTTTTTAAGTCCTATAAAGTTTAGGAACTTTATCAAAGGAATCATTAACATCCTAATCGGGCGCGCTAGCAATTCTTTGCTAGTTCCGACCGCAATTAGAGATTAGATTAATGATTGTTTTGGTAAAGGCTAGATAATGAACGGAGTTCCGTGTCGAGATAGGGGTTAGGAGTAGGATTTCTTTTCCCTCCAGAAACCCTAATCTACACGCATCACCGTCGTTCTAGTTCTAAATCTATTAATGGATAAAAAAGGTAAATTTTAATTAATCGTCCATAACTACTAAATCCTAACGAACCCTACAAGCCTTCTTATTATATTTACTACATCTTTAAAATAATCTAGATCTATATTTTACATTCTTGTTTAACGCAGATCTAGAAACCATTCTATAAAATTCTTTATTCCTCCTCTCTTTTTCAACACATCTAAAGTAAGAGTAAAAGGTTCCACGTTTTCCAGAGGACGACCCGTACTCATCTCGGTCTAGCTACACGCGACACCGTTATTGATTGCGGTTAACTACAAACACACTTTTTTGTACCAATCAAATGGCGCCGTTGCCGGGGATACGTGCGTAATTTTTTATTTTTACTATTTGTGTTGAATTCTTAGACGATTCATATCATTATTAACACAAAACTGCAAATTGCATATTTAACGATTTGTGCGTGAATTTTGCAAGGGAATTTGGAGTCACGGACTTGAGGAAACAAGAGATCTAGGGTTTCACACTTCTCTGGTATCTTTCTTAACTCCTTCTCTCTCCTCTCAAATCCAATAAAATCTATTTTCTGCAGGATTCTTTGCAAAATTGCGCCGCTAAAAAAATCTTTTTGCAAAAGTTTTGTGATTGGTTTTGTTTTGCATATTTTAATACGGACTTTAAGGGGCAAAGACCAAATCAAGATTAGGTGGGGATTTCATCACCCTTCCTAAGCCCCACAAATCACAAACCGAGCATATAGATCAACCCTTCATTAATTTAAAAAATATCAAGACCAGACTCTAAGGACTGTCGCGCTCAATAAGGACAGAGGAAGTTCGTGGGTAATCTATCATTTATTCGCATTACTTTTGTAGTGCCTAGGCAAGTGTAACAAAGGCTAGTGGTTTTTAATTAGGCCCACGACGTGGTTCCTTCCCACTTACCTGGCACTTACCTGGCTACAAGGGTAGTACGGAGGCGGTAGAGGATTTATCCTGCGGCTTGTCCTTTGGAAGTCTAGGAGCGGTCTAGAGACTGGACCTAGGTGACCTTAGTTCTAGGGTTGCTTGTGCATCTTAGGGTGATTTGTCTTGAGTCCCACATTTTTCAAAACAAACCAATTTTAAATCACACACACGCTGCCACTTGCACTAAACCCGCTTAGTGCATGCTCGGCTGGACACGGGATCCTAGTGCCCATCTTGTCCGCGTTCCTGCTATCGACGCCGAAGTCGGTACTTCTTCATCTTCTTTTCCCCCACCACACACCACGACCAAGATGGACAGCACTCCATCAGATTATAACACCACGCTGCCACCGCCCGTAGGTGCGCAGAATTCACCGCGCATCTCTCTCCAAGAGAGATGCTATCCTATCCGTGGTCCTCTTCCCACTTGTCTATCTCTTCCACCACCTAACGGGGATAATTTCGAAATTAAACCCCATTACATCAATCTGCTGCCCAAATTTCACGGGCTTGAATCGGAAGACGCGTACGTTTTCATTACCAAATTCGAAAACGTATGTGCAATGATGGGTACTTCACAGTTGACTTTAGATGCTATGCGCTTGCGTCTTCTCCCATTCACACTGTGCGACTTGGCAGAAAAATGGCTTTACAATACTGCCGCACACTCTATCACTAATTGGGATGAATTCGTCATAGCATTTCTTAAGAAGTTTTACCCAAACCATAAGACTACCCGTGTTAGGAGCGAGATCAACCAGTTCACCCAGCTTCCCAATGAACCATTTTGGAAGTGCTTTGAACGTTTCAAAGATCTGCTTGTCCAATGCCCCCATCATGGAATCAATAGATGGGATTTATGTCGGATTATATATGAGGGCATTAATCCAGCGACAAAGCAGATGCTTGAAACAATGTGTCAATGCAATTTCATGTCTAAAGATGACGGTGAAGCTTGGAAGTATCTGGAAGACCTCGCTGAACACACTTTGCAGTGGGAAAGCGTAAGACCACCTTCATCTAGGGGAGGTGTTCACCAGCTCGATATTTCTATCACAGTAAAAGCCGAAATGGCAACGATACAGAAGAAACTCGACGCTATTGAGAACAAATTTTCATCATTCTTCCTAAATCAGGTCACGCTTCCTAAGACCGTCTGTGGTTGCTGTTTGGATCCTTCACACTTAACGGAAGAATTTCCTATGAATGCATCGTTTCAAGCTAATGCTGCTTTTCAGCAGCGACCTAAAAACGATCCTTATTCTTCCACATACAATCAAGGATGGAGGAATCATCCTAAGTTTGCTTGGAACCAAAACCAACAAAGCAATTATCAAAGACCTCCTCCACAGCAACCACAACCACAGAATCAGCCCCCCTTTCAGTCACAGAATTTCCAAAATCCGGCCAACATTTCTACACCACAATTGGCCAGAACTGACTCTTCACTTGCACAAACTTTGGATATGTTCATGAAACAATCCATGCAATTGTCGGCTGAGATGAAGTCTTCTATTGATACCATAACGAAAAACTCCGCCTCCCATGGTGAGAGTATTAAATCATTAGAAAACCAAATCGCACAGTTAAACGCCGCAATGAGTGCGAGAGAGAAAGGGAAACTCCCATCTCAACCCATACCTAATCCTGGTCACTCACAAAGTTATAATGTGAGTGCTGTTACCACGTTGAGATCGGGAAAGGTGCTGAATAACCGAGTGGGTGAGCAATGTGATGATAGTGACACCAATGATACCCCAGCTTCTTCTTCTTCCCCTAATTCGTCTATTCTCCCACCTTCACCCGAGCCTATTCTCCGTTTTCCCCAAGGCTCGAACCCTTCACCCATTTCGTCAAATTTATCTAAGTCGATTCCCACTCCAGTTTTGGGATCGAATCCGTCCCCACAATTCTCTCCAATGTTGGACCAAACCCTTATTGATAAAGCACCTTATCCAAACAGGTTAAGGGGCAACAGACCAAGTCCACAAATGGAGAAGATTGTGGAAATTTTTAAGCAAGTTAACATAAACATTCCTCTCCTAGATGCTATTCAACAAGTTCCGTCATATGCAAAAACCCTAAAGGACTTGTGCACTAGGAAGAGAAAAGTTCAAGTACCTAAAAAAGTTTTCCTTGCGAGTAATGTGAGCACAGCTTTTACACAACAACTACCCAAGAAACGAAAAGACCCCGGAAGTCCTACAATTTCAATTTCTATTGGGGGTAAAAATATCAATCGTGCTTTACTCGATTTAGGTGCTAGTGTTAACTTGCTTCCGTACTCTGTTTATGAACAATTAGGGATCGGAGAGTTAAAACCTGCGCATTGCACTCTTCAGATGGCCGATCGATCTACCACCCAACCTAGGGGTGAGCTAGAGGATGTGTTAATCAAAGTCGGGGAATTCATATTCCCTTGTGGACTTTATCGTTATAGATACACAACCTGTGGCGAACCCACGCAATCAAATCCCGGTGATACTCGGTCGACCCTTTTTGGCAACTTCCAACGCAGTAATCAATTGTAGAAACGGCTCTATGACCCTATCCTTTGGAAAGAAGTCAATTGAGCTTAACATTTACAAGTTGGGAAGTGAACCCTCCGAACCCTATGCTCATGTGTGTTCTGTCGAATTAATGGATGTCGACAGCAGCGAATTTGATCAACCTCATAATTCTAACTCTTTTCATATGTCGTTGTTTGACACGGACTCTTCCACCGAGTTGTCCGGGTCAACATCTAACACTGATGAGGAACTTTTTATAGAGTCGGACGATCACCCCATTTTTTCTGATGACATTATTCTTTGGGGTATCGACGAAAGCTTTGAGAAAATTTTCGCTGATGAGCTCGCATTTTTACAAGACACGGGTGTTGAGATGAATCAACTCCAAGATGAAGAAATTGGACCTCCACCCCTTCTTTTGGACAATCATGATAATGCGAGTAATCCATCATCACTATCACTGTGTCATCTCTCCAAATTGAGACGCAATCCTTTTCCATTACACCTCTTATCACCTCCCCACTTCTTCTTGTCAAAAGGTGACATGTTCTTCCACCAACCTTGGTGCTTCATCGATAAAATTTTTGAATGGTTGGTGTTGACCTTCAGTCTTTGCAAAGCTTGGCATTGACCAATAACCTTGACCCCCTCGTGTGATTTTAAAAGATTAAAATTGTTTAACTCAAGTTTGGGGGTGTGTGGTATATTTTGGCTCTTGAAAAGAAAATGATTTTTACAAATTTGTAAGCCTAAAATAAGTTTGGGGGAGAATTTTCACTCTCATATATTCTTGCCCCCATTAATAATTTCCTCCCAAAGCTACAGGTTTTTGAGCTTAACGGATGACATCAGTGAGGACACTGGTGTAAACAGGTTTGGGGGAGGTTTGTGCTTATTTACACATCAATTTGCATCATATTTTGCATAAGCACAACATTTTCAAAAAAAATTTTAAAAAATTTTTTGATAATAAAAGAATAGAAAGTGAAAAATTACATCCAAAAGATAGGAATAGTTTAAGAAAACTAAGAAAATTAGAAGTTTTCTTAAACGAACTGGTAATAAGTAGTTATGAGCTGTTGTCCCAAGGGTTAGTAAGATGAAGGAAGTCACTAATCTGATGATAAAAATAAGTCTGAAAAATAGTTTCTATTCTGGAAGCCAAACATTTGAATGTTGATACCCTACTATATGCACTTACACACGTCTTGAAACTCGGGATAGTAGAGGATACCTTGAAATGCTCTTGTCTAAAAGCTAAAGTATGAAAGAAAAAAAAATGAAGAAAATATAAAAATGGTAAAAAGAAAAAAATGAACACTGGTTTTGTTATCGCCAAGGCAGCAATAAAAAAATATAGCGAGGGTGCCTTTTCACCTAGTGCCCTAAGGCCAACTGGTCTGAGAGTCACTGCTAAGCCTTAGGTGGTGCAAGACGAGGAAAATATTATCACCGAATCAGCAAGCACATGAGTAATCGGTCGGTTAGTACCTCAAGAAGTATTAACGGTCGCATGAAAATGTGTGAGCAATTCTAAATATTCATTAAGTTAAAAAGTACTGAGGTAGATGGACAAGAGTATTATAGCTTGAATTGAATTCTCTGAGTATAGGGATGTCCATTACACACACGTAGGGGTATATGATCAATGTTTGGATGAAAGGTAGGAATGAAGAATAAAGACGGTGTTTTATTGAGGGATGATGTGATTTCTAATATCTTTTCATGACCATTAAGATAGGGCTCATGACAACTGAAAAGCTAGTGTAGTTGGAAACTCTTATTTTCAAAGTCTTTCTTTTATGGTTCTTATCTTTATATGTAAATTTCACCATCTCTCTTTTATTATAGGATTTTGTGGGTGTAATCCGCTGAAAACCCTCAGGAGACAACACTCCTCCTACTAGGGACACCTAGAGGTTTAACGGCTTGTTGCACGTGCTCAGTGCAATCATGTCTGCCTACGAAAGTGTGCTTAGTTTTCTCTTTTCTTTTTCTCCTCTTGAATAAACTAGTTTGCTCGGGACGATCAAAGATAAGTTTGGGGGTATTTGTTCAGTTGATAAAACTGCACATTTGTATTACTATTTTCCTACCATTTTTATATTAAAAAAGGACTTTATTATAATATATTATACATATGAGGGTTTATGTGTAAAAATACTATTTTCCATGTGTTAATATATTATAATTATAATTTGGTAGGAAAATGCATGCAAATAATTTCATTGACCAAATCCTAGTAGAACTAAGTCTACTAAATATTATTTGAGATTATTGTGCAGAATTTTCCAAGTTATTGTGCAGAATTTATCAAGGAAATCAAGTTGTTGAAGAAGACTTGCCAAATTAAGAATCAAAACTTGAAGACCAAGTCTGGCAGCAACAACGAGAAAATTTCCAGATTCTGAAGGTGCCTAGGATTGCCACATGTCACAAGAAGCAAGCCCAAAAATTTTCATCAAGAGATCCTGACCTTTAAGCGCGGATCCGCGGCCAAACCCACCCTTGGGCCGCGGATCCGCCGCAATTCTGTGGAGTTGGAAGCCAAGATTTTTTTG
This sequence comes from Agapanthus africanus, assembly GCA_030015575.1. NCBI lineage: Eukaryota > Viridiplantae > Streptophyta > Magnoliopsida > Asparagales > Amaryllidaceae > Agapanthus > Agapanthus africanus. The sequence goes on along the minus strand of CM057338.1, from coordinate 317,685,229 downwards.
GGTGAATCTATGCTAAATTTTACCTAATTTTGAAACAAAAGATTCTGGCTTTGCACTATAAAAAGGCACCGAGAGCCTCTTGGAAAATTCATCAAGCCAAAGAGATCACGAAGTCCAAGACGGCTCACGCATCCAGGCTGATCATCAACTGTTCGTCTACCTCCTTGGAAGAGATCGAGAAGCAAACTAATCTTTATAATCATTTTCTAAGGAATCAAAGTGTAGATTGTTCAAGTTGATTAATAAAGGTAGTTGTTTTATTCTTTTGCAATTTACATTATGTTTTCCCTCTCTATCTTTTCATCTTCTTTTCCCAACATGCGCGAGTAATTCTCCGCTTGTTAGGGTTCGTAGGATTAGGGTAGGCTAATGGATGATGAAAATAATTAAACCCTTTTTAAGTCCTATAAAATTTAGGAACTTTATCAAAGGAATCATTAACATCCTAATCGGGCGCGCTAGCAATTCTTTGCTAGTTCCGACCGCGATTAGAGATTAGATTAATGATTGTTTTGGTAAAGGCTAGATAATGAATGGAGTTCCGTGCCGAGATAGGGGTTAAGAGTGGGATTTCTTTTCCCTCCAGAAACCCTAATCTACACGCATCACCGTCGTTCTAGTTCTAAATCTATTAATGGATAAAAAGGGTAACTTTTAATTAATCGTCCATAACTACAAAATCCTAACGAACCCTACAAGCCTTCTTATTATATTTACTACATCTTTAAAATAATCTAGATCTATATTTTACATTCTTGTTTAACGTAGATCTAGAAACCATTCTATAAAATTCTTTATTCCTCCTCTCTTTTTCAACACATCTAAAGTAAGAGTAAAAGGTTCCACGTTTCCCAGAGGACGACCCGTACTCATCTCGGTCTAGCTACACGCGACACCGTTATTGATTGCGGTTAACTACAAACATACTTTTTCGTACCAATCAAGCCCCCCAAAAATCATCAACTGAAGAGTCTATACGTCCGCAGTTCCGCGGCCTAAGCGCGCTTATGCCGCGGAACCGCAGCCATAAAGAGGAATTGGTGCCTCGTTTTTTGTGGTATTCCCTAGTTCTCTGTACTCTTCAGTGTGGTATATGTTGTTTCTCAGAATCTCTTCACAATTCTTCCAGAATTTCAGTAGATCAAAAGGTGATGTGATGTGGATCTTTTGCCATGATTTCCTCGAGCTCGGCGTAGATTTCTTGGATCTTGTGTTGACATTGAGCTTTGTGCATGAAAATGACATCGATTTACCATTTTGTCCCTTAAACTGGTGTGTGGCAACATACGGATAGAGAGCGGAGACCCGTGTTTTATCTGTTGTTGGCAGTAATCCGGAATTTGTCGTACTTTTCCATGATATTCACTGTTTAGAGCTGAGACCAGTATCCTGCAATTATATAGCAAACACTGATTAAAAGCACCTGCCTATAAACAAACGAGCGTAAGAATGGGCGGTATAAAATGCAATATTCTGGTATGAACGTGCCCTTTCCATTTTTTTTATTTTTTTATATGTATACACACACACACACACACATACTCTACAACACTATCCCTCTTAAAAAAATTGGGCCGGGACCTGCCCCGCACCCCGTAAAGGGGCTGCTAGCCTCCTTGACCCCCAGCCTGCTATCCGAGTAGCGGGACCCCCTAAAAAACTCTGTGGGGCCCCCGATATATCCAAACCCCCTTTTAAAACACAACACACCACACTGCACATTGAGTTCGCATGACCAGTTTAACCCGTCAATCGGAGGTTCTCTCGCTCCAAATGCGAGGGGTAATTAACGGCAGCTTAGTCTGCGGCTGCCGGAGATTTGAATCCCCACAATCAATAAACCCCAGCCTAACCTAGGCAGGGGGAATCTGTAATGCGCCTGACAAGCACGTGCGTATTCCCATCTTAATGGGGTGACGAAAAACACCCTACAATCATAATCCACACCTGGTCGATGACGAAAACCATTTTCAACAAGTCTAGCTTTGAAAGTCTCAACTTTTCCATGTACACCAAGTAATCTTCTCAAGATATACTTGTTCCTGATGGGAATTTAACCCTTCAGATATAGCAACCAAAGTCCATACTTTATTGGTGTATATGGATTCCATCTCAGATCGCTTAGCATCCAGCCATTCTTACAGAGTCACCACTCCTGATGGCCTGCTCGAAACTAGTTGGGTCATTATCTCATGATGCAATCCTCGCTCCCATTGTCATAGAGAAAACCGAAGTATCTCTCAGGCGGATGAGGAACCCTACCAGATCGACGGAGAGGCTGAGGTTCGTCGGGAACTATTGAATCTTCCGGTTCTACCAAATCATCAGCTTTAGTTTGTATAGCTGTAACACCTTCCAGTTCTACCTCATGACCACAAATTTATTTCCAAAATAAATTCCTTTTCTTAAAAGGCAGTCATGCCGAGAAATAAAACACCTTTTGTTCCTTGGTGCGGTAGAAGATATGTTAGTTATATGTATGCCCTAGAGGCCATTACTTTACATGAGATGTGTATTGTAGTGGATGCTAGGACATATATAGATAGGACTTTCTTGCTCGACATGATAGTACGCTATCTGGTTGCTCTTTATCTTAACATGTATACTTACTGTCTCTCTGTTACATGTTGATAAAGCCCTGCAGATCATACTAGTGGGGCCTGGTAGTCCATGAGTACATCCTTCAATGTTCCTAATCGTGGGAATATCAAGACGGGGCATCGATATTCCATAGTAGACTAGCGTATATCTTCTCGACCCATGTGATGGGCGATGGATGATCCCATATCCATTGGTGTTTGACATCAGAGATGGTATGCGGGTGCTCAGTGAAGACTGGGTACACTGAACGGACTCGCCGAGAACTCCCAGATGGTATTATACCTCACGTCAGATGGCAGTTCTCTGGTGACACTGGTACAGCTTAGTCTGTTGACCCGAGATCGTCATAGAGTCTTATGTGTCTCCTACTGTGCTTTGATTTCCACCCTACCACGGCTCTACTGAGTCGTGCAAACAGGTGGTTTTTGGGTATAGTCCCGATTCACATGGAGGCAATGAGCGATAGGAGGGGATTTGTCTCTCCCGGTATTGGGGGTTGATGTTGTGCTATGCTCGACTGGCCATAACTGGAAATCCCTGACCAGAGTTGCTGTGATTTACTGGTAAGTGTTATCAGTAGTTTCACGTTTGTTATGGACCTTAAATCGGCATGACTTATCAAGCTACTGGGGTCTGACGTTTACCACCCCTAGGCGAGATATGCGACATATCAGACGAACAGACCGGACTGTGCGTTAAGTGTTACTGATTGGATTCGCAGGAGTGTGAGCAGGCTTGCTCGTTGATCTTCTGATCGCTCAATACCCGGGTGGCCGTTACGTTTAGCAGACCGCTTGCGGCTTGTGGGTGATTGATATGATCACCACCTACTGCCGGCGTATTGACGAGTCTTTAGAGTCCTAAACAGAGGTTTCCTGGCTCAAGCGAAACGAAATAGGAGCACATATGAGATATGTGCGGGACCGAGAATAATACCAGTATGAGATACTGTATTCTATTCTCGCGATTTGTATCATCGGTCGGTTATATGAGATATAGCCGGGTTACCGAATCAAGTGTTGATTCAAAATATTGATACACTAGATATTAGTCGGTTATATGCGATATGACCGGATCGTTAAATCAATTGTTGATTTAATGATTTAATTTATAATTATATATTTGATATATTAATTTACATTAACTAGTATTGGTTCACTTAAGATTGATTTTCTCACTTGATGTGCACAAGTTGTATATGTGATATATGTTTGTGCACTAGTTTGTATCATGATTGATGATACATGCAAACTTGGGTGTGTGTATGACTTACACCATATTTAAGATAATGGTTTAGGTTTTTATTTATTTTGGTAAAACAAAATGGTGGCTTTCTTTGTCTTTGCTTGAAGCTTCATGAAGCTTTCAAGTATCTTTGACAAAATCAACTAATTTTGTTTTGCATAAGATTTTTATTAACCAAACCATTACCTCAAACTATGGTTTAGTCTCTACAAAGGTTAACTCATCCATGGTTGCATTATGATAGACTTCACTTGATTATTCTTTTGTGATAATTCATTTTTTTCATTCTTATTCTTTTCTTTCTTCTTCTTCTTCTTCAAGAAGAAGAAAAGCTTGCTAGAAAATTTTCAAGTGAAGAAATAGAGTGAGAAATCCAAATCCAAAGTGAACCCACTTCCTATTTCATCATGCTCTACTACTTGCCATTTAGTTTAGGGTGTTCTCTTCACAAAGTTCATGACCTAGTGAAGATGGAGCTTGAGTTTGAGTCTCCTCGACGTAGATCATCTTCGGCCTCGAAGTCAACGACCTAGCCCGCTCTTTTCTCCGAGGAAACCATCGCTATAGTCCGGGATCACGATGATCGCAGCGAAGGGATGTCAACACGGAGCTTTAGAAGTGAAGGACCGGATCTACAAAGGTTGTAATCCCTTTCACTTAGTGTTAAAGTTGTTTGCTTGCTAGCTTTCGCATAATCTCTAGTATACGATCTTGGTTAGGGTTGTTCGGCACGGCTAAATTTTTGAATCGGGCATGGAAGATGCCTTGTAAAACCTTGTTAGAGTACCTAGGAACCCTACAGTGGTATCAGAGCCAAGGTAGAGCTTTAGGCGATGTGTAGACGAAGTTAGAAGTCCGATCGAACCCCGAAACCCTAATTTAAACCCTTCTCTGGACATTTTCTGAAAATGTGATTTTTTCCACATTAAAAATACTCAAAAAAATCAGCAGGGAATTCTATGGACATATGTGCAAAACGAGCCACTAACTCACTTAAACGGCCGCGGAACCGCGGCAATGACATGCCATTAGCAGCGGTTCCGCGGCGCAACTGTAGAGTTAGGGTTTCATTTTTGTACAGTTTCATCCGTATGTGTTTCCTTATGTTTCAAGGTACTTTTAATTATACTCAAGTGTTGAGTTTTCTGGGTTGTATTGAGGACTCGTTGATTCGATCGGAAAGTTTAATTTCGTCTATGTGTGTTTCCGGGTAATTTTAGAACGTGTTAAAAAGTTCGACCGGATATCAATAACTCACTTTTTCCCCTGCCGGAAAATTTCCAAGTGTTGGATTTTTTCCGTAGTTTAAGAACGTTCTAAGTCGTGCAAGTAACAAGATGGACCCTCTAGAAGACAACAAACCTTAACTCGATTATGTGACCGTCTTGAACTGCCTTTTGAACCTTAGGGTTTGGGGCAGTACGGCGTGCCACATGTGAGGCGTTGGATTGACCCTTCTACGGCTGGACCGTTGGTACTGTGGCATGAAATGGATGTTTTTAAACTTATTTCAAGTATTGAGCTATTTGGGAAAACTTGGGTGTTTGATTATTCGATCGGAAAGTTTAACATTGTCTATTTATCTGGAATGTGATACAATATTTGGAATCCACAAGTAGTTATGAGATAACTAATTTAAATGTTATAAATCTAGCACTTTAGTCTCATTTGATCGGTTGCAACGGGATTTTGATGTGATCAAAAGTCCGTTGCAATCACGTAGCGTACGCGGATACTCGCCGGGTAAACTTAATAAATCGCCACACCCCATAGCCCCGACCAAGTGACTGTAGGAGAACCCCGTAGCCAAAAGCATACGTTCGGGTGCTCGCGGCAGCGGTGTTCCGCCTTAGTACACTTCGTCGACGGCATCCGGGGGTGCGGCCGTCTACTAAAGTTTACGACGAGCATTCGATCAGGATGTCGGGAATCTTGTTGAATTGCCCGACTTGATATTGAAAAGAGTTTTCGATATTGAGACTAAAATGCGGGGTTTATAATAGTTAGGCATTTGATGTCTAAAGAATTCATTTGATTAGGCATGCGATGTCTAAAGAGATTGTGGATTCCAACTGTTGTAGTTTTACACTTTCTTTTCTGCTACCGTAAGTGTAATATGTGGTGTATCGCCGGTTTCGTTGCTATACATCAACGACAATTGGGATACGCATATTTACTTACGTTGATGACATGTGATGTTATGTGTTGCTGAATATGTTATATTGGATCGTCATGTTTGAATAGCCGGGGGTTTTTATGTGAGATGAGAGTTTTTCTTTTTCATTCATGTAAAATTCATTGTATGTAATATTCTTTTATTAGGGCACTTCCGGGCTGAGGATGATGTCACCATTGTATATTATTTACTTTTCCGCATTAGGATAGACCCAAGGTGGGGAGCACAAGTAACCGGGTTCTAGGGTCCAGAGGGAGACCATCTCGAGGAGTCGAGTCCGGGTCTCCTAACTCTAGAATTAGTAGGGTTGCTTGCCGCTCTCGTAGGGGTCTAGGGATGTGGGATTGGCTATTCATCATGACCGTGGGATCCGTGTTTTATACAGGCTCAAAATAAAACACGGACGTCCTAGTATATCCAATATTTCATATGATATTTTCTGCTGCGTTATCTGTGATGTGATCATGTGATATGTTCAGATAGATACTATATATAGTATATATGATATATTGTATAGACGTTGCTTATGTTTTACACCCGCGCTAGCCCTGCCCCGCTCTGCCGTTAGTTACCTAACCTAACGGTGCAGACGGGATATCGAGGCAAATGCGGATGGCATAAGCGTACGTTGTATTTATCTATGATGTTTAGGTGGACTTAAATGATGGGACATTCATTAATGAGATTAATGAAAGAAAATAAACCTAAATGATGTTGTGGAATCGAATTTCAAAAATTAGGTAGCTCTAGTTGTTGCTTTGCATAGCGGTGTTCCTTGTAGAACATCCAGCACCTTATTCGATAAGGAAAGAGTCGAGATCTCTTCACCGGGAGTGACCTCTTTAGTAATAATTAGCAGATGCTACAACCTTCGGTTTGTTTTTTGACTGCTTTTCTAGTTCTTGCTTTGCATAGTGGTATTGTGAATATCCTGCACCTCATTCAACGAGGAAAGAGCCGAGATCCCTTCACCGGGAGTGACCTCTTTAGCGAAACTAGCAAAAGCCTCAAAAACACTCCATTTTAAACCATTTGATTCCGCAGCGAGATCAAGTTCAAAGCGTTAAAAACCATCTGCAACCCTCCGTCATTTTAGAAAGTAGAGTACTTAGTATTCGTACTGTGTTTGTTGACCATAGTCAAGGCACAGTGTACGGTAGCTAAGTGATGTCTTCCTACACAGCATATGATGCGATTAGTTAGGACAGTCATGTGACTTTGTTGACCTTAGCCAAGAGTCATGTGGGTGGGTCTAATTAATCATGAAATGACGGGTAGAACTTGACTAGTGCTTATGATTTGTTGACCATAGCCAAGGTCATAGATGCTAGGGGTAAAAACCTTTATTGGGAGTTTCAAGTGTTGAAATTTGCAATGAGATTGCATACCTTCTATATGATAGTTGGATCCTGATACTCACTGCGAGTAATTGTTACTCCTGGGAGAGTTTTGCACTTTACAATTAGCCGATCAAGTAGGTGTCAAGAAAGGTGTCAATGGGGTTATGCCCCTGGGAAAACGAGGTTTATTTTAATTAGGTCCGTGCGAAAGCACGGGGAACTTCCCTCAAAGTACCGGCACTGGCCTGGCTGAAAGATTGGCGAACTTGTAGAGTGTAATTAATGCCGGCTAGTCTTTCCTTTTAAGGTTTGAAGGAAGATTTGATAAAAACAGTGGAAGCCATCCTGATTAGATAAAATATATAACCAATCTAATCTTGCAAGAGCGCACGCAGAGTGTTTTCTTCTCTCTCTCTCCAGGTAGCGACCATGTCACGCCTTAATCAAGATAATAATATGGATGTATTGACCGAACCCGCTTGTTATACTGAGCTGGGGAACGTTGGCCCCGCTCCAACTTATAATTGTTATAAGACCGAGCAGGAATTAGGGGAATACCAGGATTCCCATGCCGCCCAAACGAAGAAAGTGCATGATGATGCATCTTCTTCGGATATGTTTATTACAAAGAACTGTTTCTCAGTATCCTCTACGTCCTGGGTATTAGATACCGGATCAGGATCCCGCATATGTAATCTGTTACATGGGCTACAGATAGGTAGAGAACTGAGAAAGGATGATAAATTTCATGAGATAGAAACGGTGCAAGTGTTGCAGCCAAGTCTGTTGATAGTTATCACCCTGTATTACTTGAATACATTGATTCTGAACGAATGTTATTAGATACCAAACCTGACATACAATATCATATCGGTCTCTTTATTTATTAAAGAAGGATATAATTTTGTATTGTTGGATAATGTTTTGCACATTTTCTATATCAAGAGTTGATCGGTTCAGGCACGTTATCTAAAAGCATAGACATTCTAAATCAAACCACAGTTCTTAATGTACAGAACACAAACAAGAGGAAGAGTTTAGAAATGAACGAATCCTTCTTGAGGCATTGTAGACTAGGTCATATCTATGCGACCTGACTAGCTAAGTTACATTTAGATGCATATTTAAATCAGTTTGAATTTACATCTTGTGAAACTTGCCAGTCATGTCACAAAGATAAGATGACCATAGCTCCGTTTACTAGAAACAGAGAAAGAGTTAGTGAACTATTGGGACTGATACATAGTGATGTATGAAGGTCCCCAGTCTACATATGCCAGGACTGGTTCTTTGTACTTCCTTACATTCACTGATGATCTCTCAAGATTCGAACACATGTTCCTCTTGAAACACGTGTCTGAAGCTTTTGAGAAATTCAAAGAATATAAGTCAGAAGTAGAGAACCAAAATGGGTATAAGTATTATGTCCTATGATGAGATCAAGGAGGAGAATACTTGTGCATGGAATTCTTGGACTATTCTAAAGGAGAATGAGATTCTCTCTCAGCATTACTCCTCCGTATACACCACAGCACAACGGTGTATCGGGGTGGAGCAATTGCACCCTATGTGATATGGTGCGCTCTATGATGAGTACTACTGAGTTACCTGTTTCCTTTTGGGGGTTATGCACTTGAGAAGCTGCATACCTATTGAATTGGGTTCGAATCAAATCAGTGCCTACCACTCCATATGAGATATGGTATAGGAAGAGCCCATCTCTTATGCAAGTTAAGATTTGGGGTTGTCCGGCCTATGTCAAAAGCAAAATCCGGACAAGATCGAGGCAAGGTCAGTTCTGTAGAACTGGAAGGATTTCCAGCTATATAAACTACAGCTGATGATTTGACAGAACCAAAGGATTCAATAGTCCCCGATGAACCTAAGCCTCTCCGCCGATCTAGCAGGGTTCCTCATCCGCCTGAGAGATACTTCGGTTTCTCGATGACAGTGGGAGCGAGGATTGTATCATGAGATGATGACCCAACTAGTTTCGAGCAGGCCATCGAGAGTAGGGACTCTGTAAGAATGGCTGGATGCTTAGCGATCTGAGATGGAATCCATGTACACCAACAAAGTATGGACTTTGGTTGCTATGTCTGAAGGGTTAAATCCCCATCAGGAGAAAGTATATCTTGAGAAGATTACTTGGTGTAGATGGAAAGGTTGAGACTTTCAAAGCTAGACTTGTTAAAGGTTCTCGTCATCGACCAGGCATGGATAATGATGAAACATTTTCCACTGGCTATGCTTAAGTCCATCCGGATCCTACTTGCCATTGCTACATACCATGACTACGAGATCTGGTGGTTGGGTGTCATGACCGCTTTTCTAAATGATGATTTAGAAGATAGCGTCTATAAGTACACAGCCAGTGGGCTTCGTAGACAGTGAGAGCAACGAAAACGTGTACAAGATGCTTTGTGTGATAAAGCAGGCATCGCGGAGTTGGAACATCTGTTTTGATGAGGTAGTCAAAGAGTTTGACTTCATCAAAATATTAGATGAACCTTATACATACAAAAAGGTAGTGGAGAGTAAGGTGGTCATCCTCGTATTGTACGTGGACAACATACTCTTGATAGGAAAAGAGTTTCCTATGCTACGCACGGTCAATCTCCTCTTATCACAAGGATTCTCCATATAGGATCTATGTGATACCTCCTAAATCCTAGATTTTATATCTATGAGATAGATCTAAATGGATATTAGGATTCTCACTAGGTGTAGTGAGATAGTATCAATTGATCCTGGGGAGAATCACTGGAAAAGTTCCAGGGTGATAAGGTTGACTGAATGTCAGTCACAGGCATTGTCTTTACCCTCAGTGGAGGGACGGTATGTTGGAAGAGTTCCAAGCTAGATACCGTGGCAGACTAGACAATAAAGGCTGGTGACATCGCTATCAAAGATACTACCAAAGAGGCAGTTTGGGTGTATATTAGTTCATGAGATGAACTAGGTTCCTACCATTGTATGACAATAGAGGTGAGGCTTGAGCCCAGGAACCCCGGTCCCATCAGTGACCCAGACATATTCCAAGGCAGTATCACCTGATGGAGATAGTTGATCTCCAGGGAGATCAAGGTTAGGAGAATAGACTCAGAGGACAACACGGCGGATCCACTCACAAAGGCCTTTTCCCAGAGAGAGACTTTTATGGGATGGTTGAGTATGAGATGCTGCAGCCACTGCTACAGATGGCCCTAGTGCAAGTGGAAGATTGTTAGTTATATGTATGCCCTAGAGGCCATTACTGTATATGAGATGTGTATTGTAGTGGATGCTGGGACATATATAGGTAGGACTTTTTTGCTCGACATGATAGTACGCTATCTGGTTGCTCTTTATCTTAACATGTATACTTACTGTCTCTCTGTTACATGTTGATAAAGCCCTTAGGATGTGTACTCGACTTGCAGGACTATGATGTAGATCATACTAGTGGGGCCTGGGTAGTCCATGAGTACATTCTTCAATGTTCCTAGTCGTGGGAATATCGAGACGGGGCATCGATATTCCAGAGTAGACTAGCGTATATCTTCTCGACCCATGTGATGGGCGATGGATGATCCCATATCCATTGGTGTTTGACATCAGAGATGGTATGCGGGTGCTCAGTGAAGACTAGGTACACTGAACGGACTCGCCGAGAACTCTCAGATGGTATTATACCTCACGTCAGATGGCAGTTCTCTGGTGACACTGGTACAGCTTAGTCTGTTGACCCAAGATCGTCATAGAGTCTTGTGTGTCTCCCACTGTGCTTTGATTTCCACCCTACCACGGCTCTACTGAGCGTGCAAACAGGTGGTTTTTGGGTATAGTCCCGATTCACATGGAGGCAATGAGCGATAGGAGGGGATTTGTCTCTCCCGGTATTGGGGGTTGATGTTGCGCTATGCTCGACTGGCCATAACTGGAAATCCCTAGCCAGGGTTGCTGTGATTTACTAGTAAGTGTTATCAGTAGTTTCACGTTTGTTATGGACCTTACATCGGCATGACTTATCAAGCTACTGGGGTCTGACGTTTACCACCCCTAGGCGAGATATGCGACATATCAGACGAACAGACCGGACTGTGCGTTAAGTGTTACTGATTGGATTCGCAGGAGTGTGAGTAGGCTTGCTCGTTGATCTTCTGATCGCTCAATACCCGGGTGGCCGTTACATTTAGCAGACCGCTTGCAGCTTGTGGGTGATTGATATGATCACCACCTACTGCCAGCGTATTGACGAGTCTTTAGAGTCCTACACAGAGGTTTCCTGGCTCAAGCGAAACGAAATAGGAGCACATATGAGATATGTGCGGGACCGAGAATAATACCAGTATGAGATATTGTATTCTATTCTCGCGATTTGTATCATCGGTCGGTTATATAAGATATAGCTGGGTTACCGAATCAAGTGTTGATTCGAAATATTGATGCACTAGATATTAGTCGGTTATATGCGATATGACCGGATCGTTAAATCAAGTGTTGGTTTAATGATTTAATGTATAATTATATATTTGATATATTACTTTACATTAACTAGTATTGGTTCACTTAAGATTGATTTTCTCACTTGATGTGCACAAGTTGTATATGTGATATATGTTTGTGCACTAGTTTGTATCATGATTGATGATACATGCAAACTTGGGTGTGTGTATGACTTACACCATATTTAAGATAATGGTTTAGGTTTTTATTTATTTTGGTAAAACAAAATGGTGGCTTTCTTTGTCTTTGCTTGAAGCTTCATGAAGCTTTCAAGCATCTTTGACAAAGTCCACTAATTTTGTTTTGCATAAGATTTTTATTAACCAAACCATTACCTCAAACTATGGTTTAGTCTCTACAAAGGTTAACTCACCCATGATTGCATTATGATAGACTTCACTTGATTATTCTTTTGTGATAATTCATTTTTTTCTTTCTTATTCTTTTCTTTCTTCTTCTTCTTCTTCAAGAAGAAGAAAAGCTTGCTAGAAAATTTTCAAGTGAAGAAATAGAGTGAGAAATCCAAATCCAAAGTGAACCCACTTCCTATTTCATCATCCTCTACTACTTGCCATTTAGTTTAGGGTGTTCTCTTCATAAAGTTCATGACCTAGTGAAGATGGAGCTTGAGTTTGAGTCTCCTCGACGTAGATCATCTTCGGCCTCGAAGTCAACGACGTAGCCCGCTCTTTTCTCCGAGGAAACCATCGCTAGAGTCTGGTATCACAATAATCGCAGCGAAGGGACGTCAACACGGAGCTTTAGAAGTGAAGGACCGGATCTACAAAGGTTGTAATCCCTTTCACTTAGTGTTAAAGTTGTTTGCTTGCTAGTTTTCGCATAATCTCTAGTATACGATCTTGGTTAGGGTTGTTCGTCACGGCTAAATTTTTGAATCGGGCATGGAAGATGCCTTGTAGAACCTTGTTAGAGTGCCTAGGAACCCTACAAGATATTCCCTTGCGAATGCTTGGGATATCCAACAAACTTCCACAGGACTGACCATGTCTCGAGCTTGTCCGGATTTTGCTTTTAGACATAGGCCGGACAACCCCAAATATTAACCTACTAAAGAGATGGGCTCTTCCCATACCATATCACATATGGAGTGGTAGGCACCTGATTTGGTTAGAACCCAATTCAATAGGTATGCAGTTTCTCAAGTGCATAATGATCGCACGCCAAAAGCGTGTCGGATGTTCAAAGTTATAAGTTTACCGCGATCAGGACGGTGTCGCTATGCAGCTAGCCGGTTGAGCACGGGTCGATCCACAGGGAGACGGTTGTATGTCCGTTCTTGTTTTAGACGAGTCAATAAAGAATGAGTATATGTTTGTTCAATCTAACCTATGTGTATTATTTGCAAGTATAAAGTTGTTAAGAAAAAGATACGAAATTGTAAGCTAAAGAAATCCGTACTCAAAACCTTTGAGCCGAGTCTTGACCAGTTGAAGCTAGAGCAATTGGCAACAACGTGGATTAGGGGATTTAAGCACGGTATTCGTGGAATCCGGCTTATTTACCCCTTGTCCTTCCGTTCTTGTCTCTTGCTTTTGCCTCCGGCCAAACCGAACGCAACCGGTCGCGGTTAGGAATCACCGTTATCTTGTTAGGGTAGGGTGCCTAACGGAGCGCTTGCGTATCGTTTGGGCGGAGTTCAATGGAAAATAACGGGAAAAGGAAATGAGCAAGGAAGTATTAACTTACAATATCGTATTGATTCTTAACAACAACAATAATTACAACCATTCACAAAAAGAACCAAAAAGAGAGAACAAAAAGAACAAAGAAAAGAAAAGATTACAAGTAAGTAAGCGCATGAATTTAAATTTCAAATAAGTAAAGCAAGAAAATAAAAAGCAAGTAATAGATAAGCAATAAAAAGAACTAGAAACTAGAACTCAAGACAAGCATGGGATCAATAGCCAACCCTTAAACTTGCAAGCTCAATCAAGAGGTTGCAAGATCAAGAGAAGGGTAAAGAACTCATGTGAAGTGAAGAACTAATTCCATAAGAAGATACAACCCTTGAGATCAATAACAAACCCTTAAACTTTCAAGCTCAATGAAGAGGTTGAAAGATCAAGAGAAAGCAAGAATCTCAAGGGGAAGTTAAACTAACAAGAAAGATAAAAAAAACCTCATCTTCATTGATCATCCACTCAATGCTCTCACTACATTTTCATGGAGGAAAGATGAAGAAGAAGAAGAAGAAGAAGAACAAAACTACACTAAAACATACAAAAGAGGCACAAAGAATGGACCCATGGCTTGGCTCAGATCTGGGGTATTTATAGGAGGTGAACTGAAAACCTAGGGCAACAATCTGGCATAATATGAAGTCCCCAAACTGCCCCTGAAAAACGTCAGAAAGAGGAGCCTATATGGACGCGGAACCGCGGCCTAGACCCCCTATTGGCCGCGGTTCCGCGGCCCTTTAGTGGAGTTGGGTAGTCGTCTTTTGGGTGCTTCCCTGGTTTGTAGTTGTCTGCTATGTGGTATATGACTTTTCTCAGAAACTCTTCACAATTCTTCCAGAATTTCAGTAGAACAAAAGGTGATGTGATGTGGATCTTTTGCCATGATTTCCTCGAGCTCCGCGTAGATTTCTTGGATCTTGTGTTGACATTGAGCTTTGTGCATGACATGACAATCGATTTGCCATTTTGTCCCTTAAACTGGTATGTGGCAACACACGGATAGAGAGCGGAGACCCGTGTTTTATCTGTTGTTGGCAGTAATCCAGAATTTGTCGTACTTTTCCATGATATTCACTGTTTAGAGCTGAGACTAGTATCCTGCAATTATGTAGCAAACACTGAACAAAAGCACCTGCCTATAAATAAACGAGCGTAAGAATGGGCGGTATAAAATGCAATATTCTGGTATGAACACATAACTCCTAAAAGGAAATAGGTAACTCAGTAGTACTCATCATAGAGCGCACCATATCTAATAGGGTGCGATTGCTCTGCCCCAATCCACCATTGTGCTATGGTGTATACAGAGGAGTAATGCTGATAGAGAATCCCATTCTCCTTTTGAATAGTCCACGAATTCCATGCTCAAGTATTCTCCTCCCTGATCATATCAAAGGACATAATACTTAATACCCGTTATGGTTCTCTACTTCTGACTTATATTCTTTGAATTTCTCAAAAGTTTCAACTTGTGTTTCGATAGGAACATATGTCCGAATCTTGAGAGATCATCAGTTAATGTAATGAAGTACAAAGAACCGGTCCTGGCATGTGTAGACAGGAGACCACATACATCATCATGTATTAATCCCAAGAGTTCACTAATTCTTTCTCTGTTTCCAATAAGCGGAGGTATGGTCATCTTATCTTTGTGACATGACTGGCAAGTTTCACAAAATGTAAATTCAAACTGATTTAAATATGTATCTAAATGTAACTTAGCTAGTCGGGTCGCATTGATATGACCTAGTCTACAATGCCTCAAGAAGGATTCGTTCATTTCTGAACTCTTCCTCTTGTGTGTGTTCTGTACGTTAAGAACTGTGGTTTGATTTTGAACGTATAAGCCTTTAGATAACGTGCCTGAACCGATCAACTCTTGATATAGGAAATGTTCAAAACATTATCCAACAATACAAAATTATATCCTTCTTTACTAAATAAAGAGACTGATATGATGTTGCATATCAGGTTCGGTATCTAATAACATTCGTTCAGAATCAATGTATTTGGTAATGCAGGGTGATAACTGCCAACATCTTGGCTGCAACAATTGCACCGTTTCCAACTCTTAAAACTTATCACCTATTCTCAGCACTCTACCTATCTGTAGCCCATATAACAGATTACATATGTGGAATCCTGATCCGGTATCTCATACCCAGGACGTAGAGGATACTGAGAAACAGTTCTCTGTAATGAACACACCCGAAAAAGATGCATCATCATGCACTTTCTTCGTTTGGGCGGCACGGGAATCCTGGTAATCCGCTGTTTCCTTCTCGGTCTTATAACAATTATAAGTTGGAGCGGGACCAACGTTCCCCAGCTCAGTATAACAAGCGGATTTGGTCAATACATCCATATTATTATCTTGATTAAGGCGTGACATAGTCGCTACCTGGAGAGAGAGAGAAGAAAACACTCAGCGTTTGCTCTTGCAATATTAGATTGGTTATTATTTTATCTAATCAGATGGCTCCCACTGTTTTTATCAAATCTTCCTTCAAACCCTAAAAGGAAAAACTAGCCGGGATTAATTACACCGTGCAAGTTCGCCAATCTTTCAGCCATGCCAGTGCCGGTACTTTGAGAGAGGTTCTCGTGCTTTCGCATGGACCTAATTAAAATAAACCTCGTTTTCCCAGGGTCGTAACCCCGTTAACACCTTTCTAGACACCTACTTGATCGGCTAATTGTAATGTGTAAAACTCTCCCAGGAGTAACTCTTACTCGCAGTGGGTATCGGGATCCAACTATCTCATAGAAGGTATGCAATCTCATTGCAAATTTCAACACTTGAAATTCCCGATAATATTTTGCCCCTAACCTCCTATGACCTTGACGGAGGTCAACAAACCATAGGCTGCTTGTCAAGTTCAACCCGTCATTTCCTGATTGAATTAAACCCACCCGCACGATCCTTGACGGAAGTCAACAAGGCCATACGACTACCCTAATCCAATCGCATCGTATGCTGCAGATAAGCACTAATCAGCTACCGCACACTACGCCTTGACGGAGGTCAACAAACGTAGCACGAATACTAAATACTACTTATCTGAAATGACGGAGGGCTACGACAGGTTTTTATGAAAACCTTTTGCGTAATGAACTTGATATCGTTGTAGAATCGAGTGATTTAAAATGAGATGTTTTTTAGGCTTTTACTAGTTTCGCTAAAGAGGTCAGTCCCGGTGAAGAGATCTCGGCTCTTTCCTTATCGAATAAGGTGCAGGATATTTCACAAATACCACTATGCAAAGTAAGAACTAGAAAAGCAATCAAAAGACGAAACCGAGGGTTGTAGCATCTGCCAGTTATTGCTAAATAGGTCACTCTCGGTGAAGGAATCTCGGCTCTTTCCTTATCGAATAAGGTGCTGGATATTCTACAAGGAATACCGCTATGCAAAGCATGAACTAAAACTACCAGTTTTTAAACAAGTTTCTACAACATCTTTTAGATTTCTTTTATTTCATTAATCTCATTAATGAAGTCCCATCAATTATACTTCCCAAGCATCACATATGAAACGAAAGCAGCAATATTAATTATATCTCATATATATAATATAGGCATTCGTCTCAGAACATATCAAGTGATCACATCACAAAATATCTGCAGCAGAAGAACATATATGAAATATTGGATATATTAGGAATTCCGTGTTTTAAATTAAGCCAGTATAAAACACGGATTCTATGCTCGCGATGAATAGCCAAACCCACATCCCTAGACCCCTACGAGAGCGGCAAGCAACCCTACCAATTCTAGAGTTAGGAGACCCGGTCTCGACTCCTCGAGATGGTCTCCTACTGGACTCTAGAACCCGGTTACTTGTGCTCCCCACCTTGGGTCTATCCTAATGCAGAAAAATAAACAATATACATCAATGGTGACATCATCCTCAACCCGGAAGTGCCCCAATAAAAGAATATTACATACAAGTTTTTACATGAATGAAAATGAAAAACTCTCATCTCACATAAAAAAAACCCGGCTATTCAAAACACGACGATCCAATATAATATATCTCAGCAACATATAACATCACATGTCATCAACGTAAGTAAATATGTGTATCCCAATTGTCGTTGACATATAGCACCGAAACCGGCGATACACTACATATTACACTTATGGTCGCAGAAAAGAAAGTGAAAAACTACAACAGTTGGAATCCGTAACCACCTTAGACATCATAAACCCAATGTTGTAAGTCGATGTACAACACCCCACGAGTTGCGGGGAGGCGGAAATATAAAAAACGATCTTGTTCTTTGAGTTAACATCGACTAACCAAAGAATCTTTGCTAAACGATAACTAACATAAACATAGGAGTTCTTAACTACTATAAAAAGAGATTATACTTCGTGAACCTAGTCCTTCTTCTTTTCGTTATCCACCTCCTCCTCGGCCTCCTCTACGTAATAAACAATCCACCCGAGAGCTTATATTCCAAGCTTCACCTCTAAACTTGAGGTAACTAGGTTTCTTTAGTTGCTAATCAAAGGTTCCTAGGTGATATAGAGTGAGGTTATGGATTAATTAGTTTATCTAATCCTTGATCTCAACACATGAGAGGGGAGGATTAGGGTTTGAAGAGAGAGAGCTTGAGGAGAGAGAAGGTGAGCAAGAGAATGAGAATGAGATAATGATCTCTCATGAATATATGAAGCATAATGATTTATCAAAATAAATAAATAAAATGATTAATCATCATGCTTCATTTATTCATATGAGTGATTCATCTACATGAGTCATTAACCATTTAATGATGCATTAATGATATGGATGAATCACACAAATGAGTCACTAATATCATTTAATGCTTATGCCACCTAAACCCCCAAGTCACCATCCTTCTAGAAGCTTCTCGTGAAATTACGAGAACGCCCCTCCTATCCGTGAAAACACGGAAAAACTTTAGACTGTATAAATCCAATAACCCGATACTAGAATCTGGCTTAAACCAATGCGGGCTAGTAAAAACTGTCCGAATGTCGTACGTACGTAAACACACGTATGCGTCCGAACCCTTATCGTAAAACCATACGACCTCTATATCATTTCGCTTAGAGCAGGGAAACTCTCTGTGTGGGACTCTAAAGACTCGACTACTACGCTGGCAGTGGGTTTAACCACAGACCGCAAGCGGCACTAGCTGTACGTAACGGTCCCCAGGTAGATGTCGATAAGAAGGCCGATGAGGAAACCCATCCGAACTCCTACTGAGCCTGATGTGACAATCTCCGTACAGTCCGGTCTATTCGTCTAAGACTATCGCATATCGGGCCTAGGGGGCGGCAAGCGTCAATCCCCTAATAGCGGTATAAGTCGTGTCGGAGTGAAACCCATTACACCTTGAGAAACTACTGGAACCTACCAGTAAATCTCGCTTGCCCTGGCCAGGGACTTTGCGTAATGGCTCTCTGACACAGCGCGATATCAACTCCCAATACCGGGAGAGACGAATCCTGTCTAACCGCCACTGCCTCCAAGTGCTCAGGACTGCACCCAACTGCTACCTGTTTGCACGACTCTTTTGAGCCGTGGTAGGGTAGCAATCTAAGAACAGTGGGACACACTCGAGGCGAAGTAGCAGTGTCAAGTCTGCGGACTATGCCATACTCATGTCACCTGGGAACTGTTAACTGACGATGGGTATAATACCAACCAACAGTTCCCCGCGAGTCCTGTCCGGTGTACCCGTAACCCAACGAGCACCTGTATACTATCTCCAGTACGACATACTGACGGCTGTGGGACAGACCATCTCCCCAACTGGGATGAGAAGCGTACACACTAGTCTACTCCGGAGTATCGATGCCCTGTCTCAATAATCCTATGACTAGGGACCTGAAAAAGGATGTGCTTGTAGACTACCCAGCCCCCACTAGTGTGACTGCCATCACAACGCTGGTAGTCAAGCAAGATCCTCAGAGCTCTATCAATACGTATACTCACATATTAAGATAGATAAAACCAAGTAGCATACTACCATGTTTAGCAAGACTGTTATATAACTGTGAATATCCCAAGCTTCCATTAATATACAAACTAGTATGATACAATAATGGCCCCTAGGGCATATACACTAACAAATGTATCACATACTTTGGATTTCATGCCCAACCAAATGAATTCCTTAGACATCGCATGCCTAACAATTATAAACCCCGTATTTTAGTCTCGATATCGAAAACACTTTTCAATATCAAGTCGGGTAATTCAACAAGATTCCCGATAACCAGATCGAATACTCGTCGGAAACATTACTAGACGGCCGCACCCCCGATGCCGTCGACGAAGTGCACCAAGGCGGAACACCGCGGCCGTGAGCACCCGAACAGCTGCTATTAGCGACAGGGTTCTCCTACAGTCACTTGGTCGGGGCTATGGGGCGTGGCTATCTAGTAAGATTACCCGGCGAGTATCCGCGTACACTATGTAATTGTGACGGACTTTTGATCCACATCAAAATTCCGTGGCAACCGATCAAATGAGACTAAACTGCTAGATTTATAAAATTCAAACTAGTGTGGATTCCAAGTATTGTATCCCATCACATGATATCCGGACGACGTTAAACTTTTCGATCGATTCATTAAAGTCCCACAATTCCCCGAGAGCTCAACACTTGAGCACAGTTTAATAATACCCAGAACATGCCACAGTACCTATGAACCAACCATAGAAGGGCGGACCCAAGCCTCATTAATGGCACCGCGGAACTGTCGCAAACCCTAAGGTTCGAAAGCGGTTCCATGGTCATTATTTCGAGTTAGGGTTTCATTCTTCTAGAAGGTTCACAAAATTACTTGCATGATTTTCCGAATACGTTAAACTTGGAAAAATAGGTTTTTGATATTCGTTCGAACTTTTTAACTTCGCCTAGAAAACATATGAAAACCCGAAACAATGTTAACACTACGAATACGAAACACTCCAAATTACTTATAGTGTAAGATCACATCACATGCAAACTTAGAAAAAATAAACAACACCTGAAACACCAAAACCCAGATTCTGGAACACACCAAAAAACTCAACCCCAAATTCCACTATTGGGCCGAGCAGGCCGGTATTAGTGTGCATGTGGCCGGCCATTTTCCAAGGAGAGGGGCTAAATTTTCTTGTGTGTTTATGTTGCATCACATACAACATTCTGCAGGTGTTTAAAAATTTTTTAGAGGACTTTTTAAAATCGACAGAAACCAAGTTTTCGTGTTTCAAGTTTCGGAGTCGTTTCGGTTTTGTAATCTAACAAACATCGTCTAATTTTCTAGCATGGCTCTGATACCACTGCAGGGTTGTCTAGTACGGCAGCAAGGTTTCGGGAGGCATCGTCCATGCCAATTTCAAAAAATTTCCGTTCTAGCTAACCCTAACCCTAGAATCGTTACTAGAAAATCCGACGAAACGATATGCAAACAACTTTGCGAAGAAGTGAACAAGGAATACAACCTTTGTAGACCAGTCCTTCACTTCAATAGCTCCGTGTAGTAGTCCCTTCGCTGCGATCCATGAACTCCCGCACTCTTGAGAGGCTCTACAAGATGTACGGAACAAGCTTGCTTGAAGTCTTTGAGGCCGAAGATGATCTACGTCAAGGAGACACTAACCCAAGCTACCTCTTCACTAATTGTGGAATTAGTGAAGAAAACACCCTATACTAAATGGCTAATAGTAGAGGATGATGAAGTAGGAATTTTTCTCATTTTGGAAATAATTTTCTCACTCATTTTTCATCATCTCCATTGAAGCTAGAAACTTTGAGGAGGAAGATGAAGAAATCTCTCATGGCAAAAGACCAAGTGGTGAATGGCAACCCAAGGTGAGTTAGTATCATATACTAACCATTGTAGAGATATAACCATGGCTAGGATAATTGTTTGGGTTAATAAATATCTTAGGCAAAACAAAAGAAGTGGACTTTGTCAATGGAAAACCAAGCTTCTCCAAGCTTCTTGCTATGACAAAAATGCCACCATTTTTGATTTACCAAAATAAATAAAAACTCCTCATTATACATAGCATGGTGTAAGTCACACACACACCCAAGTTGCATGTATCATCAAGCATGACACAAAATGTTGTAAACTAATATATATCACATATATACAATGTGCACAAACAAAGTGAGAAAAGAAATCTTAAGTGGGCTAATATTAGTCAATGCATATTAATATATCAAATATATAATTATACATTAAATTATTAAATCAACACTTGATTTAATAATCCGGCTATATCACATATAACCGACTAATATCAAATGTAATAACTTATCGAATCAACACTTGATCCGATAACCCGGCTATATCACATATAACCGAACGATGTTACAAATCGCGAGAATAGAATACGGTATCACATACAGTATTAATCTCGGTCCCGCACATATCACATATGTGCACCTACTTCGTTTCGCTTGAGCCAGGAAACCTCTGTGTAGGACTCTAAAGACTCGCCAATACGCCGACAGTAGGTGATGATCATATCAAACACCCATAAGCCGTAAGAGGTCTGCTAAACATAACAACCACCCGGGTATTGAGCGATCAGAAGATCAACAAGCAAGTCTGCTCATACTCCTATAAATCCAGTCAGTAACACTACCTACAGTCCGGTCTCTTCGTCTGATATGTCGCATATCTCGTCTAGGAGTGGTAAACGTCAGACCCCAGTAACTCGATAAGTCGTGCCGATGTGAAGCTCATAACGGGTCGAGAAACTACTGATAACACTTACCAGTATATCTCAGAATCATCCCTGGCCAGGGACTTCCTGTTATAGCCAATCGAGCACAGCGCAACATCAACTCTCTATACCGGGAGAGACGAATCCCCTCCTATCGCTCATTGCCTCCATGTGACTCGGGACTGTACCCAAAAACCACCGTTTTGCACATTCTCTTATACGTGGTAAGGTGGAAATCAAAGCACAATGGGAATCACACAAGACTCTATGACGATCTCGGGTCGACAGACTACCCTGTACCAGTGTCACCAGAGAACTGCCATCTGATGTGAGGTATAATACCATCTGGGAGTTCTCGGTGAGTCCATCCAGTGTACCCAGTCTCCACTGAGCACCCGTATACCATCTCTAATGTCAAACACCACTGGATATGGGATCATCCATCGCCCATTTACATGGGTCGAGAAGGGTATACGCTAGTCTAATCTGGAGTATCGATGCCATGTCTCGATACTCCTACGACTAGGAACATTTGAAGGATGTACTTACCGACTAACTTTGCCCCACTAGTATGATCCGCATCATAATCCTGGTAGTCAAGTACTCATCCTAAGGGCTTTATCAACTGTAACAGAGAGACAATCAGTGTACATGTTAAGATAAAGAGTAACCAGATAGCATACTATCATATCAAGTAAGAAAGTCCTCCCTATATATGTCCAAGCATCCACTACAATATGCATCGCATGTACAGTAATGGCATCTCGGGCATACACATAACTAACACCTAGACCCCTACGAGAGCGGCAAGCAACCCTGCCAATTCTAGAATTAGGAGACCCGGTCTCGACTCCTCGAGATGGTCTCCCACTGGACTCTAGAACCCGGTTACTTGTGCTCCCCGCCTTGGGTCTATCCTAATGCGGAAAAGTAAATAATATACATCAATGGTGATATCATCCTCAACCCGGAAGTGTCCCAAAAATTAATATTACATACAATTTTACATGAATGAAAATTGAAAAACTCTCATCTCACGTAAAAAAAAAACCCAGCTATTCAATCACGACGATCCAATATAATATATCACAGCAACACATAAACATCACATGTCATCAACGTAAGTAAATATGCGTATCCCGAATGTCGTTGACATATAGCAACGAGATCGGGGATACCCCACATATTAACTTACGGTTGCAAAAAAGAAATGGAAAACTACAATAATTAGAATCTGCATATTCTTTAGACATCATAAACCCGGAATATCACATATTCCGGATTTCATGCCTAACCTTATAAACCTTGCATTTTAGTCTCAAATCGAAAACAATTTTCAATAACTTAGTCGGGTAATTCAACAAGATTCCCGACTATCAGATCGAATGCTCGTCGGGAACTTTGATAGATGGCCGCACCCCCGATGCCGTCAATGAAGTGCACTTAGGCGGAACACCGTGGCCGCGAGCACCCGAGTGGATGCTTTTGGCAATGGGGTTCTCCTAAATTCACTTGGTCGGGCTATGGGGCGTGGCTATATAATAATGTTATCCGGCTAGTATTCGTGTACTATACGCGATTGCGAAGGAGTTTTATTCCGAATCAAAACACCGTGGCAATCGGTCAATAGAGACTAAAATGCTAGATTTACAATTAGCAAACTAGTTTTCACAAAACTAATTAAATGTGGATTCCAAATATTATATCACATATCAATACTTAAACCCGAAACGATGTTAAAACGCAACTACGAAACACCCTGAATTTCCCCAATACAAAAGATAACATCACATGCAATCTGGGCAAAACAAACAGTACCTGAAACCCTAAAACCAAGCTACCAGAACACCAAACAAAAACGAGCCCAATCCTACATCATAGAACCGGCCAGGCCGGCCAAAACTAGAATCTCGCCGGCCAAAATTTTGATTTTGGTTGTCATTTTTCTCTGGTGTTCTAGTTACATCACATGTAACATTCTGCATTTGTTTAAAAATTTTAAAGAGAGCTTTTGAAAATTTACAGAAACTATGGTTTTCGCTTTCGGTTTTCGAAGTTGTTTCGGTTTCGCAATTTCTAACACACAGTCTAATACTCTAACTTGGCTCTGATACCATGAATGTGTTTCCTAGCACTACCACAAGGTTTATACCTGCATTAAGCATGCAATTTTAAATTTTTTTACGGTGCTAAGCTATACTAACCTAGAATCTAACTAGAGTATTAGGGTTTAAACAATGATATCACAAAAACTATACTAAGTGAAAGAAATAACAACCTTTGTAGACCAAGTCCTTCACTTCTAAAGCTCCGGATAGTAGTCCCTACGACCCCTCATGGCTCCACTTGAAGAAGGATCGAGCTTGCTCCTTGATCTTCTACGGTGAAGATGATCCACCCGAAGTTTCTTTAGGTCAAGCTATGTCTTCACTAATTTAGTATTAGTGGAGTAAACAACCTATTCTTAATGGCTAATTGAGTGTAGGTTGATAAAGTAAGGTGTTTAGCTCACTTGGATTATTCTAAAGCCCTAGGGTTCACAACACATGTGAGGGTTAGGGCTTTGAGGAGGAAGGAAGAGATAATGGTGAGAGCAAAGGAAATGAGCTCAAGGAAAAACCAAGTAAGTAAATGAGTGAAGAATGGCTCTCATAATACCCTCACTTATTGAAGTATGGAATTTATTTCAATAAATAAAACCAACCATGCTTCTATAATGAAAGCAAACTAATAAACAAATGAAAAATGTCATGCTTCACTCATGCCCAAAATATCTCCCATTTTCCACCTCAATTATCTATTTCTAAAATAGATAATTCTAATATATATATACATATATCTCGCACGCGCGCGCGCGCGCGCGCGCGCGCACACACACACACACACACACACATATATATATATATATATATATATATATATATATATATATATATATATATCAAGAGAATAAAAACTTAAGTGAGCATTAATATTAGTTAACATATAATTATATCAAATATAAATATATATCAAATTATTAAATCAACACTTGATTTAATAATCCGGTTATATCATATATAACCGACTAATATCATTTATCTGTATATCACATTATCAAATCAACACTTGAATCAATAATCCGGTTATATCACATATAACCTAACGATATCAAATGTCGCCAGATTAGAATACGGTATCACATACTCGTATTAATCAGGCTCCCGCACATATCAGCATATGTGTCCTACTTCGTTTCGCTTGAACTATGAAACCTCTGTGTGGGACTCTAAAGACTCGTCAATACGCCAGCAGTGGGTAATGATCATATCAGTTACCTACAAGCCGTCTGCGGTATTAGCTGGACGTAACGGCTACCCAATTATTGAGCGGATAGAAGATCAACAAGCAAGCTTGTCCAAACTCCCGTGAAGCCTATAAGTTACACTTACCGTATAGTCCGGTCTCTTCATCTGATATGTCGCATATCGAGTTTAGGGGTGGAATTGTCAGATCCCAGTAACTTGATAAGTCATGCCGATGTATGGCTCATAACGGTTCGAGAAACTACTAATAACACTTACCAGTAAATCTCATCAGTCCTGGCCAGGGACTTACTGTTATAGCCAATCGAGCACAGCGCAACATCAACTCCCTATACCGGGAGAGACGAAACCCCTCCTATCGCTCACTGCCTCCATGTGACTCGGGACTGTACCCAAAATCCACCTGTTTGCACGACTCCTTTGAGCCGTGGTGGGGAGGAAATCAAAGCACAGTGGGAACCACACAAGACACTATGACGATCTCAGGTCTACAAACTAACCTGTACCAGTGTCACCAGAGTACTGCTATCTGACGATAGGTATGGTACCATCTAGGAGTTCTCGGCGAGTCCTATTCGGTGTACCCATTCTCTAATGAGCATCTGTACACAATCTTTGATGTCAAACACCAATGGTTATGGGATCAACCATCACCCCCTACAGGGTCAAGAAACGTACACACTAGTCTACTCCGGAATATCGATATCCTGTCTCGATACTCTCTCGACTAGGAACAGTTAAAGGATGTGCTTGTGGACTACACAAGTCCCAGTAGTGATCCGCATCATAGTCCTGGTAGTCAAGCAAACATCCTAATGGATTTATCAACATGTATCAGAGAGACAGTATAATAATACAAGTGTACATGTTAAGATAAATAGAAACCAGATAGCATACTATCATGTCGAGTAAGAAAGTCCTCTATATATATGTCTAAGCATCCACTATATCATACAATAATGGCCTCTACGGCATACATATTCCTAACATATTCTAACCCCTACAAGCGCGGTATGCAGCCCACCAATCCTAGAATCGAGTGACCCGGTCTCAACTTCTTGAGACGGCCACCCGCTGCAATTTAGAACCGGGCTGCCAGTGCGCTTCTGCGTAGGGTAAACCTAATACCTGTATTAATACAACGGTAACATCGATCGCAACCTGATCGAGTCCCGACAAATAATAATACAATAAACGGAAACGACGGCCATATGTCGACTGCTCATCCCGGATAAAAAAATATACATTTTGGGTACAACATGAATGATGATAATATCGCAACAACCAATTACGCACAGGGCTATTCATTTCGCGACAATCCAATTCAAACCAAATAATCTTAACATAGAATATCACAGACTCATAAATACATATCAACAAGTATGCATTATCGTATTAACTGAGTTAAACACTTTAATATCATCAATATGTAAATGCTGCGATATTACAGTTTTGATCGATAACTTTCCAAAACAATACGAGATCATATCTCAATACTGGGGAAAAAATAATACCAAAAATCATATTTCTACATGTTTAAGCCCCCAGAGAAAATTAGGGGCATTTGGAAAAAAACGTGGCCGCCAGTTTCCCACCGGTGGTGGTCCAATTTACACAAACCCCCATATTTTTCTCTCATATCATACTTACATCAAAACTAACAATCTGCAACACTTTAAAAAATTTAAAATTGACTATAAAAATTCGAACAGAGAAGGGTTTTAACTTGGAAATCGGAATCGGAAAATTGTCAATCGAAACTAAAACACCGCCTAAGTTAGTCCTAGTGCTTGGTTGATTCTGATACCACTGTAAGACCGGGTGCGCCCCGCGCGTGCGCGCAGCAGAAGCGAGACTGGACGGAAAACAAAAATTCCGTAGGAGTGCGATCGACCGTACGCCAAAAATCGTCCAAGCACTAGTTTCTCGCTAAATGTAAAGAGCAATAAGAAGAGTGAAGAGGTGCTACAACCATACGCCACTGTAAGGCTGAGCGCAATCCGCGCGTATGCACAGGGGAAGTGGGACTAGATAGAAAACAAAAATTCTGTAGGAGCACGATCGACCGTACACCAAAAATCATCCAAGTACTAGTTTCTAGCTAAATGTAAAGAGCAATAAGAAGAGTGAAGAGGTGCTAAAACCTTTGTACCTTGTCCGGCTGATCTCGAAAGACCCCGTCTAAATCTCGTGAGCTTCCGAATGCGTCTACATGCCGACTGCCTAGCCGTAGATGATCTATATTGAAAACGGGCTGCCCGAACTTCAACTCCGTCACCGGTCGGAGAAACATCCTCCAGAGGCTCGCTGAGCTTGGAGGAAGGCGATGCGAATTCTGGGTACTCTTTACTTTTTACACTATCTCACCATGGCAACACTTGCCATTTTTCAAGAGAGTTTTAGCTCTTGTATTGTGAGGAAGAAGAAGATGGTATTAATTTTTTGATGGCTTGTGTTGAAAAAAAGAATTATCTCACTTATCTATTTTCAACCATATCATATTATCATGACATATACACCCCTTTCTCCCACTCTTTCATTCATGTGTGTGTCAACACACAAGAGAGAGGGTAGGCCCCACCATTTAATTATATATATATATATATATATGAGAATAATGGAGGAAAGAGAGGGGATTTCCTCTTATGGCCTCGAAAAAGTACAACATCCACCATTTTTTCCGACGATCGGCATCCATCATCATTATCGTTATCATCTAAGTTGTGCATACACTAAATTTCATGTCATTCCATCACATTTTCACCGTTGAATTAGCAATGTAAAAAGTTCTATTGTTGATAAACCATTAATTTTGCACCGACTAAATCAACGGGGAAAAGATGGTATAATCATATGAAATTTGGTGTATCCACATCTTAGATGATAAAGATGGAGGTGATGTATGCCGATCGTCGAAAAAATCATGGAGGGTGCATTTTTCCGACATCTCTCTCTCTCTCTCTCTCTCTCTCTCTCTCTATATATATATATATATATATATATATATATATATATATATATAGTGTTAGTACATGTATCCTATACACGTACACTTCACGTATCACATACATGAAATTCCATCAATATTTTTTCAGTATCATATACTGTAAAGAGTGTGTGTATACACTATACTAGAAACCGTATCATTAATGCGGTTATCAACTCAACACCTGACTTGATATTCCAGTTTTGAAACCGGCTAATATAACAGTCATTCGATTAAACACGTATATCCAATATACATATTTTATCGAACTCATGTATGTATCCCTATACGTACGTCACATCGCGTTTTTCCCAGGCGGCCGCTTTCGTTGCGGGACCCTAAAGACCAGTCAATACGCTGGCAGTAGGTTATACTAGATCGTATCCGATTGAATCTGAAACACTTTCAGATTTAACTCTCTTTCGGGTTAACCCGCAAGCTCATCGGTGACACTAGCTGTTCGTAACGGCTACCCAGGTATGAGCAAGATAAAGAAAGGTCGACGAGCGAACTCATCCGGACCCGAAAAAGTTTATAAGTGACAGTCACCGTACAGTCCAATCTCTTCGTCAAAGAGTATCGCATACCGGGTCTGAGTGGTGGAATCTGTCAAACCCCCAATAACTTGACAAGTCATACTGATAGAGGACTCATAACCTAAGAGATACAACTAGTAACACTTACCAGTTTATCTCTAATGCCGTGGTCACGGACTTCAGGTTATAGTCGTGTCCTGCACAGTGCGATATCGACTCCCAATGCCGGGAGTGACGAATTCCCTCGAACCTTCACTGCCTCCATGTGCTTCGGGACTGTACCCAACTAAAACCTGTTTGCACGACTCAATAGAGCCGTGGTAGGGTAGTAATCTAAGTACAGTGGGAACACACACATGACACTATGGCGATCTTAGATTTAGGGACTACCATGTACTCATGTCATCAGAGAACTTCTATCTGACATTGGTATAATACCATCTAGAATTTCTCGAAGAGTATGTCCAGTCTAACTCATCCAATGAGCACCTGTATACAATCATCAGTGTCAAACACAAATGGCTATGGGATCAGCCATCATCTCGTACAGGATCATGAAACGTATACACAAGTCTAAACTGGAATACTGATACTCAGTCTCGATACTCTTACGACTAGGGGAATTTAAGGATGTGCTTATAAACTAGCATACCCCACTAGTATGATCTGTATCATAATCCTGGTAGTCAAGAAAAGATCTTATGAGATTTATCTCATGTATCAGCGATACGTGATAATTAGTATACACATGACAGATAAAGAAAAGCCAGATAGCATACTATCATCTCAAGTAAGATTATTCTCTGTATAGGTCATCATGAATTTAATAATTGCATTCTTACAATTACGATAACTGCCTTGAGTGCACCCATATCCAACAAAAAAGGAAGGAAGAAGCAGATAAGAAGAGGACGGGAGATGAAGCGGTATGAAGAGCTGGTATGGAGGTGCAGTGGGATCAATTCTCGTAACAATACAGTCAACCTTCGCAATCGTAGTCAGCACAGGGTCTATTGTCGTCGCAGCCGCCATATTACTATCATTTGACGCGGCATACGTATTACCCTCCTCCATCATGAGGACCGTCGTTGTCGTACCAGCCTCCGCCTCCGCAACAGGGAGGGTACTACCCTCAGCCTCCGCCTCCGCAACAGGGACCCTATTACCCTCAGCAAACCCCACAGGGAGGGTTCTTGTCTACATTTTTTTCACAGGAAGACCTTCACGACTCGGATCGATACTTTGGTTCTAATGGCGATGGCAGCGATGGGAGTTAGTGAGGTACATAAATACATGTGTTAATTAGTGTAGCTAGCGCGTTGTTTAATTTCGAAAATTATGATTTGAGTTCATATATTTATTTATTTATTTGAATTTATAGGGTTCGCAAGATTGAGTAAGCTGGATTGCGCGAGATTTGGAGAGTTTTTCGTATGATTGGACATATAGCGTATGTATTGTAGTGTTTGTATTCAAAACACTATTGTTGTATGTGTTGGTTTGAGTATATATTTATTTGTCATGATCGACTTTAGTTAATGTATATTTGTTTATTACGATTTTAGTTCATATATGTGTTCGTTTGAGTTGTTGATATTGTTGGATATATCGTGTATTGTATTTATATGTTGGTTTGTGCAAAATGCCATTGTTGCCTAATATATTGTGATTTTATGTATTATTGTATGGTATATTGGTATTTTCAGGAAATTTTTTTCCAATTATATAGTTATTAGCGACCGTTTATGCTATAGGAACGGTCGCTAATACAAATATTAGTGATCGTTCACCGATAGGCTAAACCGTTAAATATCGTTGGTATGTCCACGTGTCGAACATCAGCGTCCGTCACGAACGATCGCTAATAATAACATTAGCAGCCGTCGGTATTAGAGACCGTTTATGAATGGTCGCTAATACACGTGTCAGCGACCACGGCTTTCGCTACCGTGTATTAGTGACCGTTTAAAATATAAACGGTCACTAATACTCTTTAGCGACCGTTCATATGGGTCTCTAATATGCACGGTATGGAGTAGTGGACATTGTTATAATTTTGCTGTAAAAATCGCTTTTGGTTAAGTATGCATCTGAATGAATTTTTGACGTTTTATGAAAAGAATTTGCAGTTGTCTGTAACTTCTATGTACTTATCTGTAACTTCTAAGCAGTTACCTGTAACTTTTAAACAATTGTATGTAACTTCTAAACAGTTGTCTGTAACAACTAAGTGTGCATCCTCTAAATAAAAATAATGCATAATCAATTCACAATAACTGTATCAGTCATTATCGACGAAATAAAAATATGTACGTCAATAAAAGTCGTCATTCATAACGCAACCGACATTAAAGGCTAACATCGGCGATAATATTGTAAATGCATCAACAATTTTTGTCATTTATTAGACAATACATCAACAATTGCCAATATCGAAGAAATAAAATCAGTAACATCATCAATTTGTTGTCATTCATAACCACCAGCAACAATATTGGTCAACATCCGACTAATAAAAATGTTTAGATCAATCCATGTCAGTAGATGTGAGCAAGCAAAACAATTAACGTATGATAGATTTATCCTTATATTAAATCTCCAAAAACTCTGTTCTCACACATATAGCGCCATGCTGTAAAAAAGGGAAAAAAGAAAACAAATGGAAGAAAAAGACCCAAAGAAAACAAATGAACACAAAAAATAAAAATTTTAGAAACCAAAGATCCCCAAATTCCAGAGATCAAGGTGAATGGTGCGGTGTCGTCGGATCTTGTCCGATCAATATCCCCCCACCCCACCCACCCACCCAACAAGTTTGGATTCTTTATATCTCATTCATTTTTTTTGGCATTCGATCGCCCAATTTGCGGGGCGACTGAGCTCCATTTGAATCGATCTTGATCCCTCCTGTTTAAAACGAGAGATCTATCTCTTCAATCCAATGGCGACATCTTCGTCTCCGTTCGATGACGAAACGGACAAGGATTTCTTCGATGGAGGGTGAGAAGAACACACAATTGAACATTGGAGGTGGTGGATACAATTGATTTTTAGGGGGGTGACAGAGACAACGAGGGAGATCCGTTGATTTGGAAGAAGGGTAATTTGGAAATTCAGCTAAAAGATAATACCAAACCCAATTCATAGCAGGCTCATAGCTACGAGTAGAATTAGTTTAAAACCATAAAAAGATCCGAAGGAACATAATAAACAAAAAATTTCTTCTACGAGTAGAATTAGTCACGGAAACAAAAATTATTTCATTAAAGAAAGATCCGAAGGAGATCCGAAGGAACATCATTACTTTAAAACCATAAAAAAGGCTATATCGATTTTCTTCTATTTTCTCAACTAGCAAAAAATGGATTGAAAATATATGGATAAATTGGAACATACAATGGCCCTGTAGAGATGCATCCTACAGTCGAGCATACGTAGAATCATTTCATAGGATCTTGCATGGTGTTTTTCCACAATGCAAAACCATATAAAAAGCTGCAAGGATTCAAGTGCAAAATTACAACATTCCAAAGAAATCAAGCCAAATACGCTCTGCGCTCTACCATGCGATGCATCCTACATGGACAATGTAAACCTCATTTACTCATTAAATTTTAAAATACATTAAAAATGAGATTGCAGAAACCGCATAACATGAAAGCATAACATGAAAGCGATACATCAGAGAACACCAGACGAGAACTAAACATAATCAAACAAGCATTCACCAAGCATAAAAGAGTTCGATGACTAGTCGTCCAAGTTAATTCGCCGGGTCGTTACAATGCTTAAAAGGGAAGAACAAGGGGCGAGTGGCTAGGGCTTAGTTGGGGTTGAAGCCACCACAGAGCTGGGACTTGCAACCGTGACCCTAATAAATCCAACACAAAAAATACAGTCAATGCATACAAACAACAAACTACACAACTTTATACTGCAATGCAACCAATGTAACAAACAAGCTCATTGCAGACACTGGGTGCATCAGATCCGTCTTCAAATGATATCCAAGGAAACGTGCGGGGAAACAAGGAGGATGACAATACATATCAAGAAACATAGCTTCCATAAATCATTATATGAATCTGACCAAAACAGAGTATAAAAGGCATTGAAACAAATAGGTTTAATTACTTGAATAATTATAGGTTGGGTTAAACAAATACAAAGGAGCAAGTCATTTAATGAAAGAAAAAGAAGACGGTGACTGGACCTAAAACCTAACAAGATATAATTATATAGGTTGGGTTAAACAACAAAATAAACCTTATGAAATCTTAATAAGGTGACTGACCTAAAACCTAACAAGATATAATTATATAGGTTGGGTTAAACAACAAAATAAACCTTATGAAATCTTAATAAGCAGCATCGATGAGTTCTCGACATGAAGCAAAATGCAATTCTATGTCACATATAAAGCCAAGAGAAAAAAAAACTTTGGCTTACATACTGAAAAGGAAAAGAATAATTATTAAAACGGTATTAATATGTTATATATCTTTATGCACCTTTGCTAAAGGTGAGGCAACAATGTCACTTAACGAAAGCTAGCTAGTGACCCCAATAATACAGTTTAACGAAAGCTAGCTAGTGACCCCAATAATACAGTTTAACGAAAGCTAGCTAGTGACCCCAATAATACAGTTTATAGAAAGCTAGCTAGTGACCCCAATAATACAGTTTATAAAAGGCAACGGGGGAATAATGATCCACAATAATGAATGCTAAAACTTGGGTATTCCCACTAAGCATACAGAATTTAGAGTCGACATGTGAAGCATTTTCTTAAAACCAGGGACCAGAACCAGGAAAGCTATATAACTTGAGCAGCTTTTTAGAATAAGAATTAGAAAAGCTAATATGCAAGTATCAAGACCAACCAAACATGCTTTTATCAGCTAAACACATGTCAGAAATTTCAATCAAAGATACAAGTATACATAAATAGATAATCAACACAATGGACTGCACTATATATAAAATATAATGTAGTTCAACAAAGATTATATTTACCAACATACTAATATGTTAAAAAAAACCTCAAAAATGATTTACAAATAAATAAAATCTATTGTGGTAGCAATCAGGAACTCAGGTCGGGTCTTGCATATTGTTTTAAAAAAATTATACCCAACCAGCAAATTCAATCCTAAACCCAAAGCAACTGAATATTATATGCCTAATGACTCATTCAATAGACAATTCAGGTTTTAACAGGTTTCATGGTTTTTGCCCAATATTTGTTAGTAGAGCTATCCACAGATATGATATGGATGGTCACAATCACCTTGTACTAACATTTTTCTAAACGAGCAATACTTTTCCTACCCATTTGAAATCCTGCCAAAATCTACCCAAGAGGCAAAACGGTAGGACCTAAACCACCTAGGTAATAGTGTCAAACAGGTAAGCCCAAGGTGAGTGTCTTTTGGTAGATTTTGGTAGAAATTTTAAATGGGCAGGATAAACATTTTTCTTAACTAATTAAGAGAGAAACACATGAATATAATCTCAGTTGAGTTGAGATGATATCACTAAACATTTAGTCAACAAGTCCCATTCTTCAAACAGTGGTTGAGATGGCTGTAAATCTCAATACACAATAGAACAGTTATTAACCTTAACATGATAAATATCTACATCGGGTAGAAGAATGGACGGATATCAGGTACAGGATAGATGGATTACAAATGCAGGCCGGGATTGAATAAGGTTCAGGCACTCAAACCTGACTAAAAAATTTATTAAGCTGAAAAAGAACTGATTTTTTAAGCATAAAAACCCCTTTAATACAAGTTGGAGGGTGTTCGGTTTGGGTCAAACAGAACCCAACTTTCACTTTAGCAGCGTTAAAGCAAATGAATAGAGCCTAAGTAGCAACAGTGTAGCATAATTAACCACCACATAACAAAATTTTGATGGCTGGTTATGATATATGTAAGGTTTATGTTGCATTTCATCACAAAGTAATAATCGCAAAAAATTAATTGATTCTTAAATCTGTATGCACAAATTTAAATTCTACATTTCTAAAAATGCCAAATGCTATGATAAAAATCCTACACTAAGCTCACAATAATCAGAAGAACATCAACACATATATCCATCATAAGCAAGTAATAACAAAATAGCCAATCTCAACAAAGGCAACCAAACTTTAATAACCAAATTACCAAATCTCCAGTTTAAAAAGAGGGTTAGAGATATCCATCTCACAACAAGCTGCAAACTAATTTTATAAAAAAAACACAACATTTAATCTAAAATCCATATAAAAGACTAAAGATAACCAAGACATTAGAGTTTTAATGGGTTAGAAAAAGATCTTTCACCATTATCTCTCCATTCAAGCAGCTTTGGGGCACTCCCTCGCGAAATGGCCAGACTCCCCACAGTTGTAGCAAGAGCCGCCGCCGCCGCCGCCGCCGCCGCCGCCATACCTTCCTCCACTGCCGCCGCTGCTATACCTCCCTCCGCCACCGCCGCCACCCTGGCTGCAGTCCCTCGCCATGTGCCCACTCTCGCCACAAGTGTAGCAAGCGCGATCACCACCACCTCCACCACCATAACCGCCTCCGCCGCCACCATAACCGCCTCCGCCTCCGCCATAACCGCCGCCGCCGCCGTCGCTATAACCGCCGCCGCCACGGCTTCCACCTCTTCCACCGCCCCCACCATAACTGATGCCGCCTCTCCCGCCACGACCGCCGCCGCCATACCCGCCGCCGCCGTATCCTCCGCCGCCGCCGCCGCGGGATCCGCTGTCGCCGCCGCCCTGGAGGGAACCGCCGTCGGGGCCGGTGACGTCGACGGCCTTGGTGCGGCCGTCGTCGCCCTCGCCGACGGCGAACTCGACGGCCTCGCCCTCGGAGAGGGAGCGGTAGCCCTCGGACTTGATGGAGGACTGGTGGACGAAGAGGTCCTCCCTGCCGTCGTCGGGGCTGATGAAGCCGAAGCCCTTGGTGCCGTTGAACCACTTCACAGTCCCTTTCAGGCGATCGTTCGACTGCGCCATTGGATCTAGGGTTTTGATGAGGAAACCCTAGGGTTTGAGAGGAAATGGAGAGAAAAGGGACTGCGTGAGATTAAAACCGTAGGGCTTGAGATATTATGATGAGGGGCTATTTAAAGGGGAATGGACGGTGGAGATGGGGTTAGGGAGAAGGTGAGCCGTTGGGCTTGAGATATTTTTTTGGCCTTTTTGGGAGTGGAGAATTTGAATATTTTTGAAAATTTGTTGATTCTCCTTGATGAGATTTAATGAAATTTTCATAGGTAATAAAAATAGATGTTGACCAAAATTTATGGGAATATAATTGATATTTCTTATTCTTTTCGCTATAATAAAAACAGAACTATCCTCTGATTCAAAAACTTTGAAAATGAGATATACTAACAAATATCCGAAAGAAATAAAGCGAATTGCAAGAAGCTGGCATAAACTAGGACATGTTGGTCCTCATGCTCCAACACCTAAATGTAATTAAAAATATCTTATGCTTTCTATGCTATTTGATAATATATATAAAGGCGTAAAAGGTTTTTTTGTTGGGAGGGAAACCATTGATTGTACAAGCAATCTGATGAAAGCATAGGTTTTTTTTGAAATATTACAAATTTAAAAATTAATTATTAAAATAGGGGGGTTAAATTTAAAATTATCAAAATACGGCGGTTTCGCCCCCCAACCCCACCCCACCCCCAACCCAGAATAGGGGGCGGGCGGGTTCCTGGAACCCGCCCCCTATACAATAATATAGAGGGCGGGTTCCTAGAAGCTGCCCTCAATACTATTGTATAGGGGGCGGGTTCTAGGAACCCGCCCCTATATAATTATATTAATTTTAATATTTAAATTATTAATTATATAATTATAATTATAATTATATAATTATAAAATTATGATTATGATTATAATTATAATTATAATTATAATTATAATTATAATTATTTTTAAAAAAAATTAAAAATAAATAAACGTAAAAAATATTTAAATAAAATAATAAAATTTTATTATATCAATATTTTTTACAGAATGAATCCGTCAAAATTTATAATACGAAAAAATCCAATCTGATTTCTATCTCGACGGTCAAATTTATAATATCAAAATGAATCCGTCAAATTTACAATATAAAAAAATCCTATCTGTTTGTAAAATGTAAATAACTATCGTTTTCGTTTTCCTTTTCTCTTTCCCTTATGAAATCTGAGGAGGCTTGACATAAACCTATATCTCCTGGGATGACTGGAGGACCCATCCGTTTCTTGGGTAGATGGCGGCAGCGGCGGCGTCTGCTCTTCTGTTTCGGCTTCGGCTTCGGCTTTAGCTTCGTCTTCAGCAGCATCTTGGACATGCTGTTGTTCCGCAAATCCTGAACCTGAATGTGGGACAGGTGTCAGATATGTGCCGCCTCCCAACAACTGCATGTAGGACCATAAATCTGTGTCCCAACTGGGCAGTTGTAGCGAAGAACCTGTCCCGGTTTCATGCAGCTGCTGTTGCACAAAACCTTGGCCCCATGGCTGCGCAAATCCTGACCCCTAAGATTGCTGTTGTTGCGCAAAACCTGACCCCCAAGACGACTGTTCTGCAAAACCTGACCCCCAAGACTGGTGTTGTTGCGCTTGTCCGGTATGCCAGGGTTGCTGCTGACGGTATGGTGATCCAAACCACTGATCCTGCTGCGCTGGATTTCCGTGATGCTGCGGCTCTGGTGCCGGCTCATGCTGCGGCTCTGGTGCCGGTTCATACTGCTGCTCCGGTACCGGCTGATACTGCTGCTCTAGTGCCGGCGATAAATGTTGAGAAATATTATATGAACCGAATACACCACCAATTAATTGGTCTGTACTTGAAAATAGAGCCTGAGTTGCCGGACCAGCATCAGTCGGGTATGGTTCCTGCACCATTGTTTGTACGAGATGCAACCCA
Organism: Agapanthus africanus; assembly: GCA_030015575.1. Taxonomy (NCBI): domain Eukaryota; kingdom Viridiplantae; phylum Streptophyta; class Magnoliopsida; order Asparagales; family Amaryllidaceae; genus Agapanthus; species Agapanthus africanus. Next base: position 317,647,207 of record CM057338.1, on the reverse strand, counting down.
CGAGCCTGTCGTTACATTAGAAATAAGAAATAAGTATTGACTCATACCGCCGGATGTTAAAAAGTAATATAATATAAAGAATTCAACCTACCAAATCTCGTTCCATGTGGCCTCTAGGCTCGTACCGCGAGATGTTTGGGAAGTTGTTAGGGGGAGTAAAAAGATATCTTATGGTGACACGCTTATACCACTGTAGATATACTTTGGTAGCGTCGGCGGCTATTTGGTCACCTATTTGCTGTAAGGCAATATTACGCTGCCTATCCTCCCATCTCAGCAAATATTGATGATGATACTCCCTCCAATCACGCTCCGCCTTTCCTCCTCGCATGTCTCCCTCTATTGTCATAGGCGAAGGTGGCGGGACATGAATATGTTGCGATCTATCAAACTGTCGCAACACCCGGTCCGGGAGGTGCATGACAACGACATTAATGCAGAGGAGTGGGCATCGAGCTCGCCAAACCGGCTCTCGTTCGATACAGATGCCCGGTAATCTTTGCAGACGATCTGCTGTATAAGGCGTCCACATGAACTGCACAAATAACATAGTACAAAAATTGTGATTAAGGTATTTCAAAATTTTAAAACAAACTTAATTACCTAAGTTATGGTTACCTGAGTCGCCTCCATGCGATCCAACTCATCTCTATAGTACCTAAGTACTCGACGAGAAACCTTATACGCTTTCTTCCCATTCCACCAACAGCCGAGCTGCTTTTCAGGGGTATCCAAGCCAGTTATTTTAACTCGATCCGGTCTTCCTATATACATATGCTCCCATGACCAGATCTATAAATAAAGTTTCAGATGATAAGAGAGAAAACCAATATTATAATTTTGCAAATTTCTAGCTGTGAAAAATAAGGAATTTACCTGAAGTAATATAATGCATCCACAAATTTTATTCTTCGTTGGAGCACATGCCTTATCGAGTTCCTTATAAAGAAAGGCCAGGACCCCTGCTCTCCAAGTATATTGGCTACACATAAAAATCCGTAAGGAAGCCAAGGTATAACGGATGGACATGCGTTGCCGATTGGTCCGGCATCAACCAAGAACCGATCATGTACAGAATGTAGGCACGTGCATGTCTATCCAAGACTTCATCGGTAGCTTCATCAGGGATATTACTAAATGTATTTTTTAGCCAGTTTAAACTGATCTTATACCCCTTACTGTAGCCTCCTGGTGCCTGATATTAGCATTTTTTGTGAAATATTAAAGCTAGAAATAATGTACAACATGCAATAGGTACACTAAAGAGGGGAATCAAAATGAATTTTTTTACCTGTCCGAGAACAGACTCGGCATATGTATCCCAGTATGGGTGGTCAGTATCTGGACCAACAATTTTTCCTCTGACCAATCCAAGCCTATTGACCCGTAAACCGAGTAAGAGGCCAATATCCTGGAGTGTGATAGTGGTCTCACCCCATCTTAAATGAAAAGTGTGGGTCTCTTTTCTCCAGCGCTCAACTAGAGAGTTAACGAGGGCGTGGTCGATTTGGATATGACGAAGCAATGAAGCTTCATAAAATCCGGCCCGTCGAAACCGCTGGGTTATTCGTTGGTCGGTAACTATCCATTTGTCTGAACTATGGGTGACGACGGTGAGATTATCTCCATCCTGCAAAATTAAATAATGTTATTTTCAACTATTAGAATTAAAAGAAAGGGGTAATTAAAAAAAATTACTAAGTTTAGAATATTTCCTCTCCGTGTAATATATTAAAAGATCTGTGTTCGTTTTGATGAACGAGCAGAGATTTGTCGAATGGTTGATTCTCCATTGAGACGATTTTAGATATGAGAAGAGACAGAGTTAATTTAACGAAAGAGTTAATTTGATGAAAGGCACATTGGAGGGGGGTGGGTTTTATAGGGAAAGGAGGGCGGGTTCCTGAAACCCGCCCTCTTTAACGATACATCAGTATTGTCAAATCAGTTTTTCTATTGTCAAATCAGTAGAAGAGAGCGGGTTCCAGGAACCCGCCCTCTTCAATAATTATGTTTATGGTATCAAATCAGTTTTTTATATATATTTTTAATATTCTGTTTATTAAAACAAAGAGGGCGGGTTATTAAAACCCGCCCTCTTCAATAATTATATTATATTACGTTGTGTCACATCACTTTGTTTTGTCTGTTCCCATCATTGTTTGTCTGTTGTCCATTTGCAGAAGGAAGAGGGCGGGTTCTAATAATCCGCCCTCTTCAATAATTATATGTGTCACATCTTTTTTGTCTGTGTGTTGTACCATCATTTTTGTCGTTTGCAGAAGGAAGAGGGCGGGTTATTAGAACCCGCCCTCTTCAATAATTAGCCTCCCTCATATCCTATAAATAGCTCTCTGCTATACAACTCACCATCCATTTACGCTCTATCCTATACACAACTTACTCTCTGCTATACAACTCACCATCCATTTACGCTCTATCTTATACACAACTTATTTTGTGTAAGTGTGAAGTCCAGGAAGAAGGTCAAGTTCAGTACCATCGTTTGGAAGGAGGAGCTGCTGGATAGGATCAAGACGGAACAGTTCACAGAGTATTGGAGGCAAGCCAATCTTTTCTAGCATCTTCCCAATTATATATACCAGGATCCTAGAGAGAAAGATCAACAAATATAGACTTCGAAAACAGTTCACAAAGTATTTGTTTTATGATTCCTTTTCTTCCAGAACAATTTTTGATATTCAATGTTCTTCTGCAAAAAAAAAAAGTAATATTAATTAAAATTTAATGTCCTTCCATATTCATGCTTTCGCTAATTCTAAATGAAGAAAATGATGTGAGCAAACATACATATCAAGACCACCATAGAAAAGGATGTAAGCAAACATACTAATTCTAAACGAAGAAAAAAAATTAATAAAAAGTTCCACTAATTATTCAAAATAGATACAAGATTATCAAACTGTTAAGTGTAGAAATCCAACCATTTTTTGTTATGAGGCGATTCATCTAGACATATACAAATCCGATTATTTAGTATCTTTTGCCGAAGCAAAGATGGACCATATAATCTATAAATCTTTGGCATAAGCTAGCAAAACTGGTATTTTGAAGTCACTTTGTTGGAGATTTTGATGGAGAGAAGATTATTTTGCTAAGAAATGTAGTTGCAAGAAATAGTCGTTTGGACTTACTTTCGGTGTTAGAGCCAGTCCATCCCTCTTTCAACTATTTCATTTAATCGTAAATTTATCCTGCTTATTTGAAGTATATCAACGCAAACTTATTGCAAGTTTCTTTTTTGCGCAATCCTGCCTTGATATTGTTTGATGCAGATTATGGCAAGTTCAAGTTTATTTGTTGTATGTAAATACGATGGCCGGATTATCACAAGTGCACAAGGTCCCGAGTATATGGGCGGGTCCGTAAGAATCATGCGATTAGAACCATCAATGACTTTTAATGAACTAGAGAATAAAGTGTTCAGAATCACGAAATACGATCCCCGTGAAATTAGGGTTAAGTTAAGTTGTATATGGCCTATGTTTAGTGGAAATGCATTGGTTGAAATTATAGACGATACATCAATATCTTCGATGATAGATTTCGGTCTGTCAAACACCCAGCATTCTTTTGAACTTTTGGTTCAGAAGGACCAATTGGAAGTATCAGATGTCCCTCCAACGGGTAATTTCTGTAAGTCGATGTGCAACACCCCACGACTTGCGGGGAAGCGGAAATATGAAAAACGATCTTGTTCTTTGCTTAAACATCGACTAACCGCATGAATCGAAGCTAAACGATAACTAACAACTATCATAGAAGTTCTAAACTACTATGTGAAGTGATTATACCTAAAGAACCGTGTCCTTCGTCTTTACGTTCTTCACCTCCTCCTCGGCCTTCTCCAAGTACTAGACGATCCACCCGAGAGTTTTGCTTCAAGTTTTACCTCAAACTAGAAGTAACTAGGTTTCTTAAAGTGCTAATCTAAGTAACCTAGGTGATATAGAGAAGGGTTATGGATTAAGTAGTCTAATCTAATCTTTGATCTCAACACATGAGAGGGGAGGATTAGGGTTTGAAGAGAGAGAGCTTGAGGAGAGAGAAGGGGAACATAAGAATGAGATGAGATAATGATCTATCATAATATATATCAAGTATTATCATTTATCCAATAAAAGAAAATAAAGGATTTACAACCATGCTTGATAAATATCAAAGGGTGATTCATCTCCATGAGTCATTAAGCATTTATGATGCATTAATGACATGGATGAATCACTCATATGACTCACTAATCTCATTTAATGCATATGACACCTACACCCACAAGTCATCATCTTCTAGAAGCTTCTCGTAAAATTACGAGAACGCCCCTCCTATCCGTGAAAACACGGAAAAACTTTAGACTGTATAAATCCAATATCCCGATACTAGAATCTGGCTTAAACCAAAGCCGACTAGTAAAAACTGTCCGAAAGTCGTACGTGCGTAAACACACGTATGCGTCCGAACCCTTATCGTAAAACCATACGACCTCTATATCGTTTCTCCTGGAGCAGGAAAACTCTCTGTGTGGGACTCTAATGACTCGACTACTACGCTGGCAGTGGGTTTAACCACAGACCGCAAGCGGCACTAGCTGTACGTAACGGTCCCCAGGTAGATGTCGATAAGAAGGCCAATGAGGAAACCCATCCGAACTCCTACTGAGCCTGATGTGACAATCTCTGTACAGTCTGGTCTGTTCGTCTAAGACTATCGCATATCGGGCCTAGGGGGCGGCAAGCGTCAGTCCCCAAATAGCGGTATAAATCGTGTCGGAGCGAAGCCCATTACACCCTGAGAAACTACTGGAACCTACCAGCAAATCTCGCTTGCCCTGGCCAGGGACTTTCCGTAATGGCTCTCTGACACAGCGCGATATCAACTCCCAATACCAGGAGAGACGAATCCTGTCTAACCGCCACTGCCTCCAAGCGCTCGGGACTGCACCCAACTGCTACCTGTTTGCACGACTCCTTTGAGCCGTGGTAGGGTAGCAATCTAAGAACAGTGGGACACACTCGAGGCGAAGTAGCAGTGTCAAGTCTGCGGACTATGCTGTACTCATGTCACCTGGGAACTGTTAACTGACGACTGGTATAAAACCCAATCAATAGTTCCCTGCGAGTCCTGTCCGGTGTACCCGTAACTCAACGAGCACCTGTATACTATCTCCAGTACGACGTACTGACGGCTGTGGGACAGACCATCTCCCCAACTGGGATGAGAAGCGTACACACTAGTCTACTCCGGAGTATCGATGCCCTGTCTCGATAATCCTATGACTAGGGACCTGAATAAGGATGTGCTTGTAGACTACCTAGCCCCCACTAGTGTGACTGCCATCACAACGCTGGTAGTCAAGCAAGATCCTAAGAGCTCTATCAATACGTATACTCACATATTAAGATAGAAAAACCAAGTAGCATACTACCATGTTTAGCAAGACTGTTATATACATGTGAATATCCCAAGCTTCCATTAAGTAATATACAAACTAGTATGATACAATAATGGCCCCTAGGGCATATACACTAACAATCTCCCACTTGCACTAGGGCCATGTACTGGCGTATCGAAGACCGATGATCTCGAGTAGCCTCTCGAACCGAATCTGAGGTTGAATGGATCAGCAATGTTCTCTTCAGTAGCAACTCTCCGAACCTCAATCTCCCGACGATCAACGATCTCCCTGATCAGGTGATACCGCCTCAAGATGTGTCTGGACTTCTGATGGGATCTTGGTTCCTTCGCTAAAGCTATAGCTCCGTTGTTGTTGCAATACAGAGGTATTGGATCAACTATGGTAGGAACCACCTGAAGTTCTGTTAGGAACTTCTTCATCCAGACTGCTTCTTTTGCGGCATCGCAAGCAGCAATATACTCCGCTTCCATCGTCGAGTCAGCAACGGTGTCCTGCTTAGAGCTCTTCCAGCACACCGCCCCTCCATTGAGGGTAAATACATAACCCGACATGGACTTGGAATCGTCCTTATCACTCTGGAAGCCAGAATCAGCAAATGCCTCTAACTTGAGGTCTTTTCCGCCGTAAACCAAGAACATCTCCTTAGTCCTTCTCAAGTACTTGAGAATATTCTTTACTGCTATCCAGTGATTCACCCCTGGGTTTGACTGATACCGGCTTACCACGCTCAGTGCGTAAGCTACATCTGGTCCGGTGCACAACATCGCATACATTATAGAGCCTACCGCAGAAGCGTAGGGTATAATAGACATGCGTTCCCTTTCCAAATCAGTCTTGGGAGACATCTCTTTGGAGAGGGTGATTCCGTAACAAGCCGGTAGATTACCGCGCTTAGAATCTTCCATACTAAATCTTTTCAGTATGGTGTTGATATACCTGGACTGCGAAAGTCCCAACATCCTCTTGGATCTATCACGATAGATCAGGATCCCCAGAATGTATGAGGCATCACCCAGGTCTTTCATGGAGAACCTGTGTGACAAGAATCCTTTGACAGATTGTAGCATAGGAATGTCATTTCCTATCAATAGAATGTCATCCACGTACAAGACGAGGAATACGACACTTCTGGCCACAACTTTACTATATATACATGGTTCATCTGGATTTTTGATAAAGTCATATTCTTTGACTGTTTCATCAAAACAGATGTTCCAACTCCACGATGCTTGCTTTAGTCCATAAATGGACTTAAGCAACTTGCATACTCTACCGCTGCTCCCACTCTGATTGAAACCTTCTGGCTGATCCATATAGACGCACTCTTCTAAATTACCATTCAGAAAAGCCGTCTTTACGCCCATCTGCCAGATTTCATAATCATGGAAGGCAGCAATAGCAAGAAGGACCCGAATGGATTTGAGCATAGCCACTGGAGAAAAAGTCTCGTCATAGTCCAAACCAGGTCTTTGACGAAAACCCTTTGCAACAAGTCTAGCCTTATAGGTTTCCACCTGTCCATCTACACCAATCTTTTTCTTGAAGATCCATTTGCATCCTATGGGTTTTACCCCATCTGGAGCAAAGTCCAAAGTCCATACTTTGTTGGTGTACATTGACTCCATTTCGGTCCGCATTGCATCTAGCCATCATACCGAGTCACCGCTCTGGATGGCCTGCTGAAAGCTAGTAGGTTCATCATCATCAATGATGCAATCCTCTCTATCCCCGTCTATGAGAAAACCATAGTATCTCTCAGGTGGATGAGACGGCCTACTACTCCTGCGGAGGGGTGCGGGAATGTTCTGTTCTTCTTGAACTTCTGGTTCTACCAAATTTTCAGTAGTAGTTTGTGGTTCTGGAATTTCATCCAGTTCTATTTCGCTCCCACTTGTTTCCTTTTCTAAAAACTGATATTCTAGAAAATGGGCATTACGAGAAACAAAAACCTTTTGTTCCTCTGCGTAATAGAACAGATACCCCTTGGAGTTCTTTGGATATCCCACAAACTGACATTTTACTGATCGTGCCTCGAGCTTGTCCACATGCTGCTTTTTAACAAAAGCTGGACATCCCCATATCTTTACATACTGCAGATAGGGTTTCTTCCCACTCCACATCTGATATGGTGTGATAGGCATAGTCTTTGTAGGAACCATGTTCAAAAGATATACCGCTGATTCTAGCGCATAACCCCAGAAAGATCGCGGTAACTCAGCATTACTCATCATGGATCGTACCATATCCAATAGGGTTCGATTCCGTCTCTCCGATACACCATTATGCTGTGGAGTGTATGGAGGAGTAAGCTGAGAGAGAATTCCTTTTTCTTTTAGGTAACCTAGGAACTCGGCACTTAAGTATTTACCACCTCGATCAGATCTTAGTGTCTTGATATTTTTGCCGGTTTGGTTTTCTACTTCATTCTTATACTCCTGGAATTTTTCAAAAGCCTCGGATTTATGTTTCATCAGATAAATGAATCCGTACCTTGAATAATCATCCGTAAAAGTAATGAAATAGGAAAAACCATCTCTTGCATGTGTAGACATTGGACCGCATACATCGCTGTGTACGAGTCCTAAGAGCTCGCTCACTCTTACTCCATGTCCAGTGAATATAGTCTTTGTCATCTTTCCTTTGAGACATGATTCACAAGTGGCATAAGTTTGATATTCGAATGAGTCCAAATATCCTTCTCTATGTAACTTAGTTAACCTTATCTCATTGATGTGACCTAGTCTATAATGCCATAAGAAAGCCTTATTTAAATCTGGAGACTTTCTTTTTAGTGTGTTCTGGACATTGAAAATCTGGAGTTGGTTTAAGACATATATACCGTTATTCAGTGTACCGGACCTAATCAAACCATGATTAAGGTGGATGTTAACAGCATCGCTTACAAACGTGAAATCATAACCTTTATTTGATAACAAGGAAACTGATATGATATTACACGTTAAACTGGGTACACAAAAACAGTTATGTAAAACCAAAATATGTCCACTCGTCAATCCCAGGTGATAATCCCCGACGGACATAGCTCCCACGCTAGCTCCGTTAGCAACCTTTAGGGTCATATCACCTTCCTTCAGCACTCTACGGTTTCTCAGTACCTGCAATGAATTGCATATATGAGATTCTGATCCGGTATCCAATACCCAGGAAGTAGAGTTGATTGACAAACGATTCTCAATTATAAACACACCTGAAGTTGAAGCCACAGCTTGCTTCGGTCCTTGGTTCTTGGCGTTCCACGCCTTGCAATTCTTCTTCCAGTGCCCTTTCCTATGACAATGGAAGCACTCATCCTGCGCCACTACTGGCACTGCAATCTTTTTCTTTCCCTTCGTTCCCACCTTACTAACACCTCCTCCAGGTCTGGTGGCGGCCTTCTTCTTCCTTCCTTTGGCCCTAGCCTTGTACCTGGAAGAAGAAGCACCGCTAACAAATATAGCGGGTGTTTCCCTTGCCTTCTGCAAGGTGCCCTCTGCACTCCTCAACATGTTAAGGAGTTCCGGAAGTTCAACTTCTTTTCTTTGAATGTTGAAATTCAGAATAAACTGGGCGTAGGTGGGAGGAAGGGACTGGAGAATAAGGTCTGTATAGAGCTCATTATCCAAAGTCGTCCCAAGATCTGCGAGCTCTTCTATATAGCCTATCATCTTTAGGACATGTTCTCCTACCGATGATCCGACGGCCAACCTCGCTCGAAACAAGTTCTTTGAGGTCTCGTATCTTGCTATACGAGATTGCTCCCCATACAGATCTTTTGTATGGAGAAATATGGATTCAAGATTCATATCCTCGTGCCTCCTCTGATGTTCATTGTTCATCGAGGCAAGCACGATGCACTTGGCCTTCGCGCAATCTAACTCCCAGGTTTTGCGGATTTCCTTATCCGCATTACTGGATTTGGGACCTGGGACTGCAGGTGCCTTAGCGGTGAGGACGTACCCCAATTTGTCATAGGTCAAAGCCATTTTGACATTCCGCAGCCAATCTTTATAGTTTGGCCCTGTCAGTATATTTTTCTCTAAAAGTAACTTAAGTCCAGTCATTTTCAGGGTCGCTGCAATTAGGAGAGAGAGAAGAAAACACTTTAGCATGATGCTCTTGCAAGTTTAGAGTGGTTTTTAGTTTATCCAAACTGGATGGCTCCCACTGTTTCTCGAATCCTTCCCCAAACCATAAAAGAAGAATTAGCCAGGACTATTCTCACCGTACAATACTTGCTTAACCGTTCAGCCAGGCCAGTGTCGATACTTCGAGGGAGGTTTTCCAACGCTTTCGCGAAGTTCCTTAATTAAATAACCTCTTTTCTCTGGGGGCGTAGCCCCGCTGACACCTTTCTCGACACCTACTTGGTTTATAGCATTGATCGTTAAGTGACGAATATCCTGATAAGTAGCATATACTCACAGTAGGATCGGAATCCAAATATCATCGTATGATAATGTTGAAGGTATCCTACCAACATTCATCAAACTCCAAATGGTATGCATTTCTTTGCAAATTTCAGTTTCTTTAGAAATTCCCGATATATATTTTTGCCCCATGCTCTTATGACCTTGGCGTTGGTCAAAATATTATAAGTCACATGTCAAGTTCTACCCATCATTATCTTGTTAATTTGAACCCATCCGTATATATCCTTGACGTTGGCCAAAATGATAATACGACTGTCCCAAATTAACTCATCTATCTATGCAACAAATGAATACCCAGCAGCTACCAAACACTATGCCTTGGCGTTGGTCAAAATACATAGCTTGAATACTACTGAATACCCAAATGAAATGACGGAGGGCTACGAATGGTTTTGGCGAAACTGTGAACATAGTGAACTTGATATAATCGAAGGAACCTGATAACTTTTAAAAGGAGTGGTTAAAGCTCCGCAGTTAAAAAATATCTTCTGTTTAAAAATAACTGAGTGGTTTCTTTTAAATTGTTCCAACGATTAAACTTTGGTTTATTTTCTTTGCATTAATAATAATGCGTCCCATCATTAACTTATCATTGCAGAAAACAACGAAAATACAACGTCCTCTTATGCCATCCGCATTCACCACTGGGTCCCGTCATCACCCATTAGGTTACTTAACTAACGACAGAGCGGAGGCTGGGCTAGCGCGGGTGTAAAACATAAGTGACGTTTAAATAGCTATCATATATAGATATTGTACATTCGTCAGTGGCAATAATAGGCATTCCAGATCTCAGATGAACAATATTGGATATACAAGCAATCCGTGTTTGTTTTGAGCCTGCAACAAAAGACGGATTACACAGTTGTGATGAATAGCCATTACCCCACCCTAAACCCCTACGGGTACGGCAAACTACCCGCCAAGTACCCGAAGTGAAGCGGTCTCCCTCAATAAAGTGAGTAGGCCACTAAACACTTCAAAGTACCCGGTGGTTTGTGCACCCCACCTTGGGTCTGTCCTAGGAGCAAAAACAGTAAAATGAAATAATACAACGGTGGCTACAACCGCAACCTGGATGTGCCCCGCAAAATAATATTACAACATATTACAATTATATTGAATGAATGAATATAACAACCCATCTCAAACCTCGGCTAATCATCACAACAGTCCAATACAGTTCACAACCACAAGCAGTTAAAACTATTACAGAAATGTGCAACCCCCTGCCAACCGACATACTAGCAGTTAGGGGAGGTTTATGAACACATTATACAATCACAGATATAATCATATTAGCAAACATCGTAAATTTTGATCGAGCAAAACACTTTAGATTCTACTGCAAAACTTTTCTGTGCACCTGAGATATTAGCAGAAAATAAAATATCCAGAAATATCACTGTTAACACACAGGGGTTACTGAAGAAATTTGGGCCGACTCGGGCCTAACTCGGCCGCGGATCCGCGGCGGATCGCATGGATCCGCCGTGGTTCCGCGGTGAGTTAGCCGAGTTAGCAGTCCAAATTTCTGCAGTAGCCCTATAATTCCTTGCTTGTTATTCTGCAGGTCCCTGAAAAATTTTTAGGGCCTGTTTTAAATTCGACAGAAACTGTGTTAAATCGATGATTTTTCCGGTTCTTTTTGCGTTCGAAATTCTTACGACTTTGCTAATGAGTTAATTATTGTTTAGCGAGGCTCTGATACCACTGTAAGTCGATATGCAACACCCCACGACTTGCGGGGAAGCGGAAATATGAAAAACGATCTTGTTCTTTGCTTAAACATCGACTAACCGCATGAATCGAAGCTAAACGATAACTAACAACTATCATAGAAGTTCTAAACTACTATGTGAAGTGATTATACCTAAATAACCGTGTCCTTCGTCTTTACGTTCTTCACCTCCTCCTCGGCCTTTTCCAAGTACTAGACGATCCACCCGAGAGCTTTGCTTCAAGCTTTACCTCAAACTAGAAGTAACTAGGTTTCTTAAAGTGCTAATCTAAGTAACCTAGGTGATATAGAGAAGGGTTATGGATTAAGTATTCTAATCTAATCCTTGATCTCAACACATGAGAGGGGAGGATTAGGGTTTGAAGAGAGAGAGAGAGAGCTTGAGGAGAGAGAAGGTGAGCATAAGAATGAGATGAGATAATGATCTATCATAATATATATCAAGTATTATCATTTATCCAATAAAAGAAAATAAAGGATTTACAACCATGCTTGATAAATATTAAAGGGTGATTCATCTCCATGAGTCATTAAGCATTTATGATGCATTAATGACATGGATGAATCACTCATATGACTCACTAATCTCATTTAATGCATATGACACCTACAACCCCAAGTCATCATCTTCTAGAAGCTTCTCGTAAAATTACGAGAACGCCCCTCCTATCCGTGAAAACACGGAAAAAATTTAGACTATATAAATCCAATATCCCGATACTAGAATCTGGTTTAAACCAAAGCCGACTAGTAAAAACTGTCCGAAAGTCGTACGTGCGTAAACACACGTATGCGTCCGAACCCTTGTCGTAAAACCATACGACCTCTATATCGTTTCGCCTGGAGCAGGGAAACTCTCTGTGTGGGACTCTAATGACTCGACTACTACGCTGGCAGTGGGTTTAATCACAGACCGCAAGCGGCACTAGCTGTACGTAACGGTTCCCAGGTAGATGTCGATAAGAAGGCCGATGAGGAAACCCATCCGAACTCCTACTGAGCCTGATGTGACAATCTCCGTACAGTCCGGTCTGTTCGTCTAAGACTATCGCATATCGGGCCTAGGGGGCGGCAAGCGTCAGTCCCCAAATAGCGGTAGAAGTCGTGTCGGAGCGAAGCCCATTACACCCTGAGAAACTACTGGAACCTACCAGCAAATCTCGCTTGCCCTGGCCAGGGACTTTGTGTAATGGCTCTCTGACACAGCGCGATATCAACTCCCAATACCGGGAGAGACGAATCCTGTCTAACCGCCACTGCCTCCAAGCGCTCGGGACTGCATCCAACTGCTACCTGTTTGCACGACTCCTTTGAGCCGTGGTAAGGTAGCAATCTAAGAACAGTGGGACACACTCGAGGCAAAGTAGCAGTGTCAAGTCTGCGGACTATGCTATACTCATGTCACCTGGGAACTGTTAACTGACGACTGGTATAAAACCCAACCAACAGTTCCCTGCGAGTCCTGTCCGGTGTACCCGTAACCCAACGAGCACCTGTATACTATCTCCAGTACGACGTACTGCCGGCTGTGGGACAGACTGTTAGTTGTATGTATGCCCTAGAGGCCAGTATTGTACAGATGATATATATTATATTGGATGCTTGGACATATATAGAGATGACTTTCTTGCTCGATATGATAGTATGCTATCTGGTTGCTCTTTATCTTAACATGTACACTTGTCTCTTTAAACTGTCTTATAGTTACATGTTGGTAAAGCCCTTAGGATGTGTACTTGACTACCTGGACTATGATGCAGATCATACTAGTGGGGACATGGTAGTCCATAGGTACATCCTTCAAGGTCCCTAGTCGTGGGTGTATCGAGACGGGGCATCGATATACCAGAGTAGACTAGCGTATACGCTTCTCGACCCATGAGATGGGCGATGGATGATCCCATATCCATTGGTGTTTGACATCAGAGATGGTATACGGGTGCTCAGTGGAGACTGGGTACACTGGACGGACTCGTCGAGAACTCCCAGATGGTATTATACCTCACGTCAGATGGCAGTTCTCAGGTGACACTTGTACAGGTTAGTCTGTAGACCCGAGATCGTCATAGAGTCTTGTGTGATTCCCACTGTGCTTTGATCTCCACCTTACCATGTCCATGAGGGCGTGCAAAACGGTGGTCTTTCGGTACAGTCCCGAGTCATATGGAGGCAATGAGCGATAGGAGGGGTTTCGTCTCTCCCGGTATTGGGGGTTGATGTTGCGCTGTGCTCGATTGGCCGTAACAGGGAAGTCCCTGGCCAGGGCTGATCAGAGATCTGCTGGTAAGTGTTACCAGTAGTTCTCGACCCGTTATGAGCCTCACATCGGCACGACTTATCGGTTATTGGGGTCTGAGGTTTACCACCCCTAGACTTGATATGCGACATATCAGACGAACAGACCGGACTGTACGGTAAGTGTTACTGGTTGGATTCACAGGAGTGTGAGCGGGCTAGCTCGTCGATCTTCTGATCGCTCAATACCCGGATGGCCGTTACGTTTAGCAGACCGCTTGCGGCTTGTGGGTGCTTGATATGATCATCATCTGCTGCCGGCGTATTGACGAGTCTTTAGAGTCCTACACAGAGGTTTCCTGGCTCAAGCGAAACGAAATAGGAGCGCATATGAGATATGTGCAGGACCGAGAATAATGCGTGTATGTGATACCGTATTCCATTCTCGCGATGAATGTATCGATTGGTTATATGCGATATAACCTAGATATCGAATCAAGGATTGATTCGATAAGCCGATACATAGGATACTAGTCGGTTGTATGCGATATGACCGGATCGTTAAATCAAGTGTTGATTTAATGATTTAATGTATAATTATATATTTGATATATTACTTTGCATTAACTAGTACTGGTTCACTTTAAATGGATTTTCTCACTTGATGTGCAAGTTGTATATGTGATATACTTTTGTGCACATGTATGTATCATGTTTGATGATACTTGCTCATTTGGTTAAGTGTAAAGAATTAAACCTTGGTTAAGTAAATGGTTAGGGTTTTTATTTACTCATTCATTTATCTTTTTAATTTGGATTAAAAAGAAATTGCAAAAGAAAACAAAATGGTTGCTATCATTCTTGAAGCTTGTTGAAGCTTCATGAAGCTTTGACCAAAGTGACCATTTTGTCTTCATGCCTAACCCTAACCATTCATCTAACCTTAGTCAATTCTCTACACCTAACCATGGTTCATATTATGATAAGTATTCATTTCTTTTGCATTTTAAAAGAGAGACTCATCATATTCTATCTTCATCATCATCTTCTTCTTCAAGAAAAAGCTTGCCACCATTAATGGCATCTTGAGCAAAAGTGTGAGAAATCCAATTCTAAAGTGAACCCACCTCCTATTTCTTCACCCTCTACCTCTTGCCAAGTAGTATAGGGTGTTTTCTTCACAAGTTTTACAACTTGGTGAAGTTGGAGCTTGATCTTGTGTAACCTCGACGTAGATCATCTTCGGCATCGTAGCCGACGACTAGTCCGTTCATTTCTCCGATGATGCCGATGTTAGAGTCCGAGATCCGACTTGGACAGCGAGAGGATGACTACGTGCAGCTAAGGAAGTGGATAACCGGATCTACAAAGGTTGTAGCTTCTTAACTTTAGTTAAGTTGTTAACTAGTTTATCTTTTCGCCTAAAATTCTAGTTAACGACCCGTATTAGAGTTTCTCGGCACTCATAAAATTTGAAATTGGCATGGTTGATGCCTTGTGAGATCTCTTGAGAGTGCCTAGGAACCCTACACAGACCATCTCCCCAACTGGGATGAGAAGCGTACACACTAGTCCACTCTGGAGTATCGATGCCCTGTCTCGATAATCCTATGACTAAGGACCTGAATAAGGATGTGCTTGCAGACTACCCAGCCCCCACTAGTGTGACTGCCATTACAACGCTGGTAGTCAAGCAAGATCCTAAGAGCTCTATCAATACGTATACTCACATATTAAGATAGAAAAACCAAGTAGCATACTACCATGTTTAGCAAGACTGTTATATACATGTGAATATCCCAAGCTTCTATTAAGTAATATACAAACTAGTATGATACAATAATGGCCCCTAGGGCATATACACTAACAATTTCGATGGTAATGCTGGAGATAGTTCCTGAGGGTACGGTCACATGGTTAACGATGATACCGCCAGTCTCGATGGATATGACTATACACAACATTATTCAAACCTTCAAACTCATGGGTAAACATTTTATAAATCCATATTCAAACATTTTAGTAATACCAAGATACTAATATTCAAATATTTTATAAATCCATAAATCCAGGTTCTCCCAGTCGACTGCTGCAGTTACATGCACCCCAGAAGAACAACAAGGATTACCATACACAACCTTCTACAGGTAAATATATCTGAAACAAGTGATGATTTATTTAAAAAAATATTAAGGAATAATATTATAATAATAATTTATATACTAAACGCAGATTTTCCCACACCTCCGCATCATTCCAACACGATCCAAGTAGCGCATTCCAAGTATGTCCGTCCATATCTTTCCGGTCTTCTTACCCCGAACTATCCACATTACACCGACCACAACCATCATATATTGCACCCGAGCCTTATGTTGCTACGGGTGACATTGATATATGTGGCAGTGATGATGATGAAATCGGTGAAGGTCATCAGGGGGAGGATAGCGTGGAATATGCCGCTGGATTGAATGAGGCAGCATTCTTTGATGGTATGGTTGCGAATAATGATTTTGTCGAACTAGAAGATCCCGGTCTCGATCCGCTGGAAGATGATAGTTGGGTAGACTTAGCCGTGGCAGAAGTAAATACGACACCCTATTTGGAAGCGACAGCAGCAAGCGAAGATTGCGTCAGTGTCGGGGATTTGTTTCAGGAAAAAGGAGATCTTATTTGTAAGCTGAAGTCGTGGTCTATTCAGCAAAACGTTACATTTAAAACCGAAGAGTCAAATAAGACGTACTATACGGTGGTATGTACGAAAGCTCCTGAATGTAAGTGGAGATTGCATGCATGTTGTTCCAAAAGAGCCAAAGCTTGGAAGGTCACGAAATACAACCAAGAACATACTTGCATCAATTCTATTATGTTACAAGATCACCGGAATTGCACTTCATCTTACATTTGCTCGCTAATCATGCCACTAATCCGTACAGATGTGGCGATGACTCCCCGAGAGATACGGCTCTTGGTTAGCGGAGAGCATAAAATTCAGATTTCGTATGCGAAGGCATGGGATGCTCGTAGAAAGGCTTTATGCAAGATATTTGGGGACTGGGAAAGCTCGTACAGCTCACTAGTCCCTTTTATGGAAACCATGAAAGTATCAAATCCGGGGACCGTATACCGGTTAAAAACCACAGAAACAGACGTCGAAGGCTCTGTCAGGTTTCAAAGAATTTTCTGGTACTTTGGTCCATGCGCGGCTGGTTTCACACACTGTCGGCCGGTATTGTGCGTTGATGGTACGTATCTATACGGTAAGTACAGAGACTGCATGTTAATTGCTACAGGTGTTGATGCTAATAACGGTATATTTCCATTGGGATTTTCTATTGTCGAGGGTGAAAATACATCATCCTGGTCATGGATTTTTCGTCAACTCAAAAATATCCCATCTATTATTGATAAAACAGATTTATGCATCATATCTGATAGACACCTGGGAATACTAGCTGCAATGAGATCTATGTTTCCGACGACCCCACATAGGTTTTGCCTACGGCACTTCAGGTAAAATTTTGATAGAAAATTTAAAAATTCGGATCTACATAAGTTTATGTACAAAGCCGGTGAAACGCCTGACCCTAATGTTCACGACATATACATGACGAAAATTGGGGAGATGAGTCAAGCCGCGAAAGCGTGGTTAGATGAGTATCCAGTACGCATGTGGTCACAAGCACATGGTGATGGGTGCAGATATGTACTAATGACGACTAATATGTCTGAAAGCTTCAACGGGGTCCTTAAAGGCGTTAGAGGCTTACCGATCCAGGGGTTGATTGTTCGAACCTTTTTCCGGATGAATACTTACTTTGTCCATAGAAGAGAAAAGTCCTTGGTGATGGAGACTCCGCTCACCGCGTATTACGAAGATATATTTCGGAAAAGAGAGCGCAGAGCACAATACTACAGATCCGAAAGGTTTGACACGGTGGAGTTTCAAGTAACGGGAAGTAATGGGAATCAATATACCGTGAACTTTAGAGATGAAGGGCTCTCTTCGTGTACATGCGGTCTTTTCCAGCAACAACATTTACCTTGTGCCCACGCAATTGCTGCTACGAGCAGCATGCATAACTCACATTACAATTTTGCTTCCCATTACTATACAGTTTCCAATTATCAAGTCGCATACGATCTAAAATTTCATCCTATACCGGACAGTCGTTATTGGCACTATTATACTGCTAACAGACAAACACCGACTGTATTACCGCCGGAAAAAATATAAGGCCCGAAAGACCTAAGGTGCGTCGGGATCGAATGACAATGGATGCTAATCCTCAGCAAAGGCACGTCAGATGTAGCCTATGCAAACAACCAGGCCATTATAGGACCAGATGTCCAGGACAGTCATCAGGGGCGGGACCTTCGAGATCGTGACAAGTGCACCAGTCATATTTTTTTATATTATAAATTTGACGGATTCATTTTGTTATTATAAATTTGACCGTCAATATAGAATTTACATTTTATAAACAGATAGAATTTTTTTATATTGTAAATTTGACGGATTCATTTTGATATTATAAATTTGACCGTCGAGATAGAAATCGGATAGCATTTTTTTGTATTGTAAATTTTGACGGATTCATTCTGTAAAAAACATTGATATAATAAAATTTTATTATTTTATTTAAATATTTTTTACGTTTATTTATTTTTAAATTTTTTTTAAAATAATTATAATTATAATAATAATCATAATTATAATTTTATAATTAAAATTATATTTATAATTATATAATTATAATTATAATTATATAATTAATAATTTAAATATTAAAATAAATATAATTGTATAGAGGGCGGGTTCTAGGAACCCGCCCCCTATTCTGGGTTGGTGGGGGTGGGGGCAAAACCGCCCTATTTTGATAATTTTAAATTTAACCCCCCTATTTTAATAATTAAATCAAAAAAAAACCCAAAGCTTAGGTATCATTTATGCATAGACAAAGCCATAGGTGGAGCCATAAACAGATCCGCATGGGACCCAGGGGTTCAATTGAACACACAGAAATTTGGTGCCATGAATGCTATTTAGGGGTTTTAGTTTTGAATAAGGTTTTTCATCATAGGAGAATAAGGCATTTTACTTTTGAATAAAGAGATTTGACCTCACTTGTTCCCTTAAAAGGGGAGAAAAGAAGGAAGAAAAGAATTACCAAAGTTTAGGCCTCACGTGTTAAACACGTGAGCGATTATACGCAAAGTATATAAGCGCTGGAAACAAATAACTAAAGGCCAAACTACACGTGAGCACTTATATGCAAAACATATAAGCACTGAAAACAAATAACCAAAAGGGTCAAACTGGCCTAAACATGTGAGCGCATACATACAAAGTATATAAGCGCTGATAATAAACAACCAAAAGAGGGTAAACTAACATCACGTGTTAAATACGTGGACGCTCATAGGTAAAGCATATGAGCGCTAAATATAAACAAGTTAAAACCCACACTGGGGCCACGTGTTAAACATGTGAGAACATACGTTTTAGTTTCGCATATAATTAAATTCTATATAGAATTAAATTTTATTTGGGGAAAATAGTTCCCCTAATCTTTTTTAAAATAAAGAGAGAGATATTTTCTAAATAGAGAACCGTCAGATCAAAAGATCAAATGGTGATTAAAAATAATCAAATATAGAATTAAATTCTATTGGGGGAAAATATCTCCCTGGTCTTTCTAAATGAGAAAGATATTTTCTGTTAAATAGAAAACTGTTGATCAAAGATCTAATGAGATGGGAAAGTATTTCCCTATATCTTTCTAAACAAAGAAAGATGTGCTCTGTTAAACAGAAACCTCTTAGATTAAAAATCCAATGGTGATTAAAAATCACTGTATGACAGAATTAAATTTTATATATGGGAAAATATTTCCCTAATTTTGTTAAAAACAGGAAATTATATTTTGTTAAACAGAAATACCCTAGATCAAAAATCCAACGGTGGATAAAATCCTCCGAATAATCTTTGAGGCCAATTGGTATCTCTCAAATGAGAGATTTTCTCAAACTAATTAACAACTTACCTTCTCTATATAAAGATCCCGAGACTAGAAGTCTTAGGAGGGGGAATCAACCCTATAAGTTTTCCACAAGAACTGAGAATTTAATTCTCCTTAAAAAGAAAAAGATCTCCTCGCTCTTTCCGACGCTAGGTAAAGAAAAACAGAGATAAACATATATCTTTTGCCTAGCATAAATAAAAAGAAAAACAAGGGTTTAAACCTTTGTAGAAAACTTAGTTCTTTCACTGATCTGAGATCTGAAAAGCAAATCTCCCCACAAGTTGAGAATTTAATTCTCATTGGGGAGGTTTTGTTCTTCAGACTCAAAATCTAGGGAAAAGAACTAGATCAAAAGAAAAGATGAATTTTTTAGAAATTTAATTCCTCCGAAATCAAGGTTTAACCCTACATAAAGAACTTAGTTCTTATAAAAGAAAAAGAAGAACTTAGTTCTCTAATAAAAAAAATGATCCCAGATCTTCAAAACAGAAATTTTGGTGATCATAAATGGCTAAAATGTCATTAACAGAGATTAAATCTCTAAAAAGAAAAAGAACTTGGTGGCTCACGTGAAACACACGTGAGTGCCAGAGCACTATTATAGTGCCTCACATGTTTCCCACGTGATTTCCCAAAACAGAAAGCTCAACGCCTCACGTGTTTCCCACATGAGCACCCAAAACAGAAGGCTCAACGCCTCACGTGCTTCCCATGTGAGCGCCATACAAAGTGCTTAACACTATATATACCTAGTCAAAATGACTAAGTGTTCAGCACTGATTGGACAGTACCCATGTCTGTACGCCTCACGTGCTTCCCATGTGAGCGCCAAAGCAATAAATAATAGCTTAGCACCTCTATAAAGAAGGAGAAAGCCCAAAACCGAGCAGACCGAGCCTAAATTGGCTAAGTCTTTCTGAGGCTGCTTGCAGCTGAGCCCAAATGCTCTGTTGTTGGATCTTAACTAAATTTAATAATCCTGAAAATATCTCTAAATTGATCTTAGTCTCAAATAGAACTAACGTATCCTTAGTTAAAATAAACACAACCCAAATGCTCATATATTTAAGTTGATTTTAATCTCAAACTAGATTAACGGTCTTTAAATAGAATAAAATATTCTTTGAACTAATGGCATACATAAAACATAAATTCAAACCCAAAATATATACGGATTTGGACTAATCCATGCACTACGGGCAACGACATAAAATAGTCTCCGTTTACAATCCACGGACAACCAAAATAAACAAAAATACAACATAACACGAAATGCCTTAGTGAGTCACCAACTGCAAACTCGGTCGTTGACGAAGGCTCAAGAACAACAACAAAAGCTCCAAGAAATGCTGAACAAAATGGCAGCACTCATTGGACAAAAAGAGAGTCCGAAAAAAGAAGCCGAATAGCGTCAAGAGTAAGAGACCGATACAGAGTTCTTACGAAGAGTGCTGGAAAGAAAAGATAAGGAAGTTGCAGAGTAAGTTGCTAATATCAAACAGATGACTCTTCTATTCCAAGACATGGTGGGAATGATGATCCAACTGGAACCCCCGGGTGAAGATCCGCCAATAATTATCGAGGATGACAGAGGGGAAACATCAAACCCTCTTCTGGCCTTATCAGCGGCCAAGGAAGAAGCCATCTCCAATGCAGCCCTGGATGATTATATTTCTCAGCAAATTAGAGCTCACCAGGCCAATGAAAACGCCGGAGAACTCGTCAAAACCGGGCGACCATATCCAGCCTGGTATGACCAAATCAAGTACCTGTCGGGACATACGATCCCGAAGTTCTATGATTACAGAAGAACAGGCAATCCCCACCAGCACGTCGAACAATTCAGAGCTCTGTGCGGCAATACTGGAGGCGACAACAAATTGTTGCTTCGTCAATTCGTTGGGAGTTTGTCCGAGACAGCTTTCGAATGGTACTCGTATTAGGATTCCTAGCGCTCTGGTCGCCAACCACGGTCGTTGCGGAACGAAAAACTTTGACTTTTAAAAAACTGACGCTAGAAAACACTACTTAGAATCTAACCAAACAATGAAACTATCAATCTAAAAGAATCTAGCTACTATGATGGTGAGTTATATTGATAGATCTGCATCCTTCGGGTCTTCACTCCTCTTCCTTAGCTCCTTGAGGTCTCTTCGATCAACCTTGCTTGATAGCCTTTTTGATCTTAGATGATCCACCCGAGAGTTTGTAATACAAGCTTAGCTTCACTAATGAAGCAACTTAGTAACCTAGTATGCTAATCTAGGTTACTAAGGAGATGTAGTGAGTTTTCTAGTGTATTTTTTTTATCTCACTTCCTTCTTTGATATTCAACTCATGAGATGGTAGGGAGGAAGATGAAGAAGGAGGAAGAGGAACTCAAGAGAGGCTAGTGAGGAGAGAGGAGCTCATGGTAAGAATGAAAATCAAACTTGTGTGAAAAATCATGAAGCATGGTTTTGTAAAAACCATTTTCAATAAAAGCAACATAACCATACTTGGATAGTTTGCACAAATGAATTTATACCTCATTTGTCAATACTATTCAAGCATGGTTCATACCATTATCTCATTTACACCTCATTTCCTATTTTACACCCCATTTTCCATTTTACAAATAAAATGGAAAATACATGATGAGGTGTTCTCCTTCTAGAATGTCTTTCCGTATAAATACGGAATACACTCTACCGTATATATATACCCGTATTCGTATCAAAATACGAACACCTAAAGAGATAGAATATACACATAACATAATACCAGAATATACATACCGAAATGTGTATATGTAAATTATTAAATCAATACCTGATTTAATAATCCGGCTTAATTCTAAACCGGCTATTATTATCAACCGTCCAATTGAAAACCCGGATAACACTAGAATATGCATATCGAAATATGTATATGTAAATTATTAAATCAACACCTGATTTAATAATTCATCTTAATCCTAAGCCGGCTATATCATCATTTGATTAGAACCCTACACATATCAAAATACGGCTATTACATCATTTCGCCTGAACCAGGGAAACTCTCTGTGTGGGACTCTAAATACTCGATAGTACGCTGGCAGTGGGTTTAACTATAAGCATGTCAATAGCACAAGCTGTACATAATGGCTACCCAGATACCCGTCGAAAAAGAAGGCCGACGAGCAAGCTCATCCGGACCCCTACTGAGCCTATCCGTGACAATCTCCGTACAGTCCGGTCTCTTCATCTAAGAGTATCGCATACCAGGTCTAGGGGGTGGTAAACGTCAGACCCCTACTGACCCGATAAGTCATGTCGATTTGGCTTAGGACCAATCCGAGAAACTACTGATCTAACCATCAGTAAATCTCAACTGTCTTGGTCAAGGTCTTATGGTTTTGGCCAACCTGACACAGTGCAATATTGACTCCCAATACCAGGAGAGACGAATCCCTGACAATCGCTCACTGCCTCCATGTGGCTCGGGACTATAACCAACCAAAATCTGTTTACACGACTCAGTAGAGCAGTGATAGGGTAGTGATCAAAGTACAGTGGGAACTCACATGAGACAAATGATGATCTCAGGTCTAAAGGCTAACATGTACTCATGTCACCTGAGAACCACTATCTTACGATAGGTATAATACCATC
Source organism: Agapanthus africanus (assembly GCA_030015575.1). NCBI lineage: Eukaryota > Viridiplantae > Streptophyta > Magnoliopsida > Asparagales > Amaryllidaceae > Agapanthus > Agapanthus africanus. The sequence continues at coordinate 317,623,706 of CM057338.1, read as the reverse complement.
TAGAGCTTCTCGGTGAGTCCGTCCAGTGTGCCCACCCTCAGTGAGCACCTGTATACAATCTTATGTGATTATACCAATGGTTGTGGGACCAACAACTGCCCCTCGTCGGGGTCTAGAAACGTATACACAAGTCTACTCTGGAATATCGATGCCCGGTATTAATACTGCTGCGACTTGGGACCTTTTAGAATATGCTTATGGACTACCCAGCTCCCACAAGTATGATCACCATCATAACGCTGGTAGTCAAGCGAAATCCTACGGGCTTTATCAACATGTATCTGACATATGTGATATCGAGTATAACATATGCACATGTTAAGATAAAGACAAACCAAAATAGTATACTACTGTAACGAGTCTTTATCAACATGTATAAGCAATATAAATCAACAAAAGAAACAAATACACATGTTCAGATAAAGATAACTCAAAATAGTATACTATATATAACTGAGCAAGATTGTCCTGTACATACATATCTCTAGCATCATATACAATACAGGACTCTAGGGCATACATATCCAACAACTCGGAGCTCCCGAACGACTCCGTAAAAACATTCTCTAAAATGGAGTTATTGTTCACACAATGGTTCACCAACGCAAGTGAACGCACTCCGATCACGACTCTGATCAATGCTAGGGTAAAGCCGGGAGAAACTTGGGTCCAATACGCGATCTGGTGGCGGAACCTGTGGTCTAAGTGTGAACAGCGTATTGAAGAGTCTCCAGCCGTTGGCATGTTCATTAGGACCCTTGATCCTCAATCGACTGTGTCCCAGTTCATGACATTCTTCAAACCTACAACCTTTCAAATGCTGATAGACAAGCTAGCCCAAATGGATCAGATAGGTCATGTCCTATCCTCCTCAAATAAGGACCCTCGAAATAATAAGGGTAAAGGGAAAACGACCTTTGTTTCCAACACGCAACAACAACCGAGTGGCCCAAAACCGGCTGCTCGCCAAAACAACACGCGTCCACGTCCATCCTTGGAAGAATGGCTAGGACGTGCTTACTCGTTCCCCCGTGACAAGATGAGGAGACTGTTTGAACTGGCGATGCATAATAATCTCATCACATTGCCAGACCCGTGGCATCCAGCGCAACCCGGCGACATCAACAACCCCAATTACTGCTCCTATCATAGAATAGTGAGCCCCCTAATTGAGAATTGCCGCATCTTCAAAAATTTGGTTGAAGACTAGTACCGGTAGGGATAGTTTGAGCTATCTGATAATTGGAGGGTAAACCCATCCTAAAAGCATGCTTCCAAAAAGGTGGACGCGCAGGAGGCATCATGCTCGCTTGTGGAGGAAGCTCCATGGGAAGTAGCTTTTTCAGCAAAAACTAAAAGAATGTTGAAGGGTCTACAGGCATGTCCGGCAGTCAGGTGGAAAAACCCATTTGAACCTGAAATAATCAAAGGGATGCTAAAACCACGTCCCACACCAAAAGTTGTTGACAAGTGGAAAAGCCCCCAAGTCAAGCCTTCAAAGTCTTCTAAGAAAAAGAAGAAGACCAAGAAACCCGTGCAGCTTTCCGAGTATGACGACAAGCGCACAGAGCTTCAGAAATACATAGACAAGCTGGAAGAATATAACCAGAAGACGCGGACACCGGCCACGCTCGAAGAATTCCTCAAGCATATTCTTGAGGACGGAGACAGTGACAATGATGAGGGAAATGACTCATTAGAAGAAGCGGAAGACTATATAGTAAGTTGCCACATGGTCTCCCATTCGTCATTATATGACGAAGAAGCTCTCTCAGCGTCAGAAAACAACGTGGAGAAATTGGGGGCAGAATCGGCGCTAAAATCCCCGAAATTGTCAGAAGAAGTCCCAATTGTGAGACTTTTAAACGAAGCCTTTTAAAAAAGCAAAGACGACCGAGAACGCGAGACGGCCATTTATGAAAAGGCTAAGCGTCAGCATCTGAATAAAGAAGCTACAGTGAGGACGAGTCGTAAAGTGCTCCGACCAAACCAAAGCACACCTACAACAAATAAAAGCAGGATCAAAACTGAGAAGCGGTTCGCCAAAGCCCTATCAATGGGGATGAAATTTCCATCGCACATGATGTGCAATCCCGGAATCCCATATTTCGCCAGAGGAGAATCATATCCAAACTACTGCCTATATCATTAAAGGGTCGCCTACCCCATCGAGAAATGCAGTGCCTTCAAGAAGTGGTAATAAGGATATGTTGTCCATCGAAAACACTTTAAGAAGGAGAACAGGGAAGCTCGCGCTCGTCGACATCAAAATGGCGAGACGAACGCGCATGCAAAAACAACTGGTAATTGTCACATGGTTGGTACCAGTTCGGAAGGGAGGAAATCTCAAGTTCTCACCTTCGGGAGAGATTCTGAGGACGAAACACCCCTTGACTCTCTCTTTGAAGACTCCGCCTTTTGAAAAGAAGAGAAGGAGAAGAACTGCAGAAATATTCAGCTGCGTAACCGTATGCTACCTGAGAAGAGCTTCGGGCCTGCAAACAAAGGTTCGAACAAAAAAGACAAAGGAAAAGGGAAAATGTTTGAGGAAATCGTCCTTGATGAAGAAGTGGTCAAAGAGCTCACCGTAAAGGACCCGCTTAAAAAAAACGGGATAGATTACAACCCCTAGCACATGTGAGGAAAATACTTTCGCAGCTAAGCATATTGGATGCTCTCCTCCTGTCCAAAGAGGCACGGGATTCCCTTATCAAGGCATTACAAGAGGCCGATCAGTTCCAAGCTTTCCTCACAGAAGAGAAGATGAAAAATGAACCGACAGAGGTCCCTACGACTGATATCACATTCAGCGATGAAGATTTGCTCCTCGGTACGTGCGAACATAATCGACCGCTATACGTCACCAGGTACTGCCACGACATCAAGATACGGAAAATCCTTGTCGACAACAGATCCTCCGTTAATCTTCTCAACGTGAGAGTGCTGAAAGAAATTTGCATGAATGTTAGCACCTTGCCCGAGATAAAATTACCATCTCTGGGTTCGACTCACAGTCGTCACGAACACTTGGGTCCGTAATACTAACGCTACGTTTCGGGCTACTTGTCACTGACATCAAATTCCATGTCTTTGACGCCAAAACTTGCTACAACATCCTATTCGGCAGGCCTTAGTTACACGAATACAACATCATCCTTTGTCCATAACATCAGTGTATGAAGTATGTCAACGGTGGATCAGAGTACACCATCACGGGAGAACTAAATCCGTTCTCGGTGAATGAAGTGCGGAAGTATGAAAACGCGAAGTACTTTCTGTCAGACTTCGAGAATACTGAAAGGTGCCACAAGTTAGAGAATAAACAAAAATCCACGGCCACCATCTCGATCTTTGGAAGCGACACCGAAGAAGACAAACAAATAGTTTACTCAGGGCAACCTCAAAGGCATAAACAATTCATAGCTCTCCCACGTCCTACATGATGCGGTCCTTCAGAAAAGATCAAGGCTTGCAGCTAATGATGCGTTACCTCACGGGCCGCCTAAAAAAACAAAAACGGTATGTCCACAAGTGAAATGGGCACGGATTTAAACCCGAAAGGGCACCGTGAGTAAAAACAGCAGAACTACCGACGAGCTAGTGAAAACCCGAAAAGGCATGAACTCGTTAAAAAAATGCACTTGCAAAGTCCTCGTGACTTTATAAGGAGAAAATACCCGTGTGAGATCCTTACGATTCACAAAGGAACAACACTTAGGAATCTATATGATTTCTAAGGAGAAAATGCACTTACGAGATCCTCACGACTCGTAAGAAGAATATACCTTTTATAAGACCCTCATGGCTTAAAGAATTCAAAAGCCTTAGGTTACTGGGATCCAAACATGTTCTTAAGCCACTAAAACCCGATGGAATTTTTCAGCCGTACAAGTGGTCCAATATCGACTCTTGTATACAATCCACGGGCATAAATAAATATATTCCCCACAACGTCCCACCAATGGCGAGAAATATCCTCCAATAGTGAATGACACTTGTAAGTCCTCTTGACTTACAACGAGAAAATACTCTTGTAAGATCCTTACGACTTACATGACAAAACAAACTTAGAAATCCCCACGATTCCTAAGTAGAAAACACAGCTATGAAATCCTCACGACTTATAAGAAAAAATACCTTTATGAGATCCTTACGACTCATAAAGTCAAAAAACCTTAGTCAACAGGATCCTAACCCTGTTTGCTAAGCCACCTTTATTCAAATCGGCAAAGGCAAATAATGATTCGCTTTTGGCAATATCCTAGTTGTAGCGATGCCGATGCCTAAATAAGTATCAAATTTCAAGTGCTCTCACGGCAAATGATAATTCGCTCTTGGCAATATTCCAGTGGTAGCGATACTAATGCTAAGATTGGATCAGATTCTAAATCCCCAACTCGCAAAAAAAATCAGCGAGCAAGGAAAAATATGTATATAAAAATAGACGAAATGATGTGGCAACTCACAATAAAAATCAGCGAGAAAAAAATGTATATGCATATGAAACAACCGAAATGTTTGGGCAACTCGCAATAAAAAATAGCGAGTAAAAATAAAAAAAATGACATAGCCGAAATGATTGGGCACCGTGAAAATAGCCGAAATGATTGGGCAATCGCGACTTTCACAATATAAAAAGCTGAAAGTATATAGCATCGTGAAAATAAATTAAAAAATATAAAATAAAATAAATTTTTTTCTGCCCTGCAAGTAGTTTCATACTGACTCTTGTACACAATCTATGGGCATAAATGAAAGGGAACCATAATTTCCCACCATATTTCGTCAAAAGAAGAACCGAGTCTTGATGGCAACATCTGCAGTCTAGAGATTATCTCAACGTTCCTCCTCATTCCAGTAAGGTGCGGATGCAACTATCAAATAGAATTGGAGCAATAGCATGTTTCTCGCTCCAGACCTTAATTGCAATACATACAACATAGAGATCACACATATGTTTTCCGACTTCTGCAAAGAATCGGTACGATATTATCAAAGCAAAAACGAAGTGACGATATATTCCTAATTTCGGGTCTTGACAGCAACACATACAAAGCCTAAAGACCATTAGAGATCATCCTACCCTAAAAGGGTATGGTTATAATTCATCGGAGCTTCAAATTGAGTCTAACCTCAAGTAAAAAACGCCACGGCAAATGCCTAATGCTTGCTCTTCCGATGGTAATACGGATACTCCAACCTAAAAAGATTACTTGAAGACGTCTTGTTCTGCCTCAGAAGGGATCGGAGACACGGCAGTCACGGGGCTACTTGAGCAGTAACCTAAGGGACTACATATCGAGAAATACATCAGCCAACACGACGGGGTGATGGACTTAAACCTAGTACCACAAACCTAACGGACCCCTTGTTCCCTGATTAAAATCAGGAAGAGATTCAGAAGAGGCATCACGTGCTCACACGTGACCAGTGGTCACGTGTTGACACGTGATGGTTAAGCTGCGGCACAGAGCATATTTATTCTCTGATCAAAAGTCATGAAGAAGCTTCAGAGGAAGCATCACGTGCTAGCACATGACCAGTGGTCATGTGTTGGCACGTGACGTTTAAAGCAGCGGCACAAAGCACATTCATCCCCTGATTAAAAATCAAGAAAAAGCTTCAGAGGAGGCATCACGTGCTCACACGTGACCAGTGGTCACGTGTTGGCACGTGATGGCTGAGCAGCCGCCAGAGAACAGAGCGCAGAAGAAGAGAAGCCCATTCCAGGGGTCACTTGCCTACACGTGACCAGGGGTCACGTGGCCACACGTGACCTTCTTTAAAAGCCTTATTCTTTGACAGAATTAAATTCTGAGGGAAGATCCTTCAAATCTTTCCAAAATGGAGAAGGATTATTTGAAACCGTTGGATTAAAAATCTAAAGGTGATTAAATATCACCAATTTATGGAAAAATCTTGGACTTGGAAAGATTTCCCCCTAAATCTAACCGAAATAACAAAGAGATATCTTTGGATTTAAAATCCAATGGTGAATAAAATTCACCTAACAATCTAAAGGCCCAGATTAATGATAAATATAAATCGAATCTCTCAATGAACAAATCAAATCTCTCAATGAGAGATTTACTAAGCAGATTGATTCTTTTCCTTCTCCTATAAATAGGAGCCAAGAAAAGAAGAGAGGGGACTTTGGACCTTTTCTTTTGATACACACAGAGAGAGAGAGATATAGAGCCTTTGATTCTCTGCAAAAGGAAAACCTTAGGTAAGAAAAGAAAAGGGAGGCTTCAGAAGAGAATTTAATTCTCAAAAGATTTTAACTCTTATATAAAGAAAATAATTTAGTTCTTTTTCTGGTTGAGGATCTGCATAGTGCACATCTCCCCATGAATTGAGAATTTAATTCTCATTGGGTTGAGATCCTGCCATGCAGATCTAAAATACAGAGGAGGAACTGAGTTTTGAGAATTTAATTCTCACAGAATGATAGGAATTCAATTCTTTTGAGATAAAATTAGGGTTCAACCCTATGTTATAGAAATTTAATTCCTTCAAAATGAACAGAACAAGGGTTTAACCCTAATTGAGAACATAATTCTCTCAAACTCACAGGAATTTAATTCCCTTAAAAAAGAAATTAGGGTTTAACCCTATTTAAGAATATAATTCTTCAGAAGAAAACAGGAATTTAATTCCTCTAAAGTTTATTGTTAGGGTTTGACCCTATGAAGAATTTAATTCTTAAAAGGTGAACAAATATGTAAAACATGCAAAGAACCAGAGTCACGTGCTACCACGTGACCCCTGCAAAGATCCATAGAAAAGAACCTTGAGGCAATGCCTCACGTGCCCCACGTGACCCCTAAAGCACACAGAGAAAAGGCAGAAGAAACAGAAAAGAGCTCTAGGGCGCTCTCACGTGCTACCACGTGACCCCTTGGCTGAAACTTTAATAGACAAACACCCAAATTCCCATCACGTGACAGCACGTGATACTTCAAAGTATTCAATACTTTTGACTGAATAAAACAAGAGGAATCAGGGCACTCTCACGTGTCCACACGTGACCCCTCTCTCCTTTATTTTTAACACTAATCTGGAGATTTTGTCTCCAGTGTTTAACACTGATTTTCTTAGTGTTTAACACTAATTGGAAAACTCTATTTGCAGTGTTTAACACTGATTTGCTTAGTGTTTAACACTAATTTGAAAACTCTGTTTCCAGTGTTTAACACTGATTTGCTTTAGTGTTTAACACTAATTTGAAATCTCTGTTTGTAGTGTTTAACACTGATTTGCCTTAGTGTTTAACACTGATTTGCCTTAGTGTGTAACACTAATTTGAAAGCCCTGTTGCTAGTGTTCAACACTGGTTATCTTTTAGTGTTTAACACTAACTTGTTAATCTTATTTCCAGTGTTCAACACTGTTGGTCTCTAGTGTTTAACACTAGTTTTAGCCCAATTGGCTAAGTTTGCAGAGGCAAAGCCTCTCCTTTAATAGACCAACAGAGGGTCAATATTAAACATGATTGGACTTAGCCCAAGAAGGCCATAAGTTCTCAATTCAAACTTAACTGGGCCAATGGGCTCATAATATAATTAATTGGTCTTGGTTCCAAATTGGGCCAAAGATCATTTAATTTACCTTTGTTTAAGGGTACATCTCTTCACTCCTTCGATTTTTGGCGTTGTAATTCCTCAACGTCTTCAAAGAGGTGACGGGTCCCGATGACCACACATTGATATGGACTGTGGGGTCCTTAAACTCACGGACTATGAGGTCCTTAACCTTGACCGTAATGTCTTCAAACTAACGCCGGACTGTGGGGTCCTTAAACCCTCGGACTATGACGTCCTTAACCTTGAACGGAATGTCTTAAAACTAACAACGGACTATGACGTCCTTAACCTTGACCGTGATGTCTTAAAACTAACATTGGACTGTGGAGTCCTTAAATCCACGGACTACGACGTCCTTAACCTTGACCGCAATGTCTTAAAACTAACACTGGACCGCAATGTCCTTAAACTACCTATTGACCGCAATGTCACTAAACTAAACAACAAGGCTCCCCTAATCGCTCTCTTGTCGGATCTAAACGATCCCGTTAAGTTGATCTTAGTCTAAAACTAGACTAACGTATCCTTAACAAACGTTTAAGTCGATCTTAGTCTCAAACGAGACCAACGTATCCTTAACCCAAACCCCCAAACCCAAATCTAAGATAATACAGATTTGGACTAGTCCACGCTCTACGGGCGACGACATAACTCAGTCTCCGTATACAATCCACGGGCAACCAAACACAAATCAAACACACACGACACAAAGTGACCATCTGGAGAAGGAGAAAGTGGTTACCGCAATGCGGTAGCGTAATTAACTGCAGGGGCTTGCGCCTGTAGGGAAGAGCGTCCCCACAATCAAAAACCCCTCAAGCGAGGGGGAATCTGACGAAGTCTGCTATATCGGACGCATCCGTTTAAACCTTCGATACATGGTGCCATAAATCAACTTGGCATCTTCGGAGAGGTAGACGGATAGAACCAATTAGCATCTGCCCCGAATTTCAGGCCAGACGTCAGTCTTGGCCGTCTTTCGGAGGGGAACAGATTCTGGCACGCTCGGTGGGACATTTTTCTCTTTCCACTCCACACTTCGTGTGTCGTGATTTGCGAACCAATCATGGTTCGCTAATGGTTGCCCTTGGGTTTCGAAGTACTAAGATTTGGTGTTTCGTTTGCTGCAGAAAGCAAAATGATCAATGGTTGGCAACTGCTCCAACTGCAAATGCAACCGACGCTCCGCCTCACCTGGAGGTGTAGCATATGGACCGCAGGCTGCTTCCCTATTTACGATGCTTGTGGAACAAGTGACTCAAGCTACCACCGGACTGTTCTTTGGGACCATGCACCCGCCAGCGAGCTTCACCATCCCTGTACCCGTATCGGAAGCTTCAAAGAAGTCGGTCTTCGATCGACTTGCTACTACCACGGCCCCTCTCAACGGGTCGTCCAATTCCAACTCCTCGGTCTTCACCAGGCTGAACTCGAGCTCCAAAAGGCCTACCAAGAAGCCCATAATGCCTGAAGTGGCCATCCCAAGGAAGACAGCTGCTCCCGAAGTCGTCAAGGCGGTTTCTCCTCCCAGAGGGTCGGTCTTCGCGAGACTGACTACCCCCGTTCCCGCTCCCGCTCATAAATCTATTTTTGATCGGATGGACGCAGCTTCTCAATGAACGTTAGTCTTCAAGAGGCTGACACCGGCAGCAGCCCCTCCCCAGAACAGGGGGCAAGACGAAACCGTCGTTGAATCAATCCCAACAACCCGTCATGCCCGACGTCGCCACTGGCGCCGGATAAGGAAGACTGGGGGCAACTCCCCCTCCGGGCTAACTCCACCAGCTCCAACGGTGGAAATTGAGGCTGCTGTTCCAACCGGGAATAGCTTCGAGCTGCTAAACAGGGTACGCAGAAATTCGCCAACTGCGGTTCTCAAAAGATCCCCTCCACCTGTGGAGAATGTTGTAGAAACAAAGCCGGAGCAGCCCCCTCAACGGCTGTCCTCCAAAATTTATAAGGTTTGGCGACGGGTTCAGGACTCGGTAATCATTCAAGATCACTCTCGCCGGCAGAAGAGGGCGAAGGTTCAGGAAGGAAAGAACCGTCATGTCAAATAACAAAGGGCGACAACCGCTTGGATGCCCGTTGCAACGGTTCCCTCTATGTCGACCACTCAAAAGAGAAGAAGGCTGGAGAAGGTCCCTACTCCTGCAGCAAATATCAAGGACAATAAGCCTAAACGCCCTAAGTCTGGCAGCATGATGGTGCATACGGTATACATGGCGTCGGGAAAAGAGGACAGCCGTGCATCCACTGGTCATAGACCGCTTACACGGTCAGTGACCAAAGCTCAGGAGCAACAGCAGAAGCTCCAAGAAATGATGAACGCGATGGCCGCACTCACTGGGCCGAAAGAAAGCCCCGAAGCGTCCTCGGATCAACGCCAGGAGTAAGAAACTGACGCTGAATTCCTTCGCAGGATACTTGAGAAGAAGGACAAAGAGGCTGCGGAACAAGCAGCTAATATACGACGAATGACCCTTCTGTTTCAGTATATGGTGGGTATGATGATCCAACAAGATCCTCCTGTTGAAGATCCTCCGATCGTCCTTGGAGATGACAGGGGAGAAACGTCAAATCCTCCACCGGCTCTGTCAACAGCCAAGGAGGAGACAATCTCCAAAGCTGACCTAGAAGAATATATAGCTCAGCGGATACGGGTTCACCAGGCGACTGAGGCAGCTGGTCAAGTTGTCAGAACAGGGTGACCATATCCGAGCCGGTATGACCAGATCAAGTACCCGCCGGGCTATAAAATACCGAAATTTCATGTCTATAAGGGGACGGGCAATCCCCACCAGCATGTTGCCTAGTTCAGGGCGCTTAGCGGCAATACCAGCGGTGATGATAAATTGTTGCTTCGCCAGTTCGTCGGTAGCTTGTCAGAAATGGCGTTCGAGTGGTACTCTGAGCTCCCAAATGACTCTATCAAAACATTTGCGGAGATGGAGCTGCTTTTTACCCAGCGTTTCGCAAGCGCCAGCGAACGCACTCCGATAACGGCGTTAATTAATGCCAGGGTGAAACCAGGCGAGACGTGGGTCCAGTACGCTATACGCTGGCGAAACTTGTGGTCGAAATGCGAACAACGCATTGAGGAAGCGCCCGCGGTGGGCATGTTCGTGGGTACCCTAGATCCTCATGCAACTATCTCACAGTTCATGATGTTCTTTAAGCCAACCACGTTCCAGGCTTTGATCGACAAATTGGCCCAGATGAACCGGATGGGTCACAGACCGTCTCCTCCGAAGCCAGAACCTTGGAATGACAAGGGGAAAGGGAAGGCAACCTTCGTTGCGAACGCTCAGCAGCAACCCAGTGCCCCAAAGCTGGCGGATCAACTGGAAGAAAGACGGCGGTATTACAATGATAAAATGAAGCGCCCCTACTCATTCCCGCGGAATAAGACGAAGAGGCAATTCGAATTGGCACTACGCAACAGGTTTATCAACTTGCCAAACCTAAGGCGACCGCTGCAACCTAGTGAGGTGAATAACCCCAACTACTGCCCTTACCATCAAACGGTAAGCCATCCGATTGAGGATTGCTTCATCTTCAAAGGATGGATTGAAGATCAATACCTACAGGGCAAGTTTGCGCTGTCCGAGAAATGGAAGGTGAACCCGCCACAACCTCACACTCCCAAGAAGACGGACACACCGGGGGCAACTTGTTCTTTTATTGAAAAAGCTCCATGGGAAATCGTGCTTTCAGCCAAAACAAAGAGGATGCTGAACGATCTTCAAACATGCCCGGCGATCAGGTAGAAGAACCCGCTGGAACCCCAGATCATTGAAGGGATGCTGAAGCCGCGCCCAACTCCGAAGGTCAGTGGTGATGGCCCGAGCACTCACAACCAGCCGTTGAAATCTTCAAAGAAAAAGAAGAAGAAATCTAAGAAGCCCGTGAAGCCCGGCAACAAGCACACGGACTTACAAAAGCAGATTGACGCGCTGGAGGAATATAACCAGAAAGCACGGACTCCCATCACACTCCAAGAGTTCCTCAACCACGTCTTTCAAGAGGAAGATGAGGGGGAGAGTTCGTCGGATGAATCCGAGGGATACGTGGCGAGTTGTAATATGATCTCCCACTCGTTTACCGACGATGAGAAAACTCCTGGCACTAAGAAACTGGGGGCAGAGCCTGAACCGGAGCCTGTATGGCCGACAGACGAATTGATCGACGCCTTTCAAGACGAGATTTGTTTGAAAAGTAAAGCCGATCAGGAGCGTGAGATGGCCGCATCAGAAGGAGCTAAACACAGGCGACTAAACGAAAGAGTCGAAGCACTCCCGCCAGATCGAAAGACAACCAACGCGGATAAAAACATATTCAAGACGAGAAAAAGGTTTGCCAAAGCCATATCAATGGGGATGAAACTACTACCCTCAGAAGAAAACACGCTCAATGGGGCGGAGAGGCACCCTAATTACTGCTCATATCATCGGAAAATTTCACACCCCACTGAGGAGTGCGACGCTTTTAAGATATGGCGGCAGGGATATGTTGCTCACCGGCAACATTTTAAGTGCATGAAACGCAGAACTCGTCGGGAACAGGGAAACACAACCGACAGGCACAAAAGAACTACCGGCAACTATTACACGGTCAACGCCGGAGGATCACAAGTTCTCACCTTTGGGAACGACTCTGATAAAGAAATGGTTCTGGGCCCTCTCTTTAAAGAATCTGTTTTGGGGAAAGAAGAAGAACCAGAGGCCTGCGAAAACATTCAGCTGCGCAATCGCACGCTCCCGGAAAAGAATCTCGGACCCACAACTAGAAAAGATAAGGGAAAGAAAAAGGTCGCTGAGGATATCGCCTTAGATGACCAAGTTATGAAAGAGCTGACTGCCAAGGACTCGCCTAAGAAAAGTAAGGTGGACTACAACATCCTAGCGCACCTGAGAAAGCTACCCTCGCAGCTCAGCATTCTTGACGCCCTCCTGTTATCAAAGGAAGCGAGAGATTCATTAATCAAGGCGCTACAAGAGCCTGAATTCCAAGCCTTCCTCGCCGAAGAAAGGATGAAGGATGAACTGGAAGAAGTGCACACGGCCGATATCACTTTCGGTGACGAAGACCTGCTCCTTGGGACGTGCGACCCCAACCGTCCCCTATACGTCTTTGGATATTGCCACGATATAAAGATAGGCAAAATCTTGGTTGACAATGGGTCTTCCGTTAATCTTCTCAACGTGCGGGTGTTAAAGGAAATCTGCATGAGCGTTCAGCACCTCGCTCGGGACAAAATTACCATCTCCGGTTTTGACTCCCAGTCATCACAGACTCTCGGATCTGTAATACTAACATTATGCTTCGAACTGCTCGTCACGGATATTAAGTTTCACGTCATTGACGCCAAGACCTGCTACAACGCCGTACTCGGTCGTCCTTGGTTACACGAGTACAACATCATCCCTTCTACACAACATCAGTGTATGAAGTATTTCAAGGATGGTCTCGAGTATACCGTAACAGGTGAGCTAAACCCATTCTTCATGAACGAAGTCCGCAAATACGAAGATGCAAAGTACTTTTTGCCAGATTTCGAGAATAAGAGAGGTGTCGCAAACTGGAGAACAAAGCCGCCACCACCATTCCTGTTTTCGGGAGTGATACCGAAGAAGAAGAAGAGATAGTTTACGCTGGGCCGTCTCGACGCAGCAATCCGAGACCGTCCGTCCCCATATTGATCTTCGGAAGCGATTCGGAAGATGAGGTTAATGCTGTGTTCTCCAGTCGGCCTCCGATACAAGAATTCCCTGGTGATGATCAGAGTTTGCAAATCACCATGATTCCGCGGGAGCACTACAAAGACCTTGATGCACTTGAAGCTTACAATGTGCAGGACCTGCAGACGTTTTACGTCCCTCCCAAGCGAAAGGGTGAAAAGGCGATCCTGTTCTACCGGTCCATGGAAACGAGAGGAGAGAAAGAAATCTGGCGCGGCGCGGATTCTACACTTGACAGGCTCCAACCCATCCGTTTGCCCAGATATTACACAAACGGGCTAAAAAGGCTATTGAAACGCCAAGGGGTACCCTTAAAACAGACCATTCGACAAGCTCGATTCTATAACAGGATTTGGGACGTCCCTAGGACTCAGCGCAAGTTGCCCAATGGGAAAATGGAAACGCTTGGTCTTGGATATGTAAGAGTCGGGAAACGGGAACGAGTCCACGGTAGCTACGCCATATATAACTTCGATGAAGAGGAGGACGCCCTGTCAAGAAATGCCAACCCCTCATCAAAACTAAGTCCCGCGATCGAAGTGCCGAATCCGTCGTTTGAAGAACGAATGGATGAGCTTATCAGGAAAGCCGGTCAAAAAGCTCGGGATGACCATAAGCGCGAAATGGCCATCTATGAGAAAGCCAGGACACAATGTCTTCTTCAACAGGCTGCAAAAGACGAAAATACTCCTCCCTGTCAACCTGTGGTGCAAAAGGCCCGACGCAGAGGTAGAAACAAGTCAAAGAGCAGAAAGGGCGTTCGACAGCGACAAAGCGGAACCAAGAAGTCACGCGATCGGGTATCACGCGGTCCGAATTTGTCCCTCATGAAGAAGATGTGTTGAGTGTATTCTTTTCCTCAAGACAAGACACAAAAGATACTTGACCTCGTTTTAAAACATCGAATGATTACACTTCCGAAGTCTAAACACCCTGAGCAAGCTAATGAGGTCTCTCATCCGGGCTATTGCTCTTATCACCGAGCAATAGAATACCCTATCGAAGACTGCTTCACCTTCAAGAACTGGGTCGAAGACCAATACCAGCAAGGAAGATTTGCTCTATCCGACAGCTGGAGGGTAACACCGCCACAAAAGCATGAACCCAAAGCCACAAGAGCAGAACCAAATCCACATCGGTCTTGGAAGCGAGCTCGTACCTGTCGTATGATAACGGTATCAAAAGAAGAGCCCGAGAATATGGATGACTTTCCCTGGTGCTTCGAAAACAGCGATGACGAGGTAATCTCGGAATTTCCGCCAGCGCCGAAAGAACTGGAAGATGGCATACATACTACTGCAGATAACCTCAGGAAAATTGAGCTGGGAACGACGAACGACCCGCGACCGACATTCGTCAGCGAGTTGCTATCTGAAGAAAGGGTGGCCGCGTTAAAAGACGTGCTTATGCAGCATAGAGATTGCTTCGCATGGAACTATTCTGAAATGCCAGGACTAGATCCAGAAATTGCTGTGCATAAATTGGCAATATCCCCGGACGTCAAGCCAGTCAAACAGGCGCCGAGAAGAATGCGGCTCGAGCTTGAGATGAGCATCAACGCCGAAGTCAAGAAGCTGATCGATTCTGGGTTTATCCAAGAAGTTCAATATCCTGACTGGATCGCCAACATCGTCCCGGTAATGAAGAAAAATGGGACAGTGCGCATATGTGTGGACTTCCGGGATCTCAATAAAGCTTGTCCGAAGGACGATTTCCCAGTACCGGTAACCGAGATGATGATAGATAACACATCCACTCATGAGGTTTTCTCTTTTATAGACAGCTCATCAGGGTATAATCAGATAAAGATGTATCCCGAAGACCAGAAGCATACCGCATTTCGGACCCCTCTGGGAATATTCTGCTACAAAGTGATGCCCTTCGGTCTAAAGAACGCCGGTACCACCTATCAGAGGGCCATGACGAAGATCTTCGATGACCTCATACATGAAATCGTCGAATGCTATATCGACGACCTCGTCGTGAAAAGCAAATCATACGAGGAACATCTCGAGCATCTGAAGACCGTGTTTCAACGCCTTCGGCAATACAATTTGAAGATGAACCCTCTCAAATGCGTGTTCGGGGTGTCCTCAGGCAAATTCCTAGGATCCATTGTCCGGCACCGAGGCATTGAGATAGATCCGGCGAAGATCAAGGCGATCATGGAAATGCCACCGCCAAGAACTCTCAAACAGCTGCGGTCTCTCCAAGGAAAACTCGCGTACATCCGGCGATTTATAGCCAACCTTTCAGGCAAGTGCCGCCCTTACAGTCACCTGATGAAGAAAGGAACCCCTTTCGTCTGGGATCACAAATGCCAAGGCGCGCTGGACGAGATCAAGCAATACCTGCAGAACCCGCCGGTGTTAGCTGCTCCAGTAAAGGGAAAACCTCTCATTCTGTATACAACCACCCATGATGGTTCCTTAGGCGCATTATGGGCACAAGAGAACGACCAAGAGAAAGAAAGAGTGCTCTACTATTTAAGTCGAGTTCTTCTGGGGGCAGAAAGCAACTACTCCCCCATCGAAAAGCACTGCCTGGCGCTGATCTTTGCGATAACAAAGCTTAGGCACTATGCGGTGGCGCATGAAGTCCGTCTCATATCGAAGGTGGACCCCCTTAAATATTTAATGTCGAAGGCCATATTGACCGGTCGACTCGCTAAATGGGCCCTGCTCTTGATGGAGTTTTCAATAACCTATCAGCCTCTTAAGGCAGTGAAAGGCCAAGCCATCGCCGACTTCCTTGCTGAGCATCCAATACCTGCCGACTCTCCTTTGAAATGCGAGCTGCCAGACGAACATGCGTTTGACACGATCGACGAAAGTGGTACCCGGCGGGAACTCTACTTTGACGGAGCGTCTTCCATGAAGAAGCGCAGACAAAGCACCCCTATAATCAAGTCGGGGGTAGGTCTCATCTTCGTAACTCCACAAGAGGGGATAATGCGCTTTGCTTTCTCCTTGACAGAGCCGAGGACGAACAACGAGGCTTAATACGAAGCTTTTATAGCAGGCCTCGAGATCGCCATTGACATGGGAATTGAAAACCTCCTTATATACCAATTGGTCATCAGTCAAGTAAATGGCGATTACCAAACATGCAAGCCAGAGCCGGTAAAATATGGCGAGAGAGTACAGCAACTACTAACTCAAATCCCCTCCTACACCTTGGAAAGCATACTGCGTGCCGAAAATAGCAAAGCGGATGCATTAGCCAAGCTTGCTAAAGAACTAGCCGACGAGAACCTCGATGACGTAAGAATCGTGGTACAAAGCCGTCGGGTTCTTGCTCCGGCAGAAATATCGCCGGAATCATCCGAGGAAAAGGAAGCAACTGAACAGACGGCCCTGCAAATAAATGGCCGAGAGAAGGTTGAAGATTGGAGAGAAGTCTTCATAGACTACTTCAAGTCCCGTCGAACGCCTGAAGATGCGTCCTCAAGATATCAGCTTGTGAAACGAGCTCTCTCCTTCTCCTTCATCAATAATACTCTGTATAAGAGGTCATTTGACTCTCTGTGGATGAGATGCCTGGGACCTGACGAAGCGAAAAGAGTCGTTCAGGAAGTTCACGACGGACTCTGCGGTTCTCATCAAGCGGGCCCAAAGATGAAGCTGAAAATCAAACGAATGGGTTATTATTGGCCTACAATGATCCAGGACTGCCTCGAGTATGCGAAGCAATGCCACTCATGCCAAATTCATGAGGACTTCATCCACCAGCATCCAAATCCACTCCATTCAACGGTGGCTAGCTGGCTGTTCGAAATGTGGGGGACTGACATAATTGGCCCCATTGAACCGGCATCGTCCAGGGGACATCGTTTCATCCTAGCGACCACCGATTACTTCTCCAAGTGGGCAGAAGCAGTACCGTTGAGGGAAGTGAAGACAGAGAATATCCTCCACTTCTTCAAGACGCACGTCATTTATTGGTTTGGAACTCCGAGACGAATCATTTTCGATAACGGGCCAGCCTATAGAAGCCATAAGATTAGTCGCTTCGCGCAGCAACACAACATAGACTGGAGATATTCCTCAGTTTATAATCCGCGAGCTAACGGTCTAGCCGAGGCTTTCAACAAAACCTTGACAAAGATCGTGAAGAAGACAGTGTCCCGAAACAAAAAGGACTGGCACGAGAGGCTGCAAGAAGCTCTTTGGGCGTATTGGACTACGTTCAAGACAGCTACGAACACAACGCCATACGCGTTGGTATTCGGTACGGAAGCAGTACTCCCCCTCGAGATAGAGCTACCTTCTCTACGAGTGGCAGTCCACTACGAGCTGACGGACGAAGAAAATGCTCACCTTCGGCTTGAGGAGCTTGACGCCCTTGATGAAACCCGGCTCATAGTGCAATAAAATCTGGAGGCTTACAAAGCAAAGATGACGCGATCATACGAAAGATTGACCAGGCCAAGGACATTCCGCCAAGGCGAAATGGTGCTAGTGGTCAAAAGACCTATGATCCCCAATCGCCCCAAGGGGGGAAAATTCGAGCCGAACTATGAAGGCCCGTACATCATAGACAAGGTCTACCAGGGCGGAGCGTATCTACTCATGGATATGCACGGTGAAAGACCTTTCAGGCCAATAAACGGTCGCTTCCTGAAGAAATACTACGCTTAACGGGTCAAGGCCTAGGTCAATGATAGATGACGACGACTATGTCCGCTCGCTATCTTCCTAAGCCCGAACTCTAAGTAGTAACCTGCCTTTTTCAACGCCGGACCGAAACGTCCTTAAACTAATGACGGACCGAAACGTCCTTAAACTAACGACGGACCGAAACGTGCTTAAACTAATAACGGACCGAAATGTCCTTAAACTAACAATGGACCACTATGTCCTAAAACTGGCTGTTGAACGAGATGTCGATAAACTACGGTGGATTGCAGTATCTCAAAGCCGGTATAAAAAAATAAAAAAATAAAAACGGTATGTCCATGAGCGAAATGGGCACGGATGAAAACCCGAAAGGGCTCCGTGAGTAAAAACAGCAGGGCTACCAGCGAGTGTTTGTGAAAACTCGAAAGGGCGCAACCTCGTTAAAGGACACTTGCAGGGTCCTCACGACCTTGTAAGGAGAAACCACCCGCGTGAGATTCTTACGACTCACAAGGGAGCAACACACTTAGGAGTCCTCACGATTCCTAAGGAGAAATTACACTTGCGAGATCCTCACGACTTGTAAGGAGAACTCTCTTATGGGACCCTCACGGCTCATAAGACTTGAAAGTCTTAAGTTACAGAGACCTGAACCTGTTCTTAAGCAACCCCCACAAACTTCGATATTACCCTACAAGTGGCTCAATACTGACCCTTGTATACAATCCACGGGCGCGAATAAACATCTCCCTAACCAAGTTCCATCCGTGACTAGGGATATGTTCATATGGCGAACAACCCTTGTAAGTCCTCTCGACTTATAAGAAGAAAACCCATTTGTAAGATCCTTACGACTTGCAAGAGGACATGCACTTAGGAATCCTCACGATTCCCAAGGAGAAAACACACCTGCAAGATCCTCAAGACTTGTAGGGAGAAATGCCTTTGTGAGACCCTTACGGCTCATGAAGTCAAAAGCCTTAGTCGACAGGACCCTTAACCCTGTTTACTAAGCCACCTTTGTTCAACATCGACAGAGGCAAATGATGATTTGCTCCTGGCAACATCTCAGTTGTAGCGGTGCTGATGCCGAAATCGGTGTCTAAAATCCAAGCTTGTAGCGAAAAGGCTAGCGAGCCACACATGCATACGAAATAGCCGAAATGATCGGGCAACTTGCAATAAAAAGCAGCAAGTAAAAATGTATGCATGAAAAATAGCCGAAATGATTGGGCAACTCGCAATAAAAAGCAGGGAGTAAAAATAAAATAAATAGCCGAAATGATTGGGCACCGCGAAAAATAGCTGAAATGATGGGGCAATCGCGACTTTCGCGATATAAAAGCTGAAATGATAGAGCATCGCGGAAAAAGAAACAAAATAAAAATGAAATTTACGCCCTACAGGTGATGTTACATCTATCCCTGTATACAATCCAGGG
Organism: Agapanthus africanus; assembly: GCA_030015575.1. Taxonomy (NCBI): domain Eukaryota; kingdom Viridiplantae; phylum Streptophyta; class Magnoliopsida; order Asparagales; family Amaryllidaceae; genus Agapanthus; species Agapanthus africanus. Next base: position 317,604,319 of record CM057338.1, on the reverse strand, counting down.
GCGCAAACAAAGAAGGAATCGCACTCCTCCTCTCCCAGGTTTCATCAGAAGAAGAAGCCAAATCTCGATAAGTCGCAGATGGCCTAGAGATCATCTCGACGTTTGTCCCGTTGCAGCGGACACAACATCAAGCAAAGCGGAACATCGGCAACTCCCAGTTCCATGACTCGGCGGTGTACAGATGACCGAGAGTCAAATTCCGACTCCGTGAAATGCGGATAAAGTCAACCCTTCCTGGCTACATGGAACGCGGATTATGTCACTCTTTGACCCCGTGGAAAACGTCCAGAGCGGAGCCTGGTCCTCGCAGAACACGGCAGTGAACCCGTGGGAAGCATCCAGAGCAAAATTCCTGGTCACGTGGAACGCGGATAACGTCACTCTTTGACCCCGTGGAAAACGTCTAGAGCGGAGCCTAGTCCTCGCCGAACGCGGCAGTGAACCCGTGTGAAGCATCTAGTGCAAAATTCCTGGTCACATGGAACGCGGATAACGCCACTCTTTGACCCCGTGGAAAACGTCCAGAGCGGAGCCTGGTCCTCGCAGAATACGGCAGTGAACCCGTGGGAAGCATCCAGAGCAAAATTCCTGGTCACGTGGAACGCGGATAACGTCACTATTTGACCCCGTGGAAAACGTCCAGAGCGGATCCTGGTCCTCGCAGAGCATGGCAGTGAACCCGTGTGAAGCATCCAGAGCGGAGCCTAGTCCTCGCCGAACGCGGCAGTGAACCCGTGTGAAGCATCTAGTGCAAAATTCCTGGTCACATGGAACGCGGATAACGTCACTCTTTGACCCCGTAGAAAACGTCCAGAGCGGAGCCTGGTCCTCGCAGAACACGGCAGTGAACCCGTGGGAAGCATCCAGAGCAAAATTCCTGGTCACGTGGAACGCGGATAACGTCACTCTTTGACCCCGTGGAAAACGTCCAAAGCGGATCCTGGTCCTCGCAGAGTGCGGCAGTGAACCCGTGTGAAGCATTCAGAGCGGAGCCTAGTCCTCACCGAACGCGGCAGTGAACCCGTGTGAAGCATCTAGTGTAAAATTCTTGGTCACGTGGAATGCGGATAACGTCACTCTTTGACCCCGTGGAAAACATCCAGAGCGAAGCCTGGTTCTCGCAGAACACGGCAGTGAACCCGTGGGACGCATCCAGAGCAAAATTCCTGGTCATGTGGAACACGGATAACGTCACTCTTTGACCCCGTGGAAAACGTCCAGAGCGGATCCTGGTCCTCGCAGAGCACGGCAGTGAACCCATGTGAAGCATCCAGAGCGGAGCCTAGTCCTCGCCGAACGCGGCAGTGAACCCGTGTGAAGCATCTAGAGCAAAATTCCTGGCCACGTGGAACGCGGATAACGTCACTCTTTGACCTCGTGGAAAACGTCCAGAGCGGAGCCTGGTCCTCGTAGAACGCGGCAGTGAACCCATAGGAAGCATCCAGAGCAAAATTCTCGGTCACGTAGAACGCGGATAACGTCACTCTTTGACCTCGTGGAAAACGTCCAGAGCAGATCCTGGTCCTCGCAGAGTACGGCAGTGAACCCGTGTGAAGCATCCAGAGCGGAGCCTAGTCCTCGCCGAACACGGCAGTGAACCCGTGTGAAGCATCTAGTGCAAAATTCCTGGTCACGTGGAACGCGGATAACGTCACTCCCTGACCCCGTGGAAAACGCCCAGAGCAGAGCCTGGTCCTCGCAGAGCACGGTAATGAACCCGTGTGAAGTATCCAGAGCAAACACCGGACTGTGGAGTCCTTAAAATCCACGGACTATGATTTCCTTAACCTCGGCCGTAATGTCTTAAAACTAATGATCAACCACCATGATTCTAGACTGATTTTACCTTGGTTAAAGGGTACATCTCTTCACTCCTTTGATATTTGGCGTTGTAATTCCTCAACGTCTTCAAAGAGATGACGGGTCCCAGTAACCACGCGTTCGTGGACTGTGGAGTCCTTAAATCCATGGACTATGAGGTCCTTCACCTTGACCGTGATGTCTTAAAACTAATATCGGACTGTGGAGTCCTTATATCCACGGACTATGACGTCCTTAACCTTGACTGAGATGTCTTAAAACTAACATCGGACTGTGGAGTCCTTAAATCCACGAACTATGACGTCCTTAACCTTGACCGTGATGTCTTAAAACTAACATCGAACTGTGGAGTCCTTAAATCCACGGACTATGACGTCCTTAACCTTGACCGTGATGTCTTAAAACTAACATTGGACTTTGGAGTCCTTAAATCCACGGACTATGACGTCCTTAACCTTAACCGTGATGTCTTAAAACTAACATCGGATTGTGGAGTCCTTAAATCCACGGACTATGACGTCCTTAACCTTGACCGTGATGTCTTAAAACTAACGTTGGACTGTGGAGTCCTTAAACCCATGGACCATGATGTCCTTAACCTTGACCGCGATGTCTTTAAACTACGGTACCTTAGAAAACATCCCAAAGCAACCCCTGACCCCGTGAAATACGGATAAGGGCGACCGCATCCAGCACTTGCAGGTCCTCACGACCTGTAGGGAAGAAAACTCTCTTGCGAGATCCTTATGACTCCCAAGGGAAAACCCGCTTAAGAATCCTCACGATTCTTAAGAAGAACTTACACCTACGGGATCCTCTCGACCTGTAGGGAGAAAAACTCTTTATGAGACCCTCACGGCTCATAAAGCTCAAAAGTCTTAGGAGGCAGATCTTAACCCTGAATCCTAAGCCATCGCTGCCCTGCAAGGAGACCTAGATAAATTGTCCGCAGAACACATTCAATAAAAAGAGACACACCATTGAGAAGAAAAATATATCTTTATTCATAAACCAAAATGAATACAAGGTACAATTCATGAAAGAACAAAAGGAAGATGCTCTCATTCAGGAGTGTGTACAAAAAGAAAGGAAAAGATACAAATTTTTCAAGCCGGCGGGTGATTTAGCAATTTTGCTAGCTCATCCTGCTTTTGCTGGGCCATAGCTTCATGATTCAGGATCGCCAGAACACGAGCCTCCGCCTGAGCCTGCTGGGCCTGATACGAGGCGAGCCAGTCTTCGAGCTCTTTCTCAGTGACCTTGTGAGCTTCGACCCTTTCGCGAGTGAACACAACAGCTTTATCAAGAGCCACCACCTCTCTGATAGACTCTTGAAGTACCCGCCAGAGTTCATACGCTTTATTGGCTTTGGCTGTAAGGCTGATTTGAAGCTCGCTCAATGCCTTAGAGGCCAACTCCCTTTCCGAGAATTTGCGGCCGAGCCTCTTCTCGCATGACACCATATGTGCCGCGCACCGCGCTATCAGCCCCCGCAACTCCGCCTTTGCAGCCACGACCTCCGAGGAAAGGCGGGAACACTCAAGGGCGTGTAAGCAAGCCTCCACCTGCCGACAGAACGCCACCCAGAGTCGCACCACCTCTTCGCTATGGTAGGTGGAAAGAAAAGGAAGAGAACCGTTAACTTCAGCGGCAAATGCTTCAGCTGTGGTTGCGCTGCCAGCACGAAGCTCCTCGATCAAAGACGACAACGAGACAAGGCTTAATTGGGCCAAGCGCTCCGAGGCTCGCAAAGCATAAGGGCCGGGCGGCATGGTGATGCGTGAATCCAGCACTATGGGGGCTGGCAGGGCTGTTCAGATTCGAAAAATGTCAGTAAAACTCTTAAGCAAGAGAACAAGTGGGGCTATATTGAAATGTCACTTACCTACGGTCATGCAAGTAGGAGCTGAAGGTTCCCCTGGCCTTTCGAGGACCTCAACCTCATCATCGGCCTCCAAAATTGTAAAGAACATCAATGTCAACACGCAAAATAACAACGATGCTATGAGAAATGATGAACGACACTAACCTTGTCCAGAGGAAAGGACGATGCGCTGAGGGGAGATGGCCTGCGGAGCTGCCATCTCCAATAGACGCTAAAACGATTACCAGAGAGACAAATCAGCGATAGAAGCCGCCAACCCGCGCAATTCTGAGAAAGCAAAAGAGTTTAGACGACAGAAAAATTACTAATTTAAAATATTGAAGGTTACCTTCAACACTCCTCCCATTCTGAGTCGGGGGGATGGCGGCTTCAACGGCCTCTGCCGTGATCTCCGGCTCCAGCAAGAGAGAGTAGTCCCGACTACCTCTCCTCCAGCTTCTGGGCCGTCCGCAGGGAGAATCGTTGGGACGGCAACCCCCAAAAGAGCCTCTTCCAAAGGAACAAGTGCTCCGTGATCAGGAACCGCCACTGGAGGCTCTATGGCAAGAGGAACAGCCTCGTCAGCCCCCTGTACATTGAGCAAGGCTGCATCGGGTAGTCAACGGGCTTTAGCTTCAACAAGCCCGTAGAGACCTCCCCTATCACCGAGGACTCTGCACAATCCACAGAAGAAATCAGAATACATATATACGAGCATAAACAATCTGGGAAAAACCGCAAAGAAGTATAAAAAAAACATACCAATGCACAGGGAAGCCTTTAATATGGCTTCTTCAAGCCGGTTCTCCTTTTCAAGGAGGCGTGCTCGCCGGGGTTCGAGGGTGGACTCGTGACCACCAGTCCATAAGGACAGCGCGTCCGTAGCATCTTCCGAAGCGGCCTGCTTCAGCGCCCTTTCTCCCCACTCCTCCAAAGGGCTGATGAACCGCCGCCGAATCCATGAGGGGTCTTCATAGAAGATCACGGCAGGATACGGTTTCTTCGGAACCCTTGCGTTCTGAGACTCATCTTTAGAACGTCTTATGGCCTCAGCTAATTGTGCGGCTTCCTTGGCAGCCGAGCCCGGAAAGAGAAGACCAGCGTCCGACTCTTGCACGACCAACGGCTCATCTGGAAGTATGGGCTCAGACTCCGTTAAAGAATCAAGTAAGTTGGTGGCCACCCTCCTCCGCCTCTTAGATCCAGAACCGGCCGCCGAAGACGACCGTTTCATTCCCCGTAGAGCCTTGGTGCGGCGGCGACCCCATGTCGCCTTCAACACCCTCATCCCTATTACCCTCGCTTGGTACCACAACCGAGGATCACACTGCCATTGTCGATGCCAAGGGGGGCGAGGCTGCCTCGGGTGGTGGCGCTATTACCGGAGCCCGTCTACCCCGCGACCGAGTATCCAGGGGCATACCAACTGTTGGAGTAAGATCCACCCCCGACTCCCCCAGAAAAAGCGCGGTGCCTGTATCCCTCAGAGGAAAGCGGACCGGGGCGCGCGGTCACAGCGTAGCTCCCGTGGCCGGAACCTGAGTAGGGGCACCATGACCAAGAAGCACCCTTCTTTCCTCAAGAATAATCGGGTTGACTCGATGGAGATACCAGCCCGTGAACAACCCCACGCACCGGGGCACGTAATCACCATCAGGGATCATGAACTGAGAACCGGTGTTCAGCCTCATAAAATGATGGGCGGCATCTCGAACGGCCTTGAGCGAAGGAACCGGCGCGACTATGAAAGCCTCAAACGGGACACCCTGATCATAACCAAACTGCCGGGCAAAGCAGTGCGGATTGTACTGCATGAAAAGGGCCGCGCTATCCTGACGGAATACAAGGTAACCCGGTCTAATTGCATATAAGCGCGCGGCCTCCCGGGGCTTCAAACAGGGCGCGTTATCTTTTGACCGGTCCCAAAACGGATGGGCTGAACCCGCGAAAGAAGATAAGACCCGATCATTAAAAACTAACCCGCCAGCAGTAGCATAAGGAGAAATTAACGCCCGAATAGCCCCGAATTGAGTCGGGTCAGCGGCAGAAGCATCCACCAGTCGCATAAGCCTTGGGAAGGTATAAGCGTCATAGAATGCGGGTCTTTGATGCATAGAAAAAGCACCCAAGATGTGCATTTCGATCCAAGACGTAAAGTAGTGAAGCGAGAAATTTACCACATCTACGCCAGGGGTGGAAGTATTAGCTGCAGCGCCCAACCCGTGATAGAGATGCGCCAACGCCGGGATCCAATGGCCAGCCGCGTTCCCTCAGCTATACGGTGAGCCGGATAGATGACCGAAGCTCTCATAAAGCGGCGATGCATAGGGATGAAAAACCAACTGAGACAGACACTGATAAACCCAACGAAGAACGTCTCCTCATCCATGCCGGGAGCTGCGATGGATTCAAAAGACATCGGCGACATTATGGGGATGTAGTACTGCGGTAGATCCGATTCATTGGTCGGCAGCTTCTTCGGACCAAACCCAAAGGGGTCTTTGATATTTGCAAACTTCGGAGCTGTTTTCGACAAGATGCCCTCGCGGAGGAAACAGGCAATGAAGCTCTTAAAAGTAACGCCCTGCTTCTCAGATTCGGTGAACAATCGATCAAAGATACCCAGCACCTTGATCAAGCTGGGACGCTTGTGGCGGACGGCGTTCTCGGCAGACAAGCCGTCAAGCGGTGCGGGCTCGGGTTCAAAGACGTATTCATCAGAGGGTAGCAACTCCTCATAAAGTGTCCCTCGAATTGGCAGCCCCGAGATCTCATAAAATTCCCCCAATGAGATCGAAACCTCTCTGTCCCCCAGAAGAAAAGTGTTGGTGGGGAGATTCCATTGATTCAAGAACGCCTTAACCCACCAGACATGCGGGGATTGATAATGGAAGAGCGACGCATATATTGTCTGGTAAAGCCCAACCTTCTGCAGCCGCGCACGATGGGTAGCAAGGATGTAGCGGGCCCAGAGGAGGTAGCCCGTGAGGTGTCGAGGAGTGAGCCCTATCTTATAAATCTGTCCCCATGGGTGGGCCTCACCCTGACAAATGCGTCATACCAGGATATCTATAGCGGGGACCGGATGGTTTGGGATACCGGTTGTTGAAGGCTCGAGCTGTCCCGTTGGAGTCCAATTTGGCATCTCCACAGCGAAAACCGTCCTCGGAGGGTCCATCGGCAAGAACGGGAAAGTGGGCTCTGTCGGCACTTCACAGAGAAAACTCCGGCGACCCCGGATGATATGATTGTACCAAGTTCCCTATAGAAGTAAGCTGGTGCAGTTCGGGTCATGAGCCCGGATCATCGCCATCGCTTCCTCTTCGGATGGTGATTGAGGAAAAGCGGCCTCCGAGTGAGTGAAGGGAAAGCACGGAACAGAAGCCATCGCACCTGAAATCAAATAAAGAAAACTGTCAGAAGCTATATATATATATATATATATATATATATATATATATATATGAGCATAACTATATATATGAAGACAGTTGAAGAAAGCGGCAGCAGACTCTTTTTATGGGACCATTGGCTACAAAACACATGGGCCCCACAGAATCAGGTTGACAGCTCGTTAATAATGAGGCCAAGCAATCATAATGAGACAAAGGGAATATTCTAATTAAATAAACAGGGGACTTCAAATAACCCTACACACGCCCCTAAGAGAAATCCACCTTGGACTCTACAATAAATCAAACAGGATCAAGCGAATTAAATTCCCACAAAAGACATCATTGCAAGCTTCTTCTTCATTGATTATAGAAGGACAACCCAGGGCAAGAAAACCCTAAGAAGCCTCCATGGGAAGAACGGAGTTCTTCATAGGAATTAAATTCCTTTTTGAAAAAAGGAATTAAATTCCCAGAAATTTTGTTTCAGAGCCAGAGCTCCTTGGGATGGAATTAAATTCCATGGAAAACAACCGACATTATCATCTCCCTTAAAGATTAGAAAAGCCCTAAGAGATCTACAGTTTGAGGATTAGATGGTTTTCTGTTCTTGTGGAAGAACTTGAAGAAAAAATGGGTTCATGTTAAAAGGGTGAAACCCTTGATGTGGATTTAAAATCCATAGAGTTTTTTTAAATGAAGGTTCTTCGATCATTCAACATCATTACCTGAAAGGAAGAGTCTTTCTTGAACAGAGTTAAACTCTGAAAATTTTTCAAGGCAGAGAACTAAGCTCTGGAAAAAGAGAATTAAATTCTCAAAAGAAGAAAAGTTCTCAAGGGAGGAAGATGAGCAAAGTGGAGGCTCTTCTGAAAGGACATGGGCATTTATAGGATGAGATGGAAAACGTTTCATCTACTTTACTCCTAAGATAAATTCGACAGTCACAAAAGTGACAGCGTTGCACTCACGTGCAGACACGTGAGAACAACGCTGTGGGGGCATTTATTCCCTGATTAAAATCAGGAAGAGATTCAGAAGAGGCATCACGTGCTCACACGTAACCAGTGGTCACGTGTTGACACGTGATGGTTAAGCTGCGGCACAGAGCATATTTGTTCTCTGATCAAAATTCATGAAGAAGCTTCAGAGGAAGCATCACGTGACCAGTGGTCACGTGTTGGCACGTGACGTTTAAAGCAGCGGCACAAACCACATTCATCCCCTGATTAAAAATCAAGAAAAAGCTTCAGAGGAGGCATCACGTGCTCACACGTGACCAGTGGTCACGTGTTGGCACGTGATGGCTGAGCAGCGGCCAGAGAACAGAGCGCAGAAGAAGAGAAGCCCATTCCAGGGGTCACGTGCCTACACGTGACCAGGGGTCACGTGCCACACGTGACCAGGGGTCACGTGGTCACACGTGACCTTCTTTAAAAGCCTTATTCTTTGACAGAATTAAATTTTGATGGAAGATCCTTCAAATCTTTCTAAAATGGAGAAGGATTATTTGAAACCGTTGGATTAAAAATCTAAAGGTGATTAAATATCACCAATTTATGGAAAAATCTTGGACTTGGAAAGATTTCCCCCTAAATCTAACCGAAATAACAAAGAGATATCTTTGGATTTAAAATCCAATGGTGAATAAAATTCACCTAACAATCTAAAGGCCCAGATTAATGATAAATATAAATCGAATCTCTCAATGAACAAATCAAATCTCTCAATGAGAGATTTACTAAGCAGATTGATTCTTTTCCTTCTCCTATAAATAGGAGCCAAGAAAAGAAGAGGGGGGACTTTGGACCTTTTCTTTTGATACACAGAGAGAGAGAGAGAGATAGATATATAGAGCCGTTGATTCTCTGCAAAAGGAAAACCTTAGGTAAGAAAAGAAAAGGGAGGCTTCAGAAGAGAATTTAATTCTCAAAAGAGTTTAACTCTTATATAAAGAAAAGAACTTAGTTCTTTCTCTGGTTGAGGATCTGCATAGTGCACATCTCCATATGAATTGAGAATTTAATTCTCATTGGGTTGAGATCCTGCCATGCAGATCTAAAACACAGAGGAGGAACTAAGTTTTGAGAATTTAATTCTCACAGAATGATAGGAATTCAATTCCTTTGAGATAAAATTAGGGTTCAACCCTATGTTATAGGAATTTAATTCCTTCAAAATGAACAGAACAAGGGTTTAACCCTAATTGAGAACATAATTCTCTCAAACTCACAGGAATTTAATTCCCTTAAAAAAGAAATTAGGGTTTAACCCTATTTAAGAATATAATTCTTCAGAAGAAAACATGAATTTAATTCCTCTAAAGTTTATTGTTAGGGTTTGACCCTATGAAGAATTTAATTCTTAAAAGGTGAACAAATCTGTAAAACATGCAAAGAACCAGAGTCACGTGCTACCACGTGACCCCTGCAAAGATCCATAGAAAAGAACCTTGAGGCAATGCCTCACGTGCCCCATGTGACCCCTAAAGCACATAGAGAAAAGGCAGAAGAAACAGAAAAGAGCTCTAGGGCGCTCTCACGTGCTACTACGTGACCCCTTGGCTGAAGCTTTAACAGACAAACACCCAAATTCCCATCACGTGACAGCACGTGATACTTCAAAGTATTCAATACTTTTGACTGAATAAAACAAGAGGAATCAGGGTGCTCTCACGTGTCCACACGTGACCCCTCTCTCCTTAGTTTTTAACACTAATCTAGAGATTTTGTCCCCAGTGTTTAACACTGATTTTCTTAGTGTTTAGCACTAATTGGAAAACTCTATTTGCAGTGTTTAACACTGATTTGCTTAGTGTTTAACACTAATTTGAAAACTCTGTTTCCAGTGTTTAACACTGATTTGCTTTAGTGTTTAACACTAATTTGAAATCTCTGTTTGCAGTGTTTAACACTGATTTGCCTTAGTGTTTAACACTAATTTGAAAGCCCTGTTGCTAGTGTTCAACACTGGTTATCTTTTAGTGTTTAACACCAACTTTTTAATCTTATTCCCATTGTTCAACACTGTTGGTCTCTAGTGATTAACACTAGCTTTAGCCCAATTGACTAAGTTTCCAGAGGCAAACCCTCTTCTTCAATAGCCCAACAGAGGGTCAATATTAAACATGACTGGACTTAGCCCAAGAAGGCTATAAGTCCTCAATTCAAACTTAACTGGGCCAATGGGCTCATAATATAATTAATTGGTCTTGGTTCCAAATTGGGCCAAAGATAATTTAATCTACCTTAGTTTAAGGGTACATCTCTTCACTCCTTTGATTTTTGGCGTTGTAATTCCTCAACGTCTTTAAAGAGGTGACGGGTCTCGATGACCACACATTGATATGGACATGGGGTCCTTAAACTCACGGACTATGAGGTCCTTAACCTTGACCATAATGTCTTCAAACTAACGCCGGACTGTGGGGTCCTTAAACCCTCGGACTATGACGTCCTTAACCTTGAACGAAATGTCTTAAAACTAACAACGGACTATAACGTCCTTAACCTTGACCGTGATGTCTTAAAACTAACATCGGACTGTGGAGTCCTTAAATCCACGGACTACGACGTCCTTAACCTTGACTACAATGTCTTAAAACTAACACTGGACCGCAATGTCCTTAAACTACCTATTGACCGCAATGTCACTAAACTAAACAACAGGGCTCCCCTAATCGCTCTCTTGTCGGATCTAAACGATCCCGTTAAGTTGATCTTAGTCTAAAACTAGACTAATGTATCCTTAACAAACGTTTAAGTCGATCTTAGTCTTAAACGAGACCAACGTATCCTTAAACCCAAACCCCCAAACCCAAATCTAAGATAATACGGATTTGGACTAGTCCACGCCCTACGGGCGACGACATAACTCAGTCTCCGTATACAATCCACGGGCAACCAAACACAAATCAAACACACACGACACAAAGTGACCATCTGGAGAAGGAGAAAGTGGTTACCGCAATGCGGTAGCATAATTAATTGTAGGGGCTTGCGCCTGCAAGGAAGAGCGTCCCCACAATCAAAAACCCCTCAAGCGAGGGGGAATCTGATGAAGTCTGCTACATCGGACGCATCTGTTTAAACCTTCGATACATGGTGCCATAAATCAACTTGGCATCTTTGGAGAGGTAGACGGATAACACCAATTAGCATCTGTCCTGAATTTCAGGCAAGACGTCAGTCTTGGCCGTCTTTCGGAGGGGAACACCCCTGTCATAAAAGAATGGGGTAATATATATCCAACGTTAAGGCGAGTTTGCCTCTAAACCTATGGGAGGTAAACTAAAAATACACCGAAATGAGTATATAAACTAGAAACTCCGAAATGAGTACATAAACTAAAAGCTCCGAAATGAGTACATAAACTAGAAACTCGAAAATGAGTGAATAAACCAGAAACTCCGAAATGAGTACATAAACTAGAAGCACCGAAATGAGTACATAAACTAGAAACTCTGAAATGAGTGAATAAACTATAAACTCTGAAATGAGTAAATAAACTAGTGCACTCCAGCTCAGGACAAATAAGAGACAAAGAGGTGCAAGCATAAAAAAGTAGATATCTTTTAATCTTAATGGGTGAAAGTTACAACAAAAAAAGGGGGAATACAACAAAAGGGAAAGCCTAAGATGTTGGATAGTGGATGGTATAACAAGCTAACCAGATCATCGCTTTTCCGTTGAACTTCTGCCTCAAACTCCATCAGCGTCGCCAGCTGAGCTCTTGCCTGTTCTTGTTGTTGTTGATATAAAGAGAATCGATGTTCAAGCTCCTTCTCGGCAGTTTTGTGAGTCTCCACCATTTCTTTCGTAAAGGTGACGGCTCTGTCCAAAGCCTCCACCTCCGTGATAATTTCTTGGAGAACTCGCCAAATCTCATAGGCCCAAGTGGCTTTAGCTGCAAACTGGGCTCGAAGATCCCCCAAAACCTTCGAGGCTAGCTCGCTCTCCAAAAATTTCCGATTGAGCCTTTTCTCACAGGATGGGAGGTTGGCAGCACACCTTTCAATCCCTTCATTCAACTTAGCCTTCATAGATGAGATGTTCGAAGGAAGACGTCTACATTCAAGTTTATGAAGGAAAGTCTCCACTAGTGGCAGTACTCAACCCAAGGATGCACTAGCGCTTCATCATGATAGGTAGCAAGGACAAACAAGGAAGCATTAACTTTGACAGCAAATTTCTCAACGATGATTGAAGTGCCAGTGCGGAGATCTTCGATAAGAGCCGCCGGTGAATGTAGAATCTACTCCGCCATCCTTTCAGACATACGTCTGGTGTAAGGACCCGTGGGCATGCAAATATGGGACTCAAACGGGGTCAGGGTTGGCAGAACTGTGAGTATACAGAAAAGGTCAGTCACATTTTCAAATGGGAAATAAGCAAAAAGAATACCGGGACTAAGGTGTCACTCACCCACGGCCACAAAAGGTAAATCTGAGAGATCCTCGGGCCCGTATAGAACCTCGACTTCTTCGTCAGCCTGCAAGACTGTAGTTTATAATAGGGGCACATCGGCGCTGCTCTAGAAAATATAATACAGAAAGCAAAAGAATACCAACCATGTCCGGAGAGGATGACACTCTGGGGGTATAGCGTGTGGGGCCGCTATATTAAGTAGGCGCGAGAAGATTTCTTTCGGAGAACGATTCACAATAGAGGATGCCAACTCCTACAACTCTGGAAACACAAAAAAGGGGTCAGGCATATTGAAAGATCGTTAAATAGAAAAAAGGTAAGATATAAGATTACCTTCAATACTTCGTCCATCTTGGACCGAAGGGGCGGCAGCATCAAGAATATTCTCTACATACTCTGGTGCACCACTGGTGACATTTACAGAGTCTGTAGTTGGTTTATGAATCTCCGTCGAAGGAATAAGAGCCACTACCAGAGTCTCTAAGACGTGCTCTGGACTCAAAACTGCGCCCGCCACGGAAGTCCCTGCAAAAGAAAAATGTGTAAAGACAAATGCAATATGGGAGCAATATAAACCATTTCATGAAAAGGATATGAAAAAGTACATACCGATATACCAATGAGCCTGAAGTATATCTTTTTTGAGTCGCTGCTCTTTTCTTGTTAACCACGCTCATCGGGTTTCGATTGAAGATAGAGCTCTACCCGCTTTCAGAGCAGTCTCGTCTTCAGAAGCGGCTGATATCGGTTATTTAAGAGCTATTTTTTCTGTCAGCGTTAAAGGGGCTGCTGGTGACACAGCAGGAGCCGAATCAACATCACGGAACTTGATGGGGGAAATCTTCTCTTCTTAGGGTGCACATTCTCGGTCTCATCCTGTGACCGCTTGAGAGCCTCAGCCAGCCGAGCAGCCTCCTCGGCAGACATATACAGAAAAAGGAGGTTGTCACCTGGTTCATGTACAGGCATAGACTTATCACAAACAGGAGGCTCAGACTCGAGCAAGGCGTCAATTAAACGCACAACAGATTTCTTCCTCTTTTTGGCACCTGAGCTAGCACTCGCAGAAGAACGTTTCCTCCCCTTAGGTACCTTTGGACGGCGTTGCCCAATTCCATTTTCGGGATCCGACTCTGGAAACGCTGTAGCTTGTGTAGTATTCGGAATCCCTATGCCAGGTTCAGTGTGAACTGGCATACCGGCAGTATGGGAGGTCGATACTGTTTGAGAAGCCTTAGGGATAAATACCGCATCTCTGTCTCTCAGAGGGGGACGAATGACCGATCGTGGCCGTAGCGGAACGTTGACGGCTGGGGCAGGCACCGAGGCCTTGTGCTCGAAAAGCACCCGTCTCTCCTCCATAATGATCGTACTTACCCTTTGACGATACCATCCCTTGAAAGGTCCCACAGGCATCGGAATAAAATCAGGCTTGGGGATCATGAAGAGAGAACCGGTGTTCAGATGCATAAAATGATGAATAGCATCGCGGGTAGTCTCCAGTGAGGAAGCAGGCTTGCCCAAAAACGCCTCAAGAGGAACACCCTGATTATAACCCAACTATTGGTCAAAACTGTGCGGACTATATCGCATGAAGAGAGCGACATCGTTCAATTGAAACACCAAGTACCCTGGCCTGATCGAGTACAAGTGCATGATCTCCTTGTGTTTCAAAACCAGTGCTTCATTCTTCAATAAGTCAAATAGTTGCTGAGTGGCCCCCGTTGGCACAGAAAGAACTCGATCGTTGAAAACCGTGCCACCCTCATTTGAATACGGGTTGAGCAGCACGAGCAAAATCCCTAACTGAGTCGGATCAGGAGCGGAAGTATCAACCAGTCTCATGATTCGCGGGAAAGTATAGGACTCGTAGAAATCGGGCCGCTGGTGCACAGCGAACGCACCTAACACATGCATCTCAATCCAAGACGTGAAGTAATGGAGAGAGAAGTTCACGGTGTCCACACCTGGATTCGAAGTGTTGGCTGCAGCACTCAAGCCATGATACAAGTGAGATAATCCTGCAACGCTAATAGTTAGTCATGCTCCTTCAGTTATGCAGTGTGCGGGGTAGAAGATGGAGGCTCTCATAAAACGTCGATGCATAGGCATTGCGAACCAACTGAGCCAAAAACTAATGAAACTTACAAAAAATGTTTCCTCGTCTATGCCAGGAGCGGCGATCTCGTCAAAAGCCATGGTCGGCGTACTTGAAATATAAAATAGCGGCAAATCTTCAGCATTGATCGAAAGTTTACTCAAGCCAAATTCGAAAGGATCTTCGACCTTTGCAAATTTCGGAGCCTTCTAGGATAGAATATCTCCATGAAGCAAGCAGGCGATGAAATCTTCAAAACAGACCCCTTACCCTTCCGATGTCACAAACAGGCTCTCATAAATGCTCAATGCTTTGATTAAACTTGGATGCTTGTGCTGAACGACATTCTCAGTTGTTAAGCCTTCTTGCATAGTTGGCACCATGGTGAAAACGTACATGTCTGGGGGTAGCAACTCTTCGTAATGTTCTCCCTTGATTGGCAGTCCGGAAATTTCACGGAACTCCTCCAGCGAAATAGAAACTTCTCGATCCCCTAATAGAAACATATGTGTGGGAAGATTCAATTGGTTTATAAAAGCCTTAACCCACCAAACGTGGGGAGTATGGTAGTAGAACGACGCATACACCGCCTGGTACAGTCCAACTTTCTGCAACCGCGAGCGTTAGGAAGAGAGAATATACCGAGCCCAAGGAAGGTAGCCCACTGGATGCCGCGGGGTGATGCCTATCTTATAGACTTGCCCCCAGGGCCGAGCTTCGCTTTGGCATATCCGGCATCCCAAAATGTTGATAGCCACCAAGGGTTGATTGAGTATCCCCATCGTTGATGGTTCAAGCCGGTCCTTAGGAGTCCGGTTAGCCGCCTCCACTGCGTAAGTAATACACAGACATTCTATGAATTGAATTGAGTGGATGAGTTCTGTTGGTACTCCATAAGTAAAGCTACGGCGATCCCTTATAATGTGACCGTATCAGATCCCCCATAAGAGAAGGCTCTTTTCGTTCTTGTCATATCTCCTAATCATAGCCATTGCTTCCTCATCTGATGGTGACTGTGGGAAAGTAACTTTTGAATGAGTATAAGGAAAGTAAGGAAGTATAGCCATTGTACCTGAAAAAGGAAAAGTACCTGAAAAAGGAAAAAGAACCATCAACAAAAGGATGTGAGTTCATTTGGTGGAATTACTAACTCTAAAGCTAGTGGACCCTACGAAATCAAAGTGGCGGCTCATCAATGATGAGACATATGCCCATTGTGAGAACCAAAAAGGATTCTCATTAAATGAATAGTTCTTATTAAATGAACAGTGGAGTTATAACTCCCAATACCCCCGAAAAGCGGATTCTTTTAAAAACAACAACAGATTCAAGTCTGTGAAATAGGTATTAAAACCTTAAAAATCCTAAAAAGGAAAGAACAGTAAAGGGAATAAAATCCCCAAAGTTCTTAGGAATCAAACCAGAGCTAAGCTCTTTAAAAAAAGATGGAATTAAATTCCCTCAAATGATGGGATTAAATCCCAGAAATCCCCATATTAGGAAACTCATGGGTTAATAATGGAATCAAATTCTAGGAGTTCTTAAATGTCAGGATTAATGATAGGGTAAAACCTTAAGAAGAGAATCAACGATTCTCAAAGAATGTCCATTGACTCAAATCTTGATATGGATATCAAGATCTATGTAAAAAAAGTTCTTTTTTTAAGATATCCAAGATATCGATTCAAGAAAAGAACCGAGCTCTGTCAAATATGTTAGTGGATTTAATATCCAAAATAAAATATATATGTATATATATCCAAAAGCTTTCTAAGAGCTAAGCTCTGTTCATAGTCCTTACCAAAATTTTTGGCAGATTTTAACTCTGTTCGAAGGAATTTTGAGGGTAGAGATCTAAGCTCTGAAACGAGAATTAAATTCTCAAAGTAAAAAAACTCAGGAAAGAAGATGAAGAAACAACAGTCATGTCAAGGGCCAAAGGGCCCATTTATAGGACATGATGGGATCGGTTCGACTCCTCACTCACCTAGGTGATCAAACAGTTGTAAAATTGACATCGTGCACTCATGTGCAAGCTATGTGAGAGCAACGCTGGGGGCATTTGTTCCCTTAAAAAAGGGGGGAAAAGAAGGAAGAAAAGAATTCCTACGGTTTGGGCCTCACGTGTTAAACATGTGAACGATTATATGCAAAGTATATAAGTGCTGGAAACAAATAATTAAAGGCCGAACCGGCCTTAAACACGTGAGCACTTATATGCAAAGTATATAAGCGCTGAAAATAAATAACCAAAAGAACCAAACTGGCCTAACACGTGAGCGCTTATATGCAAAGTATATAAGCGCCGAGAATAAACAACAAAAAGAGGGCAAACTAACCTCATATGTTAAACACGTGAGCGCTCATAGGCAAAGTATATGAGCGCTAAATATAAACAGGTTAAAACGCACACTGGGGTCACGCGTTAAACACGTGAGAACATACATTTTAGTTTCGCATAGAATTAAATTCTATTTGGGGAAAATACTTCCCCCGATCTTTCTAAAAAAAGAGAGTTATTTTCTAAATCGAGAACCATCAGATCAAAAGATCTAATGGTGATTAAAAATCATTAAATGTAGAATTAAATTCTATTGGTGGAAAATATCTTCCTGGTCTTTCTAAATGAGAAAAATATTTTCTGTTAACCAGAAAGCTGTTGATCAAAGATCCAATGAGATGGGAAAATATTCCCATATATATTTCTAAACAAAGAAAGATGTGCTCTGTTAAATAGAGAACTCTTAGATTAAAAATCCAATGGTACTTAAAAATCACCGTATGACACAATTAAATTTTGTATATGGGAAAATATTTTCCTAATCTTTTTAAAAACAGAAAAATATATTCTGTTAAACAGAAATGTCTTGGATTAAAGATCGAACGGTGGATAAAATCCTCCGAATAATCTTTGAGGCCAATTGGTATCTCTCAAATGAGAGATTTTCTCAAACTAATTAACAACTTGCCTCCTCTATATAATGAACCCGAGACTTCAAGTCTCAGGAGAAGAAATCGACCCCATAAGTTTTTCACAAGAACTGAGAATTTGATTCTCCTTAAAAAGAAGATCTCCTTGCTCTCTCCGAAACTAGGTAAAGAAAATCAGAGATAAACATATCTCCTTTACCTAGCATAAATATAAAGGAAAACAAGGGTATAATCCTTTGTAAAAAGAAACTTAGATTTTTCTGATCTGAGATCTGAAAAGTAAATCTCGCCACAAGTTGAGAATTTAATTCTCATCGGGAAGGTTCTATTCTTCAAACTCAAAATCTAGGGAAAAGAACTAGATCAAAAGAAAAGACACATTTTCTAGGAATTTAATTCCTTCGAAATCAGGGTTTAACCCTACATAAAGAACTTAGTTCTTATAAAAAGAAAAGAAGAATTGGGTTCTCCAATAAAAAAACAATCCCATATCTTCAAAATAGAAATCTTGGTGATCATAAATAGCCAAAACGTCATTAACAGAGGTTAAATCTCTAAAAAGAAAAAAACTTGGCGTCTCACGTAAAACACATGTGGATGTCAGAGAAAAATTAGTGCTTAGCACTATTATAGTGCCTCACGTCTTTTCCTCGTAAGTGCCCAAAACAGAAAGCTCAATGCCTCACGTGTTTCCCACGTGAGCGTCCAAAACAGAAGGCTCAACGCCTCACGTGCTTTCCACATAAGCGCCATACAAAGTGCTTAGCATTATATATACCTAGTCAAAATGACTAAATGCTTGACACCGATTGGGCATCACCCATGTCTGTACACCTCACGTGCTTCCCACGTGAGTGCCAGAGCAATAAATATGTGCTAAGCAATTCTAAAAAAAAGGAGAAAGACCAAAACCGAGCAGACCGAGCCTAAATTGGCTAAGTCTCTCTGAGGCTGCTTGTAGCTGAGCCCAAATGCTCTGTTGTTGGATCTTAACTAAATTTAATGATCCTGAAAATATTTTTAAGTTGATCTTAGTCTCAAATAGGACTAACGTATTCTTAGTTAAAATAAACTGAGCCCAAATGCTCATATATTTAAGTCGATATTAAACTCAAACTAGATTAACGGTCCTTAAATAGAATAAAATATTCTTTGAACTAATGGAATACATACAACATAAGTTCAAATCCAAAATATATACGGATTTGGACTAATCCGCGCCCTACGGGCGACGACATAAAATAGTCTCCGTATACAATCCACGAGCAACCAAAATAAACAAAAATACAACACGACACTGTTTACCGCCGAAAGACCGGACCGAGACGTTCGGACGTCTATCCTGAATTTGGGGACAGATGCTATTTGGACATATCCATCCACCTCTCCGAAAATACAAAGTTGATTTATGGTACCTTATTGTAACATTCAGAAATATAAAATAATATTTTTGGAATTTAAATAATAAAATAATAAATTTCACGATAACTATTCAAGTACGAATTTGGGGTTTTCGTAAAATGGTATAATTATATACCAATATTTGGAAAATAATTGGAGATTAATATGTATTATTAATTATAAATGCATTTATTGGATTTAGACATTTTATAAATAATTATGCAATTAATTATATGCAAGTTTATATTAAACTTGATTAGTGCATTACTAATCATGATTAATACAAATCCACTTTTGTTAAGCCATGGCTAGTGCACCATGACACATTGTGTTTTGACACATGCATAGTTTCATTTGTTTTGTTATTGTTATCTTTGTTTTTAAAAGAGAAGGGAAAATGAGAAAAAGAAATAAAAAGAAAAGAAAAGAGGAGACTTGAGGGGGACAAGAGAGTATGGCCGAGAGAGAGAGAGAAAGAGAGAGGGAGAGAGAGAGAGAGTGTGTATTAGCTCCTCACCATGCCTCCATCCTTTATTCATTTTCCTGTCCTCCTCCATCATCCTTCATCTCCTTCCTTCTCCTCCTCCTTCACCCTCACTACCACCCAAGTCCACCCTCAAAACCACCCTAAAATCTCATACAACCTTCACAAAAATCATTCCTTACTTCACCACAAACACCATGGTGAAGTCAAGTTGGGACTTTGAACACTTTGGATCATCTAGGGTTTTTCTTAAGTTGCTCCATGAGATAAATCCTACACTTTTAGTTAAGTATTTAGTTTCCCTAGTTTCTTATGGTAATTTAGAGTTAATCAAGTGTAGGTTAATGATCTTGGAAAATTCTAAGATGAGATTTAGTGGATGTGTTGAGTTATGGGGGTGTATTTGAGGTTTAGTTAGTGACTACAATCTTTTAGTGATAGAATTCTGGACTAAACTGAGATTAGAAGTCCCAAACTTGAAAATTTAGTTTTCCGATATCGGGTTTTGTGGAAAATGTGATGATAATTTAGGATCTTCTATGACCTGGAGACTCTGAAAAATATTTAGCGAACACAGAGAGATGTGCAGGCAAATAGGAGCATAACTTAGAGACCCGAGCCCCCAAATCCACCATCTGGCCGCAAATAAAAACCTTTTGGCCGCAAATTGCGGCCTGAACTAAGGTAGTGAGTCTAGGTTTGGTCCATAGCTCTTTTATCTGATAATTAGACCTACCATATATGCAGAATGTCCTAATTCAACCTAGGGTAAAATCTGGAAGTGTTTTCCTAAGTTGTTGTTTTCGTTTTGCGACTTTTATTAACTTGAGTTTTGATATTTGAGTTTTATCACGGTCGTTGGACGTTCGTACGTCAACGCAGAGGGCTAATTGGTTGTTCTTGCATGCGTAGACTATAGGTTCTAATCAATGAGCACTTCGTGTGCCGTATTGGTTTTTGGACTTGGTTTTAATAGCGTTACGATGTGTATTGATTGTAGGTACCTTCGAGTGGACTTCCGAGACTACGACGGAGATCAAGAAGTTCATCGACTTCGACTAAGCAAGGATATTGCAGGCGAGTAGATCTATATCTACGAGGGAAGTCGGGTGGATGGCGTATAGCACCCCTGTAATCATAGTAATGGAAAATCGATATATATATAGAATATATTTCTGGAGAAACCTATACTATGAACTTACGGATATGATCAAAAGAGCTAGTATACGATGACATGATGAAAAGATGACATGAGTGGATATGTGTCACGCCCCGCTTCCCAGTATACGGGCAGAGGATGCGATGGGGCCGCTACGTATTTACTCTGAAGTAAATACGCTAAGCGTATCTAAGCAATATAAATAAAATACATAAGAGACAAAGACAATAGGTATAATTGAACATCAACTTTATTTATTAACATTCTTTTGTAAAATAGATGGAAATGTAAATATATCTGAATGAAATCAATGCCTAAACAGTGACATAACAGAAAAGGAAAATACAGAATGTAAAAGAAAAAGTACAAGTGAAACTACAACTCGGGATTTTCAATAAACTGGTCCAAGTCTTCAGTGCTAGGCTCGATCTTCTGAAGATCCAAATCACCTGACAACATTCCAAAGAAGAAAGAGAAGGAATGTCGTCAGCGAATAATCACTCGGTAAGTCCCAAAGATAAGGGAGAAGTAAAATAGACAGAGAGAGAGATAGTAGCTTTTAAAGTTGTATTTAGTGTTAATACTGTTGTTTGTAGCTTGGAACATAAGGATACCCATATATACGAGAGGAGTCTCTATATGCCAGAGACTAAAGCAAATGGAGTACAAGGCTCCGTTAGAATGCCCGGAACAACGGTGATTGAATTCAGGTTAGGTGTCTTTATGGTTGCAGTCTCGAGCCACTTCTAACAACTTCCGTACCAATCTACCCCTTAAACCCCATGATGTCTTGTTTGTATTGTTGTATTATTTGAATTGTATATTGCATATAGATGGATGACTGGTATTGTAAATGGAAGACTTGCCGAAACCATGATATCAGTAAATGGATGTAACTGGAGAATCATATAAATGGAAGTATATCCATGGTTTGGTTCGGTCAATACAGATTGAATAGATTGTATATATGGATTCATGGAATCATATTGAATTGTAGTTTTGTAGTTTGTACTTGAATCATATTCAAGTCAGATTATTTATAATGAGACTCGGTCTGAGTCAGAACAATTAGAAAAGAAATTGAATGTCCTGAATTAGGTTTTGATGTTATCGGTAACCGCTGCACATGGGCGGCAGGATTTGTGTCTTTTTCAAAGACGATTACCGTGTTGATAACACCGTTTATTAAGTTGTCTACCTTAAATAGGCAAGCACCCACTTCTCCGGCCCCCTGAGGCTCAAGTGATTGGTTCCGCTTAAACCTATGTTTACTAGGATCCTTAGGGTAATTTTTAGAACTTGAGAGGGTTTTATGTAAAAATAATTTTGTATAGTTTTCCAAATACACCTCAAGTATTTTATTATCATCTTTAAAGTTTTCATTGATGTATATTTTATCATTGTGACAATTCTAGTAATTAAAACATGTTTTCATAATATAGGGTATTTATTTGTAATATTGAACTTGTATGGAATTGCATGGTGTTTTCATGTAAAATAATTCTTGTGATTTAGAAAAGTTGGAATATTTATATTATCACAAAAATAGATATTTTGATGATACATATACATATATAATTTTAATATATTATATTTCTAGAAATCTCATTTTTTAAAGATATTTGTATTTTTTAAATCTCTCGAGACCGAATGCTCCTTGCGGAGGTCTGCATCTCGCACTACTAAGCCTGAGGATGTGCGATAATCTGCACCATCTCGAACGGGTTCCCCAATTGGGTTGTAGCGGCGCTTTGCAAAGACTTGTTTAAAATACATAATCTTGTGAAAATGGTTTTTATAAATTAAAGGTAGTTTTGTGTAAAACGGTATTTTCCCGAATCTATATTTCCTAAAAGGTATCGTGCTATATTGCATATGAGTGTTGTGAAGAGGTAGAACATTACCTCATGATCTATCTAAAGGTATAGCAAGAAATATGATGTTTTAATGTCGAAACTAAACTACATGGTATTTTATTTAAAAAAGTACGATAAAACTTTTAATATGAAATATTTTGCTATGAAACTTATTCAACATATTTTTTTAATGATTAAGAGTCAAGATGTAAGAGTTTGATGTGTTGTAATTAAGAAAAGATGGAGTTTTTAAGAAAAACCGAATCAGAAGTCGGATTAACCCCACTTCCGTCGGGTTTTAGTTTTACAAATTTTTAGAATAGAATAGAGAAGGGGAGGAGGGACTTACGGGCTTTTGATTTAGAGGAGAGGAAGAGGGAGTGTAAGTAGGTTCCAGTGTGTCGTTTCGTCGCCGGGAGCTCCTAGGGTCGTCGTCGGAAATTCGCCGGAGCTTTACCCTTCGCTAACTCCACTTGTACACAAATATTCTAGAGAGTTTTCTTGAGAGTTTGGGCAGAATTTGTGAGTGAGGGGTGTGTGCTTAGGGGTGGTATTTATAGGATAAGGTTAGGGTTAGGGTTTGATAGAAATTGAATTAAAATAAATTGCATTAAAATAGATTAAATTAGATTTTAATGACTCTGTTAAGTTGCAGGTGATTTAAAGTGTACAGGAGTTATGGAATGCAAAAAGCCACAACTTTCAAGAAGGGGAATCGGTGATCCGACTGAGTTGAACTGGCCTGGCCGGCCGAGTCATGGCGAGTCGGGCCGGGGATCGTCGCCGTGGGTCGCTCGTCGGTTGGTTTGCACAGTGGGGTAGTTTGTTTTATATGTGACCTTTGGTTTTTACGAGTTATGCATGTGTAGGCTCTTGGGATTCTAAAAATTTAAAAGAAAACAATATTAAAAATAATGTGGGTGATGGGATTTGAACTCTGGTGCTTTGGTTCAGCAGTGTAAGGTCTTACCAATAAGCTACAAGCTCTTTCTTGCTATTAAAAAGCAAAACAAATTTATAACTTGTGCTCAGGCAAAAGTATCCCTTTCTGTATTTTTGAAAAAATTGTACAGAAAGTTGTACATAAAGTTTAGGGTTGTTACATTCTACCCTCCTTATAAAAATTTCGTCCTCGAAATTTGTAAAAGGAAAGTGTAACAGATTCAAGGAAAGTTTAGTGACTGAAGTACTGATAGTGTATGAAGATTAACAAAGTGATACAAGGGTTTTTCTTTAAATGTGAAAGAGTCTTACTAGTGTTACCTTGATCAACTGTCTCGATTTCTACGGTTGCTAAGGTGTAAGCCTATCGCCGTGGCATGTTCCTCCTAACTGGAGGCACATTCCTCTGTCCTTGGGGCATGTTTCTCTGCCTTCAAGGCATGTTCCTCATTGCCTGTTAGAATGGATGAGTAGGCGGTGCAGGTGGTGGAGCTGTGAGTGGAAGACGAGGTGCAGGAGCCTGGATAGCTGGCCGCTACAGGCAGTTGATGGGTGTGTGATCTGGGTTGCTTCTATAAGGATAGTTTCCGATTCCGTGATTGGATGTGCTACAAATTAGACACAGGCCTTTTGCACGCCTACAGTCCTTCTACAAGTGTCCCTTTCTCCTGCAGTAGTAGCAAAAGTCTGGACTCGACTGGTTATTGATTTCTTCAGTTCTCCTAGGTTCGAACGATGGCCTTGAAGAGGCTCCTCCTGCTATTTGAGTGGCAAGGCTCTTCAAACCGGCAGATTGAGGTCTGATCTTCCTCTTCACCACTGCCTCGTATCTTCGGGCAGCCTTCAAAGCCAAATCATTGGTTGGGAAATCCCCTATAGTTAAGGCAGCTTGGATCTCCGGATCCAACCCTTGCTGAAATCTTCTTGCTCTGATCTCAGCAGTCGGTATGAGATGGGCTGCAAACCTGTTACGGTCTTGTGTTAGATGTGTAGCATGTGATTTTTAGGAAAATGAATACCGAGACGTATCTTACCTGCTAAGCATGGTAAACTCAGCATCATACTCATCTACAGATTGGGTCCACATTGAACCTTGTTGCAGATGGATGAACTGTTGTTCCATATCAAAGTGGGCAGTCTCAGGGAAGTACTTTGCATCGAACATGTCTCGAAAAGTTTTCCATTCGATGGGTTGATCAAGACGGCTTTCTTCCGCCTTCCACCAGACCCGTGCATTGTCCGTAAGCTGCAGCTTCGCAACTCGGACCCAAGCTATTTCTGGCACTTGTGCTACTGCCAGATCATCTTCGATGCTCTGAGCCCATTCATCAGCTTCCAATGGGCTCTCTTTTCCTGAGAATTGTTTTGGGTGCAAAGCTCTGAATTGTTTCACCCAAGGTGCTTCTGCCTCTGGACAGTTCATTAAAAGAGCAGTCTGTTGCTGCTGTCCTTCTAGAAGGCTGTGGATCACCTCAAGCAATATTGTCTGCTCATTGATTGGAGCAGTGATGGAAGGGGTGAGTGGTAGTGGTGGAGGTGTGTTATTGAACTTGGTGCTGGTGTTGTTTGGAGAATCCATAACCTTGGAAGAAAGATTTGTGTTAGGATAGACTCAAAATAGATGAAATGATAAAATTTAAGGAATATGAATTGTAAAGAATGACAAAATGGAAGACTTACCGAAACCA
This sequence comes from Agapanthus africanus, assembly GCA_030015575.1. NCBI lineage: Eukaryota > Viridiplantae > Streptophyta > Magnoliopsida > Asparagales > Amaryllidaceae > Agapanthus > Agapanthus africanus. Next base: position 317,579,257 of record CM057338.1, on the reverse strand, counting down.
TGATATCAGTAAATGGATGTAACTGGAGAATCATGTAAATGGAAGTATATCCATGGTTCAGTTCAGTCAATACAGATTGAATATATGGATTCATGGAATTATATTGAATTGTAGTTTTGTAGTTTGTACTTGAATCATATTCAAGTCAGATTATTTATAATGAGACTCGGTCTGAGTCAGAACAATTAGAAAAGAAATTGAATGTCCTGAATTAGGTTTTGATGTTATCGGTAACCGCTGCATATGGGCGGCAGGATTTGTGTCTTTTCCAAAGACGATTACCGTGTTGATAACACCGTTTGTTAAGTTGTCTACCTTAAATAGGCAAGCACCCACTTCTCCGGCTCCCTGAGGCTCAAGAGATTGGTCCCGCTTAAACTTATGTTTACTAGGGTCCTTAGGGTAATTTTTAAAACTTGAGGGGTTTTATGTAAAAATAATTTTGTATAGTTTTCAAAATACACCTCAAGTATTTTATTATCGTCTTTAAAGTATTCATTGATGTATATTTTATCATTGTGACAATTCTAGTGATTAAAACCTATTTTCTTCATATAGGGTATTTATTTGTAATATTGAACTTATATGGAATTGTATGGTGTTTTCATGTAAAATGATTCTTGTGATTTAGAAAAGTTGGTATATTTATATTATCACAAAAATAGATATTTTGATGATACATATATATATATATATATATTTATATAAAAATAATTTTAATAAATTATATTTCTAGAAATATCATTTTCTTAAGATATTTGTATTTTTTAAATCTCTCGAGACCGAATGCTCCTTGCGGAGGTCTGCATCTCGCACTACTAAGCCCGAGAATGTGCGATAATCCGCACCATCCCGAACGGGTTCCCCAAATGGGTTGTAGCAGCACTTTGCAAAGACTTGTTTAAAATACATAATCTTGTATAGCAAAAAATATGATGTTTTAATTTCGAAACTAAACTACATGGTATTTTACTGAAAAATGTACGATAAAAATTTTGATATGAAATATTTTACTATGAAACTTGTTCAACATATTTTGTTAATGATTAATTGTCAAGATATAAGAGTTTGATATGTTGTATTTAAGAAAAGATGGAGTTTTTAAGAAAAACCGAATCGGAAGTCGGATTAACTCCGCTTCCGTCGGGTTTTAGTTTTATAAATTTTTAGAATAGAATAGAGAAGGGGGAGGAAGGACTTACGGGCTTTTGATTTAGAGGAGAGGAAGAGGGAGTGGAAGTAGGTTCCGGTACGTCGTTTCATCGCCGGGAGCTCCTAGGGTCGTCATCGGAAATTAGCCGGAGCTTCGCCCTTCGCTAACTCCACTTGTACACAAATATTCTAGAGAGTTTTCTTTAGAGTTTGGACAGAATTTGTGAGTGAGGGGGTGTGCTTAGGGGTCGTATTTATAGGATAGGGTTAGGGTTGGGGTTTGATAGAAATTGAATTAAAATAAATTGCATTAATATAGATTAAATTAGATTTTAAAGACTCTATTAAGTTGCAGGTGATTTAAAGTGTACATTAGTTATGGGAATGCAAAAAGCCACAACTTTCAAGAATGGGAATCGGCGATCCGACCGAGTTGAACCGGCCTGGCCGGCCGATCCAGCCGCGCCGCCGGCCGAGTCACGGCGAGTCGGGCCGGGGATCGCCGCCATGGGTCGCTCGTCGGTTGGTTTACACTGTGGGGTAGTTTGTTTTATATGCGACTTTTGGTTTTTACGAGTTATGCACGTGTAGGCTCTTGCGATTCTAAAAATTTAAAAGAAAACAATATTAAAAATAATATGGGTGATGGGATTTGAACTTTGGTGCTTTGGTTCAGTAGTGCAAGGTCTTACCAATGAGCTACAAGCTCTTTCTTGCTATTAAAAAGCAAAACAAATTTATAACTTGTGCTCAGGCAAAAGTACCTCTTTCTGTATTTTTGAAAAAATTGTACAGAAAGTTATAGAGAAAGTTTAGGGTTGTTACAATATGTTGACTTGAGGACACAGGGAAAAATACATAATTATATTCATATTCCAAGATATGATATGAGATTGGGATGTTGATATGATGAAATGAGCATATGATAAATACAAGATGACTTGTATTGAGATGTTGATATGATAAAATGAGAATATTATAAATTCAAGATGATTTGAATTGGGATGTCGATAAGATGAAATGAGAATATGATGGAAAACGATGACTTGGATTGATATGTTCATATACGGATGCTAGGCGATATATATACACATATACTTATGCCGAGACATATAAATGAGAATAAAGGATGATATGATGTACGAGACCATAGATTGTACCCTTGTTTATGTATAGGACGATAAATCCTTAATCTATTTGATGACACCGTATGATGAAATACCGTACGTGATAAGATATACGGGATGATTAATCCGCACTCGTGACTTGAGGATGGTGTTCGATGATAGTGCCACATCTGATACTATGAGGCGGGATCACCGACTTTTGGGATTGTCTTGATTCAGAAAATCATTGATTTCTAAACTCCTTGATAGTTATGGTTTATATTGATGAATCTAGGTGTAGTTGTGTACCTTATACCGTTCATACTTAGATTGCATCTTTTCCGCGACATACGTACTATGCTTCCAGTACTTACCTGTATATGGCTTTGTCTGCTAGTACACCTGCACTATTACTGATAATGCGTATATTATACATACACAGATTTGCCGGCTCACACACTCATCATCAGTAATTGCCATGCCACTTACACAGTAGAACTGCTATATCACGGTATTATTCTTAACTATAAAGTACAATCATTCTTCAGTAATTATCACATGATATGCTTACATGATAATACTTGAGATGCTTACAGTACTGTTCTATGTTTGCATATGCTATACTTTATGGTTACATGCATTGAGATACTGTTTTCATGAGATCTCTAGATTTGAGAACCGCGGTTATATTACAAAGGAAATTATGAATTGTTTTAAAAATGCGGTTTCTCGTGATGTGATATTTCTTGTCCACCATGAGTTTTCTCGGTTCTGAGCTATGTGATGCCCGATTCGAGGAGTGAGGAGGAACTTTCTGTGGGTACATGGTGGACCCGGTAAGGTACCCCGGGGCAAGAAGATCGTGGAGTAGACGATGAGCCTGGCAGGAGATGCACTACTTACGGGTGATAGTTTGGGCTCGGCGGTTATCCGGAGTCGTGAGATCAGATGGATATGAGGGCCGATCTGAGGATGCGGCGCCTGAGATATGAGGATTTACATGTCGATACTGGACACGGGATTTATGATATTTTTGAGTGTCAATGTTGGGCACTCAGGTTTCATGATGGTTGATGTGTCGTTGATGGACACACGTTGGATGGTACATATGCATACATGCATACATTTCAGATGACTATCGTTACATGTTGATATTGGCACAACTCTATTGTTGATACATATGCATACATGATCACCCTAGATACTACATAGTATTACCTTTTGATACAGTAGGACCTAGGGTTCATTCGATTTCTATCTGCTGATATTTTCTACTTACGAGTTGGCAACTCATCCCCGTTGTGCCACAGTTTTCTTGCAGGTTCGACTGCTCGGATTAGTAGCGGCATCGATGGTATACAGCTTTCTTCAGGGTGTTTTGCTTTGGTAGGTGGGATACACATTTGGATCGTGAGCACTCTTGTACCTACTATTTCTATTGTATCTGGATAAGCTCCATCAATCAGAAACTAGACTTTGTATTATTGGTAGACCTAGACACAGACTTGTATATTTGCGAGACTTAGAGCGAGATGGGTGTGTTCCCTCATGGGAATTAAATAAAATACAGATACAGCAGCAAGGAAAACCCCCCAAATAGGGCATCACGTGCTCACACGTGACCGGACATCACGTGCTCACACGTGACCAGGTCTCACGTACATACACGTGACTTTTTACAGGCAAAGCTTGTAGGCACTGAATAAAATAAACAAATGCTTAATCAGTGGCATCACATGCCCCCACGTGACCAGGTCTCACGTGCAGACACGTGACCTTTTACAGGCAAAGCCTGTATGCGCTGAATGAAATAAACAATTGGAAATGCTGTATCAGTGGGGTCACGTGTCAACACGTGACGGGTCTCTGAGCCCTCTGAACTAATAGAATTAAATTCTAATTAATTCCTTTATCAAGTATGGTCATGTAAACTCCTATACCATCTGAACAATAGAATTAAATTCTAATTAAAAGGGAAACAAAAAACCCTAATTGGAAAAATATTTCTCTAGATCTTTCCAAACAAAAAGATTGCACTCTGTAAAGAGGAGCATCGTTGGATTAAAAATCTAATGATGATTAAAAAATCACCAGTTTATAGAAAGATTCTACATAAGAAAATATTTTCCTAAAATCTGCCAGGAACAATAAATAAAATATCTTTTGGATTAAAAATCCAATGGTGAATAAAATTCACCAAGTGATCTAAAAGTTCACGTTAGTAACAAAATCAATCAAAATCTCTCAATGAGAGATTGGCTGAACAAATCGATTCTTTTCTTTCTCCTATAAATAGGAGCCAAGAAGAGAAGAGAAAAGAGAGAGAGAGAGAGAACAACACAGAGAAAATAAAAAAAAGAGAATTTAATTCTCTAGAGAGAAAAGAAGATCTTTTCAGAAAAGAAAGAAACCCTAGGTAAGAAAGGGAAAGAGATCATTCTATAAGCTCCCACAAAACAAAAGAGAATTTAATTCTCAAACTAAGAGTTTAACTCTACTGAATAAGAACTTAGTTCTTCCTCTGGTTGAAGATCTGCAGAAGCAGATCTCTCCATAAGTTTAGAATTTAATTCTCATCGGGGAGATTCTGTCATGCAGATCTAAAACCTGAGAGAGTTCAGAGAATTCTATTCTCCCACAAACCATATAGCAATTTAATTCCTCCAACAAAGATAGGGTTTAATCCTTAATACAAGAATTTAGTTCTTCTTTATGGTAATGGACCTGCAGAAGCAGATCTCCCCATAAGTTGAGAATTTAATTCTCATCAGGGAGATTCTGCCATGCAGACTTAAAGCTTAGATGGAGAATTGGGTTTAAAGAATTTAATTCTGTTAAACACATAGGAATTTAATTCCTCTAAATAAAATTAGGGTTTAACCCTATAAGAGAATTTAATTCTTATACAAGGGATTTATCTCTCCATGCACGAAAAAGGATCAAGTACCCAATATGATCACGTGGCAACACGTGACCCTCCCCTCCAATGACCACAAGAGAACGAATAAGATTAGGTCACGTGCTCCCACGTGACCCTTGAACAGACTCCTCAAAATAAAAAAGGCGGAATCGATTTTGGGTGCCTCACGTGTCCCCACGTGACCCCTGACAAACGCCTCTTTAAAAAAGAGAAGATGGAAAAAACTGAAGGATTAATATCCAATACATGGGCGCCCTCACGTGTCCCCATGTGACCCCTAACAAATCCTTTTAATGTCCAATGCATGGGTACCCATCACGTGCCCACACGTGATGGCCATAAAGATTAAGTGTTTAACACTTACTTGCATATTCCGAGAATAAAATAAAGGAAGTTTGGCCCAACACTCAAGCGCCTCACGTGACCCCACGTGAGCGCTTTTTTTTATAGTGTTTAACACTATTTTGTGTGTTTCATCCTTGGTGTTTAAAACTATTTTAAGCGCATCACGTGGGAGCACATCATAGACGAGTGTACTCTAGTGTTTAACATTATATTCGAGCTAATCTTAGCCCAAATTAGCTAGTCTTCCAGAGGCAGGACCCTCCCTTTTGACTGAACCTCAAATACACTCTTGTCTTCCAAAATTGATCATCTCATATGACATTCAAAGCAAAACCCAGAGCCTTTCAATCAACTTTGGTTCGAGGGTACATCTCTTCACACCTCTGATACATGTCGTTGTAATTCTTCAACGTCTTCAGAGAGGTGGTGGGTCCCAATGACCAATAACTATTTAGTGCATTTCTAAACCCATGTTTGCATTTGAACTTGGACCGCAATGTCCATAAACTAAACAATAGAGCCCTAATGCTCTTTTGTTGGATCTAAATGATCCTGTTAAGTAGATCTTAGTCTAAAAATTAGGCTAACGTGTCCTTAACAAACATTTAAGTTGATCTTAATCTCAAACGAGATTAACAATCCTTAAATCAATCCAACTACAGATCCCCCAACTAATATTGGTTCAAGGGTACATTTCTTCACTCCTTGATATTTGTCGTTGTAATCCTTCAACGTCTTCAGAGAGATGACGGGTCCCGACAACCAGACATTCCACGAACTGTGAGGTCCTTAAACTCATGGACTAGGATGTCCTTAATTTTTACGGACTGTGGGGGTCCTTAAACTCATGGACTATGATGTCCTTAAACTTTACAGACTATGATGTCTATAAACTACCATGGACTGTGAGGTCCTTAAACTCATAGACTATGACATCTTTAAACTATGGACTATGATGTCCTTAAACTCCACAGACTATGCTGTCCTTAAACTTTTGGACCGTAATGTCCCTAAACTAAACAATAGAGCCCAAATTCTTTTTTGTTGGATCTAAATGATCCTGTTGAGTAGATCTTAGTCTAAAATTAGACTAACGTATCCTTAACAAACGTTTAAGTTGATCTTAGTCTCAAATGAGATTAACGATCCTTAAACCCAACCCAAACCCAAATCTAAGAAAATACGGATTTGGACTAATCCACGCCCTACGGGTGACAACATAAATTAGTCTCCGTATACAATCCACGAGCAACCAAAAATAAAACAAACACACACAATACGAAGTGACCATCTGGAGAAGGAGAAAGTGGTTACCGCGATGCGGTAGCATAATTAACTGCAGGGGTTTGCGCCTGCAGGGAAGAGCGTCCCCACAATAAAAAACCCCTCACAATGAGGGAGAATCTGACGAAGTCTGCTACAACGGCTTCATCCATCTAAACCTCCGATATACGGTGCCATAAATCAACTTGGCATCTTCAGAGAGGTGGATGAATAAAACCAAATAGCATCTACCCCCAAATTCAGGGAAGACGTTTGTCTTTCCCTGTCTTTTGGCGGAGAACAGGGTGTATGTTCGTTATTTGAGCTGGATGATGTCTTGCTTTATTTATTCTCTTTCTGTGTTTGATTTTCACCGTAGGACGTCGTATATATGCTTATTGCGTGGTTGTGATTCTGCCAACTGGCGAAGAGCTAGCTCCCGCTTGGGGATACCTATATATTGCATATATGTGGTTTTGGATCAAAATATACAAGGGAGGTGCTGCCCAAATTTTCAAGGATGAAAATGTTTTCAAAGATAGTAAACTGTTGCATTTTCATATGATATGACTTATATTTAAAAAGGATGGCTTGAATTTCATTATGCCAATGTTTCAAAACTGCACTTCCACTATTTTTTCCACAAAAGGGTTTAGATTTATGGGCTTCGGCTTACTTGAATTACGTTACGCCTTAAGACATTGCGTGATTTAAGTGTCAGTCACGTGCCAAATTCCGGGTCGTGACAAATTTGGTATCAAAGCGTTAGGTTTAACCTTGGTTCAAGTTTAGACTTGACCTTACGGAACTTAGATTTGACTAGGGTTTTTTTGGGACCTGAGTTTTCACCTCATAAGTTGACCTTGGTTGATGGAGTAGGTAACTTGAGTAGAGTGATGTACCGTGTGTATGTTCCACGGCATACTTATGACACGCTGCTCCGTTTAAGTGACCTTAGGATGTACATTTCCTGAGATCTGTGCTTCTATTCATTCCTATGATCATATTCCTATTGATTCCATTCTTTCTTATGATCATATTTCCATTTCAGACTTATCAATTCCTTTCGTTCTATGATCTATCTTCATCGATATTTGTTTGAGGTTCCTGTCACCATGGTTACGAGAGAAGAGAGAGCTGCTGCTAGAGATGAGGTCAGAGTGAGCTCGTCACGGACGAGGACCGAACATGATATTCTTCTGGTGATATAGGAACGTATCGGTGTATTGTTTGTGTTGAGATCTCCTGATTGAGACAAGTGTTCGGTTCTGTACTGGATGATCGTGTCATTGATAGAGGCAGCCAGATTGAGAGGACTGTTGATGTACAGCCTATCCCACGGATCGCGATGTTGTCTACCGTGCAGATAGATGACCCAGCTATTGCTGAGATTGACGGGATGTCACTTCCAGAGTGTATATAAGCTGAAACCACAGGAGCTTATAGGCAGAGATGTGACAGAAGATCGCTAGTCTATCTTGAATGAAGAGACTAAGACGATTCGTCTAATTGGATGCGCCGACGCAGGTTCAGTTGAGTTGAAGAATTCCAGTTTGAAGGATCTTACTTAGATCTAGAGTAAATCTATCAAGAGAGAACATCGTTCGTTGGATGCTCCGATGCAAGATCAGTAAGTTGACTAGCTTCAAATAAAAGGACCTCACCCATACGCGTTGTGAGTTGATCGAGAACGGACGAATGAAGCGTATTCCTCCGACAACTTGGACGAGTTCCCGAAGATGTAATCGGCTAGATATCTTCCACAGATTGGTGAAGATACCCGAATTCGTAACTTCGAGTCCTTGTGAGAGACTCCGGATTAACTATAGCCGAGAATGAATTGCAGTACTTAGCCAGCAAGCTACATCTGGTCTTGGTATCTATGTTCTAAATCAAAACACGATTTTTAATGTACAAAACATATGCAAGAGGAAGAGTTCAGATACGAATGAGACCTACTTGTGGTATTGTAAACTTGGTCTTATCAATGAGACAAACTTGCCAAGTTATATAAAGATGGATATTTGGATCCTTTCGAATTTTCATCTTATGAAACTTGATAGCCTTGTCTCAAAGGTGAGATGACCAAAACTCCGCTCACTGGACACGAAGAAAGAGCTCCTGGGACTCATACACAGTGATGTGTGTGGTCCAATGTCTATACATGCAAGGAGTGGTGTAGGATGTTTTTCGTCACCCTATTGAGATAGGAATGCGTGTGCTTGTCAGGTGTATACAGATTCTCTCTGCCTAGGGTAGACTAGGGTTTATTGATTGTGGGGATCCGAATCTCCGGCAGTCGTGAATTAAGCTGCCATTAATTATCCCTCGCCTTTGGAGCGAAGGAACCTCCGATTGACGGGTAAAAATGGTCATATGAACTTAATGTGCAGTATGCTTGTGCTGTGTTTTGAAGAGGCCTTAGATGTATCGGGGGCCTCGCAGTGTTTACAGGTGTCCCGCTACTCGGATAGCGGGTTGGGGATCAAGTGGGCTAGCAGCCCCCTTGCGAAGTGCGGGACAGCGTCCCGTTAGAAATTTTTCTTACGAGGGATGTGTTTTGAGTGTGAAATGTGTAAAAAGGGTAGGGAGCGTCCTAAAGACGCGTGAGATGGCGCGTGGGCGCTGGACGCCAGCGGTCACGTGCGTGTCGAGTGGGCGCTGGGCACCAGCGGTCATGTACGTGGCACATGGGCACTAGCGGGTCATGCGCCCAACGTGTGGGCACTGGGCACCAGTGGGTCACATGCCCAGCGCGTAGGCGCCAGCGGGTCACGCGCCCGGCATGCGGACGCTAAGCGCTAGCCAAGAAAGGGGCTTAGCCCCTAAACTGGGAGTTGAACTCCTGGGGGGATTTTGGAGTTAAACTCCTAGAAAAAGAAGGATCTTTTATATGGAGTTAAACTCCTAAAATATCTGGGTTTTGGGGTTCAACTCATTTGAGAATTTGGATCTTGGAGTTGATTTTCTCAAAGATTGGTTTGGAGTTAAACTCCTAAAGAAGAGGTTCTTTTTCGGAGTTAAACTCCCAAGAGACTTTTGGAGATGATGAAAAGGGACCCCTTTCTTCTCTCTTGAGCCCTGGATCCTCTCTTGAGCCTTGGATCTTCCCAAAGTGGGATTTTTGGAGATGGGTCTCCTTCTTCCTCCTCTCTGTTGGTTAGATCTTGGAGGAAAAAGGTGATTAGATTTAAAAATCTTCTCTTGTAGAAATTTGATGGGATTTTTGAACTCCTCTTGAAGAGTTTTATGGTGAAAACTATTATTTTTGTGAAAGGAAGAGTTAAACTCTTAATTTAATTCAAAGAGAGAAGAAGGTTTAAATCATGAGGAAGGAGAAGGAGGCATAGAACCCTAATATTTTGAGGGGAATCAAAATCTTTTTTCATTTCATCATCGTGCTGTCTTATATAGGCTTACAAGTTTACATATAGCCTCTTGGGCTTTACAAAATGGAATTTTGCCCATCACATGGCTCATGTGGTTATTTTTTTTTGCACATGAAGCATGAGCTTTACAAAAATTTAGTTTTATGCCCATTTTCCTTACATTTATTCATAAAAAAATTACATCAAAATTATTTATTACATAATTTTCTTCTTGGCATAGGGGAGGGCTGGTCTCTTCATGTTCGGGCTCGACTTGGGTAGGGTCCTACTTGACCTAGACTTGGGCCCGCTTGCATGGATTTGGATTCGGGCATGGCCCACTTGACTTGGAGTCGGGCTTTAGCCCGGGCCTACTTTTCAGGACTTGATTTTGACTTATTGACTTGTTGATCTCGACCGTGGGGTGTAATTTTTGACCACAACAAAGTGCCCTCATCAACGAATGCACACTGCATACATGGGCTGAGTGCATGGAATTGATGAATTTTCTTCCATGGGGAGTTTGACTATGAGGTAGAACATCATTCCAGGGCCGGAGAAACATTCTGGGAGCATAATTCCTGGGATCGGAGCATAATTTCAGGCATAGAGCATAATTCTGGGCATCGAAGCATCATTCCGAGGTGCGGAGTATAATTCCGACGCGTGGTTCTGGGACGAAACATTATTCCGACACGGAACATGTATATTCGGAGACGAAACATGATTCCGACGTAGGTTTTGAGACGAAACATAATTCCGACACGGGACAGGTGCATCCTGAGACGAAGCATAATTCCAACGCAGGGTTCCGGAACAAAACATAATTCCAACACGGTACAGGTATATTCTGAAACGAAACATAATTTCGACATAGGGTTCCGGGACGAAGTATAATTTCGACACGGGACAGGTGTATCCTGAGACGAAGCATAATTCCGGCACAGGGAAGATATTCTGAATGAAGTATAGTTCAGATGCAGAGGTTGATTCCTAGACGAAGCATAATTCCAACTGAGAAGGCAGATACTCCGTGGCGAAGCATGATTTCGACATGGGATACATATTCTGAAATGAAGCATAATTTCAACGCAGGGTTCTAGGATGAAGCATAATTCTGACACGGGGCAGACATATCCTGAGTTGAAACATAATTCCGACACAGAGTTCCGGGACGAAGTATAATTTTGACATAGGACAGGTGTAACCTGAGACGAAGCGTAATTCCGGCGCAGGGTAGACATTCTGAACGACTTATATTTCCGATGCAGAAGTTGATTTCTAGGCGAAGCATAATTTCGACAGGGAAGGTAAATACTCCGAGGCGAAGTATGATTCCGACACAGGGCACATTCTGACGGGGAGGTGGAGCTTGATTCCGACTTGTTGATTTGATTCAATTTGGGAGTTTCTTATCCGTCCAGTGAGGCTTCTGAGCCTGGGACTTGGAATTTGGGTTTTTATTTGGCATCCGCATTGCCACACTGGAATATGGTACCAGGAGTGAAACATCATTTACCGTGGAGAATATGGCATTTGGGTTGGCATCAGCATCGCTACACTGGAATATGGTACCAGGAGCTTATCATCATTTGCCATGATTGTTTACCGCCGAAGACCGGACTGAGACACTTGGGGCGTCTAGCTTGAATTTGGGGGCAGATGCTATTTAGAACATATCCATCCACCTCTCTGAAGATACCAAGTTGATTATGGCACCGTATATCGGAGATTTGGACAGATGCGACCGTTGTAGCAGACTTTATTATCCCCCCTCATTTGTGAGGTTTTTTTTGATTGTGGGAACACTCTTCCCTGCAGGTGCAAGCCCCTGCAGTTAATTACGTTATCGCGTTGTGATAACCACTTTCTTCTTCTTCAGTAGTTCACTTCGTGTCGTGTATTATTTTGTTTGTTTTGGTTGCCCGTGGATTGTATATGGAGACTAGTTTTCATCGTCACCCATAAGGCGCGGATTAGTCCAAATCCGTGTATTTTAGATTTGAGTTTGAACTTAAGTTGTATATTCCTTTAGTTCAAAGAATATTTTTGTTTTATTTAACTAACGTTAATCTATTTTTTGATTAAGATCAATTTAAATATATGAGCATTTGGGCTCAAATTATTTTAACTAAGAATACGTTAGTCTTATTTGAGAGTACGATCAACTTAGATATATTTTCAGGATCCTTAAATTTAGTTAAGATCCAACAACAGAGAATTTGGGCTCAGCTGCAAGTAACTTCAGAGAGACTTAGCCAATTTAGGCTTGGTCTGCTCGGTCTTTTTTATTCAGAAGTGTTAAGCACTTGTTTGTGGCTCTGGCGCTCACGTAGGAAACATATGAGGCGCTGTAACATCCTAGTACGGTTATACGATATTAATTTGTATTTTAACACTTGCTTTATATTTCTTCTATTCTATCTATTGGGTCGCGAATGATTCGAATAGTAGTAGTCGTTATCCGACCCGATCAGCAAGTTTAGAACCCAATATGGTGCAAGATTGTATCTGAGATTTACCAGTAAAGTGTATTAATGTGAATCTAGTATAATACCTACATTATATTTTTAGATTTTTATATATCATATATCTAGATCATCATATATCTTTTAATAGCCACAAGTTAAGAATAGGTTGTATTTTGTTAACTGTCATCATATGGTTTCCATCCCATATCTTATTTTGCTTTTATATTTTACGTTTAAATTTCAAGATATCTAATATCAAATATTTACTAAATCTAGATATATTTTTAGAATCCTTTTAAATCTTAAATTATGAGTATGAGTTATATAAAATATATTCTTGCATTATGGTTAAGAAGTTTATATATGTGAATTATTTTCCAAAATATATTTTTGATGACATTTTGGTGGAGATTGGTTGTAGTTTGATATTATCTATATACATTAAAACTAATATATATTTATAACATAATTTAAACTATACTATATATATTTATATTAAACAGAAAACCCTCCCTCTCTCTCCACATAACATATTTCTCCCTCATCAATTTATATATTCTCCTTCTTCGTTCTTCAAGCCCACACTTATTCTCGCCGACGCAACTCCAGCCGTATCCTAGAACCTTAACCGAGCGATCAAAACTTGGTGTTGATTTGTATAGCGTCATGTTGCTTCCGTTCATCGCGTTTGTTTCGAGGCAAGTTTACAATTTAGTACATGCTATGCTTTATGTAATTTATTTATATGTTATCGTACTATCATCATCATCATCATCATCATCATCATCATCATCATACAACTATATTTATATAATTTATACACCGTACTTATTTAACGTTAATCAGTTTTATAATATACAATGTATGTAAGTTTACAACTTGTGACATACTATAATTATATCTATAAATATATATATCGTCGTAATATTTCTTATTATTATCATTAATTAGTTTATAATCTGCATTTTATAACGTTATACAAAATATAGTTTGAAAATATTATAGTTTACACATGAAACGTCATCGCAAAACGGATATGACAAATCTGAAATTTACTGCACACCTTACCTTATAAAATTCATTATAAATCATAAAAAAATTATTAGCATATGTTCATTAGTTCTTTACGAAGATAACTCAAAATAATATAACCTTGTAAAATATTTACTTGCAAAATAAATTGTTTATATAACGTAAAATGTAAATGTAAGTACATCTGAACTGCTGTCCAGGGAAATTCCAGCAGCAAACATTCAATTTCGAACGTTCATAACTATTTTTAGGAATAACCTGAGATACTTTAACTTATAAAAATGAAAACCTTATTGAATTATCTTTGTTTTGGTATATGACACGTCCCATTTGGAGGACATTTGTTATTTCTAAGCTATTTTATAAATCAGGGTGACGCTGAATTTCTGAACGGAACTTTCTTGTTCATGGTTAATCAATACCACTTTTATAGTTATTAATCGGATTGAATATGTTATCCATGTTAATATTATTATATAAATATCTATTTAATAAATAATAGTGCATGTGTTTTAATATTCAGCAAATATTACCGATTTACAGTTTTATAGTATCCGTCTGTATCCGTACTGATAATAGCTTATCTAGTTGCATGCCGGGATATCACGATAGTATCATACTACTATATCAGTTCAATATGTTATGTAGATTGGAAAATATATGGTAATGGATGTATAACGGTTATTACATATAGATACATATGCATCCTTGCATTAGCCGTGTTTCGATACTGGTTACAGTTTCACATTTGGTATCTATTTGATACATATGCATCACATGATATGTTCATGGCACACTGCTTGACTCATTACTTGGATCTTGTTACTAATTCCAACAATCCCGACATGCTGTCCTGACGGACGTAACTTTTTGTCTGCATATACAAGAACTGTACCTGCTTGATCTTGTGTTGGCATTAGATCTATATTGGCAATACCTGACTTGAACACAAACCTGGGAGTAAAGGGAAAATCAAGAATATAACCAAAACGTAACTCAAAAGGCTATCATTACATGTTTGCCATTTTCCCGGGCGTTACGGAATAATCTTGTTTGCCGTTTTCCCGGGCGTTATGGAATAATCCTGTTTACCATTTTTCCGGACGTTACGGAATAATTACATGTTTGCCGTTTTTCTGGGCGTTACGAATAATTCTGTTTGCCATTTTTCCGGGCGTTACGGAATAAATCCTGTTACCGTGGTCCCATGGGAAATGAATGGAGCATTGACTGTTGGGTTACGATGAGAATTACATTAATTGATTTCAATGACTTTAGACTAGATAACCTAGAAGAACAGTTTTAGGTTAGACATCACACATCACATACATACACATACCTCACTGTTTCATATCCGTGCTATTTATTTATATTCATGTGTACCTATATCGTTACATCTTGGTTATTACTGCTACTTTGATAATTATGACGCACTGACGTCTGGGTTTTGCATGACACAGTTCCTCTATTTTTATCGTAGGCTGAACAGTAGTACTTTAGCCATCAACCCGAGCAGTGAGGAATTAAACATGTGTGGTTTAGAGACGTTTAGTTTAGTTTATTTTCCGCAGCTTTATTTCTTGATGTGAGCCCATATTGGGACGTATTTTCATATGTTGTCTATTTAATTCGTTTCCGCTTATACATTTTCTTGACTCTTTTATTGTAGCAAATGGATATGTACTAGCCATCTCCCACGTATATGATCACCATCATAATACCGGTAGTCAAACAAGAATCTTATGGGCTCTATCAACATATAATAGTAATCTGTAATACCACATATTGCGTGTACATGATGATAAAGACAACCAGATAGCATATTATCATCTTGAGTAAGACTGTTCTACCCGTATAGGTGCTCCCTCAATCATCACAATTGCGTGCCTGCGATTACAATAATTGACTTGAGGGCACTATAACCAATAATCTCCCACTTGCACTTAAGGCTAATTATTGCGATGTCGCATACTCACAAACCGTGTGATACCGAACACCCAACTTCTCTACTGATCAGTCTCGCAAAGCCTGTTTGTGAAACTATTGCTTTCTACAAATAGCCTCAGCGAGTGGATTCGCTCTAATGTTTCTATCTTTATCTCTCTATATCTTAACTTCACGGAGAAAGACTATCTCCCGAAATGAGCGATACGCGTCTTAGAATTTGTCTGGATATCTGATGGGACCCAGTTCACAAATGAACTCCAAATCCAACAAACTTCTTAGACCGTATCATCCACAGCATCCTGCGCCATGCCTTCTTCAGTATCCGCTTGGACCACCTGTCCAACATACTGCCCCATACAACAACAACAACAACAACAACAACTGAGCCTTTTATCCCAAGCATATGGGGTAGGCTACATGAACCAACATGAGAATCACGCCGGGTCCAGCACATGAATCCTCTGTCTCCACTCACTTCTATCGAACAATATACTTTCATTGAGTCCTTTGGCAACCATATCGTTTCGTATCACCTCCATCCATGTTTTCTTCGGTCTCCCTTTTGCCCTTTTGCCATTACCCATATCGAGAGTATCTATTCGTCGAACCGGTGCTTCCATAGGTCTGCGTCGCACATGACCAAACCATTTAAGCCGGTTTTCCCGCATCTTCTCCTCCACGGGTGCTACACCAACTTTTGCATGAATATCCTCATTTCGCACCTTGTCTTTTCTAGTGTTACCGTACATCCAACGAAGCATGTGCATCTCCGCTACGTGCATCTTCTGTGTATGATGCTTCTTAGGAGCCCAGCATTCTGTACCATATAATAAGGCAGGCCGAATAGCGCTCCGATAAAACTTCCCTTTCAATTTTAACGGAAAGTTACGATCACACAAAATCCCTGTTGCACTCCTCCATTTCAACCAACCAGCTTGGATCCTTTGATTAACATCACTATCGATCTCCCCATTCCTTTGGATGATGGAACCTAGATATCTAAACTGGTCGCTCGGTGATATCTCTTGCCCTTCCAATGTTATACCAATATGGTTTTGACTTTTCTGGCTACTAAATTTGCAGTGCATATATGCTGTCTTGGACCTGCTCAATCTGAATCCCCGAGATTCCAATGTTTGTCTCCATAATTCCAATTTGGCATTAACCCCTGCTTTCGTCTCATTTACTAGAACAATATCATCAGCGAATAGCATACACCAAGGGACCTCATCTTGGATAGTTCTAGTAAGCTCATCCATCACGATGGTAAACAGGAAAGGACTTAATGCAGATCCTTGATGTAAACCAATAGTAATCGGAAAATCACTTGTTAAGCCACCGCAAGTTCTGACATTTAATAGAGGGAAAACTATAACTCTTATAGCACTCTATCATCCAGGTCATTTTGGAAGCCAGAAATGATAACCGCCTCCTGAAGGAGGCCGCCGTTACCATATACCAAGAATATCCATTTATGTTCATAACTGCTTCCCAACGTTTCTCCAGAATTGGATTAATATATACTTATTGCATCTAGTGCAAAATCAATATTTGGTGTGGTACTTAACATCTCATGATTGACTCAATTGTCTAAGCAAGTGATATGCCAATCATGCAAATCCCTCTCCTCATCAGTCTAGAAGACATCTCTTTAGAGAGGGTGACTCCATCACCTGCGGGTAGACCACCACGCCAGGAGTCGTCCATTCTAAGACACTTTAGAATAGTATCAAGTACCCAAATTGGGACACTTCCCAAATCTAGATCTAAAACCACAGATCTAGTGACCAGAATCCTTGATATTTTATCCAGATCATATATGGAGAAAACACCTTGTGACAACCACAGTATAACCGATCGTAGTATAGGAATATAACTTCCTATAAAGAGCATGTCATCCAAAAACCAGAACATGACTTCCTACTACCTTCTTACCAGGTCCATTTATTGTTCTGACGAAGTCAAACTCTATGACTGTCACATCAAAAATAGACGATCTATCTCCGCTATACCTGCTTTAGTCTATAAATAGACATAAGCTTCTTGCCCACTATGCTTCCGCTGCTCCCACCGACTACAATAACTTTCTGGCAGAGTCATATACACGTGCACTTCTAAAGCTAATTTAGAAGGACGTTATACTCATCCTCCTGCCAGATCTCAGTCTAGAACATCAGCAGTGGCAAGTTTGGGTCATCAAAAACCTCCCTGTCACCGTCTTTGAGGAGACCGAAGTACCTCTCGGGTGCCTGAGATTACCTACCAAATCTGCAGAGTGGCTAATGGATCATTGAAACCAATTGAATTCTTAGGTTCTACTAAATTTTCACTAATCGTTGGTGGTTCTGGAATAACTTTCAGTTCTACCATACTTCTACTAATGTTTTCTGGAAAGAATTCATTTTACTAAAACTGTGGCGAGTCAAGAATAATATAACTATTGATCTTCCAGATGGTAGAATGTTAACCCTCGTCAAAGTCCGGGATAACCTACAAACTTCCATTACTGAAACGTGCCTAGAGTTTATCCGGATTCTGGTTTTAAGCATAAGCCGGACAACTCCATATACCTTAACATCATTAAGATATGAATCCATTCTATATATCCAATATAGAAACAAATGCACTAATTTAATTTGAACCAGATTTAAAATACATGCAACCGTTCGCAGTGTATATCGACTAAATGGAAGGAGGCTAAGCAGCATTACTCATCAAGGAGTGCACCCACGCATGAGTAACCTGAGAGAGAAGTAAGTTCTTAAAATTATTAATTACAACGGAATACCAAACATAAGTATCTACATCTTCGACCAGCTTGAAGAATCCTCATATTTGCAACATATGGTTCTCTACTTTATTCTTATACATATATCTTCTCAAAATCAGGACCTTGTATTTCAACGAAATACTTGTCTAAAACCAGAGAAGTCATGAGTAAACAGAGTATAGTACGGTACCAACCCCTTTGTCCTAACGGACACCGGACAATATACAATACTCTGTATAAGTCCACTGAATTTAATAACTCAAACTCTGTGCGTCGTAGGTTGAAAACTGTACTATGGTTAAGAAGAATTACACCGCTATTGAATGCTCCTTACCTGAATATCAACTGATATGGGTAAATGTCATAGACATAATTTCAGAAAGTTATATCTCACTTTATAAATAAATGTACAGATATATCAGTTTGAATTTGGTGCATAACGACGGATATTCAAAACCAAATATTTGCCGTCAGGCAAAACCCAGGTGATTTTCTCAAATATCACCAATTACAAAGAATTCCGATATATAGAGGATCTAATCACCCAATTCCCAATATCTTACTCCCACTCAGCATCCGTAACGCCATACAGATGTGAGAATCAAATCTGGTAAATACATATCCTGGAGTTAGAATCTAATTGGGAAAATAGTTTTCACTTAACACCGCACAGAAAAACTAAAACATGAAAATGTTTCGAAGGGTAGCCTGGTATTTCTAGTAATGCCTTTTCCACTATCCAGATTCATGACAGTAACCGTATACTTCCTTGCCCTCACTGCAATCCCTTTATATGTCTTTACTTATTACTTTCTGTACACCACATTTAGGCTAATTGGTTTTCTTCCTTCCCTACCTTTCGGCACCTGCCTATGGTTTGGAAGAAGACTATCCAATAAGCGCAATAGGTGTACGCTCCTAATACTAGGATCCCTCGCAATCCGAGAGAAGGTAAAGGGAAAAGACAACTGAATAATCCTATTCAATTTCTCCAGAACCGGAATCCGTCCTTGAACTGGAACAAATTTCTTCGAGTTCATATGTAACTATACGATGGAATATCCAAGAAATGTGGATCTTCGTAGTGATACGGAGTGTTATGGAGAAATGCAAAGGGGATGTAGGAATGATAATGATATATGCGACTAAATGACAATCCAAAAACCAAAGTGTTTTAAGAAGGCTCGGTTAACTTGGTTCATGAGTTTTTAAGGTCAGGCCATGGTCGCTACCAAAGAGAGAGAAAAGAAATACTCAGCATTCACTCTAACCTATATTAGATTGGTTAATCAGTTTATCTAATCAGGATGGTTCCCGCTGTTTCCTCGAATTCTCCTTCAAACCCTAAAAGGAGAATTAGTCGGGATCATCTGAAAAATCACCCGAGGGGTAACACCTACTGATCAGTAGGAATCGGGACCCAACTATCATCGTATGATAACTTGATGGAAGCCATTCAAGTCACCACACTCCAGAAGGTATGCGCATGCCTGGCAAGTTTCCTGTATGTTTGAAATTCCCGATGTGGTTTTTACCCCTAGGATCCAAGTGACCTTGACAATGCCAACATATCAAAGGGTCCTAGTCAAATTCAACCCGTCATTATATTGATTGTGTTAAACCCACCCGTACGAGTCCTTGACAATGCCAACATGACCGTACGACTGTCCTAACCAATCACATCCAATGCTACAAACAAGCAATACTCAGCTACCGCACACTACGCCTTGACAATGCCAACATACGCAGCATGAATACTAAGCACTACTCGTAGGAAATGACGGAGGGCTACGACTGGTTTTTGGTGAAAAACCTTTAATGTAATGAAGTTGATATCGTTGAAGGAACCCGAGCGGTTTTATAAATATATAGCAGCGTAAATTTTTGCTAAAGAGGTCACTCCCTGAAAGGGATCTCGGCTCTTTTCTCATCGAATGAGGTGCAGGATATTCCTAACTGAATACCACGATGTAAAGCAAAAAAATCGACTATAGTGAAGTTATTACACTGACGCAAACTTTTGCCCAAGAGGTTACTCCCTATGAAGGGATCTTGGCTCTTGCCTCATCGAATGAGGTGCTGGATATTCATAACCGAATACCATCGTGGAAAGAAAAATGAAACGCTATAATAACAGTTTTCAAAAATTGGTTCCAACAACATTATATAGGTTTGTTTTTCATTGCATTAATCAAAGTTAACACAGTCCCATTAATTAATCCATATCACACTAGAAAAGAACGAAAATAAAATATACGTATATACCATCCACATTCGCCACGGGGCCCCGTCATGCACTGTTAGGTTACTTAACTAACGGCAGAGCGGGGGCTGGACTAGCGTGGATGCAAAACATATACAACATCTACTAGTATATATAAATATATATAACATTCGTCCCAGGAATGATATAAGCAACATTACAGAAACATTATAGAATAACGGATAATCTAGGAGCCCCGGATTTCCTTTGAGCCGCAAATGAACCCCGACGTTCTATGGTCGCGTGGATAGCCTGTGCAATGAAAAACCTGGACCCCTACGCGCGACAAGTTACCCGCCAATCCCAGAAGTGAGGCAATCCCAATCAACAAAGTGAATGGGCCACCCTGCACTTCATGGAATCCGGTAACTTGAGCACCCCTCCGTGGGTCATCCTATACCCCTACGAGTGTGGCGAATAGCACGCTAATTCTAGAGTAAGGCCCCCTCCGTCTCAACGCCATGAGATGCGGTCCTGTTGCCCTCTAGAACCTGCCTACTCGAGCACTCCACCGTGGGGTAATCCTAGTACAGAAAAGATATGAATATATACAATGGCGACATCGACCTCAACCTGGTCGTGCCCCAAGAATATACAAACTGGCAGAAACGGTAGTCCACATGTCGGACGCTCGCCCTGCAATAATGAATATACAAATTAATCTAAACTGTACAACTATCATTGCACAAGAGGCTATCCCACACGACAATCCGATCATAGTCATCACAAATATCAACATCACAGCAGTATAAGCAAGTATGTGCAACCCCATCTAAACGACATATAGCAAATAGACGACGTTTGAAAAACACATACACCATATCACAGATATCAACGATGCAATATCAACTTTTGAAACTTTCCAAGTTCCCCCCAAAGCAAAGACAACACTAAATGAAATCTGGGGAAAACAAACAAGACCAAAAACACCATTTTACAAAACCCCAGACACTGGATGAAAACGAGGCCCTGAAGTGAATAGTGAAAAGGTGAGGCCGTTTTTTTAAGGATGTGGCCGGCCAAGTTTGCATGGAATTGCCTCATTTTCATTCTGTATCATTCTCATGTCTTAACTAAGACTCTCCAATTGTTTAAAAAAATTTCATGGATAAATTTTTTTTCAGAACAGAGAGTGGGTTATGAAATCGCATTTTTTTGGTTTTGAAACTAATGCATCATCAACTACTAGTTTCTAATGCTTGGGTGGCTCTGATACCATGTTGGGATTCCTAACGTCCTGGCCATCTACCGTGGCCGATTGCGGAACAATAATTTTG
Organism: Agapanthus africanus; assembly: GCA_030015575.1. Lineage (NCBI taxonomy): Eukaryota > Viridiplantae > Streptophyta > Magnoliopsida > Asparagales > Amaryllidaceae > Agapanthus > Agapanthus africanus. The sequence goes on along the minus strand of CM057338.1, from coordinate 317,557,343 downwards.
GCGTTTAAAGAACTTGGTGCTAAAAACAACTACTTAGAATCGAATCCAAACATGAAACTAGTAATCTAAAAGAATTTATTTACTGTGATCGAGTGTTATACCGAACGAACCATGTCCTTCGGTCTTCCACCATCTCCCTTGGCTCCTTGAGGTCCTTAGGATCGAGCTAGGCCGCCGGTCTTCCTCCGTCGAAGATGATCCACCCGAGGAATGTAGCTCATGGCTCTAGCTCCATATAAAAGATCAAGTGAAGCAACTAGGGATTCTAGATGGCTAGTCTAGAATGCCTAGGATGTAGTGGAGTGTTCTAAGTGTATCTCTACCGCACCTCTTCTCTTGATTCTCAACACATGAGAGGATAGAGAGGAGGTTGAAGATGAAGGTGGAGGAAGCTCAAGAAAACTTGAGAGGGTAGTGAAGCTAATGGTGAGAAGAAAAAGCCATGCTCACAAAAATAAACCATCCAACATCTTTTTTCTTTCATCAAGTTTTCATCAAGAGAGAAAATATCATGAAGCATGCTTTTATCAAACTCATTTTTCCATTTAAAAATTCCTACCATGCTTGAATAGTTTGCACAAATGAATAAACAATTCATTTGTGCAACTATAAAAGCATGGTTCTAACCATACCCCCCTCTCTCCTTTTTGCACCTCATATCCCATTTAAAATAAATGGATAAAATCTAAATGAGGTGTCCACCTTCTAGAATGTTATCTGTAAAAAATACGGATTACACTCTACTTTATATACATACCTGTATTCGTACCGAAATACGAATACCCGAAGAGATAGAACAACACAAAGAACATAATACTAGAATATACATATTGAAATACATATACGTAAACTATTAAATCAATACCTGATTTAATAATCCGGCTCAATCCCGAGCTGGCTAGCATTATCAACTGTCTGATCGAAAGTACGGGTACATAGTACAATCAATCAATCGGAACCCTGCACGTATCAAATACGGCTACTACATCGTTTTGCCTGAACCAGGGAAACCCTCTGTGTGGGACTCTAAATACTCGTCAATACACTGGCAGTGGGTTTAACCACAAGCACGTCAACGGCACTAGCTGTACGTAACGGCTACCCACGTATTGAGCGAAAGGAAGGCCGAAGAGCAAACTTATCCGAACCCCTACTGAGTCTATCCGTGACAATCTCCTTACAGTCCGGTCTGTTCGTCTAAGAGTATCGCATATCGGGTCTAGGAGGGTGGATAAAGTCAGACCCCTTAATAACGCGATATTTCATGTCGGTATGAAGCCCATCACCAACTGAGAAACTACTGATCCAATCAGTAATTCTTGACTACCTTGGCTAAGGATTTCTGGTGATGGCTACCCGTGCACAATGCGACATCAACCCCCAATACTGGGAGAGACGAATCCCCGACGATTCGCTCACTGCCTCCATATGGCTCGGGACTATACCCAACTAAAAACTGTTTGCACGACTCCTTTGAGCCGTGGTACGGTAGTAATCAAAGCACAGTAGGAACTCACACAAGACAAATGACGATCTCAGGTCGACGGACTAACCTGTACTCATGTCACCTGGGAACTGCTATCTGACAATAGGTATAATACCATCTAGCTTGTTCCCGGCGAATCTGTCCAGTGTACTCATAACCCAATGAGTACCTACCTGTATACTACCTTAGGTGACTAACTGACACCAATGGCTTGTGAGACCGGACACCGCCCCTCGTTGGGTTCTCGAAAAGTATACACTAGTCTACTCCGGAGTATCGATGCCCAGTCTCAATACTCTCTCGACTAGGGACATTTAAAGATGTGCTTATAGACCACCCAACTCCCACGTATATGATCGCCATGATAATACTGGTAGTCAAGCAAGAATCATATGGGCTCTATCAATATGTAATAGTGATATGTAATACCACATAATGCATGTACATGATGATAAAGACAAACCAGATAGCATACTATCATGTCGAGTAAGACTGTTCTACCCGCATAGGTCCTCCCTCAATCATCACAATAGCATGCCTGCGATTACAATAATTGACTTGAAGGCACTATAACCAACAATAAGATGTTTGATTGAAAAAGTTCTGACGAACCCGTCTCAGTTTATTAGAGTGGCGTTGCGGAAGTGTGGTTGGTAGATAACCCATAAGTTTTAGAACGAACTTGCAAATTCATGATGAGGGAAACCGTTTACTGAAAGGTGAAGTACGTAAACAAGTTGCAGATGAAGCACCGATAGCAGTTTGCGATTTCATGGATGTGTTCAAGAGCATCTCGAGTTTACCGCCAAAACGAGATGTGGATTTCGCGATCGATCTTGTTCCTGTAGCAACGCCGTCACTGATGGAACTGGAAGAGGTAAAGAAACAAGTTGCTGAATTTCTAGAGAAGGGATGGATTCATAGCAGCGGTTCACCATGGGAAGCTCCAGTTCTTCTAGTTAAGAAGAAAGATGGTACGCGGAGGATGTGCATCGACTATCGAGAATTAAACTGGGTGGTCATTAAGAACAAGTACCCGATCCCTCGCATCAGAGAATTATTCGATCAATTCAGGGGCACTAGGTTATTCTCAAAGCTGGACTTGCGATCCGGATATCATCAAGTTCAGGTGAAATCAGAAGATATTTGCAAGACGGCATTCCGAACTCGATATGGGCATTACGAGTACTTAGTGATGCCATTCGGAGTCACGAATGCACCGGCGATATTTATGGACTTGATGAACCGAATCTTTTCACCGTATTTGGACCAGTTCGTAGTAGTGTTTATCGATGATATTCTGGTCTATTTGAGGAGTAAAGCAGAGTATGCAGAACACTTGAAGATCGTACTGCAAACGTTAAGGAAAGAAATGTTATATGTTAAGATGAGCAAGTAGGAGTTTTGGCTCGAAGAAGTGAAGTTCTTGGGTCATGTCGTATCCGGAGATGGAATTGCTGTTGATCCTGAAAAGATTGCGGCAGTTCATGACTGGCCGATTCCAAAGAATGTAGCGGAGATCAGAAGTTTTCTTGGGCTCGCTGGATATTATAGAAGGTTCGTGAAGAATTTTGCTCGAATGGCTGAACTATTAACCAGCTAACATGAAAGGAGGTACCATTCGTATGGACCGAGAAATGTGCGTCAGCTTTTAAAGCATTAAAACAAAGATTGACCACCGCTCCTGTTTCAGTGCCAGATGGTTCCGGAGGGTAGGTTATTCATAGAGACGCGTCTGGAAAAGGCTTGCGATGTGTTCTAACGCAACATGGGATTGTTATAACCTATGCGTCAAGACAATTGAAGGCTTATGAGAAGAACTACCCAACTCATGATTTGGAGCTAGTAGCCGTGATTTTTGCTTTGAAGGTTTGGAGACACTACTTATTGGGCGAAAGGGTAGAAGTATTTACCGATCACAAAAGCTTAAAGTATGTGTTCACAGAGAAAAAGATCAACATGAGGTAGTGTAGATGGTTAGAGCTGATGGATGACTATGATCTTGATCTAAAATACCATCCGGGGAAAGTTAATGTAGTGCCAGATGCTCTAAGTCGGTTGCCAGCGATACGGATGTTGACTGCACAAAAGGAGCTTATAGATGATTTTCAGAGATTCGAATTGGAGATTGTATTACCGAATTCTTCGAGACAGTTAATGTAATTGCAAGTACAGTCATCCTTGATCGATAACATTAAAGCAGCGCGGTCGCACGATCCAAGGTTGCAGAAGTTTCGAGAACAAGTAGAAGCGGGACTTTGAACGGACTTGTTAATTCTTGAAGATGGTTCGTTGCGATATGGTAGTCGTTTATGTGTACCCAAATTAAGATGTCTGAGAAGAAGTCATGAAGGAGGCTCATAGTTCCGCGTATTCAGTACACTTGGGACGCACAAAGATGTACAGAGATCTGCGGCAACATTTCTGGTGGGAAGGCATAAAAAGGGAGATTGCTCGCTACGTATCAAAGTGCTTGGTGTGTCAGCAAGTCAAGGCCGAACATCAAAGGGTAGCTTGTTTGTTGCAACTACATCCGATTCCTCAATGGAAGTGGGAATATATAACCATGGATTTCATGACAGCTTTACCACGGAGTCTAAGGGGCAATAATGCAGTTTGGGTTATTGTCGATCGATTGACCAAGGCAGCTCATTTTATACCGTTTTGAGTCGGTCTATCGACAGAAGCTTTGGCAGAGCGGTACATGCAGAAGATTGTGAGATTGCATGGAGTACCCGTGATCATCGTTTCCGATCGTGATACTCGATTTCTATCACACTTTTGGAAGAGTCTACAGGAAAGATTGGGAACTCCTTTGAAATTTAGCATGTCCTATCATTCTCAAACAGATGGTCAATCTAAAAGAATGATCCAAACTCTTGAATATATGTTGAGGGCATGCATGTTAGACTTCAAGGGTTCATGGGAGAATCATTTGCACTTGGTGGAGTTTTCTTATAACAAAAGTTTTCAGGCGACCATACATATGGCTCCATTTGAAGTATTGTACGGTCGTAAGTGTCGCTCGCCCGTCTGTTGGGACGATGTTGGAGAAAGAAGATTATTAGGACCGGATCTTATAGTGCAAACCGTGGAGAAAGTCAACGTGAACCGAAATCATATGAAGGCAACACAAGATCGATAGAAAAGTTAGGCCGATACAGGACGAAGACCTGTGGAGTTCGCAGTTGGTGATCTTGTATTCTTGAAGATATCACCGACAGTCGAGAAAAACTTAGTCCTCGATTCATAGAGCCTTTCGGTATTATCGAATGTATTGGAGAAGTAACTTATCGATTGGCTTTACCACCATCCTTGGCGAGTGTTCGTGTGTATCCCAACTCCGCAAGTATGTTCGAGATGAAAAGCACGTCCTAGATCACTTGGAGATGACAGTAAGGGAGCACTTAACATATCAAGAAAGATCGACGGCGATTGTGGATCGACGGGACAAGGTCCTCAAGAGCAAAATTATCCCTCTAGTACTTGTTTCATGGGGGAAATCGTTCGCATGGAGAATCTACTTGGGAACGTGTTGGGAATTCACCCGTGCGTGCAAACGTGTATGTTTTGGAAACGAATATGATTTTATAGAAATGGAATACGCACGCGAGATCGTTCTCATTTTAAAATTTATAAACCGCAAGTGCACGGCGTGTTGTAGCAAGCTGGAAAGTACGAGTCGATCCGCAGGAAATTATATATTAGGTCTTATTGTTTAAGGTTCAACAAATAACAAATTGATTGGTTTGCCACAAAAAATGAAATAATACGAAAACAACGAAAAGCAAGAAAAGAAGCTAAGAAAGAAGTTGTTGTGGCTTTGGCTCGGAAGGTCGAATCGCAACGATTCCTTCGACGCTTCCTTGATCATGAGTTGTCTGTCCTTACGTCGATCCCGGCATGAAGCATGACTTGTCAAGACGGTTGTGAAGCACAAATCATCAAATTCCGTTATTCGCCGCAAAATACGAAACGAGTCCCTTTTGTTCACTTACCGTTTGTATGTCCGAGCTTGGGGTATCAACATTAAGCACAAGGGTTAGCAAGCTTACCACAACATCAAAAACACAAATTAGTTAATGAGAGCAAATGATTTTAGTGTCGAGTTTGCTAAGCGTTTGTGATAGTATATAGTATATAAAACTAAGAGATTGTCAAGCACTTGATCACAAAATACCATATCGAAACTTAGCAACCTTAACACTAAATTGATTTTAATTTAAACATTGAAATGGGAAAAAAGAGTGAATATAGTATATGAGGAGGTTACAAAGTAACCATGTTTCAACATACCATATCATATCAATACATAAACAATCTTTAAGTTAGAATCATATTAAAGCACATTAAATATTAGCAAGAGGAGGAGGAGGCAAAGCCTTTCATCTCACTTCCTTACCATTACCACAACCAAAGAAGATTAGTTAAGCATAATAAAAAGAAAAGCAAATAATAAAAAGAAGCAAGTAATCAAAGAAACAACAAAATCAATATTATTAACACTTGAAGTTGAAGTACAAGATATTGGTAACTTGTTCAACCTCCATAATGAACCTTTCAAGAGAAAGCTTCAAGAGGGAAGAAGAAGAAGAGACTAAGTTAAAACACACTCATTCTCAAGCCTAAACCAAAAATAAACTTAAACAAAACTATATATTAGAGACCCCTTCCATTGCTCACTGATCTGGCTTTTATAGGCACCAAAAAAGATTAAACAAGTAATAAAAATAAGGTGATGTGACTGCAAGGGGGGACAGAAGAAATATGGGGACAAACAGGGCAAGGGGGCCGGTGAGCTTGGACTTTTATAGGGTGTGGCCGGTCTTGGTCCGAGCAAAGGAGCTCGTCTTGGCATGGTGTACTTGTGTGCTCTCCACAATCACTCTGATGCTGTTTGTTTTATCTGTTTAAACCTGGTTTTTATTCAGAGACATGAATGGAAACTTGATGCCAATATCACATCAAAACTTTTTGCATTTTTTACCCATCACACCACACATGTGCCCACTTGCATGAATTGTGCAAGGGTAGCCCCCATATGGTTCATGTCAAAGAGTTAGTGTCACACATGTATTGTGTCGGACCAAAAATTGTGTGCACACTTGTTTATTGCAAAAGAGCTCTTTGGATATCGGTTGGTTCTTTGTTCTGATTGCAGTGTCGGCTCCCAAACGCTATATCTATGATATTGAGTTTTTTTCCGGTATTTAATCACGAACACCTGTAATCTGTAATTACTGAGCAGACACTGGTTAATAGCATCGATACAAAATAGATAATGAATGAGCGGTATTGAAATGCAGTTTTCTGAGATGAATAAATACCCCCAAACTTATCTTTTGCTCACCCCGAACAAAACAAAAAATCCTAGCCTCGATTTCGTAGGGAACGCGATTGCACTGAGCATGTGTAGCAAGCTGTTAAACCTTTAGGTGTCCCTAGTAGGAGGAGTGTTGTCTCCTGAGGGTTTCAGTGGATTACACCCACAAAATCCAGTCAAGTTAGTATCGTGGAGAAACTGTTGATTCTAATCTTAAGTTAGAGATTTAGAAATTCTGTTACCCAAGTCAGAAACGTTAAACTCTATTTTTCACTCTTCGCAATTTGTTTAACATAAGCTCATACGTGTCTTTACGTGATTGTGCAGATAGTGTCCATAAAGTTTTAAGAACTTTGATTAGGGTCATCATGTCATAATTACAGACCAGGATAAACTTCTGAAGGATCACACGAGTTTGAAAGGAGTTAAGATTTTCTCAAGTTTTTGTTCTCAAGTTAGGTTTCAAGTCAGAATTTCAATCGTTTTTAACAGAGAACCTAAGTCTTATTCTTCACTCCTACTTTTCACTTGTTTTTGTTCATACATACCCTTCGTTATCGTGCAAAACATCTTAATAAATATACCTTCATATCTCCGCGAAAAAACTTTCTTAATAGAAAACTCGTCTCCGCCAAGATTATTCTCCCACAAAAAACCATGGGGACTTTTAACTTGGAGAGAACAGTTGCTTAGCTTGTTTTATTTGGCGCTTGGAAACTTAGCGAGCTTTGGGTCAATGACTCCCAAACCAGATGGTTTTAGGGCATTAGGTGTGGAGACACCCCAAGGACTTAATTACCCAAGTTACCAAGGTCACAAAACAAAAGACTCATTTCAAAATATTCAGAACTTAGTGAAAACGGAGATACAGCCGCCTTTTTCTTTTAACTTTTGAAGATGTTATATATGGATAAGGTGTGTAAATACTCCAACAAGGGTTCAGATAGGTTATTTTTCAAACTTTTAGTTTCAGTTAAAAGCTCTATAAAATTCTTCATATCTACTTCACTGTATGAACTATTCTTGATAATGTTCAACTCAAAACAAACCTGTTTGATCCTAAAGATATTTATCAGTTTTCAAAAGTTTGAGACATGTCAGACCTTTCATCTAATTTTCAAGAACATATGACAATGTAAAGTGATATAAAAGACGCATATTAGCTATGGTTAAACACACGGGAGGGTTATTTTTCGGGTTGTCGGTCTCATAAAAAGGATTTAGTTATTTCAACTTATCATCCGAACAATCAGACTTCGAATTTAAGTTCCCCCGCTAGCTAACATGACAAACAAGTTTTTATGTTTTGAAGAAATTTTTCAATTTTTATAAGCTTTTTTAATACAATGGAATACAAAAGCAGATATGAAATGCGACTTCATGCAAAAGAAAAGAAAAATACATAATGTAAGTGTTGAAATGCAGGAAATATGTACATGCAAACTATATGCAGATACAAAATGCAACCAAAACAGATCCACCCCCAAACTGAATATGAAGATGTCCTCATCGTCGCTTGGCCTTGCCCTTACCTCTGCTGCTCCCGCTTGCTTCTTCTTGGTTTGCTAAGATCTGGCTGAGTTGTTCTTTTATTTCCTTGATTTGCCTGATCAAAGTTTTGATGCCACGGACCTCCATCCTGTGTAATTCATAGGGATCCGTCGGAACGTCCTCTCTTAAGTAATTCTCTGAGGAAGTCTGCGGTGCCGCATGCTCCCTGGGGTCAGTGGGTGACCAAATCTACTGCTCACTCTTGCCGTCTGTATAGCCTGGTGAGATCCTCTCTATCTCCACCGGGACGGTTCATACATGGTGATGCAAGCCGCGAAATCATTGTCCTCCATATAGTAGCGACAAATTTGGGTGACGAGGACGGGAAGTAAAGATTTGCGCGCGGCGACACTTTCCTTGATTGTGGCGAAGAGCATGCTCGCCATGCAAAATTGATAATCCTTGGTCATTAAACAATGAACCATGCGCCCTACAATCACTGGAAAAGATGAAACTCGAGCGATCCCCCTGACGCTACGGTAAGCCCAGCGGAAAGCCGTATAGATGTTTCTATAAATCTGCTGGGCATTTAGCCCAGCATCTCATAACTCGCACATGTCCCCCATAATCGTCTTATACTGGGCCAGCTCTAATGGTTTTTGAAAACCAGGTCGGATAGGGATGTTGGTGACATTGGATATCGTATCGGCTGAAAATACCCTCCGTCTACCCTGAAAGTGAAATCTAATGCGATCCTGAAGTATCTCACCATTTCTAAGCGCGTCATAGAAATCATCTACCAAATGTTCACAAGCACATAACCCCTCTTCCCCATACAGCAAAAACTCCCACCCCAACTATCGGATAACATTATGAAAATAGCTCCCGAACACCTCATGGGTGAATACATCGACAAAATTTCGCTCTAATTCAAAAAGGCCATGATCTGTGAGTTGGTGAAGTTTGCAGAAAATTTAAACAGTGCAGGAGAGGGGGGAAAAGAAAATCTTACAGCTCTGACAAAGGAAAACGGCGATCGGGGACTACGAGACCGGTGTCGCCGGAATTTTCGACGATGTCGCCGGTCGGATTCCGAGGAGAGGGGCTAAGGTTTTGGAGGAAGGTGAGGGAAAAGAAAAGAAAGGATATGGTGCTGTTTGAGAACTGAGAATAAAGGGGTCGGGTCAGGGATGTTATGACTATATAAATGACATTTTACAAAAAAATAACCCAACAAAAAGAAAATCCCATTTTTTATAATTTTACTCAAACAAAAAGTTAAATCAGTGCTGTCCCCAAACTTCAGCACTCACCCCCTAACGGGTGAGATCTTATTTTCAAAAAACTAAGAAAAACAAAGATTAATTACAATATTCACAAATTAAACGACATTGTTAGTCCAGAAATTAATACCAGCCACAAAATTTTTTTATCGATATAATGTAAGGGCCGGTAAAAGAATATGTATATAAAAAATAAAAAGAAAAAGAATGTGTTAGTTGTTAGTGAAGGGCATGAGTGTGTGAGTAGTGATCAGAAGAAGTTGAAAGTGAAAATGAAGATTTGAAGAGGTTAAAGAATTGTTGCCCGGATGAATTGAATGTTCAAAAAGCACATGTCGAGTTTCGGAGTCAAGCTCGTTTAAAAACTGGAGTTCATCCGCAAATAATTTGGAAAAGGAAAGGTTCATGGGATGTTCTCTAATTGATCCTGACTCAAACTCACCGAGGATATCAAGTTCATCCGCAAATAGTTCTTCAAAACTCTTTATGAAAGACTGTTTTTCAAGGCTGTCTTCCTCCCTATAATTTTGCACAATCCTATACTCACTGTTATAGCTCACAATTCCCAAAACACGTTCTTCTTTATCGCATTCATATCTGGGTAGGTTCATGTCATTTAAAAAAGTAGGTTGCCATCCTAACGTTTCTTCCGAAACAATATCACTAGGTGATACAAAAATTGTGGGTTCCTGATCATCGATCTTTTCTAATAATCTATCCAAACCATACCCGTCAAAACCATAAGATTCTTCCTCTAAAATTAGAATGCAAAAATCAGTCGGTGGTTTTTCTTGTGTGTCCTGATAACACTTAGTCAATTCAATTGTATTGTCATCTATGAAATCATCAAAATTTAATTGATCGTTTATCTTACTTGGGTGACTTCCTAGATGACAGATATTAACACTATGCGGTTCTAATTGACTGTGTTCAGTCTTTAGAATCACTACAGCTACCTGCTCTTCAATTCTAGCCAAAGATTGAACTTGAGCGTGAAACAATTGCTCAGACTGCTATATACACAGGGCTAGCGTAGCAGCTGTTTGATTCTCGACCGCAATCACCACTTCAATACCCTTATCTAAAGTAGTCAACCTAGCATCCATTTCACCATCATTCCCTAAGGATGGGTCAGTTGTTTCAGGTAAGGAAGGTTGTGATGGTGGTGATGCTAAAGTAGTCAATCTGTCGACCTCTTTCTCTAAATTCTCAATCATTAGGTCTATAATTGAAGTGGGATTGGGTTCAAGAGTGTTAGGTGGGTGACTGTTAGCAAAACTCTGGGACGGTTGGTCACCCCCTCGAAAAGGACAGTTTTCATGAATGTGGGAAGAATCGTGGCAATTTGAACAAATGAATTGGGACTGAGTATAAACAAAAGAATAAGAATCGTGAAAAATTGAATTAAATCGTGTATCACCCATATTAACAAGAATTCACAAAAAATCACAAAAACCAGGAATATCACACCACTAACAGTCTATGTTATTCTAAGTCAACTAGACCTGCTCAAGAACTTGATTGTCGAATAAAACTGTGTCGAGAAACGGGCTCAAGATATACGGATTGTAGAGTTACCTAGCGCGGCAGAAAGGTTTTGGGAGGTATCGTCCATGCCTTTTTCAAAAAATTGCCGTTCTAAACAACCTAAACCCTAGAATCTTAATTAGAGAATTAAACAATACAACATGCAAACAATTTTGCATACAAAGTAAATGAGGAATACAACCTTTGTAGACCGGTCCTTCACTTCTAAAGCTCCGTGTAGTAGTCCCTTCACTGCGAGTAGTGATCTCCCGAACTCTAGTATGGGTTCCCTTGAAGAAATGAACAAGCTTGTACGAAGTCTTTGAGACCGAAGATGATCTACGTCGAGGAGACTCAAGCTCATGCTACCTTTTCACTAATGGTAGATTAGTGAAGCAAATATCCTAAACTAAATGGCTAATATTAAAGGATGATGAAGTAGGAAGTGGATTCATTTTAGATTTTATTTTCTCAAAATATTTTCTCACCTTGAGAGAAGCTAGCAAGCTTTCTCAATGAAGAAGAAGATGAAGAATGGAGATGAGAATGAACTTATGAGGTGAGAATCGCAACCATGGGTGAGTTAGTGTCATACACTAACTCATGTAGAGAATAAACCATAGGTTAACAATAATGGTTAGGTTAATAAATATTTTCAAGTAAAACAAAATGAATGGACTTGGTCAATGGTTCCACAAGCTTCTACAAGGTTCAACCATGTGACTAATTACCACTAATTTGTGAATTACCAAGATAAATAAAAACCTTAGGATTATCATAACCATGGTATAAGTCTCATACACCCATGTTGCATGTGGCATCAAGCATGAAACAATAATGATGTACATTAATATATATCACATATATACTAAAGCACAAAGCGAGAAAAAGAAATGTTTAAGTGGGATAATATTAGTTAATGTAAATTAATATATCAAATATATAATTATACATTAAATTATCAAATCAACACTTGATTTAATAATCCTGCTATATCACATACAACCGACTAATATTGAATGTAACAACTAATCGAATCAACACTTGATCCGATAACCCGGCTATATCACATATAACCGTCCGATATCACATATCACGAGGATAGAATGCGGTATCACATTCGCGCATTAATCTCGGTCCTGCACATATCACATATGTGCTCCTACTTCGTTTCGCATGAACCAGGAAAGCTCTGTGTAGGACTCTAAAGATTCGTCAATACGCCGGCAATAGGTGATGATCATATCAAACACCCACAAGCCGCAAGCGGTCTGCTAAACATAACGGCCACCCGGGTATTGAGCGATCAGAAGATCAACAAGCAAGCCTACTCATACTCCTGCGAATCCAATCAGCAACACTACCGTACAGTCCGATCTCTTCGTCAGATATGTCGCATATCGCAGCTTGGGGTGGTATAACGTCAGACCCCAATAGCTTGATAAGTCATGCCGATGCAAGGTCCATAACGGTTCAAGAAACTACTGATAGCACTTACCAGTAAATCTCAGCAACCATGGTCAGGAATTTCCTGTTATGGCCAATCGAGCATAGCGCAACATCAACTCCTAATACCGGGAGAGACGAATTCCCTCCTATCACTCATTGCCTCCATGTGACTCGGGACTGCACCCAAAAACCATCTTTTTGCATGATCTATTGACCGTGGTATGGTTGAAATCAAAGCACAGTGGGAATCACACAAGACTCTATGATGATCTCGGGTCAACAGACTAACCTGTACCAGTGTCACTAGAGAACTGCTATCTGACGATAGGTATAATACCATATAGGAGTTCTCGGTGAGTCCGTTCAGTGTACCCAGCTCCACTGAGCACCCGTATACCATCTTTGATGTCAAACACCAATGGATGTAGGATCATCCATCGCCCATCATATGGGTCAAGATGCGTATACGCTAGTCTACTCTGGAGTATCGATACCCCGTCTCGATACTCCCTCGACTAGGAACAATTATAGGGTGTACTTGTGGACTACCTTTGTCCCCACTAGTATGATCTCCATCATAGTCCTGGTAGTCAAGTACACATCCTAAGGGCTTTATCAACATGTGAGAGCAAGACAGTATCACTTATACAAGTCAACATGTTAAGACAAAGAGCAACCAGATAGCATACTATCATATCGAGCAAGAAAGTCCTCCCTATATTTGTCGAAGCATCCACTACAATATACATCCCATGTACAGTAATGGCCTCTAGGGCATACATATAACTAATACGTATCATGAATCCAGGTAAGTATAAGAGATAAGGTGAGGTTTTCCAACTCTTTCGTGAAGTTCCTGAATTAGATAACCCTTTCTCTTGAACACTTGTCTAGACACCCCGTGAATGATATACCGTTAAGCAGTGTTCTAAACACAGTTAACTTCTCCTAATGAGTGCGAAGTCTTTAGAGTCAAAGTTCTAGTTGATTTTAGATCACTATGGGTATGCAAGAATGCAGTTATGTGATTTGTGGGCTACGGAAAAAAGGTGATAAAATCCTTTACCGTATCTTGTTTGGTCTTTTTGCCCTTAAATCCGTATTAAGATGCAAATGCGCAATCAATAAAAGAATTCACGACATCAATCAATAAATCAATTCTTTTTCAGTTTAAATTTAAGCGCTGCAAAAAATACGGTTAGTTCTCTGTACAATTGGTGGCAAGCTATGCGAAGAATCCTGCAGAAGATAGAATAGTGGAATACGTCGGATTCAATAAGAATGTGTTAGGAAATACGTACCGATGTGATTTGGTTTAAGAAACCCCTTTGAAGTGATTACGGGTGTATGAATGTTCGCTTGCGTGGGTCAAACTAGCCGGATCTTTGGCACTGTACTTCACTAATGTTTTGCAATTGAATTTGAGCCTCGCTCCGCACGATCGCTGGTCGTAATTCCTTAAAAACTGAAATATCGGAAAATACGATATTTAGTGTCAAAAAGTGATATATATGCCCCAATTGCTGCACACTCAAAATTATAAAAATCAAACAACACCACTAGAGTACTGGCATCACACTGGAGATCACATAAAAAGAAAAAATCAAAAACACCCAGATTGGGCCGGCGAGCTCGGATTTCTTACTGATGTCGCCGGCCCAATGATGAGAATTTGTGCTCGAATTTTGTGTGGATCTTCCAGGCTATATTAGTAGTCTATTAGTATTCTTTGATTTTTAAGTTGGATTACAGAGTGATAGCAGGCAGTAAAGACAGAGAACAAAGAGTTAGCAACTAGTGTTTGTTAGTTTTGAAAGAATTTGAGTTAAAAAGTTAGTGAGTTAGTAAGAACCAGAAATAACAATTCCTAATAACTACCAACTCCCCGGCAACGGCGCCAAAAATTTGTTTGGAATTCACCCGCACACGCAAACGCGTATGTTTTGGAAACGGATATGATTTTAAGGAAATGGAATGCGCACGCGAGATCGTTCTCGTTTCAAAATTTATAAACTGCAAGTGCACGGCGCGTTGTAGCAAGCCGGCAAGTACGGGTCGATCCGCAGGGAATTGTGTATTAGGTCTTGTTGTTTAAGGTTCAACAAATAACGAATTGGTTGGTTTGTCACAAAAAATGAAAGAATACGAAAACAACGAAAAGCAAGAAAAGAAGCTAAGAAAGAAGTGGTTGTGGTTTTGGCTCTGAAGGTCGAATCGCGATGATTCCTTCGACGCTCCCTTGATCATGAGTTTTCCGTCCTGTCGATCCCGGCATGAAGCATGACTTGTCAAGGCGGTTGCGAAGCAAAAATTATCAAATTCCGTTATTCGCCGCAAAACACGAAACGAGTTCTTTTTGTTCACTTACCGTTTGTATGTCCGAACTTGGGGTATCAACACTAAATACGAGGGTTAGCAAGCTTACCACAACATCAAAAACACAAATTAGTTAATGAGAGCAAATGATTTTAGTGTTGAGTTTGCTAAGTGTTTGTGATAGTATATAGTATATGAAACCAAGATATTTTCAAGCACTTGATCACAAAATACCATATCTAAACCTAGCAACCTTAACACTAAATTAATTTTAGCTTAAACATTGAAATGGGGAAAGGCAGTGAATATGGTATATGAGGAGGTTACAAAGTAACCATGTTTCAACATACCATATCACATCAATATATAAACAATTTTTAAGTTAGAATCATATTAAAGCACATTAAACATTAGCAAGAGGAGGAGGAGGCAAAACCATTCATTTCACTTCTTTACCATTACCACAACCAAAAAAGATTAGTTAAGCGTGATAAAAAGAAAAGCAAATAATAAAAAGAAGCAAGTAATTAAAGAAACAACAAAAGCAATATTATTAACACTTGATGTTGAGGTACAAGATATTGGTAACTTGTTCAACCTCCATAATGAAGCTCTCAAGAGAAAGCTTCAAGAGGGAAGAAGAAGAAGAGACCAAGTTAAAGCCCACTCACTCTCAAGCCTAAACCAAAAATAAACTTACACAAAAATATATATTAGAGACCCCTTCCCTTGCTCACTGATCTGGCTTTTATAGGCACCAAAAAAGATTAAACAAGTAATAAAGATAAGGTGATGTGACTGCAAGGGGGGACAGAAGAAATATGAGGACAAACAGGGAAAGGGAGGCCGGCGAGCTCGGACTTTTATAGGGTGTGGCTGGTCTTGGTCTGAGCAAAGGAGTTCGTCTTGGCATGGTGTGCTCGTGTGCTCTACAATCACTCTGATGCTGGTTGTTTTATCTTTTTAAACCTGGTTTTTATTCAGAGACATGGAGGGAAACTTGATGCCAATATCACATCAAAACTTTTTGCATTTATTACCCATCACACCACACATGTGCCAACTTACATGAATTGTGCAAGGGCAGCCCCCATATGGTCCATGTCAAAGAGCCAGTGTCACACATGTATTGTGTTGGACCAAAAATTGTGTGCACACTTGTTTATTGCAAAAGATCTCTTTGGATATCGGTTGGTTCTTTGTTCTGATTGCAGTGTCGGCTCACAAACGCTATATCCGTGATATTGAGTTTGTTTCCAGTATTTAATCACGAACACCTGTAATCTGTAATTAGTGAGCAGACACTAGTTAATTGCACGGATATAACAAAATAGATAATGAATGAGCGGTATTAAAATGCATTTTTCTGAAATGAACAGAACATGAAGACGAGATTCGACAAAAGTTTCCTCATCTCTTTCCTTAGATCCGTATCTTCTTATCTTTTCCTGTTTCGTTAATTTCGAGGACGAAATTCTTTTGTATTTGGGTATAATGTAACACCTTAGTACGGTTATACGACATTAATTGTTTTTTAACACCTGTTTTATATTTCTTCTATTCTATCTATTGGCTCGCTAATGATTCGAATAGTAGTCGTCGTTATCCGACCCGACCCGCAAGTTTAGAACCCAATATGGTGCACGATTGTATCTGAGATTTACCAGTAAAATGTATCTATATGAATCTAGTATAATACCTACATTATATTTTTAGATCTTTATATATCATATATCTAGATCATCATATATCTTTTAATAGCCACAAGTTAAGACTAAGTTATATTTTGTTAACTGTCATCATATGGTTGCCATCCCATATCTTATTATGCTTTTATCTTTTACGTTTAAATCTCAAGATATCTAATATCAAATATTTACTAAATCTAGATATATTTTTAGAATCCTTTTAAATCTTAAATTAGGGATATGAGTTATTTAAAATATATTCTTGCATTATGGTTGAGAAGTTTGCATATGTGAATTATTTTCCAAAATATATTTTTATGAGATTTTGGTATTGATTGGTTGTAGTTTGATATTATCTATATACATTAAAACCAATATATATTTATAACTTAATTTAAACTATACTATATATATTTATATTAAACACAAAACCTCTCTCTCTCTCCACATAACATATATCTCTCTCATCAATTTATATATTCTCCTTCTTTGTTCTTCAAGCCCACACCCATTCTCGCTAACACAACTCCAGCCGTATCCTAGAACCTTAACCTAGCCATCAAAACTTGGTGTTGATTTATATAGCGTCATGTTGCTTCCGTTCATCGCGTTTGTATCGAGGCAAGTTTAGAACTTGCTACATGCTATACTTTATGTAATTGCTTATATTTTGTCATACTATTACTATTATTATTATTATCATCATACAGGTATATCTATATAATTTATACATCGTACTTATCTAACATTAATCAGTTTTATAATATACAATGTATGCAAGTTTACAACTTGCGACATGCTATAATTATATCTATAAATATATATCGTCATAATATTTCTTATTATTATTATTATCATTAATTAGTTTATAATCTGCATTTTACAACGTTATACAAAATATAGTTTGAAAATATTATAGTTTACACATGAAACGTCGTCGCAAAGCGGATACGACAAATCTGAAATTTACCATACACCTTACCTTATAAAATTCATTATAAATCATAAAAAAATCATTAGCATACGTTCTTTAGTTCGTTACGAAGCTAACTCAGAATAATATAACACTGTAAAATATTTACTTGCAAAATAAATTGTTTAAATAACGTAAACTATAAATGAAAGTACATCTGAACTTCTATCCAAGGAAATTCCAGTAGCAAACTTTCAATTTCGAACGTTCATAACTTTTTTTAGGAATAACCTGAGATACTTTAAATTATAAAAATGTAAATCTTATTGAATTATCTTTGTTTTGGTATATGACATTTCTCTTTTGGAGAACGTTTGTTATTTTTAAGCTATTTTACAAATCAGGATGACGCTGAATTTCTGAACGGAACTTTCTTGTTCATGGTTAATCAATACCACTTTTATAGTTATTAATTGGATTGAATATATTATCCTTGTTAATGTTATTATATCAATATCTATTTAATAAATAATAGTGCATGTGTTTTAATATTCAGCAAATATTACTGATTTACAGTTTTATAGTTTCCGTCTGTATCCGTACTGATAATAGCTTATCTAGTTGCATGCCGGAATATCACGATATTATCATACTACTATATCAGTTCAATATGTTATCTAGATTGCAAAATACATGGTAATGGACGTATAACGGTTATTAAAGATAGATACATATTCATCCTTGCATTAGCCGTGTTTCGATACTGGTTACAGTTTCACATTTGGTATCTATTTGATACATATGCATCACATGACATGTTCACGGCACACTACTTAACTCATTACTTGGATCTTGTTACTAATACCAACAATCCTGACATGCTGTCCTGTTGGAACTTTTTATCTGCATATACGAGAACTATACCTGCTTTGATCCTGTGTTGGCATTAGATCTATATTGGCAATACCTGACTTGAACAGAAACCTGGGGGTAAAGGGAAAATCAAGAATGTAACCAAAACGTAACTCAAAAGGCTATTATTACATATTTGCCGTTTTTCCGGGCGTTACGGAATAATCCTGTTTGTTGTTTTTCCGGGCGTTACGGAATAATTACATGTTCTCCATTTTTCCGGGCGTTACGGAATAATTACATGTTCGCCATTTTTCCGGGCGTTATGGAATAATCCTGTTTGCCGTTTTTCCGGGCGTTACGGAATAAATCCTGTTACCGTTGTCCCGTGGGGAATGAACGGGGCATAGACTGCTGGGTTACGATAAGAATTACATTAATTGATTTTAAAGACTTTAGACTAGATAACCTAGAAGCACAGTTTTAGGTTACACATCACACATCACATATACACACATACCTCACTGTTTCATATCCGTGCTATTCATTTATATTCATGTTTACCTATATCTTTACATCTTGGTTATTACCGCTACTTTGATAATTATGACGCACTGACGTCTGGGTTTTCCATGACCCAGTTCCTCTATCTTTATCGTAGGTTGAACAAGAGTAGTTTAGCCGTCAAGCTGAACAGTGAGGAATTAAACATGTGTGGTTTAGAGACGTTTAGTTTAGTTTATTTTTCGCGGCTTTATTTCTTGATGTGAGCCCATATTGGGACGTATTTTCAGATGTTGTCTATTTAAGTCGTTTCCGCTTATACAATTTCTTGACTCTTTTATTGTGGAAAATGGACATGTACTAGCTAATTTTTATATTTTACTCTTCTTGATATCTTATTGATAGCCGTAATATGACTGTAGAGAGATGATTCCTATCCACAAGCAGCATGGTTGGCTCTGTCACGTGTCGTAGTTCGCGCACTCTGGGAAGTGGGGCGTGACAGGATTTGTTTGGTATCAGGGCCCTAAGATTTAGGGTTAGCCAGGTTTGGTTCTTTTGTAGTTGGGTATTGAACCCAATACACTAACCAGGAAATCCGGAATTAGGAAAATGTCCTGCCACACTATTGTCTTGTCATTTAAATTCTTGAATCTTAGCTTTCCCTTAACTCTATCTTGACGATATGGAAATGATATTGCATCTCGGATTGGAATCCTTTTGGTTTCTTATTGTTTCTTCCTTCTTATTCCTTCAATTCTGATAGTAGGATTTGGGCGACTTGAATGAAGTTATATAGTTGTAACTATGTACCGCGGCATGGTTACAATGCGGTCCTATTTTGATTCATTTTCTTGACTCATGGTCGTTGTATTACATTGTTTCCTCTTGGCTTCATTGCTTATGAGTTTATATCTTATCGCAAGCTTGAATCCAGGAACCACGTTATATCTTTCCTCTCGTCTCGTAAGATCCAATCCGTTTGCGTTTCGAAGAATAAATAGAAACACAGGAGAACATATGATGATTGCAGTAGTTCGAGATCAACCCCAGCGGGAGCTAGTATAGAATGCTTCAAGGCCGATCAGATGTAAGATGTTTGATTGAAGAAGTTCTGACGAACCCACCTCAGTTTATTAGAGTGGCGCTGTGGAAGTGTGGTTGGCTGATAGCCCATAAGTTTTAGAACAAACTTGCAAATTCTTAATGAAGGAAACCGTTTACTGAAAGGTGAAGTTCTTAAACAAGTTGCAGATGAAGCGCTGATAGCAGTTCGGGATTTCATGGATGTGTTCAAGAACATCTCGGGTTTACCGCCGAAACGAGATGTGGAGTTTGCGATTGATATTATTCCTGGATCTGCGCCGATTTCAAAGGCTTCTATCCGATGTCACCGGTGGAACTGGAAGAGGTAAAGAAACAAGTTGCTGAATTGCTTGAGAAGGGATGGATTCGTAGTAGCGGTTCACCATGGGAGCTTCAGTTCTTCTAGTCAAGAAGAAAGATAGCACGCAGAGGATGTGCATCGACTATCGAGAATTAAACCGGGTGACTATTAAGAACAAGTACCCGATCCCTCGTATCGGCGCATTATTCGATCAACTTAGAGACGCGGGTGTATTCTCGAAGCTGGACTTGCGATCCGGATATCATCAAGTTCGGGTGAAATCAGAAGATATTTGCAAGATGGCGTTCCGAACCCGATATGAGCATTACGAGTACTTAGTGATGCCATTCGGAGTCACGAACGCACCGGCGATATATATGGACTTGATGAACCGAATCTTTTCACCGAATTTAGACCAATTTGTAGTAATGTTTATCGATGATATTCTAGTATATTCAAGGAGTAAAGAAGAGCATGCAGAACACTTGAAGATCGCACTGCAAACGTTGAGGCAAGAAAGGTTATATGTTAAGATGAGCAAGTGCGAGTTTTGAATCGAAGAAGTGAAGTTCTTGGGTCATGTCGTATTCGAAGATGGAATTGCCGCTGACCCTGAAAAGATTGTTGCAGTTCATGCTTGGCCGATTCCAAAGAACATAGCGGAGATCAGAAGTTTTCTTGGGCTCGCTGGATATAATAGAAGGTTCGTGGAGAATTTCGCTCGAATGGCTGAACCATTAACTAAGCTAATACGAAAGGAGATACCATTCATATGGACCGAGAAATATGCGTCAACTTTTGAAGTATTGAAGCAAAGATTAACCACCGCTTCTGTTTTGACAGTGCCGGATGGTTCCGGAGGGTTGGTTATTCACAGCGACATGTCTGGAAAAGGCTCGGGATGTGTTCTAATACAGCATGGGAAGGTTATAGCCTATGCGTCAAGACAATTAAAGACTCATGAGAAGAACTACCCAACTCATGATTTGGAGCTAGCAGCCATGATTTTTGCTTGAAGATTTGGAGACACTACTTATTAGGCGAAAGGGTAAGTATTTACCGATCACAAAATCCTAAACTATGCGTTCACACAGAAAGAGCTCAACATGAGGCAACGTAGATGGTTAGAGACGATGGCTTACTGTTGGGTTACGATGAGGATTATATTAATTGATTTCAAAGAATTTAGACTAGATAACCTAGAAGCACAGTTTTCGGTTATACATTTCACATCACATACACATACATACGTCACTGTTTCATGTCCGTGCTATTCATTTATATTCATGTTTACCTATATCGTTACACCTTGGTTATTACTGTTACTTGGATAATTATGACGCACTGACGTATGGGTTTTGTATGGCCCAGTTCCTCTATCTTTATCTCAGGCTGAACATGAGTACTTTAGCCGTTAAACCAAGCAGTGAGGAATTAAACATGTGTGGTTTAGAGACGTTTAGTTTAGTTTATTTTCTGCAGCTTTATTTATTGATGTGAGCCCATATTGGGACGTAATTTCAGACGTTGTCTATTTAATTCGTTTCTGCTTATATATTTTCTTGACTCTTTTATTGTGGTAAATGGACATGTACTAGCTATTTTATATTTTACTATTCTTGATATCCTATAGACAGCCTAATGTGACTGTGGAGGGATGATTCTTATCCACAGCTAGCATGGTTGGCTCTGTCACGTACCATAGTTGACGCACTCTAGAAAGCGGGGCATGACAGACTCTTAGACATGAGTGTTGCCCAATCAGTGCTAAGCATTTAGTCATTTTGACTGTATATAGAGTGCTAAGCACTTGGTATGGCGCTCACGTGGGGAGCACGTGAGGCGCTGAGCGTTCTATTTTATTGGGCGGTCACGTGTATTTCATATGAGGCGCTGAGCGTTATTTTGTTTTGGGCACTCACGTGGGAAGCACGTGAGGCGCTGAGTTCCATTTAAGGGAATCTTTTGGGCCCTCATATGTGTTTCACGTGAGACGCCAAGTCCTTTTCTTTTTAGAGATTGAATCTCTGTTAATAGCATTTTGGTCATTAATGATCACCAAGATTAATATTTTTTTTTAAGATCTGGGATCCTTTATTGGAAAACTAAGTTCTTCTGTTTCTTTTATAAGAACTAAGTTTTTGCATTGTAGGGTTAAACCTTGTTCGCAAAGGAATTAAATTCTTAGAACATACGTTCTCTTCTCTCCTTTTCTTTTAATCTAGTTCTTTCTCCTAAATTTTGAGTTTGAAGAATAAAATCTCCCAGATGAGAATTAAATTCTCAACTTGTAGGGAGATTTGCTTTGCAAATCTCAGATCAAAAGAAGAACTAAGTTCTTTTTATGAAGGGTTAAACCTTTTTTTTATACTAGGCAAAGGATATACATTTTATCTCTGCTTTTTTTCTTTATCTAGGATTTGGAAGAGCGAGGATCTTCTTCTTTTAGATGAGAATTGAATTCTTAGTTTTGTGAAAAAAAACTTATAGGGTTGATCCTCCTTCTCCCTGCCTGCCCGAGACTTGAAGTCTCGGATCCTTCATATAGGAGAAGCAAGTTTGTGGATTAGTTCTAGAAAATCTCTCATTTGAGAGATACCAACTGATTTAATTGGCCTCAAAGATTATTTGGGGGATTTTATCCTCCGTTGAATCTTTGATCCAGAGAGTTTCTGTTTAACAGAATATATTTTCTTGTTTTTAACAAGATTAGAGAAATATTTTGTCAGACGGTGATTTTTAACCACCATCGGATTTTTAATCCGAGGGCCCACTATTTAACAGACATTTTTCTTTGTTTAGAAAAATATAGAAAAATATTCTCCTATCTCACTGGATCTTTGATCAAACAACTTTCTGTTTAACAGAAAATATCCTTCTCATTTAGAAAAATTTAGGAGATATTTCCCCCCAATTGAATTTAATTCTATATTTGATGATTTTTAATCATAATTTTATTTTTGATCCCACGATTCTCTGTTAACAGAGAATATCTATCCCTTTTAGAAAGATCAAGAGAGATATTTTCCCAAGAATAGAATTTAATTCTATATAGGGAAGTGCTCTTACATGTTTAACACGTGATCCTGGTATGGGTTTCAGCCTGTTTTATTTAGCGCTCATATGCTTTGCATATGAACGCTCACGTGTTTAACACGTGAGGCTGGTTTGGCCTTTAGTTACTTTTATTCTCAGTGCTTATATGTTTTGCATACAAAAAATAGAATTTAATTATATATAGAGAGTTTGATTCTATCTGAAGCTAATGCTTCAAAAAGGTGTCCTCCCGTGTTTAACACGTGACCCCAATATGGGTTTTAGTCTGTTTATTAGCACTTATATCCTTTGCATATAAGTGCTCACATGTTTAACACATGAGGCATGTTTGGCCTTTAGTCGTTTGCTTTCAGTGTTTATATGCTTTGCATATAAGCGCTCTCGTGTTTAACACGTGAGACCCAAAATGTCACGACCCGAAGGTATGGAACGTGACTAGCACTTAAATTACGAAACGTCTCAAGGCATACGTAATCTAAGTAAGACAAAGCCCAGAAATCTAAACCTTTTAAAGAAATAGAGTGAAGGAAAACTTATTTAAAGAAAGCGATTTAAAACCAAATAAGTTGCATTAAACCTTTTAAAAACATCAAAATTTCCCGAAAATTTCGGCAGAGTCTCCTTTGTAA
Organism: Agapanthus africanus; assembly: GCA_030015575.1. Taxonomy (NCBI): domain Eukaryota; kingdom Viridiplantae; phylum Streptophyta; class Magnoliopsida; order Asparagales; family Amaryllidaceae; genus Agapanthus; species Agapanthus africanus. The sequence continues at coordinate 317,533,438 of CM057338.1, read as the reverse complement.
TTACTGGCCCCCAAAAGGGTAAAACACATGAAAATACATATATATCATGAAAAAAGGCATCCCCAAGCGGGAGCTAGCTCTTCGCCAATAACGGAATCACAACAACATGCAATATATATCATCAAGTGTGAGAATAAGCATATAAAAGCACGAAAGTAAGAAAACAACACGTCGGCTTAAGTGAGCATCGACACCAGAAATAGAATACATACAAATCTCACAAGCTCACCATCTAAGTCCAATGTATGAAGGGTAGATGGAGTATACTAGATAAAAAATAAAATACACGGTGGGAGCAAAAGAAAATCCTCCAAAACCCACCTATGAGCAAGTTGTAAGTCGAAGAAAACGAGGCGGAATAGAAGGTACACTCGCCGCTACTGTGCTGACGGGTCAGACCTGCAAGTTACTGTGGCACAACGAGAGTGAGTTGCCAACTCGTGAGTAGTAAATAACATATAATAAGGCTATCGTAAGCATGCATGCAATGCGTCACAGCCTACATATACCGATATGATGCAGTGCACTAGTATATATGCAACATGAATGCATAATCACATGAAACCTGAATATATTTGGTATGCGAAAATCTGTATTCTTATCTTAGTTAAACTTTGTGAAATAACTGAAGTATCATCAATGAAATCAACTGAAATCCATGTTAAGCATCGACACTAAATATGTATATCTCAATGCCTCAATATCTCAATGTCTCGACATCTCAATGTCACAATATCTCAATATCTAAATATCTCAATATCTCGGGCTCCGTCAGTCCGGATCGTCCCATATCATTAATCTCACGATTACGGTCGGTATCCTCCGGATATCCGCCACGCCACAAATAACCAGTAGGTAGTGCTCCCCTGCCGGGCTCATCGCCATCTGTGCAATCTTCTTGCCCCGAGGTACCATACCGGGTCCACCATGTACCCACAGACGGTGCATCCCCCTCCTCGATTCGGGTATATGATACTGCTCAAGAACCGAGAAAACTCATGGTGGACTCCACACACATTACATTACGAGAAAACCGCAAATTTCTATTTTTAAAAATGATAATAGGTTTATTAAATTCTTGCGGTTTTCCAAAAAATCCAGAAATCTCATAAATACTGAAATCCTCGAGAAGAATCACAATATATAAATATGCTGGTGATGATGGAAATCTATGATACAGTAGTATATACCATGCGAAGTACGGCCAGAAACTATGCATGAATCATGATGCAATGAGGTATGTATATACGACGAATAATCATACATATCCATTTTAATGAAATGAATATACAAGTATAAATCTACAGATCACATATGATACAATTGCTCTAATACCAATTCTAAGCAAGTTCTATAGTGTTCGTGATATAGCAATTACCAATGGCGCGTGTGTTCGCATAAATAGTACACGTGCGGCAGGAACCAATGGTAATTGTGCAAGTGTCCTATGAGATGATATCACACACATATATATATAAATACACACACACACACACAACGATGTGATTCAATGAGACGGCTAATTAGGAAACTATGTGTATAATGCAATTACTACAATTAATACTAAACTATAGGGGGCCTCGCGCCATCTAGATGATCCCCCCATAGATGTGTACATCTACTCACCGGGACGCCTCGGCTAATCTGATCCGATCTCCGCCCTGTCTTTCCGCGCCGCGTCCAATGCCTCTGCACCCGATCCTAGAATCGCACACAAGCAATTAAGAATATAAATATACGATTAGTCGCGGACACAAACGACACAACTCAATCCATGCGCACAACAAGACGCGCACACACTTGGTGCACAAAACGCGATCGCGACAATGCCACAAACCACAACTAGGATCGCTATACGTGACCACAACCATATCTAAAACCCAATAGCACATTCACGGCACATTAAATATCTTGGGGAATAGCTTAGATATCAATAAAACCCCAACTTAATTAAAATCGATTTAATTCCAAAAACCTAGTAAGCATCAATTTCCATTTTAGTTCAAAACTTGATGTTTTAACAAAACTAGTGGCCACAATATTCATTTAATAACTTAATTAGACCACACAAAGCTTTACTAAAATTTTATCTCACCAATTTATATAAATCCTGAAAATCTAGTTTGCAAATTAGCTTAATTAGGACAATTTTAAAATAACAATTAGTAATTTAACAACTAGATTACATTTTGCATGTCTTTAGATATTAAACTACACTTTCAAACCATAATCAAATAATAAAAACTCTAACTTGAATTCAAACCCTATTCTTGAAATTTCAAGTTTGCAATTAGAACGATAATTAAACACCAAAATTTATTAAATTGAAGTAATTAACCTACAATTAACCATTGGGTTAGGATTATACCTCACAATTCATGAGATCAACTTGAAAACTTGCCTCCAAAAAATATGATTTCATGCTCCAAGATCCATGCTAGATTGAACAAAGAATAATGGGTAAGGGTTAAATGGAGAATTAGTGAAGTTTTGCATTGATTTTTTATGGAATTTTGTGGATTTTTGAAGTGGAGATGAAGGAAATTTAGGGCTGCTCATGGGAGGGGGTGCTCGGCCAAGGAGGGAAGTGAGGATGTGTAGATGAGTGTAGAATTTTCCAAGCCAATAAAACCCCTCAAGTCTCATTGCTACATCTTACATCATTTCTATTTAAATTTTATTTTATTTCTAATTCCCATTTTGTCTAGAATTGACTAGAACCTTACAAACAAAAAGAGAAAAAGACTTACAAACTAAATTCTAAGTTGTCATGGTGCACAATTTTGTGATTAACCCATTACAATTTGTAATTTACACTAATTAAATGTATAAATGAAAGCTTATAATAATATTTAAAATAATTAATTAAGGAAAAATATTTAATCAACTAATAATTTATAAGTGACTAAATAAGTATCAATTACTAGCAATTATATAGTTAAAATAAGCGTATTCAAGTCTATTTTGAAAAATAATTATAGTTATGTTTTACGGAAAATACGAGTTATTTTACCTGTTATCGGAAAATTCACCTAAATGATTTATTTATTTATTTTAAAAACGTTACAATCTCCCCCCTTAAGCTAGGAATATGCCGTCACTTCGTTTTTTCTTTGATGATGTCGTGCCGATTCTTTGCTGAAGCAGGATAGAGATTTGTATGACCTCTATGCTGTATGTATTGCAATTGGGATCTGGAGTTAGGAATATGTCGTTGCTCCATTTTCATTTGATAGTTGAGTCTGCACTTTGCTGAAATGAGGAGGGACATCGAGATGATCTCTAGGCTGTAGATGTTGCTATCAAGATCTGAAGCTAGGATTTTGCTATTATTTCATTTCTGCTTTGACCCTCGGGTCCATGTTGACGTCACGTCTGTACTTTGCTAAAGTAGGAAGGATGTCCAAATAGTCTCTAGGCTATAGATGTGCCGCCAAGACTCGATTCTTCTTTTGATGAAGCGTGGTGGGAAAATATGGTTCCTTTTCTTTTATTTGTGCCCATGGATCGTATACAAGAGTCAATACGGACCTACTTGTAAGGCAGAAAAGTTTTATTTTGTTATATATATATATATATTTTTATTTCCACGATACTCTATCTTTTTAGCTTTTCATCTCTTGAAAGTCGCGATTGCCCAATCATTTCGGCTATTTATCGCAGTGCCTAATTATTTCGGCTTTTTTTACTCGCTGCTTTTTATTGCGAGTTGAGTATTTGGAATCTGATACCAACCTTGGCGTCAGCATCGCTGCAACTGGGATATTGTTAGGAGTGAATGATCGTTTGTCTTTGTTGATTTGGATAAAGGTGGCTAAGCAAACAGGGTTAGGATCCTGTCGACTAAGGCTTTCTAACTTTATGAGCCGTGGAGGTCTCATAAAGGTATTTCTCCCTACGAGTCGTGAGAATCTTATAAGTGTATTTTATCCAGTGGGGATTCCTAAGTGTGTTTTCTCTTATAAGTCGTAAGGATCCTACAAAAGTATTTTCTCCTTGTAAGTCGAGAGGACTTACAAGTGTCGTTCACCATATGGGGACATTTCTCGCCGTTGGTGGAACTTTGTAGGAGATATATTTATTTATGCCCGTGGATTGTATACAAGCGTCAATACCGGACTACTTGTAAGATAGGAAAGTTTTGCAGGGTTTTGATGGTTTAAGAACAGGTTCAGGTCCCTGTATCTTAAGGCTTTTGAATTCTATAAGCCGTGAGGATCTTATAGAGGGTATATTCTCCTTACGAGTCATGAGGATCTCATAAGTGTATTTTCTCCTTAGGAATCGTATGAATTCCTAAGTGTGTTACTCCTTTGCTAGTCGTAAGGATCTCACGCAGGTGTTTTCTCCTTGCAAAGTCATGAGGACTTTGTAAGTGCATTTTTTAATGAGTTCACGCCTTTTCGGGTTTTCACTAGCTCTCCGTCAGTCATGCTGTTTTTACACACAGTGCCCTTTCGGTTTTTCATCCGTGCCCGTTTCGCTTGTGGACATACCAATTTTTTGTTAACGAGTTCGTGCCCTTTCGGGTTTTCACTAGCTCGCCGGCAGCCCTGCTGTTTTTACTCACGGCGCCCTTTCGGGTTTTATCCGTGCCCATTTCGTTTATGGACATACCGTTTTTTTAGGCGGGCCGTAAGGTAATGCACCATTAGCTGTAGGCCCCAATTTTTTTCGAGGGATTACATCATGAAGGACCTGAGAAGGTTTCGAATCGTTTGTGCCCGTGGATTATATACTATAATCAAGGTGAGGATTCACCGTAGGGCTAAACGTATTAGTTTAAGGACACGACGGTCCATTATCGCTGTATTTTTGGACGAGTTTTTAGTTTAAGGTCTTTTTGGTCCATATATCGCCGTATTTTGGGGCAAGTTTTTAGTTTAAGGACTTTTCGGTCCATATATAGCCGTGTTTTGGGACGAAATGCTAGTTTAGGAACTTCTTGGTCTATTATTAGTTTAGGGACTTCTCGGTCTATTATTAGTTTAGGGACTTCTCGGTCCATTATCACCATTGTTGAGGCGACAGAGCTTTTTAGTACTACTCTCAGAGTTCTGACTCATGAAGATAGCGAGCGGACACAAATGTCTTCATCTATCATTGACCTAAGTCATGACTCATCAAGCGTACTACTTTTTGAGGAATCGGTCGTTTATTAGCCAGAATGGTTTTTCGCTATGCATATCCATGGGCAGGTAGGCTCCACCTTGGTAGATTTTGTCTATGATGTACGGGCCTGTATAGTTCGGCTCGAACTTCCCCCGTTTTGCACGATTGAGGATTATTGGTCTTTTGAAGACTAGCACGAGTTCGCCTTGGCGGAATGTTCTCGGCCTGGTCAGTCTTTCATATGACCGTGTCATCCTTGCCTTATAAGCCTCCAGATTTTGCTGTACTATAAGGCGAGTTTCGTCAAGGGTGTCAAGCTCCTCAAACCTAAGATGAGCATTTTCTTCATTTGTCAGCTCGTATCGAACCGCTACTCATAGAGAGAGGAGTTCTATTTCCAATGGGAGCACTACTTCCGTGTCGAACACCAATGCTTATGGTCTCGTATTCATGGCTGTCTTGAACGTCGTTCGGTAGGCCCAATGAGCTTTGTGCAGCCTTTCGTGCCAGTCTTTTTTGTTTCTGGATACCGTCTCTTACCGTCTCTTTTATAATCTTGGTGAAGGTCTTGTTAAAAGCTTCAGCTAGACCGTTGGCCCGAGAATTATAGACTGAAGAATATCTCCAATCTATTTTATGTTGCTGTGAGAAGCGGCTTATTTTATGGCTTTTGTAAGCTGGTCCATTATCCGGGATAATTCGTCATGGAGTGTGTTCATATCAGAATTTTGCATTATTATATTCCCCATTCTTAATCATATTGCAAATAAATAAGTGCTTTTTGATCCATGTCTGCTAAATAGTTGCAGGTTACAGGTTCTTGGAACAATACAGTGAAAATGGTGAAATAACGCTACAAAAGTGAGACTACGACCAACAAATAGAAGAATCTTTATGATGCCGCCGACAGTTTAAGGAACAAATGAAGATCAATGAATAGTTCGATTTCACAAAGCACGAAGGCAGCATAAGATTCAAGATTTCAACACGAAGCGAACGGTAAAAAGTCCACGACATTCTGCACTGTGGAAATCTGGAAGAAACTAGAAAATATTCTGAAGAACCAAGTGAAGAAAACAGAAGAAAATAGCAACATGAAGCAACCCAGAGAAAAAGAGCCCAAGAGCCCATCAAACGGCTGCGGAACCGCGGCCAAACAAGGCTTATGGCCGCGAATCCGCGGTCGTGCATCGCACGTGTCGGTGCGTGTCGGTGGGGTCAGTGCATTGACCCGGTTTTCTTAGGGTAGTTTTGTAATTTTAGATATGGATCAGATGTAAACCTTAGGGTTTCTCCTATCTATAAATTGGAAGCCTACAGCTCTTTTTGGAGTATGTCTTTTTTAATTTCTAGAATTTTAAATTTTCATTCCATTGTAATTGTCAAAGAGTGCATCAATAAAAAGTAAGTTTTTTATCTTGAATTTCTTATCTGCAATTTTATTTCTCTGCAATTTTTATCTGCCGTAATTATTTTCCGCACGTTAATTAGGTTATTAAAAGAAAATAAAAAAAATTGAATTCCACTGTTAATTCCCTAATGAGTGAGTAGTTCCTCACTTGTTAGGGTTAGGATTGGGTAAGTTTAAGAGTTGGAAATCTCTCACTCCTTTCTTGCCCGTTCAACATTTTAAATTAGGGCTCTATGCAAATCAAACACACACCGCTCACTACGGCACCCTATCTCATGAGATAGCGGTGATTCCCTAGTTAGACCGGTTGTGATTGATTTCCATAGAGGTTAGGGCTAAGAGTTAAGAAAAGACGGACAAGGACCAAAAGGAAGAAACTTAGTTTCTTCCTAGTCGTGCTAATCCTCTTTGTTAACTATTACCTTAACACCTAAGTTCTTAATTAGGGCAAAGAAAGCGGTGAGTAGAATTGACTTTCCAAATTAACCTAATCCTAACCCTAGCAAGGTTTTAATCCAAATCAAATTCAACCTCAGTTTTTATAGAAAATCAAAACCTACCACAAATAGGAATTGACTCGTTAAAACAACTAAAAAAGACACGTTTTCCCTATGGACCGACCCGTACTCAACCGGCTAGCTACCAAGCGATACAGTCTTGATTGCGGTTAATTCTTTGATTTCAAAACGCATAAGTAAAATCTCCATCAATCAAATGGCGCCGTTGCCGGGGATAACGGTAGTTATTTTCTTTTTGTAATTTCGGGTTAGTTATAAATTAAAAAATCATAAAAACTGAAAAATATAAAAACAAAAAAAAAATTATCATCTTGTTATTTTTTGAAAGGTTTTCGTGCGAACTGTGCAGGATCGGAAAGACGAACAGATTCAGATCTGGAAAAATCCAGCGAACAAAACAGCAAACAATAGATCTGAAAATACAGAGAAGAACCACAACAGATAACAGAAAAGGTTTGGGGGCCTGAGTCAACTCTTCGACCGTGGAACCGCCGCAATATTGCGCATCTGACCGTGGATCCGCCGCGCCCTATTGACGTCAGCTTTCCAAAACTTCTCTGTAAGCATTCTTTTCCTCTCTTCTGTCCTCTGAAAAATTTTCATGTGGGGTTCTTTGCGCAAAACTTCTCCCCCTTCTCCAATAACTTGATTTTGTGCAGGATTCTTTGCGCCGCAAATAAAAAAAAAATTTGGCAAGTGTTTTGGATTTTTATGTGTTTACTGCTTCGCATTTTTAAAATGGAATTTTAAGGGGCTATAACACTAATCCAGATTGGATGGGGATTTCATTACCCTTCCTAGGACCCCAAAAATCACAAAAAGTATTTGCATCAACCTTCGAGTTAATTAAAAAAATATTAGACTCAGCCAATAAGGACTGTCGTGCTCATTAGGACAAAAGGAAGGTTGTAGGCATCGGTCGTTTATCTAAACCTGACTTTGTGGTGCCTAGGCTAGACAAGTGGGAAAGGTAATTTTAAAAGGCCTGTCACACGGGGATTCGTGAGCGGATCTCTCCTTTCTTTACTTGTGCTTACCTGGCCACAATTGGCGGTGAAGAGGCGATTCGAGAATCTCACAACTTGCCCTTTGGAACAGTTAGGAGCAGTCTGGTTGACTTAGGAGACCCTAGCTCTAGGCTTGATTGTGCATATTGTGATTGCTTGAAAGTGTGTCTAAGGTCCTTATAAAAACCTTTTGCAAAAACTCCTTATATAAAAAAAACCACAAAACAAATTTTTTTACCAAAAAAAAACTTGCCATTTTGTCGCTAGAAATCCATTGCACCCCACTTTCTCTCATTGACGTTTTCTCACCCCCACCTTCTATTTTTACTTTTTGACTGCACTACACCTCGTTAGTGTATGTCCAGTTGGACTAGGGACACTAGTGCCCGTTTAGTCCGTGTCTCGTTAGTGTCTACTGACGACGCGTTCGACTCCGAAGTCGAAATTCCCTCCACTTCTTTACCTTCATCTTCAAATTCATCATCTTCTAAGGAGATTTCGGGATTCAATCCTAACAACCTCTTACCTACGGGACTGATTCCACCTCAACTGGGTGCGAATAACCCACCATACCCTTCTGTCGAAGCGCCCCAACGAATTGCGCTCCAGGATTTTTTCTATCCCATCCGCACCACACTTCCCACTTGTCTTTCACTTCCACCGGCTAATGGGGATAACTTCGAAATTAAACCACACTTCATCAATATGTTGCCCAAATTTCACGGGCTGGAATCCGAAGATGCCTACATCTTCATTAATAAATTCCAGAATGTTTGCGCAATGATGAAGACCACACAACTTTCTGATGATGCTATAAGGCTACGTGTCATTCCATTCACTTTATGTGACCTAGCTGAAAAATGGTTATATAGCACAACATCATACTCCATAAAAAATTGGGAAGAGTTTGTTAAGGCTTTTCTAAAAAAGTTTTACCCACACCACAAGACCGCGAGAGTTCGCAATGAAATTATTCAATTTTCCCAGCTTCCTTCCAAACCTTTTTGGAAGTGTTTCGAAAGATTTAAGGACCTTTTTGTTCAGTGCCCTCACCACGGTATTGAGAATTGGCAACTTTGCCAAACTTTATACGAAGGACTGAACCCAGCAACTAAGCAGTTGTTGGAAACCATTTGTCAAGGTCACTTTCTTACAAAATCAAACGAGGAAGCTTGGAAATTTCTCGACGATCTTGCTGAACAAACACTTCAGTAGGAAAGCACTAAGACCACTTCATCTACTTCATCAGGTCAGTCTAGGGCAGGCATACATCAACTTGATATGTCGATTGCAATGAAGGCCGAAATGGCTGCACTCACGAAAAAACTAGAAGCAATTGAGAGCAAATTCTTATCGCCTTCTTCTGCCCCAGCTTTACCCCCACGCACTGTTTGCGCTTGTTGTTCGGATCCATCTCATCTAACCGAAGAGTGTCCTTACAACCCGCCTGTTCAAGGACAAGATCAAGTCAATACTGCCTTTCAGCAAAGACAAAGAAATGATCCATACTCTTCAACTTATAACCCTGGTTGGAGGAGCCACCCAAATTTCGCTTGGAATCAAAATCAACAACAATTCTAAGGCAACAACAATTTTCAGAGGCCTTCCCCATAACAACAAGCCCCTCAACAAACTCAATATCAGCAACCTTTCCAACCCCAACCTTACCAAAGCCAAATGAACAATTTTGTACCAAACAACTCTTATCCTCAAAACAATTTTGTTCAGCCGAATAACGATAAGGTTTCCTCGCTAGAACGAAGTTTGGATGCATTTTTAAAACAATATACGCAATCCTCAGCCAGCATCCAATCTTCCATTCAGTCTTTGGTGCAACACACTGCTTCACATGATCAGAGCATCAAAACAATTGAAGCCTAAATTGTACAACTGAATGCTGCGTTAAGCGAGCGAGAAAAGGGTAAACTTCCATCTCAACCACTGCCAAATCCCGGTCACACACAAAATACATATGTTGCTCATGAACAACAAAATCATAATGTGAGTGCCGTGACTACATTGAGATCTGGAAAGGTATTGCACAACAACGTTGGTAATAATGATGAAACCCCGGCCGCCGCTTCTTCATCTTCTTCTTCTTCTTCGTCTTCTTTAGAGCCCGTTCTTCATTCTTCACAAGGCTCTACTTCTTCTAATTCGAACGGACCCACATCTCACTCCACGAAAACACCAACACTAGGATCCGTTCCAACTCCGCAATCTACTCCACAAACATTGGACTCGACAAATTTTCAAAATGTTCCATTTCCAAACAGTTGAGATCCAATAAACTTACTCCCCAAACGGAGAAGATTGTGGAGTTATTCAAACATGTTAGCATTAACATACCTCTCTTGGATGCAATCCAACAAGTCCCTTCTTACGCTAAATCTTAAAGGACTTATGCACCAAGAAGAGGAAATCGCAGGTACCTAAGAAAGTTTTCTTGGCTAGTGCGGTAAGTGATGTTCTTACCCATCCTTTACCCCAAAAACATAAGGACCCTGGCTATACTACAATTTCAATAACAATTGGGGATAAGAACATCAATCGCCCACTTTTAGATCTTGGTGCCAGTGTTAATTTGCTTCCCTATTCAGTATATGAATAATTAGGCGTTGGAAAGCTTAAACCCACACATTATATACTCTCCAAATGACCGACCGATCCATCACCCATCCTAGGGGTGAGTTAGAGGATGTGTTGATCAAAGTAGGGGATTTCATTTTCCCTGTTGATTTCATTGTTATGGATACATAACCTGTAGCTAACCCCCGGAGTCAAATTCTGGTGATACTCGGTCGACCATTCCTTGCGACTTCTAATGCGGTGATCAATTGTCGAAATGGTTCGATGAACCTATCGTTTGGAAACATGACAATTGAGCTCAACATTTTTAAGTTGGGAAATCAGCCTTCCAAGCCTAATGCTAATATACTGGATGTTTGCTCTATCCAAGAGATCACGCAGGAGGACTATGAGCTCGAAAAATTTCTGTTCAATCACAGCAGTTTTGACGCCACTAGTGCGTTCCTCCTTGAATCTGACACAGCTTTCACATCCGATAACGATTATGAGTGTTTCACTTTTTCGGACGATTTTGAAGACTCACCATCCGAGTTTGAGTCCTTTGAATTTTCGAATGAGTTAGCTGAACCATCCGACTCGGTTGCTTACACTTGCTTTGAACCATTGTTGGAATCCTTCGAGTTCGAGACAGTTTCACCAATTTTGCCTTCAATTGTTTTACCTCTAAAACTCAAACTCAAGCTATTGCCGTCTCACCTTAAATACGCTTACTTAGGTGAGAATGAGACCCTTCCTGTTATCATATCGGCATCTCTAGCCCTCGAGTAAGAGACAACCCTTTTAACGATCTTACAAAATAATCGGCAAGCTTTTGGCTGGACTATGGCGGACATCAAGCGGATTAGTCCCCTCATAGTTGAACATCATATACATATGATGGATGATGCCAAGCCAGTAAGGGATCCACAGAGACGCCTCAACCCCATAATGAAGAAAGTTGTTAAAAAGGAGATTGTAAAATGTCTTGATAGTGGTATCATTTACCCTATCTCTGATAGCCAGTGGGTTAGCCCCATTCATGTTGTCCTAAAGAAATCGGGCATAACGATCATAACTAATGAGGCGAATGAGTTAATACCTACTTGCACCCAAACTGGGTGGCGAGTTTGCATCGATTATAGAAAACTCAACGCTGCGACACGGAAAGACCACTTTCCATTACCTTTTATTGACCAAATGCTAGAACGATTGGCTGGGCATGAATTTTACTGCTTTTTGGATGGCTACTCCGGCTATAATTAAGTTCTCATCGCCGAAAAGGACCAAAACAAGACCACATTTACTTGTCCTTTTGGTACATTCGCTTACCGGCGCATGCCCTTTGGGTTATGCAATGCAACCACTACTTTCCAGCGGTGTATGATGGGCATCTTTTCAGACATGGTGGAAAAATTCTTGGAGATTTTATGGATGATTTCTCCATTTTCGGCGACTCCTTTGATGAGTGTTTGCTACATTTAGACGCAGTTCTTACCCACTGTAGGGATAAGAACCTCACTTTAAATTGGGAGAAATGCCACTTTATGGTACGAGAAGGTATTGTCTTAGGACATATCATCTCGCAAAATGGCATTGAGGTTGATAAAACTAAGATTGAAGTCATTTCCAATCTTCCTCCTCCCAAGTGCGTCAAAGACATCCAAGCCTTCCTTGGCTATACCGGTTTCTATAGACGGTTCATCAAGGATTTTAGCAAGATATCTAGACCCTTGACTCTTTTGTTGGCCAAGGACACCACTTTTGATTTTGACTCAACCTGCATGAAGGCGTTCGAGTCATTGAAACACTCACTTATTTCCGCTCCCATTCTTTCATCTCCTGACTGGACGCATCCATTTGAAATTATGTACGATGCATCTGATTTCGCCCTTGGTGCTGTCCTTGGACAGCATATAAATAAGATGCCGCACGTAATTTATTACGCTAGCCGAATATTAAACGAGGCCCAATTAAATTACACAACAACTGAAAAAGAATTCTTAGCTGTTGTGTTTGCACTAGAAAAGTTCAGGCCCTATTTAATCAGCTCTCCAGTCATAGTTTACACGAACCACTCAGCTCTTCGCCATCTTTTCGCGAAGAAGGATGCTAAATCTCGGCTGATACGTTGGATCCTCTTGCTACAAGAGTTTGACTTTGTCATATGAGACAAGAGAGGATGCGAAAACGTAGTCGCCGACCACCTTTCACGATTCTCTTCTTCGCCTACACTTCAAACTCCTATTAGAGACATTTTTCCAGATGAGCAGCTCTTAACCGTGTCATGCGAACCTTGGTTCGCTGATATCGTAAATTATTTGGCCACCGGACTGATACCAAACGATTGGTCGAATCAGGACAGACTCTGATTCCTGTCCCAAGTAAAACATTTTTACTGGGATGAACCGTATCTCTTCAAATACTGTTCCGACCAAATCATTCGTCGGTGTCTCCCCGACAACGAGTTTGAGAGCGTGCTGTCATTCTACCACGATCAAGCGTGTGGCGGGCATTTTGGCCCCAAGAAGATAGCAGAAAAAATCTTGCAGTGTGGCTTCTACTGGCCACGACTTTTTAAAGATGCATACGAATACTGCAAGACATGCTCCCGGTGCCAACACTTGGGCCGGATATCTCGGAGAAATGAAATGCCGCTCCAACCAATTTTGGTTGTTGAAATTTTTGATATTTGGGGGATAGACTTTTTGGGACTATTTCCCAACTCTTTTGGGAACATGTATATTCTACTTGCTGTTGACTATGTTTCAAAATGGGTCGAGGCTGTGCCCAGCCGAACCAACGACAACAAAGTTGTCGTTAGATTTCTCAAAGAAAATATTTTTTCTCGGTTTGGGCATCCTCGCGCGATTATCAGTGATAATGGAACTCACTTTTGTAATAGGAGTTTCGAGTCCTTAATATGAAAATACTCCATTACTCACAAGCTGTCAACGCCATATCATCCCCAAACTTGTGGGCAAGCCGAGATTTCGAATCGGCAGATTAAACAGATATTGGAGAAAATGGTTTCCAAAAACTGTAAAGATTGGTCATCAAAACTGATTGATGCACTTTGGGCATTCCGTACTGCCTATAAGACCGATCTTGGCATGTCTCCATACAGACTTGTTTATGGAAAGGCTTGCTACCTTCCAGTTGAAATAGAGCATAAGGCATTTTGGGCAATTAAAGAGTTGAACCTATCTTTGGGAGATGCGGGCAGCAATAGAAAGCTGCAATTGAATGAATTAGACGAGCTGCGGGATGAAGCCTATGAGAACGCAGTAGTTGTTAAAACCGAACGAAGGTGTTCCACGACAAACACCTTATGCGCAAGACTTTCAAACCTGGTCAACAGGTTTTACTTTACAATACTCGGTTACATTTCCATCCCGGCAAGCTCAAATCTCGATGGAAAGGGCCATTTTTGGTACGCACCGTATATCCGCACGGTGCGGTCGATCTAGAAAACCCGGCGGACGGTTCACTTTTTAAAGTAAACGGACATCGACTTAAACCGTTCTTCACTGCGGACCCTTCGAAGGAGCTCCTGTTTTTACAGGTGTCGATTTATATTGACTGATCTTCCTCCATCTACCCCTAAATTTCCGATTATCTAGCCAAAACACTGTTTCAAACAAGTTTAGGGGTATGTATCATTTGTAATTATATAAAAACAAATAACATAAAAAATAAAAATTTGAAAAAAAAAAAAATTTAGGGTATTTTTGTAAATTTCCAGATTTAATAAAATAAAAATAAAAATTTTATTTGCAAATAATTTCCTCTTTTTGAGAGGGTTTTTTTACAAATAGCCAACACATTCCCCCACTATAAATAAACCCCGACCTCTCTCTGTTTTCTTAACCCTAATTTTTTCACCTCTCCTCAAACCCTAGCCGCCGCTCAAAATTTTCCAGCGAGATCTCTCTGCGCCGCCGCTGATCCGCCACCAGAACCCCCTTCCCACCGCGCTTCCGCCGCGCCCCTGTCACTTCTCCCTCTGAATCTTTCAGAGGAGGTTTGCATCTTCTTCTCCTTCTCTGTTAATTTTTTTTAGATCTGTAAACTCTCTGTGATGGCACCAAATATGCAGTTAGAATGTGATTTCTCACAAATCTTTTCACACACGATATATAGAAGTTGTTTTCGTAATGAAATCATACGGAGGGGGTAGAATTTTTTAATCTATAATCATCCCAACGCTTACGCCCTTCCAGATCTAGTCACTCGTTTTTACGAGTGCATGGAAGAAGGATGCTTTGCATAATACGGCTTTATCAAATTACTGTGGGGCGATAGGGAAATAATTATTGATAGAGACTTCATCCATGAAGTCACTCTAATTCCTAGATTAGCTGTTCACGACCAACCCTTTCAGCTTGAAGATTACATGCCCTTAATGGGTAATGACTGCTCGAGAGAACCGAGGAAGGGAATACAAGCTAGAACTCTTTTTGCTAATGTTTTAACCGTGTGCTGGTGGGCACAAAACAATAGTTTTGGGAGTTCCCATAATACCACATTTTTCACCCCGTCACTTCATATCGTGCACACCCTAATGACTAGGAACCCTAGATTTGATATGTGCACGATTTTACTTAATTTAATTGGTGCTGGCAAAAGGGCCGCGAATTACCCATGCCCCATGCTAGTGACACAACTGTGTCGCTATTTCCTCCCTGTGGAGGAATTTCAATTCTACATGCATGGAGGTATACCCATCAGGCGTCTCATTGAGGGCGTATCTACGTCCTATACCCGCTTGACTGATGTTTGGTCATGAACTGAACCGGCTGAACATGTACCAGCCAGAACACCCAGCTCTAGCTCGACCGCGAGCGAGGAAGAGCTCACCCCCTTAGAACATGCACGTTTAAAGAGAAAGGCCATTATGGGGATTGACAATTTGACGGGGATGATGAGGGAGCATGATCAGCGTCTGATAGAAGTAGAGCATGGGGTCAGAATCCTGCTAGCTAGGGACGAGCGTTCCCGTTCACGCTCAAGGGGACGGCGAGGGCCCGAGCAGTGAGGGCACTGCTTTTGGTTTACTTAGAAATAGGCAAATTTTGAGTTCACTTCTTGGGCAAAGTTAAAATAAGGGAAGAGTATTGAAATTTTTATTAAAGTGTAAGTCTGAAAAATAATTCCGAACCTTAAGTCTAAATTCTGAAAATATATACCCTACAACTTGCACAAACACGCACCTTGAAACTTGGAAAAGTAGAGGATACCTTGAAATGCTCTTGTCTAAAATCCTTAGTATGAAGGAAAATTAAATTATAAGTGTGAATAAAGATATATAAAAAATGAACACCGGTTTTGTAATTACTTAAGGCTGCGTAAAATAAAAAATATATAGCGAGGGTGCTTTATCACCTAGTGCCTTAGACCAACTGGTTTGGGAGTCACTGCTAAAGCCTTAGGTATTACAAGACGAGGAATTACGCCTTAATGCGCAAACACATTTTGTAATCGATCGTTAGTACCTCAAGAAGTATTAACGGTCGCATGAAGGATGTGTGAGCAATTTCATCTAAAAATTCACCAACTAAAAGTACTTTGGACGATGGACAAGAGTATAATAGCTTGAATTGAATTTCCAAGTGTAGGGGTGATACATACACACACGTAAGGGTATATGATTGGGGTTTGGATGAGAGATAGGAATGAAAAATAGGACTTATATCTTCAGTAGAAATGATAAAAATTCCTAAGTTGAGATGGAACCTTAGAAGCAAAAATTCAAAAGATGCTAAAAGCTAAATAAATTTACAGAACATATACAATCTTAAGTTAAATGATAAGTGAGCGTGAAAAATACGGGTTGATAATTTCTACGTTGAAGATAATAGAATTTCTTGCTAGAACACCGAATTAAAGAATGAAAGCCAATAGGCCAAATTGATCGGATTTTGTGGGTAGTATCCGCTGAAAACTCTCAGGAGACAACACTCCTGCTACTAGGGACACCTAGGGGTTTAACGGCTTGTTGCACGAGCTCAGTGCAATCACGTTTCCCTGCGAAAGTGAGGTTAGGTTTTTTCGAGAATAAAACTAGTTTTGCTCGGGACGAGCAAAAGATAAGTTTGGGGGTATTTGTTCATATCGGAATTTTGCATTATTATATTCCCCATTTTTAATCATATTGCAAATAAATAGGTGCTTTTTGATCCATGTCTGCTAAATAGTTGAAGGTTACAGGTTCTTGGAACAATACATTGAAATGGTGAAATAACGCTACAAAAGTGAGACTACGACCAACAAATAGAAGAATCTTTATGATGCCGCCGACAGTTTAAGGAACAAATAAAGATCAATGAACAGTTCGATTTCACTAAGCACGAAGGCAGCACAAGATTCAAGATTTCAACACGAAGCGAACGGTAAAAGTCCACAACATTTTGCACTGTGGAAATCTAGAAGAAACTAGAAAATATTCTGAAGAACCAAGTGAAGAAAACAGAAGAAAATAGTAACATGAAGCAACCCAGAGAAAAAGAGCCCAAGAGCCCATCAAACGGCCACGGAACCGCGGCCAAACAAGGCTTATGGCCGCGGATCCGCGGCCGTGCATCGCACGTGTCGGTGCGTGTCGGTGCGTGTCGGTGGAGTCGGTGCATTGACCCGGTTTTCTTAGGATAGTTTTGTAATTTTAGATATGGATCAGATGTAAACCCTAGGGTTTCTCCTATCTATAAATAGGAAGCCTACAACTCTTTTTGGAGCATGCCTCTTTTAATTTCTAGAATTTTAAATTTTCATTCCATTGTAATTGTCAAAGAGTGCATCAATAAAAAGTAAGTTTGTTTTATCTTGAATTTCTTATCTGCAATTTTATTTCTCTGCAATTTTTATCCGCCGTAGTTATTTTCCACACGTTAATTAGGTTATTAAAAGAAAATAAAAAAAATGAATTCCACTGTTAATTCCCTAATGAGTGAGTAGTTCCTCAATTGTTAGGTTAGGATTGGGTAGGTTTGAGAGATGGAAATCTTTCTTTCTTTTCTTGCCCGTTCAATATTTTAAATTAGGGCTCTATGCAAATCAAACACACACCGCTCATTACGGCACCCTATCCCATGAGATAGCGATGATTCCCTAGTTAGACCGGTTGTGATTGATTTCCATAGAGCTTAGGGATAAGAGTTAAGAAAGGACGGACAAGGACCAAAGGGAAGAAACTTAGTTTCTTCCTAGTTGTGCTAATCCCCTTTGTTAACTATTACCTTAACACCTAAGTTCTTAATCAGGACAAAGAAAGCGGTGAGTAGAATTGACTTTTTAAATTAACCTAATCCTAACCCTAGCAAAGTTTTAATCCAAATCAAATTCAACCTCAGTTTTTATAGAAAATCAAAACCTACCACAAATAGGAATTGACTCGTTAGAACAACTAGAAAAGACACGTTTTCCCTATGGACCCACCCGTACTCAACCGGCTAGCTACCAAGCGACACCGTCTTGATTGCGGTTAATTCTTTGATTTCAAAACGCATAAGCAAAATCTCCATCAATCAGAGTGCCGAACCGATAGATGACATGGGTTTTGAAGAAGTGGAGGATATTCTTCATCTTTACCTCCCTTAGTGGTACTGCTTTTGCCCACTTAGAGAAGTAATCGGTCGTTGCCAATATAAACCGATCTTCTTAGGATGATGCTGGTTCGATGGGGCTAATTATATCGGTTCCCCACATTTTGAATGGCCAGCTAGCCACTGTCGGGTGCAGCGGATTTGGGTGCGGGTGTATGAAGTCCCTGTGAATTTGGCATGAGTGATATTGCTTCGCATATTCAAGGAAATCCTGAATCATCGAAGGCAAATAATAGCCCATTCTTTTTATCTTCGGCTTCTTTGGCCCAGCTTGATGAGAACCGCAGAGTCCGTCGTGTATTTCTTGGACGACTTTCCTTGCTTCCTCCGGTCCCAGGTATCTTAGCCATAGGCAGTCGAATGATCTCTTATATAGAGTATCATTGACGAAGTCGAATGACAAAGCTCGTTTCATGAGCTGATATCTTGACGACGCATTTTTGGGCGTTCGTTGGGACTTGAAGTAGTCTACGAAGACTTCCCTCCAGTCCTTGACCTTTTCTTCGTCCTCTATTTGAAGGGCTACTTGTTTGTCCATTTCTTATCTTTCGGATGGCTTTGTCCGGTCTTCCGAAGATATATCTGTTGGTGCGAGGACTCTGCGGTTTTGCACAATGATTCTTATGTCACCGAGGTCTTCATCGGCCAATTCCTTAGCCAATTTGGCCAATGCATCCGCCTTGCTGTTTTCCGCTTGCGGTATGTTTGCCAGGGTATAGGAAGAGATTTGTGTCAACAGTTGCTGCACCTTTTCGCCATACCTTATCAACTCTGGCTTGCATGTTTGATAATTGTCGTTTACTTGACTAACGATCAGCTGGGAGTCTCCATATATGAGGAGGTCTTTGATTCCCATGCTGATAGCGATCTCAAGACCGGCTATCAAAGCTTCATATTCAGCTTCGTTGTTCGTCCTTGGCTCCATTAAGGAGAGGGCGTAATGCAATATCCTTCCTTTCGGGGTCACGAAGATAAGGCCCACCTTAGCTTTGATTATGGGGATATTTTGCTTTCGCTGCTTCATAGAGGATGCTCCATCGAAGTAAAGCTCCCATTGAGGCTTATCTTCCGCTTTTTCTTTTTCAATTGCATCGAATGCGTGCTCATCTGGCAACTCGCAATTTAACGTGGAGTCGGCTGGTACCGGATGCTCTGCTAGAAATTCGGTGATGGCCTGTCCTTTCACCGCTTTGAGGGGTCGATACATTACCGAGAACTCCATCAGGAGGAGGGCCCATTTAGCAAGCCTTCCTGTTAGTATGGCCTTTGACATTAGATATTTGAGAAGAACCTTCGATATGAGATGGACTTCATGTGCCATGGCGTAAAGTCTGAGCTTCGTTATTGCAAAGATCAGCGCTAGGAAATGCTTTTCGATGGGGGAATTATTGCTTTCTTCCCCCAGGAGAACTCGACTTAAATAGTACAGAGCTCTCTCCTTTCCTTGATCGTTCACTTGTGCCCACAATGCATCTAGAGAACCTTCAAGGGCCGTTGTATATAGGATAAGGGGTTTTCCCTTAACTAGAGAGGCCAATACCGGAGGATTTTGCAGGTATTGCTTGATTTCGTCTAGTGCATTTTGGCGCTTTTGATCCCAGACGAACGAGGTCCCCTTCTTCATCAGATGGCTGTAGGGACGAAATTTTCCATAAAGGTTGGCTATGAACTGTTAGATATACGCGAGCTTTCCTTGAAGAGATCATAGTTGTTTTAGGGTTCTTGGCGTGGGCATTTCCATAATCGTCTTGATCTTTGAGGGATCTATTTCGATGCCTCAGTGACGTATGATGAACTCCAGGAATTTGCCTAAGGAAACTCCATACGCACATTTTAGAGGGTTCATCTTCAGATTATACTTTTGAAGACACTGGAACACTATTTTTAGATGTTCCCAATGTTCCTCATAAGATTTTCTCTTCAGTACAAGGTCGTCGATGTAGCATTCGACAATCTCATGTATTAGGTCATCAAAGATGCTTGTCATGGCCCTCTGGTAAGTAGCGCCGGCGTTCTTCAAACCGAAGGGCATCACCTTATAGCAGAATATGCCTAACGGGGTCCGGAAGGCGGTATGCTTCTATTGTTCAGGATGCATTTTTATTTGGTTTTATCCTGAAGATCCATCCATGATGGAGATGACCTCATGGGTAGACGTGTTATCGATCATCAGCTCGATGACAGGCACTGAGAAGTCATCCTTCGGGCAAGCTTTGTTGAGGTCATGAAAGTCTATGCAAATGCGAACTGTCCCATTTTTCTTCATCACTAGAACGATATTAGTGATCCAGTCAGGATATTGAGCTTCTTGGATGAAGCCGGAGTCAATTATTTTCTTGACTTCAGCGTTAATACTTATCTCAAGTACGAGCCGCATCCTTCTTGGTGCCTGTTTGATTGGCTTTATATCTGGCGATATGGCCAGTTTATATACCGCTACTTTTGGATCTAGACCCGGCATTTCAGAGTAGTTCCAGGTGAAGCAATCTTTATACTGCATGAGCACGTCTTTTAACATGGCTACCTATCTTTCGACTAGTAGCTCACTGACGAACGTTTGCTTCGAATCATTTTCTATCCCTAAGTCAATTTTTCTTAGGTTATTCGCCGTGGTGTGTATCACATCTTCCAGCTCTTTTGGTGCTGGTGGAAACTCTGAGATTACCTCGTCATCATCTTCACTTGCGAAGCACCTGTAGAGGTCATTCATACTCTCATGCCCTCCCTCTTTTGAGAGTGTTACATATGGCAGGTACGAGTTCGCTTCCATTCTCATTGTCGAGCTGGTCCTATCTTGACTGTATAGGTCCTCTTTGGCTCATGCTTTTGTGGCAGGGTGACCTTCCAGCTGTCGGATAACGTAAACCTGCCTTATCGATACTGGTCTTCTACCCCGTTCTTGATGGTGAAGCAGTCCTCAAGGGGTGACCTATTGCTCGGTGATAGGAGCAATAGTCCGGATGATAGATCTCGTTTATTTGTTTGGGGTGCCGAGACTCCAGAAATGTCATTATTTAGTGCTTCATGACAACGTTGAATATTTTTCTGTAATATCTTGCGGGAAAGAATATTCCCGACCCATCTTCTTTATAAAGGACGGGCTCCAATCGAGCTTTTCTTGATTGAGCGGCATCTCAAATCCGCTTTGTTGTTTTTGAACGTTGTTTATGTTCTTTGCCCTATTTTTACCTCCATTTCAGGGTTTTCCCTTTTCGCGAGAACATATAGTGGGCTGGGATGAAGAGCATTACGGTCTACTTTCTCCGCAGATTGCTGACTGAGACGCTGTGTCCTAGCTTTTTCATAAATGGCCACTTCGCGGCTATGGTTGTCCCAGCTTGCTTGGCAAGCTTTTCTTATTAGCTTGTCGATTTTTTTTTCAATCGACGGACTTAACGTTCTTAGAGCGGGATCTCGCTCGCATTTGATATCACAGCTATCATGAAGAGCATTTTCTACTCCACTCAGGCTATTTATGACGTGGAAACAGTAGATTTGTTCCCGTTTCTTGGACCGAACGTATCCCAACCCAGTTGTCTCCATCTTCCCGTTAGGCTTCTTTCGTTGAGTCCCGGGAATATCCCAAATCTTTTTGTAGAATTGGACTTGTTGAACAGTTTGTTCGAAGGGTACGCCTTGGCATCTTAACAGCTCTTTCAATCTCTCCTTATAATATCTTGGCAGACGGATGGGTTGAAGCCCGTCGAGTGAAAAATCAGCACCGTGCTAAATTTCTTTTTCTACATTTTTCTCCGTTGATTTGTAGAAGAGGATCGCCTTTTCACCTCTTCACCTAGGAGATACGTAGAAAGTTTTCAGTTCTTATACGCTGTATGTATCGAGCATATCAAGTTCCTTGTAGTGTCGAGGCAGAGCCATCATAATTTATAGACTTTGATCTGCCTCGGGCAAGAGTCTGCATTGACGGGAGGATGGAGAACACTGCATTGACCTCATCCTCGGAGTCACCGCCAAAGACCAAAATAGGAGTAGATGGTCTATGCTTATTGTTTTCTTTTTGGGGTTGCTCCGAGTAGACTATTTCTTCGTCTTCCTCGCTGTCACTTCCAATGATGGGGATGGTGGCCGCGGATTTTTCTTTATTCTCCAGCTTGTAGCACCTTTCAGTATTCTCGAAATCCGGCAGAAAGCACTTTGTGTCTTCATACTTCCGGACTTCTTTTACGGAGAATGGCTTTAGTTCTCCAATGACGGTGTACTCTGAGCCATCCTTGAAATACTCCATAGACTGATGTTGTGTAGAAGGGACGATATTGTACTCGTGTAGCCAGGGCCTGCCGAGCAGGGCGTTGTAGCAAGTCTTGGGGTCAATGACATGAAAATTGATGTCAGTGACAAGCAGACTGAAGCGTAGCATCAGTATTACAGACTCAAGTGTCCGTGACGACTGTGAGTCGAAACCAGAGATGGTAATTTTATCTCGGGAAAGGTGCTAAACGTTCATGCAAATTTCCTTCAGCACTCTCACATTGAAAAGGTTAACGGAGGATCCGATATCAACAAGAATTTTCCCTATCTTGATGTCATGGCAGTACCCGGTGACGTATAACGGGCGATTATTTTCGCACGTACCGAGGAGAAGATCTTCATCTCTGAATGTAATATCAGCCGTGTAGACCTCTGCCAGCTTATTTTTCATCTTCTCTTCTGCGAGAAAAGCTTGGAACTGATCGGGCTCTTGTAATGCCTTGATCAGGGAATCTCATGCCTCTTTGGACAGGAAAAAAGCATCCAATATGCTCAGTTGTGAGGGTATTTTCCTCAGATGTGCTAGGACGTTGTAATCAACCTTGTTTTTCTTAGGCGGGTCCTTTGTGGTGAATTCTTTTACCATTTCTTCATCGAGGGAGATTTCTTCGGGTATTTTCCATTTCCCTTTGTCTTTTTTTTCGAACCTTTGTTTACGGGTCTGAGGTTCTTCTCAGGCAGCGTACGGTTACGCAGCTGAATATTCTCGCAGTTCTTTTCTTCCTCTTCTTTTTTGGAGACGAAGTATTTGAAGAGAGGGTTTAGGGGTGTTTCATCCTAAGAATCGCTCCCGAACGTAAGAAATGGAGGTTTTTCTCCTTTCGAACTGGTACCAACCATATGCCAGTTGAGAGTCAGTTCTTCATGCGTGTTTGTCTCGCTATTTTGATGTTGACGAACGCGAGGTTCGTGCTTCACCCTCTTGAAGTGTTTTTGATTGGCAACATATCCTTACCACCACTTCACGAAGGCACTGCATTCCTCGATGTGGTGGGTAACCCTTCTATGATATAGGTAGTATTCTGGATGTGAGTCTTCTCCATCGAAGTATGTGACCTCAGGAGTGTACTTTATGAGAGGTGGAAACTTCATCCCCATTGACAGGACTTTGGCGAACCGTTTCTCTATTTTGATCCTGCTCTTATTTGTTGCAGATGTGCTTTTGTTTGGTAGAAGCACTTTACGACTTATCCTCACCGCAGCTTCTTTATTCAGACGCTGACACTTAGCCTTTTCATATATGGCTGTCTCGCATTCTCGGTCAAATTTGCTTTTTTGAAAGGCTTCGTTTAGCAGCCTCTCAATCGGATCTTCTTCTGGCAGTTTCAGGGATTTTAGTGCCGATACTGCCCTCGGTTCTTCAACGTCGTTTTTTGACGCTAAGGGAGCCTCTTCGTCATATAATGATGAATGGGAGACCATGTGGCAACTTGCTACACGGTATTTGGTTTCTTCTGATGAGTCATTTCCCTTATCATTGTCACTGTATTCGCCCTCAAGAATATGCTTGAAGAATCGAGCATGACTGGTGTCCGCGTCTTCTGGTTATACTCCTCCAGCGCATTTATGTATTTTTTTAGATCTGTGCGCTTTTCATCATACTTGGCAGGCTGCACAAGCTTCTTGGTTTTCTTCTTTTTCTTAAAAAACTTTGAAGGCTTGACTCGGGGGCTTTTCCCCTTGTCAACAATTTTCAGTGCGGGACGTGGTTTCAACATCCTTTCAATAATTTCGAGTTCAAGTGGGCTTTTCCACCTGATTGCCGGACATGCCTGAAGATCCTTCAACATTCTTTTAGTTTTTGCTGAGAGGACTACTTCCCATAGAGCTTCTTCCACGAGTGAGCATGATGCCCCCTACGCGTCCACCTCTTTGAGAGCGTGCTTTTGGAGCAGGTTTACTCTTCAGTTATCAGACATCGCGAACTTTTCCTGCTGGTACTGGTCTTCAATCCAATTTTTGAAGATATAGTAATCTTCAATTGGGTAACTCGCCATTCTGTGATAGAAGCAGTAATTAGGGTTGTTGACGTCGCCAGGTTGTGTTGGATGCCGTGGGTCTGGCAATGTGATGAGGTTATTTCGCAACACCAACTCAAACAGTCTTCTCGTTTTATCGCGCGGGAATGAGTAAGCACGTCTTAGTATTTCTTCTAAGGACGTGCACGGACATGCGTTGTTTTAGCGAGCAGCCGGTTTAGGGCCGCTCAGCTGTTGTTGCGTGTTAGCGACGAAGGCCGCCTTTCCTTTACCCTTAGTATTTCGAGGGTCCTTATTTGAAGAGGAAGGCCCATGGCCCATCTGATCCATTTGGGCCAGTTTGTCTATCAGAGCCTGAAAGGTTATGGGCTTGAAGGACGTTATGAACTGGGACACAGTGGTTTGAGGATCGAGGGTTCCAATGAACATGCCCACGGCAGGAGACTTCAATGCACTGTTCGCACTTAGACCACAGGTTCCGCCACCGGATCACGTATTGGACCCTTGTTTCTCCTAGCTTTACCCTAGCATTGATTAATACCGTGATTGGAGTACGTTCGCTCGCACTAGCGAACCACTGCATGAACAGTAGCTCCATTTCTGCGAAGGTTTTCATGAAGTCATTTGGGAGCTCCGAGTACCATTCGAAAGTTGTCTCTGACAAGCTGCCGACAAACTGGCGAAGCAACAGTTTTTCGTCACCTCCACTGTTGCCGCACATAACTCTGAATTGTGCGACATGTTGGTGAGGGTTTCCTGTTCCTTTGTAGGCATGGAACTTAGGGATCATATATCCCGGCAGGTATTTGATTTGGTCATACCAGTCTAGATATGGTCTCCCAGTTCTGATAATTTGGCCATCGGCTTCATTAGCTTGGTGAGCTCTTATTTGCTAAGCAATGTAATCATCTAGGGACACCTTGGAGATCGTTTCCTCTTTGGCCGCTGGTAAGGCCAGAGGAGAGTTTGATGCTTTCCCTCTGTCATCCTCGATGATTATCGGGGGATTTTCGGCCGGGGGTTCCGGCTGTATCATCATTCCCACAATATCTTGGAATAAAAGAGCCATCTGCTTAATGTTAGCAGCTTGTTCTGCAGCTACCTTATCTTTCCTTTCCAACATTCGTCGCACGAACTCTGTATCGGTCACTTACTTTTCGCGCTGTTCAACTTCTTTGTCTGGACCTTCTTTTTATCCGGTAAGCACTGACATTTTGGTCAGCATTTCTTAGAGCTTTTGCTTCTGCTCCTTAGCCTTTGTCAACGACCGAGTTTGCGGTTGGTGACTCACCGAAGCGCGGATTTTTTCTTTACCTCTAGCCATATAGACATTATGTACAGTTATTCCCCCAAACTTGGGGCATTTAGATCCATGGCTTTTGGAATTTGCCGTGGGCGGTAGAATTTTCTCTGGCCTTGTTCTTTTATAAAAGGTCGTGTTGGCTATAGTGCCCTCAAGTCAATTATTGAATCGCAGGCATGCGATTGTGATGATTGAGGGAGGACCTATACGGGGAGAACCGTCTTACTCGAGATGATCGTATACTATCTGGTTTGTCTTTATCATCATGTACAGCATTAGGTGGCATTACAAATCACTATTACACGTTGATAGAGCCTACAGGATTCTTGCTTGACTACCAGTATTATGATGGCGATTATATACGTAGGAGCTGGGTGGTCTATAAGCAAATCCTTAAATGTCCCTAGTCGTGGGAGTATCGAGACCGGGCATCGATACTCCGGAGTAGACTAGTGTATACTTATTGAGACCCCGACGAGGGGCGGTGGCCAATCTCACAAGCCATTGGTGTCAGTTAGTCACCTAAGGTAGTATACAGGTGCTCTTTGGGATATGAGTACACTGGACGGACTCGCCGGAAACATGCTAGTTGGTATTATACCTATTGTCAGATAGCAGTTTCCAGGTGACATGAGTACGGGTTATTCTGTCGACCTGAGATCGTCATTTGTCTCGTATGAGTTCCCACTGTGCTTTGATTACTATCCTACCACGGCTCAAAGGAGTCGTGCAAACAGGTTTTAGTTAGGTACAGTCCCAAGCCATATGGAGGCAGTGAGCAGATCGTCGAGGATTCGTCTCTCCCGGTATTGGGGGTTGATGTCGCATTGTGCACGGGTGTCCATCACCAGAAATCCATGGCCATGGTGGACGAGAATTACTGATTTGGATCAGTAGTTTCTCAGTGGGTGATGGGATTCATACCGACACGAAATATCGTGTTATTAGGGGTTTGACTTTATCCACCCCATAGACCCGATATGCGATACTCTTAGATGAACATACCGGACTGTATGGAGATTGTCACGGACAGACTCAGTAGGGGTTTGGATGAGCTTGCTCGTCGGCCTTCCTTTCGCTCAATATCTGGGTAGCCGTTACATACAGCTAGTGCCGCTAACTTGCTTGTGGTTAAACCCACTGCCAGCGAATTGACGGGTCTTTAGAGTCCCACACAGAGGGTTTCCCTGGTTCTGGCGAAATGATGTAGTAGCCATATTGGATACATGCAGGGTTCCGATCGATCGATTGTACTTTGTACCCGGACTTTCAATCGGACAGTTGATGACAATAGCCGGCTCGGGTTTGAGCTGGATTATTAAATCAGATATTGATTTAATAATTTACATATATATATTTTGATATGTATATTATAGTATTTTGTTCTTTGTGTTATCTATCTCTTCGGGTATTCGTGTTTCGGTACGAATACAGGTATGTATATACAGTAGAATGTAATCCGTATTTTTTCCAGAAAATATTCTAGAAGGTGGACACCTCATATTAGGGTTTGACCATTTATTATAAATGGATAAATGAGTTGGCATGGATTTGATGGGAGTATGGTGAGGACCATACTTGCATAGTGTGCAAAAATGAATTATTAATTCATTTGTGCATACTATTCAAGTATGGGCACATTTTTTAATTGGAAAGAAAGGTTTTACAAAACCATGCTTTGTGATTTTCTCTCTCCATGGAGACTTCATTATTTTTGAGATGGTTCATTTCTTAGGCTCTCATTTCCTCATCATTAGCATCACTCTCATCTTGGTTTTCTTGAGTTTCCTCCACCTTCATCTTCCACCTCCTCTCAACTCTCTCATGTGTTGAGAATCATGAGAGGAGGTGAAATGAGATAGATAAACACTTAGATCACTACATCCTACATATTCTAGACTAGCATCCTAGAATCCCTAGTTGCTTCACTTGCATTCCTCGATGTGGAGCTAGAGCCATGACTACATCTTTCGGGTGGATCATCTTTGACGGAGGAAGACCGGCGGCCAAGCTTGTTCGAGCATGCCTCAAGGAGCTAAGGAAGTTGATGGAAGACTGAAGGACTTGGTTCATTCGGTATAGCACCTTTAACCTTTTAGTTTAGCTCTTTGTTATATGCTAGCATAGGTTTTGGTTCAATCTTGAGCGGGTATTGTTTGCGCGGTTTTTGTTCCGCATCGGTCACTGTAAATGGCCAGGGCACAGGCAAAAACCCAACAGGTCGGAGCTGAAGGAGCCATTGTGACAGGCACCTGTTTAGGAATGGCCCTCCGTTGTACGGTGGAAGAGCGGTCTTTTTCTTGTCGACCCTTAGATTTCTTGGGTCGACGAGAGTAATTTTTGTTACTCACAGAATTTTGGACTTTTTACTAGACCCTATGTATTTGTGAGGGGAGCCTTTAGCGAGGCTGCTCTGGCTGTTGCAGCATAGGGGCCTCTACTGGAAGAGGTAATTTCTTCAGCACTGCCCTCGAGAGTTCTTACGTACCCTCCTGAGCGGGTCAAAACTGTTCCTAGTTAGAAAAGCAGCGTTGATATCCACCACAGGAGCTGGTGGGGTGAACCCAGAGGGGATGTTGCCCCCAGCTTCTCTCACTCGACACTAGTGGCAACGTCGAGCATACATTGGAGTGGGAATTGCCTCGGTTTTGGAGGCGTCTCCGTCTTTCCCCCTGTGTTACTCAGGGATTTGGGTTTGTGTCAGCCTGTTGAAGACCGACGTCCTTGTTGGAATTGGAGTGGGGTTGGCCAATCTTTCGAAGACCAACCATCTTGAAGGGGAAGCACTTTTTTTGGCTCTACCCATAGCAGGAGTAGGGAATGCCAGTCGTTTTAGGGTCCTTCTGGTATCACGGGCTTCTTTGCGGGCCCGTTTGAGTTATTCCTTTACCTATTAAAGACTGAGGCTTCAGGGTTTAATGGCTCGCTGATAGGAGCTGTCGTGGTTGCTAGCCGATCGAAGACCGGCTTTCGGGGAGCTTCTTCTTATGGCGTTGAGGCGCCAAAGTTCACAGGCGGGAGCATGGTCCCGAAGAACAGTCCGGTAGTAGCTTGTATAACCTGCCCTAACGGCATTGAGAAAATGGAGACCGCGTTGGGACCATAGGTCACTCCTCCAGTTGGGACGGAGTGGGAGTCGCTATTGCATGAGGTGCAGTTGAGAGCCATTGAGTTTCTACACAAAAGCAAGACGCCAAGTTTCAGTACCTCGAATCCAAGGGAAACCATAGCAAACCGCGATTTTGTTCACAAAACACGATACATGAAGTGTGGAGTGGAAAGAGGAAAAGGTCCTACCGGGCGTGCCAAAATCTGTTTACCACCGAAAACCGGACTAAGACGCTTGGGGTGTCTAGCCTGAATTTGGGGAAGATGCTATTTAGAACATATTCATCCACTTCTCTGAAGATACCAAGTTGATTTATGGCACTGTATATTAGATGTTTGGACAGATGGGACCGTTGTAGCAGGCTTTATCAGACCCCCCTCATTTGTGAGGTTTTTTTTATTGTGGGCGCGCTCTTCCCTGCAGGCGCAAGCCCCTGAAGTTAATTACATTATCGCATTGTGATAACCACTTTCTCCTTCTCCAGTAGTTAATTTCGTGTCGTGTGTTATTTTGTTTGTTTTGGTTGCCCGTGGATTGTATACGAAGACTAGTTTTCATCGTCGCCCATAGAGCGCGGATTAGTCCAAATCTGTATATTTTAGATTTGGGTTTGAACTTAAGTTTTATGTTCCTTTAGTTCAAAGAATATTTTTAGTTTATTTAAGGACCGTTAATCTATTTTTAGATTAAGATCAATTCAAATATATGAGCATTTGGGCTCAATTTATTTTAACTAAGGATACATTGGTCTTATTTGTAACTAAGATCAACTTAGATATATTTTCAGGATCCTTAAATCTAGTTAAGATCCAATAACAGAGCATTTAGGCTCAGCTGTAAGAAACTTCAGAGAGACTTAGCTAATTTGGGCTTGGTCTGCTCGGTCTTTTTTTTATTCAGAAGTGCTAAGCACTTGTTTGTGGATCTGGCGCTCATGTAGAAAACACATGAGGCGCTCAGACATGGGCGCTGCCCAATCAGTGCTAAGTACTTAGTCATTTTGACTGTATATAGAGTGCTAAGCACTTGGTATGGCTCTCATGTGGGGAGCACGTGAGGCGCTGAGCATTCTATTTTATTGGGCGCTCACTTGTATTTCACGTGGGGCGCCCATCTGAGCGTTCTTTTGTTTTGGGCGCTCATGTAGGAAGCATGTGAGGTGCTGAGTTCCATTTAAGAGAATCTTTTAGGCGCTCACGTGTGTTTCACGTGAGGCGCCAAATCCTTTTCTTTTTAGTGATTGAATCTCTGTTAATGGCATTTTGGCCATTAATGATCACGAAGATCTATGTTGTTTTTTTAAGATCTAGGATCCTTTATTGGAAAACTAAGTTCTTCCGTTTCTTTTATAAGAACTAAGTTCTTTCATTGTAGAGTTAAACCATGTTCGCAAAGGAATTAAATTCCTAGAACATACGTTATCTTCTTCTTCTTTTTTCTTTTAATCTAGTTCTTTCCCCTAGATTTTTAGTTTGAAGATCTAAATCTCACTTATGGAGAGATTTGTTTTGCAAATCTCAGATCAGAGGAAGAACTAAGTTCTTTTTATGAAGGGTTAAACTCTTGTTTTTTTATGCTAGGCAAAAGAGATACATTTTATCTCTGTTTTTTTTCTTTACCTAGGGTTTGGAAGAGCGATGATCTTCTTCTTTCAGATGAGAATTGAATTCTCAGTTTTTTGAAAAAAAGTTATGGGGTTGATCCTCCTTCTCCTTGCCTGCCCGAGGCTTGAAGTCTCTGGTCCTTTATATAGGAGAAACAGGTTTCTTGATTGGTTCTAGAAAATCACTCATTTGAGAGATACCAATTGATTTAATTGGCTTCAAAAGTTATTTGGGGGATTTTATCCACCGTTGGATCTTTGATCCATAGAGTTTCTGGTTAATAGAATATTTTTTCTTGTTTTTAACAAGATTAGGCAAATATTCTGTCAGACGGTGATTTTTAACCACCATCGGATTTTTAATCTGAGGGCCCTCTATTTAATGGAGCACTTCTTTGTTTAGAAAGATATAGGGAAATATTCTCCTATCTCATTGGATATTTGATCAAACAACTTTCTGTTTAACAGAAAATATCCTTCTCATTTAGAAAGATTAGGGAGATATTTCCCCCTAATAGAATTTAATTCTATATTTGATGATTTTTAATCATCATTGGATCTTTGATCCTATGAATCTCTATTAATAGAGAATATCTTTCCCTTTTGGAAAGATCAAGGGAGATATTTTCCCAAGAATAGAATTTAATTCTATATAGGGAAGTGCTCTCACGTGTTTAACACGTGATCCTAGTATGGGTTTCAGCCTGTTTTATTTAGCGCTCATATGCTTTGCATATGAACGCTCATGTGTTTAACACGTGAGGCTGGTTTAGCCTTTAGTTACTTTTATTCTCAGTGCTTATATGTTTTGCATACAAATAATAGAATTTAATTCTATATATAGAGTTTGATTCTATCTGAAGCTAATACTTCAAAAAGGTGTCCTCACGTGTTTAACACGTGACCCCAATGTGGGTTTTAATCTGTTTGTTAGCACTTATATGCTTTGTAAATAAGCGCTCATGTGTTTAAAACGTGAGGCCTGTTTGGCCATTATTCATTTGCTTTCAGCGCTTATATGCTTTGCATATAAGCGCTCACGTGTTTAACACGTGAGGCCCAAAACATGGGAATTCTTCTCTTTTTTCTTCTCCCCCTTTTTTTATAAAGGAACAATGAGAGGATTGGAGGATTTTGGTTTTGGTTTCTGGCATCAGGATCGCTACACTGGATTATGGTACCAGGAGCGAATCATCATTTGTCGTGAGGGGATTTTCTTCGTTCCCAGTTTAACGACTTAGGGGTCATCTATTGCTAGTTTAACAGCTTAAGGGTCTATTGGATCGAAAGTTTGGAATTTTGGGGTTGGGTCGACATCAGCGTTGCTAACACTGGAGTACAAGTGCCCGGAGCAATTCATCATTTACCTTTGCCAGTTGGGGAACGATGGCTTAGGAGACAAGTTTAGGTCCCTATCATCTAAGACTTTTCAATTTTATGAACCGTAAAGGTCCCACAAAAGCATTTTCTCCCCACGAGTCGAAAAGATCTCATGGGTGTATTTTCTTCTTAGGATTTGTGGGGACCCCCAAGTGTGTTTTTCCTTTATGAGTCGTAAGGATCCTACGAAAGTGTTTTCTTACAAGTCGATAGGATCTCGTAAGCTTTGTTCTCCTCGTGCATCATGAGGACACATGAGTGGATCTTCCCAAACGGAGCATAATTCCAATAGCGGAGACCGGCCGCGGCGCTGGTGATTGCGGTGGGGAATGGATGCGATTTAGCTTGTTTATTCCCGTGGATTGTATATGGTAGTCAATTTGGAGACTGGTTGTAGGGATGGTGTAGTGGAATTTAGTTAAGATGGGGATCATTTATGCCCATGGATTGTATATGGTGGTCAGTTTGAGGAACGATCGTAGGGCTGGGAGAATTTGGGGAATTTGGATCTTGGTTTCTTGGTTGGCGTCTGCATTGCTACACAGGGATGGTTCCATGAGCGACTCATCATTCGCTGTCGGGGCATTTGGGGTTTGAAATTTTGTTGGTATATGTATCGCTAACACTAATGTATGGTTTCAGGAGCGACTCATCATTCGCCTTTGGAGGGGTTTGAGAAATTTATTTATATACACATTTTTTTTACCGCGATTGCTCCATCATTTCAGCTTTTCTTATTGCGACGGTCATGATTGCCCTATCATTTCGGCTTTATTTTCATTTTTTTACTTGCTGATTTTTATTGTGAGTCGCCCCATCAATTCGGCTTTATCTTCATTTTCATTTCATTTTTTTACTCGCTGATTTTTATTGCGAGTTGCCCCATCATTTCGGCTTTTATTTCTTTATTTACGACAAAAAAAATTTACGCTCCCAGTTTAACGACTTAGGGGTCGATTGTTCCCACTTTAATGACGTGGTGGTCAATTGTGTTTGCTTATCCGAGCTTCTCGAATTTTGATCTTGGCGGGGCTGAGTTGATGACCGTAACTTGGGGGTTTACCGGTATATCTGAGGACGTCAGGTTTTTCCCAGCCTTATATTAGTTCTCTACCCAATGTTTGAAAACATAGCAGATTTTGATGGTATTGTTGGATATGTATGCCCTAGAGCACTCTGCAATTATTTAAAAAAAATTTAGAGGCTCGGAAAAATTTGACAGAATCTTGGAGTATAGGTTTCGTGTTTCGGAGTTATTTCGGTTTCGTAGTTTTAC
This sequence comes from Agapanthus africanus, assembly GCA_030015575.1. NCBI lineage: Eukaryota > Viridiplantae > Streptophyta > Magnoliopsida > Asparagales > Amaryllidaceae > Agapanthus > Agapanthus africanus. The sequence continues at coordinate 317,500,305 of CM057338.1, read as the reverse complement.
ACTTCATCTAAACAGTTAGCTAGGGTTTAGTTAGGCTCTAATACCACTGTAAGTCGATGTCGCGCACCTCGCGTGTCCGCAGGGAGGCGGAATTTTAAAAAAACGATTTTTCAAAGCTCGCAACACCGACTTGAACTCCAGGATCGTTGCTAAACCCTAACTAGCTAACAAGCAATGAGATTTAACTACTCGGATGAAAGCTATACCTCATAGTACCAAGTCCTTCGGGTCATCATCGCTGTCCTCTACTCGTCGTCAGCTCTAAGGATCGAAAACGGATCGGGCAACCTCGACGGCCTCCTCGAGTCAAAGACGATCCACCTGAGAGTCTATAGTCCGAGCTCCTATCCCGAATCTGAGATAACTACGGCTTCTAGTTCGCTAAACTAGAAGTTCTAGAGGGTGCAGAGTGATAAGATGGAGTGCTTTGTCTCTTTGAACCCTAGGATTCTCAACACATGAGAGATTAGGGTTTAGAGGAAGAAGAATATCACTTGAGGAAAAGAGAGTGTAGTGAGCCACTCAAGAAAAACATTAGAATATGATGGCTGCTTTGTGATGAATCATGAAGTATACCAATATTTAAGAGATAAAATATCTCCACAAATATCTAGTATCCTTCACCAAATATCAAGTGGTGAGTCATTGCCATGAGTCACCAAGTGCCATGCCACATTCAATGTAAAACTCCACCTTATTTCCTCCACCTCATTTGTTTTAATCCAAAAAGAATTAAAACCCTAAATGAGGTTTCCACTTTTAGAAGCTTTCCCGTGAAATTACGAGAATGCCCCTCATCTGTATATACATACCCACATCCGCATTCCGAGGAATACGAATACAAAGAGACGAATATAATCCATCAATATAATACTAGGATCTGGCTTAAACCAAAGCTCACTAGTATTATCCGCCCGATCATCATACGCGCACAAGTGCACGTACGTGATCGAAGCCCTGTCGTAAAACCATACGACCTCTATACCTTTTTCCCGGTGCAGGAAAACTCTCTATGTGGGACTCTGAAGACTCGACACTACGCTGGCAGTGGGTTTAACCACAATCCGCAAGCGATACTAGCTGCATGAAACGGCTACCCATGTATGTGTCAATAAGAAGGCCAATGAGCTAACTCTTCTGAACTCCTACTGAGCCTGTATGTGACAGTCTTCGTACAGTCCGGTCTGTTCGTCTAAGAGTATAGCATATCGGGCCTAGGGGGCGCTAATCGTCAGATCCCTAATAGCGCAATAAGTCGTGTTGGAGTATAGCCCAATACACCCTGAGAAACTACTGGAATACCTACCAGTAAATCTCGCTTGCCTTGGCCAAGGACTTTGTGTAATGGCCTTACGAACACAACATGATATCAACCCCCAACACCGGGAGAGACGAATCTTATCTAACCGCCACTGCCTCCAAGTTCTTCAGGACTGCACCCAACTACTACCTGTTTGCATGACACCTTTGATCCATGGTAGGATAGTAACCAAAGTATAGTGGGAAAACACTCGAGAAAAAGTAGCAGTGTCAAGTCGACGGACTAAGCTGTACTCATGCCACCTAGGAACTGCTACCCAACGATAGGTATACCCACCAACAGTTCCCAACGAGTCATGTCCAATGTACTCATAACCTAATGAGCACATGAATACTATCTCCAGTACGATGTACTAATGGCTGTGGGACATACCATCTCCCCTGCTGGGATGAGAAGCGTATACACTAGTCTACTCTAGAGTATCGATGCCCCGTCTCGATAATCCTACGACTAGGGACCTATGTAGGATGTGCTTATAGACTACCCAGCGCCCACTAGTGTGACTGTCATCACAACACTGGTAATCAAGCAAAGATCCTAAGGGCTCTACCAATATGTATAAGTGATATGCTGAGAAAAACATTCACATATTGAGGTAGAAACAAACCAGGTAGCATACTACCATTTCGAGCAAGACTGTTTCTATATCCGTGTATATCCCAAGCTCCCATTAAGTAATATACAAACCAGTATGATACAATAATGTCCTCTAGGGCATATATCACTAACAATCTCCCACTTGAACTAAGGCCATATACTGGCATATCGCAGACCTAAGATCTCGAATAGCCTCTCGAACTATGTCTGAGGGATGGCCTCTGTAAGTGGATCTGCAGTATTGTTCTCCGTATCTACTCTCCTCATCTCGATCTCCTAGGGATCAACGATGTCCCAGATCTAGTGGCACCGTCTTAAGATATGTCTGGATCTCTGATGGGACCTGGGTTCCTTCCCTAAAGCTATAGTGCCGTTGTTGTCACAATACTAAAGTATTGTACCAACAATGGAAGGAACCACCTGAAGTTCAGTTAAGAACTTCCATATCCAGACTGCCTCTTTCGCAGCATCTCATGTAGTGAACTACTCCGTTTCCATTGTCGAGTCTATAATGGTGTCCTGCTTGGATATCTTCCAATAGACCGCCCCTCCACTGAGGGTAAAGACATAACCCGACATGGACTTAGAGTCGTCCTTATCACTCTGAAAGCTGGAGCCAGCAAAGGCCTCGATCTGGAAGTCCTTTTCCGCCATACACCAAGAACATCTCCTTATTCCATCTCAGGCGCTTGAGAATGTTCTTTACAGCTATCCAGTGCTTCTCCCCTGGGTTTTACTGATACCAGATTACCACACTAGTGCGTAAGAAACATCTGGTCTGGTACACAATATCGCATACATTATAGAGCTTACTACAGAAGCGTATGGTATAGATGTGATACGAGCCCTTTCCAAATCAGTCTTAGAAGACATCTCTTTGGAGAGGGTGATTCCGTGACAAGCCGGTAGACTTTTGTGCTTAGAATCTTCCATACTAAATATTTTCAGTATGTTGTTGATATACCTTGACTGTAAAAAGTCCCACAATCCTCTTTGATTTATCACGATGGATCTGGATCCCCAGAATGTAGTTGGCATCACCCAAGTCAATCATGGAGAACCTCTGTGATAAAAATCCTTTGACTGATTGTAGTATAAGAATGTCATTTCCTATCAAGAGAATGTCATCCACGTACTAGACGAGAAATTCTACAGTTTTTGCTACAATCTTACTATAAATGCATGGTTCATCTGGATTTTTGATAAAGTCGAATTCTTTGACCGTCTCATCAAAACAGATATTCCAACTCAGTGATGCTTGCTTTAGTCCATAAATGGACTTAAGCATCTTGTACACTTTCCTGCTGCTCCCACTCTGATTAAAACCCTCTGGCTGATCCATATTGATGCACTCTTCCAAATAACCATTTAGAAAAACTGTCTCTACGTCCATCTGCCGAATCTCAAAATCTTGGAAGGCAGCAATGGCAAGAAGGATCTGAATGGATTTAAGCATAAACACTGGAGAAAAGGATTCATCATAGTCCAAACCAGGTCCTTGACGAAAAACCTTTTGCAACAAGTCTAGCCTTATAGGTTTCAACCTGTCCATCTACACCAATCTTCTTTCTGAAGATCCATTTGCAGCCTATGGATTTTACCCTTTCTGGAGCAATGTTCAAAAATTCATACTTTGTTGGTGTACATAGACTCCATCTCGGTCCGCATTGCATCCAGCCATTTTACCGAGCCACCGCTCTAAATGTCTTACTGGAATCTAGTTGGCTCATCATTGTCAATGATGCAATCCTCTCAATCCCCGTCTATGAGAAAACCGTAGTATCTCTCGGGCGGATGAGACTGCCTACTAGTCCTGCGGATTGGCGCAGGGATGTCCGGTTCTTTTGAAATCTCTGGTTCTACCATACTTTCAGTAATTGTTTATGGTTCTAGAATTTCTTCCACTTCTATTACGCTCCCACTATTTCCTTTTTCAAAAAAATGATTTTCTAAAAAAAATGGGCATGACGAGAAACAAAAAACCTTTTGTTCCTCTTTGTAATAGAAAAGATACCCCTGGAGTTCTTTGGGTATCCCACAAACCTACACAGTACTGAGCGTGCCTCGATCTTGTCCGCATACTGCTTTTTGACAAAAGCTGGACATCCCTATATTTTCAGATACTGAAGATAGGGTTTCTTCCCACTCCACATCTGAAATGGTGCGGTAGGCACAGTCTTGGTAGGAACCTTATTCAAAAGATATGCAGCTGATTCTAGTAGATAACCTCAGAAGGATAGCGGTAACTCAGCGTTACTCATCATGAAACGAACCATATCCAATAGGGTTCTGTTCCGCCTTTTCGATACACCGTTGTGTTGTGGTGTGTATAGAGAAGTATGCTGAGAGAGAATTCCATTCTCTTTTGAGTAATCCAGGAACTCGGCAATTAAGTATTTACCACATCGATCATACCTCAATGTCTTGATACTTTTGCCTGTTTGTTTTTCCACTTCATTCTCATATTCCTGGAATTTTTCAAAGGGTTCGGATTTATAATTCATCAAGAAGACATGTCCTGATCTAGAGAAATCATCCGTAAAAGTAATGAAATAGGAATAACCACTTCCTGTATCTGTAGATATTGGACCACACACGTCGCTGTGTATGAGTCCTAAGAGCTCGCTCGCTCTTACTCCGTGTCCAGTGAACAGAGTCTTTGTCATTTTTCCTATGAGACAAGATTGACAAGTTGCATAATACTGATATTTGAACGGATCCAAATATCCCTCTCTATGTAACTTCGACAACCGTGTTTCATTGATGTGACCCGGTCTACAATGCCATAAGAAAGCCTTATTTAATTCTGGAGACTTTCTTTTAAGTGTATTCTGGATGTTGAAAACCTGAGCTTGATTTAACACGTATATACCGACCTCTAGTGTACCTGACCCAATCAGACTTTGATTTAGGTAGATGTGGACCACATTGCTTACAAACTAGACTACGTATACACAAACAGTTACGTAGAATCAATATCTGTCCACTTGTCAATCCTAGGTGATATACTCTACGGATACAGCGTCCACACTCTTTCCGTTAGCAACCCTGAGAGTTATTTCACCTACCCTGATAACTCTACGGTTTATCAAAGCCTGTAATGAATTACAGATATGAGATCCTGATCCGGTATCTTGTACCCAGGAAGTAGAGTTAATTGACATACTCTTTTCAATCACAAACAAACCCGAAGTCGAAGCCACAACATACTTCGGATCCTGGATTCTGGCTTTCCAAGCCCTGCATCCCTTATGCCAATGCCTTTCTAATGAAAATGGGAACATCCCTCCTTCCTTACTGTTAACCTCGAAACTTTTGCCCTGCCCTTTCCTTCTACCTTACTGATACCACCTATCGACTTTGTGGAGGTCTTCTTCTTCTCACCCTTGGCATCCGTCTTGGATCTAGAAGAGGAAGATTCCCCAATAAGCAGAGCGGGTGTCTCCCTGGTTTCCTTCAGGGTGCCCTCAACTGGAAGTATAATTTTCTTCCCCTAGGCGTAAGTAGGAGGTAGGGACTGTAGAATCAAGTCAGTACATGACTCGTTCTCCAACGTGGTCTTCAGGTCCATGAGCTGTTTAATACAGCTGATCATTGTAGGAACGTGGTCCCCTACAAATGACTCGACAGCCAATCTTGCTTGAAGTAATTTCTTCGAGGTCTCATATCTTGCGATACGAGATTGCTCTCCATATAAATCTTTGTTATGGAGGAAGATGGAAACTAAGTCCATCTTCTCGTGCTGCCTCTGGTATACACCATCAACTGAGGCCAACACGAGACATTTGGCATTCGCACTGTCCTTTTTCCTTGTCTTACGGATATCAACATCCGCGATGGTGGAAACTGGGCCCGGGACGGCGGGGCTTGTGTAATAATGAGGTGGTCTAGTTTGTCATAGGTAATAGACATCTGGACAAACCTTTGCCAGTCAATATAGTATAACTCAGTCATTTTATTATCTATTGTAACCTAATCTAGTCACCTGGTCGCTGCAATTAGAAGAGAGAGAAGAAAACACTCAGCATGATGCTCTTGCAAGTTTAGATTGGTTTTTAATTTATCTAAACAGGATGGCTCCCACTGTTTCTCGAATCCTTCCTCAAACCATAAAAGAAGAATTAGCCAGGATTAATCTCACCGTACGATACTTGCTTACCATTCAGCCAGGCTAGTGTTGGTACTTCGATGGAGGTTTTACGACTCTTTCGCGAAGTTCCTTAATTAAACAACCTCTTTTTTCTGGAGGCGTAGCCCCTCTAACACTGTTCTAGACACCTACTTGGTTTATAGCATTGGTCGTTAAGTGAAAAATCTCCCGAGGAGTAGTGGATACTCACAGTAGGATCGGGATCCAAATACCATTGTATGATAATCCTGAAGGAATCCTACCAACATTATCACACTCCAAATGGTATGCATCACTAGTAAGTTTCAGTTTCTTTAGAAACTCCCGATATGGATTTTTGCCCCATGCTTTTATGACCTTGACGAAGGCCAACATATCATAAGTCACATGTCAAGTTCTACACGTCATTGTCCAGATTAATTTGAACCCACCCGTATATACCCTTGACGAAGGCCAAAATAGTAGTACGACTGTCCCAAACCAACGCATCTATCTATGCTACAGATGAATACCCAGTAGCTACTAAACACTATGCCTTGGCGAAGGTCAAAATACATAACTTGAATACTACTGAATATTCAACTGAAATGACGGAGGGCTACGAATGGTTTTAGCGAAACCGTGAACGTAGTGAACTTGATATAATCGAAGGAACCTGATAGCTTTTAAAAGGAGTGGTTTAACATTCGCATTTAAAAATCTCTGTATTGAAAAAATCGAGTGGTTTTAAAATTTGTTCCAACGATTCAACTTTGGTTTGTTTTCTTTGCATTAATGTAATGCGGTCCCATCATTTACACCTATCATTACAGAAAAAGGACGAAAATACCACGTCCACTTATGCTATCCGCATTCGCTACTGGGCCCCGTCTAACACCGTTAGGTTACTTAACTAACGCCAGAGCGGGGGCTGGACTACCGCGGGTGAAAAACATAAGCAACGTCTACTATATAGCATATATATAATAACTATTCGTCTGACGCAATAATATGCATTCCAGATCACAGATGAACACATTAGATATACTAGGAATTCCGCGTATCGTTTAAACCTATAACGAAAGACGGATTCCACGGTCGTGATGAATAGCCAAAGCCCACCCCAGACCCCTACGGGTGTAGCAAACTACCCGCCAAATACCCGAAGCAAAGCAACCTCCCTCAGTAAAATGAGTAGGCCACTCAGCACTTTAAAGTACCCGTTAGTTTGTGCACCCCACCTTGGGTCTATCCTAGGAGCAGAAAACAGTAAAAGAAATAATACAACGGTGATTACAACCTCAACCCGGATGTGCCCCGCAAAATAATATTACATCACTTTACAAATTTACATCGAATGAAAGAAAAGAAAACTCCCATCTTACATCCCCGGCCATTCATCCACGACGATCCAACAAGTTCATATACACAAACCATAAGAACAACAACACATATATGTGTAATCCCAACTAATCGACGTATAGCAATTAGTCAACGTTTCCAAACAAATATATCACAACTTGAAACTTTAAACGACGTTAAAACTACGACTTCGAAACACTCCGTATTGCCATTGTAGAAAGATAACAGTATATCCAAAATTGGGAAAAATAAACAACACCTGAGACCTTAGATCTAAGCAACTAGAACACAGACCAAAATTCAAAGAATTTCACCACAACTAAAAAGGTGGTGCCGGTTTTTTTGCTAATGTGGCAGGTCCAAATCAGGTGAAAATGCCTCGTTTTTGGGTTGTGTTCATCTCACAAGAAGTAGAGCACTTTGCAATTGTTTAAAATTTTAGAGGTTCGGAAAAATTTGACAGAAACTTTGAGATTAGGTTTCGTGTTTTGGAGTTATTTCGGTTTTGTAGTTTTACACTTCGTCTAAACAGTTAGCTAGGGTTTAGTTAGGCTCTGATACCACTGTAAGTCGATGTCGCGCACCCCGCGTGTCTGCGAGGAGGCGGAATATTCAAAAAACGATTTTTCAAAGCTTGTAACAACGACTTGAACTCCAGGATTGTTGCTAAACCCTAACTAGCTAACAAGCAATGAGGTTTGACTACTCGGATGAAAGCTATACCTCACGATACCAAGTCCTTCGGGTCTTTATCGCTGTCCTCTACTCGTTGTCAGCTCTAAGGATCGAAAACGGATCGGGAAACCTCGACGGCCTCATCGAGTCAAAGACGATCCACCCGAGAGTCTATGTCCGAGCTCCTACCTCGAATCTGAGATAACTACGGCTGCTAGTTCGCTAAACTAGAAGTCCTAGAGGGTGTAGAGTGAGAAGATGGAGTGCATTATCTCTTTGAACCCTAGGATTCTTAATACATGAGAGATTAGGGTTCAGAGGAAGAAGAAGATCACTTGAGGAAAAGAGAGTGTAGTGAGCAACTCAAGAAAAACATTAGAATATGATGGCTGCCTTATGATGAATCTTGATGTATA